>PUFA01000113.1:3449152-4785804 GCA_003508835.1 Eonycteris spelaea
ATATGGATTCAAATAAATCCTTGTTCTACCATTCACTGGCCACATGACCACAAGCAAATACTCAGTTTCTCTAGGCTTCGATTTTCCCACCTATAATGAGGAAATTATAATACCCACTCATCCACCCTTGAGATCTGTGAGGATTACGTAAAATGATGTGTATAAAGCACTTACATCAGTGTGTCTCAGAGGAAAGGCACAATAAATGGAAATTGTGTTGCTATAGCAAGGGGAACCTGGCAGGTCATTTAAATCTCTCTTTTATGGGGGTAACAGTTAAGTCTTGCCAGGACATAGGCTGATGGGTCAGGACTTCAAAATTCAGGACTACTTGAAGTGATAGATATTCAGGTAAACTACTCAAGGTCAAAAATCGGAGAAATTGGACAGAGATGCCAAACCCACAGGACAGTGCCTTTCATGCTCATAAGCGTGACATAAGTAAAAGAGGAAGCCAGGCACCTGGGATGAGACAGAGACCAGAAGGAGACAGAAGCAGGTTAGGAACAGGAGGGCAGGCTTGGGACACTTGCCAAAGTCTCCTCGCTAACTGTATGGAGCCAGTAGGTGCATGGCACACCTATTCCAGGTAACTTAAAGGTACAGGCTGGAGACAGGCAAGGGGCTAGGGTTTCAGGGGCTTCAAGGTTAGGTGTATATCATCTTGGTTACCAGTTATGCTAAAGATATAGAAGAAACTCAGATACATTAAAAAGATTAGGATACATTAAGGAGTAAAATGCAAACTATGGGTACATTTCTGTGACAAAGCAAAAGTTTTTAGAGGTGCGGTGGCTGCTCAAAGCTCCATCCTAGAACTCAGAGTGCACCTGTTCTCCCTTACTAGGCATATTTAAAGGGAAGTACAGGTTTGTATGATCTGAAAGATGCTCATTATGGCTAGAAAGATATATGACACATTCATTTGGAATAGGGTAGTGAAATCTAAATCAGTGAGCCAACTGAATCATATAATATTTAACAGAAATCAAGTTTTACTGCTCTCACATACCTAAATGGATATTACCAAGTAAAATGAGATCAGTTAATGAAAAGAAATTATGATTCACAATCAGACCTGTGTTGCATAATAATGCATTATAACCATGTTAAAGTCCTGGGTTCTACCACATGCCTCTACTTTTTTTACTCAGTGGGTATGAATGACAGCAAATTTCAAAGCAGTGGGGTCCAGAATGATGAGTCAAGGGCATGACAGCAAGAAGGAAGTACTCTTTGTTGAATTCCTTCCCAGAGCAAGCACTATGCTGGCTGATGCCTTTACCTAAAGTTATCTCTGGCGTGCTCATGAGTGTGGACTCCATGAGGGCAAGATAGCATCTGTGTTGTTCCCTGAGCCAGCGTGTTCTTAGCACAGTATGAAGCTCTTATGAAAGACTCAGTCCATTATTTTAAAATAAATTAGTTAATAAGTACCCAATAGCGGTTAGTTATTATACAAGAGGAAGCCAAAGATGAAAAGGTTAAAGGACTAATCCAAGGTCATCCAGCTGTTAGGGCCATCAAAGAAAGGTCTAACCTCCTCCAAATCCCACATTCTTTGCTCTATACCACGAGGGGTAAACTAGGGTCTAAGGGCCAAATTTGGTCCACCACCTATTCTGTAAATAAAGCTTTATTGGAAAACTGTCTTGTGCATTTGCTTGCATATTATTATGACTGCTTTAGAGCTACAAGGGCAGAGTCAAGAAGGTTCAACAGAGAACATCTGGCCTGAAGAGTGGAAAATACTATTTGGCCCTTCAAGTATGCTCTACACCTTACATTTGACATCTTAGGTAAGGTATCCCATACCTCAGTTTCCTCATCTGAAAAAACAGGGTTGATGATAGTAGTTCCTTCTCCATAGAAATTTTCTGCGCATTCAAGAAATGGTCCGTGTAAGGAGCTTAACACAGTGCCTGGCACATTATAAACATTAGCTCAATAAATGTTAGTTGCTAAGGACCCAGGAAGCCCCACAGCCCAAGCCAGGTGCTTTCCTACCAACATCTCTTGAGTTCAGCTGGGGAAGATGGCCCTGCTCTGAGGTCCTGACTCTGGAAGATGCTGCTGCTGTCATCCCCAGATGAAGGGCCTCCATGTCCACAGACAATTGGCCCATCTTTACTCAGTCCTAGACCAACTCCCTTCTCTCTTCAGTAAGAAATCAACCTACTTGGTCATTGGCAAAGGAGGGCCATCTTCAACATGTTGAGGTGAGAAAGAGGCCTCAGGGAAGTGCCTGGGCTGGGTCCTCTGCAGGGGCCCGGAGGTGTCTGGGCACCTCTGGCGATGGGTCCATACCCATACCCACAGACGTCTCTCGCCCAGGGATGAGCAGACAGACTCTGGCTGTGGCCCCCTGCAGGGGTTCGGACCTACTTGGGCACGTCTGACCGGCTGATGGGTGACTTGGGAGAAGTGTATATCCCAGGGGCTGAGGGCACCCCAAGGGTGAGCACCTTCATGGCAGACATTGAACAGGGTACAGTGAACTCAGCCCGTGGCCGAGCCAGAGCATTTGCAGGGCTCTGAGTACAGCAGGGAGGCTTGTCCTCCCAGGCCATCCTGTACCAGCCTGGCGCCCGTCCGGAGAGAAACAGGCCAAGAGGGAGAACTGAACAGCCATTTGACTAGACACTCACACGTGGGTCACAAGTGACACCTGCGTAACAGACAGGGAGGCATTCTTCCACCTTTCCTGGCCACACAGCATGGCAGAAGAGAAGCCCCCAGCGGGCCAGGTTGCAGGAAACACTACTATGCTCTGCCGCTCGCTAGGAGGGACCCTCTGATGGCCATCTGTGTCCCTTGGCATAAAAGGCAGAGTACCTACTAATGTCTACAAGGCCCCAGGTGATCGGGACCCCACAGTCCCCAGAGCTCACTCACTACCACTGCCTCCTTCAGGGCATCCCACCTCGGTGCCTCTGGTGCTTCCCACGTCCCTACACCCTTGTGGCTAACTCCCCCACTTCTTTACTCAAAAGTCACTTCCTCAGCAGGGCCCTTCCTAAACCTTCAATCCCCTCTCCCTGCATTTCTTCTCCTACCCACTGAAGTACTTTTTCTGTGTATCTTGCTTGTTGTTGTCTCTCCAAAGAGAATGTGAGCTCCACAAGGTCAGAGATTTGCTTTGTTCTCTGTAGACCCCCCAGTGCTTAGGCAGTGCCCTGCACCTGACAGAGGGTCAATGAGGATTGGTAAAATGAAGGAATAGGACAGTAGCAGCAGATCGTGGTGGGGTCAGTAAACCCCTCCCCACCACCACCCTGCCTGTCAGGGACTCATAAAACCCTCCAGAGGGGGTCAAAAGGGAACCAGTCCTGTGTCAGAAAGTGGGACCATGAGCCAGTGAAGGTATGGCGAGGGCCATCTCCAGGTGCAGGAGATTAGTTTCCTACCTAGTGCACTTAAGCAGAGTTATGCGAGAATAACAGTATGCTCTTAGAAGGCAGTTCCATGGCATGCGATCATTGGTAGACAACCTCTGGCTCTCATTGTGCATGACCTGATCTCCTGACAGTTCTTCCGGTGCTTACCCGGGGCATCTGGGAAATGCCACTATGTGGTCTCAGAGATATGCCCACTGTGCCTGACACCCAGTCCACTAACGAGAGCCGACAATTACAGATATACGTCCTGACAGCCTCTGTGTTAATTCACAGAGACAGGAGGGAAGTGGGGCAGGAAAGCAGCGTGCGGAGCTCTGAGCAATTAATGCCATGAAAGCCGCAGCTCTGCGCGTTGCGCACGAGTTTACCAGCCAGGCATGAGAAGCACATCTGGAGACCCTGCCAAGGCTTCTGATGCTCCGGAAGCCACTGAAGCTGAAAACAGGAAGGCTACCTGTGTGAGGGCGACTGCTTCAGTGAGCAGCCAAAACGAAGGCTCATCCAGCCGCTTTTGCTCCAGGGTCTTAGTGGTGCTGAGACTATATGATGGAGCAGAAAGGAAATGGGTTTTGGAGTGAAACAGCATTGTAATGCTGCCTAGCCCTGTACACTTTTGACTGCCTATCCTCTTCAGGCCCACATTCCTGGAGATACCCATCTTTTGAAGCTGAGCGATTTTGCCAGCTCCTGACATGCACTTCAGTGAAAACTCTGAGGTGCTGGTGGCTTTTGGAGGAGCTGCAGGAGAGGCGGTAGTCCAGACCTCTCCCTAAACAAGAAGCCAGAACCCATCTCGACTCCTTGGATTTTAGGAGGAATTCTAAAATAGCAATGGGAGGGGTCCTATTGCCCAGTTGCTGCTGAAGGTCAAAGTGGCTTGACCTTCAAACCACTTTTGGGGCTTCCACATCAGGGGTAGACAGCAGGACTACAGAGGGGGCAGACAGAGCCATCTGGGACACAGTTCACATCCCTGAGGACTCTCTAGCCTGTCACCCAAGCTGGATCATTGAAAGTGGCAGCTCTGCTTCTGGTCCCTTGGTTTGGGTACCTTTAGGGATATTTTCTCAGGAAAGCAGTAGAGTCTTCTTGTTTCTTATGGTTTTACTCAGTTTACTGTATATCCTTCTTTCAGGCAGAGAGGACAGTAAGATGGCTTCGAGGGTGAGTGGAGAGGGGGCCTAGTTTCTGTCCTGCAGCGAGTCCTATAGAAACTGCTATTTCTGTTTCTTCCCTCAGGCCATATTCAAAACTGAGGCTTCGGGTATTTGGGGATAAGATCCAGAACCCAGGATGAGGAGGCAGGGAGAAACTGGGACAGGCAGGCCCGTATCCAGGTAACTGCCTGACACGGGCACTGTGTCTAACTTCATCCAGAAAACAGACCCACGAGGTCCTGTCTCCTGGTCTTCCTCCCAGGGTATTCCGGGGACCCTTTCTCTCTCTCTCTCCACTCCTGAGTCTGCTATTCACTCTGGACAAGACCTGCAGCCCCTCAGGCCTCCATTTCCTCCACTTATGGAGTGGGAACAGGCTGTCAGGCTGTAATGGAGAGTGGCTGTGAAGTCAACTTTGGAGAGACAAAGGCTAAGCATTAAACAATGGAGTGGAGTGAGCCTTACTGAATACCCCAAATAAGAATTCTTAGAGGATGTTTCCTTTACTTCCACTCTTTTTATTTCTTTAAGCAGCTCTATTGGGGGTATAGCTTACATACCACAAAATTCACCTCTTTCAAATGTACAATTCAATGATTTTTACAAAACTTTCTTCCACTCTTGAGGTGCCTTGTTGTATGTTTTATTTTGGGTTAAAAGTAAAAGGGCTTATTGAATGTTCATAAATGTACATTTCTATTGTCACTTTCAGTAAACTCCTGCCCACTAGCTTTCTGCTGATAAGTCACCCTAATCCCCACTAAAAAGCCTGATGCTTGGGCCTCCACTTAGGAGCCCAGTCTGCATTTCCAGAGCATCAAAACCTGTTCATCAGAACATGGCTGATGAGGTAGGATTCATATCTCCACACAGGGAGGGATTTCAAGGGAACTGCAGGCCAGCCCTGGAGGCCTCTGGTTTGCCTTCTGCGGTGTATCTCCCCTTCCTTCTCTTCCGACACCCAGCCATTGGCCAAAGTCCAGCCCCTGTACCTGTTCCCAGCCAAAGCGAGGCACTGAGAGCCTATGGGAAGCAGGCTGGCCTGAGAGGCAGGAGGCTTCAGACGACCCTCACCTCCAGCTCTGCCAAAATCCCTACTACCTGGGCTTCCCGCTTCTCTTTTGTAAGAGCCGGCGTTTGGGTTTTATTTGGGAGAGAAGGAGGACTTCAGCACATCATCGTGGAGCTTTTCTTACACATAGCAAAGCAAGATGTTATGACTCCACTTGTAGTTGTGCTCCCAAGGGAAGATCTTCAGATTTTTGAAATACCCCTTGATGTGCTAAGGGCCCTAATAATACAGAAGCAAAGTACTCTGTTGAGTTGAGGGTCTCTCCTCTTCTCTGCTTCTAGAGGTGCAGCAGGACATGAGCTGAAGGCCTTTTGCCCGCAGCTCCACAATTACTCTTCCTTTTCCAGAAATCCTCAGAACTGCTAAGAGAAACAAGTGGTATGTGACAGGAGAGGGCTTAGAGGTAATCGGAAGAAAGCAGCTTTGACAGTTTCAGGCCCAACAGCATTAAAGTCCCCAGCACAAAGATGACTTTATTCATCATGGCAAAGGCAAATGTGAGAGAGCTTCCTCCTGCACCTGAAGAACATTTTAGGGAGGAAAGAGGCTTCTTCAGAATGCCTTGTTATAAGACAGGCCCAGGGCCTGCACTGCAAAAGGCTGCCTGCCGCAGGGGCTCTGGAGTCAGCTGTGCCCTTGACCAGCTCTGTGACCTTCACTGAGCTCTTCAGAGAGCTGAACCTCAGCTTGCTCATCTGTTTAATCTGTAAATGGGAGATAATAACATTTACCTATAGCTCATTGCAAAGAGTTAGTGAGGGGGTGGATGTCAGTAACGTTCTTAGCAAACTATAAAAATCATAATACGTAAATTAGTTTCTTGTTGCTGCTATAACAAGTAATCACAAATTTAGTGGTTTAAAACAATACAAATTTATTCTTTTGCAGTTCTGAAGGTCAAGAGTCTAACAGGGTCTTTCTGAGGTAAAATCAAGGTGTTGACAGGGCTACATTCTTTCCTGGATGTTCTAGAGGAGAATCTATTTCCTTGGATCCTTAAATTCTCGAATCCTCCTTTCCAGCTTCTAAAAGCCACCTACATTCCTTGGCTCATAGCTCTCTTACTCCATGGTCAATGCCAACAACAGTGGGTTGATTCCCTTTCACGTGGCATCACTCTGACCTCCTCTTCCACTTGTAAGGACCCTGTATGAACTCTGGACCCACCTGGATAATCCAGGGCAACTTCCTTAGTTTAAGGGCAGCTGATTAACAACCTTAATTCCATCTGCAACCTTAATTCCCTATGGTCATGTAAAGTAACATATTCATTGGTTCCAGAGTTTAGGATGTACATAACTCTGGGGGGGCTGTTGTTCTGCCTACTCCAGAAAGAGTTTGATCGTTGTGGATTTTGCCATCTATAAAAAGGAGATTCTAGTACTTGGTGTTTAGGATTGCAGTGAGGCAAAGGAACGAGAGTTAACATTGTGGAGAGCCAAGCAGACTCCAGCTCTGCTCTCGGCACAGCCATCCTCTTCTCCCTGACACTCCACTGAAACTGACAGGGGCTATACCCAGGATCAGCAGGGCAGGGCTGCCAGCGAGGTTCTCCAAAGAAGCAGGTGCACATGAGAGCAGCAGGTGGCCATAATCCGTCTAGGGGGCTCATCCCTGACCTTGAAGCTACTTTGGCCCTGCCTCCTTCATACGCCAGCTAATGGATAACAAAGGAGAAGCCCAGACGGTGCAAGGCAGGTACTGTGACAGTTGCTCTCCTGTCTCTCTGTCTCTTCCCCACTAGCTCTGATCGAACCATCTCAGTTTCCAACTGGCTCCTGACCTCTGTCCCTGCCTCCTGTGGCTATGCTTTGTCCCGGGGGCAGAGCATATCCACTTGGCTATCCCAAATCTTGGCTTTCGAAACTCTCTAAAACTTTGGTTCTATTGTTTTGGGGTTTCTCATCTGAGAATCTGATGAAAACTGTGACCACTCCCCAGAAAAATTCACATTGGCACATGCATAGAACAATCTGTATTCAAATTCACGGAAGTATGATGTAAAACGGGGCTTGACAAACGTTTTGCTGTAAAGGAGCAGTTGTAAATATTTTAGGCTTGCAGGTCACATGGCCTTAGTCACAAATACTCAACTCTGCCTTGTCTTGAGAAGGCAACCACAGATAATACAGTAGACTTCCTTATCTGTGGTGAATATGGTCCGATATCCCCAGTGGATGCCTAAAACCACAGATAGTACCAAACTCCGTACTATTTTTCCATGCATACATACCTGTGACAGTTTAATTTATAAATTAGGCACAATAAGAGATTATCAGCAGTAACGAATAATAAAATAGAACAATCATAAGAATATACTATAATAAAAGTTACGGGAACGGCTTTGGGGCCATTATCAAGTAAAATAAGGGTACTTACTCGAACACAAGCACTGTGATACTGTGATAGTCGACCCAATAACTGAGGTGACTACTAAGTGACTAAGAGGCGGGAAGTGTATACAGCATGGATGTGCTGGAGAAAGGGATGATTCACGTCCCAGGTGGGATAAAGTGAGAGGACACCAGATTTCACTGCTACTTAGAGCGGCGTGCAATTTAAAACTTATGCATTGTTTATTCCTAGAATTTTTCATTTACTATTTTTGCACCTCGGTTGACTACAGGTGACTGAAACCACGGAAAGTGAAACCGAGGATAAGGGGAGAGACTACTCTACATAAACGAGTAGGTGTGGCTCTGTCCCAAGAAAACTATTTCCAGAGCCGGCAGCAGGTCGGAAGTGGCCCGTGGGCTGTAGCTTGCCAACCCCTGGTGCAGTGGGAACCCAGACTATGGATCCTGGCCACTCTGTCTACCAGGCTGATGAGTCTTAACTGCTCTGTGTCTCAGTTTCCTCACTCGTAAGTGATGATGATAATATCTACCTCGTAGGATTGTAGTGAGGAATAAAGGAGCTAATCTGTGCCAACCTCTCAAACAGCACCTAGGCCCTAGCAAGCTCAGTGAAAGTATTAGCTAGGCTTTGCCTGCTGGCCAAGAGCCTCTGCATCCAGGATGCTCTAGCTCGATACACCTCTCTGCCTCATTCCCCTGTTATTGACCTCATAAGACACAACCCTAGTCCAGCTAGCTAGGGCCAAGGGAGGCCTAATATAGCCCCAGCCGGGAAGGACAAAAGGCAGTTATGATTCTGGATGTTCAAGTCACTGAGAACAAGACGCTGGGCATGGCTGAGGATAGAGAAATCAGGCCTTGCTCCATGGTGGGAGCTGATAAGGGTTAGGGAAAGCAGCCTCGGCCTGGCGTGCTGGGGTTCAGAAAGGGTGGCAAGTCCTAGCAAGGAACTAGAGAATAAATCAGGGGTCTAGGAAGAAGCTAACACAGCAGGCAAGGAACAGAAATTCTTCTGACTCTGTAAGCATACTCCAGATACTACATGACACCTTGCAGCCTGACAAATCTCAGACCCACACCTGTGCAGGGCTGGGCTGCGCTGTCCTCCCCCACCTGCACTGGGTGGGTTCTGGGCCTGGGGGTGGCTGAGCTCAGTACTGAGACCGCTGGGCAGGTGGGGGCAACCAGAGCTCAGTGTGCACACACATTCATGGAAATGGAAATGGACTTTGATCAGGAATTGTGCAGAATGAAAGCTGCTACTAAAGGTCCAAGTTTTTATGCTCTAAGCCAACTAATACAAAGAACATGTGAAAATCTCATTTTAGAGAGTGACAAATGTCTGTATCTTAGAAACCAGGATTTATAGGCACCGTTATGTGCTACTTTAAAACAACCCTTTAAACCTAGAATTCTGCCTAGGAGATATAATGAACTCTGAAGCACATACCATCATTTTTTTTCCCCCCCTGAGAGCTGACAGCATGGAGCTGAGCACCTGAACTAAATATACCTCGCTGTTCACACATAAAACACAGTGTTTCTACACATCAATTTCTTGGAATGAACGAGCTGGCCAACCTTGTTGATGTTAAAGTGGCACACTTCTGGCACAGATGCACAGATGGGAACAGCTGGGCTCAGCAGGGAGAAAGAAAAGTGGCCCTTTGCAATAGGACAGCCTGTGGCCAGACCAACTGCAGATGCCAGCCTCCAATAGCTGTCCCTCTTAGGCACTAGGATGGGCTACACAAGAGCCCTTGCTTTGGGAAGCCTGCAAACTGGGGAGATTGTGTGTAACTTTCCCCTGTAATATTACTGTACCCTTTTCTCTCCATTCTCAACCTCTCAGAGAAGCTTACTAATTTCCAATGTCTTTCTTCCGGTCGTAAAGGAGCAGCCACAAGCTGTACTACAGGTTCCCAAATGTTAGCAAGCATCGCTCACCCGGTGGGCTTGTAAATTCACATGCCATCACTGGATCCCATCCCCGGAGTTCTGATTCAGCAGGTCTGGAGTGCGGCCTGAGAATGTGCATTTCTAACACATTCCCAGGGGATGCTGAGGCTGCTGGTTGGGCCCCATTCTGAGAACCAGGCTGACGAGGTGACTGGGAGACACAGGTCTTCTTCTAGTCCTGGCTCTGCAGCTCATTCACTCCTATGGCCCTAGGCAAGTCCCTCCCTCTCTTTCGGCCTCAGTTTTCTCATGAGTAAGTGAAAGGAGATGGGATGAGATGATCTCTAAGACTATCTTGTATCCTAAAATGCCATTATTCTAAGATGGTTCGGGTTATAGATTCTGGCTCACATAAGCAGAATGTTCGGTGGAACTATTATACCTCCTGTTCAATTCTTTTATTATATAATTAAACAAATTAAGTTCCAGAGAGGTAAAATGACGTGCCCGAGGTCAGACAGCTCGGTAGCAACTGGCTCTTGGACTAGGAGACAAAACCCCCGAATGTCCTCATTCCCTGTCCAGTGCTCCTTCCACCACCCAGGAGGTTTCCTGCAAAGTGGCTCTAGGAAAAAGCAACCTGTTCTACCACCAGGTATTTCCAACACCTCTGAGGCAGCCAAACGCCAGAGCCTGAGCCCTGGGCAAACCCGCAAATCCTCCCTCAGAGACCTTTGCCAGCGCTGGTACCTGGGTCTGATGTCCAGAAGCACCTGCAACCTATATGTCAGGCTGGCAGGGAGGTAAGGGGTGCTTTGTAGTGTCAGGGAGAGGGTATTAATTGCAGGATTCCAAGGACTATTAACCCAGGCTCCCAGAAGACAACGGAGTTCCTGTTTTTCTCAGTTATCACCATCTGTATCCTCACACATGGGCACACATGCGTGTGTACACACATACACATACACAGAGGCACAGAAGTCCCCAGCAGCCCACAAAGTCTTGTCCTAAAAACAGATTCCTCTAGTTCCAAGTGGCTGCTCATCACATGCAGAAAGACCATTAAAGATGTGTCATTTCAAAGACGAGAAGAACACTTGTAAAGACAAACTTGCATGAAGAAATGTCATGCGGCTCCACTCTGGTTAAATAGCCACATCTGAATCTAAGTGTAATTTATAGCAGAAAAGGATAACTAGGAGCCAGGGCGCTGGTGGGCTAGTCTGCTCACAGGCGCCTGCGGGCCCCCGCCCCAGGCTGAGCATGCCATCACTCCCAGCAGCCGTTGGCCCACCAGACATCTTTTCATTACTGTCCTCAGTCAGAAATGTCCCAGCCTGGCAGCCGTGCTGTATTTTGGTGAAAAAAAAAAGTGGATTTGTCCTTTGAAAAAGTTAAGAAACAGGCCCTCCCCACCTCGGATCCCTGCCGAACCAGGAAAAGCTTTGAATTCACGTCAAAGAAGCCATCAAAAGAAATAGGCCATTTTCAAACAAAATCTACTGCTCGAGCATGACGGTAAAAATGTTTATCATGTGAAAGATGTACAAACCTTTATGATGTCTCAACACTCCGCATTATAAATGCAGCGTGTGTCCAGCAGGATGTGTGCAAAACAAAACAAAAAAATCCCCAAAAAACAAAACAAAACAAAAAACTGTCATGCCTACCATTTTGAAAGGGGAAAAAATTAGTCCTTCCCATCTGGCAAAGTCTTCATTTATCAACCCAGTTGTGCTGCATGGGCACATGAGGCAGAGGAAGGAGGTGGGCCCAGCGTCCAGACAGACAAAATAAGCAAAAGCTTCCGACAAAGAAACGCTACATGTCCAGACACGGTAAAGAAGTGGCCACTGCTGATCTATCTCTGTCAGCCATAGGCGTTGGAAATTATCCACACTCACACTTTATGCACAAGGTCAGGCCAGGCCACTTCAGTGGGTCTCAGGATTATCCCTAGGGTCTGAATTTTCTCCAGGGACCTCCATCATCATGCGTGTTCTGCTTTACAAAGTGGATTTTCAAAGTGCATGATGAAGCCTCTTCTTACGCCCAGAAAAGATCACAAAGGAGCAAGACAGACTTTCTGGAAGACCCGAGTCTTCCAGGCTCCGATCAGAAGATGAGAGATCTACTCAATGACCCTGCAGCCCTGAGGTCCCACCTCTATGCCGCAGACCAGAGAGGAGGCTCAGATGCACAGCCTCTCATGGGCTCCTGAGCCATGTCTTTCTCTTCAGGAAGGAGATGTGCCCAGTTATAATGCCTTTTCCTCTGGGCAGATGGCTCAGACAGATGCTCCCTGGAGAGCCCCGACACACTGAAAAAGACACACTGGCTTGCCCTACTTTTTCTGGGTAGCCACAGAGAGGGAAAAATTAAACTCTATGCATTTAAAGTTATGAATGAAAGTTAACTCACTTATTCAAAGAATATGCATCCAGATGCAACTGCACAGAGATGTAGCCTAGCCTGGCAGACCTGGTGCAAGTCACTTAACCTCTCTGTGCGTCAGTTTCTTAATGTGGAAAATTTGACATAATCATGATACTTGCTTCCATGTGGGGTTACTGTGGACTGAATAAGTTAATAAAAAAGCCTCTCACATTCTATGTGCTATATAATTGTTGGTGACAGTTAGTATTGTTATGGGTCAGGTACTGTGCTAGGTGTTGGAATAGAATCATGAGCAAAAACAGTGGGGAATTGTTGAAGTGGCTGCTCATTGCTTTCTTGTCTTCCATACCAGTGTCTGGTACAAGAAGGCCTTAGAACATAAGGCTCCTCTACCCTTCCTAAGAAGACAAAGCAGACCCAGAGCCCATTGGTATGCCTGAGGAAGGTCTTCCTCTGCTCCCTGCCCTCCCTCACGCCCAAACCCCATTCCTGCCAAGGTCAAGGGAGGAAGGGAAGTCAGTGAAGCCATAGGGGTATTGTGGGAGCCCAGTGCCACAGTATGAGGGCCTCTGCATCCAGACCTATCCTTCCCAGGCTAGGGGGTTGGGTGGGCAGTGGAGACTTTTCCTGCCATGTTGGCCTATCATACTGTCCAGCCCGAGGCTATGAAACAGGGATTCCCACCCTATGGAGCTGTCACCCTGCAGAGAGACACCAAGGATTCCTCACAGCTTGGGTACTGATCCTCCAGGCTGCCCTCTGCTCCTGAGGCTCATGACCTAGTGGCCATGGCATCATTGGCAATCATAGAAACCGAGGCATCCCAGAGTGTGAGGCTGGGATGCCCAGCTCAGGCAGGGCCCTAAGAGCTCCTCCATGAACCAGACAGGCCCAGAGGTAAAATAAAAAAGCTTCTCTGCTGTTGGGAGTAATCAAGGCAAGGCCCCACCCCCCTCTCATACCCACATCACTTGCCTTGTACAAGACATAACATAATTAGCTCTCTGGACCATGGGATCGAGCAAGGTCAGCCTTATGTTAACCTCCACGCCTCCTGCCAGACACCAGACCAGTAGGAGGAATATAATCGTTGGACGTTTGAAGAGTGCTGGGCTCTCTATAGGGAGGGGCTCTCTCCACCCAGCAGTCTTGCCTTCTGGGGTCCTAGTCTCCTTGCCTTGCTTACCAGTGCATGGCTCAGCACAGTGGGTTGGAAGGTTCCCAGATGAAGATGTGAGATGAAGTCTGAGCCTGAAAGAATGGCAGGAATCATCCATTCAGATCAGCTCTTGGCCTCTTTTGATCATAACACACAATAAAAACTACATTTCATATTGCGTCTGTCTAGTATGTGCATGCAAACATACATAAGAGTAACCACATTTTGCAAAAGTCTTTAGCCTTACTATATGTAACTAACTCTGGTATATTCTATTTTATGCTACAATATTCTATTAAGAAAGAAAGCTATTGACCTAGGTAATTGATTCCGTGACCTACTAATGGGTTGCGACCTACATTTTGTAAAACACTGATCTAGATCAATGGATCGTAGCCTTTTATAAATCAATGATTTCCTTTCATTAATGTTAAAATCTCTACACTCCTTTCATATTACTTGAAATTTTAAAATGAATAAAAAATTAAATGTCGCAACTGAAAGCAAGTAAAAACAATGACTGTTTTGGAATGATCTTTTTCAAAGTAATTCATGCCACCTAATCCTACTGTCTCAAGATTTTGATATGTACCCCACCTAGAAGGAGAGAAGATGCCCCCATTGAAAATAACTTAGCTAGGACTCTGGTTTTCAAGAGCGTCCATGGAAGGAAGGGAAGGTGGACCCTGACTGGGCAGTAAGCAACATCTGAGGACTCTCTCTTCCTTTTTACCAAGAAGTTTCTAATTTAGTCCATTTACATATTAGGATTTTGTATAAGAAACCTTTTAAAGAGAGGGTCAGTGGTTAAAGAAGATGATATGAACCTCACAAGCTAGTAAGTTTACCTGTCTCATTTCCCAGGAGGGAGAATGAGAACAAGTCACAATTTCCATCAGAAAGGTTCAGAGGCTTGCTGAAGATGATACAGAAAGGCAAGGTTAGGGCAGAAGTGAGAGGGAGACAGGACAGGAAGTGAGACCTGGGAAAAAAAAGGCTTCACAATAAAGACACACAGATCAATGAAAGGACCCTATTCCTTGGCTTTAGGTTAATTTCTAGAAGACTCAGTGTGGAAAGACACCTTATCTACTGGGAATGAGAAGCCTTGCTTAACAGCTACATGTGTCTTTGAGTAATAAAAGATGGGAAACAAATTGATCATCTCTGAACAAAGACAGTGTATTTCAAAGAGAGCATCTTCCTAACCTGGGGTCCAGCAGGCAAGAGGCCCTTGATAGAGAGAAGACAGACTTCCGTGAGTGTGCCCACCAGCCGCATAAGCTGCATATGCCCACAGAGGGAGGGTGGGCAGAAGGGCTCTGCTGGCTCTTCCACTGTCATGCAGAAGTCAATGCAGAGAGTCAGGCTCATGGGCCTGTAGCACCCACTACACCAGGTGCTACTAGGAGTGGCTGGTTCCAGCTGCAGCTGCCGCCCTCACTCCTTCAGAGAGGCTTCCCTTACCCAGAGCCAGATGGGACAGGCAAGGCAACAGAGGCTCTTCTCTGGGCTCCCAGCAACATCCTCCAGATACGGCAGAGGCTACCATGCCCATCTGATGGCTGGATGGAGGCATTCAAAAGCAGCTTACTCCATGTCCTGGAGTGGGCCCAGTTCCCAGGCATAAAGGTTCCTCAGGGTTGGACATTTACGTTGGAGGCAGCCCAGGAGACACACCCACACACACTCTCACACGCGCAGGGCACAGACAGGCACGATCTCCGAGGCCGCGGTTTACCCCAGGTTCCTGACCCCAGCTGCACGTTAAAACCCACTAGAAAACAAAACAATGACAAAAACTACTGATACCCAAACCCTACCGAATCTAAATGTCTGGAGGAGGGCTCCAGGAATCTTTTTTGTTTTGTTTAATTTTTTTTTTAATCTCCTTAGGTGATTCTAACATGCAGCCAAGATCTAGAACCACTCACTAGGCTGGGGAAAAGTTTCTAAACTTCAACTTCAAAATATAGATTCACCCCCAAAATGGGCCATCCCCAGAGATACTGGAGCAGAAGTTCTGGGACAGAATAATAATAAGTTCCAAGGAATAAGCTCCTCCCTGATCAACAGAACTTTTGCGTGAATTTAAACCATCTCACATTTCAAATAACAAGCAATCCTAAATGTTTTATCCCCTGAACAAATACTATAATCTTTATATATACCATAAATGTTTTTTGGACAAATAGCATGCCTTCTCTCAGATGTAGTAATGTTATCATTACCCTCTTTCAAAAAGTCTTTCGGAAGTTTAATAACGATAACTGAGGGGTCTATTTTCCTCATCTGAGCATCATGATATCTCATTTTCCTACCTGGGCATCAAGAGGCCCTGCCTCCCCAAGACAAATCATGGAGGGCTCTTGGATACACTCAGGTATAAAAAAGAAGGCCTGCCAAGGACCCAGGCTGTGGTGGTCCCCAGTGTCCGGCTGGTAAGAGCAATCCTCTTGCCTTCCTGCCATGCAGTTCTTATAAATGGCTAAGTCTCGTTTTAAGATTCTGTGTCTTTGCTCCACACCACTGACTCTTCAAGTGTTTCTGATGCAGTGTTCCCCAGAATACACTTTGAGAAACAGGGTAGCTGAGGCTGGGCTGCCGGGAGGTTGCTGGGGAAGAAAAAGCAAGGCCAGGTTGGGGGATGGAGGACCTCATGGCTCCTTTTTGAGACTCACTTCCCTGAGTCACCTGTAGGCAGGATTCGTATGCCCGGGGGCACTTTCAAACATCATCCCCGAAATTCACAATGCACCTCTCCATTTCGAGAACACCTGGCCTAGTGAGCAGCCACTACTGACAGGCCGTGGCAGATTCTGCAGGTGTAGGTGATGGGGAAAGGTTACAAACCACTGCAGGAGGGCTGCAGTGATAGGGCTAACTGGCTCCCTGCCCTCAGTAGCCTCACACACTAGTATGAGATGGACAGGCAAACAGGTGTATCATCAATGTATCACCATTCCACACTGGGCAGGCTGGCTGGCTGGGCGGATGCAGTCATACAGATAATGGGCATATAGATGCAGCCAGGTTTTGGTAGGGAGAGTATGTTGGGCACAACTGCTTCCTCCTGAGATGGGGCCAGCGGAATGCAGCACTCTCTGCATCACTGTAAATAAGCCAACTCTGAGGACATTATTTTTTGGCTCCTAGGAACCAGGAAAAGCAGTCTGAGTTGCTATAAACACAAAGGAGTCTGTCTGCTTTCTTGCCTTTGTGAATGTCTCAGATAGTGCAGAGCTAATAAAGGCCCCAAACCATAGTCCCGGACTGTTTGTGGGGACTCCTCGAAGGGAGCAGATGAAAGGCACAGGGACAGCAATGAAAACCCAGCCCTCATTATAAGCGGTTCTAATGACTCATAGCAACACACAGGCCTCATCACATCCATCTGCTGGCTTCCCCTTTGCCTGCGGGCCAGGATTCTCCTTCGGAGCCCTGAGGGGCCATCGGAGGCAGGCGAGGAGGCAGCAGGACCACCAGGGGACAGGCAGCACTCTCCCGTCAGCATCCTCAGGCCCTGGTCCGACACACCACTCGGCCATAACTCTCAGCATCCACTTCATGTGGGAGCACAGTCAAGTGGTCAAGAGCGTGGACTCCAAATTTAACAGACCAGGGTTAGACCCCTGGCTCCCCATCAACAACCTATGAGACTCAAAGCAAGTTTCTGAATTTCTCACAGCACCTCGGTTTACTCGGCTATAGAAAGGGGATGAAAAGAATACCTACCTCCCAAGAGTTGTGAAGGGTATGTGAAATGTTTCACTTCCAATGCCTGGGACACGGTAAGCGTCCAAGCAATGTCAGCCAGCAGTGGTATTACTATGATCATTATTGCTACGTGGCATGGTGGCAGCAGAATACAGGGGCCAAGGGTCGAGAAAGCAAATTCCCAAGCACGATTCCCTGCTCTGTCCTGTACTGGTTGCACGACCTTGCACTCCTAACCTTCCTAAGCCTCAGCCTCCTCATCTCTGAAATGGACATGATACTTACACTTGTGCCATCAGCCATGTACGTGTGTGTGTTGAACGCTGTGTTTGTGCTAGTTTTATTATCAGTACATCTAGAATAGCCTCTCCCTACCCTTTGGCCTGATGCAGAAGAGGCATATCTGACCATCCTTGAGCATAGCCAATGGACAGCAGCCCACTGCAGCAGTAAGTTCCCCTTCCCCAGCAACACTTGCCGGATCTTGTTCTATAGACAACCAAGGAATTCAAAGGGCCATTCGGCTTCATTAACCAGCAGTGCTAGGGAGGATGTGCCAGAGGGAAGCCTGCCTATGGGCCACCCTGAATGTGTTGCCATAATCGTGTCTTTTACAGGATCCCGTACCAATCTCTAAGGTGGGAAAAAGGTCAAGCAAGGTAAAGTTGAAGAACCCTATCTTCCGGGGAGCATTACCCAGTCCTCTCAAACCCTCATTCACTCCTTGAAACTCTGTCGCCACACTGAGTCTGTGTCTCGAGCTTACTCTCTAACGTGTTCTCAGTTTGGTCCACGAGGGCCATCTGGGGTTCCTCAGGTAGACTGGGAGCTCTCTAAGGGCAAGGCTTGTGCCTTGCTCATCATCGGATTCACCACATGGCATGGCACAAGGCTGGTGACAGGGATGGTGTCGATCAGATTTACTGATGGGTAGGGGTTGCTTGGTTGGGAATGAGTGTAGACTCTCCATGGTGTTTCCAGCTTCCTCTCAAGCCTTTCCAAGAGGGCCTGGGGGTAGGGCTCAAGTATTAGGGAAAAGCTTTGACCTCACGAATGACCTAAGGACCCCGTCTTCCTGTCTTCCCTGAGCTCTGTTGGAGAGGTGCACATTCATGGGCATCAGGTCCTTGGTGCAGGGTCCCCAGTTACGAGCTTTTCAAAGGTTCACAGTCTCCAAATGGATTTTGACCTTTGAATAAACCAAAGTCCTGTTCTCTTACTTCCTTGATCACTTTAGAAATAAGTGACTTTTAGGAAATGCACTTGAACCAAAACAGCAGTAACAACAACTGCAATCACAGCAACCAGAAAGACTACCTTTCCAATCTGCTTCTGTCTCTCAGGTCACCTTTGCCAGCTGACAAGGCATCTGGATAGGGAAGCTATGTCCAAGGTGCTGGCCTGCCTTGAGGGCTCAGAGCCAGCCCCTAGTCTATGCTTGGCTGTCAGTCTTACTATGTCTCTGAGGTAGGAAACCTTGGCGCCAGGCTCAGGCTGGGTCTTCAGCCCTTGGGCCCTAGCATTGAGAATCTAGGCACCAGGGTACCCCCTATGTTTTCTATCTATGCATGTTCTTATTGCTGGTATAGAGAATATTATCCTCTGTCATTCCTCACGTTTCTGTCCTGGTCCATTGATGAGAACTTCCGGCTTCTCAAAGATGGGAATAAGCCTCTTATCCTTCTCCATACATCTCACTTTTCATCATTAGGGTGTGAGGAAGGCAATGTCCTCTATGCATTTGGCTGGGTGAGTGACCACACTGCAGACTCCATTATTCCTTCAGTATAGGCTTGGAGACGGTGACAGGATGACTATTAACTGGCAAAATTTTGATCTTTTAATCTTTATATGACTCCCTTCTACTACTCAACTAGTTGAGATACTGGCAGAGGCAGAAAATTGACTTAAAAGACCCCTTAAAATCCCACTAGCTAGGTCCCTTGGCAAATTCTCAGACCCTTTCCTTCCTCCAGAGAGATTCTTCCTGCTACTGTGAGCCCTCTGCTTGGCCTGTAGCAGCATCTCCCCAGGGCCCGCCCCCATACTTGAAGACTAGGAAGGACTGCCAGGACCTACAGCTTCCATGGAGGTTCATTGGTGCATCCTCGATCTCCAACCACCTGTGGCCCCAAGACACACTTCTGTGCCAAGTGGGATACCTTTCTCCCTCTGTGTCCCCACCCTTAAAACCTTTGCCTGGTAGTCAAATGTTCCTCCATGACTTCTTGATTCCTTCCCCAGCTGCATTCAAGAGTCCCTACCCATCAACCATCACTCTTTCATCTGTATCATCGGTTCCTACCTTTCCTCTGGATTATTCTCCTTATACCATTCATGTGCCCCAGGTTCTCTATCTAATAAAAACTTTCCTGGGTCCCCTTTACCCTATCCTCTCATTTCTCCCTTTTTTTCAATTCCAGTATTCTTATAAGATAAATCTATGCCAACTGCCTCCTCCCCAGCCATCCTTACAGTCTGTTCTCTACCCCCTTCTGGTTGCAGTGGTTCCCTGGGGGCAGACTGAGCCTGCATCCCTAGAACATGACATGACAAAGCATAACAGATGGTTGATGAATGAATAATGAAGGAATGAATGAAAAAGGAAGTGAGCGACACCCACTTCGGGCTTCATTTTCTCATCTTTAAAGCAGTGAGGCAGGTAGGACTGATCCAGCTCTGACATGGCATTTTTCTGGGACCCCCTCTCCATGCCATCATGACAGGTAGGTGGTGGCTGGCTGCATATAATGGTGTTGGGGAGAGGGGTAATGACATTAACCCCAGGCAAGTTTTTGTTTCTGTTTTTTTTTTTTTTTTTTTTTTTTGCTGTGATTCCCTGGTTCTCTGTCAAATTCCCTTTCCTTTCACTTTTTTGAATACACCAGTTCTGCCATGAAATTTTGAGCTTAATTAAGATGATATTTGTAACATCTGTAGCACAGGGCTTGGTTCATGAAAGAATAACCCTTGTAGGACGAGACTCAGCAAAGGAACTGCAGCTCAGAGGAATTCAGTAACCTGCCTGGGGATACCTAGCAAGAAAATAAAGTCAACAAGATCCAAACTCTGGGATACTTTTCTTATGGCTCCACTTGAAATTGCCTGTTGGCTTCTTGGGCTCCTGCCCTGCTCTGGCCCTTACTGAGTCGTTTGTCTGTTTGACAAATAAAACAGTTTTGTAGCCCGACTCCCTCTGTCACCAATACTATTGTCCAGGGGTCATAAAGGGCCTCACTCAAGTCACAGAAAGTGAAGGAGAGGAGGCTGAGCAACAAGGAGAGCAACAGGCTTCAGTAGAAAGCCACTTGCAGGAAGCAACTTGTGCATTATTCGGGGTTTACTTGCAAGATAAGTAGGTTTCTTTGGAGTGTGCATCCAGGAAAAAATGGGTGATCCATCTCACACTAGGAGCAGCTGACGGCACCTAAATCTGAAGGGAGGACAGGAGCTCTGCTGTCTGGATGTTGGCCATGTTTCTCACTGCTCTGCACTGCCTGGCGGGGGCAGAGAGAGGGATCTTCAGGGCTCCGTGCCAATGCCCGGCTGTCAGACTCTGGCTCAGGGTGGAAGGGTAAGAGGGGTCACATGGGAGTGGGGTTGCCTCCAGGGCCATCTTTCCTTTGTTTTCTCTGGCCTGATGCATTTCTCAGGGCTGCCTTTCTCTGTCCCCAGTATGTCCAACTGAAGTCAATTCAAGGTGGGTCTATTTAAACAGGCAGAGAATACTAAAATATTAGCAGTTATTTCTAGATTGTTCAATTGTTGATGGCTATTAGTTCTAACATGAGAAAATAATAACAAATGACATGTTAAGTGCTTATTGAGCTCCCACTGAATGTACAGAGTGGGGCAAAGGCACACACTCATACACTGAGTCTAGCTGAAGTACTAATAATTAAAATGTATAAGCAAATTGCATTCAGCTATTCTATATTTACATGCTAATTACGTGCCAGACAGTGTGTTAACTATTTTCATGTTCATTATACCATTTCATCTTCCAATAAGCCCATGGAGGTAGGAATTACTATCCCCGTTTTATAGATGAGGAAACCAGAACTCTGGTATCTTAGACAAGATGATACAAGAAGTAGGGGGAAAGGTGCCCACCATGTCACCCACCTTATCTTAACCTATATTTGGCCCTATTTCAACCTGAAAACCCACCTGGCCCTAAAGAAAACACTCTCAATCCAACTCTGGGAGACACAGGCCCAGAAAATCCCTAGAACAATGCAGAACATTATTGAACAAAATTAAATAGAACTCAATAGGGCTACTGTCACTTATTTGACTATCTCAGTGCAAAATACTCTGAGGCAAGAGTGAAAATGCATTTACTGAGCAATCAAATGAAAGTGCTCAGGGCCTAGAATATGCTCTTGCATGTAACTTACTTTATAAATACAAACCTCGGTCTTATTCAAAGGTTTGAAAGGAAAGATTTGCCTTTCAATGGAAAATCTGCATTTTAACATAAAGGTGTCTTAGTTATTCACCAGAGATGCAAGATTTGATCATGCCATATATTTAGCATTTAGAAAGCCTAAGGATTCCAGAAGGCTCATTTCAGGCCTGAAGGTGGCAGCGTGCACAGATGGTGTAGAGTGAAATATGTGAGTGTCACTTTCAGCATCCTGAGTACCATCTCTAAAGAAAGTCTCCAGGGACAGCAGAATCGGGGCTGTCTTTTTGCACAACCAACTATGGATGAGCATAGGGGAAGAGAAGAGCAAGTCCCCTCCCAAGTCATTAACTTTGTTATGCTAATTGAGCACCTGGTACTATGGCTATAACTGAACTTGCCTGGCAAGTCTGCCAAGTGGAGCCTACATTCTATTGATGGAGACAGACATTAAGTAAAATAAACCAGAAAGCAGGTCATTGTAGATTGTGACAATGGTCGTGAAGGGAACAAACTTAGTATAATAAAGAGAAAGCTGGAGGGGAGGCACTGCTTCAGACAGAGTGATCAGCACAGGTCATTCTGGGGACATATTTGCGCTGGTATCTGAAAGATGAGAATGAGTCAGACCCAGGACAAAGGAGACAGCAAGCATGAGAGTCTTGTGGCCAGAAAGAACTCTGGAGGTCCAAAAAACTAAAATGAGACCAGTATGACTAGAAACTGGGAGGGACTACTTAGGACCTTGTAAGCCATGGTACAGGTATGTGGGTCTGGTTCTCACAGCAATGGGAAAACTTTGGAGGACTTAAGCAAAGGGGCAGCAGGATCTGATTAACATATATATAAAAAAAAATCATTGTGGTCCAAGAATAGATGAGAGGAAGCCAGTTAAGAGCTATTGGGTAGTCCAGGCCAGAAGTGACTTGGATGTGGCTAGTAGCTGGAGGTGGAAAGAAAAGGAGTTGGACTTAAGGTACATTTTGGAAGTAGAAACACTAGACTTTAAAGTTAAGTAAAAATGGATTCATTCATTCATTCATTCATTCATTCAATAAACATTGAAGATCAAGAAATGGGAGGCTCCTAACCATAGGAAGAGTTACTAGAGTAGAGGGAAGGCTTCAGAAATCTTAAATTCACCACGGATTATATACACACATGCACACACACATGCATGTGCATGTGCACATTCGTATTGATCTACCTTACAGGGGAAGGTATCACACTAATTTAACAGACAAAAAAAAAGAACTGCTAAATACCATATAAATTTCAACATGTAGATTTTCAACTTTCTCCCATTTCAATTTCATCACAACAAAGAGAATAACCAAACAAGATCTCCTTTGTCTTTTTCTTATAATTCTACTTTGTGTCATTTCTCTTGGTGCTTTCTACCTGCATAATACATCTCATTATCATATTATAGTCACTGCATCACAAATAGCTGATAATTATCGTATTTCTAGAGCCTGTTAAAATCCACTTTCCACAGTGATATATCCCTCTAAATCTCCATGTGAGTCATTTATTTCATTTTTTTATGAAGGTCACAGGTGGATGCTCAGTGGAAAAATAATCATTAACCTCATTAAAACAGCAGGATAAGAAGCTGAGAGCATGGCTCCTGAAATCCTAAGAGTTTAGAATTGCAGCTCCTAAGACCCCAAATTGAGTTTTGTTCCTTTTAGTCATAATGAATGTTAAAATCCAAAAGTATACTTTAAAATAAAGTATTGAAACTTTGAAACTTGGCCAGAAACTGCTGGATCCTGTTGTTTGAGCTGAGCATGGCACTTAACAGGACTGCTAGCCAGCCCTGAGAGGGGCCATGCAGACAGTTGTGTCTGCTCAACATCTATTTATTGTATTTCAGAAGATGCCTAGCTTTTGGCAGAATGACATTAGAAAATTGGAAAAGTACTGGTCCAAATCTCCCATCCTTGAAGTGAAGCAAGTCCCCAGGGGCCTTCTGGACTGTCACAGCTGTAGTCTACACTCATCTGCCACATAGGTGCCTTGACTACATAGACTTCCAAGCCATGCAGATCCCAAGCCCCATGAGTACACAAGAGGAAACAGCAGGCACCAAATCCAGGAACAGAAATGGTTTCCATGACCCATTTCGTTCCCTAAGCCCTAGAATTTGCTTCCTAGGAGATGGCTCACATATAGAAAGTGGACATGGAGAACTCGGAAGTGCTGTCTCTGTTCAGCCTTCTTTTCTTGTCCCTGGAGGCTGTGATCTCTTAACACATAAGTTCAAGAATCATATTTTCCCTTTTTCATATCTGCCAGCCAGGTCCATGAAAAATCAGAAATTAATTAGTTTAGTCTTCCTCCAACCCAGCTGAGAACTCCAGTTCGGTGTCAAGATTCTCAAGAGCAGCAGTGGAACTGGAAGTCACCTAAACATCAATAACCGCATGGAGAGGTGGCCCCTTAGAGTCATGTCCCCTGGGATTCCAGACCTTATCCTTACAATAGCTGACTTATTAGGTCTTGGAACTGTTAGACCAGGGATATATATTTCTGTTCTCCTTCTGTTTTTTCTCCTGTGGTTATTCAGGAATACCCAGAGCCAGGGAATGCATTCCTCTTGGGTAAACTGAGCTAATTGGACACATTCAGAAGGGAGAAATTTCTCCCACAGCCTATAAAATTAAAGTCAGTAAATAAGCAAATAAAATGTGTTTCCTATGACTCTGGAGGTGCTGTGGCATCCTCCTTTATTAGCTCATAAAGCACTGCCTGGCACTCGTGCTCTGCTATCGACAGCTCCAGTGACAAGGCTGAGCCATCAACTCATTAATTGGACTGTCCGTTTTCAGGAAACTGTCTGAAGGAATCAAGTCTGTAGCCCACTCCCCACCCCCAAGCATTTCAGGAGGCATTCATTGCTCAGAGGCACTGAGACATTCGAGGCAGCTATCTTACAGCAACTTTGGCATGGTGTGACAGGGCTGTAAGGGAAGGCAGATTCTTGAAGAGGCCCACAGAACAAGAATGCCAAGCTGGAAATTGTCACTAAGGCACAAGATGCGATGGATACCAGATGCCAAGGGAGTTCTTAGGCAACCCCCTGTGACACTTCAAAATGAGTGATTGGGAATTGATTAGAAATTCATCCAGACTAAAGGGATAAGGGCTGGGTTGTTAAAGATTAAGGCAAGGATTCATAAAGAAGACTTCTGAGTTGGGGTCTCCCCCGAGGGGAAAGGTTGGATGACCTTTCACCTTAAACTTAGTAGGGGAGGCTTCAACGGAATCACCTGTAGAACTGATGTGTTCCCCAAAATGTGTTCTCATTACTGATGGCTCATGCCTGAGAAAATTAAGTAGCTACTTAAACCCTCACCAATGGCAGGACAACAACAGGTACACAAATATGGAACCCAAGGTAGAAATGCCATACTCTTTTCATCTGAACAGAACTCTGCTCAGGAAGGCAGCCTACCAGGGCAAAGAATTCTTCAATAAGCTGCTTTAGTGATATGACCATGGCAGAAACTATGGGAAAACTAGGAGTAGCTACTTAAAGCTGAGGTATTACCTCTGTCAAAGAAGTTGCAGTTACCTGGCTCAGCAGGGGAGTCTTCAGAGAACTCAGAAAAATTATAATGCAAAAGTCATCTTCTATGTCTGTCAAATCTAGAGGTCACAAAACCTTCTTAGGACGGTATCACTCAAGTAATATCCAACCTGCCCCCACACCTTTCCTCCTTCTTCCTTTCTAGAACAGAGAGAGAGAACAACTAGCAAACAGGGAAGGAGGAGGAAGGAAAGAGAGAAGCAGGACCACATGCCCCCTCCTTGGATGGTAGGGCCTTTGGAGAAGAATTAATGTCAAATCAAGTTTGAAGTTTTGCTGATTATATAGCACCAGGCCCTCTTAATGAGTGAACTGAGCCTGTGTTTGGTTTAAATTAATCATATAATTTATTCTTGCCTATTAATGAAAAAGAAAGTCCTGATCCTATCGAATTTTCACCCCATAGCCAGGGAACACTTACTTCTACTGAGTATGTTTAAAAGAATAGTGATATCAAAAATAACGATGCTTCTATAATTATACCCCAGGGGTCCTGTTTATCCAAAGTGCCAGATACAACAAGTCAGAACATCAAGGAGAGGCTTCATTTGATGGTCCATGGTTGATGGCTAATTCTGCCAGAAAGTCATACAATTAGGGCCTGATCCCTTTGGGACATCATGTTCTATCTAAGATGAAAGCTTCAATCCTGTTGGGCCTTGATATTTTCCTCACTGCAGAGAGGGTAGCTTTCTGCTCTCAGCAAAACAAATCTATATTTGGGGTTGTTTGTCTCGATTTGCAAGGATAATTTGGGGATATACAGATGATCCTAAAGCTTCCAAAGAGAAAAAAAATAGGTCATATATAAAGGAGCAAAAAAATTGAATGGTGCCAGATCTCAAAAGCAACAGTAGCCATTAGAAGTCAATGAATCAGTACCTTCAAAATTCTAGTAAAAATATGTTTTCAACCTGGAGTTCTAAAACCAGCTAACCTGTCAATCAAATGTGAGTACAGAATAAAGACATTTTCAGATATGCAAAGGCAAAACATTTACCCCCATGCCCTCTTTCTTGGGAAGCTACTGGAAGACATGCTCCTATAAAAAGGGATTAAACCAAGAAAGAGGAAGCCATTGGATTAGCACAGGGGAGTCAGTCCAGGAGCAATGACTCCCTGAGACAAAGGTGGCCTGAAGCCTCGGATGGCAGCACCGAGGCAGGCCGGAGCAAACAGCTCTGACTGGAGCAGAAGGATCGAGCACTCCAGGAAACA
Organism: Eonycteris spelaea; assembly: GCA_003508835.1. Classification (NCBI taxonomy): domain Eukaryota; kingdom Metazoa; phylum Chordata; class Mammalia; order Chiroptera; family Pteropodidae; genus Eonycteris; species Eonycteris spelaea. The sequence goes on from PUFA01000113.1 coordinate 3,475,530, forward strand.
AAATGAAATGGATGGATTATCTGAGATAGTCTAACATTTGGAGTAATATTAAAGGTCTAAAAAAGATTTGATAGAGGTATGTCGGAAAAAAAAAATCAGTTTAAATACTTATGTAATTATTTTCATAAAAGGACAAATATTAATATTAGTGCATCTGGTATTTGCCTGTTTGCCCTCATAGCCATTCCTTGTTCTACATCCATGGGAGTTAGGAAAGGGAGAGGGAGTTCAACTCCTGCAGTCGGCATTTCTCAACTGTCTTCTTTCTGTGTTTGGCCAATGGACGGCACTGAATAGACATAGAGGTGAGGACAGAGAGAGAAGCCAGGGTATTTCTCTCCCTTGCTCTATGCCTTGTGTGGCACTTCCCACAGAGATGGCACCTCCTCAATGGCTCTGACTCCTCTTGGACAGGCCCACCTTGGGTCTACCTTCCGTCAGGTGACCCTGCATCCTGGGCTCTGGAAAGGCTGCCCACGTTTGTGGCTCTCCTGCTGTACACATGGCAGCAGCTTCCTGCTGTTGCTGATTTCTCATTGTCTCCACTTCCCCCATTTGCTTCCCAGCTCTTCCATTACCTGAACAAATTAGTCCTTAAATCAATCCCTTCCTGTTAAAATGCGTAGTGATTTCTGTTTTCCAAACTGGACCCTGATTCAACCAGGAAAACAAATATCTACATCATGGATGTCTACTTAACAGTGAGTAATACTTTCACAGTGTAATGTAAACACTGTCTATTGTTTTAACCCAAAGTTTGGGGGTTGGGGGAAAGGAGGTGTGTGTTGGGGAGAAGTGGAGAGTATAAGAAAGTCGAACCTTCATCTACCATAACAGGAAATCAATATACGTAGTGTCTAACATGGTGAGTCAGGAAATAGTGGTACAAGCATATTATTTAGAAATATGGTGGCAAATATGAGAAGAAACAGCTAACAGGGTTATACAGAGCTCCTGTAAGAAAATAACTCTGGTAAAGTATAGAACTATTTTATTTTATTTTATTTATTTTATTTTATTTATTTATTTTATTTATTATAGATACTATGTAAGGTTCAACTATATAAAGTTACTTTGATAATTCAAAAATAATTTTACAAATGATTCATTTTAGTGGCTTGCTTAGGGATGACGTTAAACTCACCAACCCATAGTTTACAAAGCTGACCTCTGCCTCCTTGTGAAAAAGTCAACACATTTATTTACCTATGGTCTTTGCCTCAGCCCCATTCCCTCCCACACCCTGCAGCCCCTGACTGCTGGACTAATGTTTCTTTAGCAGATTCACCTTCAGAGGAGCCTCACCCAGTGTGGCCCAGGTCAGGAACAGGAACTCATTTAAAACAGCTGTTTCATATCACTGTTTCTAAATTCAAGTTGCACTGTGGATAAGTAAATTACCTAGATGCTCACCTCTGTAATCCAGGAATGAGGAAGAAGAGGATGAGGAGAGGAGAGCATCTACCCCACTCCCCCACTGGGAGGCTGGAGAAGAGAGACCTGAGATAGCAAAAACTATCTCTTGAGTTTTAAGATCCAGATGGAAAACTGCTGCTTTGTCACCTTCCCTATCTTGGGCTTAAGATTCCTTTGACTCAATATCTGCAGTCTAAATTGTAACCTCCCAGAGGAGGTCAGAGGTGGTGGCCACACAAATAAGAGCAGAGCTCTGTCTCTCTGTCATATGCCATAACTGACCCTTAGTCACTGTTACTTGAGGGCTTTTAGCTGATCTCATTCCAGGTTTTAGTTCCCGCCTCTGATAATGGTCGGGGAAATTCTCTGTTCGTTCTTAGTTTGTTAGTTCATCTTTCATTGGCCTAATGCTTTGAATTAGCTCTAGGTAGTGGTTTCTCTCACTTCTCAAGCTGCCTTCAGTTGCAATTGTCTATGATGCACATTATGAATTTATTCAAAAATCTGCTTCTAGTCTCTGGCATAAAAGGCTCTGGGTATCTCTGGTCACTACCTGGTCTCGGTGCTGGTTTTGTGATCTGATTGTGGAATGCACCGGCTACCACTCCTATTGGGACTCTCTGAGAGCAGAAGAGTGACATTGGCAAGACAGCTTCAGCCCTCCAGAGTCTTCCTGACTCTCCAGATGAGCCCTCTCATCCTACGTCAGCGCTTCCTGCAGGGCGCTCTGCAGAACCTTCCTCTGTGCAGGTTATTAAGTGCTGTGAAATAGAAGGTTCCATGGTCAAATGACTTAATATTGTTTATGTGAAACAGAATGTGGCTCAGGACTTCTCAGGCCTTTGATGCACACTGAAAACCTCTAAGAATGAAGTTTAATTGCAGCACTGGGCAAACGCATGTGACCGGGAAGCCATCCTTTGAGGGGGCAAAACCCAGGACTGCCGTTCCATGAAACTTGCTTTGGGAAACACTTTCATCAATGGTCTCCCAGTACTCAGCACCGATTCTCCAATCTAATGGAATTTGCTCAGATAACTTCCAGAGGGATCCTGCAATGGTACTGAGCAGCGATACATAGGAGCTGAGTGACTGCGCTCAGGACCAAGAGGTGTAGAGTCACCCAAAGCAGCCCCCTTAACCCAACAAGATAAGCCTTTCCCAAGCTCCCATGAGAGAAGATAGTCTGGGCCACCTGTCATCCAGCTACGGCATAGCACCCACAGTTCCCTGCACACCACATGCTCCCACACCTCTGTGCTTTCACTCGTGCTGTTGCCTCTTCCGAAACACAGATCCCTCCTTCTCTACTGTCTTAGTGTAGGTGTGCTGAAAAGTCAACGCTGGGATAAGCATTCGAGTGAGTAGGAGGTGAAGAAAATCCTGGTAAGGAAGAAAAACGAGACAAGGAAGGAAAGGGAGCCAGTAACGGGTGCTTTATCCTGCCAGCACTGTGGGTGCTGAGAGCTGAATCCTGCTGGGGAAACAGTGTAGATTCCACACCTCGGAGTTGTTTTCCCAAGGATGAGGCACCTGGGGGTATTTATACACCAACTCCTGCCAGTCTTTGGTTGACAGCTGTCATGGGGAGGGGTGGGAGGCAGAGACATTGATCCCCCACCACTCTGGCCTGCCCCAGCAGAGTGCACGCCAGTGGGAAGTGAAAGCACCCAAGCAAAGAAATGCAAATGCTGGTGGATGGAAGTTGGACCAGTGTGCGCTGAAGGAGCAAGGTGAGGGGATGTGGGCAAGGCACAGACAGCACCTGCGGCACCTGCCGAGGACATGTGAGCCCCTCCTACCCTAGGAGGCCCTGCAAGGCCCAGGCCTTATCTGCTTTATCCAGCTGATTCCCCAGTGCAGAGCTCAGTGCTGGCCACCTAAGTACTTGTTGGATGAAGTGATCCTTCTAAGCACAGCTTATACACATCTCTTTAAATTATCCACCCTATTCCACAGAATCATCCACCCCTATCCTGTGCTCCTCTCTAAGCATGCTGAATTACACTTGTCAATCCTTGTCCGTTTTCCTTACTGAACTGTGACTTCTTAAGAAGGACCCTTATTTGCTCAGGGTGCAGGCCCATAACAGGTGCTCAACATGCAGTTTCTGAACTGCTCTGAATGGAACCAACTTCCCACTAGGGCTTTTGGGTGAGAAAGAGCAGTATGCCATAAAAAGTGTGTGTGTATGGGTGGGTGTGGGGGGGGGGGAAGGAAGAGGCATTTGGCTTTATCGGCTGCTGGGAGGCCTGTGCAGCCAGATGTGCCTGAGGGCCAGGTGGGATACTGACAGCCTCCCTCAGCTAGCTGGCCTCCATGCAGATGGTGCACCTGTGCTGGTACGTGCTCCACCTTGGAGCTGTGCCTACACACTGCTCACAGGACCCCATTTATTAAAGCTCTCTATCACAACCCACATCCCAGTGGGCAAGGGAACGAGAGGACTCTGGCCAGCAGGCCTGGCGTGGACTGCTCTGCAATGAGGGAAAATACACAGAGGTGGATAAGGAGAGATGGCATCTCTGGACTCACTGAAAGAGGGGACCCATCCTCCCAAGGGTGAGACCTCAGCCTTTTATGTTCACGTGAAAGTCATGGGAACCACCATGTCAGCCTGGATTCCATAGACGGGACAGCCTGTCTTCCTCTCGGAGGTCCTTCCCTGTCCCAGTGGGAATTTAGAAACATGGTTACTGAAGGCAAATGTCCTTAAGAAAAAGGATAAAAACAAACTAGTATCCCAACATACTAAGGTGATGAGCCTGTGCACTGGCCAAAACACTAGTTCCTCAGCTGCTTCATGGAATAAGCTAAAGCCAAACTTCCATTCACCATTCATCTACAGTCATAGGGGGCAAGAAATAAAACCCTCCAAGGTCAGACACACAGGGCTTGCCTGCCTGCCATAGGTCTATTCTTTGCTTCTCAAAGTGTGTCCATAGATCAGCAGCGTAAGCTTCGCCTAGGAGCTTGTTAGAAATGCAGACTCCTGAACCCCAGCCTGGAACTACCTGGGCATAATCTGCATTTACCAAACCCCAGGCCATTCACACGCACATTAAAACCTGAGATGCCTTTGCTCGGATTCACTCCATTGGCTCAGAGTCCTCTTCTTGAAACCATGAAAAGCTTATGGGTTTGCCAGTGCAAAATCTTGACTCCGACCCCATCAGTCTAATCTGATGCCTACCGCCATGCCTAAGAGAGAATGCCATGCCCCCTTGACCCTGCTCCTGCTACTCCCTTTGCCCAGAGTGCCTTACTTTTCCCAGCTCCATTCTTAGCTTGGCCAAAATCTCCTCTAAAATTCACCTTCCAGGAAGCAGACCCAACCCTCTGGGCTGGGAGAGGCCCTCCTCTCGTCTCTCAGGGCACTCAGCACTTAGTCCTAGCAGAGCCTTCATCGAACTGTGCAGCTCTGTTGACTTTTCATCTTCCCCATTGCTGGGAGCTGTGTGGTCAGTCACCTTCATAGAACCAGTCGCCAGCCAAGACACTTAAAACATCTCAGTTAAAGAGAACAGAATGTCCACTGGTTGCTTCTTGAGGATAAAATTGCCCAGTCATTCTGGAGGAGCCCATGGCAGGATGGATCTGAGGATGTGCCCCCGCCTGCTCCCGGCTGTCCACAGAGCTCTTGGAAGCCCAGGCCAGAAGAAGGATCAGGAAAGGTCAGAGTGTCACTCGACAAGGCCCTTCTGAAACACATACATTTCCTCTCAACCAAGGCAAGATTTTGAAAGGCAGAAGGCACTAAATCAACCCTCCAAGACACTAATGAGCTGCAGGAGGGCAAGTTGTTGGGGGCTATGCCTTCAGGATACACCAAAGTTTCTTCAATAAACAATGAGCACAATATCCGTGGGCGAATTGGTATTTAGGCTCCTTCCTGTGTGTATTTGGAGAGATGATTAATGAGGCTCTAAAAGAGAAGCTGTGAACTGTGTGTGGACAAATACAGGTCAAAATGAAGGCCCAGAGCAGAGCAGCTGTCACTGGACAGTTTGGGTCCGTGTAACCCTCCGTCACCCCAAGGAACATATCTACCCTGGGCCGGAGCCTCTCCACACATTTCCTCATTTAGTCTTCCCAAGAGCTCACTGCAATAACTATTATTATCTGCATTTTACAAATAAGGAACCAGAAGCACAGAGTTCTTTAAAAAATGAAGTCACAAAGCAGGTGAGTGCTGTAATTGGGATGGCTATCTGACCGGTCATCTCTGAGGACGTTTTGAAAAGCTCCTGCAAAATGCAACGGGCCATCTGCTGACCACTGGGAACCCAGGCTGATTCTGAGCAATTTGTTTCTCTTCAAAAATAGCCAAGCGAAATGTTAATAAAGCACCCAAGGTCTCTCTGCTGCCTTCAAATGACAGAATGGACACAGGATGGAGTGTACACAGTCATGTGGCTTACAAGAATGCATTCTGGGATGGGAAGGACAGGTCTCAGCTGCTTGGTTTTTTTCCTCACCTCCTGGACCTGGTCCTAGCTCCTCTCACCCCTTTGCCAGGGCTGCTGAGTTAAATACCTCACTCAACATTTTAAAGTCTCAGTTTCCTCATCAGTAAAATGTACTCACTATGTCAATGTCAAGGTGAGCCAGAAATAACCAATGTTTATTACATTAAGGCCGACATTCCTCTTAGGGAGAAGTCTTTTGAAACCAACCTGATGAGAACTGGGTGGAAGGTGAGCACACACAGCCTCTCCCCTAGGACCAGGGCACCAGCTGTGGCGCAGGAGTCACAGGACAGGAGAAGCCTTCACAGGCCAGGTGAAGACTGGGAATTTGCTCCTGAAAAAGAGAAGGCAGGACAGCGAGTGCCAGGCCAACAAGATGAGGTGGCCTGGGATGAAATGTGCATGTGGCCAGTGAAATTCCTTGAGATAAAGTGGTCGGTGAATATTATAAGAAATTCCAGGCTTTGGGAGACAATTAAAGCTGCTGCCCTATAAAATCTTCTTTGGGAAGGCCTAAAATGCACCCGAGGCCTTTGTGAATTCTCTGAGGGATTCCCCAACTGTGAACACAGTGAGCACATCTGAGAGGTGGCTTACGGGATAACAAAAACCCAAGAGGCAGGGCAGCTTTGAGTCCCTGGCCGTGAGCAGGCGTCTGCAAGGACGACTCTGCATTCCCAGGGGCTGTGGAATTATCTAGAATGATGTGTAGCTCTTTGAAAGATAGTGGGTCCCAGCTGACACCTGGCCACATTTATCAGATGCCTTGACCATCTCAGGTGCCTTGTACCTCTTACCCTTCTTGCCCTCTTTATTCTGTATACATTTCCTGAAAATTCTCCGCCTGTCGTAAGGTCTTCTAAAGGTTAGAAATACATCCCCCATCAAGCCTATCCCCATCCTAGAAAACAACAACAACAACAAAATCAGAATTTTTTTTTACGAGATGAAACGCCGAGTTTCTTGGGTACCGCAGGACACCGGCGTTCCTGTCATGAAAGGACAGAGCTGAGGAGCAGATCTGAAGTTAAATAACTCCAAGTGGGTTATTTTTTTTTATTAATTCATAGTACCAGACAGGTTGACAACTTATTGAAAATGTTTCCTCACCTGGAAAGTGCTTATTACTTACACTGTACCATCTTTATTACATCGATACTGACATCTAACACTCAGTAAATCTCCGCTCCCTCCGTGGGGATGCGCCTGATGGTCCAACGGAGTCCCTGCCTGCCCTCTGCATTCCAGCAGGGTTTCGGTGGTCAGCGGCTAGGCTCTTCTAAAAGCTGGCTCAAATTCAAGGCAGAGCTCAGTCCAAACTTACGGCCCCTCCCCAACCCAGCCAAGACTCCCTAAGCTGCTGAGTGGCTGATATGTGTTTGTAAAGAGAGCTGATAAGAGCTGAGTAAGTGAATGAGAAAGGAAGGAAGGTTCCTGCCATGCCTCATCACATGACCTGCTAGGACAGAGCCCCTCCCAAGCCAGCCTCTTCCTTCCACCACTTGCCTTCCCCAGGAATGACCAGCCATCATCCCTCAACAAAACAATGTGACCCCTGACCTCCAGGCCTTTGCTCATATGCTTCCCTCTACTCCAAATGTCTGATCTCCCCTCAAGTCCTAGTCCAAAGCTTCCTCCTCTGCGCACACCCCACCCTGCCCTCCATGGAAGAACTCACTGTGCCCTACAGAACCAGGTGCAAACTGTCCAGTTTCACTCAGCACAGCTGGCTGTTACTCCATGAGATTCTCCAGGGCAGGGGCTGGTGTTACTCATTCCATATTGGACCTACCAGAATCAAAACCTATATAATGAAGAAATGAGTGAATGAGTGAATGAATGAATGAGCATGTCATTTTCTTCCCTACCCTCTTCCCCTTCTTTCCACACTCTTCTAACTACCCCTACACCTCCATCTGGCGATTCTACAGGCTCTGCCCTCTTTGCTGTTGCTAAATTCACGAAATGATAAATTAAGGTAGGCAACCGTTTGGGGCTCTGAAATCAGATCTGTCTTTATGGCCTTGCCCTGAAGCTTGCCAATTATATGGCCTCCTAACCCCTTCCAGCCTTAACTACCTTATTTGTCAGAAGGGGATATAACATATATCCCATTAGGTGGCTGGAAGTATCAAATGAGGAGCATGTAAAGTGCTTTCATATCCCCCGCTGCCTAGGAACACAGAGGCTATTCTTATTCATGATTCTCTGCCCAGGGGGGATAGCAGAGTCCCCTTTTCCTGCCTGGCTCATGTAGTATGGGTCAAGGCACGCCCGATGCCCCAGTGGCCGGATATAGGAACACTGAGGGCACAAGCAGTCTGGAATGGCAGAAAGCCAATGCAGTTGCTTTTTTGTAGAGACATGCAAGGGTATCCCTTCCAAGGACACATAGCCAGATGAACGTGGGAGTGTGTGCCAGTCTCCAATTCGTAATTAGAGCATCATGTAGATGAGTTCTGCTCCAAAGCCTAAAACATTTCTTCTCTACAGGGTTTCAAATTTCTCTTTGCTGTTAGAAGTTGCTTATGCTGATCACTGGCTCAGCAAATATCACTGGCCTCCCGGGCTGTGCAGGGGCAACATAGAGCCCAGCCCCTGAGGCCCTCACTCCAGCCGTTTTGCTACATGTTGGGGTAGGGGTGCCAGAAGCCCAGGTGTCCTGGGCCACAGAAAGGTGGGTAGGGCAGACTTCTTGGAGGGTGGGCCCCCAAGATCTGCTGCAGGAGCTCTTCAGTGACTGGGCAACTGTCCTGGGGCGGGACATGCAATTTCTGCCCTGTACTGAGTTACCAAGCGTGTAAGAGCTCAGCATGGTCCAGGTACCCACAGGGATAGGTGCTGTTCTTTCCAAGATGGCTGATGGCATGACAGAGTTAAGGAAATGCAAGCCCTCTGAGGGACCATCTCTGACTTGTGTGTCAGGGACAGCCCTGACCAGAAGATGCAGCCAAGAAGCTTTGTGATGCCTTTGACTTTGTGGTCTCTCCACATCATGCTGTGTTGGGGCTGGTTCTCCCTAAGGAAACTGAGACAGCTCAACATAGACTGTTGGAGGGTCTGTCTGGTGTATCCAAAACTGGATAAGGCAACCCAGCAGCACTGTCACTCTGACATAGCCATACTCACCAGACCTGAGAGCCCAGTCCCTAAAGGAAGGCTCTGGCAGATATTGGGCCATGAGACTCACTCAGTGCAGGGCAGAACTGTGTTCACTGAGGCAGGGACAAGCACTCACAGAGGCAGATCTGGGAGCCCAGTAAGTGTCCAGAGAGAAGTGGTCATCTCTGGTACGTCTCACTTGTCTCCTTGGCCCACATGGGCCATTATCGCCAGGGAGGTCAGAAGTCAGGTCCATGATGCCAGGTGGTTGTCCATCAGATGTCCTGTTCATATAAGAGCACTTTTCTTATATGAACCTCTCTATTGTCCCAGAAGCTCTGTGGTAGCTGCTCAGATATAAACATATCTTAAGAATCTTTTGCAAGAGTCAGATGGCAGAAAAGCCTCACTATCATCAAAGTGCCATGAGCTGAGACATTCATAGGCATGAATACCTTCCAGGCCCCCTTCCTGGCTCAGAGCACCAATCTATTCACTGAATGCAAAGAACAATTAGTCCTGCCAGATGGGGGATGTGCTGAAAACCTCTCCCAGGGCATAACCAATTAAAGCCTGAGTTTTAAAAAGCCAATTGATTCACTCAAAGGAGTAAACTGCAGACTGCAGGGGCTCTTCCTGCTGAGATAGTTCTCTGCGTTTCCCAAAGCAGATCTAACACCTCCCGATGGACTTGATTTTCATATGGCTATGTGCAGAGTCTGCTGATGATCTCTATGCTTCAAAGCACTTGCTGGGCATTTTCTGATGCATACTAAGTTAATCATTCAACAAAATTTCACTTCACTCTTTCACCCCAGAAGCGGAGCCCTGGGAAGGCTGAGGGCAGAGTGCTGAGGCAGCAGACTGCATGGACCAATCTGGTTCTGCTTGTGCAGTCCACACCACAAAAGCAAGCACAGAGGGGATCTCTGAGACATTCGCTTCCCTCCACAAACAAGAGCCTCTTACTTGGTATCCTCAGCTATGTTGAGCCCAAGGAATAAAGCCTGCCCATTACAGGCAATTCGAATTGACAGAATTGGTAATGAAAAGCTCATCTCTCATTGAAGGAAAGAGTACCTATGATTCATTTAGCATTGACTCAAAATTTGATTTTTAAATTCTAAAATGAATAATGTGTGATGAGTTTTATTGGCTAAACCAGAATTAATAAGTTAATAAGAAAAAAAAGAAAGAAAGAAAAAAAGATCCTTCAGGGCAGAAGAAATTCACTCCAAATTGTATCCTGCTTTTAAGTAACACCAGGCATCCTGCTGTCAGGACCAAGCAGTTTATCCAACGTTTTCGCACAGAGGTCCTGCCAGCGTAATGTCCAGTAGTTGGCATATGAAAATGAGTGGACACCAGGTGCTACCTTCCAGGTCACTTTCCTACTCACCTCTAGTTCCTGGCAACTGCCAGTTTAGAACCAACAACTGCCCCATAGAAACCAAGAAGGCTGCGAGCAGAGGAAAGAACTAGCCCAAGCCAGCAACAGATAAAAGCACACGGCTGGTAACGCGTCTGTGTTACAAGGTGCCAAGGGCAAGTCCATGCCCATGACGTTCCAATCGCTTGGGCCTCAGTTCGGTGTTTTTCTCACAGCTGGGTGGATCTTTTTATTTGGTTTCTCTTCACAGCCTAAGGCCAGATACTACTCAAGGAAAACCACCCCTCATTCATTAAGACCTCGTCGTTTCGTACACAGGTTTTTGTACACGAGCTCAACTTTGCTGCATAAGCTTGAGAAACAAACCTCTGAAAGCCTCAGCTTTCTCATCTGTAAGTGGGGATAGTATCAGCCACCCTGAAGAACTGTTAGGAGAATTGGGCTACGGCTGGGAGTTTCTAGGACACTCTTTCGCACATAGTGGTACACAGTGTATTGCTGTTGGTTACAAAATGAAAATCATGGTACCTACATCTCAAAGGGTTATTTTTGGTGAAAACATCACAGGAGGAACAACCACCAGTGGGACTCCCAGTTGGTAATTGCAAGGGGAACAGGAATTTCCAGTCTATCCTTCCCTAACTTGCTCCCGTCCTAGCTTGTGGTGGCAGACCAGGGGCCGTGTCGTAAAGGTTTAGAGCCTGGCTCTAGTATCAGACTGCCTAGCCAGGTCCAGATCCCAGAGGGGTGAGTTACTCACCCTCCCTGTGCCTCTGTTTCCTCATCTATAAAACGAGGTTAATAAAAATAGCTCAAAGAGCTCCTGCAGGGATTGAATAAGGCCATGCATGTAACAACTTAGCACAGTACCCGGCGCACAGAAAGTGCTTAATACATATTTATGATGTGTGTATGTGTGTTTTTCTACACCAAGGAGGTAGCATCAGATACCATCGATTAAGGGCTCAGTCCTGCCAGGCTGCCTCCCACTCCACCCCATTTCAATGCCCATTGAAAGTCCAGATTCTCACCCGTGTTTCAGACTGTGGTTAGAAACTAGAGTTTCCAATGATGCCTTTTTCAGGTTTGATGAAGTTGGTGGAGTGGCTCGTAGAACTCAGAGAAACATTTTACTAGATCACTGGTTTACTATAAAAGGATGTAACTCAGGAGCAGTCAGGTAAAGAGATGTATAGGGCGAGGTGTGTGGGCAGGGGTGTGGGGCTTCCACGTTCTCTGAGCTCCCTAATCTCCCTGAACCTGCTTCATGTGTCAGCAACCCAGAAGCTCCCTGAGCCCAGGCCTTTTGGGTTTCTATGGAGGTTTCATTATTTAGGCAAGACTGATTAAATCATGGTCATTGGTGAGTCGACTCAATCTCCGCCCCTCTCCCCTCCCAGGAGGGCAGGGGGTGGACTGAAAGTTCTAAACCTCTAGTCACAAGGTTGGTTCCTCCGGTGTCAGGCCCCCATCCTTAGGCTGCTTACAGGCATCCCAAAAGTCATCTCATTAGCATAACAAAAGACACTATTATAGCTCTCTTCCCTTAGAAAATTCGGAGGGTTTTAGTAGCTCTGTCAAAGACCAAATATATATTTGTTATTATAAATCACAATAGCACAAGTTAAATACTCTGGTATCATCATCAGGATCAGCATCATGAATAAAAGAAGGGAAAAGGAAATTAAGTCCCAGGTGTAGGATCAGAACACAGGAAGATGACATTCAAGTCCCCGCAGAAAACTAATGATGTGAAGGAGCAGCATAAACAAGCTCGACACTTGAGCCTAGGAACTGGGCTCCAGTCTCAGAAGTGCCTCCAGTCTAGGAGTTAATGTGACCCAGCGAGTGTTTTCTCCAGTCTATACTTGCCACTGCCTTGTCTGAGAATGACTGGCTCCTAGGGACCATGCTCATACTTTTTTGCCCTGCAAGACTCAGTTCAGCCTGGTCATCTCCGCCACAGCACCATCTACCACCCTCAGACTCAGCCACAGGCACTTTGTGGGGTGAACTGGATGCAGAGTCGTGCTTCACAGTGTGTCAGTTTCCTTTCTTATCATCTGCTTGGAGAATTGATTGATTCACCAATCACCAAAAAGCCTGGGCTCTCCCCTATCTATCAGCAACACTCTGGAGAGCACCATTCTGCAAATTGGGTCCAATTACAGGGAGGATAAGCCGCTGCCTGATTCAAATGAACCCGATGAGCAGCTTCTGGGTTTAGCCACAAGCCCAAACTTACTCAGCAATAGGTTGCTATCAACTTCAATAATGGAACATGCCAGGAAAACAAAACAGGACACTTGTCCTTGTGCAGGAAGACACTTCCTCTTCATCAATTATACTTTTTATAGAACAGGCAGCTCGCTATCTCTTCGTGGGTTCTGATAGACACTGCAGAGGAGTAGATGAAGGGTTATTATAAAGAGGGAGGGAAGAAGAAAAAATTGCACCAGGAGGAAGGGCGGCCTCGCGGAGTGAGCTGTGGGAGACACTGAGTTTCCTTGAGCAGATTTCATGCTATTCTGACTCTTACCTCTCTGTCTCTGCTGTTCCCACGCCGTGGACTACATGCTCACCATTTCTGGCCTGGATCTCTGCAATGGCCTCCCTGGCTAGTCTAACCATTTCTATGCCTGTCCCCTTGCCCTCTGCTCCATCAGCCACAGCAGCCAGAGTGAACATTTAAAAATATAAATCAGATCACATCATTCCCTCACTTAAAATTCAACAATAGCTTCACTTCCCACTTAGTATAACATCCAAATTCTTCACCCTGGTCTCCAGGGGCCTCATTGCTCCTGCTCATCCCACTCCTCCTCTTGATGCTCCAGCCACCTTGCTTTCCTTCTTCCAGGCTAGTTCCCACCTCCGGACCTTTGCACTTGCTGTGACCCTAGGACCAGGCTCTTCGTGTCATTCAAGTCGCAGCTCCTTTGTTGCCTGTGCAGAGAGAGGCCTTCCCCAAAGCCACCCAATATTAGCACTCTCAACTGCTCCCTTACCAGTCACTCATAATTTTGTGGGTTTTTTTCTCTATTGCACTTACCGTTATGTAAAACAGTCTTGTTTATTATTTATGTTATACTCCCCTCCTCTAGCACATACACACACTAGAATACAGCTCTATGAGAGCAGGGACCTGACCTACCTTGTTCACCCACACTTCCAGCATCTGGAACAGTGTTCTGCACAAAACAGCTGATTGATAAATTTTTTGCTGGATGAAATAGTACCCCAAAGAGTTCTTGTATGAATTAAATGAGATAATTATATATTGTGAGTCTTGCAGAGGGCTTGGCATATAATAAACCCAAAACACAGTATTTCAAGTAACGACTCTCTTATCTAGCATAATAAGGGCCAGTTAATCAGCTCATCAAAAAAGCCAATAAAGTAGAGGTCTCTAAAATTATATATAGTATACAAACCTTAAACACTATTTCAACTTAAAACATTTCTTGCTAATCTTTCAATGTGGAGATAAGGCTGCTAACTTGAGCTGGGTCCAGGTTAGAGTCCTATATCTATTTTTTCCTTTTTAATAATTCATACACATTATATATCATCTGTTATTTCCAAATTTGGCTTTAGAACAGACAAAGAATTTAATCTCCCATATGAAAAATCTAAGTACAAAATTCCTCTAGGATGATGTACAAATTTCTTTCATCTTTATCAGCTGCCCTGCCCACAACTAATTTGACAGCCTTCATTGCTATCGATTGACTTATCAAGTTGTTCAATACATGCAACTTGGTTTTCATAATAAACAACTCTCTTTTCACCATATTTCACTGGGGCACTTACTATTTAATTAAATTATATTATTACAATAACAAGTTCAGCCAGCATGAGAAGAATGGGGAATGAATGTAGCTGTCTGACCCTTGATAAGCATTCACTCCAACAGAGGGGGCAGATGCTCATAGGAACACCAGGGTCCCTGTGATCTGTGAGTGCCCAGCAGGCCCTGGCCCTCAGTCAGTGGGTACTACAGAAGGAAAGGAATCGAGAACATTGAGAATTCGTAAGTTGGTTAATTAGGGATGAGTTCAGAGAGATTCTATTATAGTAGTAGCACTTGTTAACAGCAGTAATTGGAGTACACTCAAAGAAGATTGAATGGAAAGATGCCAAAATGTTTTCTTGAGTAAATTGTTACTTTCCTCTTAATAATTTCCCATATCTTTCAAATTTTGACAGCATCATAAATAATATTTCACAAAAACAGGAAGTAAATTGTGCTCTTGGCTAAGTTAGAGGATGCTGTTGACAGTTACCATTTCTAGAGCTCCTATTCCTTGCCAGCAATTTCCATGTGTTACCTCTAGGCCTTATGGTCCCTTTGCAAGGCAGGTGGTATGATGCACAGATTTATGGATGTATGATTGTATTCATTTATGAGACCCCAAATTTAAGCCCAGGTCTCTCTCCAAACACTGCATCCCCTCCTCTGGCCCACAAAGCCTCCACGTGCAGTCAGCATTCCACCAATCTGGCAGGGTGTCAAGTCTATGAGCCTTCGGCCTGACCAAATCCTCACTTGTGTCACTGTCCTGACCTCTGCTTTGTAATTTAATTAGAAATAAAGCCCTTCCTCACAGTTCTGGCCTCCGCAACTGCCCTCTCACCCCTGGATGCAGCCAGTCAACTTCCTTCCTCACCTGTGGGCTCAGGACCCCAGCCCGGAACAGATGCTGCCCCAGCCGCATGTCCCTCTTGAGGCTATGCCTGTATCACTCTATTTCGTCTACCCTCTGGGGGCAGCTCTCCTTCCTGGATTGTGGACTTTTTCTTGCTCTTCCCTCTTTTTGCCCTACTCCAGCCCAGACCTCCAGGAATTCCAGCCTTGCCCTCAAGAAGTACAATCCACCACGTGCTCTGCATGGTCTCCACAGCCATGCCTTATTTCCTGGCAACCCAAGCTCTGGTCTGACCCATGGCCCTGAGTATGACTCCCAGAAAGACCCAGATCTCTGCTGCCCCAATTTAGTACTAACACAACACATAAATTGTTGAGTTAGAAGGTTTACAGGGAGTGGGTAATGTGTATGGAAAGAGATGGAGCCCTTCCGGCCATAATAGCAGTCAGCTCTCATGAGCCCCTAAACCGAAAGGACTCAAAGGCTCTAATTATCAAAGAGATTAAGACTCAGACCTAGAGATACAGGGACAGACAAAGATCAAAAGAAAGGGAGCAAAAGCCAAAAGAGAGGCCAAGTGTTGTTGAAACTTGGCATCTTCAACACATTTGTTCTCATTTCATGCTCTCTACAAAAATGCTTCATTGGCAGCCACTAATAGGATCTCAAAGAAAGTGATAAGGCCTACAGGAAAAAACGTCATAGTGCATGGTTCCAGAAAAATGGAAATTTGGACAGAGGCATTCACTACAAAGAACTTGCAAGATACTGGCTTCCCAGGAGTCCCTGACACTGGTGGAAAGACATGGGCTTCAAATCCCAGTGCCATCATCTCTGCCACGTGTGGCTTTAGAAATAAATGTGTCTTAACCTCTGCAAGGTTTCATTCCATCACATGTAAAATGATGACAGTAACACCTATCTCACAGATTATTGAGGCTTAAACGAGTTAACACAGGACAAATACCCAGAACTGTGACAAGGTAGGAGACATTTTTGGCAGGGTGGAGAGAGACACACTACGAGCATCAGTGGGTAGAGGCCGGAAGCCAGGGATGCCGGTGACACTGGTAACCATCCCACAATGAACAGAAAGCCTCTGCATCAAGGAGCGAAACAATCCAAGATGTCAATAGTGCTAAGGCTGAGAAACTTTTCAAAGCCCAGAGCGGGATCAGCAAGCATTACTTCTTTACTCCACCTCTGCCCACTCCTTTTTCTGGAATGTGCATCTCATCAAGTAAGGAACCAGGGATCGCCTTCTCTTACTTTTTCCATAGAAATGGAGAAGGTAAGGTGCTGAGCACAGTGCCCAGTTCTCCCCATACTTGGCAGTTCCTTTCCTGTCTGCTCGTCCCATAGAGAGGTGCCTAGACATCAGCCAGGCACACAGTAGGGATGCACGAAATACAGATTTGTTAGCTGAACAGCACAGAGGCCTCTGTGCAACACCAACCTCAGCCTGGAAACTGGACAGAAAAGCAGCTCCAAGGAGGCTGAACTCAGAGACAAAGGCTCGGCCTGGGCAGCACCTCTGAAAGGACTTGTCTCCCATTACCACGCACAAAGACAAAAAAAAAAAAAAAAAAAAAAGACTGTCCAGTTGGGCCCAGAATGTCCTATTTCTCCCAGACTTGATAACAATTCCGTATTCAGAAGGTAGAAGTCAGAATTCATTTCTCCACTCAATTATTCAAGAAACATTGGTCTTGTACTCTGGTATGCACAACACTCTGACAGTCTATGTTAGAAAAAATTCAGTGTTATTATTTTTCCAGCCCTAAACTATTTAACCAAGATATCGATGAGAATGAATAAGTAACCAAGGGAAGGAGATGTTTCAATCTCACAGAATCTTGAATTTGACCAGCCTCATGTTAAATGGTGAAAATATCCACTTGCTAAAGTGGTAAAAGCTAATATGACTCTATTATTCACTCTTTCTTTATTAAGGCATCAGAGATGATTCATTGGGTTTCTGAAGCACAGTATTCTTTAAAATGTTACTCTTTTATGAACAAACTATTCCAAGACACAATCTGCCTATATTATATAATAATGAGTCTTTCACAGAGACAGCCCAAAGTGAAACCACTTAGATCTTATTCCTAAATTTGAAAAGGCCTATTTATGCCTTGTCTGAGTATGTGAGATAACACAGGGAAAAGTGCCTTGAGACCCAGAGGCCTGGTACAAATGTTGGCCCCTATTATCAGTATTAGCCATCATAATTTCCAAATTCTCAGGGGGTGGAAAAGCTGTGTTTCTAAACCCTGGACTCCAAGTTGCTAAGATGCCTGCCCTTTATCCACTTTCTGACTCTCTAGTCTGGGGAGGGTAGAAGCAAATGAAGCTCAGGAAGGCCTGAGATCTTGATCTTGCTCCCTTGCCCACACTGCCTTGCTGCCCCCATACACTGTAGGTCCTCGTCAGATCCTCTGTAGAGGTCTTGAGGCTCTCAGCTGGAAAGAGCCAAGAGGAGGCTCTTGTGTTGCCAAATGCCTGTCTGGCCCAAAGCAGGAAGTCTGCAAGAACACACCCACAGTTCTTCATGTAGGATAAAGTGCTTTCCCCCTGAGCATGGCTCAGCAGCTCATAAAGGTAGGCTCAGACTGCATAAATAAGGTGTCTCTCTAAGATGAGGTGAGGCTTGCAGGATTTATGTGCTCTGAGGTCCCTTGCAAACAAGCTTAAACTAACAGTACCTGACTCTCCTGTCTCCTGTGAACTGTCTGCGTTGGATCCAAAGGCCAGGGTAAAAGGCCCCTGTGTTTGCCTGGGGTATTCCTTGGCCATCCCATTGGGTGAGCAGATGGGCAGGCAGGAGCATGTGTGGGCTTTGAGAGGCCCAGGTCCCTGAGCCGCTCTGGTGAGGGACTGCTTGGGAGCACAGACAGGAAACCTCTGACATGCTCTCCTGGCCTCTAAGTAAAGGAAAACAGGTAGAGAGAGCCAGGAAAGGAATGAGGAAGGAGTCATTTATAGGAACAGCCTGAGCGCAGAAACCAGATGTGGGCTGGTGTCCACAGCAGTTACGGCCACAGCATAATGCACCCATTGTGATTGTGTTTATGTGTCTGTTTTCAAGGTTAATCATGTGTTTATCTGATTGAGACCTCCTTCTCTGATCGCGTCTGTTAGCACACGAACAGGATGCTTGGTGTGAAATGCAAACATCCTCATTCGGCAGACGCAGAGTTTGCTAAATTATCCTTCCAGCTGCAGATAAGTTGTGACATTTGTAATAAGTTGCCAGTCATGAGGGGTGCAGCATATCCTCAGAGAAAATCATGGCTGAATTTCCTAACAGGTTCAGTCCTTAACTCTCTCTGAAAGAAGTATACTTTCCAGCCCAAGAGGCAAAGCATTTGAGATGGAAGCATAGTCATGCTCTCTTGAGATTTTGGTCTAATCCACGATCACCACGTTGGCTCTGGTTAAAATGTATGCAATACACAGGCCAGGTGAACACAGAGAGAAGAGGGGAACCTGGTCCTCACATACTGACAGCCTCACCTCTGTCCTTAGGAGAGAAGCAAACAGGCTGGTCTTCCCAGCAGCCACCCCTAAGGAAGTAGATGGATTCTAAAACTGTAGAAAGCCAGGACTGCACTCAGACATTGAAGTGACATCAGGTGCTTCAGGACAAAGGGTGAGGCTTTGGAGTAAGAGAAGCCAAATTTCAAATGTCAGTTTGTCCCAGTTACTAGCTGAGTTGCCTTGGATAACTTAGTTTCATCTCTCTGAGCCTCAGTTTCTTGTAGGTGAAGTCGGGCTGCTAGGCAGCCAGGGGAGAACATAGGTGAAGGACCTGGTTGGCACTGGAGTTGCTTGATAAAGAATAGCTATTGCTATCAACATCATCGAAGTGAATCCCATCAGGGCTCATCTCTGTTGCAATTTCCAGTGACACCTCTACTTGGAGCCTTGCACTGATGCTGTAGGCTTTCACCTATCCCATCGTTTCACGAAGATGTGGTATCGACCTGCTCAGACCGGGCCCTGCGCCAGGCACCATGGGTTCAGCAACCAATAAAATAAAGCTGCTGCCCCTAACCCCAACGCTGAGTTCATCTGTGGGTAATTTTGACAGTTAGAAAGGATTTCCTAATTTTAAACCAAAACTATTATAATACAACAGTATTCCCTGTGGGTGGGGAGGATTATGAGAAAGCTTCACTACCTTCTACAATGTTCCCACTTCTTTCAAGGCATCATCTTCTTTCCTCTCTTTGTTGATGTCCGATGTACATACAGAAAAGCGCACCTAGCATAGTCTGATGAACCTTCATAAGCTGAGCACCTCCATATAGCCATCGCCCAGAGCAGGATCCTCACCAGCACCCCAGAAACTCGCAGTCCTCCCTGCCAGCACCACTCCACGGGGGACTGCAGTGCCATTCGCCAGGACACATTCATTTGCCTGTTTTCCTATTTTGACATTATCTTTTAAAAACATCATTTGTATTGGGTTCTTCTATCTCCTGGCCTGTTTTCACAGACACTGAGAATATAAAGGCAAATGATAAAAAGGTTTCCTTTTATATCATGAAGTTCTGTCTTTACATAGTTTTCTTTTCTGAAGGCTGGGGCGTGTGGCCCCACTGCCTGCAAATAGTAGGTGCTCAGTCAGTGTATGTGTTGAGCAAATGAATGATGACATCAGCCCCTCAACCATCACCATACACCTGAGCAAAAGGAGGCTTAGAGCCAACAGGGGTGGGGCAGGGAGTATTGCGGTGAAGCCTTAGAAAAAACTACAGACCAGTGGTCTCTTTTCTAGGTCATTCTGCCCATCTGAACTGGACAGCCTTGGGCCCAATCCCGATTCACCGAAGTTCTGTTGAGTACCAGGCATTTCTGATTTACCTTCAAACATATTTACATTTTCCTTATTAAAAAGAAAAAGAAAATGATCATAAATAAACCAGGTCATCAAACACTTAATGAAAGCCTCATTAAGATAGGGAAGAGGCAATTTACCGAGTACCAATTATGTACCAGGCATTCTGCTTGTCTTTGATGACTCAGATATGAATCAGGCACTTCTGATGCCCACAGGTAGCTTCCAGGCTGAAGGAAGAAAGGCACATATAAACAACGGCAATATTAAAGCATGTGCATGCTATAATCCAGATATACAGCACATACCATGGGAACACATATAAAGGAGCAAAGTCTATAAGAAATGCTACATTGAGGACATGACATTTAAAGATGGCTTGAAGAAAGAGTGGGGTCCTTCACTAGATCAACACAAGGAAGGAACGCTATAGGTTGAATAAGGAATACAGGTAACAGTAGGGCTGATATTTAGTAATACGGACCACTAAGGGCAAACTGGACGCTTATATCCAGTGTCTGCTACGAGTAGTCATGGGCTGCTTGTGAGATAGCATGAATATCAAAGCTAAGTAAAGACAGAAAGAGAGGAAAGAGCAGGTCATGCCAAGGACATCTAATCTCTGATAAAGGTGTCACATACGTGCCAGGCGTGCCAATATTCTATGCCCACTCCTATACCCATATCAGACATTGGTAATAAAGCATAGCACTCCTACCTGATTCACTCAGAAGGAACTTTATAATCCTGCTACACAAAGAGCTTTAGGCAACACCACAAGTAATTGGAGCTGCCACCATCCTGGGTTGCATATTACGGCTTCCACTGCCTTACCACCTCCTCCCTCATAAACGCCATAGAGTCTGGCTTCAGTCCCCAACACTACACTGAAACTGTTTTCTCTAAATTTCCATTACCTTCCCCCTCACCATATTACACTGAAGAGTATTCCTGTCTCAGGCTCAGGCTCCCTGGAGGAGGGCTGACCATGCATCAACTGGCACTATTGATTCCTGTCATCATTATTTTCTGGTAGAAAGTGGGGCATTTGTCTTATATTAATTAAAAATGAACTAGGAGAAAGAATTATGTTGTTAAAAAAGTGAAGGCGTGTGAAGAAACTCTCAAGACAACATTGCTTCCAATACCAGATGGACAAAATGGTTAGTCGGTGGGCACGAAAATGCTCAGAAGACCCGTGGCAGGCCAGGCTGGTACCCTGGCAGGGATGCCCTGGAGTCTTACAGACTTCTAGCTACAGAGGACGGTGGAGAGTGGGTCACTAAAAGGGCCTGCTGGTCCTCCCTCAGGCAGCCAGACAATCCTTCATCCCTTCCCAGACCATACTTTTGCTTCTACATCTTCCGCAGTAGGAAGATAGAACAAGGAAAAGTGCAGGGCAAAACCCCTCAGAGATGCTTCCAATGGAAAGGATACCTCTGAGAAAGCCTCTCCTTGGCAGAGGCTGCTCCCATACAATGAACACCTAAAAACACGGACAAACAGAGGTAAAAGAGACCTGTGACTCAGGGTTCCCTCGGCATCGTTATTTGGGACCATAAGAGGGACACTAGTAGTTGATGGGTAATGAGTGAGCAGACCAATACATTTTTCAGCATTGACAATTTCTACCTATCTGGGTCTCTCATTCACTCAAAACAAAAGGTAAAATCCTTGTCATAAACATTCATTAACGACTACTTTATGCCAGGAATGTTTAATTCTCATAAAAACCCACCAAAGAAAACGCATTTCCCCCATCTTATAAATGAGGACGCTGAAGTTCAGAGAAAAACCCTGGACTGAATTAGTCTCCCAACCCGCCAGCCCCAATGCTCTTCCCTTTTTAATTTTTCTTTTCTTTTCCTCCTCCTTTACTTCCTCTGCTTCAACTTCTTCCTCCTGCCCCTACTTTTTAGTTCTCATATTTATCCAAGCTTTATATGGACAAAGATTAAAGGGTCAGTTACTTTTACAAACGTTGTGAAAAGTATCCTTCCTCTAGGAGCATTCTGCTGTACCCATAGCTCTCAACATATCCCATTCTCCTGAGGCTATTGCTTTGAACTCTTCTAGCTTTTTCTCTTAGCTTTTACTGCCTATATAACATGTTTATATTACTTCTTCATATTTTTTTACTTTAAAGTATCTATTGATATATCTAATAGAAGATAAAAGTTTAACTTTCATAACCATATACTGCCTCCCCTCCTCATCCATCTCCAGATGTGCATTTCTTTTTTTTTTAACTTTATTTTATTAGTTTCAAGTATACATACAGTACATTGGTTAGACATTGATATAATTTATAAGATGATCCCCCTAACTGCTACTTCTCTCCTCTGGCTCTCCACCTATCCATTACATGAATGCTAACTGCATTCCCTACACCGTGCTCCCCATCCACATGACCATCTTAAAGTGACTTTATTTCATAGCCACACCTAATAGTTTAGGTGGGTATAGAATTCCAAATTGGAAACCATTTTCCCTCAGAATGTTAAAAGCATTGCTCTATCTTCTCCTAGTTTCCAATATTGTTTTTGAGTAATTTGAGGCCATTATGATTCTTAATCTTTTGTCTTTTCTGTATGGGAGCTTATAAGAACTTCATTTTGTTTACAGTATTTTGAAAATTCACCGTCATTTGCCTTGATATGGGTTCATTTTCATTCATTATGAGAAACATACAGTGAGCCCTTTCAACCCTGACATGTGCTCCAGTTATGGGACATTTTCTTGAGTTATTCTTTTGTCAAGTTTTCTCCCTTCTCGTCTGTCCCTTCTTTCTGTCTGGAGCACCTGTGGATACTGGATCCGGACCTCCAGGACTGGTGCTTTATTCACTGCCTTTTCTCTTACTTTCCATCACTTTGTCTTCTATCTTATCTCTACTCTCTAAATGATCATCTCAATTTTAGCTTCCAACAAAATCACTATTTCATTTTTGCTAACATAGTGTTAATTCCCAAGAGTTCTGACTGAGATCTAGCTTCTTAAAAAGCATCTTCTTCCTGAATGCAATTTCTACTCTTATTCCTCTGAGGATATTTAACAATTTAAAAAATTCTATTTCCCTGAATTGTCTGTTTGCTTTAGGTTGTTTTTTTTCTCTTTGGTTTTACGTCTCTGTCTTAAGTATTGTTTTTTGCCATTATTTTGGATGTCTGGTGATTCTCAACCATCTCTTCTTATTTAAGGTTGGAGGACTCAAACAGTCATTGGAAACTCTATGTGGGAAGGCTTTGTGACTATGAGTCTCGCAGTAGAGTAATCTGGCTGAATCGTTTTTAGGGAAAATACCCATTATCAATATCTTGGTATTTTGTTTGTTGTTGTTGTTGTTGTTGTTTTTAAAGGCTGATCAGGTTCCCCAGAGAAAAATATTCTTATCACCTGACTAGAGTGTAAAAATCTTGCTATCCCTGTTCTAGAAACCAAGTGAGGACAGTGTCTTTCCATATTCAGTGTGAGATAGCCTTCCACTTAATCCTGCTGTTTTTGGTATGGCATCCCACTTTGCGTTAGATAGCTCTCAGCCCAAAACCTCTTTATTACTCTCCTAAAAGAATAACTCTCCCGTCAAAGTTGGTGGTGGGGGCAGCATTTATCTACCTGACTCCATGGAGGAAAGGAGGAGACTGGACAGTCCAACTACTTCTTAACTGGCCCTTTAACCAATCCTCCTGGTTCCAGCCCTGATCATAGCCACACGTTCATCAGCAACTGCTAATAAGGCAGGTATGGAATAAGCAGAGATTACAAGGATACTTCTAGAATAGTGTCTGTTGGGAAGAGGGTAGGAATGAGATCATGATGGGACTGATGAAACAGTAGCAAAGGTGTGTTTGAGACACTTCAGGTTCCAAGGAGGGGTTCAGCGTTTATAGCCTAATGAGAGTTTTGGAGGACAAAATTGTGATCCAGGAGAACAGATTTGGGATTTGAACGGTTGTACATTAACCGGGACAAATCTAACTTCCATACCCAGATCCTATTTATTATCTGCAAGTATCAAGGAGATAACCACTTCAAGGACTGCCCCCAAATGTGTCTTCTATTTGCTGTTACTTCTTTAGAACTTTCTTTAAGGAGAGAAAAAGGCTTCGCATCCCACTTAGAGACCAATAGCATATATGCCAGTTTCCCTAGGAGGGTGCGATACACTGGGGTCTCCAAAGTTTGAAAAGAGCATGCACTTTCCCGTTAGACTAGCAGGGTTTAAATCCTGATTTTGCATCTGTCTCTAATTATGTGGCCAAGGCAAATTACGTAGCCTCTTTGATACTTGCTTGTTTTTTTTTTTTTACAAGTTTTTATACTTGTAAAATGTGAAGAACAGCATTCACCTCGTAGAATTTTTCTGAGAATTACATATATAATTGTTAAGCACCTACTGTAGTATCTGGCATGGAATAAATAGTTAACAGCAATAAAAGTAGCAGTAACTAACAGCAGAGTAATAATAAGTAATGATTCTGTTGTTGACACACACAAAACAAACAAAAACCATAAACCATCCTCCTAATTCTACTAGTTTCTCTATGTGCTGGATCTGGAATTTCTATCTGCCCCACGGCACTGTGGGCAGAAGAACCATGTCCTATCCAGCAGCGATGCTCATCTCCTAGCGTTCACTGTGGGCACAACGCTACCCAGAACTGCATTTTTCTAAAAGTGTTCTTTGGTTTTAAATAAAAGTCTTAATTGAATTTCAGTTCACAGAATTGATAAGGTAAGTTACTGATACATTTTCTAGATTATGAAGCCTTAGACTTCAGAGAATATTAAAGTTGTTGACCAGTGACACCTATTGGCAAATGATGGCATAGCAGCCAAGCTCTCTTAGACACTGTGAAGAGGGGACGAATGTAAGATAATGTTAAGACATGATTAGATATTAGAGGCATCCAACCAAGGCAGAATGGTTATCTTAGCAAGAGCAAAGTGCAGAAAATACTAAGGGAAGCAACGCAAGAAATCGAGAAAATTTCTACAGGGCCCTGAAACGTGTACGAACACACCTGGAACAGCAATTCATGCAAAACCCTTTTCTAGCAAACAGTTTCACTTCGACGATTAGAGATTGTTCTTCCTTTCGCAATGGAGATAAATGAGAAAATAGGATTAACTACCATAATTCACTTTTAAAGACGCATAACCCACATCTCGTTAATTAAGCAAGGGGTATGTACATGTGGTTCAGGGTACCTTTACAGCACAATAAAGTTCACCTCATGACAATTTGAGATCACAGTTCTAAGCTGTATTGCTGCACAGGGAGTTGCTGTTGCTTTGTTTTAAGGCCGTAATTCAAAACATTTCAAATCTATGGAAAATTTAAGAGTAGCACAATGAACATCTGTATAGCCACCACCGAGATTCATCAGTTGTTAACATTTGACCACATTCAGGCGTGCCTGAATGTGCTCCCTCGCACTCACTCTCTTTCTCCCTCTCTCCCCCTCTGTCACTGTACTTCTAAATATATCATTAAGCATCACCTCAGTACCAGGAATTCTTGTATATTCACATAATAGCACTATCAGACCCAAGAAATTTAACATTAATAGAATAAACTATTATCTACTGTATACTCCATATTCAAATTTTTCCAATTTTCTAATATTGTCCTTTATAGCTCTTCATTCATTTTTCCAATTCATGATCCAATCATTGCGTTTGGTTGCCACATCTTTTTAGTCTCCTTTAATCTAGATGGTCCCCCCACACACAACACTGTTTTTTTTCTTTCAGAACATTAACAGTTTTAGAGTCTATGCAATTTCATTTGAAGAACATCCTACAATTGGAATGTGTCTGACTAATTTCTCTTTATTATATTCAGGTCAAAGATTTTTGGCAAGAATGCCATATAAGTGATACCGTGTCCTTTCCCACTGTACTCCATCAAAAGACACATTTGTCCCATTATTGGTAATGCTAAGTGTGATCACTTGATTAAGGTGGTTTCTGCCATATTTCTTCATTGTGAAATTACTTTGTTCTTTTGTACTTGGTAAGTAATGTGTGGGGTGTACTTTGAGGCTGTGAGAATATCTTCTTTCCCAAATTGTTGTTGTTTTTTAATCATTGCAATTATTGTGATTCCCTCCCCAACAGAATTGAATAGTAATCAGAGGACAGAGGCATGGTCTTCATTCACTTCACTATCTCTATGAATCCCATTTGGCACTGGTTAATGATAATGAAGCCGTTGGCACTTTTTCCCCTATAAATGCACTTACAAGATAGAACTTCATTTAAAAAATGCATTACACCAAAGCACACTGAAAGCAATTACCAATACTCAATTACTCTGGCATCACTTCATCACTGTGGCTACTCTTAACTGCAATACAAGGGTGGTTTTGAATATCCTGAAGGTGAAAACTGGTTTACAATAGCAGAGGCTCAGAACCCTTGGTGACTCCCAAGAACTGCTTAATGCAATCCAAACTCTTTATCCTGGCATTCAAGGCCTTGTAGGATCTGGCCACACCTTGTATCTCATTTCCCATGACTCCCTTTCAAAATCCCACCACATTAAGCTTTCCTCTTCTTCTCATATAACTCCCATGCTTTTTCTTTGCTCATTCCAATTCCTCTGAACACCCTGATCTCCACCATAGAATTTAGAAACCTTACTTAGCTTTGAAGGCCAAGGCCAATTGTTTGCTCTTCCACAAGCATTTGTTGAAAAAGTAACCTTCCCTTGTCTGAGTTCTCTTAGTCTGTGATATTTAGGGTACCTGTTACATGTTGTTTTTTGTGTGTCTTATCTCCCTATAAAGCTGCAATCAGGGCTGGGCATCTGAACACATACTGGGCATGTGTTCAGGACGTCAACAGAGTTCAAGCACCAAAATATATTTGAAAGAATTTTATATCTAAAAAAAAACCTTTTTAAGCATTTAAGTAATAGTCATAAAAAAAAATAGAATTGACTGGTATTCCTCATAAATATCATTTATTTTTTATTTTGAATTATGTATGGGGAGAGAGAAAAGGAGCATTATAATTCTTAGGATTCTATGTATCTTAATCTATCCCTGGCTGAAAACTCCAAGAACAGAATTCATGTTATTTCTTCCCTAGCTCCCGGCCCATCACAATGTATTATGTGTGGTAACTGCTCAGTAAATAGCTATTGAACAACTGAGAGAAAACCAGGAGTACACCAATTGTTTTTGCTTCCGTTCTGTTGCCCTGCCACCCTTGGCACATCTTATCAGAAGAAGAGTCCTAGGCCCTCTGTGGCCAACCACTGTCGGAGAGCAAACAGCTAGCCATGGACCTTCAGCCACATGCTTGCATATTTGAATTCAAGACCTTTGCTGGCCTGTGGTCAACACCTGGGCTGCTCCATCCTCTGCAAAAAGCGAAACATCCTATTTATGATGACAGCTGGAGGGCAATCTCACTTCTTTGGCTATGCTTGGGCCACCCCAGCACCACTCGGAAGATACTGTCATATAAAACAGAGCCTGGATGTTCCTATCCTCTGGATACGTCCTGAGGGCAGGGCCTACTAGCATGCCCTTTGGGTTCTTGGTTACAGCATCTGAACCCTCCAGAGCCTTCACCATGGCTCTGTGAATACCAATCAAGTGCCTAGCCTGCACCCATCATGGCATGGGAAGTTCAATGGATCTAGCTCCTGACCCAAAAGAATCTTATGACCAAGTTGCAGAGACAATACTGATGTATCTGAAGCACCTGAAAACAACAAGGCACTGGAAATTCCCAAGCTAGAAAAATCACCTTTAGTGACAGCCAGCCTTTTACCAGCACTAAAGTTCACAAAGTACTTTGACATCTATTGTCTTCATATGCTCTCCCAGAAGCCTAATGAGATGGGCAGGTTAGAAGCATTGAATATAAAATGGTAATGAAAGCTCCCTATTCTGTGACTCCTCTTTGATGAAGTCTCTCCATGTTCCTACCTCTATTCACTCATTTTGCAAACCTTCCAGGAGCATAACTCATCATCGGGCCTTATACCAGCCAGGAACTGGGGACACAGAAAGTCCCTTGAGCATTAACTATGTAGAAGGCATGTATCTATTCAGTGATCCATTCAGGGATGCAATTTCTGGATCTGACTCTGGGCTCAGTGCAAGAAATACAGAAACGAAAGTGCCTGCTCATTAGGAGTTCTCCAGCTATTGTCCACTTCTCATACCATCTAGCAGGATCTATCGGCCCATCTGTCTCTTATAGGCTGCGATCTTTTTTCAGAAAAGGGGCATCTCTGTGGCCTCAGGGCAAATCTCAGGGCTGAGCACATTGCAACTCATTTCATTTAGACAGGTTTCTATGACAGTGGACAGTCTCAGAGCCCAGCCTTGCACATGTGCCCACTGAGCTCCATCCTCAGGTGAAGAGTCATCCTTCAGGCTGCAGGCCCTCCTGCTGCAAGCAAAGGTCTACAGCCTCCCGACACCTGCCACAGCTCTATAGGTGAATCGGGTATTTGGGGAAGCCTGGTTCAGTACAGTTCCTTCAGACTGAACTGGCACCCTTTCCTCTTGGGTGGGCGTGCAGCTGGCATAGCCTTCCACTTGACCCCTGCCAGAGGCACAGGGTCAGCCAGGTGACACAGAGAGAGACAGGCTACGGCTGAGGGCCTGCTCTCCTGGGACTTCTGAAAACAGGCTGCCCTCCTCTTGGACGGAATGAGGTTTCTTGCTGAAAGTAGTGGCACCAAAGTGTCCATGGATGGCATTCGGGAGCCAAATCCCGAAATCCCGAAAGCCAGGAAATTTGCTAAAAACTGTGGAGACCAGCTATCTGGTGTTATGTGGAGCACTCCTCAATGCTACCCCTGCCACCAGGTCTCAAACCTTACAAACTGGTCTGCACTAAGTTCCATCCAGTGGTTCCTTTGTCCTTCACAGCCACCACTGAAGCACAACTGCTCCAGTCCCCTGCAGAGGACAGAGTAGAACCCCACACATGTGATCCTCAGAGCAGGTGCTCCTAACCCTGGGGAGACTCTGTTGGGCCCCTATTATGCAAATGAAGTGGTTCTTCTTTTCTTCTGGGTCACACACTCCTTGGAATACCTGAGAAAAGGTTTGGACAATCTGCTCAGGAAATGCATACACACACATATCTATATATATGTATACACATGTATACACTTATCCCCCACATATGTATACATATGCATACATACACATACACATACATATGCATCTATGTACACAGAATTATTCCCATAATGTTTGCATGTTCACAGATTCCCTAAAGCCCATCCATGAAGTCCAGGTTAAGAATCCTGTTTTAAAATTTTCCCAGGAACCTAGCAACTGTGGGTTCTTTGTAACCTTCCTCATTAAAGTCACCAAAGAAAAAGTCAATTTTTCTATCTGAAACCTCCTGACCCCATAGGATCAGAATAAGCCCCATCTCTGGGGCAGGAGTGAAGGGTTAATCCAGCCCTAGGTCCAAGTGGCATGTCACCTCACGCACAGTGTGTAGGACAGTCTATCTTGTGTTTGGGGACCTTTGACCCCCATCTCACAGCTGTCAGACTCCGCTGACCCAGATCTGCCAGTGGACAGTGTGTTTTTCTTTGTGGGAGTAGTTCATGGCTCTTTGTCATTCACAGGCCTTCTCCTGGGATTCACGTAGAGATGGATGGAAGCATTCAGGGTTGTAGAAATTCCTCATTTCAAGTGGGACCAGGAATTTGGGATGAGAGAGGTGCAGTAGGTCTGTGTGAGGGCATGCACAAGTAAACACACACACGCAAACGTGGGTTCTTTCTGTGCACAGTTTGGTGACAGCAAATTAGCCATTTCTTCAGGCTAACTCACCCAGCTCAGACCTCATCCAATACAATTTAAGTGACAGATTCTTCATCCCAATTGGCAGTCTGTGTAGAGACTGTGTCTGGAAGGTGCTGTGAAAGGTTTGGCATTCCCTGAGGCCTGGGCTCATTATGCGCCTTAAGCCATAGTGTTATCGTGCTTGGCTACCCTCTTAGCCCATCTGTCAAAGCAACCAGGACACGGGGTGCTGTCTAGAAAGAGAATGTCTCTCAACAAAGTCCCTGAACAAAGCTGCTCCCTTATATCAGGAGGCTCCTATGGGTGTATGTGTGTGTCTACATGTGTGGTATATGGATGTGGATGTCTGTGGTGTGTGTATGCGTGTGTGTGTGTGTGTGCGCGCGCACGCGCACGCATGTGTCTGCTTACCACATCCAAGTATGAACACAGAAAAGGCAATGGATAGTAAGTGTTAATGGAACTTCATGCAGATTTCCCAGTAGACAGACCCCAGACCAATAGGCCCTCTCCCCTCTGGACCACAGAAATACACTGGAGAAGAAAAAGACAGCTTGGCAGGGGGAAGAGCTCTTATCCAGAACTCCTGGTCCCACTTGAAATCACAGACACTTGGACCAGGTTCAGGTCCAGACTCCATGCTTACTCCCTAGGGAAGGCACTTCGTGTCTCTAATTTCCTCTTCTGAATATGGGAATCAGAATTCCCCTCATGTGGTTGGGAGAAATAACTATAAGGACTGACTACAAGAATTAGCACCATCACAGATTTAAATACCCTTTGGTTGCTGGCCTCACTCCACTCTAAGCAAGCTGATGAAATCATGAGTAAAAAAATCTGACTCTGGCTTTTTAAACCCCTCCACTGTCCAGAGTCTGCCTCTTTCAAAGATTCAGGTTGAGGCCCTATATCTACAAGAGGCCAGTGATCGGCACATGTCAAAGAGGACTTGGGCGATGAAACTGATAACACACAGTCCCCCATAATGTAAAGCCTGCCTCCCACCTCTGCATTACCAGTGCACTTTGTCTTCCCTGCCAAGCCTCCAGCTCTTGCTTCTCAAATAATCTAATGTTTTGTTCAAGACAAGGGACAAGAGGGTTTTACAGAATGGGAACTCAGTTTATTTCCTGGGACATTAACATAGGTCACCGTAAAATAGTTTATATCTCCAATGACATTTCTTCTGAGACTGCTCACAGGGAACACAATTTATGTTTTGTAGAGCTTTAAAGGTTGTTGTTCCTTTGTTGTAAGTTAGGCTGAAATGTGTTTTTAGGTATTCGCAGGGTCCCATTTGACCGATTCTGGCAGGACTTCCAGAGAAAAAGTATAGCGCTTGAATGGGTCAAAGATGGAAAATAGGGCCAGTGGGCAGCTTAGACCCTGAGTGCTGGCCCCAGCATGGGCTTACCAAGAGGAGGGGTGGGGGGCACTGAGGGTGAAGGGGCCTCTCCCTGTGAGATCCCTTGTGATCATAGAGGAGGGATCAGAACAGGAAAGAGAGTTGTCAAAAACACCCTCACTTAAAGAGAATCTTAGACCCAAACCCACTCAGTGATCCCCACATTACAGATAGGGAAACACGCTCAGGGATCTGAAGTCGCTTATCTAAGGTTACTCCAAGAGTAAGTGTTGGAGCGTGGTTGGAACCAGGGTTAGGTTTCTGGAACTCCAGAGCTCACCCTTGCAGTTGGCCGCCCAGGCTGACCCTTCAAGGGAATTGCCTCTGACTTGCAGACTAAGGCTCCCCATGTGTAATGGCAGCACCCTAAAACTGTCCCCTAGGAAGGAGCTTCCCATTGTCAGTGCTTTTGCAATGACAATGGGTGGCAGATCTTCATAGTGACCCAAGAGTCACTAATCCTGGCATTTCTGAGTGTGCATAAAAAGAACAATCACACCGAAAATCTGTTTTCTAGATGTGAAATTTCGTATTTCCCACTACTTATCACTAATGTGGCTATGACCACAAACCACTGGTCCTATTCCCCTCCTACTCTTGCCATATAAATGGAAACATCCAGGAAGCTGTCAGAAGTTCTAACAGACTTCCCACCCTGGGCCTGAGCTCTGACCTGTCTCCCAGCTGCTCCCATCCTGGACACAGCAGGGGTCTGGAAGACACAGGAGAGGCTCACAGAACTCTGAGAGCCAAGACTGAGTGGCCATAGAGGAAGGAGCAACTAGACCAGGGCAGGCTGGAAACCAGAACCCAAGAGGACCCCAGGGGTGAGAGAAAGCCATGGTCTGGTTGCTCGCGGTAAAGATAAGGGACCAGGAATCCAAAGGGAGGAGGCCTGAACCCAGAAAATAATTTAGCTGTGGAAAAAGGCAAAAGAGCTATAATGTATCGGGGCCTCATGTGCACCAAGCACATGTTGTCTAATTGGAGGCATCACATAGTGTAAGGGCCAGGTCTAGATCCAGATCCTGGTTCAGGTTCTGAACCTACCACTTGCCAGCTGTGGCAAGTCACTTCACCACTCTGCGGCTTAGGCATCCCATCTGTATACTAAGAACAATAACGGCACCTTTCCTAGGATGTCACGAGGATAAAACAAGGTCGTCCTTGCAAAATGCTTGGTACTGCATAATAAGCATGAGTAAATTTTAGCTATTAATACGAATCTTCACAGTAGTCCACGAAGTTAGATTTTGTATTCTGTAGACAAATAAACTGGGTGCAGAAAGGTTGGGACATACAATGTCACATACCTATAAGTGGCAGAGACAGTTTAGAATCCTGGTTTCTGCCTGCCCCCAAGTCCTTTGCTCTTTCCATAGGCGACCTGCTCCTCAGACATAGTGAATAAAACCAGCACAGCCCCTGCCCTCACAGACCTGACATTCTAGCAGGCAGAGAGACAAAAAATATAAGCAAACAGAGAACATTTCAGATGGCAAAAGTTCCACTGAGAAAATGAAGCAAGGTAAAGGAGATGGAAAGTGACAGGGACAGTGGGCTCTTTGATAAAGGTGGTCAGGGGAAGGCCACTTTGACAAGGTGATGCCTGAGTAAAGACTTGAAGGAATGGAGGGAGGGAGGAAGCCACATGGGTATGAGGAAGAAAGAACCTTCCAGCTAGAGGGATCGGCAGGTGCAGAGGCTCTGGGGGTGATGGAAGAACAGCAAAAGGCCCAGTGGCTGGGGCACAGGAGTGAGGGTGAGAGTGGGAACAGAGCTGGATCCATCAGGTTGGGGAGAAGTGCCATTCAACAAGGTGCCTCAACAGAGCCAGAGGGTCAGAGTTCCTGTCCAAGCCCAGAGCCCTGGCCAGGCGTGTCAACGTGGGGCCAAATACACAGAAGGGCTGCAGCTTCTGGGAGGAATGGCAACAGCGGCAGGTGCTTAGGGACTCAGGAACCACAGCCACAGTCACCAGGAACATAAGGATAGAGTGAGGCCCTGAAGAGCTGGGCAGGCCAGGAAACAGCCCAGTGCAGGGGGCTGCATCCCGAGTCTGAGCAGGGATGGCGCTGAGAAGGATTCTCACTACAGCTTCCTTCCAGTCCCCACTCAGCCCCAGGATGGCCACAGAGCTGCTCAGTGAACCCAGTGCAAGGGAAGAAAGTGCAAGGAAAGGGAGCCGAGCCCTTAAACTCAATTTAATCACTGAAAAGCCGACATCTTACATACTCTGAAAAGGGGACTTTCCCCCAAATAGCCCCATCCCCGGACTGCTGGAGCAAAAGAGTCTGGGACTTAAATTCTTAGCTCTGCACTAAGTAGCCGTAGAAAAGTCACCTGACTCCTCCAAGTCTCCATTTCCTACCAGTAACGAGATCCACCCTGCGGGGACGTGAATGGGTCTAGAAATGATTGAGCCCCAGGCGCGCCCTGGCACATAGTAGGCCCTCCATAAATAGTAGCTACCATTGTAGCATATGGATGTGGGGCGACATCAAGGCTATGGCTGATGTTGGCTGATAAAGCCACAACATGCCCAGACAAGGTCAGCTCTGTAAAACAGGCCACATGGAAGTCACAGAGGTCTAGGGACAATCAGACAGCCTAAGTGAGACTTGAGATGTGGACTCTACTCACCCAACCTACTGGGGTTCCCAACCCTGTTAGCACTACTGGATGTGTTCATCGCTATGTGAGAATGCCTTTTCCCCTCTTAGAAGAAATAAAAAAACAGAAAAAAGAGTGTGTATAGGAATATACACACTCATTATGCAAACATATAGACTTATTTTAATCAATAAAATGAGTATTTGTAGTATTTTAGTTATCCTCAGATAACTAATTGCCAAATGGACCCTCACATAAAGCTTTGGCATCCTGCTCTGGGCTGCATGGATCTGGCTTGTTCTAAAAAATATTTAAAAATAAGCAATCAGTCCTTTCTCTGTCTCTTGTGAGGGCTGGCACCTGGAAGAGGTTGGCAGTTACAGAGCTCCTGCTGTACCCTCAGGCCCAGTGGCCTACCCCACTAACTGTCCGGAGTCCCTTCTTATCCTGTGATTCCTGCCCTCAGCCCTTGAGCTTCAAAACCTACTCAGAAGAATGCTTGACACTATTCTAACCAGGGTGAGAACACTGATAACCCTCCAAAAGGAGCTTCCAAGAAAAGGAATCTCATTTTCCCATTACGACCAGCTTCAGCTAAAAGGGTGATGTAATAATGGTAGGGTTCAAGGCATCTTGGAAGAAGCAGGTTTGTGCATGCCCTGTGCCTGCTCTGGCCTGGTTAAATGACTCTGCTCTGAAGGGCTATCTTCCTCTAGCAATCCCCAAGAGCCCCACAGATGCTGGCAGAAAAATGTCACCCTCCAACATGATGCCAGGCTCCAGGTTAACTCTGGCTTGGCTGTACAAGGCCCTGCCTATGCCCAAGCTGGAACCCCTCTCACCAACCAGTCAAGAGCCCTTTCTCCACCTCTGCCCAGTACAGGCCCATTGCATTTCATGGCTGAAAAAGCCAATGACGGGATAAGTAATGTTTGTTATCTAACTAAATTGCAGAGGAAATGATGTGTGAATGAGAAAATGCTAACACAACCGTGGAGCACTTCTGACAGCTTCGATTATGGTTTTGTTTAGTTAGGTACTTGTGCGTTCTCATGAATTGTCTTATGGAATTATTAATTGGATCTGGGATTTCCAGGGTTTTCTACTGTCCTGAAGCCTTCCTAATAGAGACAACGTGGCTTTGGGTGTCTTGATTACAAAGGTTGGTTTTCCACTCAAAAATCCTGGGGCTAAAGCCCAGAATAGTCTAGATCCTGGTATCCACACTGAAACATGGGGAACAGCGCTTGGTCTTCCCACAAAGTTGAGGACACAGAGAAGTAACTTCTTGAAAACACAGGAACATAGAATAAGACTGATTTAGGGGCACTGTGGTCTTTGCTTTTTCAATAGAAAAGGATTCCAGTTTGAGAAATAAGCCACATCCAGTATATCAATTGCCCAAGAGCTAAGTGTGAGTCATTCAGGACAGGGAAAGAGCCCTGGACCCATCGGCTACTCTAAACACAGACCAGGAAAACCGGAAGAGGTCCCGGGCCCATGTCCTCAGAACATCCCAGTGCCTGCTGGCCTGGCTTTGGCTGTCCAGCACTGCCAGGCTTCTTCTGTCCCATTTTCTCTCTAAGGACATTGATGTAGCACCTGAAAGATCCTGCTAGCTTCCCTGATGAAGCCAAACTCAGATCTTCTGCTACTGGCAATGAAGAGGATGCTCCACATAGAGAACAAGGAGGTGCCTGCCCAGTGCTGCCACACACAATTGTGCAGACTGGGCCCTGCACGTGGGCACCTGGGGATGGAGAGGAGGCTGCAATCCAGACCATACCTGTTCGCCAAGCCAAGGGCCTATAGGGCTGAGTCAGCCCGGAGGGGTGTGTACCAGTCAGGGCCCCAGCAGGAAACTAGCCAAGAAGGTTTAACAAGGAACCATTTATAAAGGTGAGTGGGGCTGAAGGAAGTCAACAGCGATCAAAGCAGCTTGGGCTAGCACGAAGGGGAGTTTGGGAGTTTTACCACCTTGAACCTGATGGGTTAGGAGAAAGAGTCCTTGTAGGAAGCAGCAGGAGATGTGACTGTGGGGTGAGGGGACGAACATAGCCACTGCCAACAGAGACTCTGCCAGGTGGAGGTTTGGAGAGGAAACATCCAGCTTCTCACCCTCGAGTACACTGGTGCTGCCCACTGGCCACACCCAGCTGGGAGTCAGGAGCACAGAAGCCTGTTTGATGCAGTCCACAGAGTTCAGCCTCCTGAGACCCAGGGCACATCGAGAAAGGTGGAGATTAAATGTAGAGGGATGAAAGGGACTCTCTCAGGCCAGAAAACCATTCTCTGATTCACACAGAGGGCTGTATGGGCCAAGCCTGATCTGCATCTTCTTTTCACTCCCCATCTTCCCCGTGGGGGACCTCTCACAGTTGGTCTCCCCACATTCCATGCACTCGCCCATTTCCATGTGCCTCCATCACATCACTTCCTGTCTGTAGGAGAAACCACAGGAAGGAGGGACAGTAATCCATCTATCAAAGTACAATCAAGAAAATCTGGAGACTCAGCCTCCCTGGGACCATCTAGAACCTGGGGACCCACTCACCTCTGCTCTCCTTCCTAGAGGCATCTGGAGTTTGTGGGTAAGATGGACCCTGCCCGCTGTGTATGTGGTCAAGCAACCGTCCCCAGTACCTGCCAGCAGTAGGTTTTATATCCAAGGAGAGAACCTGGGCCAGGTCTGTCAGCCAAGTACTAGACAAGAGCTGCCCCGCAAAAGACATCCAAGAGCAAGGCGCAACAAGGATCGAGAAACACACCATCCTGTCCTTTCTCCCCACGTGGTGGCCCCCTGGAAAGAGCCCTTGACACTGTGTTCTTGGGTCATGTTTTACTCCTATAGTGCTTACTACATGACCTGCAGGCATTGTTTGTTCTAAAGGCTTTGCAAAGATTCTCCCATTTAACCTTCACAAGAATGCTATGAGGGAGATATAATTATCTTCTTCATTTTACTGATGAAAAACCTGAGGCACAGAGGGGTTAAATAACCTACCTGCCTCAGATCACACAAGGAGCAAATGGAAGAGCAAGATTCAAACTTGGTCAATCTGGCATCTAGGTTTGTTCTCTTAGCTGCTAAGCTAGTGGGAGTATATCCCCTCCCAGCCCTGCCAGCCAGCCACTAAGGCAACCTGGAAATGGCCCACCCTTCTCTGACCAGATATTTAAGGCATCCCTGAAACTCTCTTTGCTACTCTTTTGCCACCACTGAGAAAACCTGAACAGTCTCACAGATGAACCAAGGGCCTCTTTGGCTTGAAAGGAGAAGTCTCGGGTTGGGTCCCAGGAGGCAAACCCTGAGATGGAGATGTCTGTGCCGGAGGGTTGTGAGCGAGAGCCCTCGAGTCCCATAGGTGGAGGGAGAGGGAAGCAGGGCTGGGCAGAAGAACAAGCCAGGCCGCGATGCAGTCCCAGTGGAAGCCTGAGCTGGCCCTGAGGGGCGTTTTAGAGATGGGGTGACCTCACAGAGTGGTCATGAGTTGGGGCGAAGGCGCGCCACACTGGCAGTCATTTCATGTAGAACAGCCCAGGGAGGGGCCATGACTGGGCCAAGGCAGCCCTCTCAGCCGCAGCACCCCCAAAGCAGCGGGGCCTTTCCACCAGCGGTGATCCCAGCACGTGGGGAAACCAGCCCATTTTCCAGGAAGGGATCTGGGAAGCACACCGGCACCCACATAGAGAGTAAGTCAGAAGATGGCTGCCTGTCCACAGCCATCAAGGAGGGCTCTCCATGGCCTTGCGTCCTGGCTACCAGGACAAGGCTCTGGAGGCTTCAAGAATCCCATAAGCCCTTACCCTAAACAAAAGGCCCACTGCCCCTCTGGCTCACCTTTGTGCGCCATAATGGGTCCCACATGGGCTGATACCCCCACTACTGAGCTAGAAGTTCTCTAAGAGCCTTAAAGATCATGATTGTTTGGATACTAACAGCGGTAACAAACGAGCAAATATTTAAAAATTATAAGAAATATAGAAGCTCGGAGAGAAAGTCTGTCCTGAGCTCTGTCAACTTTCAGATCCAGCTCCATCTGGTGGCCTCAGTCTACCCTCAGGCCACTGGTTGGATTCACTCTTCATCCCCTAGCTCTTTGGTCCACATCCATGGCCCCCTCACTCCCTTCAGGCTCACTTGCCATCCTGTTCTCAGAGACTCTACAGACCTCGCCAGGAAGGCAAAAGAGATGCTCTGACAGGCTAAGGGGATTTTTTTTTTTCTTTTACGCCTACAGCACCTGGTCTTCCTAGGTGGTCTCCCACCCAAGTACTAACCAGGCCCACCCCCGCTTAGCTTCCAAGATCAGACAAGATCGGGCTCATTCAGGGTGCCATGGCTGTAGACAACCAAGGGGATGTCTGATTGCATCTCAGATGGGCAGCCACTTTCGTGAGCTCCTACTTTATCCCTGAACTGTCCAGGCATAATTCACAATTAGAAAATGCCAGAGAAGGTTCCAGTGGACAGAATCCAAAGAATTATTCAAAGCCACCTTCCTCCTAAACATAATCTATACTATAATTACAGTGGCTTCTGACAGCAGCTTAAACGGAGGGAACTGAACTGGCCCAGACAAGCCCTCTGGGAGGACCGACCAGCACCACCTTGGCCAGGGAGGCCCAGACATTTCCCCATGGGGTCCCAGGGCAGCCAGAGCCACCCAGGCTCTGGAGTGTTGATGTCCCCCCTACACCGTAACCCCTGTTATAGGAGGCCTGGGACCGGCTGGCCTGAGAGTCCACCAACAAGAATACTTTCTTAAGGTCCCAGAAGAGACAAAACCCAAAAAACAGGGACACAGGTGGTTTAAAAGTGGGGAAAACCCTAGCACCACAGAAGCTACTGCTAGGGATTGATGCTGCTCACTCCCTGATGTGAGAAGCGAGGCCCAAGCTTCCTATCTCACAGGAATCCTCCCTCTGAGGTGCTCCTCTCCCACCTCAGCGTGTCTTCATTCCAGAGGACAATCACCAGAGCAGACGTACATCATCCCTGCCCTGCAAACCATGCTCACTGCTGCACTGCCAAGAGAGGGCTGCCCTTCCCTGAAGCCCTCACAGCTGACCTGCATCCCTGCCATTCTTCCACTACGACTTCTGCTGGCCAATAAGGGCGCGTGGATGAGGACAGGGATGGAGCCAGGCTGGAGGGTCCTCCCACTGAAGGGGAGGTGGGGATGGGAGCCTGCCCTGCACTTTCGCAGTTGTTCTTGACCCCAGGTTCCTGTGAGCGGCACAGATGAGAGGCATGCCCACAGCCCACAGCCCTGGCCCAGGTATCCTACCGCTGCAGGGCTCAAAAGGCAAACAGAAGACCTACCGATTGACCCATACCATACACTAAGCTCCTCAAGATTGCTACAGGAAAGCTCGGAACATGCTAGAATCCTGATAGGAGCCACTGTGACTGCATTTTGTCCCTGAATGTTGAAAAACAAAAACAAAACAGATAACCCACTGCATCCATGGAACCCCAGGTCGCTAACAGTCTCAGGGGGATGGCTCTTCCTTTGCTGACAAGGGCACTTGGCCATTGGAATGTAGCCAGCAGTATGCCATCTGCACCCATGTTTAAGAATCCTGGAGTATGCGTGTGCCATGCGGACAGCGTGGAATAGACTCACCTCCTACCCAAAGCTGGGTCCCACAGCCTCCCCACGCTCATGCGGAAATTCCCATGGAGCTGTCAAACCCTGAACTTCATTCCTTATCCCCAGATTAGGCAAAAGAGAGTATGGTAAGAGCGGGAGCTCAGTGCCTCCCACAAACAGTTCAGACAGAAGTTCTCGCTAGGGAACCACTTTTGGAGAGAGTAGCACCGCATGTGCCTTTTCCTCTATGAACCCTTTCATTATGCTCATCAGATAAATTCCATCCAAGCGAAGGGCCACGAGCACCACTTCTAGAGCCAGGAGGTCTGCTTCTGCACAGTTTCGTAACCAGCGTACTTTATGAACTAGAGCATGCCATTTAGCCTTTTCATGAATATCAATCATCTCAACAGGTCTCAGACCCCTTCCATGTGCATCATCTCCTTTACCCCCACAACCTTGTGGGGTAGGTCTTATCATCATCCCCATTTTACAAATGAGGAAACTGAGGCTCACAAAAGTTAAGGAACTTGCCTTAATCCCAGAGGTAGCAGGAAGCTGGAGGTCTTCAAACCCAGAAGTCTGGTTTCAAAGCTGACCCTCTTAACAACCTTATGCATTGCCTCCCTGGGAAAGCTGGTTGATGAACCAGGATGCTCAGACGCAAGTAACAGCAACAGTGCTGGCTGACGTAAACAGAAACGATGAATAAAAGGAGATTGGGCAGCTCAGGGAATTGCCAGGAGAGCTAGCGAACCAGGCTCTCAGTTGTGTCACCAGGTACATCACCCTGAGTCTTGCTTCAGAAGAGGACCATCCTCCAGCACTGACACTAGGCACTCTAGCCACAGTGCAGCCATTAGGGTCCCAAAATCTCAAGGCTCCTGGCACCTCAGCTAGTGCTCTTGACTCAAAGCCTGAGAAGAAACATCTGACTGGTATAGGCCTATCTAGCCGCAGACCCAGGCCTAAATTCAAGGGAGGCTGGGAAATCACTTCTCTTGTAGGAGGCTTTTCCAATTAGTCTCTGCTCCCAATAAGACTTAAAAGTAGGAAATTCCTCCAAATATAAGAAGTGGGCCAGATGCTGGGTGGTCCAAAATAGCAAATGCCCAACAATGAGGAAACTAAACAGAAAGACCTTTAAGGTTCTTTTCAGTGGCATGTGTCCATTTAATTTTACAAGCACATTTCAGTAGAGTGTATTATAATCTCCATTTATTAGCAGCCTCTTCTCAGTAAAAATACTGTACATTTTTATCCATTGCCGTTGTTTTGCAATAACCTTTCATCCTATGGGAGAATATTTCTCCATTAACATTGCGTGTAACTTGCTTTGACCAATGGGGCATGGTGTCAACTATGCCCTAGCAGGAACTTTAGGAGGCACTGCACAGAAGAACTTTGCTTTTTTTTTTCTCTTCCAGGAAAATGGCATGTCCTGAGCCTCCAAACGGGAAGATACATGGAGCAGCACCTAGCAAAGCTCTGTAACAACCATAACTGATTTACACAGTCTCCTGTCTAATAAATATATATTGAGAACCATTCCAAGCCACTGTCTACTAAACAAAGGGAATACATAAATAAATAGGATCCAGTCTCTGCCTTCCTGACACTTATCTGTGACACTCTCAGGTCATAGCTGGTACAGAGAGTGGAAACGTTTCAAGAGAGGCATAAACACCAGGAAAGGAGACAGAGATTCTACCTGGAGTTTCTAGGAAGGCTTTTCAGAGGATGTCCAGTGTTATCAGAGAAGGTTGAAGAGGAGAGAAAAGAGAATTATATGCAGAGGAAATAGTATGCAAATTCAGAGAGATACAAGGAAAAAAAGTGTACTTACAAGAATATATTCTGGTGTTGCTAGACCAGAGGTCCCAACCTTTTTGGCACCAGGGACTGGTGCTCCTACGATCTGATCTGAGGTGGAGCTGAGACAGTGATGCCAGTGCTGAGCTGCTGCTGCAAATACAGATGAAGTTTCGCTCGCTCGTCTGCTGCTCATTTCCTGCTGTGTGGCCCACTTTCTGACAGGCCATGGACCAGTACTGGCCTGCGGCCTGGAAGTTGGGGACTCCTGTGCTAGACAATGGGCAAGTGAGAGGAGTGGTGGGAAAAAGCAAATGGAAGCAGATTTCAAATGGCCCAGAACACCATGCCATCAGGTTTCAACCTAATACTCAAGACAACAGAATGATCAAAAGTTTCCAACAGATCTGTGTTTGAGAAATATCACCCTAGAAGTGGTAGAGCGGAGGATGATGAGAAGCAGAGAACACAGTGAATGAGAAGGTCGTTAGATTAAAACCAGTGCCAAATAATAAGGTCCGGAATTAAATGAGAACCAGAGAGTTCACAAAACATCTCAATAAGACGTGATCGGATGAGAGATGAGACAGGAAAAAACGAGAGATGGCACAAAATGTTATGTTATAGATGTGATCACTAAATGTGTGGTTGAGTCATTCACAGGTATGAGGACAGCAGAAAGAGGAAAAAGGCTTAGGAAAAGCTGATGATCTGTTGTTGAACACATCACATGTGAGGTATCTCTAAGACAAACTGATGGAGATGTCCAGTTGGTAGTTGGAAAATATGAAAAACATTCCCATCTACCTGGAACAGGGGAAGGTTTTGGGAAAGGATCGGAGGCAGTGCTGACAGGATGTTGGCAGAGGGGACGAGAACAATGGCGTTCCAGACAGGGTATCAAGGATGTACAAAGCCATCAAGGCAAAATTCAATCAGGGAAGAGCAAGCAATTAGATATGGTGAAGGATGGGAAGCCAAAATATGGCGGCTTCCCTATTTAGCATTTTCCCACAATCCATGGGACTGGTTATGAACTGACCGTTTCCATTGGTGAGGGACCACCTGTGTGACAGTGTATACCATGACTTCGTGATTAATTTGCAGACTCTTAAAAGTGGACTCCTGAGTTCCTTGATGTTCCTTTACAAACTCAACCCTTGGTTCATTTTTGGCATTCATGGGTACTTCTTTCCCTCACTCTTCTTCTGCTACAAAAATCATACCTAGCTATTCACAGAAGTAATAAATGCCATATTGTTCTTCCTTTTAAAAATATAGTGTATTCATCAGAATAGATTTGGGTTATACTGTAGTGACAAAATACTCAAATATCAAGTGGCTTACACGACAAAGGTTTACTTCTTGCTTATGCTACTTATCCATCAAGGATCAATCAGGAGACCTGTACCTGTGTCATCATTGTCATTCTAATACTAGAATCCAGGCTAATGGAGCACCTATATCACTGATGCTATGTTCATGGCAGAGAAGAAAGAGAACTGAAGTGCACATCGGCTCTTAAATCTTCTACCTGGATGTGACACATGTCACCTGTACTCACATTCTCTTGGCTAAAATAGGTCACACAGCCAAGCCCAGTGTCCAGGGGCAGTGGGAAGTATAACCCTCCCCCAGGAGCACCACATCTCACTCAACAGCAACACAGACTATGACACACCTCACCCTAAGCCGGCTAGCTTATTCAATGTCTGTGACAGCGTTTCACCTACAGTATACAATTCTCATTTGATGTAGACACTTCCTCCAGTATGGGGTTCAACACAGGCATTATATTTCCCCTTTTAGAAATGGATCTCTCAAGTCTTGGCACCAGATTGCCAATGACCTTAGTATTTGCAGCCAAGAATGTTTCAGTCTACAGCTGTACTCCCTGCATTAGGATCCTTCCAAAAGTCTTAATTATCTTGGAGATGCCTTAACCCCGGTCTAAGGATGGAGCCAAGAAGCATCTGTTTCTGTTTCCGTTATGACTCTTCTCTGCATAAGGAAAAAGAAAACTTAGCACAAAACCTGTATTTCACTGAGGCATTTTTAGATTAAATGTCATTTATCGGGCCTGCTGCTGGGTTGGGAGGTTTCTTTTTATGACTGCAGATAATTTGTTTGCCTTGCAACTCTCTAGTGTGATATAGCCAACTCATTCCAGTACGAAGCAGGAACAATAATTATTATTCCTATGTGATTCTGCAATTAACACAGGAATCACATAGAACATTTACTTTTTTCCTAAATAAATGTCCACATGAGCTTCATTCAACAGAACTGTAAACAGATGCTACAAAGCACTGCCTCTGCCACCACAGTTCACCAGTGAGAGTGCCAGGCCATG
The DNA here is from genome assembly GCA_003508835.1 of Eonycteris spelaea. NCBI lineage: Eukaryota > Metazoa > Chordata > Mammalia > Chiroptera > Pteropodidae > Eonycteris > Eonycteris spelaea. Next base: position 3,518,976 of record PUFA01000113.1, read on the forward strand.
AGTAATGGCCCATGAAATATTTAAATTCCTTTAAGATTAAACATATACACATACATATTATTAAACCTTAAGTCTAGACGTATCTATAAAATCAAATACCGTTTTCTCTGTTCCGCTTTCTCAAACAGAGCTTTCTGGGCACAATAAATTCCTCCCCCTCATCTTTCACCACCTCATCAAGCCAGGCGTCTGCAGTGGGCTGTTTCCTCTTCACTGCCTGATGGACACCAGTAACTCTCTATTTGCTTTAACTGTGAGTAGAGCCTGTCAAATGCAGGCACCCTGGCCAAAGACAGATGACAGAGTCCCTATCATTGCCATCGCCAAAACCATTAACATCTCTAGATGCCAGGAAGGCAGATGGCTGGATATTTACTGGGTAGTTCCTATATTCCAGACACTGCTAAGCATTTTGCATGGGTTCTCTTATTTAATCCTCATGACAACCCCATGAGGCAGGTCTTACGATTACTTCTTCTTAAAGAAGAGGAAAATGAGACTTAGAGAATATTATGGAGAGACTAGAGAGTAGGTAGTATATGAATAGAACCTTATGGGATAATTAGGAACTAGCCGGGGGTTCTAGGAGAAGGCTATCCAAGCAAACTGAACGGCACGGATAAAGGCATGAAAATGAGGAAGAATACTGTTTGGAGAAAGGTACAACTAGAGCACATGATACTTAGGTAGAAATGCCTAAAAATCAATCTGGGAAGTTAGCCAAAATCAAATTGTGAAAGAACTCAAATGTTATGCTGAAGAGTTTGGGACTCTTACAGCAAAGACTGGACAAGTAACAGAGGAGTGAAGTGGGATGGTATAAGATAATAAGGAGTGGCGAGGACTGTGGCAAACTGGAAGGCACACACACTTCAAAGGCATTTAAATTCTTTTTGTTTTTAGGTGTGAGCTGATTTGGCCCTTATGGCATCAGCTTGCATATTCTACAAGGCAGAGAGACGCTAATAAGGGAATTCATCAGAGAATGATGTGGTTGGATCTCTTGGAATTTCCTCTGGCAAGAATGTGGATGACAGGTTCTGTGGGGGCAGGCCTGAGGACAAGAAAACCACTGGGGAGGAAGACACAGGAAAGTAGCAAGAGGTGACAGTAGCTGGTACCTGGGTGATGGCAGTGGGTAGGAAAAGTAATGGGTCTGAGAAGGAAATACTAAAAAGGAAGGACCTGGCAGGACTTGAATGCAAATAGGATGTGGGGGAGGAGAGGTATGGGGGTTTCAAAAATAATGTGGAAGATAATGAGAGTCACTTCAAAAGTTGATGGGCAAGGCCTTAATGTTTCTGCCATCAAGAGAGGCCCACAGGGCTGGTGTGGGTCTTGGCCAAGACTCTTTGTTATATATATGGCTGGATGGCTGATGGGCCCACTCAAACTCCAGAAGATAGCCTTTGCTATAGTACAATGACCAGAAGCTCCAGGAGGTCGTAAGACTGGCCCTGTGCTGCACCAGGACACCTATTGATGCATGAGGTCGCCAAATACCAGTCGTGATGGTAACTTTTGGATCAACTTGACTTGGCCATGCAGTGCCCAGATATGTGGTAAAACATGATTCTGGGTGTGTCTGTGAGGGTGTTTCTGGATGCGGTTAACATATGAATTAAAGCAGATGGCCTTCAATGTGTGTGGCCCTCATTCAATCAGTTGAAGGGCTGAAATAAACAAAAAAGCTGGCACTCCTGCAAGTTATAAGGAACTCCTCCTGCCCAACTGCTGAGCTGGGAAATCTGTCTCTTCCTACCTATGGACTGGGACTGAAGCCTGCCAACTTTCAGACCAGAACTATACCATCGGCTCTCCTGGGTTTCTAGCTTGCTGACTGCAATCTTTGGAACTTGTCAGCCTCCATAATCATAGGGCCAATTCCTTATAATAAACAAACAAACAAACAAACAAACAATTAAACACACACACATACATACATACACATACATATACACATACACACATCCTGTTAGTTCTCTTTCTCTGGAGAAACTAATACACTAGATCAAGAAGGAGCAGGCCAGAATCTTATCCCCTTGTCATTAGAGCTGGCAGAGCCAGCACAGGCAGCATGGAGAGTTGCCTGTGTCTGAATGGATCCGGTGCCCTTCCGCCAAGAGAATGTAAACAAAGACAGGAGAAGTGAGCTCCCTATTTATTGAGCACCTATTGTATCCCTGTTATATTGCTCGTGGCTTTTCATAACTTATTTAAACCTTGCAACAGCCCTAAAAGAATATCCTCACTTTACAGATAAGAAAACTGGGACTCAGGGCTTTGATTCGCATCACTCAGCTAGCCTAGAGGCAAATGTGAGTTGATCTTACTGAAGAGCCTGTGTTCTCAGCACTACACTGCCTCTCTGGCAAAGTACCTCCTTTAAAGACAGAACAACTGCCAACAAGTGGAGAAAAGAGAAATTTGATCATATTATGCAAACCCAGTGTGTGCCGTCCAGTCTCAATGTCCACAGGTACTGGCTCTTTAGGGGAGGTAAGCAGACAAGCAAGAGCTTGTCAAGAGATGTGATTCGATGTGTGGAAGCTGCTTCCAACCCATGAACCAATGAGTCACGCCAGCCTGGGATTCCTTGAAGAGCCGGCTGCTCTGGAAGGCACCAGCCCTACCCACACTCTGGGTATCTCTGGCTCCAGGATATATGCCTCCTGTCCCCAAACTGGCTGGGTACCCAGGGCACAGGGTCATCAGCTTTGTCCCCACTTTGTGCTGAGCAAATAAATCTTGTGCATACGAGAGAGAGAGTGATAGAGAGAGATGAGAGAGAGAGAGAGAGAGAGAACACCTGTATACAGGTGCGTACAAGTATGTGTACATGTATTATAAATGTGAAAGTTTTTATATGCTTAACTGTGTGTGTATGTATGTATTTGTGACTGCATATGGATGTGTACCTATGTTTGAGTGTGTACATGTAGCTCTCTTTGGTTTTCATACTCAATATGGATTCTTCTCCAGAAATATTCCTGTACCGTCCAGAAATTCTTCAGAGTCCAGTCCTTGGAACTCCAGGAATCTTGGGCAGGAGATGGCTGAGGTACCACAGATCTACCTAAATTCAACATGAGCAGCTTTCCTTGGAGCCAAGGCCTTTGTCATTCTTCAGAGCTGGCAAGCCAGGCCTGCCCAACACAGACGCACTCACATGCACAGGCTTGCAGCGCCACTCCCACCAAAACCAGGCCAGCCAGAGAGGAGACGGGAGAAAGTCACTTCCAGGCCTAAAATAGGCAGGGAGGGGAACTAGCTTCGTGCCACCTTTAATGTACACTCAATAACTTAAGGCGGTTTAAACATGGAGTGGACAAATGCCCTTCCTCCACAGGAAACAGGAAGGCGGCTCTCTTCGCTGGGCTGCTGACAGGGCCCTTCAAGGCATGGGCTCTCTCAGCAATATCTGGCAATGTCACCTGAACCCAAATCCAACACCACTCTGGGAAGACATACTGAGCCTGAAAATGGGCAATTTTCATTTGAAAAAGGCTCCTGAAAAAGTCTCAATCGCTTTGTTATCCTGGGTGCATTTGGCTGTTAACCTTTCTGGAAACCAACCTGCTCAAAGCAGGTGTGCTGCAGGCATCCTACTGATAAAAAGGAGAGATAGCCACTTCACCATATCGTCGTAGAGACTTCCAAGTCCACACAGAGCCAGGATATGAGACCAAGCTCACAACCACTATTCTATGCTGCTTACCGCCTGAATTAAACTGCCTCTGGGGTCCCTCAGTTGTCATATCTCAAGGCCACCATGGTCAGCTGTGCCAGCCAATGGAGAGCACAGGAGCTCTTGTCAACCAACACTTTAGACTTACCATCTGCTGGGTGCTGGCTGGAAGCTCAGCCTGTAGCCGTCAGTGCCCAGATCCTGACAAAGCCCTGATAAGACCAGTGGTGTTGCAGGGGGCAGAGCCAGGGAGGTGAGGCCAAATGGGAGAGGGCCCAAGAGGACCTCTGGGGCCTTGAGGAGGTGAGGGCAGGGACAAGCCACTCACTGAGGATAGCACTGGCATGCCTGTGTCCACCCCCAGCTGGGCCTATGCCTCTGGCCAGACACAGCCCCTTGTCTGGGGCCTTCACTGTTCTTCTCAGGCCTCTTAAGCACAACACTAGAACAGAAAGAGAAAAACACTACACATGGATTTATCTCAAATATGTGCAAACCCATAGCTGCCTTCAGCAAAGACCAGGGAGGCTAAAACCCAATTACGGTTGTTCATAAGCAACTGTGGTATCACAGTATATGGTTTCTGAGAAAACCCTGTCCAAGGGGCTCTGAGAGCCCCACTCAGCACTGTGGACATGTGGGAGAGGCTTGGCAGTCATCCATCTTCACCACCCCTGCCCTGACCATCCAAGGGCCTCCAAACCCAAGGGTCCTGTACGAAGAAACTCTGGCCAGCCTGTGCATGCCCGTGCATGAGGACACATAAATGTAATCAGATCCCTGCTGCTGACTCCCCATTTGCACGCCTCCCGAGATTCTACTCTCCATCCTTCTCTGCGAGGCTCCGTGCCCAGGAAGGAGGCTCCTGCCCAGGGCATCATACCTCCTCCCTCGGTAGGGCTCAGCCAGTGGGAGGCATCAGCACATCAGAGAAGAGTGGTCAAATTTCTACCCCTCCTGCAATACTTCAGGGCCACATCTCGGGCAGTAGCCATGCCCCCATCACTATGACTCCCTCTGGCAGCATCACTTCCGAGGTTCAGGCTTTTTCCTATTCCGATGACATCGTTTCTCCCTTTGTCCCATCAAAACCTAGGTGTGGCAGAGCCTCCTCCTGTTATGAGTCACTGGGAACCTCACCATGCCTTACCTGTATCCTTAGTTCTGTCCTTATCTCTTCGTTAAGGTCTCTTCACGTGAAGCACTGGGTTAAGTCCTGCTTCATACCAGGTCCCTTCTAATAGGTATGGACGTGTGTGTGCTTGTAAGTATGACTGCACATGCATGTGTGAGTGTGGGTACACATTCAGTTCTGTGTGTGCAGCCTGACACATGCACATGACACAACGTTTCCCTAAACTTCGAAGGCTGACAGAAGGAAGCCATCTTTGGGCGTCCATCTCTGTTTTTCCGAGTTCTCTGTATTACTCCCAAGTCATTTGAAATGTTTAGCCTAGGTCTCTGCCCGGCCCCAAAACTCAATGGTAAACTACTTGAGAGCCAGGAAAGAAGGGGAAAGAGGGAAAGTATGGAGCAGGAACGGAGGCAAGAGGAGAGAGGAGCAGAAGGAAAAGATGATTTATTGAGTATCTGCGATAGAGCATTTTCTCTATTCTAAAAACCATGTAGATAATCAGTCTCATTTCACAAGTGGGAAACCAGGGCTCAGAGGCTTTGGGTAACGATTCAAACTAATGAACAGTGGAGAGGCATTCACACATACGTGAGTCGGGCTCCTGGTCCTTCCCAGTCACTGTGCTGTATCTTTGCTCCCCCACCAGGAGCACAATTATAACCACATGGTAGGTGCTCAATCGATGCTTGTAAACTGAACTGAAGCTTAGAAGGAGATCCAATGGCATGCTTAAACTCAAAGAGAAAGCTCGTCAGGTATGAAGAGAGCCACACTGCTCAAGACCTGAGCTCAGGTCATCACGAAGAACACAATGGATGCTGTCTGTGGCTGCAGTCCTACAGAAAACACAGAAGGCTTCCCAACGCTGGTCCTCAGTCAATGCTGGGGATGCATTTAAGGTACAGAACAAGGGCTTTCTGGGGGCCTGATGTGTTTGAGATCAGAGCAGCAGGAAAGCTGAACTGCTAACACATCTCTCAGCCAACTCTCAGCAAGGCCAGGGCAAGAACTCAACAGCAGGTCATCTGTAGACAGTATATGTCACTGATGGAAACTGAAATGCCAGGTAACTAAGTGGATGGCAATGAGAGTGTTTAATAATAATAGTGATGATGAGGATAATAATAACAACGAGACTCATCCTTTGGAAGGTCAGATGGGTCAAAGTTGGGGGTCTGTTCAGGGGCCAAACCTGGGCCTGCACACATCTGCCCCATGAGAGTGAATAGCATGTCACCCTGGTCCCCTCTCTATCCCTGCTAATAGCCAGCTTTTCAGTAATACCCAGACCCCTGAAAATACTGCAACTGTCTGGCTTCAGAAATACCTGTTTATCTTGCCAACGCTGGCAAGAACTTCTGCTGAGCTGCTCCCAGAAACAAACTCCATCCTCACAGCAACCTATCAGTCATGTATCACTACCTGCAGTGTACAGAGGAAAAAATGAAGCCTGGCTAACTTGCCAACAGTCACACCGCAGGCAAATGATAGAGTAGGACTCTATCTCAGGTCTTTTCTGTTCTAAATCCTGCCATCTCTGCTATACCCAGTGACGCCAATATCCTTTAAGCCCATTCGGATGCCACAGTGCTCCTTATCCTCAAAGCTGAGGGAGGCAGGTCTCCCTGAGGAGCCACCGTAAGTGAGGCGAGTCACGCAGCGGCAGACACATGAAACATCTCCAGATGGCAAAGCCGAGCCCCACAGCACTAAGGCAGGCCTCACTGTGGGCACTCTGATCACTCCACGCTGCCTGCTCGCCACAAGAGATATTTATAAACCTCATTTGTACAATTGGAGCAGTGTATTCTGGCTTTTTCTCCTGCACTTTCAGTAACTAAGTTACGGATGAAGGAAACAAAATGGAACTGTTATCCAACCGTGGGCTCAACCCAGTGCACATCTGTGTATCTGGTATGTTCTCCCAGCACCATTTCTAACAGATTCCTCTCCTCTCTGCCTCATTATCTCCTGCTCTCCTTCGTGTTCCTAAACAAAGGCAGCGTGGACACATAGCCAGGGCTTGCTCACTCACCGCCCACCTGGCAGAGGGAGAAGGAGGGGATCAGCCACTCCTATGGCCCCTCAAGGAATGACAGCACAAAGACTCTGGCATCTAGGCCTCTGACCACGGCCAGTTGGTCCAGGCCCTTGAACACAGCTAGTCAGCACTAACAAACTCCGGTGATGGCTATCACCAAGCAGATGGCTCCCAAGGCTAATGTTCAAAGAGGCAGAGGACAAACACAGGACCACCCAGAGCCCTCTGTAGGTCAAAACCTGGAGGCCTGGAGGCCACGGTAGATGTAATATGAAAGGAGGGAAGAGCCAGTGACCAGACATTTGGCCTTACCTTTACTTTGAGTAATGGTTTCCAATCATTCAGTCAGTCAGTCATTCCACAAACATCCGCTGAATATTCGCTCTATGCCAAACCCTGTGCCGGGTGCTGTTGATGCAAAGATAAGTATAACATAGCATAGTCCACAAGGCGCTTAGCCAGCCAGCCAGACAGATAAGCCAAAGCCACCAACACGCCAGCCCACTGACATGTAGGTCTAACCCTGTCCAAGACATGGGATCGCCGCCTCTCTTGCACGCTGCATGACTTGAAAACTTCTTTCTCTAATCCATATTCTTTTCCACTAGCATTTCCCTTGTTTAATTAGCAGACAAACAGAACCTGTGCAATCTTTGCCAGTCTCTTGATGTGTTCTTCGTGCTGTGTTTACAGATGCAACTACAGACACAAATTACTCCTGCCACCTGTCCTATGAGACATGCTGGTGGCCTTTAATGTTTGATGCTATTGCTGTTCCTTATGTAGCCTGGCAGATAATGAGTCTGCCCATATCTTCTTCAGCTTGGGATGGGGACAGTTCGATGCAGTGGAGACAGTGGGGGCAAGAAGCCAACAGACCTGGTTCGGGTCCTGGCTCTGCTACTATCTTCTGAGTGACCCTAGACAAGGTTGTTAACCTCTTTGAACCTCCATTTCCTTATCTTTAAATTGAGGATATGGGACAAGAAACTCCATTAGGTCCTTTGTAAAGTCCCATGGAGCGTTTACATGGCCCTTGGCCCACAGCTCAGTGCTTTTTATATGACACAAAAGAACAGGTATGAAAAACCGTTGGTGAGGCAGACGCTGGCCCCTGGCCCTCGGGAGACCTAAGTACTCTAGTGCCTGGATAACAGCATAAAATTCTGAGTGATGAGCAGATCTGGCGATTCCTGGTTCTGCCCTGAGCAGCTCTGGACAAGTCAGTTAACTTAAATGAGCTTCTGTTTACTCATCAGTAGTACAGTGATAATAATATTTTCTTCATTGTAAAAAGTGTCTGAAATAATGTGATTTAGGACACGTAGTAAAGCTCTAGGTGCAATCTCCTGTTATTTTTCTGTACTGTCTCCGTTGTCCCTCGGGGCCAGGTTTCAGTATCCTAGGATTGACTTCTTATTCCCCTGGGTTCCAGTTCCCAGTTCTGGGCCCTCGGTTCAGGCTACTTCTTCCCAGGGAGCAGAATCCTGCCCAATAGCTATGCCCAGCTAGGGTAGGCCTTCTGAGGCCCACAGCCTGTGTGAGGTCCGCCTGCCTGACTGGCATGCAGTGACTTCCTCCTCACAAGTGAGGGTGCTGCCTGCTGGCAGGTATGTTCCAGACTTTCTCTGCCATCTCAGTGACCCAGGCCCACCCAGCCTGCGCAGTGAGTGCATTTCCGGCCAGGCCCACATCTTCCCTCTGCATCTACCTTGGGGACCGTCTGTCATGCTGTGCCGTGCCCTGCTCCCTGGGGGCTGCTTGCTCAGACGTGTTTTTCTGCCCATCCCCTCACTTCCTGCAACTGCTTCTGGAGCACCTAGAGTTGTCACATGAAATCCTACGAAGAACCTTTACCATGTGGAGGGTAGTCCCTACACAAGGAACTCCAAGTCCCCCACCCACTTCCTGTCCAAACACACACACAGTAATTCATGGGTTGGCTGAAGCGTGCTGTCTTTCAAGCTGCGTTCTCTCTCCAGCTGTCCCTGACTACATTCTTTAAAGGGGCCTGTATTGGGAATCACCTACATTATCAAAACCTTGGGCACACGGTTTTGTGCCCAGGAAAAGACCACTCAGCAATAATACTAACAAAAGCTTTCATTTATGGAGTTCTATGCACCTTATTGAATTTGATGCAACAACTCAGTGATGTAGGTACTATTATTATCTTTATTTTACAGAGGAGATTAGACTGCTTAGCAAAATTCCCAAGATCACACAGCGCACAGGTTATCAGGCCAGGCTGCCTAGCCAGGTCTGTCCACCCCAGGGCCCAACTGCTAAGCCAGTTGCTATCCTGCCTCCCAAGGGAGGCAAAGGCAGGCACTGACCTGGCAGGAGGAGGTAAGGAGAGAAGGGTGGGGCTTCCCTCCCCTTGTCTCTCATTATCACTAAAGGTCTGACAGACACTGCTGATTCCTCCCTACATTACATCACACTCTTCCTCTATAGCTCTGTAGTCAAGGAAATCAAGACCTTTGGCAACTCCATATCTTAGAAATAAAAACTGAGACAAAGAAAAACGTCCTCTGATGCTTTCACGCCACTTGGATCCCAGCTAGAGTGATTCTGCAAAGAGAAGGCCATACAGAGTTTGCTGATGGGGTTTAAACAAAATGACATTCAGCTTCACGTGTGGTGGTCACAAATATGGCTTATCCTACCACTATTGTGGCTTGTTCGTTCCACTTTGGAAAAACAATGACAAGTGTTGCAAAGTGGTGCTTCAAGGCAGAATTGTATGTCAGGAAATAACAGGGCTTGGCCAAAGGCAGTCAGCACCATTATCTAGTTTCTTATTTTATTTTCTCGAACGTGTGCAATGCTCATGCTCCCTGGATTTGTCCAGACTGTCTCGCGCAGTTTCATTTGCTCTCTATGATGAAGGTTCACTACGGTCTGTAAGTGCTTTATCAATATTAACTCAGCCAATTCTCATAACAGCTCTATGGGATAGGCGCTACTGATAGTCCTGTTACAAAGATGAAGACACAGAGAGGTTACATAACCTGCCCAAGGCCACACAGCTACTAATGGGCAGAGGAGAGCTGTAAATCAAACCCAGGCAATTGAACACCACACCACAGTCTGTATTTTTAACCACTATGCTAACCTATAGTGCATTCGCTAGGGATCCATTCAATATACTTAAAAAGGCAAATACATTGTTGTACTTTTGTAATACTTTTAAGATGTAGTCCCACATCAAAAAAAATATATAATCTCTTATCTAATCATGTTTCGTAGGGGAGAGTTTAGAAAATGTGGTCACTGGGAGACAGGTGATCATGTCTGATACGGAGAAAAGATTTTGTAGGTCTGCATGATGTCTAGACAGGGAGTGAGGAGAAAAGATTTGTCTGCATGTCTCCAGGGCTGCCCGGAGAAGAGGAGTCCGATTTGAGGTGACAGCTCCCAGTGATTAGACAGAAATAGCCTGGCCATGGCTGCAGTGGAAGAGAGCCAGCCACTAGGCTGGCCGGGTTGGAGGAAACAGCTTAGAAACCTGTGTTGTCCAGAACCTCATCCTGCAACATAATCACCTCAGCATCTTCTTAAAAGTGCAGATTTAGGGTCTCACTCCAGATCCATGAACCAAAATCTCTGGGGAGATTATAACCCAAAACCTGAATATTTAACAAGGTTCAGAGTGTTCTGATGACAAAAATTTGGAATCCTCCGCTATAAAACCTTACAGCTCTATTTGTCATAAATCTCCCTGCCCTGCACATGCGTGGGAAATATAACTCGATCATGGAAACAAACTGTGACTCACAGCCCAGCTCCAGCTCCACAACTGAGTTTAATCTGATACCAATGTAATATAATAACAATCAGGATAGCTACTGATTATTGAGCCTTTACTAGATGCCAGACACTGCTGCATGCTTCGCCGATCTTATTTATGCTCATTCTCCTCACAGTCTTGTGCTGTTGTTAAAACCAACTTTGTTTTACTGATGATAAATTAAGGCTTAGGGGTCTGAGTGACCAGTTTGGGGCTGAAAAAAAGTGAGCAGTGGAGATGGAATTCAAACCTGGTGTGTTAGCTTCACCACTACGGCTCTGGGCCCAAGGTCAGTTCAACAAGCAGCCCACCCCACCACCCCGTCCCCAGGGCCATGGTTAGAGCTGGGAAGGTCACTGGGTGACAAAGGCCTGGAGTCCTTTCACAGCAGCAGCATGTGCATTTCAGCTGACGCCCCTGAGGCACCTGTCCTCCTTCTGTGACACCGGCCAACTTGCTGGACCAACGCCAGCTTTGTTAGGCCTGAGCCTGCAGGGTGGGAGAGGCCAGGCTGTCACCAGCACCTTCCAGTATCAGCAACGGGGGCAAACAGTTTACGGCATAAATCCCAGGGCCCTGGAAACTGAGGGCCTCCTCTTGGGACCGGACCGCACACAGCTCCCCTTTCCCATGGAACAAAATCTAGCTGGCCTAAAGGGGAAAACCCTCACTGCCAACACGCGTGCCTCGGGCAGGCTACTCACCCTCTCAGAGAATTTATAAATGGAGATAATAAAGAGGGCCTCACTGGGTCTTTGGAAGGATTACAGGAGAACCACACGGAGGGTCCTGGCCCCTACCCACACTTCGTGGCTGCACAGATCTCCCCTCCTTATTCCTGCTGTCTCCGTCTTTAATTTCTTGGTATCCTCACCATTAAACAGCACTGCCATATCTCTCACTTCAGCCCTCGGGTCAGAGGTTACAATAAATGCTGGGGCTCCTTCTGTAGCAGGCTCCCCATCCCCCATCCTCCAGCTGTCAGAGCTCTGAGGGCCCTGGGCCTCCCTGTTCACTAGGCCCCAGGATATAGGCTTCCTGAGAGCAAAGCTTTAACCGTCTTGTTCTCTGCTGTATCCCCTGGCTAGGAGAGTGCCTGGTGGGGAACAGGTGCTCCAACGTACAAAACAAATGAATTCTGTCACTCAAAAGAGGAGAACTGCACACCTGACCTGCGTGGGGCCCAGTGCTGAGGACAAAGCTATCTGAAGCATGTGGTTCTGTACTCAGATCTGACACCTAAGGCTCCCTGCCAAGGGCTCAGACTGATCAAGGCCCACTTCCAACCCCTATGCTCCTGCTGCCTATCTATGGCTAAGCTAGCAGTGGAGCCATGTTCTTTTCTTCCTTACTCCTCCCTTCATTTTCCCCCTCCCCCCGGGGACAAGCCTCCCAGGGAGAGATGCTTAGACCACACCCTCCTTCTGGAACTTTCCTTGGAAGCCTAGAGCTAGAGCCAAGCCCAGAGGCCTCTCCTGAAGTAGCTGTCCCTCAGCCTGGCCACCTCTCCAGAGAGCTGTCCTGATACATTCTCACTGCTCACAACCTCTTGCAGGAAAATCCTTAGGAGACATAGGCCTTAGCCAAGGAGAAGCCTCACATCCTCCCCTCAGAAGGCCCCTGGAGGACTGAGCTTCAATCGTGAAAGTGTCAAACAGCTACAACACTGCATTGCTGGGAAAACAGAGAGAAGCTGGCCACAGGGGAGGCTGCGGAAGGTTCCAGGTCCTTTGGACCCCACCAATAAACTAATGGATCCATTTCAACTACTTAAGTTTCCTTCTCATCATTCTGATCATTAAAACTTTGCCCAAAGGCTGGAAGGAAAGCAATATCTGGGTCTTTGGAAGCAAACAAAATAAAACCTTAGCACCAAAATGTTGGAAGATGCTGCCAAAAGAGGATCGATCAGTAATACAGAGAAGTCTCTTAGACTATAAAGGAAGTGGACGGCAGACCGGAATTGCTTTGCACAAACGTGATGTATGGCTTTGAGACAGAGCGCCTGGCAGGGGCGAGGCACACCTGTATTCCCAGGACCGACCCCAAGGAAAGTGGAAAAGGGCACTGGGCTGGGGCCTGGAAAGCCAGGATAACATCTGCAGCGTGGCCCCTCCCTAGCGGGACGACCTCAGACAACGGGCTTAATTTCTCTGGGTCTCAGTTTCCTTTACCGAAAACTGAAATAATTGAATTAAATTATTCTAAACATATTTTGTATTTTCAAAAACTCTTTCTCACCTTCATGTCAACATTTAAAAGACAGAGTCAGTTCTGTCATCTCCCACGCATAGACAGTATCCTTATAACCTTGGCGAAGGGCCCTAGAAGGTGCAAGATATTGTTTTTCTGCCTCGTTGCTATGGAAACCTGTGACTCCTACATCCCTGGTGCTAGAACAATGGTGTGCCCAGGGCTTCTGGGTAGTTTGGGTTTGTTTTGTCCACACGCATCGTCTGAATACTGAAGCATCTCCAGAGCTGAAAGTAATGACTTGCTGATATGAGTTGCTGCTGCTCCCTTTTTAATCACCAAGTTTCGTTAGAAAGCTTGGGATCGAGGCAATCACATCAGCTGTTCTGAGACTGCACTGAGAGGTTCCAACAATCAGAGCACCCCTTGGCCCTGAAAATTGGTTCCTGATCTTGCCTTTCATGGGCTTCCCTTGGCCTGCTATACAACTTTGCCATGAAGCGTAACGACTTTCCCACCATCTCTAAGATGTACACTTCAAAAAAGTGCCCTCAACAAGCACTGAAAGATCCGACGGCACCTCTATGTGACTCTCTCTGATCACAAAGACACATTAACTCAGCAGAAACCTGTGTCAGAAAGCAGGTCTTTGAGGCCCAAACAGAAACTTGTAAATGGCAGAGAGCCGATGGCGGCGATGCTGTCCACTCAGACTCTGAACTGCCAGAAGGGGTAAGGGGTTGGAAAATCTTCCCAGTCTATATTAACCCTATAAAATGCGTCAGATTTGCTAAAATGTTTGTGTACTATTAGAGTCTCTTTTCAATAGCGGTAGTCACTCTGGAAAACAGAAATGTGATCACGTGGAGATGCTTCTGATAAAACAAGAGCAAACAACAGGCTTCCTTACTTGCCTTACATCCAGTCCTAAGACCACAGTGTTCCCCACTGGCTAAGATTAATGGGGTGATACTGTGGCTACCTATGTTTCTCACTGTAACACTCTGCACTTACAATCTCCCTCCCTAACAGGGCAGCCTGCCTCCACTTGAATAATTGCCTGCATTTCCACATGTGCTTCAGACTCAGAATCATCCTCAACTCCTCCATCTCTCTCACCTTCCCATACCAAATCTTCCTCAAACTCCATCTCCAATGCCACCGTTATGGTGCTAGTTTCCCTTTAGAGCCATTCTTACCTGCACTCTTTCAGTCCTCTCCCAGTTGGACTCCTGGCCTTTAACCCTCTCCACACCATCTACCACCAGAGGTCTTTCTAAACCACAGATATCATCATGTTATGCCCTACTTAAACTTCTTCTCCTTCTCTCCAAGGCTTGCAGGATCATGTCTTCATCCATTAGCCTGACATATAAGGCCCTTCCTGAACTGGCCCCCACCCACACCTCACCACTGGGGAAACGGCTCATCTCGCTCACGACCGCCTCCTATCAGAGCCTTCCCTCACCCTCAGCACCCTAGCAGATAGAGCAAAACATGGCCACTTCTGTGCTACCGTAGCAATCTAGGCCTCCTTTCCTTAGCTCTTCTCCTTCCGTAATGCCTGAAAGTGTCTACATATCTGTTTCCCCTCCATATCATGAACTCTTTGTGGGCAGGGACCCCATCCTAGTCATCCCGGCAGAGAGCACAGTGCTGGTATATACTTAACAATTCTTCAACGAATGAATGAATGAATGAACACATGAATGAGGAAATCATCACATGCTACTTGCTTTTCATATGCCAAGGAATACCTCCTACCACACCCCAGTTACAGAAAGCAATCAAGCCAAGCTCAGAGAGGAAGGACCAGGGTATTGAGAAGAGAGTGTGGAGTAAAGAGTTTAAGAGTTAAGCTGCTTGGGTTCAAATCCTACCTCTACCACCTCCTAGCTGTGTGACCTGGGTCAACTCTCTTCACCTCTCTGAGCACCCACTTTCCCACCTGCAACATGGAAGGAGAGTAAGTGATGTGACCTTCCACATAAGTTATTTGCGCATTAAACGTGTTAGTGTACATAAAGTACGTGGGAAGGGCCTAGTACATGGCAAAGCTCCATCAACGTTAGTTCCCATTATTAAGGAGGCATCAGCTTTCCAGGTCTCTCCGTCTCTGCCATTTAGAGAACAACAAGCTCTGCCCAAATGGCTACCAGGTCTTGGATGCTTCCAGAGTCTCTATTTCAGAAGTTGTTGAACTAATTCCAGCCTTGCTGATCTGTGACAAGTGCGGGTCCTCAGGGGCAGAACCCACGTAATGGGCCTGAGGGAAAATGGAACCTGTGGCCTGGGGGCCTGCCACCGCAGCTTTATCCTCCACTAGGGATCTCCTAAGGGGGCCACCTCAGCCCCAGTCCTGCGCCCACTGCCCTGGCTGGCCGAAACAGGCGCATGGTGCAGCACAAAGGGGCTCCGTGGAGATTCTGGGCATCCCTACAGTCAGGAGTTGGTCATACCCTTAGATTGAGGCCATGGATGTCTCTTCTCTGCTACTGTCTTAGTCTATTTGGACTGCTATAACAACATACCACAGACTGGGTGGCTTATAAACAACATACATTTATTTCTCACAGTAATGGAAGCAGTGTGGTCAAGATCGAGATGCCAGTGTGGTCATGTTCTGCTCAAGGCCCACTTCCTGGTTCATAGCCAACACCTCCTCTCTGTCTTCATAAAGTGAAAGGGGCAAGAGATTCCTCTGGAGTCTCTTTTATTCAGGGCACTAATCCCATTCATGAGGGTTCCATCCTCGACTTGCTCACCAAAGGCCTCATCTATTAATACTCTCATCCAGAGGGTTAGGATTTCAACAAAAGAATCTAGGGGACTCAAACACTCAGACCACAGCAGCTACTCTGTCCTAGTCACCCGCCACGAGGGCTTGCCTCTGCACAGGGTGGTCACTCATGAGTGTTGCTGGAGCCTTTCCCAGCCCAGGGATTGGAGCTGTCAGGAAGGAGACAGTGCAGTGCAGCCCTGGGAAAGGGCCTAGCTTTGGCATCCAGCGCACTGGCGTCTGAGCCTCAGCTCCTCCCCAGCTGCCCACTGACTTGGCACAAATGCCATCCCTCCCTAGGGCCTAGGCTTGTTCACCTATAGAGTGAGGGACCGACATGAGATCACTGGCTCCCACCCCTCATGGCCTGGGAATGTGACCGGGGCCTCGGCCATGCGGCAGTGGGCAAGTGCAGCAGCATTGTTCCCATTTCCTTCCCCTGGTGCTCTGGGCTCTGATGGCTTCTGGGAATAGCTCTTCCTCAGACAGGAAAGGCATTTTCTAAATCACGTTTCCTCTCTCCAGGTCCAAGCCAAGAAAGCTGGAACAATAAAAAACCAGTCCAGTCTTCTGTCAGGATTGTCTACAAAGCTAATAAAAATTGATGCCTTGGGCCCTAGAATGCACACAATTCTTCCTCATCAGCCTGGGATGTCCTCAGGCTTTAGTATCCCCTGCAGAGGCAAATGAAGCCAACCAGGACACCAAGACCCCCATGGATGTGGGAGGCCCGGTCTCCACTCATCAGGAGGGTCCAAACTAGGCCTAGCTCTCAACTGTCAACCTCAATGAAAGCAGGCACATTATAATGGAAACTGAGGGACCCAATCTCAGTATATGCAGGTAGGGAGCAAATGTGCCCAGTGAGTCAAAGCACTAAGTCCTTTTCTGAGACTCACCTTCCCTATTATTAATAATGAAACACTTGGACATCTACTAGGGGCTTGCTCTGTGTCAGGCACTATACTATGTGCTTTGGCTGCATCGAGTCATATAGTCATGACTTTATTCAACCGAAAACTTGGTAAGTACGCCGCGTGTGCCAGGAGCTATGCTGGGCACTGGGCACAATGTGAAGGCAAACGGCTGTGATTCCTGCAAACAGGAAGTGAACAGTCTAGGGTTAGGGTTCTCAAACCTAGGTGTGTATCCACTGAGAATCACCTGGGGTGCTAACTCTGGGCCACACTTCCAAATAGGAATCTCCATTTTTCTCAGCCACCTCACCTCTCATTCACACGTTGCAAAATAGTGGTCTGGTGCTATGGGAGAAGTCGATTACTATGCTCATGTTACAGACGAAGAAACTGAGATTCGGAGAAGCTGAAAAGCTTGTATTAGATCATATAGTTCATAAGGGACAAAGCTTGGATAAGAACCCTGTGCTATCTGATTTCAGAGCCAATGTTCTTGGCTATCCTGCCTTCCCAAACCCTACCCAAAGAATCGTAATTGTATCTAGAGTACCAAATTATCATTGCTATATAATCTTTATGACTACCTAACCAGAGGAGGTGTGGAGATTATTACATTAATTCCCAGTTTACAGATATAAAAATGGGACTCAGAGGGTTAAAGCAACTTGCTCAAGGTCATGAGCCAAGATTCAAAGTCAGGTCTGTACGGCTGGGAAGGCTTATGCTCTTTCCAAAACCCCGCTTCTACTTCTTCTGAACATCCTTTCATAAAGGTGAAACGCCATGAGATGGAAAAACAACACCAGCCAAGGACAAAAGGAAGGAGAAAAATGCAGACCTTCTGCCAGCAGGTCAAGACTTGCAGAAAAGGAGCCCCTTCTCACATTGCCAGTGGAGGTGCTCACAGGCACAGAGCTCCTGGATTGCCTGTGCCCCACGGAGCCCCGCCCCTGGGCTGGACAATTCCAACTGTGCATCCATGTGCAGCCATCTGGATATATGCATGCCACCACACGTGTGACCTGTGCAGGCCACTGTACACACAGTGAATCCACGCCACGTCCCTTGAAATCCCAGCTCCTCGGGAACGCTGTTCAGAAAAGTCACCTTGTGGCAGGTGGTCCTCCACACCACCCGCAACCGGCAGCCACCACAGAATTAAGAAGCCTCAGCTGGAAAGTGTTTTCCCATCAAAAGCGGTTTCAGCAGCTAGCGTACATGTGTAAAGGTCAGTTTACCACTCAGGGGACAGCCAAGTCAGGGGAAGGGACAGAAGGCTGTGAGTGGCAGGGCTGCCTGCGGTATGACATTTGAAATTTTGTTGCTCTCTAAGCTGCCTATAGAGCTTCAGGACCCAAAGGAAGGCCCAGACCTCTAGGGACTGGGAATTTTTACATTCACATGACAAGCCCTCTGCACAAAGCACAAACTAACTGGCAAGGAAGGGGGATGCACATCACGGCACCCCAGGAAAGAACAAAGTTAACCCTAGGGAAGCCCCCAGCTTCTGGGCTCCCTCTCCACAGCCTCTCCACCAGGCTGCCAGTGTAGACTCCCTTCCCAGGTGTCTTTGACTCACACTGAGCCCTGATATCCCTGAGGAGACTTACAAGCTCAAAGAAAGTCCTTGCTTAGCTACTCCTGGACCACAGCATATTTTGAAGATGGTGTTTACAGGGAGCAGGCCTGGCCATACCTACTGGGTTGATGAGCATCCGCTTTGTCACGACCCTGTCATCCCGGCCAGAGCCTCAGGGACCTCCTAGATTCCCCCTCTCCTGCTCTCTCAGGCACCAGGTCCTGCTGCTTCCGCCTTTTGTTCTCGCCCAGATCTGTCCTCCTCTGGAAAGCAAATCTTGACTTAGGCTTCAAGGCCCTTTATTACAACCTAGAACCAGCCGACTTACCTACTGCCCAACCTCCCCAAATTCTCTGACCTCAAGCTACATAAACACAACTGCTCCCCAAACAGCCCTTAATATCTACTACAGTAGATATCCTGAATGTTACTGATTTCATCCCAGCTCTTCATCTCTCCATCTTATGGATTCCTGGAGGACCTGACATAGAACAGGCACTTAGTAAAATTTAGACCAGATAGGTGGTGAGTGGGTGGATGGACGAACAGATGGACAGACGGATAGACAGACAAACAGACAGACAGACAGATAGATAGATAGATAGATAGATAGATAGATAGATAGATAGATAGATAGATAGATGATAGACAGATAGATAAGGTGTCTTTTTTAGCTCTTGTCATTTTCATCTGATGCCTTATTGGGAGGCAAACAGCCTGACCAGACATTTTCAAACACATAGGTAGTTGGCTTCTACTTTAAACCGATTAATATAAAAGATGAGAATAATCATACCTGCATTGTAGAGCTATTCAGAGGATTAAATGAGAAAATATGCAGAAAGTATTTAGCTCTATGTCACATAATAGGTACAGAATAACTGACAGCCACCCAGCTGGAATGAGGTCCTATGTGAGCCCCTTTGTCTTCCAGTGGGCAGGACTCAGGTCCTCCAGTGTCTCCTAGTTCTGGGTGAGACTTTCCTGGATTCAAGTGAAGGGTGGGAGGCAGCCACAGAGGCGCTCCTGGCCTACTTTGTGTAATTTTAGACTTAGGCAAGGCCCCAGACAGGAAGTGATACAAGAGCACTCAAAACCCACTGCATATAATGAAGCCCAGGGGGCAGGGCACTCCGGGTGTCTCTCCCCAGCAAGGGCTGCTCAGCCTAAAAGCCCAAGGCTCTTACCCAGCCTCCAGCAGTGCCCACAACTCAGGCCTCTGCCAAGTTGCCACGCATGCCTCCCCCTTCCCAAACAAAGGAAAGTAACCCCTGTCACCCCAGGCTGCAGGGAAACTGCTCCCCAATACCCTTTTGGAAAAACAGAGAGAGGACAAAGCTGCTGCATACAACACAAAGCCGGCTCCTCCAAGCCGGCCCTCTAGCCCCTGCTACCATGATTCTTAGGGTCCTCAGCAGTCTCCCTGCATCCATACACTCCCCTGTAGTCCATCTTCCACACTGCAACAAGGGCGAGCGGTATAGACATAGATCAGATTCTACCCTCCCCCAGTCCACAGCCCATTCAGTGGAAGCTCTCTACTGTCCTCAGAGAAAATCAAATTGCTTGGGATGGCATTCGAGGGCTGTGAAGGCCCATGTTGAGGATGACAGCCACTCAACTTGCCCCACAAGCTCTGTCTGCCATTCCTGGGACATAACATGTTCACTCCCACTTGCAGGCATCTGCATGTGCTCTTCCCTCTGTCCAGAACAGCCCTGAGTCACTCAGCGGGAAGGTGATCAAGCCAGAACTCTAGGACTCCTTTCTTCTGACTCTGAGTTCTACAGTCCTTGGATGGGAAAGGCTTGGGAATTCCAGAACAGCCCATCCCCATGGTGCTGAGATGTGAGGACAGGCCTTTTCCATTTCTCCCACCCCAGATTCGCTGAATTTGCCCGCATTACAAAATGCTGTGTGGCACTGTGAGCATCTACTCAATGGTTACCCAAATACAGCCAGCATACAATCTCCAAGGGTCTGAACAGCTCAGCTGTGAAAGAGAATACAAGCTGACATTTCCAATTAACCTTGCTCTTACCCTCAGTCACTGTGCACCGTGCAGCACACCCTCACGGGACTGCAGGAGGCAGGGGTCCAGGGAGGGGAGGCAGACCCTGATACCCCAGGCCACAAGGAAGCACTTCTCCAACACTCATTGGGGAAGGCACCACGAGCTAAGACAAAACCGATCCTTTGTGTTGACAAAGAGTGTCCAGCTAGCCCTCTGGTCCCTGCTGCTCTGCTCACAGGAACCTCTTCACAGCCTCTGCTCGCTCTGATATCTGGACCTTTTGGGACCCCTGAGCCAGGGACCTCCCAATTTGTTAGGAGGAGGGCCTCTGAAGGCCTCCTAGCCATTTGCAAAAACCATCACTCACCTCCATCAATAATGGCTCTGCACATCCAAACAAGTTTTGAATCGCAATTAGTGTCAGGCACACAAGAGTAAACACATTTACAACTTATCACTTTTTCCAACTCTACTTTTGCATGCTAAAATCTCCTATCCAAGGCAGTAACTGTAAATTCAATAAATAGATCTCTGAGAGCAGAAGATTCAACACAAACACAAAATCATTTTGGTGATCACGATAGATGTTTTCCTGGTGGACAATTGATGCTTCCTCTATACTCTCACTCATACTAATGTACTTCGTATTAGCTGTTGTGGCAGAGACTTAGAACACCCAAATTATGCCTGGGCACATAACTAGCCAGAAAAAAAAAGACTATATTTCCCAACTTTCCTTAAAGCTAGATATGGCCATGTGAATACGTTCTGGACGACAGGATGTAGGAAGAAGTGATATGTGTAACTTCTAGGAATTATTCTTAACGGGAAAAGATGTGTCCTTCTCCTCCTTTCTTTTTCCTGCTGGCTGGAATGCACACATAACGGCTGGAGCTAGAGCAGCCATTTTGGACCCAAAATTGGAAGGCCCTGTTGAGGATGACAGCACTTAGCTAAAAAATATCCAGGCTTTTGATACTAGAATAGCCAGACCAGCCCAGGCTGCTTAACTCTAGATTTCTTAAATGTGAGAGAAAAACAAATTTCTATCCTGTTTTAAGCCACTGTTGTACTGGGGTTTCTGTCATCTTACTGCTGAACCTAATTCTAATGGATATAGCAGATGACTTAAATGGGCTTGATTTGCTTTTTTTTAGGTGTCTTCCTTCACATCAGTGTCAAACAGCTCATGTAGGACTATTCTGCCCCACGTGCTTGGGCTTCTTTAAGGGTCGGCTTCCATCTGAATGGAATATGTGATCCCAGGCCTTAGCCAGAACTTGACACTGGCAAAGGCAGCCTTGGCTCTTGAGTTTTCTTTTCTACTCTTCTACTTTCCCTGACCTTTCAATTGGATATCTATTAGCAGCTTTTCTGGCTTACAACTCTTTCCTGTTTCTTCTCCACGCTGCTTACAGGTAGAGTTTATTTTACATGGTGGTTTCCAGGTGACTAGCTTCTTTAAACTGTTCTGGATATAAACCTAGTGGCTGAGCTGGGACCCTAAGCATTGCCCCTCCTCTGCCCTCACCCTCTAGGAAAGCCTAGCCCACATAACTATCTTTTTGGACTTACCTACTTCCTTATGCAATCTACCCTGAAGCATAGTGGGGAAGCAAAGTTAAAGGCTGACTTGCCAGCCAGTCCTGATCTGGGTTAGCTAGGGAAAAGGAAGACTCACATAACTAGTGGCAGACGCCACTGAAAAGGCAGACTTTGCTGACTGGACAGGACTCGTGGCAGCTCTGGAAAGCAGGGCATCGACCAGCATACAGGGTTACAAGCCAATGCATCCCATAGGAAAGACACAAAGAAGGAAGTGCTTGGTTCTCAGCCCCTGGGTAGATGACGGTGGGGATTAGTGCAGGTGGTCCCAGCCCAGGTGGGACCACAGAGCGTACGGTCTTGAGTCTAGATCACATGGAAGTTTCTAAATCAACGGGCTCTAGTCACCTGATGAGCATATTGATAATACCTGTCCCCCATGGCCTACAGGTTTGGGATCTCTCAGAGGAAGACACGGAGACCTCGAGACAGTCCCACTCTCACAGCTTTCCGAATAGACACGTGGATTTGTGAGACCCTGCAGTTGGGGGACCTTGACCAACCTTTGGGCTACGTGGGGCCCAGAACCAAGCAATTCCAAGCCATGCTCTTGTCACACCCCACACGGCTCTCCTGAAAGCCTTCCTTTCGTCTTTCTCCTTCCTTTTCTCTCCCTGCTACTTGCCCCACCCCACTCACTTATTCACTGTAATTTAGAAATCAAGCATTTCTAAAATTCCACTAGATTTTCAGATTCCAGGTACATGGGTTATGAACACAGGACAGAGAAGGGTCACGAGAGTCCTGTGTGCATGGGAATGAACGACCTAGAACAGTGCTGTCTAAGAGAACCTTCTGGAACAGAAATATTCTGTACTTACGCTGTGCAAGACAGTAGCCACCAGCCACTGTGGCTTTTGAGTGCTTGAAATGTAGCTAGTGCAACCAAAGAGCTGATTTATTTTATTTTATTTTGTTTGACTTAATTGAAACTAAATAGCCACATGCATGTGGCTAGTGGCCACCACCTTGCACACTACAGGTCTAGAGGAGTCAGAAAAATAAGCAAATAGCTGTCTGAATATAGATTTAATTGTTATTCATTGCAATAAGCTCCAGGGAGGGAGTGAACGGCATGTAGTTCAAGGTATAATGGGGGGATTTAATCTTCCCGGGGGTGAAGGCACATTTCTCTGAAGCAGTCACATTTTAGTGGGCAACCCAACTTAGACATAAAAACAAAACTCTATATAAAACAAAAAAGAAAAAAGAGAAGCTGGAAAGGAAATACATCAAAAATCTTTTTCAAATGTTTTATAATGAGTTCATTTTATTTATATAAAGAACAATAAACTTTTTTTAAGAAGTGGGTTAATTAACACTATATACTTCTCTCTGAGGAAAAGTAAACTAAATAAAGTTGCTGTCTATTTATATGTGGGCCGATCTGATCCTTTTTTCTTACGCAAGAGGTCTGTCCGAGGACGAAGTGCTCCCCACCCCATCCTGGAGAAAAAGGGGAAGCTGGCTTCAGGGCCACTGCCTTAGCCTGTTCTCTTCAAACCCCATGCCTTGATTTCCACCATTACAGCCACCAGGATCTGAGGTCATCGCTGAGGCCAGCAAGCCCACAGATTTCCAAAGCCTAGAAATTTCCAAGACATTTGACCCCCTTAGGCTTCCTTAGAATGAAAGGTGCGTTGGCCGCGCCTGGGGGTGAAGGGAGCATTACAGCTCTCCCCTCCCCCTTCTTTCCACCTCTGGTGGGGAAAAGCAGGCTGAAGGCTTTGGAAAAGTCGGTGGACATAGTTGCTGTGACGGCTCATTTCCTGGACTAAAATAAGAATTTCTAAAAAGGAAAGTGACATATTTACAAATGCATTCACTAAAAAGAAGGAAAAGGAGAAAGCAGCCAGTGGAGCCTCTGGAGGTCCATGGCTTCTCCTAGGAGGTAGGAAGTGGAGCCTCTGCCCTCTGTCAGAGGCAGTGAGCTATGGCAGGTGAGTCGTGGCCATCTGCCTCACTCCCTTGTGAAGGCCAAACTGTGACAAGATGCCTAGGTCCCCCAAAAAGTTAGTTGTGTCTACTCTGGCCCCATAACTCTTATTCGGATGTTCAGTACACCATATCTGTTATGTTTATGCTTCCAACATCCCAGAGAGGCCAGAAGCTTCTTGAGGGCAAGTGCTCGTTTGATCCACCCCAGCATTCTTGTGCGCCCAGCGCAGGGGCCAATGGAGAGCAGGTATGCATAAATGACAATTAAAGAAATGAAAACAGGGTATGGGCAGCGCCGTTCAAATCCCAGCCCCGCCTCCTAATGGACGTGAGACCATGGGCAAGCTACTTAACCTCAGAGAGCCTCATAGTTGGGGTTAAATATGAGGAAGCATTTTAGGCCCAGCCTGGAGCCCAGTTCCAGTTCAAATGGCGGGATCTTGTTTTGGACAGAGCTGGAGGGAGATGAGACAGAGTAATTCCCAGAGACCCCTCCCCCTGACTTAGAGACAGTGCCTTTGGCCACAGTTGGACCAACATTCTAGCTTCCACAAGATCATGTGGGCTCTTCTCAGAAAGGACAAGAGCCTCTTGCTGGAATAACCCGGTGCCAGCTTTGCCTCATCGCCAGGCCTCCGCCACTCCTCGGTGTCCCACCCACACTCCGGAGCCACTCCAGACTGAAAGCAGCAGTTTTCCAGGCGCCACAGCTTCACAACCCATGGGCCTTCTGGGCAGACAGGCTGCTGCGCCCACCAGAGCAACCCCAAAGGCCGGCATAGCGCCGAGTACCTGGGTTTATCTCCCAGTCACGGCTCTGTGCTTTGCCTAGCATATTAGTGTAGTCTAGGCCAGTTGGCCCAAGACCAACAGCATCAGCTACTAGATATGTAAATTCCAGCACCCTACTTCATACCTACTTAACCACAAACTCTACGGGATGGAGATTAGAAATCTAGATTTTAACAAGCCCTCCAAGGGATTCTAATAGAGTCTCAAAATTGAGAGCCACCCTGAAGTTCTGCCTGGTTCCCCTTTCTTTATCACATGTATTCCCATCTTTCTCCTATGTCTCAGCCAGGGCTGGCCCTGAGGTCTTGAGCAGACCTTCTTGCCTGCCTCCTGGATTTAAGGTTGACCCCATCTATGTATACTTTGCCTTCCTGACCCAGGACCCAGGGCCCACCACTACTGGAATCAAGACACCACCCCACTAAAGCCCACCTGCACAGCCCCTGGGCGTGGATGCAGCCAGGGCCTTCATCACACCCTCCCTGCCTGCCCCTTGCAGAATCCCACAGGCTAGAGAGGTCTACGGGAAATAGGAGGGGACAGCTCAGGGATGGGAAATGACTTTGAAAGTCACTGGAAGGAGAACTGGGAGAGACCCATGGAAGGCCCTTAGCAGAAGGGAGGAATGCAGAGGGCTAAGGAACAGCAGGCTCTCCTCACTGTCCCCGGGGTTCCGCCCACAGGAGGCCCTGGTAAGTAGCTGCCCCCTCCTGAGCCCCTCTATCAGTCCTCCTTTTAAATTTCACTTTCTGCTCAGCTATAATCTGTCACTGCTGGGTGCCAAGGTTGCCTACCATGTCCCTGATTGCAAGTCCACAAATGCAGTACCCAGAAATCCTTTTAACTCCTAGAAAATGCATGGGCACATCCCTAAGGGAACACTGGAGAATTTGCCACACAAGACAGCGGCTGCCTGCCTGATACTTTGTAATGATACATGAATACTGTTCTCCCTCTGCACTGGTGGCCCCTACTCAGCACTTCAAAACCACAGAAGGATCTGGCTGGTTAGGGCTCAGGTGAGTGGATTCCTCTGCAGTACAACCCCCCCACTGACACCACCACTGCCCCCCTCAGCTCAGCTTCATCCCCTGCCCTTTGACAGTACCCGAGTGGAAGCAGCTTCACGCCACCACGACAGCAATATCTCTAGAGCTGTGGCTCCAGCAGCTCTCATTCCCGCCCTATGTTCTGTCTTAGCTATCTCCCCAACTGGCTTCCTCCCCTCTGTCCCAACCCATCCAAAACGCCACCTCGACTGCCCCTTCGGCCCTGTCTCTTTTCCAAGAGCAGCTGGGTTCCGAAGGAAGCACAGTCACCGTGAGGCTAGGGGGCCACAGAGATGTGAGGGTCAGCGGTGGATGGGGGTGAGGGGGCAGAAGTAGCCTCACAGGTGCCATGGTCTAAACTACCTCAGGAAGTACTTATAATCCATGTCTCCAGTGTCTTCCAATGTGCCTTCCATGAAAGACATCATCTGTGGCTATTAACAGGTCTTATGTGAAAAAAAAAAAAAAGGTTGGGGGAATCCTGTGATCAAATTCATTGGGATACCCTAGAAGAGAACAGGCTTTCCTGCTATAAGGTGTCATAGAGTCTTTAATGTGGTTAATATATTTAGGTCAACCCTAAAGAAAGATTTTCAATGTATTATCCACAGAACTCTAGTCTATAGAGCCTGGCATGGAACTGGTGTCCCGTGGGGTGGCCTGCAGGTCCCTGTTGCCAACAGCGATTGTCCAAGCCTGAGGTCCCCCAGTAGAGGGGTCTGGGTTACAGAAGGAGCAGGCAAGGAGTGGGTAAGAAACAGAGGCTGGTCCTGAGCAGCCTGCTGGTCAGAAAATCCACAATCTTTAAACTTACTCCTGCAGGCACTTTCCTAGGCTCTTTGCAATCACAGTCACATTAAAACCTATCAATCATCTACCCAGTAAAGTGTATATCATTATTGCCATTGCACAGACTTAAAGATTCTAAGAAACCAGCAAGATTTGAACTCAGACTCAAACGATGAGTCCTGCTAAGACCCTCAGGGGAACTCTGGCTGCTGGGGAAGACAAAGGGAAGAGCTATTCACCCCTGCCCACGGCCACCATCCACGCCAATCAAGAAGCCAAGAACCCAGCCCCTCTCTGGCAGCCAGCAGGCTGTAGGGGCGTCTTCTATCAAATTCAACTCATGAACATTTTCCTGACACGGTGTAAACATTTGTCAGGAACAGAGTTCTTATCTTCCCCAAACCCAGCTTAATCCACGCTCCAGTACTTTCTGAGTTAGACTGCGATAGCATCACCCCAGGAGTGGGCACGTGTCAGCATGTGAAAACACGGGTCTAGCAGGCGTCTCCAGTGACAAGACTCACCTGAGCACTGGTTTCTGACATAAACCTGCTTTGTTTGCTTTGGAAAAATCCAATTATTCTCTGCAAAGTAATTCCTGCACCTTGTAATTTGCAACAGATTTAGTGTTGTTCCTGGCAAAGACATTCAGGGGCAGCTTCTGCACCTCCGAACACATTCAGGCAGAACTTGCCCAACCTCTGAGAGGCCTGGAAGTCCTATGAGGAAGAGAGGAACTGGGGAGAGGGCATTTGGTGCCAGAGGGAGGAGAGACTCCCACATTCAGAGCACAGGGCTGTGGAGGCCTTCCAAAGGCAGGGAGCCCTTACCTACAGTGCCCCATCCGTCCACAAACTTTCATTCAGCCCCACTGTGTGCCAAGGAAAGATTTCAGAAGCTTCCCTGGTCCATAAAATGTGCCTGTCTTGTGGGGTCTTTTTTTACAAGTGAATAGATGGAGCTGATACTTGTGAGCATCAGCTATGTGACTGGTTTAACCTCGCTGACTCTTCACTAGAATGCTATGAGGTGAGCAACAGTATTCCTATTTTCTAGAGGGGAGACCAAAGCTCAGGGAAGTTAAATTACTGTAAAAGATCATACAGCATGCTGATTTGTCACCAGGAGCCAACCTCTTTCCTCCTCATGAGCAGCCTTCCTGGGCTTTAAAGGTTTAAAAGCACCAGGCAGCCTCATGTAGGGATCACTCCTTTTGTCAGAAGCATGTTCACAACGGATGCAGCCTTAACACCAACTAACGGTGGTGGCATCTGGGACAGAGTGGAGGCCTGGGCGGCTGTCGGGGAGTCACGGGTCCCCAAGCTTGTATGGGTAGAGGTTTGGCTGCCCCACAGCTGTGCTGGAGCTGGGAGCCACCGGGTTGTGAAACCAGTGGTCTCGACTCTAATATGCTGCTCAGCATTGAATAATCACGGGCATGGGAGGACTTCCCTCCCTCCCCTATCTATTTTTCTCCACCACCCGTGACTTTCTCTTTCACAGGGCTCGTCACTGTTTGACATTCCTTTACCCATCTGTTTGTCTACTTTAGAGTCTATGACACCACAAAAAGGACACACCGCAATCACACAGGACCCCCAGGGCTAGCACATGCCTGGAACACAGAAGGATCTCGATATCTAGTTATTGGATGAATAAACGAAAAGAAGCCCAAGGAGGTTGAAGAATATGCAAAAGGGCACTTTCCTATCGAAGCAAGGCATATCTCCTGCCCTGGAGGAGAACTCACCAGTGAATGACCAGGCTCTTTTTCAGTAGTCTTTAGCAAGTTCTGGAGGACAGGTGAGAAGTCAAGAGATTGGCACCAAGCATCCTGCAGTTCTAGTTTCTAATGAGAGCAAAGAACTGGATTCTAGACTATGGTCCTGCGTTGGTACCCGTGAAGAGAATTACACCAGCAATGATTTGAGCTCCAAGAGACCAGATGGCCCCACCCTACTGGATTGAATAATATCCCCACAAAATTCATGTCTATTTAGAACCTCAGAATGTGACTTTATTTGGAAATAGGGTCTTGGCAGATGAGATGAGTTAAGATGATCTCATACTGGAGCGAGATAGGGCGAGATAGACCCTACTTCAATGACTAACATCCTTATAAGAAGAGAAAGCGAGATGAAGAGACATATGGGTAAGAAGCCACGTGAGGATGGAGACAGAGATTGGAGAGACACAACTACAAGCCAAAAAACACCGAGGACTCCTGACAGCCAGCAGCTAGGAAGAAACAAGGAAAGATTCTTCCCCAAGAACCTTCAGAAGATTCTTCCCTAGAACATACCAGTAGGTGTGGCCCTACTAATACCTCGATTTTGGTCTTCTAGCCTCCAGAGCTGTGAAAAAAATAAATTTCTATTGTTTCTGACCAACCACTCTGGGGTACTTTGTTACGGCCTCACTAAGAAACTACCAAGGACACGTTTGGTCAGACTTACTTCATTTTCTTAACAGAGCATTTTCTTACTAGAGCAGCAAGGCAACTGTCACAGCTTCCTGCAAGGGTATGCTTCCCTCAGCCAGTGCTTCCTCAGATCAAGGCATAGGCCCCATGGTCAGGTGGAAGAGCCTGGTAAGGGAGGCACCAATACTGGACCAAGTGGACCTTTCTCAAGGACGTGGACTCTTCTCCAAAGAATTTCAACATACAACAGAAAAGACTAAAGCCTGGGAGAATGCAGAGCAGGATCACCTGAGTATTAACCTAGTTTACTTTCTCTCATTTTCGTGCAGCCCTCTAACCTAGATCAGACATAAGCCAACACCAGAAATCAGCGGACCATCAGTGCTAAGTTCAAGGATAAAGCAAACCAAGACCATGGAGTTTATTAAACCTAAAAGGTCATTTCGTGTAAACACTTTAAGTTTAAAGGAAGAAACTGGGACCCAGGGAAGGGAGTGGCATTAGTTGTCCAAGGACACACAGTGAGATAGAGGTAGAGATGAAGCCAGGATTCCCGCTCTTGTGCAGTCGGCGTAAATGTATGAAACTCCATCGCGTAGTTAAGAAGCCAAGCAGCGCTGTATGTGCAGGTGATAAAACTATGGGACATCGTTCATATTGTTGCTTGCCCCTAGAACTGTGCAGCACACACCCTGCACCCTCTACACGGCAGCCCTAACAGTTGCTTGGATTGCCACCTCCAGGGATTGCAAAAATGTCACTGGAGTACATCAGCAATGTGGCACCAGTTAACTCTGGTTTCCATGGGAAATTATGGAACAGACATGACTGGTGGAAAATGAGTCAGTTTCACTTCTGTGCAGAGAAAAACAACTTTTAATACAAGAACAAGACTTATCCCTGGCTCCAGCTTGCTACCTCCATTGAGTATTTTTGCAATTTGATGTGGAAGTTGCACCATACAAGGGCAGACCATGCCATCATCCTTGAGTGACCAGCTGCCAGCAGTCTGAACTTGGCGGCAGCAGTCAACTGAAATTCCAAAAGGAGTAGAGAAGAACGTAGCACTATTTGCGGGGAACAAATATTTCATGATGTATCAGTGTAAGTTACTGTCTTTTTTTTTTTTCACCTATATACATATTTGCATTTATTTACAAATTTACAGGTTCTCAGTGCATACTTTATAAAATGTGCACCGGGGCATATAAAATCCTGCTGCCCAAGGAGAAAGTAATGCTTTTGGTTTTTTCATTGATTCTTCTTCTAAAACAATACTTCTGATGAAGGACTGCTTCAGGTTAGATTTCCAAATTTCCTCAGAGATGATGTAGTAAACTAGTCCCAAATAAGTTCAAAAACTCTGTTCGGTGCGTGTCATAGCCTAAAGAACATTTTTTTAAAAAGTGTACATATTTTATTGCTAGAAAACCTGTTTCTCCCTGGTCCCAACAAGTAAATGTTGAAAAGATATTTCAAAAGCATTAGATAGACTAGGTTCCCTATCATCAGTCTGCTCCGGAGGCCAACAGGTCCCTGTGAGGCCCCAGTGCCAGACTTTGTCTCTCTCCCTGACAATCACAGGATGTTGGCATTAGATGGCCCTTGAAGATGGCCCAGTCCAGCTGTTTCCACGCTGTCTCAAGGCGTCCCAGGATGCCACAGAGGTGTACCTCCAGGTCCCTGCAAATAGGGAGTCTCGAAGGTTCGCTTCTGGCCAAACAAGCCTGCCATGTTTTATTTTTGGAACTCTGTTAGATCTCACTTTTTAACATAGTTATGGCTTTTTAAAATGCGATAATTATTGCTCTAACCTAGTAACCTCATGATTCTATAGCATGGACACTTTAACCAGAGAGCCTAAATTCAACCCTTATCCTCTGCCACTTACTAGCTGTGTGACTGGGAAAATGACTGAACTGCCCGGTGCCTCTATTTCCTCCTCTGAAAAATGGAGACAATAACAGCATCTGTCTCATAGAGCTGTTGTGAGGATTAAAGGAGCTAATATTTAGAAGATACTTAGGATAATGGATGGCACGTGCTAGGCACTCAGGAACTGTTGGCTGCTATACTTAATGTTTTGCATCCTCACTAGATAGAAAAAGAATCTGGAGGCAAAGCAGTGTATCTGAGGTTGCCTAGAGGAGCGCTCCAGTCCCTTGACTCTGCGGGCAGCCACCAGTTACAACTCACCCTCCAAGAAGATGTGCCAAGGTTCCTGGTGATCACAGAGGGTCTTTGTGCAACCACTAAGTTTGACACTTTCCAGCTTGAAGTAGGAGCTGATTATTTGTTAAACCCAACTGAAGAATTAATTCAGCTCTGCGTATTTTTGAGCTACTTGAATCGTCCCCAAAGTGGGCCTGCATGATTGACACTGGATGAAGCCAAGGGAGGGACAGACGGATGTGGCCCTCCACCACCCTCCCCTGCCACTGCCAACCAGTGCCACCCCACTCTTCACTGGACAAACTCCCCGAGCAGATTGCCTCACACAGCCACAAAATTTTTAGAAAATACCATATTCTCTGGATTCTAAGATGCTCATTTCTTTTTTTATATTTCAGCGTTTCTGAAATGGGGAAAAGTCTTACAGTCTGTGCATTTAATGCGGTAGTGTTCTTTTTACTTTGAAAAGCTATTATTAAATCAACGATGAGTCTTATAATTGGTGGCACGGTAAAATTGTGGAAAGACCACACCTTGTAACAGACGCAATGGACTGCTGATGTTCTCTGGAAAAGACAAGTGACAAAAGAATGGCTAAGTCCTACTATTGAGAGCTTGCAAGTGCCGTAGCTTCTGTGATTCACATATGTCTGAAGTGAGGCTGGGCTCTGGGTGGAAGCAGCACTTTTCCCTGGAGGTGGAGCCTGGGTGTGCCTCAGGCCTGAGGTAAGTAGGGCAGGGAGCAGCCATGCATCGTGGCGGGATTTTTATCAGACTTCTCCACAAACAACACAAATGGAAAAGTCCAGCCCAGGCTCAGAATTTTCCGAGCCCCAGCAGTTGAAAAAGCTGCTGGATTCACCCAGCTTCCCTGGCAGGAAAGTACACAGGAGGTGGAGGAAAGGTAGCAATGGTGCCTGCCGCTCCACTGTGACAAAGAGGGTGGAGAGAGAGCGTGGCTCAGAGAGACTTACTTCGTAGAGAAAATGAGGTCTGCACTGCAGGAAGAGTGGCTACTGGAGCCCCCGCTCACTGTCCCCGTGATCAACGACAGCACCAGTTCTCACCTCTGTGTCTGGAATGTTCTCCCTGCCCTGACAGAGCTGCCATGAAGCGTAATGGTTAAAGCCTAGGTTTGAACCCCAGCCCTACCACTGACTAAACTGGAACACTTTGTGCCTCTATTTCCTCGTTTGGAAAATGTAGATGATCATAAGGGGGCCGCCCTCAAGGGCCATTATGAGGAGTCAATGAGTTATATATAACACGTTAAATGCCAGGAATGTGGCCCAGGTCCTAGCAAGTTCTATTTAAGCTCTCGTTTAGAAATTTGCTATTTTCCTGGTAAACTCCTATTCAACCTTTTTTAATAATCAACCCCATAATCACCTTAAAGAAGCCTTCTCTGATGAGCCCTGACCCCATTTTCTCCTCTAGCTTGCCTCTGCTCCTTGAATGTATACGTGTGGGTGACATTGTGAAGAAGGGGGGAGGTCAGTCTCTCCATCTACTTACTGTCTGTATCACACTATAACTGTCTGCTTATTTTCCATTAGAGGGGAAGCTTCGTATGGCAGGGACTGAGTCTTGATCATCTCCGTGCCTTCAGTACTTAAAATAGCTGGAACTAAGTATACCCTCACGACTGTTTCGAGCATAGAGGGGAATGGGATGGAACGAAATGGCACAGCACGGGATGGAATGGGATGGGCTGCAAGCCATGGCATGGAACGAATAGTTGTGACAGGATCTTTTCCAGTCACAAAAGAGATACTTGCTTAAGGCAGATTCAGGAAGAAAAATAACCTTGATGTGGAAGGTAAATGCACCAACTGGTGCCAAAGCTTTAAGGCCTAGAATAAACAGGTCTCCCTAGGGACATTAGATCACTGCAAACCTTCTGGGCCCCACCCATGGGAGAAATTGCCTTCAGAACCAGTGGGGAGGTCAGCTGGAAGGGGCTGTACCCCACAACCCAGCTCCCGACCCTCTCCTCAGGCTGCAGGCTCCATGTCAGGTGTGGTGGTTCAGGAAACAAAGGCCAACTCGCCATGCGAGCACTGACCCCAGGCAAGCAGCCAGTTGTGGTTCTGCTTGCCTGCCTACCTTGCAGGGGCTGACAGGACCCTTTTCCTGGGACTTCAAACCTGACTGGGTCTCCAGGGACCGGAACTCCTGAAATTCCTGCTAGGCCTTTCTGAAGGAATCCCTCTTCTAGCCTTCTTGCAGGGAGAAAGGTGTCGTTGGCATAACATTCCACAGCTCTACCATTGGGGAGCTGACAAGCTTACGGCTCAGCTGCCCAAGGATCCTGTCCTGCAGAGGACCCTTGCTTGATACTTCTGCCGTAAAAAAAAAAAATGCATTTTATTTAAATTTTCTTTCTGCTATGGAGTTTTAATAATAATAAAAAAAATCACTTATTTTTCTGCAGTGAAAAATACATTTTACTACAACAATGCATAACCCAAATACCATTTGCCTTTTCTTATCAATTCTTAGCTCATTTATCATCTTTATTAGAAATCAATGAAGAAACATCAGCCTCGGAAACTGCTGGGTGCCTCCTTTAGGGAGGTGAAGAGGGAAAGGAAAGCTGGAGTCCATGTTAGCAGTCACATTCTCTGAGTAGCAGCCCTGGAGCGGGCTTTCTCTACACTCCATCTGCAACCCCACCCAGACGACTCCATATTCTGGGGCCAAAAATCAACACTTTTCCTACAAAGAGAGCACCACATTGTAGGGAAAGGAATGGTACAGTTCTGGATTCAAACCCCTGCACGACCGTTTATAAGCCAGCTGACCTAGGGTAAATCACTTAAGCTTCCCGACAGTTTCTCAGTCTGCAAAATGGGCATAATAATACCCACTTCACTGGACTGTGGTAAGGATTAAATGAGAAAGCAAATGTGAAAATGCCTAGCAGAGTCAGGCAAAAACCAGATGTTCAGTAAAGGTTGGTTTCTTCATTAAATCATGAGGGAAACCTTTCTGGTCTAGCTTGGCAGTGGGAGTTAGAAATTGATAAAATTTAGTGCAGGACTGTGCCCAGGGGTCTTCCTTAAAGCCTTCCACGGGCCGCATGTGTGGTTTTTCCCAGGAAACAGGCACTGCCTCCAGAAACCCTGGGCTCCCAAGCAGCAGAGGAGCAAGTGGCTGCTGGGCCGAGCCAACACAGGGGAGGCGCCTCTGTGGGAAGGGGAAGGCAGATCAGGGGAGGGGGATGAGTAACAGCGCAGTTACTGCCCACCATCTATTTAAGCTCTAGTTTGGAGATTTGCTATTTGCCTCTGTGTCCTTGATGTGGAAGCCACGGTGCACAGGGGTGGAGTAACCTGCCTATGGTCACACAGAGTAAGTGCAGGGCCGGGCTCCGGCTAGGCCATCTGAGTGTCCCCATCGACCATACTCTTAAACCCTTCTCTTTAATAAAGGTGTGGGGGTCAACGCCCTAGATGCTACGTCTTCTAGGAGATAGAACTGGAGCCTCAGGCGTTATCCTGGAAACATTCGCTACCACTGTCCCCACCCAACTGGCCTCTGTCCCCATCAACCCTGTGGCAAAGAGCATGATTTCAAAGCTCCATGCATGGCCCCATATGGATTTCTGCAAATAGCAAAGTAAGTTGGTAGATGAGCAAACGTTGCATTATTTATTATGAAATTCCATGGGGAAGAAGAATCAATAACATTAAGTTCATCCAAATACTAAGTGCCCTGGCTTTAATTCCCATTTTAATGATGGGCACCTCGGGCTGAGGAAGGATTTTTAACCTGGATCACGTGGAGGAAAGTGGCAAAACAAACTTGATCTCAGTCCGCCTCGCTTGGGGCCTGGGCCTTCTCCTCACATCACTCTGGCTGAGGCTTTATTCAGTCCCCTGTAGTCCCCTGCAGTCCTCTGATTCACAGATGAAGATGCAGAAACTGCCCGTTTCCCCTGTGTGCTGGGTCTTTCCCTCCCTTTTTCCTGATGTTTCCTCCTTGATCCTCCTCCTTGAAAATAAGACCCTCCCTTAGCTCAGGAGCTACCTCCCAGAGCCCCACCCGACCCAGCAGAGGTGCCCTTGGGGACTCCTTCAATTTGCAGGACAATGACTGTCCCAAATGGTCCTCCTCAAAGTGGCCTGCGGCTGTTGGTGTTGGCGTTACACCTCCCTGGGTCTGGGGACTTGGCTCTTCCTGACCTTGCTCCCACGGTGCCACTTCAGCTCAGCCTGCAGTCTGTGCTTTCCAGAAGCTTGGTTCCAGTAGTCTAAATAGGGCCCCTGGTAGAAGAACAGCCGAGAGCTGGGAAGACAGGCTCTGCTGCCTTTAACTGCCTCACTAAAGAACGCCTCTGGACCGCTTCCAGCTGGGAGCCCTACCAGAAAGGGCCCCAAGTAGCTTCCAACTTCTGAGTCTGAACATCGAAGTCGAAGAAGGATTTAAATGCTCAGATTCAATTGACACTTACCGTGTCTCCTACGTGCAGGCAGTGGGCTGGGCACACTCGTAGGTATTATCTTATTTGACTCTCTCTTTAGCCCCATTTAACAAGTGAGGAAACTGAGGCCCAGAATATTTACATAGCTTGTGACCAGGGGTGAGGGGTCACATAGCTAATAAGTGAGATTCAAACCCAGGTTTTCAGATGCCAAATCCAACACTCTCTCTACCCGGCCCTGCCTCTCACCATGACGCTTTTGTGGAAACTATTCTGAGAAATCAAAGCAACTCTTTTCTATCCAAAACTATAAATATCCAGAGACAGGGAGAAGAAATGAGATGAGAAAACAGACATCTTTTCCCAGGATTTGGGAGCAAATTCTTGCAAAGCTCCTAAAAGCATTTTGAGTTCTGAAAGCAAGAAATTGTCAGTGCAGGGGGAAAAAAAGGAAAGAATAATAAAGAAAAGGAAAAGCAGAGTGTAGAATATAAAGGATTATGCTAATCTGCCATTGGAAGAATCACAGTTTGTACCACCACCCTAAAACCAGCAAAGACCTACTGGATGCTGACTGCGAGGGAGGCATGTGCTAAATATACGTTAGCTTGTTTAACCTTCACAGTAGCTCCATGCTATAGGTACCAACATTAACCCCATTCTATAGTGGAGAAACTAGAGTACAGAGAGGTGAAATAACTCATTCAAGGTCACAGATCTTTGTGAGCTTCAACGCCTGGATGGGTGGCTCCAAAGACCACTGTGCTCTGCTGCCTCCAGCTGAACAGCCCAGCTTAAGAGGCAACACACCTGACTCTCTGCCAGGACCCCACTCGAGGTCTAGGATAGACATTATTCCTGGGAGTCTACATTCTGCTTGCTGTCAACTCTAGCTGGGAACCCAAATTGAGCCTGCATTCTCATATTCCCAGAAAGGTCATAGGCAAGCATTTGAAGGGGCAGAAATAAAAATACTTAACAGCTCTACCACTTAGGTCCTTTGGGTCCTCTCTTCCATGTCTCCCTTCTTTTCTTCCTCATGGACCTATGCATTTCCTCTGCTTTGTGTGAAGTTTGAAAGATTCATTTGTCTAAAATGCAAACCTGAAAACTGTCACCAATCATCAGAGTGGTGGCAATGCAGGCAGTCCCCATTCCAGAACAAATACGTTGCTAATTGAGTTGTTTGGAATTTAATGCCAATTTTTCTATGGCAACCATATCAACCCAAGGAGACGTCTCCAGGAAGCCAACCCACACAGTACATTTACCCAGAATGGACTCAGCCAACATTTACCCGAGTCTACACTATCCAATACATGAAGCACTAACCACATGTGGCTATTTAAATTTAAATATGTTAATCAAAATTAATAAGTCACACTAGCCACATTTCAAATATTCTTAAGTAGCATACGGTTACTGGATACTGTACTGAACAAAGCAGAAGAGTTCTAGAACATTTCCATCATTTCAGAAAGTTCTATTGGACAGCCCTGATCTAGGTCCTAAAGCCAAATTCTAACACTGCCTAAGATAAAGATTTTTCTAGAGATCAAACTTGGAGTGCTGGGTACATACCACTCCTTCCAAAGGAAATGGTAAGCTGCAGGACACAGAGAGGTGGTTTTGGAGTCACACAGCTCCCAGTCTGTTCCAGCTCTGACACTTCCTAACCATATCATTAACTTCTCTGTGCCTCAGTTTCCTCCTCTGGATGGGGACAATACCCTCTTCCCAGGTATCCACAAGGATTGAGTGAGATGCTGCTCAGTACACTCAATGCTTCCTTTGTCCCCTAATAATGCTAATTGTCACAGGGCAGTGGCTGGAGAACCCCAACTCTAAGCAATCACCAATGACTGCCACAGCTTGGAGCAGATGTGGTGAAGGGCTGAAATGGGACTCCTGGCTGCAAAGGAGCAGTGGTGGTGAAGCAGGGAGCTGGCAGGCTTGTGGCCTCAGTATTCACCATCTCTTGTAATTTCAGTCCCTAAGTTAGAAAGATCTAAAACCACTTTGCAATCACCACCATAAGGGGAAGTACCCCAATCGCAGGCACCGGGAGGGAAAAGCCAGGAGGAAGAGAGAGCCAGAAATACCATGAGGTGGCCCTGGAAATAAAAGAGAAGCCCTTGAGCCAATTAAGAATCTATTCATTCATTCAACAAACAATTACCGAGCATGTTAAGTCCTTCTATTAGTACCAAGGAGATATAGATGACTAAGACTTGGTCCCTGTCCTCAAAGCCTCCACTAGCTAGTGGGTGAGCCCAACAGAACATGAATCACTGAACTCATATGATAAGTGCTCTGATAGTGGGAAATCCAGCAGGCCTCGGGAGCTTAGAAAGCCAGCTGGTGGGTAAAGGGGTCTTGGAATGGGAAGTAAGAAAGGCTCGGGAGCCTTACAAGGGTGGTGCTTGCTCAAAACCTTCAAAGACAAAGTCTAGAGAGGAGTCCCAGGCAAAAGAAACTGCAGGAACAAAGATATATGGGGCATGACTACTTCATGCCACTACATCGAGCAGCTCCACTGAGCCAGAGCCTCCTGGGGAAGTGATGGGAGATGAGGACGGAGGGAGCAGGTCATGAAGTCACAGGATATCAGGCCACGGTTCTGCCCTATATATTTTATCATTCCGCAACATGCCTGTTTTATTGTCACTGAGAAGAGCAAGAAGCTGGGCCAAATCACACAGTCACAGTTCAAACTTCTGTTCAGACTTGGCATACTTGATGTCTGTTCACATTCCAACAGGGAGTCTCTTGTCATTGCATGTAAAGAACATTCATAAGTTAGGAATCATAAACACATTTTCAAAAAGTTAAAAATATGTGCGAAGTATGAGACTTGATTGGCGCCTGGATTTCACAAATTCTAATACATGGATTAGCATGCTTTTTTTAAAGGGTCAGATAGTAAAATATTTCAGGTCTTGTGGGACATACAGTCTCTATTCCAACTACTCAATTCTGCAGCTGTAGAACAAAAACAGCCATAAACAACATGTAAATGACTGAACATGGCTGTGTTCCAAGAAACTTTTATGAAAACAGGCAGCGGGCAGGATTTGGCCCGTACAGCCGGCCCCTGCTATAAAGAACATCCTTGGGCCCAGCAGGGAAATATGAAAAAGGATTGTACATAACAGTGTTATATCGATGTTAATTTTCTTGAGTATGATAAGTATATCGTGGTTCTGTAGGAGAATGTCTTTCTTCATAGCAGACACATGCTGAAGTTATTTAGAGGGCACAGAGGCTATAACTAATTCTCAAATAGTTCACGGAGGTAATAGGTATATGCAGAAAGAGAGATAAGGCTAATGTGAAATGTGGTAAAATGTTAAGAATGATGAAATCAGGTGACGGATATATGGATGTCCCCTGTACTAATCTTGCAACTTCTTTATAAGTTTGAAACCTTTCTAAATCAAAAGTTTGAAAAAAAAAAACCAACTTGCTCTGCTGCAGAGGAACAAAAGGTCTTCCTGAAAAGACTGCTCTGAACTCCTCAACCTTCCTGAGTCTCCGATCTGGCCTACAGCAGGTTTGTGTTTGCAGAGTGGGTGCAGGTTCACTTTTGATCGTGTGCCTCGCCTTTTTGAATAGTTCTGCAATACCAGAGGTCATTTGAATGCAAAAATGGGAGCAGGTTCTTGGCTCCTTCTCAGTTTTTTTTTTGAATTCTTGTTTTTCTCACCCAACAGCCTGGAGACCAGTTTCCTGTTGACACCGGTCTCAGAAGCTGTGGAAGAACAAGCAGGCCTAAGAGCTCTGAGTTGCTCCCCATCGTGGGATTTTCCTGCAGAAGACAGACTCGGGAGCAGCCGCTGAGAAAGGAAGTCTTTAGCTCTCTCTGTTGATCAAGAGGCCTTACGCCGGCGAGTGCTTGGTGAGGTGGTACTTTCTGGGACCTGCAGGTGCTGGTGTGATGCTTTCTGCTGAGCCAGGAGTCAATGACATTGTTAAAAAGGTGTTGGCAGCAGCAATTTCCCAAATAACCCAGACCTAATTGCCAATGATTCCACTGCAGAGTGACTTCCTAATTCTTGACTTATTAGTAATCTGAATATGAAAAATACTAACACCTCCATTAAAGTAAGCATCCATTGATTTACATTGGGAAGGTGGATTTGTTTGGAGACCCAATACTCAAATTACTCGGTTTTGATTTTTTAACCTGTCAAAGAAATACCATAAAGTACAGAATGCAAACAATCCTGGAAGGGGACATGGGAGAATAGAGACCACTCTAGGCCTCCCACCCTCCAATTCTCTGCAAAACATAACAAAGCCATATCAGTATCTGGTGCTCCCTGAGCTTCTCTGGGCACCAAACCTGGCCAGCCCCATTTGATAACATCCATCATTGCCTCTACAAGCCAACTATGGCTCTTATGCTCTTCTGGGAAAAACAAGGAAAACAGAAGTCCCTCAAAAGGGATATATGGCATTGCTTGGGAACCGGAGTTCTGATAGACTTGGCATAGACCTTCTTAGCTATTTCAGGAGCTAGGATCCAGAGCTCTAAAAGAGTCTTTCTCCAAAGACAACGTCCTACGGAGATAAATACCTTGTATGTCTTCCACCAATCCCCCACAAACACCCTTTGTGGTGAACATAATTCACTTGCAATTACTCACTGCCCTCACCCTTTAAGAGAATTATTCAACCTCCTTCCCCTTGCTTTGTAACTTACAAAGTCCCCACACCACTGTGAGGCTCTGCCACATGACTTGTTTTTGCCAATGGAATGTGAGCAGACATGAAATATGCCAAGTCTGAGCAGAAGTTTTAAATGTAACTATGCAATTTGGCTCAGCCTCTTGTTCTTCTCAGCTACGATAAAATGGGCATGTCGCAGAATGAGAAAAAGATATGGAGCAGAACCACAGCCCACATGCAACACAAAAAGAAAATATACCTTTGTTTTCTAAACCACTGAGATTTGGGAGCTATTTGTTATGCGACCAAACTTAGCAACACCTGACTAATCACTCTGCGATACTGGAGTAGCAAGTAGGCTACTGGGAGTCTTTAGGCTCTTTGCATCCATATCCTATGGCTCCTATCCGCCACCTAACAAAGCCCAGGCCTGGTTCCATCTTCACCGTGACTCACTTTCCATCCATTTACGTTAAAACCTCCTTGAGGAGTAAATCTTCCCAGCAGTGCTCTTAATTCATGACTCACTCCTGACAATGACTCTCCCTGGGAGAAAGAAAAGAAGACCTAATGTTCCGATGATACCACTGGGGAAGCTCAGAGTGAATATTCCCTCTTTTCCTCTCCCGGAGAGGCTCTACACCAAAGGCGAATGGATACTCACTGCCTAAGACACAGAGCTCAATATATAGGAGACAGTGCTGAGGTAGCAGATGGAGTGCTGGACTCCAGTTCAGGTGAAGTTGCTGGGCTATATGACTCCCTCAAACCATGAATTTCCAAGGGCCTGGGTGACCTGTGCAAGTCGCTCTCCATGTCTGAACTGATCAGTGGTTTTCAAGCTGAACCCTGGATTCTTCAGAGAGGTCTCAGCAGACTGCTAAAGTGAGAAGAAGCCTGTGGCCAGTAGGTCCTCATTTCCTGCGTTAGCCAGATGAGTTCTGCTTTGATCTGTTGAACTTATTAGGTTTCCAGGTAAGGTTTTGTTTGGCCAGAAATTCTATGACAAATGCATTTCAAAACCGTTAACCAAATGATCTCTAAGCACCTTTCCATCTCTAATGCACTGTGGGATTTTCCAACCCCCAACTTCATGTGCATTCCGTGTTCACCCACTTCTCTGTCACTGTAGTTAAGGATTTACTAACACCCAGAGGGCAGCCAGTGATGACAGACTGACAAGCAAGAATATGATGAGGTAGATTCAAAGCAACTCAACCAAGAGCTATAAAACAGCTGCCTCTAGTTCTATAAGGTGGTAGAACTCTGGAAAGCTAAAGAAAAAAATCAGTTCAGAGATACTACTGTGGAAGTAAGTCCAAAGTTTTAGATTTCCACTTGTGGACTATCTTCTGCTTAGAATGTCTGGGTAAGACCACCACCCACCCCAACATCCCAACTGGAAAAGGGTCTTTCACAGTGAGAGTCAATGTGCCCTGGAAAATATCTCAGGGTGTATAACTTTGCTGCAGTATTTGTTGATCAGAATTCTGTTTCTCATCCACCCTGCGTTCTGTCTCACATTCTCTCTGAATTCTTTCAAGAAACTCTGATCTCGAGATGCCTATAGGGGCTTCTACCCAAGGGATGGAGAGCCTCTTGGTTTCCCAAAGCCCCTGTGAGTTGACTCATATTCTGAGCCCAGGGGAACAAGGCAGAGTCTTGACAGTCATGACACCAAGGGCCCTTCTATCTGCCCAGGTAAATTCTGCTTCCTGAATTGACCGTACGATACTCAATGGGACAAGAATCCATTCTTCCACCAGACCAACCATGGGACAGGGAGTGCTCTAGACACCAGAGCAGAACCAGGAGTGACTGTGACCTATATTCAAGTTGCTGATAAGTAGGTGAGCAAGGCAGAGTTGAGAAGTGGGGTCCAGAAAACAGGGCATGAGGTTACCGAAAGAGCCAAAAGAGATTAATTTAAACAGACAGAAGCTGGTCCATGGAGACAGGAAATTATCAGGAAAGAGAGAAACTCTGTTTCAGTGAGATTTATACAACAGGTACATGAGCAGAGTAGGCTGCTCAGGGAATAAGGGCCTGCTTGATGGAAAATGCAGCGTGGACTTTTTTTGGCTGGGGAAACACAGAGAGGGCCTAGATTCCTCTGTGGGCAGAGGAGATATGAGTGAGCTCAGCTGGACTGAGAGTCAAAGTAAGAGTGAGCCCTGAACTGGGACTTGGAGAGGGCATCCCGTCCCAAAGAGCTTAGCACAAGGCTGAGCACACAGTATGAGATTTACATGGTAGACTACTACCATAAACAACTGCAGCAGCCTCCCGGCTCTATTCTCCACACTGCAGTCAGAGCAACCTTTTAACACCGCTGATCTATGTCTCCTCCCTTTCTACAGGCCCTGGCTGGCCTGACATTGCCCACGTCTGCTTGCCTTTCCTTGTAGCTCAGCCCACTGGGACTTCCCTGATCTACCCCTGCCCGCAACTCCAGTCTCATCTGGCCTCCCAACCTCATACCTTAGGTTCCTTGAATACACCAAGCTGTTGTCCTCTGTGGAGGACATTCTGCAGATGAGAGAATTGAGGCTTAGAACAAATTTAGTCATTTGCCCAAGAGCAGATGGCTCGTGAGTGTCAGAGTCAGGATTCGAACCCAGGCAGACTGATCCTTGGCCCAGGTGTTTAGCCACTACCAACATGATAACTTGAGGACACAAAAGGGAAAAGTCCCAAGGGCGTGTCTTTGGAGAATCAATTCCTAGCTCCGTGTGACAGAAAAATGAACCTGTGAGTCTGTAATGCCTTTCCTCAGTATGCTGGGAAACCAAGTTACGTGGTGATAAATGTAGTTCTTCCAAGTTAATGCCGCCCTCTGAATCTGGGCCCCTGTGTTTCCAGGAGCCCCCAAGGCTCCAGTCCTCTCAATGACTAAGTCAGACCAAAGTCAGAGGAAATGCCAAGGGAATGTCATGTTTCTCTGGTGACAGGTGCCTCTCCCTGGGCAGTGAGAATGTGCTGTGGAGGGCGGGGTGGCACATAGTTTTCAGATGAACCCAGTTCCCAAGGGCCCTTTGCAGTGGGCTGTGTTGGCTTTGGCAACCTCTCGTCAATTAACTATGTGCAGGCCAAACATAATATCTTGACAAAGAATGGTTCAATTCAGTTCAAATAGACTTTCTCCACGGAGCCCATAATACGTAATGAGGTTATTCAATCTAGAAGAAATCCAATGACCTGAAAAAAAAATTGTGTGCGTTAAAGTGACCATTTCCTTCACCTGCATCTCCACACACTCCTATTTAACCTGTTGTCGACAATGTCTGCCTGGGCAGCAGGCTATGAAGGTGCTATTCATTCCGGGGTCTCTGCCCTGTTGCTCTGCCCTGGGATGACACAGTGAGCTGTGCGCTGAGGTGGACACCTCAACCCCAACACTGACGGGCATCAACCAGAATCCCCAAGGCACTTTGCAGATACAGATTTCCAGGCTCTACCCCTAGAGATTCTGATTCAGCACATCTGAGACAAGGCCCAGGAGTCTCTATTCTCCCATGAAAACAGGCTTGTAGAGCAGTGTTTGGACACCATCAAGTAGCAGTGTCGACACTATTGTCATGCAGTGTCTTACAGGGAGCCAGGCTCAGCCACTCCTTCTTGCGAGATCCTTGACCATGTAACATCTCAGCCTCAGTTTCCTTATTTAGAAAAGGAATACACAATATGTGGCCTGCTTGCTCCTTGGGTGGCTCATATGGATCAAGGGAAATTATATGAATAACATAATAACATAACTAACATTTATTAACTATTGACCATATTCCAGGCATCAGATAGAAGCACTTTGCCTGCATAACCCAGTCTTCGCAAAAAAATCAAATGAAGGAGTTACTATTGTTACCTCTGATAAGTAAACTGAGACACAGAGAGGTTAGATGACTTGTCCATAGTCACCAAGCTTGAGATGTGAGCTCAGGGATGGGTCCAGAACCCAGGCTCCTCTCCAATCCCTTCCGTGAAACCTGGCAGGTGCGGTGTATCTGTGAGACAGGGGTTCTGGGTTCAGTTTTCCTGCCCACTCCTTCACTGACAGCATCAGGCTGTGAGGTCTGAGCCTGAGGGATGGGACAGCAGGAGCACTGAACATTAAAATGGCCCGCCGGTGCCCTTCTGCAAGAGGACGAGGGACAGACAGCCCCCATGTGACCCTCGCCTCCCTGCCAGCTGTCAGGGGTACGGAAGCAGGCACTAGTTTCTGCTGCTGGGAAAGGAGAAAAAACAAGATGATATCCACAACCCTGACTGGGGCACAGGCTGCCATTTTGAATTGCCAAGGCCAGAAGCCAAAAATATTGAGAATTCTTAAAACAGCAACTCCTTATGCTTGTACATTTGACAAAGAGGAGAGGATGTTACCCTTTATTGAGCAACAACTCTAAACACTCTAGTCACTTTTTTTTAACTCTCACAGTGGCCCCATGAAGCAGGGCTTCTTCTTAGCCATTCTTCAGGTGTCATACCTGGGTCTCCGAGGTACCAATTAAAGCGTCCCAGGGCAAGCAAGCAGTACACACGGGACATGATTCAGATGGGCCTGGCTCCACAGCCCGCCCTTCCTGTGCCACAGCATCGCTCACAGAGCCCTGCATGACCGGCTGAGAACACTAGGTCAAAGGTGTTTCGGTCTTATGCTAAGGCAGGTGTGCCCACCTGAAGGGCCAGGCCAAGATGAAAAGTCACAATTAACCGAGCACAACGTAGTATCAGAAACTCGCTTGTAGATAGTTTATTCATGGTTCGCCGCCGCCGTGCCAGAGCAGGTTTTATTATCCCACTTTACAGAGGCGGAATCCGAAGCTCTGTGAAGAGGAAGGCAAAGAGGGAGGCAGGGACACTGTTCGCCTCTGCACTGCCCCAGCAACCTCGGCCTGCCTGGGGGGACATGCGTGGCAGGGTCGGCAAAGGCCGACGGAGAACAA
The DNA here is from genome assembly GCA_003508835.1 of Eonycteris spelaea. Taxonomy (NCBI): domain Eukaryota; kingdom Metazoa; phylum Chordata; class Mammalia; order Chiroptera; family Pteropodidae; genus Eonycteris; species Eonycteris spelaea. Next base: position 3,563,919 of record PUFA01000113.1, read on the forward strand.
GGAGCTGCTGTGAACAAATCTTTAGATTCCGAGAGGAAAGCATTGATGTTGGCAAGGACAGATTTCCTCACCACCTAGAAGCTTGTGTAACTGAAGGGGGTGTCCTGTTTCCTATCCTTTATCTTAGTCATTGCCTCAATAAACCCAATAGGAAGATACCCAGACATGAATGTAGACACCAACTTTGTGAAGCTGACCGCAAGCCTTCACATTCCAGGAGGCTCGTGCGCTTACCCCACTGTGTCTGAGGGGCTGTGCTGGGGATTTCCGCACACCGTTCCATTTGGTGCTCATGACAATGCTAAGGGTTGGTGTGTCCTACCACGATCTCATCTTAGAAGAAAGAGCTCTGGGAGATTAGGCTGGCTCCCAAGTCCAGCTAGTCCCAGGTAGAGCTGGGATTCAAACCCAGGCCCCTGAGCCTGAGCTCTCCAAGTGACGCCACAGGGTCTTTCAACAGCAGAGAGAATCTAAGCAAATTAATTACTGGGGGTGTGGCTTCCCACCCCTCATGGGAAAGGGAGACCACTTATCACTTAACATGCTCCCCAACAAGTGACTGACAGGGAGGCCACCTTTCCCAGTGGTTACCTATGGTATCAGCTGGCGAAATGAACTCCCCATAGGACAATTGCCACCTGGGTCAGACAAAAAAACTGGACTCCCATTTTACAGAAGGGGCCAGAGAAGGCAAACGGCTTCTGAAGGCTGCAAATGAACCCCAGGCTCTGCTAGGAGCAGAAAGCTGATCAAATCTCTTCTCTCAGACTGGGTGAGTAAAGAGAGCCTGAAGGCTAGGTACAGGATGCACAAGCCTTCTCTTTGGTCTAGACTTAAAGACCTGATGAGATAGATATCCTGAACTTTTGTATAATCCTGCATTACCTTAAAAATCTAAAAGCACAAGATCCTCCCTCAATTCCTAGCCACACCCAAATTCTAGCTAATCCCACATGATATATCTTCTAGGAGGAGACATCGATTCTGGCTTCTGGATTGGCCTTTTACCCACTTAAGTGAACCCACAGCATCATGGCCATCAGGATATCTATCACTTGAGGTTTATTTAGGGTCATAGTCTGTTTCATTAAAAGTCTACCCACGCACCAACCACTTTCCAAGATGGCTAAAAGGAAGCCAAAGGAACCCTGGGTACAGGCAGGGGCTGACATCAAAGGGGAATTCCTTCCGCAGGATGACCAGGAGAGCCATACAAAACAGAGGAGCCAATTCAATATTTCTTCCAGCAAAGTAGTCATGTTAGGAAAGCAAGGAGGAGCAGAAGCTTTCGTATAAATTACTCTGAGTGTTCATAAAGGCTTGCTGCTCAACGCTCCCAGGAGGCTAAAAAATTGTTTGCACCAGCCTGGCAGACCCAAAGCATGCAAATTCATAGCCATGATTTATCATGAGGTGTTTTTCACTGGCATTCTTGGACCAGGTTTAGGTATTTGGGTTCATTTATCTAGCATGTGCTCAGTGTAGTTACCGCTACTATTATGTAAAATGCATCATAAATCCAACATTTAAGAGTTTATTTAAGCCAGCCCGGTGTCCAGGTTCCAAGCTCATTACCACGAATACAATTAATTCCTGGAAGGGATTCAGTGGGTAGAAGCCAATTCGCTGCATCTGTGAGCCACCGGGTGGTCACGCATAGCCTCTATGGGGTACCCAAGTCACCTTTTCCCTACTCCGAGCCACTCACCATGCCTGGATCAGCCTCTGTCTTTAGGTTGCCACTCCTTTGCTCAAGCTGTTTTTCCTCCTGGCATGCCCTTCCTACCCCACACCTTTGCCTTCCAAAATTCTAAACAATCTTCAAGGCCCAGGCCATGGGCTTGTTCCACTAAAGCTTTCCTGATCATTCAAGCCAAGGCCCTCCCTCTTGCCTCTCCAACCTAAACAGGGGTAGGTGAAGAGGCTAGATTTGAGTTGGCAGACCCTGGTCTCGTCTATTCTTCTTCTGAAGCCTTGGTTTCCTCATTTAATAAGATGATCCCAAAGTTACTTTTCGGCAAAAACTGTGGCTTGCATGCCTGGAATTCATGCCCTGTTATTGTCTATATGAGGCTATGAGTTTCCTGAGGGCATAAACTGTTTCATCAATCCTCGTGTCCTCCCTAGCACCCAGCACAGTGTGTCTGGCAAACAGCAGGTTCTATGAATGATGGAAGGGAGGAAAGATGAGGGGAAGAAATAGAAGGAGAAAAGAAAGGAGGAAGGAAAGGGAGCCACTCAGCTAAGTAACAGAATCCATTTGTAAGTCATCAAACATTTTAGAGCAAAAACATTATCATATGCTCACATGTCTGGGGAGGAAATGTGATACCAGCCTTAAATATTGAAAGTTATACCTACATTTATTGAAAACTTACAGTGTGCCAGTCACAATGATACTAGAAAGAGGTGGCCCGACCCACATTTCACGTTAGGGGAAACTGGTTCAGAGAGGCAGGTACAGCAACTAACCCAGGGTCACCCAGAAAAGACAGAGCCAGGGTTTCAGGCACTTCTGTTGAACCATGTGGCTACCTATCTTCCATTTATTTCCAGAAGACAAGGCAGCCTGGCAGGCTTGGAAGCCCAGGCACGAATATGTTGCTGCCCTTCTGCGGCCGGCATGATCCTCCTGCCATGCTTGCATCTGACCAGGTTTCAGGGCACTGCATCTGGGATGCAGTCTTTGGTCAGGTCCCCCATTGCTGTCACCAGGCCGTGGTTCCATGCAGAGCTTCATCCTGGCTTAATGACTTGGGTTTTAAATAATTAAGAGAAAAATCTAAATGATTGAACATCATATCCTTCCAATAAATTTCCCCAAAGAGATCAACCACAAGATGTTGCTTTAACCAGATGTCATTAGAAGAGAGGACAGACAGTGTGGCTGAGGAGGGGAGAGAGGAGGAGGTAGGAGCACTCGCTGATACGTACACCCGCAATGTGCAGGCACATTTTCTGCATTATGCCAGGGACTCTGTATGTGTGGCCTGCTTTTAAGTCTCACATGAAAAGAGCGTATCCCATTTTATAGGCCAAGAAACTGAGGCTCCAAGAGGTTAAATTATTTCGGTTTGGATCATACAACTTTAGGAGGTGGGGCTAGGATTCAACCCCATGTCTGCGCAACTGGAAGCTTACGGTGGGGTCTGGGCCTGCTCCCTTAGCTGGGTTAGTACATGGTACAAATAAATTTGCTTTCGCACAGAGCAAATCTCTCTCCTTCGGCCACAGCCTGAGTCCCAGTTGTCACAGTAAATGTATACCATTAGTTCCAGAGATAGAAGAGGGTGGAGTGGCTAGCTGAGGGCAAACCTTCCCCAGAACTCCGGGGAAAACCCCTAGCCTGCCACTGGCTGGGTGTTAGGGCTATCCCTTCTGTGGACAGAGACTGAAGCTCAGACTGCAGTAGTTGTCAAACCATCTTGGCAGCCTTAAAGACTGTCACCTTGATGTAAGACCACGTATCTGGAGCACTGACTGTCTGTGTGGCCAGAGCTCAGTTTCCTCAACTGTAAAGTGGGACGATTATACTTACTTCACAGGGTCATGGTGAGAATTAAATGAAATGATGTATGTGCCGCACTCGGCAGGTGCTTGGCCCATACCAAGGGGGCAGTAAGGCTAGTCATTATTGTGATTACTACTATCACCTTTGAACTTCACACCCACTAGGTTCTCATAAAGACCACTGCGTGAACCACTGAACCACACACCACCCCTGGCCCCCAGGGGTGGCCGCCCTGCTCATCCAGCCCTGCCCCTGAGCAAGCACCCTCCAAACTTTCCCTGCCCACTCTCTGGAAACTGCCTGGCATATTAGGAGTTAAGACCAGAGTGCCAGAAAAAGAAGCCACTCACATCCCCCCAAGTGCTAAGACCCTGCCCTTTCCAGCTCTGTTTCGTTAGAAACGATATCACTGGTAAGGGATATTGCTTACTCTCTCCTCTTCGGCCCGGGGGTCTAAGGGAAGCCCACAGAATGCTGGGCTCCACACCTAGAAGCCAGAGGTGCTGAACACTTTGGGGACTGACACATAGAACCTTAATCTTAGTAGAAAGGGGATGCACACAAGTTCACAGCTAGCCCCCTGAGAGAGAGAATATCTTGGTCAGAAAGAGTCTTGTTTGGGAAGTGCATATAAACGAGAAGACAGGACCTGGGCGGTTGTGGGGTGGCCAGGGCTTCCAAGAAATAGAAAACTACCCTATCTAATGAGCGGAAAACCTTTGGCAGTTTGGAGGAGAAGGAATGATCAAGGCCTTGACCTCAGGATATGACCTCCCTGTGGCCTAACATCCCTGAAAGCGAAGGTGCTGTGAATGTCTCATGTGAGACTGCCTGAGGTATGGCTTTCCTGCCAGCGTTGACTTGAGGCAAAGCAAAGGCCATAGGTGCACAGGCCACAGCCAGGCGTGGAGGAGACGCCGAGATGGGCCCTGGAATGTGCTGAAACTCTGCGCCACAGAATCAGGGACCCGGAGGTGGTGAACCAAGAATGCCCTACCAGGTCACGGGCTAAGAAAAGAGACACCTGTGAGGAGGAACCGAAAGGAATAAAAAGGAAAAAAAGCAAACTCAGTAAGTCTACCGATCTCCTTGCTTTCTTCTTGTAACGCTCCCCACAACACCCTTTTCAAGTGAGAGAACACTGGCCCCATCTTCAGCTTTCCTGGAGGTAGAAAGAACTTTAATTAAAAAGTAAATTGCAGCTTTCGCGCACCTGGTAATGTGTGCAATGGCCTTGAGCCAATTAGGAAGAGGTTTCCCTTGTATCCTTTCCTTCGCCAGGACGGATTTATTGCTTTGATTTGAAAGGGAGAAGAAAGAGAAAAAGCAACAAGGCGTCTCAGGAAGAGACCCCGCCTCCCAGCGCCAGGGGGTGAGGGGGAATCAGGGCTGTGTGCTGCAGGCAGGCCTGGGCCTTCCGGGGGCGAGACGAAGGGGCGCTGCAGTGCCCTTGCTGCCACTGCCTTTCTCCCAGACTCCTACTGCAGAAACCAAGGCCGCGATGGGGAGAAGAAAGGAAAGTACAATCTCAACCAACCTTTTCCCACCAGCTGCTTCCTAAAATTAGCCTCCTGGCTTTGTGCCTTCTTAGAAATTGAAAGGGCTATGTCAACAGCAAAGAACGTGAGGCTTGGACCAGCTGTCTCCCTAGAGATCCAAAGAAGATAGGATGGCCTCTCTCTGCCCTAGGCCGGAAGGAAGGAAGGAAGGAAGGAAGGAAGGAAGGAAGGAAGGAAGGAAGGAAGGAAGGAAGGGAGGGAGGGAGGGAGGAGGGAGGGAGGGGAAGGGGGAGGGAGGAGGTGAGGCCAGCACCACTAAAACCTGGGGAAGGGACAGGCCACTTCCAGAGCTGTACCCAGTCAGGAAGGCGGCTGAGTTTCCCAGTTACTGCCATCCCAGCAGACATGCAGGGGTGGCTGGGAACTGGCTGTGGACAGACACAATCTCAGTGGAGGAAAATGTGAGCCTGGGCATATGTTTGGCAAAGTGGTGGTGACAACAGAGGAAGCATCCTGCTCCGCTGCCATGGCACAGGGCCACCCTGGTCTGCCCAAAGTTGGCTCTAGTGAGGGCCGCGTCGAGGTCCAGCTGTCACCATCTCTCCAGGCTAGACGAGGGCTTAGAGGTGACAGGCAGCAGGCTACATGGCCAGACTATATGGCTTGCTCACTTCAATGATTTCCAAACTTGTTTTAGTCATGAGATATGTATCCGATAAACTCCTCTGTGAACCCCAATATATAATACAGATAGAACAGAGCTGCTCTGGAGAAAGTGGGGGTTGAATTGAGTTCTCTAACCCCACTCCTACCCATCAGGCCCACAGTCCCTGGATCACGGTCAAGGTACCCCGTGGCCTCATAGGGCATAATCAGAAACCAGGAAGATTAGGTGAGGGCTTTGGAACTGACACCCAGCGCTCCAATGTGGGAGGGGCAGTGAAAAAGCAGATGTAATTAAAATTAATTGATAATCTGTCTCTTTCTAAATAAACTATTAAGCACACTCCTGTGTGTTCTGAGACCATGCCAATAGATGATTTTATAAATCAATGTGCTAAGCCCTGGAATGCTCAAGAATTAATTCCCACATTTAACCCTGTTTCGGTGAGGAGAGAGTCCTGGGAGCACTGCGGGAGGGAGGTTGTCAGGATGCACCTTTCACCCCCTGGGCGTGTACACAGCCCCCAGTGGAGCTGCGACTCAGTAACTTCGCCAGTAAAATGGCTTCATGGACCTGAGAACTCAACAAAAGATGCTCTCCATACCCTCAGTGTGATGAGTTTCCTACAGTACTAGAAGGTGGGCCAGAGTGGAGGGAGTTTGGAAGGTAGAAACTTCTGCATCACTCAGCTTTGGACAAGAAAGCAAAGGGGATTAAGTGGATTAGAGAGAAAGAAAGACAGAGGATGGATGGATGGATGGATGGATGGATGGAAAGAAAGACAGATGATAGATAGCCAGAAAGGAGAAAGAGGCCTACATTCAAAAATTGAATAATTCTGGCTTCACTACTTAGATCACCTTGCAACTTTCAGCATATCACATTCTGTGTGTTTGGGTCCAGGTTTTCCAGTCTGTTCCCAAGATGCAGGGAAGACCTTTGTGAAAGTCCCTTGGCAGGCCCAGGGTAAATCTCATGTTACTGATCCTAAAGGCTGAGGAAGCTGTCATCCTGTTCCTTTACCCACCCTGAGGCCTCTCAGTTCCCCTTACCAAAGGCTTTCATAAAACTGTCCCCAAGATAGCCCACGTTCATGCCCCTGGGCCTTTACCCAGGGTGTTCTCTCACCTTGGCCTCCCTCCCCTCACCAGTCTGCTACTGAACTCTTACTTATTTTTCAAATTCAAATGCCTATATTCTATGGCCAGAGTTCAGCCACTGGAGGTTACAGATTAATGAAACCTCCACACAAGAGTAATATGAAAAATATTTAATAATGGCATAGGACGGGCACTGCCCAAGCAGAACAGAACACCCAGCTGATCCAAACAGATACTGGTCAAGACAGCCCGGGCCGCACCAGCAAGTTTCAGTGACCGTTGGCCCTGCCCCCACTTACCCTCACCCCATATCAGGGTCGTCTCTCCCCCTTTCCTAATGGGGACCTAACTCACTCCTGGGCTCAGCAGAGATGAGGGCAGAGGGTGAGTGACCCTCTGCCTGCTGATAAGCATCTCTAAGGGCAATCTCCGCCCACAGGATCAGGGGCTATTTTCATCCTACTCTGGGTGAAACAACCACATTGAAAGACCACACTGGGGCTTCTGTGACCTCTACCTTCCGCCAGCACAAGGGCATCCAGAATCGTGTCCTCCTCCACATGCCTCCCTGAAGCCTGCTCTGCAGCTTCCTGCGGCCCTTGGAGAAAGCGAGACACTATGTTGGAGGAGGACAATTTACGAGCTGCATGACTTTAGTCTATGTGCTGGTGTCCCAAGAGAAGCAGGCTTGCTGAGCTCCAGCTGCAGCAGCTGGAAAAAACTCATCTTTCCTAAGCTGTTCAAAGAAACAGGACAGAGGTGCCCTGAAGCCTGAGAGGTGAGGCAGAGCTGGGGGCCAGGGCTTGAATAGCACAGCGCACACTGGAGCTGAGTGAGAATGTAAGAACAGAGCAGAGGGGGAGGCCAGGACAAAAGGCAGAACCCAGGCAGGCCTGGCTTTCTGGCTGATTCCTGGATTCAGAGAATTGCTGAGTCCCACTGGCTCTGACTGATGTGACAAATTCATTTTTCATCTGGGTACAAAGGGTTTCTAAATGGAGCCAGGTCATGTGTCATTTCTGCCTTCTGGGGATGCCTGCCAGGATTTTCCATGTCCCTTGCCCACCTGTAATAGCTTCGGACTTCCCTGCTACTTTGGGTCTGAACACCGATCCGAGCTGAGACAGAGGCAGCTGTGACCCCAGCTGACCTCTCCTCCCACCTAGCTGTCCTTTCCTCCATACACACACCAACCCAGATGCGAGCCTGGGCCATCTATGCAGTCACACAGAGCAGGGCAGCACCGAAGGGTGCAGGTCTTTGTTAATTCAATAGGGGATGTTGCTGCTTGGGTACTTTATAACTGCTGGATCCAGCGACCCCTCCTGCCTCGGCTAGCTGATGAAGTGAGACGTCCCCATATAGGTGCCTAAAAAGAATGCATGTGGCTGTTTCATGCTCTGCAGAACAGAAGTATCCAGGCTGGTCAGAGGTTTGTACTTATTCCCAGAGGGGCGGCTACCCTCAGCCCCATATGCTAGGAGCTGTCTGCCTTGGGACTAACGTGATTGTCTTACAGGTGAGCAGCCATTCATTCTATACGTGTTTGCCAAAAGCCCGCCAAATGTCAGACATTGGGTATATGAGATGTCGAGAAGAACGGGAGCAAGGCCCTGCCCCTATGTCAGTTAAGTCTACTGGAGGAGAAAGACAACAAGTGAACAGATATCTCAGATAATCTCAGGTGTTCATATGTGTACAAAGGAAAACAAAGAGGACAGTTGTCAGAAAAAGCCTCTCTGGGGTGAGAGCTCGGCAAAGGGCTGAATGAAGTGACAAGGAGCCGTGTATTCTGAGCAGAAGAAACAGTAGGGCAGAGGCCCTGAGGCAGGGGCATGGCTGGTGTGTTTGAGGAACTGCACAAGGCTGATGGGGCTACCGCAGAATGAGAAGCTTGAGAAAGTGGTGGGAAAGGAGGATAGGGAGGCAGGCGGGGCCACAGAGCAAAGGGCCATTGCAAGGGTTTTGTTATTGCTCCCAAGTGTTTGCTACTCTCCTGCAAGGGGGCTAAACATGCCCATCGATTGCCCTGTGATTTGCAGTGCGTGTCCAGTGGGGACTACACGTCCAGCCCCACAGCGAGTGGTTGTTTGGGTCAGTGGAATATAGACAAACAGAAGTGAGGTACACCACTTTGAGGTGAAGCTTTAAGAGACATTATGATGTTTCGCCTTTGCTGCTTCTCAGCTTGGGTCCCAGAATGAAAAAGTCATGTGAATCAGGGCTGACAACGTGAACGAGAAATACACCTTGGGGGCTGAAAGCCTTTGAGATGTTACTACAGGAAAACCTAGCAGAAACTCATTAATACAGCTTTGCAGGCCCCGTTAAAGGAGGTGCAATTTATTCTTCATATAATGAAGAACTATTACAGAGCTTTGAGAAGAGTATGTTTTTATAAGACCTGATCTGACTGCTAAGTGGAGAATAGACACTCCTCTGTCCGCTATACCCCCACCGCTTTCCCCACCCTTATACCAGACACACAGCATGTCCGCTGCAACACACCCCTGATGCAGCCACCATCGGCCTGTGGCAGGAAAGGTCTCAGATATCCCTGAGCCATCTTATCCCATGTCATTTTATGTCTCAAACTGAAAGGCACTGACTGGCCTCTCTTTAAGTCCTGTCCACACACATGTCAGAAAGGACGTCCATGTGCTCTTCTGTGGAAGCTGTGAGAGCCAGCAAAAACATGGTACTTTCCAGTTCTCTACTGAGAAGTCGCACTCAATTTGTCACTATATGAGAGGATTTTTCCAAAGCATCACAGATCCAGGCTTGATATATGGGTTGCCCACTCCGTCACTAGTCAGGGAAGACATAGCCACCTCTGCCCCTGTTCTTCCATTCTCCACAGGATCACCTCTTGGGTTCTTCATTTCTGCAACTGGACGTCATTCTGTTTGCACATATATCATATTCTCTAATAGATGATGACTGACTTGATGCCTCTGTATCCTCCAGAGCATCTCACACATTGCCCAGTACATAGTAAGTGCTCATTAGCATATTTTGAATGAATGAATGAGTGAATGAATGAATGATTGCATACTATGAGAATCTATAGGCCAAAACAAAATTCAGAGGGTTAAAAGGTTGCTAGTTCTGTTTCTGGCTGAAAAGCATATGGAAGCTGGGTTTAATCAATAAATGAAAAAGGTTGTAGCTACTAAATTCCTCTCCACTTGGCACCAGCAAAGGACACATTTACACCTCATTCCCTAAAGGTAGAACATCAAAATCCCGGGGTCCTATGCAACATCACTTGTTCAAATGCAGACCTTCAGAAGTCACACACCAAGACACTCCCAACATCCTGACCACATATGAAGCCATGGAAAATGCTGAAATCTGCTGCTCCCTTAGTAAAGCAAAAAGCAAACTGGAAATTTACACATCATGAGCCAGCGGTAGTTGAATTCTTACAATGCGCCAGGCATTAGCTGGACTAGGAGGGAGAGATGAAGTTGCCCAAGGCCCAGCCTTGTCTCCAAGGAGTATATCGTCTCAACGCCAATCTCAGACCCAAATAAATGAATTTCGGTCTTGGGCAAATCAACAGCTCTCTACAAAATAAAAGCACAAGGTCACACTCAATGAAGTAGAGATGAACAAAATTCTTCTGAGGGCTGGTTGGCTTGAGACAGTTTAAGCTTTAAAGAGTATGACCAGGCAGGGAGGAGAAAAGGGGTCATCCAGAGAGAAGCAAAAAGGGGAAGTAGAAGTGGCCCCTAAATCCAGGAACTTGGTTCCAAAAGGCAGGACAAGTGGCCAGAGGCAATAAAATTAAAGCAAACTGTCCTGCCAACAGTTAGGGACAGGAAGCTCAAGGATGGACACAGTACTGTGCCAGTAAAGGCCCAGAAGTTATGTCCAGGAAAGAAAAAAAACCTCAAACACAAGGGGACAGGTTGTATTTTACAGTTAATCAAAAAGTAAATCAAAGTAAGCGGAACCTTGGAGATGTCAGGTTACCAACAGAAAGCTGATGGCAGATGCCATGAGAGAGAGCAGTTCCTGTTCTCCAAGGCATTTCAAGTGGCCTGTGAACAGAGTGAGCAGAGTGCAAAGGAGCACATCTGAACATACTAGAACAGAAAGGAAGCCTATAGTAAAACATCCAGAAAGTTGTTTGCTCCTTGAGATTCCCGGGGAGTAGGGAGTACAAACAAGCAAAACCAATAACCCATACTGTCAATTATTTCTATTATTCAGCAATATCTGTAAGCATAAACACATATAAAGCACTTCTTCTGCAGATTAAAGTACAATGGTCTCAAGAAAAAACATTTGTATGAGTATTTGGGTTTCAAGCTGAACTGGCCACTGTTTTCATGGAACATTGTTATTATTTGAAAGACCAACTGACAAACCATAATTATTCCAAGTTGGGAATTTAGCGGACTCTTCTCAAAAATGAAAGAAGTGAGAGTGTAAATTCAGGAAAATTATTGAGAGTATTTATCACAATGATAAAATCTAAACACTTAAGCAAAAATTGAAATTTTAGAAAACTTGCACCTACCACCATGAGCTTGACAGCTTCCGGATACTTAAAGATTTCTGATGAGATTAATGGTAATATTAATGAAAGTAATTTGTATAATAAAATGTATCAACATTTAGAAAATCTCATAAACCTATCTTTTCCAATTGAGCAGTTGCAAAGTGTTACAAAATCGTCCTTAGGTAAAAGATATAAGCATAAAAGTACAAGACAGATCAGTGGATTTTAATGTAAAAAGTTTACTGATATAGTTTCAGATTCCACATGGCAACTAGCCTTTAAAAACCTACCATTTGTTCAGTTTGGGTATAGTATCAAAGAAGAATATCCACAATTATCTGAAAACACTATTAAAATATTCCTTCCTTTTCCATCTACATATCCATGTGAAAAAGAATGTTCTTCATATACTTCAACTAAAATAACATATTGCAGCAGAGTGAATGCAGAAGCAGATATGAGAATCCAGCTTTCTTCTATCAAGTCAAACATTAAAGAGATTTGTGAAAATACAAAACAATGCAGCTCTTCTCAATAAAGTATGTTTTGTTTTGGAACCTGTAGCTCTTTTTCATTAAAAAATATGTTATTTATGGTGGCATACAATTGGGTTTATTATTGTCATCGGTAAGTAAATTAATAAATAATTATTTTTAAAATTTTCCCAGTTTAAATTTCTAATGGTAAATATCGACAAATGTAACCTACATGAACAAAAAGCTTGTTGGGATCTGCAATAATTTTTAAGAGCATAAAGTAGTACTGTAATCAAAACATTCGAGAACAACAGGTTTAAACTATTGTTAGAAGATAGGAAATTCTACTTGCTCAGGGCCAAGCACCCATAAGACTCAGGCTCGGCCTCCTCCAGGTCCCAACGCTGAGATCTTCCCTATAGACAAGCAGAAGCCAACCAGGATCTTGTTGCTTGGGCTATAAATACTCAGGATAAGGTTGAAAATATTTGTTCCAGGGTTGACATTTAGCTGGTATATACTGGTCCCACCATGTCAGTTCTTAAAATACTGAAATAATTTCTAACTATCTGGTAAAAAGCTACTGTCCTAAGCCACTTCACAGACAGATACCACTACCACCCACTACCCTGGCTCCTCCTTCAGTGTTTCAACCTGAACAGTTTCAACCTTCAACAACTAAACAGTTACCCTCCGTCACAGTAGGGGGTTTCTAGCACCCTGCTCTAATACTATCACCACGATTCGTTCTGACTAGATGCTGCCAAATGCCATATGGGGTGTTCATATTTCTGAATACCAACCTCCCGTGGCTTACTCCCTCCAGGATGAGAAAATTTGGAGGGAGGTTGAGACTTGAAGGGGACAACATTCCAGAGGGATGAACCCTGGATGGGAACACCATGATGTCCACGTCACTAGGTCATGTAGTCTGATCCTGTCAGCAAAGCAGGCTTGCCACTGAAGAATGAGTCATGCACAAAATCAACGAGAGGTGGCCATCTTTTCTGGGAGGTGGGAACGAGCAGTGGTCACACCTAAGCCTGGATCTAGGCATGAGCTCCCCAGAGCTCAGCCCCGTCTTTGAAAAGGGACTCCAGACACAGCTTTGCAGGACCCCCGACAGCCAAGCAGGGGAAATACTCCAAAGTGAGAAAAGCTGAGACCGATGTTTAAAAGCAAATGTCCTCGCAAACTCTGTTTCAGAAGTTATAGCCCAGTGGAGTAAAGCCAGTCATCAACATCAAAGCCAACCTGCAACAAGGAAAAGTAGCAGGCAATTTTTTCTCCTCGACTTTCCCTGATAGGTGCTCAAAATGAAAGAGAAGGGAAAAGTCCACGGCTGGTGAAGGCAAGGTGAAGCCACACCCCAACTCTAGTCCCCGATACTCCCATTTCAAAGACCTCATCATGATCCCCCAAATTAATATGAACCCAAAATATAGAAATTTGAAGTAAAAGAGGGGAGAGAAGGGGAAAGAAAGCCTTTCCTATAATTCATTAAGAGTGGCATGTCTCTACTAATTGATTATAAAATAGACATTTCACACCTTTATACATACAGATCCCTAAACCTTGAAGCTCCTAACTCTTTCCCCAACTTTCTGTAGTTAAAACCCAACCCATCTTTCAGTAATCAGTTCAGATACCTCTGTCTCCATGAAAACATCCCCAAACCTTCTCTCACATCTGCTCACCTGGAAGTTGAGTCCGCCCTCTGCTGACCTTCATCACACATTCTTGTTCGTAGCTTTCTTATGGCACTTATCACATTCCACCCAGGGGCTGGATCATCTCTGTCCATCTCTTTATCCCCATATTGACCTATACACCTCTAGGCAGGAACGACATCTCCATTTGTATCCCTCTGGGCACCTAGCATAGAATCTGTCACTGGCTGTTGACCAAACCAATGGACGCATGCATGGGTAGATGGAAGGAAGGGAGGAACAATGGTATAAATATTATGCCTTGATTCCTGCCGGGTGAGTCAGTCCTTACCTCTGCCTACTGGTTGTGAATTCTCCTTCTGGATCAGGCAGATGCTAGGCTCAGCAATAACCTTTTCCCTTATCATTCAGCATCCTGGCCAACTCCATCTTCTTCCCCAAAATCTAGTGGATGTCATGAAGCAAAAGGAAATTCTGGGTCAGCTCTGGGGAAATTTAATTGTTTTCTCTACCCAAAGTAGAAAACTGCAAATACCCTATGCACTCAAGTAAGCAGGTTCCACTCTCAATTTCAAACCCCAGCTCCAAGATTTACTGAGAGTGACTTGTGATTTGTACTTCGTCACTCTCCCTTTTGATGAAATCAGATGTTATTTGTTTCTAATACCTGGAACTATGAAAATTCCCCCGACCCACTTAATTACCATCCAACAATCCATGCCTGTTAGAACTTTTTACTACGACCCTGTTTCTGCCCAGGACTGAGGCAGCAGGATCAGTTACATCAGTGAGCACAGTGACTACAGTAAAAACAGGCATGGTACACCGAGCCTTTATCTCGGGGAGGACTGCGTGCATGGAGTCACCTTCCCAAATGATAAGAGAAAATGACATGATGCTGAAGCCCTGAATAATGGGATGAAATGTTTGGAACTTCCTCTTTAGCTGTGTGCCCATCCCTTAGAGTCCCCTTAGGAGTGGAGGGGAGGCTTGCAGGGAGAAGAGGGCCTGCAGTCCCTCTGCAACTTGAGTCTCCTGGCATGGACCAGTGTAACAGTATAGGAAGAGGTGGTTAAATCCAGTATTTTTTTTTCTCCAGGGGAGAAGCACATTTATGGAACCAATAGATTCTTCTTGTTTCTCTAAATAAGCAAGGTCTGGAGCTCTAAAAAATAGCAAGCAATGCTCTTTGCCAAAGATAGCAAATATCCACATTCCAAGAGCATCTTCATAGTTAGCCACATTGCTAAAAACGGCTCCTAAATATGACCCCAAAGGAAAGCATTATACCATGGCTCCCCTCTTGCTGCTCAATAAGCGTGGGAAACTGCTAGCTCCACACTCATAGGAGCTTCAACCAAGAGAGGCATTCAGCATTTTTTTTTAAAGCCTTAAACAGCTGATTTGTACAAGACTCACAGCCTTGTTGAATGCTAATGACAGCCTGAGCTCGGCTAGGGAGAGTGACACAGTTTGTCCATCATCCATCACTCCCAGCAGAGCCACCAAGCACCATATAAGCCAGGAATTCAAAAGCCTAATCCCGAGTTGGCTTCTCACAGAAATTCCCAGCGACCTACTCTCAGATCTACAGCCCAAATATCCTAGTGCTGGGCACAGAGAGGACATCCACATCTCATAGAATGGATGTGGCCCAAGAAAGCAGGGTCCACAAGGTCACATGGAACACCCACTATGTCCAGGGCCACAGAGTTGGATCCAGCCATTGGAGGAAAATGAGAGAGACTGCAGAATATCCAGATCTGGGGTTAAACAGACCTGGGTCCTCTTCCTGGCTCTTCCACATGCTGGCTTTGTGACTTAAACTAGAGCAAAACTCAAAGATACAAGAACCAGTAGAGCATGGTCATGTGGCAACGGCTGCTATGTGTTCACTAAAACCCATTTCCTTTCCCTCCTGGGCAATCAGCTAAACTGCATTTCCCAGCTTTCCCTGCAGTTAGGGGGCACCACATGACTGAGTTCCCCCCAATAAAATATGGTGGAAATTATGCACTCCACTTCTAGTCCTAGCCCATGAAAACCTCCCCAGAGGGTTCTCCATGCTCTTTCTCTTCCTGTCTCTCACCAGAACCTTCTACACTGGTCACTGGGTAAGTGAGGAAAACATTTTTACTGGTTAAAGCCACTGAAGTTTGAAAGTTGGTACTGCAGTTAACTTTCCTACTCAAAGTAGGTACCAACCAATCAGAAGGCCCCTGGCTGTTACGCTGCACCAGTGCACTGGGTATATTCTAGTGGGATATTACCATCCCCGCCCCAACTTACTTCTGAAACCGCTACTTCCTCATTGCTGTAACAGGAGTATTACTGTCTGTTCAACAAGGTTGTAATGAGGACTGACTGAGATCACACATATAAAGCATCCAGCACGTTGCCCATGGTTGACTTATTGAGTTCCCTCTCATCTGTGTTTCTCGGGTTCCTCATTTGCAGCTGAAAATTATTCCAAACACTCTTTTCTACTTTATAGGCGAGTGGTGAAGGAGGCCTTGACAGTTTAAATTTTCTCTTCCGCCCTTACATTTTCAACCATTGTCATTCTGTCTACAGGAAAGCAGTCCCTCAGTAAATACTGCTGTCATTTTAAAACAATTTTATAGAAATGCTCCCTTCTGGGTGAATGTGGGACGGTCAAAGGAGGCAAAGACAGTGATGGCAGTACATTGTCTTCATGCTGAATAGATATACATCATCCAGCCATACAGATGGGCCTCCATATTCTTTGAAAGGACCAAAGTACACCAGTTACAAGGTCTGAGTCTCTGAGAACACACCTATAATCCTGAAAGCCAACATTCAGCTGTCATTAGATGCTACAAGGATTTAAAGGTCCTCATTTTAACGCAGTTGTCAAGGGTTCAGACTCTATTGTCTGATCATACTGTTGCCTCAATTTTAATATCAGAAAAAGCAGATAATAAAAGTGCCTATCTCAGGCCGTTGTTATGAAGATAAAGTAATAATCCGTACATGCTACTTGGCATGACATCTGGCACACAATAAATACTCAATAAACATTACCTACTCATGTCTATTCAGCACAGATCAGAACAAACTTTTCAACCATTTAAGGAGACTCCTATTTCTCTAAGTGAGTCCTTAGAATCACCATCAAGTCATCTCCAGCAGACATTTTTCTATTTAATGACTCTAAAGAGACAGAAAAGCTTTAATCTATTCCCGGAAGTAAGATGCTAAGAAATTGCATGCAGTTACCCCAAAAAATAAATAAATAAATCAAAGATGTTTCCCACACACTGTCCACCAGACAAAAACATATTGGCAAGGGGTTCCTACAAGGAAATAACAGTTTTCTAGATAATTCTGAGCCATTAATCCTTTCTACTATTGTCTTCCACTTTCCAGAGCCCAAAAGCTCCCTCCCCAGTGTTCTTACTATGGTTCCCTGGAGGAACTGTGTCCCTCCCCTTATAGGCCCACAATACACATCTTGAGTCTGGCACAAGCTCAAAACATCATTAAATTCAGGCAAAGAATATACGCCACAATTCCTTCTTGAGAAACCAGAAATACTGAGAAACAATGAGAACATTCTTCATGTAAAAATTCTACCACTCCCCAAAGCACATTTGGGAGTCCCAACTCTTTGAAACACCAGAAGCAGGACAGGGGCGAATCTGCAAGGGAGTCTGAGCCCCATCTTGGGAATCTTTGTCATAGCTCCAAAGTGTGAAAAGACGGTACAGTATTCTGTGAAGCCCCTTCCTTCTCAAGGCCTCTGGTCACCTTTCTTGTAGATAAAATGCTAAGAGTCTGACCAACATGGGGTTGCCCACGCTTTCTTTTAAATTTCTCCACTGCAGCCTCCTCTAGAC
Source organism: Eonycteris spelaea (assembly GCA_003508835.1). NCBI lineage: Eukaryota > Metazoa > Chordata > Mammalia > Chiroptera > Pteropodidae > Eonycteris > Eonycteris spelaea. Next base: position 3,581,209 of record PUFA01000113.1, read on the forward strand.
AGGATGTACAGTGTCCACTTCTCTGTGGTCCCAACTGCTCCTTGTTGTACGATAACAAATCCTTATCGCCATTAAGTTACCTGCCTGGCATGTGAATTTGCGGCCCCTGGACTAGAGGGTCTCAAGGGATCCTTCCAGCTGTGTCAATTCATGAGTTAAAATACCTATGGCATAAAAAGTCCATACCAAATCCCTTCCTCGATTTTCCAAATTTCTGAAAGGCACCATGAAGCTTGACCTTTTAGATGCCAACAAAAGGGCTGAAAGGTGTGCGAGGGATTTGTTCCCTTTTCTCTACATGCAATATCTCAAAATACCAGTGAGATGTTTATGTAACTGGACTATACTTGCTATTTTATACAGTCTCTAGAGGCTTCTTTAAGTGATTTTTACCATCTAAAAATTTCCAGGCTCTGTCAATTGTACTCTCAAATTCCGTGGATAAAACTTCAAAGATGAGCCCCATGCTCACTGGAACATGATTTACCTGTGCTGCTTGTGGGTTTTCAAAGAACTGGTCTTCGTGTTTGTACTTTTGGGAGTGGCAGAATTTTAAATAAGGAATGCCCTTGTATTGCCTCTCATCTCCTCTCTGAAAGACAAACAAACTAAATACTCCTTTTTATAACTGAAAGTAGTTTTCACTCTGCACCAGACTGTGTGTGTGCGTATCTGTAAGAAAGAGAGAAGAGACAGCACAGTTCTTAAAGATGGCCACAGTTCACTGGTATCTGCAGTTCCTCTCCAGATGGACCTCACTCCAAAAACAAATCTTAAATGAAGAGAGGCTCTCCTCCATCCACTGAAGCTGGAAAACCACTAGCCTCAATCAGTTCTTCACATTAATAACCCTTTCTATGTAATTTTAGCAGTTTTATTAATATATAATTCGCATACCGTTTCCTTGGCCCACTTAAAGGAAACAATTCATTTTTAGCATATTCACAGAGCTGTGTGCATCCATCACCACCCTCTAATTTTAGAATATATTCATCACTCCCAAAAGAAACCCTGTACCCATTAGCAGTCACTCCCCATTTTCCAGCTCCACCTCTAGCCCTAGGCAAACACTAATCTACTTTCTGTCTCTACAGATTTGCCTCTTCATATAAATCAATGAATCTGGCTTCTTATACTGAGCATAATATTGTCAAAGTTCATCCATGCTGTATGTGTATGAGTATTTCATTCCCTTTTCTGGCTAAACAATATTTCATTGCATAGATATACCACATTTGTTTATCGATTCATCAGTTGATGGACATTTGAGGTTTTTTTGCTTATCATGAATTTTTTGCTGATCGTGAATAATACCACTATAAACATTCATGTACAAGTGTTTGTGGGCACATGTGTTTTCAATTACCTTGGGCATATACCTAAGAGTAAAATTACTGGGTCGCATGGTAACTTTATGCTTAAAACTTTAAAGAATTACCAAACTCATTTTACTTTCCCCCAGCAATGTATGCGGATTCCAGCCCTCACCAAAACCCATTATTATTTGTCTTTTTGATGAAAGCCATCCTAGTGGGTGTGAAATCATATCTCACTGCGGTTTTGATTTGCATATCTTGAATGATTAATGATGTTGAGCATCTTTTCATCAGCTTATTAAACATTTGTATACTTCTTTGAGGAATTGTCTATTTAGTCACTTTGCCCATTTTTTATATTAGGTTATTTGTCACCTTTTTTTTTTTATTGAGTTATAGGTTTTTACATGTTTTGAATATGAATCCCTTAAAAGATATGTGATCTCTAAATATTTTTTCCAGTTCTGTGGATTATCATTTCACTCACTTGATAGTGTTCTTTGATGCACAAAAACTTTTAACGTTGATTAGGTTCAATTTATCTATTTTTTTTCCTTGATCACTTGTGCTTTTGGTGTCATATCCAAGGTGCCTTTGCCTAACCCAACGTGATAAGGATTTATGACTGTTTTCTTCTAAGAATGTTACAGTTTCAGCTCTTACATTTAGGTCTATGATCCACTTTGAGTTAGTTTTTATGTATGGAGTGAGGTAGGGTATAACTTCTAATTTCCCTTTTGATTTATTCTTTGATTATTTCGGAGTGTATTGTTTAATTTCCACATTATTTGTGAATTCCCCCAGATTTCCTTCTCTTATTCATTCCTCATTTCATTCCATGTGGTTAGAAAATGGACTTTGGAGGAATTCAATCCTTATAAATTTATTGAGGCTTGTTTTATGACTTAGCATATGGTCTATTGTAGAGAATGTTCCATGTGTGCTTGAGAAAAATGTGTATTTTACTTTCGTTCAGTGGAGTGTTTTATAGCTATCTGTTAGGTTTTGTTGGTTTATAGCTTTATTCAAGTCTTCTACATCCTTGTTGTACTTCTGCTTAATTGTTCTATTCATTATTTAAAGGAGATATTGAAGCCTCCAACTATTATGTCCAATTGTCTATTTCTCCTTTCATTTCTTTCCTTTTTGCTTCATGTATTTTGAAGCAAAATACTGCCATCAGGTGCATACTTGCTTATAATTGCTATATACTGTCGATGGATGATCCTTTTATCATTAAAAATGTCCCTCTTTTTCCTGTAGTAACATGCTTTTTGTTTTAAAGTCTACTTTGCCTGATATTAATATAGCCACTCCATCTTTCTTATGGTTGTATCTTTTTCTATCTTTTCCTTTTAAAGTGATTTGTATCTTGGAATCAAAAGTATGTCTTTATAGACAATCTGACGATCTCTACATTTTGATTGGGCAGTTTAATCCACTCACATTTAATATGATTATTGATATAGTTGGATTTACATCTTCAATTTTATTTTTTGTTTTCTGTATGTCTTATCTACTTTTTTGTTCCTCTCTTCCTCTTTCACTGCTTTCCGCGCATTAAGTGAATATGTTCGTACAACATTATAATTTCTTTAATGGTTTTTAACTACATTTCTTGAGTTACCTTCTTAGTGGCTGCTGTAGAGTTTACAATCTACATCTTAATGTATCCAAGTCCATTAACTTAATTCTAGTGAAATACAGAAATTTTATTCCTATATACCTCTAGTCTCTCCTGCCTATTTTTGTGCCTTCTTTGTAATGTTATCAAATATATGTTATAGGCCCAGCAATACAAAATGGTATATACTATTTTATAGAATTCCTTTTTAAATCACTTTCTATCTTTTCTTCAGATTTCATAATTTCTATTGATCTATCTTCAAGTTTGCCTATATGTTCTTCTATCACCTTAAATTTAATTTTAAATGACTCTGGCGAATTTTTTTATTTCATTTTTTATACTTTTCAAGTCCAGAATTTCCACTTGGTTCTCTTTTTAAATTTCTATCTCTTTATTGCTATTTCCTAAGGCATTATCAATGTCAATAATGAGAATCATATTTTCCTCTAATTCTTTCAGCAAAGTTTCCTTTAGTTCTTTGAACAAATTTAGAATAACTACTTCTGCAGTTGGTATCTGGTAAGTCCAACATCTAGGTCCCCTCAAAGACAATTTCTGTTATCTTCTTTTTTTCTCTTTATGTTCCTCTGTCTTCGATGTCTCTTAAATATTTGTTGAAAATCAGACATTTTAGAAAATATATTTTAACCACTCTGGATATAATCACACACACACCCAAACACACATATCACCCTCAGAACTTGTTATTGTTTGCTCGTTTATGTTAGTGACTTGAATGGACTAGTTAAGTGAAATATCCTGCCCCACCCCCTTCCGCCAGTGTGCAGTCTCTGATGTAGATTCTTGGAGAGTGTTGCTTTGGCAATGCATACAATGTCCCTGACACCCCCTATCCAGGCCCCTGGGATCATAGTGTTTTTGGAAGGGCTTTTATTTATTTATTTATTTTTTAACTGTCACTCACTTATTGCCCTTTTAGGTTTCTGGCTGGACTGCCCTAAGGGTATCTCACTCAGCTGTTAGCTTCCACTAATTGCTTCCTGCTTGCTCTACTATTTTTTACAGTGCCTTGAGGCATAAATTACTCCACAGTCTGATCCAATAAATTCCTGATTCTTTGTAGGGGTTGTCTTTGAGGCCAGTCTTTGGGGCTTGCTTTGACCCCAAGAGGGTTCTTCTGAGATGTCTTTCTCTAGTTTTCTGTGTTAAATTTCTAGCTAACCTAGCTGGCCTACTATATCTCTTGTTGCTTTTATGGGGCTGCCAGCTCCCCTTTAAATGCTTACCAATTGCCTGAGGTTTCTCACACTTTGTTCCAAATAAGGTTAGTCCCTTTAGGGAGAACTACAGAACTGTTTTTATAACCTGCCCCTCCCCTGGGCAGAATCTCTGTACCACTCCTCAGAAGCTGGGGGTAGGAACAGCAGCCTACTTCTCTCAGAGTGACATCCCTGCTCTATGAATTGGGTGCTTGCTGGGTGGGTATGGTAGCCACTGGTCTTCTTGGATGAGCTCTCTTGGCATGTAACCTTCACCCTACATGTGAGCTAGGGTGAGGGAGATTAGGGTCCCGTATTCTTGGCTTGGAGTGGAGCTTCCGCCCTAAAAGTCGGAGCTGAGTGGCAGAAAGCAGCCCCAGAAGCCCGGCCATGCTTGCCTGGAATAAAGTTTCTGCAGCGTGGAGCTGGGGCAGGTGAGAAATGCAGCGGCCTAGCCTTCCTGGGGGAAAACTGCAGCCCTAGAGTAGGAGCTAGGAAAAGGAGGGAGTCTTCTATCTGACCATAGAAGAGCTTCTGTCTTTGAACTGAGGTTTGCGGAAGGAGTAGGTCATGGCTCAAAAGCCAGATTGTTTCTACTTTTACTGAGATTTAGATTTTCTTGAATAAGCGTTTCTCCATTTCATGTATGCCTGTAGAACAACTTTCAGAGACTTTAAAGGGTTGGGTTTTGTATTTTTTTTTTCAATAATTTTCACCAGTTATGTTTGTTTTACTGGGGAGAGGATCCACAGAGCTCCTTTACTGATCCGCCATTACTGAAATGCTGTTCCTAACCTCATGTGACTGAAAAAAGAATCACTTAGGGAAGAGCTGGCTCTGTTTACCAGTGCCCTGCTTACTTGTGACCATATTTTCTAAATTAAAAATAAGGGGCATGTGGTCTGGCAAGGGCTTTGCACTGCTTCCAGGTAAGGGAGTCAATGTGAGCAGTAAACTGGAAATGCTAGAATTTACAATTCGTTTGGATGATTTCTAGGGGGATCAGAATATTTAAAATTGAGTTGTCCCAGAAAAGCTGGGGATAAAAAGATATCAAAACTCTGGTTCTCCTGAAAAATTGGAAGAAATTCTTGGCTAACACAGTCTCCTTTGAAAGGGGTCAGTTCTAAGCTGTGTCTTCCCATCAACCATCTCAATTTGTGTTTGGTACTTCTCCAAAGACAATCAATTAATTCTAATGGGAATTCAACATGAAGAGAAGTGGGCTGTAAACAAAAAACATCCAACAGCCAAGACTAAGCCTTGCTACATAATAGCCATCCTCTAAGGCTGGAAGCAGGCTGCTTTGCCTCGACTCTCAATCGATCGCCATTTCAGCACTCAGAATCTAGAGTTTTCTCTCTCCGGGGACGTGGGAAGTTCTCTGCTAAAGTCTAGGTATGTGGAAATAGGCAAGCGGGATGCGGCCAGCAATGATGGGGGAAGGAAAGTACTGTCTCTGAGACTTCATCCCCAAATGTCCCTAAAATCAGACTCCAAAGTCACCAATCTGGTTATGAAATGACAGCCCAATACCCTCAGCCATCAGGGTAGCACACACTCCCTGGAAATATACATCTGCCTAATTGCTTGAGATTGTGCACAAGCTGAATATTCATGATCTTCATGTTGTCACAGGGCTATATTTTTAAATGCTTCCACCAATATTTAAAACTCCTCTCAAAATAGATTTTATTAGACCCACTGCTATTTGAGATGCCTGACTAGCTGGAGGCTGCATGGACTGTGGCCACAGATCCCCAGATTGGGGGAAAGACAGAAAGAAAAGTATTGGATCAGAGTTACTGCAAAACATTATTATCTATAACAACTTTATTATCTATAGAGTGAATAAATGTGTTATTCATATTTATCTAATCATTTTTCAAAGATGTGTATTGGTGTAATAAGTTAAAAAATCGATTTTAAAGTATTACCGAATATCCGATTATCCATTGTCATGTGTGGTCTCCATTGGCGACACCATGCTGACCATGCCATGCACTCGAATCAGTAAAGCGAGGCACGCTTACTATTCTGGTGACACACTGTTGAGCCCACACCGCTGGTGGGGGTTGGCGGGGGAGAGTAGCGTGGACGAGCAATCTGTTTCTAGTCCTAGATACTCTGGGCAGCCAATGGCAACATCACACCAGCGAATGGCAGCACCAGAATTTGAGCCAAGTTTTTCTGACTCCAAAACTCAGCACCTCATAGAGCTGGAGGAGGCAGGGCTGCTGTGTATTAGAAAGCCACGTTTGTAACCAAAACCCTGAGCACCATTTCAGAGCTTCGAGAAACTTCCTGGATTTTGTGCCTGTTTCCTCAAACTGGCAAAAACCAAAAAGCCTCCTCTCTCCAAGCAAAGAGAAAGAGATAAGGAATTTGGGAAGCTTTTCTGCCCCAGGGAAGAATCATCCTCAATGACAGTTTGGTATTAACTAGCTCAGCCATGCAGGGAGGCATAATTAGTTTCCCAGCCCAGAGTTTCATTCCACCAGTCCCCCACACCCCAAGGGCTACACAATCTGTTTGAAATGAAAAGAAAAATAAAATCGCTACTCTCCTCACTGACCCATTGGGCTATTGCTCCTGGCCATGGGCAAAAGGTGAGGCAGCCATCTGTCTGCTGAAGTAAAAAAAAAAAAATAGAATAGTCATTTTTAAATGAAGCTTTCAATTTTTCCCCTATGTCTACTATGTCCTCTTCCAACCTACTATTTAAATGACTTTTCAAATTGAAAATATAAGAGAAAAATAAGAAAAGAAAAAACTGTAATAATCTGTGGCTCCTGCTGAGAGGCTGCTCCATCCCCATGGGCAGAGTCAGAAAAAAACTTCTTCCTATGCCCATCTCCTGCCTGTGGTACCCAAGAAATTTCAGTAGGGCAGGAAGGAAACCCTCTCCTGACCGCAGAGTTGCCTCTCTGAGAGCCCTTCCTCCCTCCTGCAGACAGTTTCTGCCTCTCTCCTGAGAATGAAAGAGTAAGTCCCAACTCACCACTGCCACCCTGAAGACACCTTGAGATGCGAGGATCCACTCTGAGTGTCTCACAGGCCCCAGTCATTGCCACATTCCCTGGGAAGCCAAAGAATATCTCTCCCTTAGCTGCAGGGGCCCTGAGGAATTCTTCACTCTTTCTTGGAAATTAAACTATGCTTTTTCCTTCCTATTGACTCTCCAGGTACCATTTAAATGACCTCTACTCTGTCCCTCCTTTTGAAGCACAGCCTCCCTGTTCAGATGAATCTTTTCTGGCATTATTCTCTGCTTTTGGTGCAGATTTTTTCCCCCTCTTCTGTACCCACAATCTTGCTTTCATTTGAAAGTGACCACGAGTGACAGCTTTATTAAAATAAAGACATCGAGGGTCTCCTGAAGGCTTCAGGCTTCTCTCACCAGCTGATTCCTGGGGGAACTCAGTACAGGAAAGCACATTTACACACACACACACACACACACACACACACACACACACACACTGAATGCAGCTTCCCTGTGATTAAACCTTGAAACAACAGTGTAAGCTATGAGGTGCCATGAAAGAGACCCCAGGATCATGCATTTTCCTTTTCTTGACCCAGAAGGAAGACCTTCTTCTGCAAGCTACCCCCAAGCTTGGAGAGATAAGAACCAGCTCTTCAGTTCCCTGGTCTCCCAGACAGCTTTGAAGCCAGAGACCTGGACATAAAACCTCTTACTACGTGGTTTTTGGCAGGCCTGCTTATTTATTCATTCAGTCACTCAACAAATTCCTACTTAGCCCCAATTACATGCCTGCCACTGTGTGAAAATGAAAAAAAATAGGACCCTGTCTCCACCCCCAAGGAACCCACAGTGTGGCTGGGAAAAGCAGATGAATAATTACAGTATAGTACAACTTTATCATCTGTAAAATGGGGCTAATGATCTCACAAAGTTATTTTAAGGATTAAAAACTATGACGTGGATTAAATAGTGCCAAACATCTACTTGGTTCCTGGTAAATGTCAATCTTCTCTCTTTTCTTCTCCTTAATGTAAAATCTCTGCTCCTCCTTTATCTCCACCACTGCTGGGATTTGAAAGCTGGGAGCTCCCATGCACTGCTTGGATCTGAAGTCAGTCCTGCTCAATAATGCCACATCCCCAATCCTGAAGGTGACTGCAGCCAGTAGGATGCAGGCCCCAGGGACCCATATAGGCCAAATAAAAGGGGATTGAGAGCCCCTCTTACCTCGTTCCCTGGGACCCCATCTAAGGAAATCTGCCCATCTGAAAATCTACCCATCTTGTCCCTTAAACATCTGCCTTCATCTGAGAATATAACAACTAAGGATTTCTCTTCCCATGTAGAAGTTCCTTCTGAGGTTGAGAGAAGTAAGTGGATGTGAGGGAAGCTTTCTAGACTTCATTCGAGACCCTAGATCCCCATCCCAGAGTCTCCGGAGCCCAGGTGAGGGCCCTCAGGAAAAGTCACCAAGTTGTGCTAGGCTTTGGATCCCTCAGCAAACAGTCTGGGGGTGAGGATGCTGATTTACTTCGGGCTCCGGCATGCTCTGATTCTAAGATCCTTCAGGCTAGAGCCTTCACAGCTGAGATATGGCTTGAGAAAGCTTACTCTTCTTTGCTAATATATGAGGAAAAGGGGAAGGACTGCATTGAGCTGTAAATTTCTAATATGGACCAAGATGAAACAGGAAATTTATTTTTGATTTACAAAAATCTGTGCATACTTTCTGTACTTCTCAAATAATTACAAAGTCAAAAATACTTATGCCTATTTTGCTAAAAACAACTGGCTGTTGTTGAAAACATTCAAAATGTACAATTGTTCAGTTTTAGGTAAATAAAATAATTATTTTTATTATTTTGTTAAAGCAATTATCACCCTAGTAATAAGTGACTAAAATAACCACTGCTAATCAAGAAACAGGTTATTGCTCAGCTGTTTCATAATGATTTACTACAATGTTCTCTAGCGAAAAAGCAAAGCCCATACTTCAGATCTCTGCTGTCACTAGAAAGAATCTTTTTCAAAAGGACTTTAAATAGATAAGTACTAAAAAAATGTGGAGTTTACTTTCCCAGCGTGAAACTACATCTATCTCTGAGTTGTAAAGAATATATATTAAAATTATATCATGCAACAAAATGCACATTTTGTAGAGGGGGAAGAAAGAAAAGATTAAATTGAATCTTCCTGACAATTGTCTTAAATCACACCTTCCTGCCTGCAATTGAAATTATAAGTCACATTGCTTTGAGTTAAATCAAATTCACCTTGGCAGGAAGACAGACTGATGCAGCTTCAATTCCGTGGAGAGGTTGAAATGGAGGAAAACACAAGAGTCTCCTTCAAGGAGACTCTCCCTCCACTGACGATTTGGAGCAATGAGACTCTCAGGCCAGGTAACTAGACACCTTGCATAACTCTCCCAACATCCAACGTTTCAACAAATAGCACATTCCTGACATTGTCTACTGACCTCTGCAATGCCAAGTGGGTCTTACAGAACAAATATTTCTTTACAAATAGGGGCTGGTCCCCAGGCTGGTAGGTTTAGGAGTAGTCAGATCATACTGAGAAACACGTCTCAGCTGAAAAGCATTAGTATGGGCTCCTCTCTAATCTATGACCTTCTCAGGCTGGATTTTACTGGGGAAGTCCTAACACACACATCATGTCTAACTGCGCTGAAATGGGCTTCAAATCTGGTATTCTAGATGTTGCGACCAGAAAATATATTCCTGACCATGTTTTCTATGCAAGCTCCAAGAAGCAAAGATAGTGGGAATGAAGGAAAGAGGGAAAGAAGGAAGATTTAATAAAAGGATGTGCCCCCCACATGCCTACCACGTGTAGGTGAGGGTGCTTTCCTGCACGTCATCTCATTTAATCAGCACAACAATCCTGCAGTGTTTAAGGAGCGATTGTCCTCATTTCTATAGTTAGGGAAACTGAGGCACCGGAAAGTGAAGAGACTTGCTCAAGGAAACCCAACATGTAGATGGCAATGCTGACTCCAGTCACTGTCTGCCTGCACACTAAATGAGAGACTCAGAATTCCTTCTTCAAGGTAACTGTTGGTTTTACTTGATATCCGCACTTTCCCTCCACTAATCTTCCCTACTCCACTCCTTTAAATCCTCCTCATTCTTCAAAGATGTGTCATAAATCCCAAGTCCTCCCTGAAGTCTCTTCTGACAACACACCCCTCTAGAATTCGTTTTTAACCCTCATTACGATAGCTTGCAAATGATCCTCAACTGTTTCTTGAGTTCTTCCCAGACTGATTATGAGCTTTAAAAGAAAAGGACCATTGTTCTATATATTTTGTCATCTCCCGCTACATCTGGCACAGTGTCAAGACCAAGAGAGGTACTCAGGAAGCAGCCACAGAACAGCCTGGATTGATGCCTTTAAAAGCTGGGCTCTTCTGCTCACCCCCTCCAGTGGCTCCTTATTCCTCTCAGAGCATTTTTCACACAGTGGCCTCCAAGGCCTGCACAACCTGCTCCCCAGCTGGCCTCTCTCTGACCTGGCCCCTCCCCCTCCCCCAGCCCTTTCTCCCACAATCACTCTGCTCTAGCCACACTAGCCACACTACTGCTCCTCAGACACACCAGGCACATTCCCGCCCTCGGGGCTTTGCACTGGCTGTTCCCTACACCTGGAACTCTCTTCCCCTAGACATGGTTCACATCTAACTTTCTGCAAGTCTGTGCTTCTAGTTGACCCCCTGACTACCTCATTGACTACCCCTGCAACCCTTTTATATTTTTACATTTGTTCTACTGATATATTACCAGCACTTCCCAGGTGTTCAACAAGTGTTGGTGAGATAAAGGAAGGAAAAAATCTGAGCACGTGACTACCTAGGCAGGACTACTTCCCAGGCCACTATCGAACTCCCAGCCAAAATAGAGGAGAACAGGAACTGAGAAGCAGGTCTTCAGTGTCTCCCAAATATCTCATGAGGCCCCAAGGTCCCATTAAACAATTCGAGCCTTGGGGTGTATGTCTTACATCTGCCCTCCGAGCTTTGACACACTTCACCCTGAGTAATCCGTTTCCTCAATAAAATGGAAAGTTCCTGGCAGACGTGGGCATGTCTGCTCTTCCCTTTGTGTGCAGCACTCCACTCTATGGTTCCTGACCTGACCCTGTCCCAAGCCTGGAGAATCCTCCAATGAAGCTGTGATCTGACTGAGTGGAGGACATCACCCTGTTCACACTAAATCCCCTCCTGAAAAAGGCGACACCGCCGGCTGCAAAGGGCCAGGTCTAGAGCCCCTCTCGGCCTTCCAGAGCACTCAGTCCTGCTCAGCTCCCGGCACAGGCAGCCTCCCTCTTATCCGCAGACGGAGACTAACAAACCAGTCACTCTGTAACCCATCGCCATCTCAGGGCCTCGATACTCTCACGAATCCTTCTCCCAGTCCCATCTGAAAACTTTCTGCTAGGAGAAATGGATGAGCCTGTTGCCTGTTGAGCAGCATCACTGGAACAGAAAAACAAGAGGGTCCTTAGCCCTTACTAAGGGACTTGACAGAGCTAATGAAGTTTTGTCTCCTAATAACTGCATAACCTTGGACAAGTTAATGACAGACACTGGATCCTCGATTTCCTCATCCTTAAAATGGGGGTGATACCACCATTCCAAAAGATTGCTTACAAGGTTAAGACAGTGTAACACATGTAAAGCATTTAGCACATAATAGGTGCTCAACGTATATTAATTCTCTTCACCTTCCCATGTCTTTTCCAGACAAGTTGAGCCCTATTTCTACAATCCTTCCTCACTGGTTCTTTTTTCCAATTTTTGAATCATTAATAAAAATGTCTTCTGTCTACTTTCCAGAGAATTCCCCTTCCAACATAACTCCTCAAATTCTAATTTTTTTTAAAGCCTCGCTCCATTATAGACTCAGAGGGTCTGTGTCATAACTCCTGAATGTTATATTTTCCTCTATATACTCTTTTAGAAAATAAAGCAAATCAGAAGATCAATTTATTATTAAACTGAGATTTAGAAGTGGAAGAAACAAAAATGTTAAAAGATTCTCTCCAAGCCTGAGAACTGAGAGGCAGATCTAAAGCCTCTCGTATACCCTCCCACCCCTCTCCATGGCTCCTTCTCTCTCATCAAGGAAATATTATGATGATTAATTAGACAAAGCCTGTCCCATTTGCCAAGATCCTTTGAGGCAGGAACCACATAAACACCAAGCATCATAACTGCAATAAAGAGAAACCAGAAAACCCCTCTGCTCTGGGACCTTAATCAAGGCACAGCTAAATAAAGCCATAACACAAGATCAAAAAGGATCTTCCGTGATATAGTTGAAAATGTTACCAGCACACATAGGAAGAGAGATTAGTTCAATAAAGGAATAAAGCCACATTTGTGGGTCTTGAGTAAGATTTTTGCTTACTTTTAACTTCCCAGCATATAACTCACAAGGTTATTAATACGAACTCCTACTGTTTTGGGCAAATAAACAGCTGCTGATGTTTTGTGCCCAAACCACTTTATTAGAGCTTTCATTTACAGCAATTGTTTTTTCCTTTCCAAATCTTGAGAGGCTCAGACAGCTTAAAAAATAGAGTGCCAAGGCAGAACGAAAAACAAAGGGTAGAAGAGGCAGCTTGTGAGGGCCGGGGAGAAAGGAGGATAGGACAGAGGATGCTGGGACACTCACGTCCTCTTTATTAACTCTTGGACAAAGTCAACATTCAAGAGCAGAGAGCAGAAGACACAGATGTGGTGCAATCAGCAGGATGAATCTGCCCTGTTGATTCTAGAAGTTACCACTAAACAGAACTCACTGAGAAGACGAGGATGATCAACCATCCCAGTCTGCCCAGGGCTGAGGAGCTCCTTGGACCCAGGACTTTCAGTTTTTAAAATACTGAAAGTCCTGGCCAAACATCCCATTTGAGTTGGTTGGTCACCCTCAAAGACACGTGACTATGCCAATGCACAGGAATACACTCAGCACAGTGCCTGGCACATTGTAAGGTGCTCAAAAAAGTCACTCGTGTAATCTGAATGAGCTATAGCCAACAGCTGGCACACTCTGTTATTCCTACAAGGACAAGTTCCTAGGAGCCCCATAATAACGAAGTGGATCCACAATGATTCAAGAAAAAAAGGCTCTCTACAGCCTTCATGGTGGCACCTTGCTCTGCCTTCCAGAGCAAGGACCTCTCCCTCTGGCACCCCAACCTTGAGGCTCCTCGCTTACACATGAACACACCAAGGCACCTTCCCAGTTACATCTCCTATTAGTCCCTCACCTGACCTGAGGCCTCTGAGCTTAGCCTGTAACACAGTCTTTGATGAGATGATCTCCTGGTCCTCATGTTTTTTCTATTCTAGAAAAGATGTTGGAGACAATTTCCCTTCTCAGCTTTACCAAGGATCAGCTTTATGGCTTGGGCAATCTAAGTCTCCACCTCTACCTGTTCTCACCTCTAAAACTTCCCTCACTATGGCGTGAAGATAAAAAGCAATCATGCATTGACAGTATTTAGCCCTGTCCCTGACTCACACTAGCTCTTTCTCCATTTCTCTGATACAACCAATCTTCAATTCTTTAAATGCCTGTTGCTCTTAAATCAAGTGCTCGCTTAGGATTCTCATTTGTCACCTCTATAGCTTCAAATCTCTCCTTAGCTTCCTTATTCTCATATTCATTTGTTCAAGCAATTTTGGTACTATTCTCCTAGATCCCCAGATGCCACTAACATGACACTTATTATCCCAAGCTTCAAATCCTGTCCTGCCCGGGCCCCTGAATTACCTCCCTTCTCTTCTTGGATCTCAATGGTCTTTAGCTCTAAGTTCCCAGAGGACAAAAAGGATGGACAAGTCAGACTGGTGAAGCCAAACAAGGCCCCAGAGCTTGTAACACCCAACAATTTTAAACAGGGTACTCCAGTCTGAGACGTAAACTCTGGACATTGGTGGAATGAACCTATTCATGTCAAAGACTTGGCCCCAAGCCTCTTTTTCAGGCACCGTTTTTCATTATTTTCATCTGCCCCAAAAAGATGGTTGCAGATGCCACGTCCCTGGATCTTCCCAAACACTGTACCTTTGGGAGCTCTTATAGGGCAGTGATAACACAACACAACCCAGAGAAGTACGTTGTCTGCCTCTAATACCATTTTAGCAGTGGCATCATACAGGAAAGCTGTCACTGTCTCAATGGGGCTGGATACTTAGGGCTCTCAGCTAGCATCATTAAGGGCAGTTTTATCCCTCAAAAACCTTTCAAAACTGAAATAGAATGTCAGACAGTGAATGAGAACTACATCTCAGTACTGCATGGCCACTAGGATGATCCGTTCTACCAACATATTTTTATCCATAATTGTATAGCCAGAAAAACTACCAAAGCATAGTATTCATGAAATCAGGTATCTTCTTGCTTAAAGTTCCAGTTGGCTGCACTCAACTGGGTCCAGAAAGAGTAACAGACCCACACAGAAGATTCTAGAACAATATTTGCTCCCATTCACTGCCACTATATACTCTATGTTAGAATAGTTCTTCGGTAATTTGTTATTAACTATAATTTAAGCACCAAAGCTTATGAATGATTAAGTTTAATAAATTGAAGGGATTTCAAGGTTATAAAATTCTCTTGCATACTAATATGCTTTCTGGAGTGGGAGAAAAAGAAATGGAGTGAAAATGAATGCAGTGTGCTGGGACGTGCATCATCCTGGCCCTGCCCTGGGGCATGCGCCCTGCATGCGAAGGCGTGTGTGAGAGAAGGAGGAAACACCAAGCACTCCTGTGCTCAAGCACCGCATCGTGGAATGGAGCTGACTGGGACCCTAAAAGCAAAGTGAGACTGGATGACTAAGATGATTATGACAGGTGCTATGAGATAATAAAATCTCTGACAAATTCAAAGCAGAACTCCCAGCCCTAGACAGTCAAAGCCAGCATAGAAAGTGCAACTCACCATTCATTGAATCGGGGTTATCAGCCAACAGATCTAACCCACAATGCCCCTTACTCCCTACCACAATGCCCATCCAACATTTATGAACTTCCACTTCTCCAGCTTCATGCATAATCCTCTTTCCCCAAAAATCCCACCCTAGAATCGAGAGTCCAGAAGTAAACCCATATTTATATGGACAAATAATTATCAACAAAAAAGCCAAAAGTATACAGTGGAGAAAGGAAAGCCTTTTCAGTGAATGGTCCTGGGAAAACTGGAGAGCCACCTGCAAAAGAATGAAACTAGACTGTTGTCTATCACCACACATCAAACTTAACTCAAAATGGATTAAGGACCTGAATATAAGACCTGAAACAATAAAATGCATAAAGAAAATATAAGAACTAAACTCAAGGACCTTGGACTTAAAGAAAATTTTATGAATTCGACCTCAAAGGCAAGGGAAGTAAAAGCTAAAATAAATGAATGGATTACATCAAACTAAAGAGCTTCTGCTCAGCTAAAGAAATCATCAACAAAAGTAAAAAGACAACCATCCAAATGGGAAAATATATTTGCAAGCAATGCCTCCAATAAGGGTCTAACATCCAAAATATACGAAGAACTCATAGGAAATAACAACAACAAAAACAAATGATCCGATCAAAAAATGGGCAGAGGACCTGAACAGGCACTTCTCCCTAGAGTACAAACAAACGGCCAACAAATATTTGAAAAGATGCTCAACATCGCTAGCTATTAGAGAAATGCACATCAAAGCCACAATGAGATACCATCTCACACCTGTTAGAATAGCTATAATCAACAGGACAAGTAATAAATGCTGGAGAGGATGTGGAGAAAAAGGAACCCTCATGCACCATTTGCAGTCTCATGCTGGTGAGACTGCAAATTGGTACAGCACCTATGGAAAACAGTATGGAGGCTCCTCAAAAAACTAATAATTGGCCTACCATATGATGCAGCAATCCTTCTACTGGGTATTTACCCCAAAGACCTGAAAACCCATATCCAAAAATTTATTTTCACAGAGGCCAGGACATAGAAGCAACCAAAGTGTCCTACGATAGATGATTGGCTAAAGAAGCTGTGGCACATATATACAATGGAATATTACTCAGCCATAAGAAGAAATAAAATACTGCCATTTGCAACAACATGGATGGACCTTGAGCCAATATGCTAAATGAAAATAAGCCAGATGGAAAATGTTGAAAATCACATGATATCACTTATATGTGAGATATAAACCTAAAAGCAACAAATGAACAGCACAAACAAACAGAGACTCATGGACATGAACTATAGACTAGTGATTACCAGAGGGTAAGGGTGAGGGAGGAATGGGGAGGTAGATGGGATAAAAGGAATCAAATATGTGGTGACAGAAAGAAATCTATGTGAGGTGAACACGCAGTGTAAATATATATATGTCTTATTATTAAAGTGTACAGCTGAAACTTACTGGATTTCATTAACCAATGTCACCATAAAACACACACACACACACACACACACACACACACACACACACACCCACCCTTGCTGACTTCTGGCTACCTTCATCACTCACATTCAACTTAGTATTTCCCCAAACGAACTTCTGTGCAACATAAGCTACAGTAGGATTGCCCTCCTATATGCTTCTCCACGGGGTAGCCTGTCTGTCCCACACTCTTGGATAAAACCCAAGCAAGGAAAAAGGGCAACAATCCTAAAGAGACCCTCAAGCCCCAGATCAAGGAAATAGCCCATTTGGCTTTTCAAGTTAAGTGAAGTCAGAAATCCCAGAGGATGGTAATGAAGATGCTCCACTAACCTTGTATGTGGCTCTGAATTCCATTATTTATTACCTTTGGAAAGACACAGACCAGCCTAAGCCAAGCAACTGAAGCTGACCTTCAAGGCCCTCACAAACCAGAAAACCAGACTGTGGCTCTCCGACATTTCATTCTGAATTCTCCTTGAGATTCTATATCAACCTACTTATCAAGGGCAAATAACAATTTATGTCAAGTGAGTGGGAAAGAATGTGGAACTCATTTATTTTACTGCCTACACACTTCTGGATAAAAATGAAAATTCTTTGGCCATGGGAAAAAGTTGTATTCTTTGGCAAGGTTTTTCTAGCCCATAAAGATGTGGTCCTGAGCTATTAATAAAGGTAATTGGCTCAACTTCTACATCCTGCTATTGAACTCTCCCAAAATATCAATCACTGTTACTAATATAATTTCACATGCCACAGTTCATTCAGAAGGACAAATAGCTTTACTGTTTAAATGATACCCTTTCCTCAAATAAACTGCAAGCATTTATCAAACATCATATTCTCTTCTTCACAACCCTGCCAAGTCAGAGATCAGATGAGGAGGATACTAGCCAATTCTGGGTGACATCTAAAGGCTTTAGGGAGCAAAACTATCTCCCAACCTCCAGGCCTAGGACATTTTCTGAGTTTTAAGGACCACATATGGTTTGTAATCACTATGAACAACCAGCTGTTGCTGACTGTTCATTAAGTTCATACATTAAGACGCACATAATGTGCCTAAAAAACTTTTAGGAAACAAAAAGCAGTTACTAATCCATTTCTCTCATTGTTGGGATGATCCTGACTCAACGAAATAAGATAATGGATTTAGAAATTAGTCATACAATTTTAATACATAATTAATCATGGTATTCAAAAGGGTAAAGAGCTGCTATAAGAAGGCCACCTGGGAATTCCATTTCCTTTTAGACTTGTTTACTCTCTTGAATTCTCTACACTACTAACATCCCTCACAAAAATGTAACAGTCCGATCTTTACTTTTCTCCCCAAACAGCGATTGTCAACATTTCTTTTTAAAAGCAGAGCCTTAAAATGAAATATTTTACAGTTCACCAAATGTAAGACAGGGGGAGTTATACGGGTTACTCAGTGAGGAGGGGGTTGCAGTGAGGGGCCCCTTTCACTTCTCAGGCCCCAGATCGAACCTGCTAGAAGCTTGAGGCTCCTGGAAACAGAGGTTGAGAACTACTGCCCTAAAGCATCTACGTAAAGCAAAAACTACCTATAATACAGAATACGGGCTTTATTTATGACATATGTAATAAATAATAGACAAATATATAAGACCTGAATCGCAAACACTGATAGCCCAAGAGGAAAACTGCCAAAAGGACACCAATGCAAGGTGAGGTCAGGCACGGGGCAGGGCGGGTATCAAGTTCTACAGTCATCAAAGGAGTAGAAGTCAAAAGAACAGAACATTTGACAGTGATAATATCTGCCCCCCAAAAGTTGTAAAATAACACCCAGTGCTGGCCAGGCTCCGTAAAACCAGTATAATTATACATTGCTGGCGGCTGTGTAGAAAGGCTTTCCTTTTGAAAAATAATCTTTCTTAATAATGTTTATATTCTTCGAGTCAGTAGTAATCCCACTTACGGAAATAAATTCTTAAAGGTAATTCAAATGAAGAAAACGGTGAGGTAAAGATGTTCGTTTCTGCATTAATAGAAAAGCAAATGTTCAAAAATAGAGATGTGCTTAAATCAATAATGGTATATCAGTGATGGAATATTAGGCAGTCATTAAAAATAAAATAAAAGTTCTCTTTTAAAACCCTCCACTGAGTCACCTCTCCAGATTAGCCATGCTTTCCATTCCCCCTGTGAAACAAACCCCAAGAGGCCTTCACCCCCCTGGGTCAGCTTCTCTCTCCTACTGCCCACTCAAAACTCCTAGTAGCAACTGAGCTGTATGCTTACCACCAGTCCAGTGGGTTTGTTCCAAGTGTGTTTATACTTTTGGTACTTGTCGCTATAATAGCATAATTTAATTATGTATTATACAAACCAATAGAATATGACTACTAAAAAGATGAAAATTGTTATTTCTGAGAAAATTAATTTAAATGCTTTGGAAAGACTTTATAAAGCCAGTCATTTAAATGGTAGTCAAATTACATGTGAGCAAAATGACTGCAAAAGACCAGATAGAAGTCATAAAAATTTATACTATGACAGTGAGATTGCTTCATAAGCAACTTTAAGTTCACAATGAATTTTAAAGAAAACAAAATGAGGAATCAGACTTCATAAACAGCACCTTATGGGAGTAGTGTATGCAGGGAAGATGATCAGAAAGTTAACTGGCAGACCCAACCCCAAGACAAAGCTTTGGCCTTACATCAAAAGGTTGGTAAATGAATGTACATTTTGAACAATATTAAAATAAAATATTTAATGCATGTGTGTAATATCTTGTTTTATTCTCTTCTTTCACCGATTTTTCAATTAATTTGTTTCTAACAAAAAGCAAATTGAAAAAAGCTGGATAAAAAAGTACATGTAAACCATGACTACACCTTCATTTTTAGATATGGAGACAGATGGACAAAGCTAGAAGGGAAAGCTGAAATGCAAAATAGTTGTTAGGGTAGAATCAATTAGAGACGATTTGATATATTTTTTAAATGTTTCATTTAATACTGCCATATTCTATTAGAGACTCAAAAAAGATATTAATCGACAAAAGGAGAATGCTGTTTTTGTTTCTCTTGGACTTCCAAAATAGGAAGTAAATCAACATTTCCATTTCCTAAGTTCTCCAATACTTAGGCTTCTACTTAATCCACCTCACCACCTCAAGCAACCTGATCTTTCTCCTCCTAGGACTGAACCTAGTTCTAACACTTATTTTGTGTTTCCAACCCATCAGGATGCTATTTTTAAAACCTGGAGTTATCCACCCTCTCGTTTACCATCTATCTTGGTTTAAAAAAAAAAAAAATTTCTCAAAACTGCAATTTACATTCCCAAGAGATTCCCAAACACTATCTAATTAAATCATTCAATCAGAAAACAAATTAAAATGAAATATCACTGCAACCCCCAAGAGGAAAATAAACTGTTCAGTCATGACTAGAACAGACCTCAAGGGTGATGCTCCAAAGCCTCTTCTAATTGCAAATCCTATGGAACATCCTGCAGAACATTTTGTGACATTTGCAACTTCTGGGACAACTTTTCTTCCAAAGCAAAGAGGAGCCTGAGCAAGGTTCCAAAGCAAAACATACTCATTTGAGAATGGAAATGCTTTTATTAATGACTAACCAGTTCACTGGTGTCCTCACTGTGTACTCATTCATTCATTCACATATTTATCCAAACACCTACTTTCCGTAGAATGCCAGAAACCCCTGGCTGTTCGAGAAACAGTTTTTAAGTAAATGTAACTTCTGCCTCTCAACATGAAACAAAACAAAACCCAAAGCATTCTAAGTTTATCTATGACAGAGTCTCCAAGTGGGAAGTTATGACACCATCACCCTTGGTCCACCCTCTGAGGTCCCTCACTCCCCCACCAAGTGATTCCAAAGAAGCACTATTCCACTTGTGACCCACTGGCCCTCTTAGGAGACAGTATAGTACATGGTTCTGAAGCCACATTAGCTGGATTTAAATCCTGTACTACCACATACTAGTGGTGTGACACTAGACAAGTTATAACCTCTTCATCTATCAAATGGAGCTAATATCACCTACATCATAGGGATGTGAGGATTAAATAAGTCAATATACGTAAAGCACTTAGAATAGTGCCTGGCATGTAAGAGGTGCTGTTTAATTTTTAGCTATTATTATTATTATCCCTTATTCACCATCAGCTCAGCAGAGTAAATTGGATTGTTCAAAAGGTTCTAGTGGCTAGAAGGAACTTGATAGTGGAATACGCATTATCATCAAGCTCAAGAGTCTAATCCTGTTTTCCTAACCCCTGCCTTCAAAGAGTCCTACTTGGCCAGCCCCAAACTTTGTAGGCCCCTGATCTAAATAAGGTAAATCCCTAAGTTTCCCTTTAAATTTCTAAATCCCAGCTCAGGGATGGTTTCAGCACTACCAGGGGTAGCTGTCATTTGTCATCATTACACCATTGTGGCACAACCAACCAAGTAACCTCTGTCCTCCATCTGCCTCATGTCCAGTCTTCTCCAAGTCATCAACCTTTCCCCGCCCGCTATGGGTTGTGACGTTGGCCTTTCTGTCTTGTGAGTCTGGTCATTTCTGAATATCCACTGGAGTCATAATCAGGGCACTCTTACAAGAGAACTGTACCAACACATGTGTTACGGATCCTGCTCCCTCTTCTTTTCCCATTCTTCTCATTTTTTTTTTTCAGGTATATAATTGAAAGTTCCAAACAATGCATAATTATAAGGCTTCCTGGGAGAACAATCACAAAGGCTCCTTTCAATTTCAACATGACAATCATTTTCACGTAGAGTCTATAAACCGTGTGACATGGTCCACATTCAACATGATAGGGGGTCCCACTCTGTGATGACCTCATGAGTCAATAGTGTCTCCTCACTGTTTCCCAAAGTAGTACCCTGCTCACCTCTTCCCTGACCAGACTGGGAAGCACAGGAGAATCATTTGCCAAGAACACATATAAATGCAGAGAGAATCTGTGAATGAAAATCTCTCAAAATCTGTGGACAAACTAGAAATGTCAAAGTAAGGTATGGCTCCCTGAGAACATTCTGAATCACCCTGAGGCAAACACTATACTTCTATCGATTAATTTTCAACCTGGACCCATAGGATAAAAAAAAAAAAAAAAAAAAGGACAACAGGCACCACCAGAGAAAGAAATTGGTCTGTCAAGCCCAGTGCCAGGTTGAGAGGCAAACAAGTGAAGGAGAAATTGTCAATTATCTCTTTTTCTGGGGGAGTGTCAGAGCCATGAACTTGCTTTGAAGTCATCAGTCAGGAAGCACAATAGATAGGTATACCTCTCCTACACTCACCTGAACGTCCCCTGGGAAGAAACTATTTTGGACCAATGAGGAAACACCAAATGTGGACAGAGCAGCTGTCCCCACTCTGTCAGGGACAGCAGGTGTAAGAGTTGGATCCAGACATCCACATGTAAACAAAAAGAGAATGCTCCTGGTAGGGTGAAAGCCTTCCACTCAACCCTATATTTACCAAGGTCTGCAGAGTGCTAGAACCAAAGCCTGGCAGCCGGGAAGGTTTACAGGTGAACTAGGCTCAGCTGGCTCTGCCCTTACGAAGCTCACATGCCTGGTATGCCTGGTAGAAAGTAGGGGGGAGTGGGAGGTGAATAAAAGGGAAGTGTGAACGTGAGAGACAGAGACGCCTGTGTGCACACAGGGCACCAGTGCCCTCGGCTCCTGAAGCTCTCCATCCCTTGCCTCTGACAGCTCATTGGACCTGGATTGCCTCGATGGAGTGCCGCGTCCCTCCCCCTCCCCTTGGCCCCAGCCCTAGCCTGGAGCACAACCTCCTGACACAGCTTTGGAGTCCAGACCCACCCGGTGGGTCTGTCTGCTCCGCTCCAGCCGCTCCCTAGACCTGGGAGTGGCGCTACCGGAGAGAACGGCCTTCACCCCTCCGCAAGCGCCCGGCGAGCAAGGCGCAGCCCAGGGCGGGTTCTCCAGATCCTGGGCGGAGACGCCACCGCAGTGGACACAGCTCCAGGCTCCAATGCTTCTTCCCTGTATCCGCACCTGCTCCTGGAGAGGGTCTTAAAGCCGTGGGCTGTGGTGGAGGTAGGGGCCGCTAAGCAGCTCCACCAGCCACGGAACGCCCTGCATTTCCCCCACAGACCGCTCACAGCGGGGCTGGGGCTGGGGCTGGGGCTGGGGCTATGCTGTCTTCCTAGCTCCGGCTCGTCCCACAGCTTGTGGGTTCCAAATGCCAAAGGCTGGAGCCACGCGGGCATCTTACCCTGGGCCCTTAGAGTGATCAAATGAGCTCGATTGCCCGCGCGCGCTCCCTAGTACACACACACACACACTCACACGTACACGCACTTCTGAGCCGGACCTGTGTGCGATCTCGAGAGCCCTCGAGCAACCAGCCCGGAGTCATACGTACATTTGAACACGTGCACAGCGCGCCCCCACACCGCCAGCAAGCTGCACACATCCGCTCATGTAGCTCCGCACACACACGTGTGTCCTGGAGAAGCGCGTACGGCCGCAGGCTTGAGGGTCCCGCACTCAGGCAAGAGCGTACACGCGGCCCCCCAAAACGTCTGCGGCCTCAGAGCCCTGCAGTCGCTCCATAGATACGCACCAAGCCCCGCGAACCCCGTGCTGCGCTGGGCACTCCCGGACCTCGTAGGGAGCCCAAGTTTCCCAAGGCGCCCGTACCTTGAATATGCTGCTTAATGACATTTTCCAGGTGGTCCAGCCGTTCAATAATCTTCAGGGTGTCCCCTTTGTCTTCTTCCAGCTTCTTGTCGGGCGCCGGCTCCTGCCCCCGCACATAGACGCTGGCGATGTAGTTGGTGACCCAGCCCACGTAGAGCAGACATATGATGTTAGTCATGCCGCTTAGGATCACGCAAGTGGACACCAAAGTTTTGGTCTTCCTGGTGCACACCATTCTGAGCGCCTTCCTCCATATAGAGCTCCCGGGGGCTCCTCCTCGCCGCGCGCCCCGGACTGCTCGGCGCTCACACCCCCTAGCCCGCCCCAGACCGCTGGGCGCCCGAGCACCTGAGTCCCGAGGATCTCCAAAGCCGGTCCGCTAGCTCTGGAGCCCCAGTGCCCAAGTTTGGAGCTCCCGCCGCTGGCCGCTGGGAGAGAGAGCTTGACAAAGGAAATGAGGTGGATTTTTTTCCAAATTAAAAAATCTCCCAGCGCTTCTTGGAGCACTCACAGGAGGCCGGCAGCCCGGCACTCCGATAGGCGCGTCTGGGAAACTTTGCCACAGCTCGAGTGTGTGGCCGCTCTGCTTCCCATCGCCAGGCACTGGTTGTCTAGGCTGTCCGACCCGCCGCGCGGCTAGAAGGACCGCGGCGGCAGCAGAGGCGGCAGGGAGATACACGGAGAACAGCGGCCCCGGCCCCCTCCGAGCGACAAGCGCTGCCACCAATCGCGCTCCGGCTCAGAGAGGGGCCGGTGCTGGGCGTTCACGGACCAACACGGAGGGCGCGAGGGGCGGAGTCCGGCCCTCCGGGCCCCACCTGCTGGCGGGTGCCCGGCTCCCGCCCTCCAGGGACTCGCCTGAGTCTCCAGCCGCGCCCGCGCTGGCTGCTCCAGAACCAACGCTCTCAGAGAGGACGCCCCGCCAGTCCCAGCCTCTAGATCGGCCGACTCTACTCCTAGGGGAATCCACCTCTTGCTCTAGCACAGGAACCTCTGGTCTTAGGGGTTCGCGTGGCTCAGCACCCCTCGCCCGCCCCAGCGTGGGGTCTTCTCGTGCGGGTCGCACCAGTAGACTGCTCGACCCTTTTTGTTGTTAGGTTGCAGAGAGGCCGAGGAAGTGTGAGCCATATCGCTTGTCCTACCTTGCTCTTGGACGGGCTCTTGAGTGCCCACTTCTTCCTTGACCTCACTTTGACCTCCACCTTGTCCCTGCTCCCCAGGTCTCCAAACTTCTTGGCAGCTGTCAAAAGAGCCAAGCCTCCTAGGAATCTCCTAGAAGACTTTGGACCACCACCACCACCACCATCCCCCTGGAATATTTTTGCCCCTATGGAGATTTTTTTTTTTTTAGTCTGTTCATTCCCAGGACAAAGCCGTGTCCTGTAACCCTGCTTGTCATCCATGGGGCACCAGGCTCATCTCAATGCATAAGGAAACCCTGCACAGAAATATCCGTGGGGAAGTTGGAGCTGGGTGAGGGGGTGGGGGGGCGGGCATTAAACTCTCTGTGAACTGCACAGTCCCTATGAATGCTTTTTGATGTTAGGGAGGAGGAACTGTGGCTGACAGCAAAGGCACAAGGCTGGACTCCAATGGTTGGGATTATTTTGTTTATTAGAGCAAATAAATATTCATATTGTCCCCTTCTGCTGAACTAACTCACTTATCAGCATCGAAATAGAAGTCCTTTAAACAAAGACTTTAAAACACAGATTTCTATTTTCTTCTCTATCCGTGGGATGCATTTCCAGGCCTGAAGAGTCAGGAGGCAGTCTGCTAATGCCCACCTCATGCACCATCACCCCAATCAGCGCTTGGTAGTAGTACTGAAGGTGGCTCCCTGAAGCAGAGTCTTCTGGATTCAAAGAAAAGGCCTCACAAAAGAGGGAGAGCACAAAACCCCAAAAGGAGTACTTTATGGCTATGGGCCAGAGGCACTTCAACCAGTGCTTTGCTTATAAAACCCTCTAAAAATGCTGTGAAATAGACATCAACTAGAGATCCCAGAATATTTCTCTTTACCCATAGCTGGAAGGGAATACTATATCTGAATAAGATCGCACTATCTCTGAAAAAAAAAAAAAATCAAGGTATAGAAATCTCTATCCACAAGGGAGTAAAATCTGCCTATCCCTTTCCTCTCCTTTGGAAGTATAATCAGCTCACAAATGAAGGGTCTGGACTTTCCCCTGGCTAGATGATTCATAAGCAACAGCCCTGAATACCGCAAATAACAAAGATCTAAGTCTTCCT
This sequence comes from Eonycteris spelaea, assembly GCA_003508835.1. Lineage (NCBI taxonomy): Eukaryota > Metazoa > Chordata > Mammalia > Chiroptera > Pteropodidae > Eonycteris > Eonycteris spelaea. Next base: position 3,606,762 of record PUFA01000113.1, read on the forward strand.
TCTGTTCTGCACTCTCTCCCAGGAAGAACCCTGGAAGTTAAGCTCTTTCCAGAATTTTCCCAAACCACCATAGGGCTAGACGAAGAAGCAGCAGTACTCATTTTTTCACATTCTTAATGGGGGGGGAGCCCCACATTTAAAAATAAGGTTCAAGAAGAAAACAAAGTGGATTGTGTGACCTTAAATTGTTGTCAGGCTGATTCTCTAAGATAATTTGTAACTGTGGAGGGATGAATGCAACAAAAGAAGTAAGCAAAACTGGCTCCCTTCTCTGCAAGGTCACAGGGTCAAGTGATCAGTTCAAAGAATATTCACTGGAGGTACAGCCAGACTCCAGGACTCTAAACCCAGATCCACCACTTATTAGTTAAGTGAGCTTGGACAAGTTCAAAATGTCACTGGGGCTCAATTTCCCCATGTGTCAAATGTAAACAAGACTTGCTGAAGGACTGGTTGTAAAGATTAAATGAGAGAATGCACCAGAAAGGGCTTTAGTTAATACAGGACATATAGTGGGTGCTCAGGACCAGGTGAGTTTTCTTCCAGGATATGGCCCCTTCCCTTCCAGGCCAGAACTCAGTTCCATGAACTTCATCCTGCTATTTGGCAATGCTTGGTTTTATCACCAGCCAATATCAGTGCTCTCTCCCTTATGTATGCTAATAGGCACTAAACCTATAGGCAGCAAGTTACTCAGCTTGCCGAAGTGGGCTCCAGCACACTGGTTTTCTATTCATAATGTCTGTCTTCACCATCAGTAGTACAGTGATCTGCATAGTTTGATAGGAAGTTCAAAATGCGAAGCTAGTTTCAGGACCATTGGCCTGAGTACCCTCAGATTTCCACTTAAGACTCCTAATCCCTTGGTTATAAACAAGTACTTTGGAAGGGAGTACAAAGACTTTACCCACAAAGGTTTTATAGTCATGGGCCAAAAAGAGTTAGCCTTCATATATCGCTCCTGTAAATAATACTTGAGCAGAGATTTATATCTTTGGCCTCAGTTCAATTACATTCAATCCAAGAAGTAATTATTGAGCCCCTGAGGTTTTGTTTAATGACCAGTTGCCCTGGGCCCTGGCCAGTTTACTCCAGACATGTGGATATAACCTGAGTCTCATAGTCTCAAGTGGGTCTCTTTTAAGAGCCTAAAAAGTTTCTAAAAATTATTCTTGAACTAGAAGGATGTTTCTGATTCTCAAGTTTAGGTCATTTATCTAATTCCTAAGTGTTTCTTCACCTTTGTTTTAAATAAATTCTGCCTAAGAAGATTACTGTGAAGTTAATCAGAAAATGGGCGTGAGCAGGCCCAGCAGAGAATACAGTACAATGTATTTCTTAAACTCATGCCTAATATTTGAGCCTGGGGTCTTCTTCTCCTACTGCAAGAGGAAAGTGAGTACCCTGAAGAATCTACAAAAAGGGATGGAGATCTTTAATAGGATCTTCCCGTACAAACTTTGGCTTTCACCCATCTTTTTATTAGGTAGGCAGCTGCCCTCCTCATGTAATTCAAAGGGGAGATGAGTAGGACTTCTTATCCACAAGGACAGTCACACTGTCATCCCACTCAGTCTTCGTTCAGAGTTATCTTTGATACTAGGGTTGGAAAAGCCAGTCATTAATGGAGTTTAACTACTAGATAAATACATTTTATGTGTGGTACCCTGACCTGGAGGTTAAAAAAGGAACAGTGGGCCTATCTTGGCCAAAGGCAAGGGTCCACTCATCTGAAAGTAATGTTAGTGGGTCATCTATACCCACCAGATGGCAGCACCATGCAAAGCCTTGAGCCCAGAGACGCCAATCAGGATTTGGGGGCTACGCAGGAAAAATGGGCCCTTTAGGTGGACAGCCCCAATCCCTGGTCTGACTGTGTGGGAAGTGAGTTTGTCAAGTCTCTAGGAAAAAAATGATGATTGGGGCTTCCAGCAAGGATGGATGTAAGGTTTAGAGATAAAGGAGATAAAGGAACTGGATTCTACCAAGCCACAGGGCTGAGATGTCATTGACAGAAAAGGCACATTTCTGGGGGAAGAAAAGGAAAAAAAGGAATGTTTGTTTAGTACCCACATTGTGTCAGGCCTAGTGTTTTTAATATGTTGTCTCTCGAGCACAGACTAGGGAGCCAGACAGCTGGATTTATATTCCAGATCTGCCATTTACTAGCTGTGTGATCTTGAGCAAATTACTTCACCTCTCTGTGCCTCGATTTTTTTCATTTATAAAATGGAGATAATAATAATACCTACCGTGTAAAAGATGTTGTGAGAATTAGATGAAGTCATGTATATAAAGCATATTAAAGGCACTATGTAAGTATTAGTTCTTGTTATGATTACTATCTCTGAGCACCAAAGTATCTGAAAGATAAATGAAAGGAGAGAAGACACAGCCACCCCCACCCCCAAAATTTTCCTCTAACTACAAGCAAAGGATCTTAGAAACAGACTCTGGGTTCCTCTTCCTTCATCTTATTGAAGGGCTCAAAGCAACTCTTAGCTGAACTGGAAGGCAGATCCTGACAGGAATCCTGCAACTAGACCCACTGAACCATCTGTCCACAAAATATTTCTGAGTACCTGCTCTGTGCTAGACCCAGTGCTAGTACTGGGACTGCTGAGATGACTCAGAAAACTGAGCCCCTGTCTTCAAGAAGTGCAGAAGGCAAACAAATTAAAAATGTAATACAGTATAATAAACACTAATTCGATGCACCATATTAACATGAAAGAGAAAGGTACCAGCGGTTAATAGAAGCACCAAGTCTCTTCCCAACAAGGTATTAGGTAACTTTTGAATGGTTCTGCTTCCATTCAATCACTAGACAGCTCCGCTGAATGAGAATTTGTTCTTAGATCAGAAAAACATCTGCAAGATATTTAACAGACCAAAGATTGATATCCAGAATATATTTTTAAAATCACATAAACCAGGTCTACAGCTATGCTGCCCTGAACAAGCCCGATCCCGTCTGATCTCAGAAAGCTAAGCAGGTTGGGCCTGGTTAGTACTTGGATGGGAGACCACCTAGAAAGACTAGGTGCTGTAGGTGTAAAAATAAAAAAATAAGGGATTGTAACCTGACAAGGTCCTTTCTTACAGTCTGTGAGGTCAACCAAGGGTTGCCTCGCCTAAAAAAAAAAAGAAAGAAAGAAAAGTCATATAAACCAAAATAAAATGAAGAGGCAAAGATACCAAATGGAAAAATAGGTCGAGAATATGAGGAAGCAATTAGCTAAAGAGAAAGCATAAATATCCAATAAGTATATGAAAGGCTGATGGCTAAACTTGTTCAACAATCAGGAAATACATCTTTAAAATATGTATAGCATATCTCACCTTATCAGATTGACGAATTTAATGTGATCATTTTTGAGTATCAGAGAGAATGTAAGAGAAATGAGTACTTGCATATCCTGCTGGTGAAAGTACAATTGGTACAATCACTTTGGAATGCAATTTGGCATTGATGATGAAATTAAAAATGCACATACCCTATGATCTTTATTCAAAGTATGGTCCATGGACCAGTAGCATCTGTATCAGTCAAGTGCTTATTAGAAACACAGAACATCAGGCCCATCCCACATCTACTGAATCAAATCTACATTTGAGTAAAATCCTCAGGTTAGTCATATATACAAAAATGTCTGAGAAGCAATACACGTGAAACTGTTCACCATAAACTTTCTTTGGGAAAAGAACCATAATTAAGGGTAGTAGACAACTTCTGAACTTCTTAACAAGTTCATCTGTAATGTCTGAATTTTTATAATGAATATTTCTTAATGTAATACTTCTGAAGTTTGAATTATTATTTTTTAAAAAAAAAATTATTCCTTTGGTTGAGCTGAAATCTGCTTCAGATTGGTTTCTCTCTTGCTTTGTGACCTCAGCTAGTCTTGTAACTACTCTAAGCCAATTTTCATCTATAAGCTAGGGATAACTATTATACCCAGTAAACAAATGGCCAGCCCAGCCTCATGCATTGGTACACTTTGATCACATCACACTAAATGCAATTCAACCTTTGCATTCATAATGACCATTCTTTGTCATCAGAAAAATGGCTAACCTTTATATTTTATGGCCATAGAGAAGAGGGCAATACCATAGGAGTAAGATTTTTGCCAAATGCAACAAGTATACACACACACATACACACAGACAGCACACATGCATGCACACATACACACAGCTCTTGAAGTACTATGATAGTTGTATGTGTTTCCTATTAAAAAAATAAATGGAATCTTCAAGGTACATAACCATTTTCATTGTACAGTGAGGGCAGGAATGTTATCAACCACCACCTCTTTCTTTTACTCACTCAGAGCCATTTTTTAGTTTTGTATATTTTCCATAAATAACATTTTTATAGCATTGTCTCCTAGTGGAGATGTAGGAAAAGATTTTATAAATGCTTTGACTTTCTGTTTTTTAAAAGGATGCTCAGTAGGATATATGTTGATTAGGAAAGCAGTAGAACATAATGGTTACACACAGGTAACCAGACTTGGGTTTGAATTCTGGATCTGCCATTTACTAGTTCTGTAAAAGTGGACAAGTCATAATATCTCAATTTGCTCATATATAAAATGTAATATCTACCTCATAGAGTTGTTAGAAGATGAAATAATTTACAAAGGGTAAGCAGTCTGGGGTAAGCATCACACAATGTTAGTTTTAATAGTATTTAATATTTTTATTTAAATAATCAAGCATGCTATTTCATTGCCAATTCATAATTATGGATACCCTATTGCATATATTCAAGAACCTAACCATTCTGTAGCCCAGGGACTAAATGTATATTTTTAATGTTTTATTAAAGGGATCAGTATCAGTTTTCTATACAAGTAATAGAAGTAAAACCAAGTAGAACTACACAGAACAGTGATGTGTCTTGTTAGACCACTTATATCTCTAGGGCAGGTAGGCTGTACTAGTACTGTTGTTCACACATGTCTTGATCTTCACAGCAAGCTCATAAGGAAATTAATATTATAATACCCATTTTTAGATGGAGAAACTGTATCAAAGGTCTGACATTAATGAGTAAAAGTAGTAGATGGTTTCTAACTCCAAGACCAGTACTCTTTACAAATACCACAACCCTCCTGAGTATCTGTTAAGGAATATCTATCTTCAGTGAAAGAATTACTGACTGATTAAGATGCAAAAGTGAAAGACCTCTTCAAGTATTTGCATCTACAAAGAGGATTGGTGCAAACAGAAGCACTTTCAAACCCTTATTGGATATTGTTCCCTGAGCAAGGAAAAGAGCTACTAAATTCCCACTCCGAAAGAGAATCCGGTTGGTGAAGTGGAGGAAAGGGAAGCCACATTTATTGAGCCCCTAACTGGAGCAGAAGTATAGTCACAGATTTCCTCATACCCATGAAAGGTGCTTCCCTGGAAAACTCATGTGTGGGCTTTGGGAAGGCAGGAAGAAGAGGAGCTGGGATGGTGAACTCCCTGGAGGCTACCTTGATGCCTCGGTAAAGGACAGAAAGCTCCTTCAGCTGCCTCACAGCACAAAGCCTCAGAGGAATAGCACGGACATGTGTGAGGGATTCCTATTGCCAGCCACCCAGGAGGATAAGCAGTGACCTTTTCAGCCTTGGTATATGATGGTCTGGGGCATTATTGGCCCTTAAGTATGTTCTGTGCTTTGCTGCCAGACAGATGGTAAATAAAATATTCAGCAAACACAACCTTCTCACAACAGAGAGGTGACTGGCTTGTTCAGAACAGAGTGATTTCTGTAGAAAGCACAAATTGCAAGTGGCAAGAAGCAGCTGGGAGATAGTCAACAATCTGCTTCCTGTGACAGAGCCAGAGACCAGAGATGGGGACAGCTTGCATTTGCAGCAGGCCCAGAGGCCCTCCTTAGAGAATGGTGTAATTCGTCATTGAAGAAATTCTCTAAACTTAATTTCAAGACAAATGTAGATGTACAAAAGTCCAAAGTACTCAAATGTTTGATTCCAGAAAACACAGCCTCAGCAGGTGCCAATGGATAGGCTGATGTGGCAGGATGTATTTACAGATACCAAAACAATCACTCTCTGACAGGGCCCAAATCGAAAGTGTCTAGGTATTTGCTAGCAATTCTCCACTGTGCATGGGCTCCTTTATCCAGGCATTTGCAAGCATGATGAGGGAGCTGACAGACTCTAGAATAAAGTGCTTAGGACCCGTGTTCCCAAATAGTTGGACAGGCATAGCAAATTCATTGCCATCCCACTCCAACTTCATTGCAGGGTCACTGCAATGATGAAGGGGTAGGCCCACCCTTGTAAGGAGCTCACTCATAAAGCTTATTTCTGAAGTCTTAACAAGTAAGATTCTTATTTGTGATGTATTCTGATACCAAAATTTAACAGTGCAAATTCATTTATTTTCCAATAAACTGTCAAAAAATCTCACTTCCCACTCCCTATTCAACCATAATAATCATCTCCAAAATAGCTTGTGATAATGTTGCCAATGATTACAACATGGTTAAATCCAATGGCATTTATTTCTCAGTCCTCATCTCACTTTTCAGTAGCTTCTGACACTTAACTTTCTCTTCTTTCTTAAAACATTCAATTTCCTTAGCTTCTAGGACAACACACTTTCCTGGATTTCCTCTTGCCTCTCCCTACTGCCAACCTGTCCTTTTTTTAATCTAACCATTAAATGTTGTAACTCCTCTAGATTCCATCCAAGCCTCTCTCCTCTTCTTTCTCTGATTTCTCCAACTCTAGCCATTTCATTTATACCCAAACCATTAATTACTCTCTATAGACAGATGATTCCAGCCAGGTCTCTCCTCCAGGCTCCAGATCAGTATATCCAATTGTTTGTTAACGCTCCTTAAATGACTTAAAAGCATCTCAAGGTCAAAATGGCAAAAACAAACTCATGAGCATCCCCTCCTCCCTACCTTCCCAAATTTGGACCTCTTTCAGTGTTCCCCATCGCAGGGGCTGATAACATCCATTTAGATGTTCAAAACAGACACTCAAAAGTTATCCTTGACAATTCCCTCTCCTTTGCTCCCCATGCCCAATCCATGACTAAGTGGAATTGGTTTTAACTACAAATTACATCACAAATCCTTCTACAACTCTCCATGTCTTCTACCATGACTAAACTGTCTCTGTATCTCACCTGGACTATTAACTATATACAATGTTAGTCTGTTGGCTCCAGGAGGGCAGAGATGGGTCTCTGAGTTTTACTCACGATATCCTCAAAGCCTATCAGGGTCCTAAATATTTAATAAATTAATGAATAACATTTCTACTTAAATTATGTATTATTTGATAGTCTCAGAGAACACTAAATCTGACATATAAGAATCTCCAGAAAATTGAATCATGATTTGTTCCTTTATATTTCAATCAGTTTGGAAATGAATCTTCCTAAAATACACTAACACATGTTTCTTTTTTTCTTTCAGAAAAGATAAAATCAAACTGTCAGTGTACTGAGATGATTATACACACAGAGAACTCTAAATAAATGCCAATTTATTATCATTAATAAATAAATAAAAATCAATCATTTCAAAAAAACAATTTGGAAACAATGAAAAAATTACATTTATAGCAACAAAATATATACCTAAAACTCAAGCTAGCAAAAGTTATACAAGAGTCATCACAGCTCCAACTGTCTGTCATATTTCCAATGGTCATAGTTCCCACCCAGGATGTTATAACTTAGTAAAAAGTTGAGGTCCAGAACTGGCCTCTTTAGCCAACTCTACTATCTTCTACTGAAGGTTCCCCCACGCCTCCCCCCACCCAGTGGGCCTCCCAGATGGAACCCAAATGTCTGGAGTAACTTAGTGGAGGCCAAGAGTCCAGGATAGTTGGAGGAGGATTGGGAATCTAAGTCCTTACAGAATGGAGGCCTGAGGGGCCTCCCCACTCTTCAGACAGTATTTTTTCCTACTGCAGCCTTCTAGATTATAATCAAATAACATCGTTTTAAGTCTATTATACAAACAACAATGACGAAAAGAACAACAACAACAACAACAAAATAAGTCACCTGAATAAAAGAAGTTGAGCCAGAGTCTCTCATCGACCCGGATTCCTGTCTGTACTTCTGACACCACCAACTGTGAAAGGTTGAGTATCATCCACCTAAGGGATAAGGGATTAGTGTCTGAATATCTGAGTACTGAGGTGCTGGAGAGCCTCAGTCTTAAGACTGGTGAAAAGCAAATCTAAATCTGTACAGAACAAGGTGCTTCCCACACTTAACCTAGGGTGAGGCCACCAGTGGTGGAGTCAGGGGCCCAGTAAGGGTCAGAGCCATCTCCATGCTGGCAAAAATCTGTAAGTCCAAGTGCTGAAGGATCATTTATATTGGTTGGTCTGTGGCCTGTTAGGAACTGGTTTGTACAGCAGGAGGTGAGCAGTGGGTGAGCTAGCGAAGCTTCATCTGGATTTGTAGTGGCTCCCCAGCACTAGCATCACCACTTCAGCTCCACCTCACCTCAGATCATCACGCATTAGATTTTCATAGGAGCACCAATCCCTGGTGCCAAAAAGGTTTGAGACTGCTGGTTTATATGCTTTGCTTCTCTGAGGAAGTTTCCTCCGACCATTTGAAATCCCTAAAATGCTGCAGCTGTCTAGAAAATGTTCTGGCGGAGCTTTTGAAGGAGGCCCATTGCCATCATGGCCACTATGTCGTTTTGCCTCAGCCCATGTACTTACTGGGTTCACAGATGAGAGCTGGAGTCTTTGACCAATCCCCAGTCCTTCCACTCCAGTAATCCTAGGATGGCCACCCTCACACAGTGGAAGACTCATAGCTGGCCTCCGAGACTGGAGCGGGAAGACCGAGCTCCATGCTTTGCAGCCATCTTGGGATGTTCCACCAACAACTCGCAAGAGCTTCTGGGAATGTGGAGGAATCTTTTTCCTGACTTTTTCAAGAAAGGTTATTTAACATCACATTTTGTTGTTGACTCAAATTAATCACTAAAAGGCTATCAAATACGAGGTTAAAATGAGAGGATGCCATTGGGATAGGACTTTTTGCCTTTCCGTTGAATAATACCAAATTGCTGAGTAATTTAGGTTTGTTTATGTTAACCTTTTTTAATGTGTGTCTTTCCTTAGAATCAAACTGCCACCTTTCACATGCCAGTTTTTTTATACTCACTGCACTCCCAAATTCTTTCTAAACTGTTACTCTTAATCTGCTGTAAACTGAGAAAACAAACAGCTGAATTATTAGAATTGGATGTAAATGAGGAAAAAAAGAATTTGCGAGAGGAACCGAGGGCCTCTCCTATGAAAGTATTCAAGGGTTTGACACATTTATTGGTTCACTTATTTCCTGCTTCACAACTCCCTCACTGTTCCAGCTGCTTGCACTCCTGGCCCCACCAATCCATTCCCCACAAAGCAGCCAGAGTGATCGCCAAAAACTCAAAATTGATTCTGTCACACACACACACACACACACACACACACACACACACACATCTATTCTCTCTTAGAACCCTTCAGTGGCTTCTCATTGCCCTCAGCATGAAGGCTAGCCTCCCTGACAAGCATTCAAAGTTCTACCAGACTTGGCTTATTTTCTTCCTTCACACGTCTAGGCCTCTCACCTCACCATATCACCCCAGTTCATCTTACAGTTTTCATCTTAACCCCTTCACTAAAGCCTTCCTGACCCCCTGAACAAAGTCACGTGTCCAACATTGACCCACAGCGCTATCTACCTCCCCACACATTTAGTCTCAAATCAAACTCATAATAACATACTAGCATTATAGATTTGTAGTCCCACCGTTGACTAGCTGGATTGCCTCGGGCAAATTACTTCACTTGTCTAAGCCTCAATTTTTTTATCTGTAAAATGGAGATAATTATTTCACCCACCTCTTAACCTCACAGTGAAGATTGAGACGGTGCATATAGAACACTTAGCATAATAAATATGATTCTGTTTTGGTTACTGTCTTCTTCACTCGAATGTGAATCCTGTGAGGCCAGGAGTCATGCCTGCCTTGTGCTCACCATGGCATGCACAGCACTCAGCACAGAATCTGGAACAAGCCTATTCAATTATATGCTGACTATTTGGTGAATGAATACATGAATGAATGTCAATTTCCTGCCCCCCCCCAAAAAAAAAATCTGCAGGGGCACCCATTTCAAACTTGAGCACATTTCCATTCTTCCACATGGCATTCTTCAACCTGCAACCACTGGCTTCTTCAGCTTCTCTCTGCTGCACCTTACCAACTTGTCTGATAAAATTCCCTTTCCCTCCTCTTCCTTCATCGAATCTCCCTTCTGGGCCTGAGTCCTCCCTCATCCAGGAAGCTTTCCTGTGCCCACTGTTCAGGTCTTCTTGGAACTCCTACTTGGCATCACTCATTTTGTTCTCAACCATTCTCCAACTCCTCTTCAGCCTCACCTCTTCTCCCGTTAAGATGCGGAGGCCTTGAAGGTAGGCTCTGTTCTACTTCTCCTCTTGTGCCCCATACCCACCTCAGCCCCTGGTCAGAGTCTCTCTGCCTCCTGCTCCTTCCAAAGAGACATTCCTTTGATAATGTTCTCTCGAAAAATTACATCCTCACAGTGTTTACTCTGAGTTTCCAAGCCTTACCACGCCTCACTTAAGGTATTGACTTTTCAATTCACGATAAATTATTCAGCAGCTCATTTTCAGCCAAAATCATCTTTTCTTCAGCACCCGTTCTCCTCCAGCCACCATCTCAGGGCAGCCTTCGCATCTAATGGTGTGTTTACAATTTGTGCTTTGCTAGACACTAAAGCAATGCAGCACACTCAAAGACGATAGAGGGAATTCTCAGCAGCCGGAAGGGCCCAACAAGAGTTTTGCTCTGCTGTTTACCGAGAACAGAGATTTCTGTCTCCACTACAAAGGATCTATATGCAGAAGGTGGCAGAGGGGTGCTGCCTAATAGGCAGGACTTTCTCTGGAACTTTCTGAACTCCCTGAAGAGCAGCCCAGCACCTGATGGGCACAGCAGGATCTAATTCAGTCAACCCTAGGCTTGAGGATTTTTCAGTCTCTGTGCCATTGGGCTGATGTAAGAAAGAAAAAGGAAAAAGAAAGAGCATAAGAAACCATAAATCCTCCACAGAGACATATGAGAAAGCAAGCAAACAAAGCAGCACAGAATGCTTACCCTTAGTAATGGGTTTTTAAGGTAGAGTCACCCCATCCGGCTCAAAGGACCACTACCACCCCCTGTCCCAGTCCTTCCTGTCTAATGATCTTGCAGCCCAGCACAAGCCCCTTTCTTCTTGGTGTTCCTATCCCTGGCACTTCAGCTCCTTTCCTCTCCGTGTTAACCCCGGGTCTCATAGGCTCCCAAGTGGAGACCTCACTCTCACCACCGCCTCCTAACCTGAGTGTGCCTCAGATCACAGGTCATTTATGTAGATTCGGGGACAACAGACACATTAAGGTGTAATTTACATGGTCAGTAATGGGGTAAGGGAGCGAGGGGACTATCATTGAGAGTCATAAGAAGGAAAGGAGACCCTCTTTGTCTTAAATGTTGCTAACACCTATAACTTCATTTTCTTTGTAATTATTTGATCAACAAGTAATTAAGTCAGCCTGAGGGCTTATTTTAATGACGACTTTCAAGGGATTGACCCTGAGAAGACCAGCATTGAGGATGCTCACAACGAAGCAAATGACAAGACTTCCTTGGATCCCATCAAAACTGAGCCAATGTTCCTGGTGGCACCACAGAAGGCGTTAAACACAAACAAAAACAATAACAAAATGAATAAAATAGCAAGGGTACAGTATGTGCAATAGCCAAAGGGAAAAAGTAAAGTTAATCGACATGGTAGCCGCCTTTGCTCTGCCACAAAACCCCCTCTTCCCCTCCTCATTCCTTTCCTTCGCTAAACACTGAAAGGATGCGAAGCCTGAGAGGATAGGACACTTTACCAGAGGCACCCACACTCTCTCCCTGGAGTAACCTCAGCCTTGGCAGGCACTTTCTGCCACCCTGCTCCTCCTACCACCTTCAGACCCCCTTCTGGCATATCTGATTGTATAAGAGATGGGCATCTCTGTTACCAGTAGGGAGTAAATCTATTAGCAATAGGGAGTAAAAGGGGTAGTGGTGCATAGTTGGGTGATAAGATGACCATTTTAGGACATCCATGATGGGCCATATGCAAGGAGAGAGAGGCAGAGACAGAGAGAGAGACAAAGAGACAGAGAGTGATTCTACAATTACATTTCATTAGATTTCCCTAAATCCTAGTTGAGCTTCATTGAATGGGTGTTCTTGCCACCCTGATTTATATAGACCTGGAATCCCTATGTCAAGGTACTCACAAGCTATATTAAAGAAATAATCACCTGCATGAAGATAAAATACTAACATTTAAATGAGTACTATAAGTTAGAGCTATGGTAAGCTATGGATATAGAAACACACCATTCTAATACGAAACAATCAGAGAGATTGATAGGTTTTACATCACTCTTACAGCTGAGACACTGATGCTCACAAGGCTCAGTCACTTCTACAAGATCCTGTAACTAAAAAATAGCAGAGCTGGGACGTGACCGGTGGGACTGACGGCAAACCACGCTCTCCAATCTCCATGCTCTTCTGTAGTGTGAAAAGATGTATGGTATTTTGCTCTGGGAACATCAAGAAACCAGTATGTTTACATCAATGAAGTTTCCAAATAGATGAAGTACACCCTTCGAGGGGAAAAAAGTTTTTATTTTTCAAAGGAAACCAATAAAATGCACCTAAGCCAAAAAAATTTTTTTGTTTTTCAAACATGTTTGTTGAAAATCCTGACTTATGTGAGATTTCCCTGCCTACTCAAACTGATCCCTCACTGAACACAGTGTAACATTTTTCTGGTTGGTTTATTTATTCAAAAATATATGTAGGACCTCTTATTTGCCTGTAACTAAACTAAGAACTAACTATGCAGAATTGCATAAAATAAGACATCTGTCTTCAAGGAGTTCATAGGTCTGGTAGGGGAAATATTAAAATGATATTCATAATTATAACCATGATCATGGTAGCTAACATCTTCACTTGTATTATCTTAATCTTGAAAATAAATCTATGCAGAAAATATTGTCTTATTATTGTTTATTCTTATTTTACAGAAGAAGAAACTGATATTCAGAGAGTCCAAGTAATTTATAGCAGCAAATATTGAAGCAGAGCAAATTCATATAATCTATATAGAACCAGAGCTATTAGCACTAAACTCTACAGTTTCCTCCAAGTAAATAAATAATTGCAAGCAGTGTGATCAGGAGAAACCAAAGTCAGGCACTGGCTCGTGATCACAAGGAAAGAATGATCAGACAAGTAGGAGCAGGAGTTCACCAGGTAGCCAAGGGAGACCAGCCAGACAAAGAGCATATGCAAAAGCACAGAGATGTGAAAGAGGATTAGGCACCAAGAGAGCTGCAGTATCATGCATTTGGAACGTAACTGTGGGGAGACGAAGGACAAGGGAGAAAGTGGGGAGCAATGAGGGTAGAAAGGCTGGAAGGGCGCAGATTTGGGGCAACCCTCATTTATGCCTAACGTTCCTGGAGAAACTTAGGAGGCAATAAAGGAGACAAGTCGGGGGAGGATGAGATAATATCTGTGTTCTAGAGAGATTATTCAGGCTGCAGTGTGGAAGGTAAGAGTGAAGAGTTAGTGGTTTTTGAAGGGCAAGAATGGTAGGAAGGAAGAGATGCTGTCCCTCCAGGGACTAAGGAAATGGTGTGTGTATGCGTATGTGGTTGGGGGTGGTCACAATGAATGACTAAGAATACAGTCCTTGAGTCCATAAATGCTACATATCTTACTGTATAGGGTGCTCAGTGAGAAACTTTACAAAAAGAGAAACTCAAGCGTCATTCTAGATGCTCCTTTCCTTCACCAGTCTTCATCCCTCTCTCAACACACACATTAATTGTCTCAGAGTCCTGGATCGTCTGCTGCTTTTCTACCTCTAAGTGCAGGTCTCACCATTTTTTCTTTTGACTGTGTGCTGTTCATCTTTGGAGTCCTGACACCTACCGCTGTGCTTGGAACAGATAGGTAATGGCTAATGTTTGTTCAACTCAGTGGAACTACTTAATCTTGTGAGATCAATGTTCCCTGTACAATGCCCTTGACCTGAGTGAAATCAGTTCACGTCCTCCTCACTTGTGATCTTGACATAAGTATTTCTCCCAAGTCTCAGCAAAGTTGGTGATTTCTGCTTGGCTTCCTCAGCACATTAGAAATACCACGTTTCATCATCAGTTGCTGTTTTCTTCAAAAACACTTTATATTGCCCAGCATCCCCTGGGTAATCAAAGCAAATATAATGTCTTTACTACATCTATTTTTCACTTGGAATGCATGGCAAGCCTTCATGGAAAATTTCCTCAAGTTCACATTTCCTTTCAGAACGAGTCATTATCTACATTAACCCTTGAATTACCATTCATATTCTCTGTCTCTCTCTGTCTCTGTCTGTCTCTGTCTTTCTCTCTGTCTCTCTGTCTCTGTCTCTGTCTCTCTGTCTCTCTGTCTCTCTGTCTCTCTGTCTCTCTCTCTCTCGCACACGCACACACTCATTCCTGGCCCTTTGTGGTTGGATTGAGCCATGTGACTGGTTTTGACCCATGTGACCTAAGTGGAAGTTCCGTATGTCACTTTCAAACCAGAGCATTTAACTGCCAGTGCCAAGCTCTCCAGAGTTGTTTCTTTTCTTCTGCCATGGCAACCAACAATGTTGAAGATAAGTATCTCCCATAGAGATTTACTTTCACATAAAATTTTACGTCAACTTTTGGATCTCAAAATGGTGACCCACTTTTTCTTCGGCACACATGCTTTCACTTATCACAGCCATCAAAACAGACTTACCTGCCAAAGTTGACAGCTCCGCTCCGACAAGGTGAGACTTGTTGCAAGCTGTCTCCACACTGTCTTTGTTTCTCTGAGACACAAATGAAAATATGTGTCCTAACTTTAAAGTCACAGCTAGTCTGGAAGTTCCAGTCAACTAGTGTCTCCAATTGTGCCTAGTTAGAGTTCTATGCAAAGAAGGTTTCCAGTAAATTCATTGCTCGTTTCTTTGAACATAGTGGATACATGTAATATTAATGTTTCTTTGATAGTGTGGTGACTTCAGGAACCTTCCTTTTTCAGGGCCTGCCTAGACCAGAACAAAGGGTCCTTTCACTGCTATGATAGCTTATGTGACATACCAACTTAAATCTTGAAGGTAGATTAGGTTGGTAGTTATCAAATTTCATTGTGCCTAATCATCAATCTAATAATCTTCCCCAAGTCAGCTGGTCTACTTAGAATCCATATTTTTAATAAAGTGACTCTGATGTAGGTCAATTGCAATTTGAGAAATTCTGGATTAGATATTTAAGTTTTTTAAAACTTTAGGAGTCTGTGGTTAACTTCAAATTTCAGGTATGCAAGAGATTCAAACGTTCAGCTAAAAATATCATAAAAAGGCAGTGGTCACTTTCAAATATTCCTTGCTTACTGGTGGAGCTGAGGCATGGGCATGGATGGGCTGCAATTTTGCCCGGCCAGTAAAGGCTCTAAAGGAGACTAGAAGGAGAGTCTCTTACCTAATGGCACCAGTGATGCTGAGACAGAGTCCAAGCTGGTGACGAGCTATGGCACATGAATCAAGAATGCAAAAGGGCTGCCAAATCAGGGTGAGAAAGGGGTCCAAAGCAGGTTCTGAAAGTAAAGCATAAGGGCAGAGAATGAGAAGGAGAAAACGGAAGTGGCAGATCCATCCAGGCAGTGAGCTGAAGGAAGAGAGCTGAGTGATTCTAAGCATAGACACAGTAGCTTGGTATCAAGCTCCCCCTTGTCTAAAGCAAGCCAACAGATATGAGCACAGCACAGTGATTCCTAGAGTAAAGATAAAGGGTTTCTGGGAACTAGATCCAACAAAATTGGGTTGAAATTTAATCCAAGGGCCAGGAGTGGAAAAAGTCAGAGGACCAGTGTAATCCATGACCCAGGGAGAACCAAAAGTTGAACCCAATAAATTTGGTTGTTAAGTTAAAGGGTTGACTCATGGGGTTAGTCCTAATAGGAGACAAAACTACAGAAACCAAAATGGAGTAGAGTAAAACAAAGAGCAGGAGTGGAGAGAGAAGTCAAAGGCAATGGTCCTGCTTGTCGTTGTGAGACTGGTCTCTCAGTTTTATTGGCTCCGTGTGGTGTGGCACAGTGGCCTGGTTTAAAGACAAATAAGGCAGGCACTGACTTGTCCCCACTGGATCACAGAGAGGATGGGGCCCTTGTATCCAAGACCTTTTACAGCCAGAACTCAGTCAAGGTCTATACATCCACCTTGGCCATAAGAGCGTAGGTAACAGATGCCAAATGCAGCACTGAGGAATTAAAGATAGGATTTTTGGGCTATGCACTTACTAGGCTCACATTTGGAAACAAACACACCCTAATAGGGAGACAAAAGACTGTGAGAACAAGAAAGGGCAGTGTTCTCTCCTCCCTCATCTTCTTTTTCCTCCTGTTATAGAATGCCTTTGCTGAAACAATCAGCCATAGCCCAGTAATTCCACTGAGGCTGTGTTGTTTCCCATCACAAACATGGGCACATCCATCATTAAAAATTCTTTGTGCTTAAGGAAAAAATAATTTAAGGCTCATTACAGTTTTTGTTTTCCAATCAGTTAATAGAATGTTGTAGATAATGGAGGGAGAAGGCAGAATGGGGCTGGAAGACTGGAAAATTCATTCTATTCCCAGTTCTGATATTGACTAGCCATGTGACCTTAGGCAAATCACATTATCTCTTTAGGCTTTTGTTTCCTTGTTTGTAAAAATAAGATTATTGAACTTCATGGTTTCTAAATGTCCTTCCAACTCAGACATTCTCTGAGATCCATAATTCGATACACATGGATTGCCCATCTTTCCCACCTAACAAGAAAGCTTAGAAGAGTATATTTGGCTTTCCGTTGCACAAATGGGCACTTACCTGTTGCATGAATGGATGGGGATAAAGGGGTTAATGAATGAGTAACACCTGATGACACATATTACAGAAAGTGTGTGTGAAAAGTTCTTTCCAATGAAAAGTTTGGCATACCAAGGTGAGACAGAGACCTAAAGCAGATAATAAAAGTAAATCGTAAAGTTAGGGAAATGGGGAGGTAGACAAATGAATAATATATCCAGATCCACTTTTGGCCTTCACTGATGCTGTGTCCTAGAATCATGAATACGGACTGTCAGAACTCAGAGGCTCACTATGTCAAATTAATCCATTTGACAGGTGGGAAGACTAACACTAGAAAAGTGACTTGCCTATAGTCCCAGAGCTAGCTAGCAACCAAGAGCTAGAACCAGTTCCTCTGCCTCTCCCCACTGTGCCTTTCCTCCATCTGTGCTGTCACCCATTGCCCAAAAGAGCAGCTAAAAATGGAGATGAAGTTTTAGCCAACGGCCCAGAGTTGATGACCCAATGTGACTTGATTGCCAACATAACATTGGAGCAGAAAACTTTCCAAAATATTCCCAGAGAAACCCTATGCCTTTTATCCCAACCCGTGCTTGAGGACCAACCTTCCGCTTTCCACCCCATCGCAAGTGAAAAGGGGCATGGAGCAGTGGGCTCTGAAAAATGCACATTCTATAAGAGAAGACAACCAGGAGCAAAGGCAGAAAGAGCTAATTTTAAGGAATTTTTCTCAAAATAATTCCAGAAATTTGGGTTTACTAAGAACACACAGAGGCAGTGATGAAGGTTAGAGCCTCCTCCTCTCTCCAGAACCATGAAAAACCCCTTTACCTTCTGGCCAAGATTTTTGCCAAATAACTTCTTCATAAGGCATTCAAAATCTCTTGACCTTAGTTTTTCTTTCTATAAAACAGAGGGCAAGGCCTATGATAATCAAATGAGGCCCACGGATAGCCAAGCAGCATATTCATCCACTCAAAACTCTGTTTTTATCAGGTCATCTCTACTTAATCTCTTATGGCCCTCTGTGTTCATTCTTATCCCTGAAACACTGCTTATTCTGTTTCCTCGCCTAATATAAGCACTTTGATAACTAACTCAAGCCCAGAGAGGTACTTTCTTCCTGTTCTCTGCATTTATGGTCTATTATACTCATTTGACACCTGGATGCATGATGCCTGAAGTTACAAGTTATTGTTGTTCCAGGATAATATGTCTTACTATCAGCAGTAGGCAGAATAAGTCCCCAAAGATGTCTACATCCTAATACCCAGAACCTGTGAACGTGTTATGTTGTGTGAAAGGGAGATGGTTGCAGATGGAATTCAGGCTGTTAATCAGCTGACCTTAAAGAGAGTATCCAAGTAGGCCCAATGTAAGCACAAATTTCCTTAAATGAGGAAGGAGAAGTCAGTAGAGCCAGAACTAGAGAGAATGATTTGACCAGCCATTGTTAGGTTTGAACAGGGGCGAGACCACAAGCAAAGGAATGCAGGAGGCCCCTAGAATGTGGGAAAAGGGAAGGAAATGGATCTTTCCCTATAGCTGCAGAAGGAACACAGCCAACACCTTGATTTTAGCTCAGTGAAGCTTGTTTCAAGATTTGGACTTCCAGAACTGTAAGATAAAAAACTGGGGTTGTTTTAAATCACTATATTTATGGTAAGTTGTTAGGACAGCAATAGGAAGTTTATACACTGCCTATTACACCCTACACTTTATGCTAAACTGTTGGATATCATGGACTATAGTAAATATTTTACTTCTCACTGCCAAATACTACTAGATAAAAAGTATGCTATATATGTGTGTGTGTGTGTGTGTGTATACACATATATATATATATATGAATACATGCCCTAATTGGTGTGAAAAAATTTGGAAATTAATCAATCCATTGAATGATAGACTCAGATTCTAAAAACCCTTGAAGGCAGACTCAAGTGTTTAGTTACAACATATGGTTTCTAGGACATTTCTAACGTAGGTGACTCCTAAGTCTTGTGTTATTATTTTCCAAGACCGCATTTTACATTGGAAATAACATTGGACTTGAAGTCAGAAAACCTGAGACAGAGTCCTGCTACTGACATATATTAGCTGTCTGACCCTGAACAAACCATGTAAGTTACCTAAGCCTTAGTTATCTTATCTATAAAAAGAAGATAGTAATCACCCTTCTGAGAACTATCAAGGCTGTGCTGAGGATCAGATGAGTCAATGCACAGGAAAGGCTTTGAAAATGGAAAATGTGCAAATAAAGGGGGCTGTCAATTACCATCCTCCTCTTTGGGCTAACTTTTGGCTAATAAACATTTTCTTAGTGCCACTACTGTGCTCACATTGCTATATGAGGCCTGGTTGGGGAAATGTAAGAAATAAAAGTTTTAGAAGAGTTCATAGTCCAAAGGAGAGGCTAGAGTGAAATGAGTCAGGTTGTTCAGTTTCTACTCTGATCTGGGAACCCAAGGCCATTTGTTGCTTGCTTGGCCCCACACACTGAGAGACCAGGTACAGCTGAGAATGAACAAGGATCCTCCTGCTAGAGATCACAGTTCAGTGAGCTGAGGCCCAGGGCCCAGAGTTAACCAACTGAAGAGAGGGTCTTTTCATTTGGGGGGAAGCCATGTGCAGGAAGCTGGTGCTACCTAGATAGAGAGAACCTGTGGAGCAGTTCCTACCTGCTGGGAAATCCTTGCAAGCTCCTTCTTCATCTCTGGGATCTCCACAGATACATGGCCCCTTGGGGCCGGGATCTGACATATCCAGGCACAATCTCTGGAAGATGTCTGGCTCTCAGGGCTAATATTTGGGCTCTTCAATGGACAGTTCACTGCCTCGGGGAGTTAAGTTTTCTAGGATGCCAACGAGGCCTGTCTCAGGCAAAGAGCTGAAGTAGGATAAGCTTCTGGTTTGGCTCCTTACTTCTCGAAGGAAAGTGCTCTAGACTCCCCCATTCGCTTAAAATGTCCAAGACATTCACAGTGCTGTCACTCTACAAATAAACTCATTAAAAAAGAAAAAGATGAAAACATGACACAAAGCTCTTCATCTCCCTTCCCATTAGCCTCAAATTCTCTCCACAGCTCTTCTCAGCTTCAGAAATGTGAGATAAAGAGTCCTGCTAACTATTTAAATCTAATTTCTTACTTGTGCTTTTGATCCTACACTAATCCATAAATGCAAAAAGAGGAAAAAATGCTACAGGCAAAAAAAAAATGTTCATTATAGCAATATCAATAAAAATTACATAAGCTAGAATCCTGGTTAAAGATGGCAGTTTGCTAGCATGTTTTTTTTTCTTTCATGTTTTGCACCCACTAATATGATAGAAAGAATAATTCTTAAAAAACCACATAGAGAATGGGAAAGGGGACATCAGTATGTGAGAGATTTCAATACATTTTTAGAAGACCGAATGTTGTTGGAGGACTAGTTATTGATTCGGCAGGATAAAAGAAGCCAGAGGAGGGGCATGAAAAAATTCAGCAATTTTCTCCCTAAAAACCTGGAAAGACTTCAAATTCAGTGGAACCAGATCACTTAATCAAGGAATCTGTTACCCAGCCAACTCACTTCTTCCCCAGGCAAGAAGATACAAGTTTTCTTCTCTGGCAAAATTAACAGGAGAAACTCAGGGTCCAGGGGCACCTCAAAAATGTGGGGCAAGAGTAATGACAAAAAGATTAATGGAAAGTCTACAAAATGAAGTGATCAGACCACGTCCTTCTCTGTCCCCATCATGTCCAGATCCCTGCAGGCAGAATGCTTGTAGTCAGGTACTTCCTTAGGTGGCTTTTGGAAAGTCTCTTATCTGGCATTTGGGGAGCAACAGTGAAAGGACCAACTACTTCCCCAGTATCCTGAAGTGAAGCCCATCAGCTGAAAAGCACCACCACCACCCACTCACGCACGTAATCTTGCTTAAACACATTCACATTTTTGTATCTTTTTAATAAGAACAGACAAGCAAGATCCACCAAATAATTGAAAATAACCTCTAACACAAAAGTAAGATATCAAAACAAACAAAAAAACACCTTATGTAACTGAGATAATGCAAGACAGATTTCCCCTGATTATTATCCTCAGTTACATATATAACATATATAAACACACACACACACACACACACACTAAACAGTAGGAAACTAAGATGGAAAACATTCAGAGATTAAGAAAGAGCTCTTGGAAATGAACATATTTAATTGCCAAAATTAAAAACTTGAATCGAATACTTGGAAAATAAAGTCCAAAAAATATGAAGGAAAATAGAGTAAAAAGACAAAAATGACCTATTGGTAGGAAAAAAAATTTAAAAAAAATAAATCCAAAAGTTGTATTGTACAAATTATAGGAACTTAGAAAGAAAGAACAGAGAAAACGAGGGGAAATGAAGTACGGAGGGTATTATTACTTTCTCAAAACAAGTTTGTATATTGAAAGGACACATAGGCTGTCTATCATAGTAAATTAAAAAAAAACATATTAAAAGTTAATGAACATGAAATTTCAGGTACCAGGGACAAATAAAATTATAAGATATTCTAAATTTTTTTTAATTGCAAAGAAGGAATAAGAATTATGATGGCTTCAGACTTTTCCTTAGCAACACTGGCTAGCAGAAGACCATGGGCCAAGGCTTTCAAAATTCTATTGAAAATTTTTTGCAACTTAAAATTTACACAGTTAAACTATCCAAAAAATTTAACAGTGGATAGTTTGGGCATTTTATGACTCCAAAATTATCTCCAGTTATTAGGAAGTTACTTAAGGATATACTCCAACAAGAAAAAGAGGGAGTAAACCAAGAAAGATGATGACAGGAAAAAAATCAAATATATGTTAGGAAAATGGTATTGGGAGACCTCAGTGTAACATACGTGTAACTTCCTAGCATCACAGAGGACTCCGAAGGGTCACCTCCAACAAAAAGAGAGAGGAACTCCATGTAATTTAATAGCTTTAAAAATAGAGCATATGGAAAAGATTAAGAACACATGAATAACAAAATATGAATATATTTTTAAATTAAGCAATTATAAATTTGAAGAATAATAAAAAACTAATGTAAAAATAAAATGGAATTATAGTACTATACTAGGCTCTGAAATAAGCAATATTTGCATAGTCATAATAATATAAAGCTGATTATTATTATGTAAAAATTGTGATTCAACTTTATTGCAGAGATGGAAGATGTGAAATTGTGAAATGATATAAAAAAGCTAATTCCTTTACTATCATAACAGGAAGTCAATAGATAATATCAAAAATAAGTTACATGAGAAATATCAATAGAGGCACATTATTTAGAAATATGGAATAAGCTATTGAAAAAAAAAACTATGTAGTTAAAAAAGAGGTTATTTCCACATAGTGGGGCTGAGGTGGGAAATCAAAGGACAGGGGAATATTGGGTTTTATTATAAGTCTTTCAGGTATATTTAATGTTTTAAAATACACACGTATTACTTACTGAAGTTATTTTTTAATTAAAAATAACATATAGGACATTCACTTTCAGGCATGATGGAGTACCAGGAATTGGATTTATCACCTCACTTTAAACAATTATAAAACCAGGTAAAATATATAAAACAACCAATTTTTAGACACTAGACAAAAGGCAACAGAGGACCATGATCTCTGTGAGAAGAGAAACAAATGTGGTAAGCGCTGTAATTGCCCTGGAACACTGCCTGAAGGCAATTTCCAGACTGCAATGCAAGAGCAAAGATTCCAAGCAGCCTGGTGATCTTGATGAGTTGGAAGACAGAAATTGGTGTACAGAAAGGCCGCTGTGACTAGAATTTGCTGGAGAGTATATCAGAGAGAAGAGAGCTGCTCAGAGAGAGAGGGCCCCAGAGAACTGCAGAAAGGGTCCTTTGAGTTTTGACTGAGTAATGATCTGCACATAAGATGAAACTGCCTGAGGCTGGTGAAAAAAAAAAAAACCAGAAAGGAATAGGCTGAACAACTGTCAGAGCTTACCCAGGGCTGAGAACAGTTCAGGTTGCCACCAATTAAAGCAGAAAGACCTTATAATACAGGAGACGTTACTAGAGTCTTCAGAAGGGTATTGCCTAAATTAATCCAACACAAAGGCTGCCCTGGATCTGCTTGAACAAAGCTCTAACTAATCCCAAGAAATGTAACTGTATGACAGAAAAAGTTACACCTAACACTACTTTTTCAAAAAAAAAGTAAATGAAATCCAATACTCATCACCTAAATTCAACAGTGTCCTGGCACCCAATAAAAAATTATGAGACATGCAAAGGGTACAACTTTAGGTTATGTGATGAATATATCATAATAATTTCACTATACATATACATATACAACACACACACACACACACACACACAATCATATTGTATACCTTGAAGAAACCATTTTGTACAACCTAAACATATACAATTTTGATTTGTCATACTTCAATAAAGCTGGAAAAATTTCTTAAAATGGAAGTCGATTTTTTAATGATAAATCATTACTAGAGTAATAAATTTGAAAATCTAGGGAAAAGTTACCAAACATGAAGAGAAACAGAAAAATATGACCTATTTTCAGAGAAAAATCAATCACTATCAACAGACCCAAAAGTGAGTAATATGATGAAAATAGCAAAATAGCATTTTATTTATCTCTTTAGAAGATAAATAAAATATATAAATGGAACTTCTAACAAAACCAAATCTTAAAAAGCAAAAAAAATGCATTGGATGAGAGTAACAATAGATTAGATGGTGAAGAAAAAATATATATATACAGCAGTAGAAACTACCCAAAATAAGGCACAGGCAATAAAAAGCTTGAAAAAATGAGGCGTATCTCAGTGACCTGTGGGACCATATCAAGTAGTTTAACAAATGTGTAATTGGAAACCTGGAAAGAAAGAGGAGACAAAAAAAATGTTTTAAAAAATAACAGCTGAAAACTTTCTAAATTTGATAAAAACTGTAAATTTGCAGATCCAAAAAGCTCAAAGACTCCAAGGAGTACAAACATTTAAAAATACAACAAACCACTTAATAATCAAATTGCTAGAAACAACTGATAAAAAGAAATTCTTATAAATAGCCAGAACGAAAAAGACATAATGTACAGAGAAACAAAGATAATAATGACAGAAGATTTCATGTAAGAAACTGTGCAAATCAGAAGATAATAAAAGCTGTCAACTAGATTTTTATGCCCAGCAAAAGTATCTTTCAAAAACAAAAATGAAATAAACACTTTTTCATATAAACGGCATCTGAGAAAATTTATTACCAACAGAACTGCACTATAAGAAATTCTAAGGGAAGTTCTTCAGGCAGAAGGAACATAATATAAATATAAATTTGGATCTATGCAAAAGAATCAGGAGTACCAGTAATGAAAAATACACAGACTAATATAGAAGACATTTTTACATTGTTTAATCTCTTTAAAATAAAATTGGCTTTGGAAAACAAAATATATATTTATAGCATGTATAGGAGTAAAAATGGGATTTATAACATATATAGAAGTAAAATATAATGACAGTAGAACAAAAGATGGGAAAAGGTTCTTACCCTATGTAGAAAATCGTATAATATTATTTAAAGGTGGACTGTGGTAAGTTAAAGATATATGTTATAAATTTTAAAGCAATCAATAGCAAAACAAAGTAGAGGTACAGCTAATAAACCAACAAAGAGATCAAATGGTATCATAAAAAGAATATTGGAAAAGAGAAAAAGAAGAAATGAAAAACAGATAGGAAAATAGAAAATAGTAATACAGTAGATTTAAACCCAATCAAATCATTATTTAATGTAAACAAGCTAAACACTGCAATTAAAAGCAGAGATTGTGAGATTGGATAAAAATAGAAAGAACTGATTTTATGCTATCTATAAGAAACTCATATTAAGAATACAGACACTAGTTAAGTAAAAGGTAAAAGGCTGCAAAAAAGATATACAATGAAAGCAATAATCAAAAGAAAGTTGGAGTGGCTGCATTATTAGAGAGAAAAGAATTCGGGCCAGAAAATATTACAAGAGAATGAGGCATATTTCTAATAATAAATCAGTGAATCCATTAAGAGGACATAACAGGCTTAAATGTGTGTAATCTTAACAGACTCTCAAAAGACCGAAGCAAAACTGATAGAACTGAAGAGAGAATTACACAAATCCACAATTGTAGTTAAATATCTGTACACCTTTTCAGTAACTGAACAACTTGAAAGGTCATTAAGAATACAAAAGACATGACCAAACTGGACCTAGCTGACACATCAGAACGTTCCAATCAACAACAGCAGAATGCACATTCTTTCCAAGTACACATGTAACATTTACCCAAATAAATGAACTACAGAAAAGTCTATAACTGTTAAAGGGTTGAAACTATATAAAGTGTGTTTTCTGATCACAATGGAATTAAACTAGAAATCATTAACATAAAGACATCTGGAAAAATCTAATGTTTAAAAATTAACAACAGGATTATAAATAACTCATTTGACAAAAAAGAAATTGAAAGAGGAATTAGAAAATATTTTTAACTAATTAAAAATAAAAACAAAATAGCAAAATTTCTGAGATAGATGCAAAGCTTAAATGCAATTAGAAGGAATGTCATAGATTAAAAGAAGAGATGGAATTGTGGTAAAATGTGATACCATTGCAAGTTAAAAACTGAAGGGATGTTTTGCAAAGCAGTAGATGCTCACCCCACCTGCCCTCTGTTCTACCACCTGACCAAGCAAGCTTCTATTCCATCTCTCCCATTCTCTCTGCTAAGTTTCCAAAGCATGTAAACAACATGGCTGTCAATAGACATTAGTCATACATCCTGTTCAACTTGGTGAAATGGTATTGCTGTAAAAGAAACATTCCATAGAGCCAGCCCCACTAAAAAGAAAAAATGCACATGCACAACGAGGCTGAATTCAACTAGTGATGACCACCTGATCCAAAAGTAGCCAATATATTAGTTGGCTAGAAATCTGACTTCGTGTGGCCTTGCAACAAGAGAAGAAGAGGGCTGAACAAATTCTATATTGAGAACTTGATATAAGACATAAGATTATTGATAGTGGGTGGTGAAAAGATCCTGTAAATTGAAAGTAATGGCAAACCATTTACAAGTTAATGAGTAAAAGGGGAAAGTTGTTCTGAGGAGAAAGGAAAATGGAGCTGATAAGAAGCAGAGAGAAGAGCTTGTGGTCCAAGAGAGGAAAATGGAAGTAGTAGTCAGCTGCTTCTGTTCCTCTTAATGTCCCCTGATGCTTATCTGAACTTGATTTCATGTCCCTTGGTTCTGTGAGAATACTGTATCCTTGCAATAAACACTATTCTTTACTTTATTAACTTTGAATGAGTTTTGTTTTCTCGGCCAAAGGAGCTATAACTTGAACATTTTCATGTGTCTTTTTAATTGTCTCTCAACATTACTTAGTAACTTCTTTAAGGGTAAGCAGTGTATTTTGTTTCATCTGTGTAACACATGACTGAATTATATATGTGTGGACAAGGTTAATAATGAATGAATTCATTAATCTGGTTACTGAATCCTCTTCTACTACCAGAATATGGAACCACTTGTTCTGTCTTTCCTACATCGATTCCTTTGTGAAACAGTTTTTTCTCTACTTCTTGTGGCTCTAGTGGACTAAGAATCTCAGGCTTCCAGCCCTACCCACTGAAGCAGGCCTATGGCCCACAATATGAATCAGTCAGGTTTGCCCATGCAGGAATTTGAATTTAAGTCATTGTATCGTAGTGCCCTGAAAACAAAAAGGTTAATCAGTTTCTGCAGTTGAGAACTCTGGGCTCCCCTAGTTACTGACTTTTCAGAGGTTGGATTGTTCAGCTTGTTCTTCAATATTAGGGCTTTTCACTGTCCTCCCAATAACTCCCATTTTCTTATTTAAGTAGTCAGATTCCATTTCTATTATTTTTAACCTCAGAATCCTTTCTGATACAGTTTGGTTCCCAGGGAGGTCAGTTTCTTCCCTGGTCCATTTAGAATAACTGGGATAAGTCTTTCTTTTTGGAAAGAGCAGCTATCTTTGAAGCATACTTTCTCTGAAACAAATAAAACATTTCTTATTGATCAGTTGCTCCACTTCTCTCTTCTTTTGTATTAGTCACTGACCCCACCTTCTGGGCTGCCTTTTATGTAAGAGGCACCGCTGGTTTTGTCTCAGTTGTTTATAGTCAACCTCATCCTCATCTTCTATAAGGCTGTTTGTGAGTAAAAGAGTCATGAGCATAAATCTTTAAAGGAGTCATGCATATTGGGGGATCCAAGAAACACAGGCTAACTTTATTTAGCCAAGTTAACACTTTTTCTACAGTAATATGAAAAGGACTTCATTTCTTGGAAATGAGACACCTGACAGGCATCTCTCAGGTTCAGGCCCGGTGTCTGTTTCTGATAATGAACCCACTCTGGCCCTTTATTATCAGCATCTCTCCTTATAAGGAAGCCATGTTTGGGTGTTGGCTCTGATTCTCCCAAGACATCGAGTTTCAAGGCAGTTTGTCTTCTCTCATCGCTCTTACTCATTATGCTACTTTACTGAAGTATGAATGAGAGCTTTTGGGAAGTGCTCTGTACAATTATACACATGAATAGGCGTATTTATTTTAAATGCTTTCAGATTTCCTAAAAAGAAATCTCATGTTCTTTCCCTGCAACTAACTTCTCAAAGTGAGTAACAGTTCTGGAGAATATCCTTGCCTAATCTAGGGTCTTCCATTTCCAAGGCAATCTAAAGCCCAGTTAATAGGTGTTTGTTCATTCTGCAAATCATTGCTGTGCGCCTATGGCGTGCCAGGCACTGAACTAGCAGCTGAGTATGCACTGGTGAAGAAAGCAAACATAGCTCCGCCTTTGAGGAGGACACAGTCTGGTGGAGAAGAGAGGAGAAAAAGGTAAATACACTCAAAAATAATCATAAGTGAGATGAAGCCTGGAGGTGAGAAAGAGCTTCATATGTTTGAAGAACTAAGCAGAGCAAGTGATGGCTAGAGTGAAACAGGGTCGGGGTGTGGGCAGGGGGAGGGCCATGAAAGACTTAAAGTTTTATGTTAAATGTAATGAAAATATAGCCACGTTGGAAAATAGTCTGGCAATTTCTTTTAAAATTAAATATAGTTTTACCATACAGCCCAGCCACTACTAAGTATCTACCCAAGAAAATTAAAATATGTATCTACATAAAGACTTGTACAAGAAAGTTCACAGCAGCATTATTCATAATGGCCCAAGACTAGAAACAATTCAATTATCATCAATAAAAGCATGGATAAACAAATTGTTATATGCCCATACAATAGAATACTACTAAGCTGGTAAAAACAAAAACAAACGAACAACAACAAAAAATTACTTATACAGGATCAGACTTTTTGGTAACTACGTGGGTGTTTATAATTATGAAAATTCACTGAATGGATCATGTAAGATGCGCACATTTTATTGTGTGTAAAATACAGCTCAATATTTGAAAATGTAATGAAAAGACGAATAAGGGTTTTTAAAGCAAGGGAAAGGTGTGACTTGATTTGTTCTTAACAGATTCCTTTTGATCATTTTGTAAAAATAGATTTGAAGACAGATTTTTTAAAAAGTAGGGTGTCTACTAAAGGGGTTATTGCCGCAGTCCTGGAGAAAGATGCCAAAGGCTTTGACTGATGAAGAATAAGGGAAGACAATACATAGATTTAAGATGTATTAGAAGGTAGAAATGGTAAAATTTGTTTATTGAAAAAAAGATGAATAAACAAAGGACAACAGCTACATTTTTGGTTTGAGCAAACGGGTGGATGGCCTCACCATTTGCTCAAATGGATTTGCAGACCATGATCAGAACAGGTTTGTCTGAAGTACAGGGTGGAGAGAATTAAGAGCTTTTGTTTAGGCTGTGAGTGCCTCTGATGTATCTAGGTAGAAATTTTAAGTAAACGGTTGGATACACATGTCTGGAGCACAAATGAGAGCTGAAATAGAGTTACAAATTTGGACATCGTCAACATGTAGATAGTATTTTAGGTCACGAAAATAGATAAATAAGGAGAATGTGGAGAGGGAACAAGCCCTGGTAATAAGTGGACATTGGTAGGAGAAGAGGGCCTATAATGAGGCTGAGAAGCAATTGTCACAGATATCAGAGGTGGGACGAAAACCAGTGGGGGAACATCAGAAAAGGAAGTAGTCATCTGGGTCTAATGCAACGAGAGACTGATAACACAAGAACACAAATCATCCATTGTTCTTGACCACATGGAAATTGTTGGTAACCTTGATATGAGAAGTTTTGGTGAACCGATAAGGGAAGAGATGCAATTTTAGAGTCCTGAAAAGTAATCGAAGGTGAAACAGTGGGGAAGCATATGCAAACAAGTCTTTTGAGACATTAAGCTGTGAAGGGAGTAGAAAAATGGGTAATAGAGTGGGATGAGGGAACCAAGAAAGACTTTTAAAGATAAAGGGGAGTCTGTCGTGTTTGTGAGCTGGAGAGTAGTCCCATAGAAAAAGGGAGGACGGGCTGCTTAGGAGGGGTAGGAGATAACTGAAGGAGTAACACCTTGAGAAGGTAAGAGAGGATGGGACCCAGGGCCCACAGAAGCTCCAGCTCCAGGGATCTCAGCTCTGATGGCAGCAGCACACTTTCCCCTTTGTTGCAGGAGGGCGGAGGAAGAAAATGCAAATGAACACAGATGCACACTAGGACAGTTCTTGTCTCATGGTTTTACTTTTTCATTTAGATACAATTGACTCAGAATAATTAGATAAGAATGAGGGGTGCAGGAATGAATAGGAGATTTGAAATGAGCGGTGAAAGTATGAAATATCATTAAGTGTGGAACAGCAAGTTTCTTAGATATAGAAATTCTGGGCAGTGGCTTGAGATTATGAGTTTAGAAGGAATCTTCTCAGTTGATTATGTGATTTTTCTCGGGCAATATTCAGGTACTCAAATCCGCACAGGTGGCCGGCTGAGTTTATCCAGGCTTGAAGTTTTGCCAAGTGAGTATGATGGCTGTAGAGAGGCACACAAGGATGAAGAACTGATGAAAACTAAGGACCGTATATAATGAATGCTCAACAGGAGGGACGAGTTGACAGGAAGATCAGGTTCTGCCAAGTTCAAGTTTCCGTATCTGTGCTTCACTTCTCTGCCACTCCCATAACCACCACATGTTGCGTTTGGATCCATCCATGTGTCTATCATGCTGACCAGAGGCTGGAGGAGAGATCTAACCAGTTTATACCCCGCTTCTGGGATTCAGACTTTGTCTTCCTCGAGTTATGCATTCGGATTCATCACACATGTGCTGAACATCTTATGTCCAGATTGAGTCCTCATGTGGTACACAATTCACAGAAATGGATTATCCACCTAGAACCTTTTTCCCTGACCTATGCTCCAGTAAAATGAAGTCCTTCAAACTCGTAGCTAGAGTCCCACTGCCTGCTCTCCAACTGTCTCATGCTGATCCTAAGCACCACAGGCCTCTCTCTGCCTTTCACATTACAGCTCTCTCTAAGAAGATATTGTAATCTGATTAATCAGAACCTGGACAATTAATGTGCCATATTTTACTAATAGGCACTAGCATCGAGGTGCTGGCCCAGTGTTTTGTTTCCTACTTGGCCACTGTTCCTTGGGGGTACCACCTTGGGTTAAGGGTCTAGTGGGAATAAGGGTCAGCATCCAGGCATTCCTGTGTCCCTGGCAAGAATGTCATCACATAATGGAATCTAAACCTCATTTTGGCCCCTCCAAACCA
Source organism: Eonycteris spelaea (assembly GCA_003508835.1). Lineage (NCBI taxonomy): Eukaryota > Metazoa > Chordata > Mammalia > Chiroptera > Pteropodidae > Eonycteris > Eonycteris spelaea. Next base: position 3,637,555 of record PUFA01000113.1, read on the forward strand.
CCAACAGTCTATCAGGATTCCTGATTAATGTTTATCTTAAATTCTCTATTAATTAATCCCACCCACTTAATGAAATCTCAAACTTTGATTCCGACACTCTCTGACATTATTGTTATAAATAAAATTGCACCCCTCAAAAAGATATGTTGAAGTCCTAACCCCCAGGACCTCAGAATGTGACCTTATTTGGAAATAGGGTCATTGCAAATGTAATTAGTTAAAATGAGGTCATACAGGAGTAGGGTGGGCCCTTAATCCGATATGATTGGTGTCCTTAGAAGTAGAGAGAAGAGACACAGAGATGCAGACACATGAAGGAAGAATACCAGAGGCAGGGACTGGAGTGCTGCAAGCCAAGGAACGGCAAGGATTGCTGGCCAACCCCAGAAGCCAGGAAGAGGCAAGGCAGAATTCTCCCCTACAGATATCAGAGAGATCATGGCTCTGCTGGCACACAGATTTTGGATTTAGCTTCCAGAACTATGAGGCAATAAATTTCTGTTATTTTAAGCCATTCAGGTTGTGGTACTTTGTTATAGGAGCCCTAGAAACTAATGCAATTACTACGGTCACTGTGGTCCCCAGAGACCTGTTTTTTTTTTTTTTTTTTTTTTTTTTTTTTTTTTTTTTGCCATACCCGAAACTTCCCTAGTGACAAAGGCTATCTGCCTGGAGTTCCTGCTCCCTATCTGTTTGGGCTTCTTCATTCCAAGTCTTAGATCTCCCCCGTGCTGACTTAAGAAACCAGGCAGGGCTGCTCAGCTCCATGCTAAGTCAGCCAGTCAAGCACAAATTTGCTTTGATTTTACAAAGGGTCAACATAACCCAGTCTTAGCTCCAGGAAGGATCTGTTTGACATTGTGGCCATGGCAACTATCTAAACGAGGAAACTGAGTGCTCCAGCTAGCCCAACAGGAAAATTCTTCTTTCCTTCCTAGCAATGCAAGTAAAAATTCTGAAAGGTTCACACTGAGCCCTCTGAATAGTGACCCATTGTAGATAGGGCCATTATGTACCATGGCATGTACATGCAGCTGATGGCGGGCATGGAATAGGGAAAGCAGGGATCAGCCAATAGCATGAGGAAGAGGGAGTGATGTCCAATTGGTGGAGGCAGAAGGAGGGGCTGCACTAGCCAGTGCTGATGGAGTTTAAATATGGTCCACACTGGAGCAAGACAGAAAAGGAAGTGTAGGGATTAGTGTCTAATCTGATCTACAGAAGAAAACAGAAGAGTAGAAAGCTGTGTCACATCATGTATAGGGCTACGTCACAGGTCAGAGGTTTGTCTGTTCAGGTTTGACCCAGGCAGTGCTGGAAAGAATATGATTCTGGGTCCAGTTTAGGAAGGAGCTGTGACAGCTAGACAGAAGGTCAAGGCTCCAAGCAAATGGGCTGGCTTCAGGTAAATCCCCTCATCTGAAAGAAAGTGTGAAAGGAGGCAGAAAGAGAGGAGAGAGCCCCACACTTGGATGGAGTCCGTATAGTAAGAAGCAGAAGGACAGGGAATTCTTTAACTTGGATACTGTACAAATACCCAAGGCTTGCCTGGGCTCATCTAGTCCTGGGTCTGGTTCATTCAACAAATATTTGTTGAAACTTTACTGTGTTTAAGTCCAATGCATGCTAGAAAGACAAAGGGAACACCGTGTAGATTCTTCCCTAGAGGGGCCTGGTCTAACCAGGAAAAACAACCCATCAGCAAATAATGACCATGCAATGTGATAATGGTAAATTGAGACATGAAACAAAGTACCGTGAAAAGCAGAGGGGAGAGCAGCAGCTCTGCCCAGGGGATTCAGGGTGGCAGAAAATACACTACATTGGTTTCATGGTGACCCAGATAAATTATAAAATAAAGGGAAAAGTGGAATTTTATTACAACCTCCTATGCCACATCCCCAACCCCACAGTCCAAACTTCATTTCATTCTTGCTGTTTTCTGCCCCTTTGGAATTACTGAGTTCCAATTAAGAATCATCATGTATTGAAATTATTCACCACTGAATCAGAAAAACATTAAAGCTGATCAAAGTTCAGTGGATTTCTACATACAAAACCTCCGCACCCTCAAATGTTTGGTAGTCTCTGCCCCACGGAGTCAGACGACAGACATTCTGGATAGCGTCCAGATGCCACAGGAGGTTGTCACAAGTGACTCATTTCTCAGGTTAGCACACAGCACTTGGTGAATCCCTCTTCCTTTCATCAAAATACCAGAAAGAAACACAATAAAGTGATGGAAAGTATACTGGACATTTCTCCATTTCCCTGCCCTGCAGTCTTGACTCTCAGAGACACTTCCGTGGTCTCTACTGTTTGGGCAGTAGACTTGTGGCCCCATCGGTCCACTGATGAACGCCTGATCCAAATTGACCAATATAATTATTTCTTCCCAGACTTTAAAATTGCAACACAGGAGCTCCACTTGATCTCTCTAGAGACCAAAATCTGTAAAACTGGAACAAGGGCAGCCATGTTTGCATCATATTTAAATGGGACAGAGAAGGGCACTCTGCAGAAATGGGAGAATGAAACAGATCTACTGAGAGAGGCGGAGAAGAGTAGCCAGGGGGAAGGAAAAGAAGGGAAGAGAAGTGACTGCCTTAGGTACTGGTGATGTTCACTTCCTGGTTCAGGTTACCCCGGAGTGGCCCCATCAGAGTTTAGCAACCTTTTCCTTTGGTGAAGAAGAAAGAGTTAACATTCACCCCGATCTGCTCTTGAGGACGTCTCTTATTTATGTGCCAGCCATGGGGAAAACACACAATGGGAGCCTTTTACTTGTTTAGGGTGTACAGAGCCCTGGCGAGAAAGTAGGAAAATTTGCATAATGGACTCAGAGTTCTGGGAGGGAAGAAAACCATACCTTTAACCCATTGCGTTCAAGATTTAGAAGTAGAAATATCTCTGGGGTAAAGTTAGATGCCCCTAATCACAATCCAGTGGCAGCGATAGCCATAAAGGTCCCCAAAATAAGTTGCCATAGAGGAAAGACAGGTAGAAAGTACACATTAGTCTTGGCACCCTATTAAGAAAGAGAACAGAGATTGTAGGTCAGAAGGCACTAAAGCCAATCTGCATCTAGCCTTTTGGGCACTGCTTTAAGCCCTATTTTTGGGCCATGAGTTATACTGAAAAGGTCAATTATCAAAACACTCTAATATAAAGACTTAAAACATGGAGCCTTCCCAATTAAAATCCTTGAAGAACCACAGCAGTTGAAGAGGGTTCCACACCAGCATCTATCATAGAGATTTAAAGGAGGATAAACCTGAGATACTGTTATGCTCCATGAATCACTTCCCACAAGCAGAGAGTAGTGTTTTGCCTTTTTCCCCTAATAATCTATAAGGTGGGGGACACTGGAACCTGTGAGAACTGGGCCACCCAAGGTGCAACCTCCAAACATTATAGCAGAGGCTGGGTAACATAGTTAATACCCTGCCCTCTGAACCCAAGGCAGAGAAGAGAAAGGGGAGCCCTTTCACAGGGCAGTGAGCTCACCACTGTGAGCTCAAAATGTGTTGTGGCTGGAGAAAGATGGAGCCCGAACTCCTGCTGGAAGGCAGGTCCTTGCCACAGCCACCAGGCTTCAGACTTGACCCACCAAGGCCAGCTTTAATTCAGCAGCCAGCATCCTTCTACCACAGTCTGTACCACAATGAGATGAACAGGACAGCTGAGTTGAAAGTATAAGCATTGAATAGATGAAGGCGGAGGTGTTTCTGGTCTTGGAAGGGTTAACCTGGATTTCTGATCTTCCTTCTGCTACCAGCATGGGGAGCGTTTACTCTGACTCTTGGCCAAATCATGCCAAGCACATCCCACAGTTTAGATCAGAGCATTTGACTTACCAGCCCCTCATGGGGCTTAACTTCATTTCCCACCCTTCGATTTTGAGCAACTCCTATGTCTTTTCAGTTAATTCCACTTTTTCATTATATTTGCTTGCATGGTTCTGCTACTTGCAATTAAATAATCTCTGAATAAGGCAGAAACTAAGGTTAAAAAGAGATCATGGCCAGAATCTAGGTGGAGATTTCTCCAAAGTACAGAGCTGATTTAAAAAAGCAAACATTTAGTTCATTTTTGTTAAGGTCAGACTGAGATATGCAAATAATGACTAAATACTCTGCCCTCTGAATCCAAGGCAGAGAACAGAGAGGAGAAAAGTCAGTAAAAAAGCTTTATATGCCACCCCCATACCCACCATCTTCCCCTGGCTTGGGCATGCAAGTATCTACCAAACACAAGAGAGATACCTAACCTACTGGTCAATACTTATTTTCGGAGACAAGCAAATTTCTGCTAATCGTTTGTTCCCTTCCCTTCTCCTAGCCCTATTTTCTAGCAGTGTTCAGAAATGAAAACTTCAAGAATACAATAATGTGGAGAGTAGAGGGTACTGCACCTTAGAAAGTCATAAATGGGGACAGAAGACAGACCACCCCCCAGAAATTCATTATGCCAGAGCTTAGGGCTTTCCACATACTCCATGCAGACAAGAAGGACTGAACTCAGGCCCACAGTTAGGCAGAGAACAGGGACCTCAGAACAAGAGACCGTGCCTCTGCCCAAAGGCAGTGTGTGAAGGACTGCTGGAAACCAGATGCTGGGGTTGAGGCCATGCTCCTCAGGTCACTCAGCAGCTCAAGATATACGAGGAGGAGAGGCCAGGACCCTAGAGGAATTAGGGCCATCTGTTGGCAAAATGAAAATGTAGCTTAATTTCTTCTAACAAATGAACAGCAACAACAAAAAATCCCATATGAAGACAATAAATAGACAAAATTGTATCTTTGAAAACTTATTTACCACAAGAGATAGAATAAATCATTTAAAACCCCTTTGATGTTTCAATACCATGAAAGAAGACCTGGTCTCAGTAAAGTAGACCAAAAGAATCTCAAATGGAAAACTGGGCTAAGGTGAAATCTGGGATGCAAAAGGAACTGGATGGAATTTTAAAACAAGAGAATCAGAAAAAGACAGCAAAAGGTGTCAAACGCCCCTATATGGGAGTGATTCGCAAAACTGACTCATGAAAAGAAAAATTAATCTGTGATGTAGAGGATTAACTTGGGAAAATCTTGAAAATTGGAGATAAGAGAAAAAAGAAAAGAGAATGATGAAAAGGTAGGTGATAACCATCAAAAGAGATTAAGGATCAAATCACACAATAGTTGGTACCCAGAGCAAGAAGGTAGTCTTAATTCAGCACCTCTGGGATTATTCCAATGTACAGGACCGCTCTTAGGTAAGAGGGGTCTCTGCTCTCACCCTCATACTTTAGAGAACCCTGCTTTGGATCTCTACTAGCCATGCCCCTCTCCATGAAGCAAAGAGTCCACAGGCCTAGAGGATGAGCCTATCCTCAGCTTGTCCCATACTCTGTACCCAGAAGTACTCTGGGTACCCTGAATTAAATTCTTTGCCCAGACAGCCTGAGTCTGCTTTCCAAATATAAGCAGGCCTCTTCCCTGGACCCATTTTCCCCAAGTCAGACTACTGGAACAGTGTGTACATCCTTAGGCTTGAGGGGTGGCCAAAATTGCTGCTTGCAGGGCTTATAGATGGAGCTTAGATATCCATGCTGGGTCACCTACCGGGTGCATGCAATGGCCCTTGCAGGGTGGTCAGAGGCAGGAATAGGAAGAAAAAGAGAGGCTAGGGCCTCACGTCAGCTCTCCCTACAACAACATATTCTCAGAACTCAGAGGAAGCTCAGGATTCTAATTCTAAACCAGCTTTCCAGGTGCCTATTAAGGTATACTTGACCGGGTAGGAGAATAGAACATATTTTATTTAACATCATGTTTGCACGGGTTATAACTTTTAAATATTTAAGCACATGGTATATGGTCCTCCATTTGTGCACTTTCCCTGGGCCTCACAGCTGTGATAACGGAGGTGGGGCTTACTGGTTGTATTACTGTTCCTGATGATCAGCCCCTTCAAGTCACCTCTATCAAGAAATGTAACTTTTTAGCACTGTCTGTACCAGAAGCAGCAGCCAGCTTCTTTTATGGAAAAATGAAAAAAGACTTTCTGGTAGGGCACCTTGCTACAATTAGAACCAGAAGCTGAAGCATCAAAACCTGATCTCTCGATCTCTCGATCTCTCGATCTCTCTCTCTCTCTCTCTCTCTCTCTCTCTCTCTCCCTCTCCCTTTCCTCCCTCACCCTTTTGGGGTTAAACCTCTGAGAGCAAGAAGACCCCATAGCTGAACATCATGTCATGAATTGCTGTCCTTGGTGGCAGGTAGAGCAGAGGACTCCAGAAGGTGCTCTGGTCATCACCTCCAGGGTAGCTGACCTACGTCTGCTTTCTGCTGGTAAGACTCAGTTGCTTAATTCTTCAATGTTATGGTGCTCAGCCAGGGGCATTTTCTTCTAGGTACACAGATCTGTCATAGCAAAATCCACCTCCTTGTGCCTGGGAATTGTTAAAGCTTTAACCCAAAGGGTCCTGATCAGTTCGTCTAAGTACCCTGCCCTGAGTATAATGCTGGGGAGAGCTGCTATTGATATTTATAGTGACTCCTGTGTGTGGCCACTATCGGAGCTTCTGTGTGAGTCCACCCCCGATACATCACAAGAGGCTATGGAGGGGCCTGGACTGGACTTCTGGACTTGCTGCTATTATTCATAAATGGGTACTTGTGATGGTTAATTGTATGTGTCAACTGGCTAGGCTATGGTGCCCAGCTGTTTGGTCAAACACCAGTGTAGATGTTGCTGTGACGGTATTTGTGGATGTGATTAAATTTTAAACCAGTAGATTTTGAACAAAGCTGGTTACCCTCCACAATGTGGGTAGGCCTCATTCAATCAACTGAAGGCCTTAAGAGCAGAATGAGGTTTCCCAAAGAAGGAGCTCTCCTCCGGACTGCGATTTGGAAATCCAGTCTGAGTTTCCAGACTGCTGCTGTGAAGAATTCAGAAGAATGATCATAATATCAACTCTTTCCAGAGACTACAGCCTGCCAACCTGCCCTACAGATTTTAGACATGCCAGCCCCCACGGTCAGTGAGTTAATTCCTTAAAATAAACAAATATCCCCTCTCTATATATGTATGTGTATATGAGTGTGTGTGTGCGCGTGTGTGCATGCATGCGTGTGTGTGACCTCCTATTGATTCTATTTCTCTGTAGAACCCTAATAGAGTACTCAAGCACTGCCTTCTGAGAATGGGCTGGCAGTGCTGTTTGTACCCTAGTCTGTGTAAATGGGTGCCTTCCTTGCTTGACCAAGATACATTTGAATTAGATCAAAGCCCCAGAGTAAAGGGTGAGAGTCAACACCATTCCCCCAGGCCCACTAAGCCCTGTGATATAGGAACTGGCCACAAACTTGTGTCCTGGCACAAGGCCAGGCAAGCAGAGGGGGTCAGGGAGGGAAGCTTCAGGCCAATGCTCCAGCAGCCACCTCCTGCTCAGCTTACTTGTTCTAGACAACTTGGTCACAGGGCATGGGGCAGCAGGCCATCTCCAGAAGTTACTCTCTGTTGGGGAGGGAATTTCCACCATGCCAGGCCAGGCCCCCAGTGTCTGCAGGCCTGCACACAGTAGCTGGTTATGAAAGCCAGCAGCTGGAGAGGCCCGGAGATGATGAGCCAGCAGAGCTGGACGGAAAGCTTGGTGAGGTTCCCAATGGCATCCGCTCATGTCGGGATCATGCTCTGTGGATGACAACAAGGAGAGCTGTAGCCAGAATAATTATATGACCTCTGATGATTCTCTGAGACTTGGTTTCCTCCTCTAAAAGTGGGATTAATAGTATATCGGAACTGTGCAATGAGAACCAAAACGGGTGACGTATATGTGAGAGCACCAGGTACTTAGCTTGTGCCTAGTAAATGTCAGTGTCCTTGCTCTTCTCCCAGGAAGGGTGGGCCATCATTGCCGTGAAGGGTGAAGTGAGCAGGCTCTGGAGCCCCATTAGAACCCCATGCCTGTATCCTCCTCTGTGAAGCGAGGTCCTTTCTCCCCACAAGGCTATCGTGAGGACACCTGCAGAGCACTTCACAGAGCATGCCTTCAGCAAATGCTGGAAAAAGAAAGCCATGTGGCTCCCTGCTCTTCAGGAGGAAAGAGAAATGACTGGATGTATTTCATTTGCTCTTGTAACATTGAAGGACACAGCAAAAACAAATAGCAATGGTACGATTTGTTAGGTGGTGCCAACTCTGCTCTAGAGAGCTGAGTCCGGTCAGCATGAGCGTTGGCCTCTAGATGCAGCTTTCAGCCTATAATATTGTGCTTCACCACCTGTCCGCAGGTTTATTTGTCCAAAGCAGCAAGTGAACATGCCTAATGACAGACGCAGCCCTGTGTGCAGACTGTGAGGGCTTAAATCTGGTTCCAAAAACAATGTCCACCCAGAGGACAGAGCCAGCCTGGCCAGTCTATTCTCCAGGCTGGAAAGGGAAGCCTGTGGCTCCAGGCAGATGGTTCTGACCTTTTGTCTTGCTCAGGTCAGGAGGAAGTGTTTTCCTGTGCATGGAGTACATTCTCTTGTCTGTCAACAAACAGGCTGAGAAATCCTTTAGGTTTGAATATGTAGTGGGAGAGGGGCAACTTAAAGCATACCTGCCACGTGAGGAGGGTGGGTCCTGTTCAGTGACTGTCCCTCCCAGATGGATATGCAAAGGTGGCTAGAGGTGAGTTGGAGAGGAGAGACTAGTCACTAGAGAAAGCAAAGAGGGGAGAGAAAGAGTGGGAAGTAATACTCCTAGTTGAGGGAACAGCTAAGGAACATTCTAGGAATGTGAATGTCTAATATTCCATTTTAAGTTATCCAGATGTTCAGTAAAGTCTGGTGGTTACACAACTCCATGTATGAGTTTGTGTGTGTGTAAATTTAGAAGAGAGATGAGTTCCACATCAGAGTAAACATGCTGCAGACATCAAGCCACAGAGAATTACAGAAATCTTAGAGAGGAGCTGGACTTTCCACAGCCATGGAATGGGATTTACATCCACTTTCTCCAGAGCTTAAGGGATAGGGAGGTCCCAGCTGACATCAAACATGTACCAGGTTTAGTCTGATGATCATCACATGAAAACCTGGTTTTTCAAATCTGCTCAATTATTGTGATGCAGTTTTAAGCAGATACTCCCTCTGCTCAGCCTTGCCTTAGTCTGTACTTGCCTTCCAAGGCGAATAGCCGTGTCTAGAAATAAAGCCATGTGTCATGAATGCTCTGAGTCCTGTGTTTGCAGATGGAAATCAGACTTGTCACCTGAAATGCTTCCAGGGTTCCAAGGAAAGCATGCCTATAATTGGTCACACTAACTTTCCTGTATCTTCTAACTGCTTTTTTTCCTAGGGAAAAAAGGGGGAAAAAAAAACGCATCAAGCATCATTTGGAACTGATTTAGAACCGTCACTTTGGAAAGTAACCAGCAGGCCAAAATGTTCTTTGCATTATCTCTGCCCTCTCCTTGCTTCTCAATCCAATCTCCCTTCACCTAACACTCCCAGGACTGCTACGGTGTGGAGAGCTGAAGAGCTGAGTACCCCTTGGAGGGCAGTCATTTCCCTTTTCCTTTTTTCAAATTAACCACATTATAAAAATCCCCACGCCTGCACAATTGGTAACAGTAATAACAGGGAACAGATATTTAATACCCAGTGTATGAGAGGCACTCTGCTGGGCTCTTTGCACAGATTGTCCTACTTGATTCTAACCATGACCTGTGCAAAGTAAGTGCTATTAATATTATTCTCATTTTCACAGATAAAGAAACTGATGGAATTCAGATTCTACTAATATATCTTGATCATCTACTTGGTATCAGGCTACATGCTTTCATTCTAATTATTCTTTTTCCAAAATCATTTATTGAATACCCACTGTGTCAATTCGGTAAATAATGGTATTCTTATGATAAAACCAAGCTGGAGTTGGTGACTTGAAATCACACAGTTACTCAGTGCATGGCAGATCCTCATGATTGTGTCTAAGGACCGAATCTATGAGGAGCTCTGAGTGGCAAGCTGGTCTGGCCAGTGGTCATTTTCATCAGGATTTCAACCCTAGAAAAGACTTCTAGAATGTGACACAAACAACACTGGCAGGAAAAGAGAAGTAGAAATAGACCAGGCAGCCAGAAATCCAGGGGCTTCCAAATCCAGCACATTCAGATCAAGAGAATAAAGGAATCATCCCATTTCAAGGTTTAATTAAGCTTCTTTTTCAGAGGATCATTATCATATACCAAATCCTGGGCCAGATTTCACTCTTCCTATCACCAGTCACCCTCCAGGCCCAGGCCATGTTTGCATTTGTAATCTTTCCCACATGACAGATGAGCAGGGGCCCAGTGGTGCTGGTGATAGTACTTCTGCAGCCCGGACTGTTGGAAGAGGAGGCAGCACTGACCAACCTGGTAGAACTAGGGTTTTCACTCTGCCTCTATGGCTGCCTCAAAAGGGGTGGCAGAATGAGCTAGGACAGCGTCTCAGAGAGTAAAGATCTCTAAGGCTCTGCAGTGCTTTCCAGATGCCAGAAGCAACCATTGTGGGGGCAATGCATGGCCAACAATTGGACCCATCACAACATCTGGTCAGGGGTTCGTGACAGGTCCAGCCCTGTTCCCATTTCTGGTGGGGTGAGACAACCACCACCAAACACACTTCAGGAGCACTTCAAGGTGCTGAAGGATTTGTGGCGGTGTAAAACTAGATTCTATAGAGCTAGTTGTTTCAATGTGGTCCCCCTACTCTTCACGCACAAGATCACGAATCGCATAAGTGGCAGAGCCAGGATTGGAACCTGGCTATCTGCTATAAATATTTACCTATACATGGTTAGTCTTTCCAAACTTTGTTTCCATCCTGTTACCTTCCCCTAGAATCACCCTGGAAGCATGGAGAACATCCTTTCTCTAACACCTTGGGCATTAACACTTGGGTGTTGGAAATTTCTTCTTTGCTCCTCTTCTCCAGCACCTTGAGCTGGATTCTTCTGGCACAGCTCTGCTCTCAGAGACCAGCTCTCCCACTCACAGCAAAGAAATAACAGCTCCCTCAACACTTTGCCCAAGGTTAGGTGTTATTTAGCCTCAAACAACTATGTTTAATATCTAGTTGTGTAAGTAATTTCTATTGTCCTCCCACGTGGGAGTATGAGGGAAACAAGGATGTTTGGGGGCACGGGAGGCAAGCCTTGTGTTACAGCTTCTCTGTTCAGCAGTCTCCTTGGTTTGGGATCTAGAAGGCACTAAGTCCCCAAGTTCTGGCTTTGCCTTCACCTCTAGCCAGGATCTGAGTCTATTTGTGAGACCTCAGGAGTAAAGGGCACCTAGCAAAGTGATCCTCCAGACCCTCCTGAGAAGCAAGAATGGGATGCATTCCCAAGATGAGTCCCAGATAACTGATTCACACCAAGGTAATTCAGGTAAGGCCCGAGGGCTGGGGAGGCAGATGGAAGCTCCCAGAATGCTGTCCTCACTGGGTAGGCTTTTGCTTTAAGTGCACTGTCAGTGTGAATAGATTTTATATTCATTGTGAGAAAATGGTTGCTGACGAGTCCCTTCTCCTAGCAGAAGAGTTGCTGTCACATTGGCATTGCTAGGTATTTCCATTAGAAGGTAGCATTCTCTGATAAACATGTCCCCGCATGTATCACTTGTAACTGTCTGAGTTCAGGGGAGAGAGCTCAGAAATCCGAGGATTCAGAGATGCCTAGCTTAGAGATGCCAGCCAACTGCTAGCCCAGAGGCAGAGCTGAGGCCCTATGAGTAGCCTGCAGAAACTCAAGAGCAAAGGATCACAATAGATTCTGGGATCTTTTTGGAGAAACTGCTCTTCAGGACATAATACCCAAAGATAGATAAGGAAGTTAGAGAAGAAGAAAGTTTCATTGTTGGGACTGGAGACAAAGAGGGAGTTTTTATGATGCACAAATATAATGTTGCTGACATTCTGTCTTAAAGCAGTGGAGAGCTACAATTTATTTATTTATTTTTTGGTACAGAGTAATAGCGGGGGTGTGGGTAGGTTTATGGACAGCATTTTTCTCTTCCCATTCAAAGTGAAAATAGTTTTCTTGAATCCTATGGAGTAGAATATGTATATTCTTATTATTATGCAGAAATACATCAGTGGGAGAGAACTGTGCTTTTAACTATTCCAAAAATGCAATACCTTGGCATATTTGAAAAGAAACAACAGACGCCGACCTGGGAGATTTTTTCATGCTTTAGCATTGTTTAGGGCTTTAGAGTTCACACGGTGCATTCACTACATTTTCTCCCCAAGACAAACTCTGCCGGCTGGCTGCTGCTCTCATACTCACTTGGCAAATGAGTAAACAACTCAAAAAGGCAATATAGCTTAACCAAGGTCACCCAGAGGACAGGCAGCAAGCTGAGTTATAATTATTTCATTCCATCTACTACTGTAATGCAACACTTTTTAAGGGTCATTTGTGTGCTGGCACTGTGCCAAACAATAGGAATAGAGATGAATAAAGGGCTTCACCTTTCCCCTGCTTCTTTCCTTCTACCCTCACTTCCAAAGCTGGGTAACTCTCTCCCACGTGTAAACAAGCTCCTCTTATGTGTTTGTACCTGGTAGCACAGGGGGAGCCATGAAACCTGGAATTCCACTAAAGCGCACGATTTCCGAGGAGGTCAGTTGCAGGAGCCCCTGGACCCCTCCACTCCAGACTATGCCCCACCAGCGGCTCCAAGGCTCAGCCCAGGCCCTGCAGGACTGGCCCCTCCCATGAGGCAAGCCCTCCTAGCCATGCCCTTCCTTCTTCCATCTTCTTAGCTTTCTTTCTCTTCTGGGAGTTCCCTCATAATTCCGCTATTCTGGGGAACTAATACAGTAAGAGTAACATTTATTGAGCAACAAGAGTGGTAGAAAGAGGATGAGACCATTTTGGAAATAGATCCCATGCAAGGGGCTAACTGAATCTCTAAATCTCTTCTCTCTCTCTCCCTCTCTGTCTGTCTTTCTCTCTCTCCCTCCCCTTCCTCTCCCTCCTTCTATATCTCTTCTCTCTCTTCTCTCACCTTCTCTCTCCCCTCTATCATCAACCAGCAGTTTCTGACTCATTAACATTCTAGGGCACATTACATTCCAGAGGCATTTCTGACTATTAGAGGTCAAAGCCATGGGCCCAATGGGTCCCACCCCAGAATGAAAACCATCCTTCCTTACCACGCCATGAGTGATCAGTTCTCTACACGACAATTAAGCTCTGCATCATTGGAGACTGCGTTCCGAGAGGCCCATTGAGGCCCATCGCTACTTACAGCCATGCTGAGCTGTATGTCGCAGTGAAGCCCGCTGTAGATCCTGGCTTGTGGGGTTTAAGGGCACGGAGCCATAATTCATCTAGAACTGTGTTTCTATCCAGACTCTACTTACTAGGTGTGTGAATTTAAGCAAGTTATTCAACTTAATTTTTCTGTGTCCTGGTTTCTTCATCAGCGTGACGGCCAAAGATAGTACTATTAAGTCAGAAACTGAAGGGTCTGGGATTTTGCACCAACAAATTAGCCAGCTTTGCATTTTACTGAAAGAAAAAAATCCAGACTCTCAGGGTTGCTGACAAAGCTCTTAAGACCAACTTAGCTATACTCTTTAGATGCACTGGCCTCCTTTCTCTTCTAGAACACGTCTGATTTTTTTCCTACCTTGAAACCTTTGCTCATATTACTCTTTCTCCCTGGAATAACCTAGATTTTAAGCATAAAAGCCACGTCCTCAGAAAGCCTTTCCTGATCACCCTATGTAAGTAGCCTCATCCCCTCACCCACTCTGCCTTTCATTATTCTCTATTTCCTGTCTAGCATTTTAAGGGGCAATGGCCAGTTCTCAGGGACCTGCAAAGACTAGGCAAGGCACAAGATTAAAGACTGCACTTTGAGGAGGGACAGGGGGACAGCACTCTTTTTAAAATGCAAGCCCCTGAGAAGGCACAAATTAACAAGTTCGAGTTCCTCTCATAGCCCATAGGAGAAGCTTCTGGCCTTAGGTGCCTTGAGCATGGAAGGAAGGAGACAGAGGAGGATGAAGAAATAACAGCAAAATAGTGCCTCCCTAAAACTATAAATTTGAATTTTAAATGATACCCCACTCCTATCCTATTCCTTAAGCACTAATTGCAAAAATGGGCTCTACACAATTTTAAATGGCAATAGGCTTTAACCTGCAAATGTGTGCTGGTGAAGCCCACATATTTGTTTTCTTGTGGCTGCTGTAACAAATTACTACTAACTTGGTGGCTTGAAAGCACAGAAATTTATTCTCTTACAGTTCTGGAGGTCAAAATTTTGAAATCAGTATCATGGGGCCAAAATCAAAGGGCCATGCTTGCTCCAGAGGGTCTAGGGAAGAATCTGTTCTGTGCCTCTTCTAGCTCCTGGTGCGTGTTGGCATTCCTTGGCTTATGGACACATCACTTCAATCTTCAAGGCCAGCAATTTCAAATCCTTCTTTGTTTCATCTTCACATTTCCCTCCCTTCTTCTCAGCCTTAGACACCAGATGGTGTCAAATTTCCCTCTGCCTTGCTCTTACAAGGATACATGCAATTACGCTTAGCAACTTAATCATGTCTGTAAAGACCTTTTTTTTTCTTTCTTTCTTTTTTTTTTTTTTTGCCAAATACAGTAACGTTCACAGGTTGCAGGGATTAAGACTTGAGTATCGCTTAGAGGGTCACATTTCAGCCAATCACAGCCCAGTTAGTTGTGGTGGAAAACAAAGAAAGGAGCTAAGACCCCTTTTCTATCCAGGTTATGGCAGGGCAGGAAGGGAGGGAGAAAGAGAAATTAGAGCAAGAGTGTGCAGGCAGTAGAGTCAGAGACCAGACCCTGTGAACTGGAGAGCAGGAGAGCTGGGTCCAGACCCATGCTCAGGGAGGAGGTAGAGGACTCAGACCTTTCCAGGGTGCTCCCCCTGGGCCTGGCCTCTGAGAGCCCATTCAGGAACCAGGAGGTAGACAGGGGAGGAGTATGGAGTCTTGGGGCTGGTGTAGCTTGGGAGAGCCCTTACAAAGATGAGGGTCAGTGACATCCGTGCAGTCAGAGGACAGGCCTGGAACACAAACAGGCCTCTTCCAGAGGCCAGGAAACGGGTCCCATAGGGACAGCTTACCTTGGGCCTGAATGGAATACGAAGATGGAAAAATTTGACGGTTCTGTGCACTTGATACTGATTATCCTCCTTCTTGAGATGCTCCCTCTGGTTCTCCTCCTACCTCTCTGTTTCTCAGAGTCCCTTTCTTTAGCCCCAGTTGTCCACAGTAGTAACCTGCTCCTGGTGTACCCATTATGGGCTCTTTTCCCATTCGTGATTCACTTTCTGCAAAATAAGGAAAGTGAGATAGTATGTATTAAAGGTGCTATGTCTGAAGTCCCACTGCCTAGCTTTTAATTCCGGCTGTATTGACTCCTAGGTGTGCTCTCAGACAGGTGCTGAATAGGCTCTCTAACTGAGCTGACAGCTAGTAGACAATGTTAGCTGTTGTTGTTATTTGTTTTTGCTGCTTGTCTGTTTCAGCTCTCTACTTGTCTTCTCTTACGCATCTGAACCCAGGGGAGGGTGCTGGAAGGCTGCGGTCAGCATGGAGGAGGGCAGAGCTGGAAGGAAGGGGAAGGGGAGGGGAGAAAATCCGGAGCCAAGGCTGTGCCCTGGTGGAAAGCATCTTTCTTCTTTTCCTCCGTGGGTGGCAGCAGCAAGGAGAGAAGCTGAGGCTGTGTGTGCGTGCCCCAGGGGCAACAAAGAGTGGCATGGGCCACCCCTTTTGCCCTTATCCCTCTGCCAGCGGTGGCCTCTAACATTAGGCTGACCCCTCGGCTTCACACAGTGAAGATGGAGGGGCTCGGAAAAATGCTACACAGAGTGAAAAACCTGGGCCCATGGAGAAAGGTGAAAGGAGCAGAAATTATTTAGTCAGAGAAGAGGAAGCCAGGGAGAGATTTAATAACAGTCTTTGAGGATCTGAAGGGTTATTATATCGAAATTTGTAACCAGTTGGCCCCTCTCTGCTCAGAGCACAGGACCAAAAGAAAAGAGTTTACACTCTGGAGGAGGAGATGCTCAGGTTAGGTAAAAAGAAAACAATATTCCCGCCAGGGTGGAAATGGGCCATTAAAAAACCTTGAATGGACATGTTAGATGGTGCAGCATGATGCCTGGAGGACCAGTCTCCTGGGCTCACAGGGACACCTCTGTCCAGACAAGGCTCTGAGGAGCAGATGCTCATTTACTGGGAAGCCAAATATCTTTCCAGGTGAGGCAGTGACAGCCCCCTCGTCTCCTATTACCAGAAACAAAATCCTAGGAATTGTGTGGAGAAAAAGACATCATCTTTGGGGAGTAGGATGGTGGTGAGCCGGGCAGGTGTCTTCCTTTTCTGATAATAAAAGGCAGAATGCCTCCCAAACACCACACAAATGCACCAGAGGTTCAAGAGTAGCTGCTATGCCTTTTCTCTGAGATGAGCTTTCTCTGTGTATGAGAAAATGGCTTCTTCTGTTCTAGAATATACGATAATGAAATTAGCTACAGGTGACTGATGACCCCTTGGCTCATTCATGAAACTGATATTCTGAAGCGCCTGGGCTGTGCTAGAGAAGGTAATAGGACCAGCATCTTCATGAAACAGAGTATTACATTTAGCAGAGAAAATCAAAGAGAACATGGATTTCTAATCCAGCTCAGGATTAGATCTCTTCTCACAAATGGAGTATGCTGGCAAAAAAGACTGGCCTGTATGTCTTTCTCAGAGCTGTAGTTAACCATGTTACCTAATATTTAGCCCGTACTCTCTGCCAGGTGAAGTGCTGGAATAAATAGTATCTCATTTAATCTTCATGCGCGCACACTGAGATCGCTGTTATTATCTCCCTGGCAAATAACAGTATCTCCCCCACAGGGTTATTGCAAGAAAACAAATTAATACAGTAAAGCACATCTGGCTCCTAGCAAGTATTAGCTATTATCATTACTGTTGCTGCCGCTCGCATTGTTGTTAAAGAGACTAAATGGGCTGTCCAGGTTTACACAGCTCATAAAACAGAGCCGGGACTACCTGACGCCAAAGTCTATGACCTTTCTGTCCACTCACCACATATTGAGACACCACACAACAGCAGGCGAAAGCACAGCCTCTTGGGATTAGAAGACAGAACAGATTTGAATTCCAGCTCTGGCAGTTACTAGTTGTGTATGACCTTGAACAAGACACTTTGCATCTTTGAACTTTAGCTGTGAATCTGTTCATGCGGGATATTAATGGTACCCACGTCCAATTTAGTTTTAAGGATTAAGTGATATAAGACATGAAAGCTCTCAGTAAGTGCCATGGAAAGAAGTAGCAAAGACATAATTCAGCAAATAAGAACTCTACAATGGCAAAGAAGAGATGCTCTGCTGGGCCTTGGAGCATTGGGAGACTCCCTCCTAACATATGCCAATATACTGTCAAAGGGCATCTTTTTTGGTAGTCGAGGATTTTACCAAAGACAGTGTCTCTCTCTCAATAAGCTCATAAATACTGGCCAGAAATTCTCTGAGCGTCCTGAACACTTTATGAACTCCAGGTGCATCAACAACAGTTTCAGAGATTTCAGTTCTAAGGTGGCGGAGCAGCCGACACAGTCCCGCAGTGGCACTATTTCTATTTTTGAAGGTCAAAGGTAGGCTTTAATGCTGTAACCTGCACACATAGAACACAGGGAACAATGTGTGCTTGACATGTGCCTGCCCCTAGAAACTGGGAGAGACAAGGTCAAGAGTCAGGAATGCCAGGGGTAGGTTCAAAGACTTTGGTTGCTACTATAGAAAATAAATTAGTTCCCTTGTCTTTCAGCTGAGACCCACTATCCCTCAGCTTACTTTATTGAGACCCCTTCTCTAAGTCAGATTTCATTTTATAATCCTATAGTCGTTTCAGGTCAAGTATCAATGACCCACTAAGCGAATCCTTTGTAATAAATGCCGTCTTTTATTGCAAATGGCAGACCCCTTGCTCCAAGCACAAGTGAGAGAGACCCAGGTACAAAGCAGAATCCTGTCTGAAGCATGGTGGCTCGGCTCTGGCCAGAAACCCAGTGACCACTGAGAACCTTCTCACTGCAAACACTCACATAGTGCTTACCATCTTCCCACCACTATATTTGAAGGCTTTGTGTATAATAATGCATTTAATCCTCACAGCAACCCTATAAGGTTGATAATATTATCATCTTCATTTTACATACAGGGAAACTGAGGCACAGATAAGATAATAACCAGCTCAATATCGAGCAGCTAGAATTCTACTGAGCCAGGATTCGAACACAAATATCTAGCCCCAGAATCTGCTCTTGACTCTTAAACTAGATTGGGGCCTCTCCTTTTGCTCACAGCAGGGGCATATGACAGACCTCAGAACCTCTAAAGGAAACGGAAACAGCACGTGGAGTGGGAGGGGAGAGAAGATGAGTGTGAGCATTAGATTAAGAACTGATGCTAGAATTGGCTTTTGCTTTTCACATTCCTTTGAAGTAATGGTTGGGGGGGGGGGGTTATTGGTTGGTTGATTTACTATCACTTGCCTTTTTCATCCCTCAAAAAGGGTATTTATACCCAGATGCAAACCTAAGTGTGGGGCTTAGAGTGATGTTTTCAGCCAGTTGACAAGCTAGCAAGCGTCCCATAGACCCAGGGTCAGGTACAGCACTAGTAGGACAAGTCCATTGTGCATATGGGGTATGTCAAGGTTCATGAACTCTGAGGGTCTGTGTGGCCCTGTCAGGGCTGAGAGGCTGTGTGCAGCCAAGGGTGACCACCACCAAACTCCAATTAGAGCAAGTGCATCGGTATTAACTCCTCCCCTTCTGTGTAGCCATGGTAACTCCAGGACTCTGACTGATGAAACGTTTTCAGAGAAAAGCTTAGAAAGAAGGTGAAAGAAAGAGCAGGCTGGGAAAGGGAAGTGAAAGGAATGAGTGACTGTAGATTTGTGCAGGACAGCTCTGACATCCTAGGGCTGTGGGCTTGGCTCTGTCCATCTGGGATCTTGTCTATGAGATTTGACTCTTGGCTACCCAAAGGTCCAAGTTTAATTCTAAGACCGCCTTGGACATCTGTGGAAGTTCCAAAAGCTTCATCTAGGCCTATGGGAATTATGTTAACTACAGCCTAATGCAACTGTCTCTCATTCTTTGGTGACTTTGCCCTCACCACCTAAGAAACCAAGCTTAGTCAAGCTTACTGAGCTCTCAGCTCACAAGAGGAAAGGGAGCAGGGCTTTTTGTTGTTCCCAGGTAAAGCCTACATCAGGCTTTTCAAAGGACCATTTTTAGGTGTTAACACTGAGCCACAAAAGTCCAGGAAAGGAGAGCCTCTGTTCTCCACACAGATATAAAGTGAAGGGAGGTTTCCAGTGCTAGCAGCAGTAGGGAGCGGGGTGGGGGGGGAGTCAAGAAAGAAGTCAGCCTTTGTACTGGGCCTTGAGGAGAAGTGGTACCACATGAGCAATGCCTGATCAACTCCCACACTAACCATAAACACCCTGCCAGGTTGTGCTGGTTTATTCCAGCTCGAGCCTAGAACAGGGAGCCTTCACAGTCAAATAGCTTCCAGTATTATTTTCTGGCTGCTCTGCGCATACGTATTATCTTCCCCTACCACCCCCAACAAGTCCTTGAGCTTTTAAAGAAGCTTGTCACAGGAGATGATAATTTAAACATTTATCTCAAAAAGTAACAATTAGTCACATTGACTGATGGCTTGGTTAATGAACTGGGAGAACTAACTGGAAGGTGTTAGTGAACTATGTGACTCATCTCCACTCATCAGCTACCTCCAAATAGAAGCAGGAGAGTCTGCGAGGGAGGACGGCAAGAATTAGACTTCCAAGCATCAGCTCTGAGCTAGGCTCATTGCCCACATCATCTTGCTTATTCTGCACAACCCCTTGAGAGGGAGCTGTTACAATTACAGTTAGGAAGGAAAGGTGTGTATAGAGAGGCCTTCTTGGAGGACTTCTGTCATGCTGGTGAATTCACCATGCCTCAGGCTCTGGCATTCTTTGCCTTGCAGGCTCAGAAATCTCACCAGGTCAGAATAAAGGGTAGGCCTATTTCCTGGGACAGATTCATAGGAACCAAAATGAAGAACAGATGCTAACATGGCTGTGGCAATGAGAAGTGCATGGATCACACAGACCTGCACGGTGCATTGTTGCTCTATGGATATTGGAAGCCAAACTGTTCTCAAATGGCTACATGGTGGATGTGGAATCAGAAGAGGGGTGGCCACTGGGGAAATCCTCAGTCATACGCAGAAGATTAATTCCAGTCCATCCATGGAGTGTAGGCATAGGAGTCACTTTCTACGGGAAGCCTCCCCATTCCCACCTCCCACCCCTGATACCAAGGCTGGACCCAGCACACTGCTTGCTCTGTGCCCCCAGCATGCACAGTCCTCTCATGGCACTGACCGCCCTGCTCAACAGTCTTCACAATCACTCCACAGTCTGCTTGCCCCACTACACATCATGCTTTTAGGCAAGGAGAGTGTCTTATCCCTACAGGGTCCCCGTCGCCTGCCATAGAGAGAGTGTTCAGGAAATGTTTTCTGAAGACATAAAAAATATAAATCTTTGGGCCAGGAGTCCTTCCTCACTGGGCAGTTGCCTGAATGTGTCTGTCAGCTTTAGGTTCTTTCTTCTTCAGGCTGCATGCTGACACACCCTTCTGTTTGTTCTCCAAACAGAGTATTTATTGCTATGAGTTTGTTTCTTACTAGCAAAATTATAATCACACACCACTCTCACTTTCCCAAGACTATGCTCCGCCAACTCTACTGAAGGTTTGTGTACCCCCAGTCACACAGTCAGTCCCATGGGACTTCTGGGTCACTCCACCCATGGCATGACATCCGTTGTATTTGGGGAGTGTTCAGTATTTAGCTCTCAGACAGCAACCGAAATGTCTAAAGATAGGGGACTGGTTAAATAATCCATACCTCCTTATAGTGGAATATTGTGCAGCCAACACAATGATGTTTACAAAGTGGTTTTAATAAATCAAAAGAATGCTTATTATAAAATAGTAAGAAATAAAAAGTAGGTTAACATTTTGTGTACATCATATGATTTTAGCTATATGAATATAAAGCAAAGATAAAATCCTGGAAAAGATATATTAAACTGTCAAAAGTAGCTACTTCTACAAGGTGGGATAAGAGGTGATTTCCCCCTTTTTCTTTATGCTTTTATGTTTTTCCCAATCTATAATAAGTATTATGTTGCTTTTACAATTAAGTAAAATAAACTTTAAGAAAAAAATTCATGAATAGAACATTTTCCATTTCTCTAAAAATATTCTATTTAATTATATATCATCTGATCCATTTTGGTTATAGGTTATAGAGAAACTGAATTTTAAAAAGGTCTCCTCATTCCCATATCCCAGGCAGAAGAAATGGCCCAGTGTATCTTGAACAGGAATATAATTCCCCTGCCTTGGCTCTTTTCCCTTCCCTATCACCATTATGTCACCCACAATGCCTTCCTGGGACACCCCCTGGCTAACACATGCTGCCATCCGTCAGTACGGGAAGTGTGTTATTCTTTGGGAATGTGTAAAGAATGAAAAATACATGTGATGCTTCCTCTGAAGAACTAGGCTGACATGACTTCAAACCTTTTCTCTAATCATATGATTCTTTAACCACATACCTCCCATGTAGCATTTTAAAAAAAATTGGTCTCATTTTACTGAGGTGAGATTCACACAACATAAAATTAACCATTTGAAAGTGAACAATTCAGTGGCATTTAGTACATTCACAGTGTTGTGTAACCACTACCTCTACCTAGTTCCAAAACATTTTCATCACCCCAGCAGGAAACCCTATACCCATAAAACAGCTGTTCCCTATTCCCCTCTCCCCGAAGCCTTTAGCAACCACCACTCTGCACCTCTCTCTATGGATTTCCCTAATTTAGATATTCATATAAATGGAATCATGTGATATTTTGAGTTTGGCTTCTTAAACTTAGCATAGTCTTTTTGAGGTTCATCTACATTATAGCATGCAGGAGTATTTCATTCCCTTTTGTGGCCCAAAATGTTCCATTGTGTTGAGCTACCATATTTTGTCTATCCACTCATCCATTGATATACATTTGGGTGATTTCCACCCTTTGCTATTGTAAATAGGGCTTCCGTGAACATGCGTGCATGCAGATTTGATTCCTATGGAAAATTAATGAGCTGATATTTTAGGGTAAATATCTGTGCTCGCCATCTCAATGGGAGACCTCTACATTCAGGAGCCAACCTCTCTGTACTCCAAACCAGGACGAAGTCTCAGCAAGTCAACAAGATGAAAAGTGTTGTAGATTGAGAAATAGCCAGCCACGGAAGGCTTTGAATTATAGGTAGATCCCAGGAGCGAATTAGCAAGAGAAAAGGGTAACATGACAGAGAAAAAGTAATTACTACTACACATCTCTGAGAGTGTCATTTAATTAAGCAAAATGCTGGCAACAGAATTAGCCACATCTTACCTCTCATGTTATTCACTATATATGTCTGAGAGCAGGTCCCACTGTGTCCCTCTAGCACCTCATGGTACAGCTCTCGCTGGGTCTCCAGACATATTCAGGTACAGAGTGCCACAGCTCAGCTGACTACCAGCTCCCAGATGCTCCAAGGCTCACCAACTAGCTTCTCCAAACCCTCAGAGAATAGCTTTGTCCAAGCAAAGAGGGTAAGCTGGACATCAGCCCAAATATAGTGATCTACCCCCTACTTGTGTCTCCTGGACAATGGGATACAAATTAGGGAAAATAGAGGGAGTTGAGTATAATGGTCAGGAACCCAGACTCTGGAGCACTGAGCTGCTGGCCCGTGGTCGAACTCATTAGAAGAATCAACAGAGGATAAAGAACAGCAAGAAAAAAGAAATCAAGACTATAATAATAATTTAAGGAGCCTGTGGGACACAATTAAATGAAAAAATATCCATGTTACAAGGGTACCTGAAGGAAAAATAGAAGTTGAAAAGCTATTTGAGAAAATAAGGATGGAAAATTTCCCTAACCTGGTGAAGGAAATAGACATACAACTCAAGAAGTTCAGAGAGTCCCAAGGAAGAGGAACCCACAGAGGCTCACACCAAGGCATATCATAATTAAAATGCCAAAGGTTAAATATAAAAACAGATTTTTAAAAGCAGCAAGAGAAAAGCAGTTAGTTACCTGCAAGGGGCACTCATAAGACTGGCAGCTGATTTCTCAAAAGAAACTATGCAGGACAGAAGGGCCTGACACAAAATATACAATGTGATGAAAACTCAGGATCTACAACCAAGAATACTTTATCCAGCAAAGCTACCATTTAGAGTTGAAGAACAGATAAAAAGCTTCCCAGACCAAAATAAGCCAAAGGAATTTATCATCACCAAGCCAGTATTACAGGAAATGTTGGAAGGACTCCTTTAAAAAGAAGAAAAATACATATCAGAAACATGAATAAAAAATGGTAATAATTACATTCCTATTCAAAAGTACTTCAAATGGAAAAGAATTAAGTGCTCCAGCCACAAGGTAGAACAGTTGAATGGATAAGAAAATAAGACCCGTACATATGCTGCCTAAAAGAGACTCACTTCAGATTAAAAGACACTCACAGACTAAAAGGAAGGGGATGGAAAAAGACATTGCCTTGATGGACCTAAAGGATATTGTGCTGAATGAAATAAATCAGATAAAGACAAATATCGCATGATTTCACGTACATGTGTAATCTAAAGAACAAAATAAACAACAACAACAACAAATGGAAATAAACCACAGATACAGAGATAATATTTTGAGGGCTACTAGATGGGATGAGGCCTGGGGGCACAGCAAAAAGGGCAAATAAGTTAAGAAATACAAATAGTTACAAAATAGACTTGTAGTTATAAAATATACCATAAGGAAATAGTTAATAATATTGTAATAAATATGTAAGGAGGAGAAGTACTAGATTTAGTGGGGTGATCACTTTGTGAATTATATAGATCTCTAATCACTATGCTATACAGCTAAAACTAATATATTATTATATGCCAACTATAATTGAAAAAAACTTATTGAATTATACAATGTAAATACGAGCAACAAATTGTCTATTATATTTCAATAAGGCCAGGGGAGAAAAGATATTGAGCTAATAATTGTTAATATACAAATATGGCAAAAATGAATACAAGGATGAGTAAACTCTGGGAAACATTGATTCTAGTCTGAGGTACTTCTGGACCTGTGATTGTGATTTACACAATATCCCCTCGATGTCATTGGATTTCTTTAACTCAATGCCATACTCACCAAACAGCCTTTTCCTTATTTACACTCCTTATTTACAAAGGTGAGGAAAAAGTGATCTCTATTCTCCTCATATCCAATGGAGAAGGCAGGTATGTCAACCAACAGCACAGGGAGGGAGCAGCCAGAGGAAATTCCTTCAGATGTTTACATCAGTGATGCTTCTGGGCTGGGCTTAAAGACCCCCAAAGATCTGGACTCTGATCTGAGACTTATCAAGGAAGTTAGCCCAAATAGATTCCGTGGAGTTAGAGCTGTGCAAGAATGCTGGTATATTGTCAAGGCATTGCAATATTACGATATGCATGTGATGATGTTCAGGTAGTCACATTATAATCTCAGTGTTATGGTGTGGTGGTGGTTATAACCTCACAGTGTGGAGCTGTGTTAGTGCCAAGTCCCATGTTGTCATGGTGTAACGTTCTGGTCATGCACTGTTGCAGGTGCGTCACAGCGTTGTGGTGCCAGCTCGTCAGGATGTTACAGGGCCCTAGCACTGCTGTGTTCTGGCTTTGTGAGCTTGCGATGTGGAATGGTGGTGAGGTATGTGTGATGTGCCTTTCTTGCATATTTTCCCTGTAAGGCATTTGACAGCCTTTTTATGCTTAGAACAGCAGACAGCACTTTAGCACTACACTTGGGGGGCATTTTATACAGTGAAATCACCAACCAAAAGCACAAAAATGCAAAAGAAAATGTGGCACTAAGTAGACTGTGGAGAGAACACTTGTTTATAGTACGAGAGTTGAAACAGGAAGGCAAAGCAACAACTTAACCACAGCGGGGAGCGTGTACAAATTCTTTTCCAATTCTTCTCCACTCTGCCCATGTTCACAAATGACACAAAAGTACCATGGGCATTGATTTGTATTACAAATAAATTTTAATTAGTAGGCAAATTTGCAAATACAGAACCTGCAAATAAGGAGGATGGATTGTAATTGGAAGAAACATATACAGAAATTTACAGGGCACAAGGAATCATTCAAGTGCTTTACATGTACTGACTCATTTAATCCCACCAGCACAATGAAGCAGGTATTACTATTATCCCATTTTACAATCCAGGCAAAAAGAAGTAAAGTAACTTGCTAAATGTCCCATAGCCAGAAGTGACAAACCAAGAGTGAACCGAGGTATCTTGCTTTGGAACCACCATGCTTAGTCCATACTGCCTCAGGGTGGCAATTATCATCAATGACTTTAGTTTCTCAAGAGAATCACTTGGAAGCCAAAGACCTGAACCCTCTACCTTCCTCCAGCATGGAAGGCTGACTCATACTTTTTCATTCAGAGCAGTCGAAGCTTTCCTGATGCTCTGACAAGGTTGTTCTCTCACCTGTCATTTGGTGGCTTCCACTGAAGCTTCTATTACTGACTTTGCCATTATCGACACATCTGTTTTGGCTGCTCTGCCTGATTAAGGAGGGCCTTCTCTTACTACCACTGGTTTACTGAGTTGCCACTTCTTTATGATACTCTTTCAAAAGTTTTTCTTTTTGGTGGGGAGGGGAGAGTGTTACATTGTTACCTTCAGGACAAGTCATTAAGACTAGGCACAGGGTGCCATCCCCATGACTCAGGCAAGAGTTCAGGTACATACTTTAGAGTGATCCTCTGACCCTTGGAGTCCCTTTCCCCACTGATGTATATGCACAAAGAGGTGGGAGGTGGTATGGTAGAATGGCTACAAGTATCAGCTTTGATGTCTGAGAGGTTTTGTGACTGTGGAAAATTTACAA
This sequence comes from Eonycteris spelaea, assembly GCA_003508835.1. Classification (NCBI taxonomy): domain Eukaryota; kingdom Metazoa; phylum Chordata; class Mammalia; order Chiroptera; family Pteropodidae; genus Eonycteris; species Eonycteris spelaea. The sequence goes on from PUFA01000113.1 coordinate 3,663,638, forward strand.
ACCACTCTACGCCTCATTTTCAATACTGTAAAATAAAAGTGATACTACCTGCCTTACGATAAAAGTGATAAAGTAGGGGTGATAATAGTACCTGCCTTATAAGGTTGTTGAGAGGCTTAACCAAGAAAATTCATATAAAAGACTTGACACAACACCTGGTACCAAGTAGAGCTCAATAGGAAGCATCTTATTTTTCTTCCCATTTTTATTTCACAAGTATTATTGTTAGTGTTCTGGACCTATCACCATCAATTCTAAAGGTCTTTTGTAATTTTTCACAAGAGTCCTAACACTTTCAAAATCAAATAGGACTCTTAGTGGTTTGTACAGACTGCCTAAGCTCCTAAGATGGTCATATAACTGGACATCTTCATCCCCACCTCCATCATAAAATTTTCAGAGACATTCAGGGACTTTAGGAGGGTGGCAGCAATGACGGTGTAATTTTTATCCTTTTGAATCCCTCCACAAAACAGACAGAGAGGTAGGGTAGCAAAGTCAGAGTCCTGCAGACAACATCTACGGCAAAATAAGGAATTCATACTAGCCCCAAATATGAGCAGTTGAAAACACACACACACACACACACACACACACACACACACACACACACACACACAAATCACCCAGACTATGTGGCATCAGCAAGCAAAGAAAAGACAAAAGATTTATTTTGAACTTGAAAGCCAGAGAACCCCAAATTGCCAATAAATGTGCCTCTCAGGAAAGGGAACACAATCAGAAAAACATCTATAACCAGCAGGGGCCTTGCAGGCTTCAGTTTATGAGCCCAAGATGAGAGAATGCTGGAGCAGTCTGGGTTCTAGGAACTCTTAGAACTAATAAGAGTTCCCTTCCAGGACAAAGGTCTGCACTAAATAGAAATTATTGAGAGTAAAATAATTTGTGTAGGACAAAGCATCAGGAAAAAAGGAAAGAAAAGTCTCTGAAAAAAAAAAACTGGAGGAGGTTAACTGAGACAGCAGATGTTAGAATATAGAAGTTATATATTTGAATACTTGATAATAACAACAGAACAGTTAACTCTAGAACTATAATGCTAGGAAAACAATACTGGCCCACTCTCCCTACCAACATGAATAGGAGAACTAATATCCTTTAAGCATAAACAACAAAAAAGGATCGTGTTTGAATCCCACACAAAGTTATTTTAAGAAAAAATAAAGAATAATGAGCAGAATAATGTCCCCACAGACAATGAAGTATGCCAGGAATAAAGACTAAAAATGCAGAGAATAAAACAAAGAAACCCCAAGCACAGATGGCTGCACTGGTGAGTTCTATCAACACATTTTTTAAAAATAATGCAATTCTTACAAAAATCTTTAAAAATAGAGGAGGAAGGAACATTTCCAAACTCATTTTATGAGACCAAATAACCTTGGTACTAAAATTTTATTAAAAAGCTTGATATTACAGATCAATATCCCCCATAGATACAAAACCCTTGAAAATATTGCAAATAAGTTACAACAGTATACAGAAAGGATAAAACTACATGACCAACTAGGGTTTATATCAGGAATGCAAGGTTGGCTTAACTTTACAAAAGAAATCAATGTAACCATATTGACAGTGAAAAAGAGAAAAATCATACAGTCATTTCAGTAAATGTAGAAAAGCCTGTTGCAAAATTTAATACATGTTCATGATTAAGAAAATAAAAAAACACTGCTCAGCAAACTAGGAATAGAAAAGGAATTTGTCAATCTCTGGATTAGCATGGGTCTTCTGAGAAGCAGACACCAAGACAAGACTAGACATGCAAGAAACTTCTTAGAGAAAATGCCTGTGAGAAGAAATGAGAAGGCCTGGAAGGGAATGATAGACTTGTCAGATCATGATACAAATCTGATCAGGTGAAGGAGGTGGGGTTGAAGGCAGGTGGTATAGAAGCATCTGAAACTCCAGTACAGCCTTTAGAGAGATAAAGCCATTCAGAGTCCTCAAGCCAAAGCCCTCCACCAGAGGAATTCCATTTCTCCCAGGCACTGAGTGGAAGAAATCTTTGGGAAGTGTGGCCTCAGCACAAACAACATGATGGATTTCAGAGTGCGGCTGCTGGGGCTCTCAGTCTTAAAGCTTTCCACACTTACAAATCTGAAAGGCACATTTTCATAACTACCAAGTTGTTAAAGAGTATCTACAAAAAAACCTAAAACTAATCTCATACTTAGAGGTAAAACCTGGAACACTTTCCTCTAAGATCAGTAATAAGTCAAGGCTGTCCATTCTTTCCACTTCTATTTGTCATTATACTAAGATTCCCAACCAATGCAAAGGAGCAATAAAAAGGCATAAGGATTGGAAAAGAAAAGTTAAATGATCATATGTACAAGACAGCTATCCAAAAATCTACTAATTAACAAGGGCTTTTAATCAGATTCCATGATATAAGGTCAATATACCAAAAGTAACTGCATTTCTAAGTAACTAGCATTAAAAGTAACAAACAATTGGAAAATTAATTGAAAAATGCCATTTACAATAGCATCAAAAAATCAGAAAACATCTAGAGGTAAATTTAACAAACTATATGCAAGCCTTCTACACTGAACACTAGAAAACATCTCTAGGAAATTGAAGAAGCCCTAGGTATATGGAGAGATATAACATGCTCTTGAATTGGAAGGCTCAATATTGTTAATGTCATTTATCTCAACATTAATCTAAAGATCCAATACAGTCCTGTTATGAGCTGAATTATGTGCCCCAAGATTTATTTGTTAAAGCCCTAACCCCTAGTACTCAGAAAGTGACTATCTGGAGATAGGGCCTTTAAAGAGGTGATTAAGTTAAAATCAAGCTGTTATAGTGAGCCCTAATCCAATCTAACTGGTATTCTCACATGAAGAAGAAAATCGGACACATAAGAGACACCAGGGATGCTACCACACACAGAGGAAAGACCACGTAAAGACACACTGTGAAGGTAGCCAACTGCAAGCCATGAAGAAACTAAATATGCTGACACCTTGATCTTGACTTCCAGCTAAAATTTTAAAGACGAATACCATCTGTCAATGAGGATATAGGGCAATTGGAATATTCATACATGGTTTGTGGATCGTTAAATGGTACAACGCTTTAGAAAATAATTGCCTGTTTCTTTTATTTTTTAATTTTTAGCTTCATTTAAAAAATTATTGAGATAGAATTGACATATAATAACCTTAATTAATGTACAACAAAATTATTCACATAGTTAACATATGTCACATGCATGGTTATAATCTTTTTTCTTGTGATGAGAACATTTAAAATCTACTCTCTTAGTAGCTTGCAAATATACAATACAGTCTTATCAACTATAGTCACCATGACATACATTATATTCCCAGGACTTATTTATGTTTTAACTGGAATTTTGTGCTTTTTGACCACTTTTACTTATTTTATCCCCTACCACCAATCTGTTCTCTGCATCTATGAGTTTGGGATTTGTTTGTTTGTTTGTTTGTTGTTGTTTTAGATTTCACAGATAAGTGAAATATGGGATTTACCTTTCCCTGCCCGACTTTCATTTAGCATAATTCCCTCAAGGTCCATTCATATTGTCGCAAACGGTAAGATTTCCTTCTTCTTATGGCTGAATAATATTCCATTTTTAAAATCTATTCATCCATAGATGGACATTTAGTTGCTTCCATGTTTCGCTATAGTAAATAATGCTGCAGTGAACGTGGGGATGCAGATACCTTTTTGAGTGTTTTCATTTCCTTCAGATAAATACACCGATGTGGAATTGCCTGTGTCTTATAAAGTTTAGCATACACCTACTTTATAAGCCAACTATTCCACTTCTAGGTATTCATCCCCAAGTAAAATGAAACCATGTGTCCACAAACAGACTTGTGCAAAAATATTTATAGCAGCTTTATTCTTCATAGCCCCAAACCAGAGTAAACCAAATCCATCAATAAATGAATGCATAAACTGTGGTATAACTAATATGGACTACTATTCAGAAATTAAAAGACATGTATTACTGATACACTCAAGAACATGCATGCACCTCAAAACACATATTTTAGTACAAAAAATCAGACACAAAATAGTACATACTGTATGATCTCATTTATATGATGTTTGAGAACTGGCAAAATTAAACTAGTAAGACAGAACATTGTTATCTCTGGAATGGGGTAAGAGGTTGTCTGGAAAGGAAGAAGAAACTTCTTAGAGTGAAGGAATTGTTTTCTATCTTGATAAGTGTTTTTGTTGAATTGGTATTTTAATTTGTAAAAGTCAGACTGTACCCTGTAATGCATTTTATATAAGTAAACTATACCCCAAAAAATATGCATTAGAAACAGAAAAAAAAAGTAATAAATACATCCAAAAGTTATTTGAAAAAAATAATTTAAAAAACTATTAACTAATATAACTGAGAAAATAAAGGGGAGAATAATACACATAAAATTAGAAAGGACAAGGAGGAAACTGCCATCGAAACTCAGCAATTTTAAAATGATACAAATCTACTTTGAACAATTATTTACAAATAAATTTGGAAAAGAAGATGAAGTGGATAATTTTCTAGACAAATACAATTTGTCAAAGTCAACCCCAGTGAAGACAGAAAGTCTAAACATAAAATACCACAGAAGAAATAGAAGAGGTAGAAAAATTTTTCCCACAAAAATGCACCAGGTCCAGATTGTTCTTAGGGAAATTCTATTTCTAAAACTTATTTTATGAAATGAGTATAACATCAATCTCAACCTGAAAAAAAATAATTGCACCAACAAAAGATAAGTATAGACCAATCACACTTATAAATATCAATAAATAATTAGTAAATAGAATCTAACAGCACATTAAAATATTCATCATATTCAAAATATTCATTATAATCATGATCAAGTGGATTTAATATTCTAAAATTCATTAATATTAGCCATAATGTATTAATAAAGCTAAGAATTATTTAAGTATGTATCTAGAAAACCAAAGGAATCAATAGAAAACTTCTGCAAAAAAATTATAGTAAAGAGGTAGGTTATAAAATCAATGTACAAATATCAAATCTTCATACATACAAACAAAAGTCAGTTTCTATTGGAAGAGAAAACAGACTTTGTGAAAGTCAAGTAAAATGAAATACCTAGGCATAAATTTAACAAGAAATATCCAAAACCTACAAGAAAAACTACACAACAATTCAAAAAATGCAATAAATAACCTTGTTCAAATGGAAAGATATACCATATTTCTGGATAGGAAGACTTTATTTCATAGATTTCAAGTCTCCCTAAGTTAATTCACAAAATTTAACATAATTAAAAAATTTAATAAAATCCAATAAAAATCTTACTAAGTTTCTTTCTAGAGTTAGATAACTTTATTATAAAATTTATTTGGAAGAACAGAAGCAAGAATAGACAAGCTAGAAAAAGCCTGAAAAAAAAATAGCCTGAGAAAAATGGAAATGAGAAAATGGATAGCCCTATCAATATTAAAATATATTAAAATGTCTCTAATTAAAAGTGTGGTGGTGCTACATGCATAGACCAAAGCAACAAAATAGAAAATCCAGAAATAGATCTGAGTGCATTTGGAAATTTAGTTTATTATAAAGACAGAATCTCAAATTAGTAGGAAAATAATGATTTTTTTAATCAAAGGCACAGGGCTAACTGAATAGCCATAAAAAATGATAAAACTTTATTCATCTTCCACACCATATACCAAGATAAATTCCAAGTGGTGAGAAAGTAAATGTTTTAAATTAATCAATACACATATAGAAAAAAACAAGTCAGAATTATTCTGTAATCCAAGAGTGAAGGAGAACTTTCTTACCTCTGACTCAATACCTAGAAGCCATAAGGGAAAAAAGTAATGAATTTTTTACATAGAAATAAGAAAAAAACTTTTAAACCTAAATAGCAATAAAATACCATAAGGAAAGTAAAGAGACAAATAACAAACTGGGAGAAATCTTTCACCTTTTATCAGAGAGAAAAGGTTAATATTTCTAATATGTTAAAAAAATTGAAAAGAATGAAAGGACAACAATCCTATTTTTAAAAAGCCTAGAGATATGTACAGATAACTCACAGAAAGCTAAATACAAATGCCTCTTACCTATATGAAAAGACTTTTATTGTGCACATCATAAAAAATGTCAAATTAAAAATATATTAATATGCCATTTTCACCATTAGAGTGGCAAAAATTAAAATGATTGACAAATACTCTTTTGGCAAGGCTTTGTGAAAACAGGCATTCCCATCATTGCTGGAAGAAATGTACATAGGTACAAATCCTATAAACAGGAATTTGGCAATATCTAGCAAAATCACATATGCACTCTGGCTCTTTGACCCAGGAAGTCTGCTTTTAGAAATCTGTCCTAAATAAATACTGACAGAAACACAAAAATATAAACATATGTTTATGTAATAGCACCAAACACAAACCGAAATGTGCATCAAAAGAGACTAGCTGAATTAATGTGCTACATTCAAAAAGTGAAATACTACGCAGCTATATAAATGAATGTGGAATATCTCTATGTATTCCTATAGAATGATCTCCAGAATCTAATGTTAAGTGGGAAAAAAGATAGACTAAAATATATATAATAAGTTACCATTTATCTCAGAGAATGTGTATATATATGCATTACATACACACAGAGAGATGGATGTATATAAATATATATTCATGTATGGTTTTATTTATGTAAAAATTTTTGCAAGAATAAAACATAAAGTTAATGAAATTGTTGGCTAAAGGGAAAGAAGAAAAAAGGGAGATGAGTTTGGGATAGAAACGGGACTTCACTGAATAATACCTGTCTTTTATATTTGACTTTAGAACCATGAAAGTGCTTTTTTAGGTGATTATAATAACATTAAATCAGAATGGAAAAGGAAATTCTTTAAGTCAAGGGAAAAATAAAATAAATGAGTCTAACTGTGCATGCAGTTGATAGCTTAGTGATGCAGAGATATATTTTAAATGCTTTGAGAATACAGTAATTCAAATGTGCGTCTCTAGTGAGATATACCTAAGAACTACAAACAATAATAATAATAATCATATTTTGGTATTGTTTTTCTAAAAGATATATATGATAAAGCAAATATGCAATTATGTTATTATCATTCGGAAGCAAGATTTTCAATACAAAAGGATAAGATTCAAAATAAAATCAAAGAAGTTAAGCAAAATCTTATAATCCTAAATTTGAATTGAAAATATCAGTATAAACTCACAATCTATTTTCTCTTTAAGAAATATTTCTGGGGAGGCAGGAGGGGGAAAAATTAAAAAGTAAAATGTTAAAAAAATAAATATATAGTAGTTAAAAAAAAAAAAAGAAGAACTATTTCTATTTCCAGCTTGGATATCTTTCCATTCCAGAAAGTAAGGGAAACTATCAATGACCGCTGGGGACATGGTCTTGTCAGAACTCGGGAAGCAAATCAGAATTCAGGAAAGAGGCTCCCACTGGTCAGAGATGGGAAAATCTGAGCATCAAAGAGAACAATAACTGCAATGGATTGAAACAGATGGAGTATATTTAAATTTATGAGTTCCTAATGATACCATAAAACAAAAAATCTTATTGGTCACCTCTGGAGGATGTAATGGACCCAAGCCACTATTCTGAATGCTGGTAAGTATAGGAAAATAATCAAGCATTTAACATGTATTTCCTGATTAATTTATATCAAAGGTAACCAAATGGTTGACTTTTTCTATAGAAATAGTCCATGTAATAAATGAGGAATGAATGATAGATTAGAATGCCACCCTTTTGCAAACACATAAATGAAATCATGCATCTCAGCAATTATTATCAACGGTCGTTACACCACAAAAAGAGACAACCAGTCAATAGGTGCCAGCTGATGGAAGCACCTACAATATAGGACGACACCTACAATACAGTCTTGCGAACAAATAGCCACTAATCTTGCTGCCATTTTATAGGAAATGCCAGAGACAAAGGAGCAAAGGGGATAATATCACAGGGATCAGTCCTATCTAGAAAATAGGAAATAACTGGTTCTCTTCAACAGCTTAAGTGCAAGATAATAAAAGGAGCTGGGGAATCTCAATTGAGGAGACGAAGAGAAATATCAACCACTTGCAATGCGTGAATCTTATTTAGATCCTGATTCAATTGGGAAAAAATGCAGAGACAACTGTGGAAATTTGAATATTGACTGGAAAATTAACTGCCGTTAACTCACCCAAAATGTATCTTTTCTTTTTGGCATTTTATGCAACCTCACTTTTGCTGGGGCTGGATTAGCTGTTAAACAAATGCTCCAGAGTGTGGCATGCTGACAGGACTCTCCATTTGGAGAGGCTGCCAAGCCTTAACACTGGACACTGGCAGCTCAGGCCACCTTCCCAGGCTAAAACAGTTTTTTCCTAAAAACTGGTCTAAGGCATTCTGCCAACCCACAATCAGGCAGTGGGCATACTGCTGGCATTCCAGTAATGTACCTCAGAAACTCACAGAAACTCAGGTAGCTCAATCACCTTTCCCATCAAGATGTCCCCTGATCTGTCCTGACCACGGGTTTCTATGAAAATCACACACACACACACACACACACACACACACACACACACGCACGCGCAGCGCGCACACACACACACACACAGTAATCAGGAGTATCTCATAAGGAACTAAGCTAGCTTCAGCAGCACACATACAGAGAAGGTTAGCATGGCCCCTGGGCAACGATGGCACAAAAATTTGTGAGGCATTCCATATTTAAAAAATTTTTTTAAAGGATAGGCACCATATACCTACCTATCACCTGCTGTGTCCAGCACTGCTCAGCATTTTTCATTCAGACCTCAAGATGACTCTGAGAGAAGGTATTATCATGCTATTTTACAGATGGAAATGGCGGTGGAAGCTTTAAGTAAAATAATCAAAGCCACACAGCTTGTAATGGGAGAGCCGGGATTTAAATCCAGGTTTATTTGCTTGCAAAGAATGTTTATTTAACCAGTATGCTGAATTGCCTTCTTCAGCAGCAAAGTGACTATTTGGGAGAAACATGAATCTAACTGAGAAATTCAGACATCCTGCCATGTCTTCCTTCCATATCTTCATTGTGTCCCAATGTTGGGCATTCCCTCTGCTCCATATAGTAATGGGGCTGAGGGATGCATTCTACTTGGCCTGGAAGAATATAAACATATTTGGAAGGATGCTGATACTGAGCAAACCATATTCCCCCTAGAGTGTGGACAGGATGAAGTGTCTATAAATAATCATGAGCGTGAAGAGATTCTCTCTCCAGGGGTTCCCTTTGCAAAGGTTGATGGTAATTGATGAGGCTACAGGGACATACCAATCCTTCTGCTCTTAGAACCAGGTGTGGTTATTTACAAAAATGTCACTTTCCCAGCCCTCTCTCCACATCTCTGCCAGAGGCTTAGAGATCAGCGAATAACAATTTACTGCTGCCCCGGGGCACAGGCAATGAGACACCTGTACACCCACTGCCTACAAAACAGGCTCAGGCTCCTGCTCTGGCTGGGAGTTCCTTCCTCTTTGGAAATTTGGGGGGGAGAGAGAGAAAGATCACATATTTACCCCCTTTCTGGGCAGAGGGAGGTTAAGTGACCTTCCTGGACCACATCACAAACCACCATATCAATAAAATCTGGATTTCCCACATTTCCCACCTCATAATGAGGGAAATAAGTAAACCACTGGATCAGCAGTCGGAAGTGTGTATTCTGTCCCCAGATGGACCATCTCTTAGCAATTGATGTCTGAGTTCCAGTTCACATCTATACAAAGAAAGCTAGTCTTCCATCACATGCCAGACACAAAAGGTTTTCAAAAATAATAAATTAAGTGACGGAATTAAATGATATGCATGTGTGAGAGAGAACCATCATTGCAGTCATTATTGCAATTGCAGTCTTATAAGCCACTATTAGAAGTGTAGCTGGTCTCAAAAAATACCTTATAATTGTACCGCCAGCACTTCCATGGCCTTGTCGTTCAGTGGCAAGAATAAAGTTGAACAAGTTTGGTTTCTCAGGGCATCTGAATTGTGAGTGAAGATTATTTTGTTCTAACAAGGTTTACATTCACGCACACACACAAAACAGTTTTACAACTAAATAAAACACTTTTGGGAATCAGAGGGTAGAACTACATTTCAAGGTTGCCCAAGTTGGCCTAAGGCTCTACCTAAAATTACTGGATCTCAACCAGTAATGAGTGGAAAATTGTCATGTTCCTTTGGATGATACTGAAAGATCACACCAAAGGCTCCCCAGGGCCAAAATCTCTGAGCCAACTCATGCAGAGGGGCCAGAGGGAGTGACAGACTAATAAGCAACAAGACTCCTCAGCCCAATGTTCCAGCTACTTCTGGTGGCTCCATCTTGGCACCCCTGACCATACCATTCTCAGATATTAGATCTCCTGGGTGCTACACACCATGTGTGCTCCCACATGTGACTTCTCTCAGCCCTATTGTTGCAGAAAAATCAGACTGGCAAGAAACCAAGAACCACTTGGAGAGCTGGAGGACTCAGGTTTATTACACCAGCAGTCCCAGAAGAGCTCGCCCTCTGATGATCTGGGCCCTGAGCTCAGGGGTAACCTTTACTTTTGTAGAGGTTATCCACGCTGTTCCTCAGGCAGTTACAGAGAGTGGGAGTTGCTATAGGCTAAACAAGCAAAAGGGATACATCTGTTATCTAGACAAAACAAGCAAAGGGGAGAGTGAGTCTTTAGTTGATCTCAAGGTCACTGTGCCCTTTGGCATATGTGGCAAGCATGTCTACAGAAGTAGAACAAAGAGCTGCTTCTTTTGAGTGAGAAATTCCTCTTCAATCGCTCTTTTCGATGCCCTTTAAATTCTTATAGGGCATCAGCCTCCTGATCTTCCTAGCCTTGGGGATGGTATAAGGGTGGTGCGGATATCACGACCATTTGTAACTTTATGGATTCTAGGCATGAGGAGACAAACTTAAGAAGACAGTTCAGGATATGTGGGACCAAATAAGAGAGCTACGAAGAGCATGAGGAGGACTTGCAAGTGGGAGAAGCCAGGATCCCCAACTCCATATTTTGAACCAGGACCCCCATGACTCGTTCAATTGTTGGCAGATTTTTGAGGCTCTATCTGTAAGCCTTCGCTACATCTCTAACTATACCAGAACAATTAACATAAAAACAAACATTCCTCTTCTAAAAATAAGCATAACCCTCTTTTCTGGCTGTTTAGAAGATCAAATCCCCTATGGCTTCATAAGACTACTCCTGCTAAGGAACTTAATTGGCTTTGTAAAGTGAAAATGCTTTTGGATATGTCTTCCAAGCTGTCAAACAGGTCTTTAGATAAGCTTGGTAATAAGACAGGGAGGAGGTTAGGCCAGCTGTGCCAGTGCCTCCCCCGCGGTCATGCCAAGGCCTATAAGAAGGGGAAAGAATTATATCACTCGTTTGGTTCTTGTGTGTGTTAGAGCAATGTTTATTTCAGGGGCTAAGTAAACCAGGGTACAGGTCTTTGTCCAGTTAGCCAGGAGACAGAGAAATGAATTGCCACAAAGAAAGAATATACCTGGGATTCCAAGGAACTCATCTCAATAGTGAAAAGGCGATCATTCGACCTTCTGCTGCATTCAGATTCCCAGGTCAAAAGTGTCCCTGCTAGAACTGCCCCTGTGAGGAGTTGGAGGGGTCCACAGGTATTATCCTGAGATGCTCCAGAGGTTTTATTTTTCCGATGTAAAAAATTTCTCTTAGTATCTATAAAGACCCATTCAGTGAGGTCTTCATATGCTGGTAAGAGTAGGTATTCTTCTTAGGAGGGTTCGGAGCAGGATTCCTGAGGAAAGATGCTTAAGTAGTCATTGTGCTTCTCCTGATAGTAACCTGAATTTTTGTTTAGTAACAATGTAGTCTTTATGTTGGGTTTCTGTGAGAACCGTACAGGTTTCTTAAATGGAGAGGCCTGTGTTACTTGAAACAATTTCCCTCAACAAGGCTCTAGCTATTTCTCGTGCCCATTCAGTGCGTGTAGGGAAAGCTTCAGCCCATCCAGAGTAGATGCAAACTAACACAAGCAAATACCAGTGGCCTTGGCAGAACTTGACCTCAGTAAAGTCCACTACTAGGTCTTCAAAGTGCATAGTCCCAATCGTTTGCACCCCTGGATTGGATTTTGGCCTTTGGCTGACGTTGTTTCGTGCACAAGTTACACATCTAGCACTGATCTGGGCACACAGGGTTGGGAGCTTGGGTCTCTGAAAGCTCCCACCAGCCCGCCTTTCTCTTAGTTCCCCCTTCACTTAAGGCCCATTGTTCTTCTTCCTTGTGTGTATTCCGGGGCCAGAGGCAATTCTGGTGCCAGGAGAACCTTGAAGACTGGCTCAGGACCTGTTGTGGCACTTGATTGGTTGGCAGCCTCCTTAGCTGCTCGTTCTGCCAGCTGGTTTCCCCTACTGACAGGGTTGGTTCCTCTCTGGTGGCCCTTGCAGTGAATGACTGTCACCTGAGAAAGCTTCCAGACTGCCTCTAACAGTTGAAGGGTTTCTTCTTTGTTCTTGATTTCTTTTGCTCCTGCTGTCAGTAGTCCCCTCTCTTTATAAATAGCTCCATGTACATGCAGAGTAGCAAAGGTGTACCTTGAGTCGTTAGAGGTGTTGGCCCATTTCCCTTCAGCCTGCCCCAGCACCTGGATGAGTGCCCATAGCTTGGCCTACTATGCCGACCAACTCTGTGGCAGAGCCTCAGCTCTGATTGCCTCATCTGGAGTCGTAATTGTGTAGGTGGTTTTGCACTGTCCTTCAGGGATGAAGCTGCCCCCATTGGTGAACAATACCAGTTCTGGGTTCTGAAGAGGAACATCAGTGAGGTACGGCCTGCTTGAGTAAACTTCACCCATGACCTCTTCACAATCATGGTCGGGAGGTCCCTCCTCAGTGGGCAGAAAAGTAGCAGGGTTCAATGTCTGCACAGTCTCGAGGTGGACACATGGATTTTTACAAAGCAGTCCCTGATAATGAGTTATCCTGGCATTGGTCAGCCACTTGTGCACCTGATTATTCATTAATGCAGTAACAGCAAGGAGGACCTTTCCCTTTATATTCTGTCCAGCGTGAGCTTGTCCGCTTCTCTGATCAGGATAACCATGGCAACTAAGGCACGGAGGCATGGCGGCCATCCCACGGCCACCAGATCTAGCCATTTGGACAGATATGCAGTCGGGCACTGCCATGGCCCGACTGTTTGTGTGAGGACCCCCAGTGCAGTATGATTCCGTTCATGTACAAAGAGTTTAAAGTCCTGTGTCATGTCTGGTAGTCTTAATGCTTGGGCACTGGTCAAGAGTCTCTATTTCTCTGAAGGCCTTTTCTTTTCTGGAGCCTCATTTCAGGGGTCTTGTATAGTGGCTTGACAACTTCAGAGAAACCTGGTATCCAGATCTAGCAAAATCCAGCAGCCCCTAGGAATTCACAGACCCCTTTCTTAGTGTTCAGCCAAGGTACTGAACAGATGGCCAGTTTCCTTTCTGTCCAAGTGCCTGATGTCCTTCCAAGATGATGAACCCAAGCAGCTGACCTCCTGTTTGCAGATTGAGCCTTCAAGCTCTATGACACCTTGTATCCCATGGTAGAGAGTAGGGCCAACGAGGCTCTAGTATCTTTCCAGCAGTCTTCTTGGGTGGGGCTTAGCCAGCAACAGGTCATCTACATACTGGAGTAGAGTGCAGTTCAAAGTCTCTCCAGAGAAGGCAGCAAGATCTGTGGCCAGCACTTTGCCAAACAGGGTGAGTGAGGTTTTGAAGCCCTACGGCAGTCGAGTCCAAGTCAGTTTTGTCTTTCTTCCAGTGTGTGGGTCTTCCCACTCAAAGGCAAACAAAGGCTGGCTGGCCAGTGATAACAGGAGGCAGAAGAAGGCGTCTTTGAGATCGAGGCAGGTGAACCAGCTTGCTTGGGCAGGTAAGAGACTCAGGAGGGTATACGGGTTCGGGACCTCTGGATGGATGGTGACCATGGCATCGGTGACAGTGCAGAGGTCCTGGATGGGGTGGTAGTCATTCCCTCCAGGCTTCTTGACTGGTAAGAGCTGAGTGTTTCAAGGTGACTGACACTCAGCTAGAATCCTGGTGTTGTGCAAACGCTGGATGTGGTCTCAAATTCCCAAGCGTGTTTCCTATGGCACTGGATATTGCCTTTGTATGACAGGAGTGGCTCCTGGTCTACCACAGTAGGTGCGTGATTTTTGGCTAGACCTGGGGGCCTCTTTTCTCCCCAGACAGCAGGGAATTTTTCTAACAGGCTGGTTGGATTTGTTTGTTTTCTTTTGAAAAATAAAAGCATCATTCATCTTCCCTGGGTATAGTCACAGCCATCATTATTAGCAGGTTGGCTCCCCAGTGTGAGACTGGTGGGCTCCCCAGGGGCAAAGGTGATCTGTTCTCCAAACTTTGTTAACAAGCCTCTACCCAAAAGGGGGATGGGACACTCTGGTAGGTACAGGAACTCATGAGTCACTAGGTGGCCCCCTAACCGACATGAGTGGGCTTTGCAGAACAAGTGGGCAGCTCGGTATCCCATGGCCCTGATGATAGCTGCTGTTCAGTCTGTGAGGGGGGTTATGGGCATGGTCCCACAGAGTGTTCAGCCCCAATGTCTATCATAAAGGTCATTGATTGGCCCCCTATTTCTATTGCGACCGTAGGCTCCCAGGGACCCAGTATCAGGGAGCCCAGCCACCCCTAATCTGACTCTGCTCCAGCCAAGCCAATCAGGTCTTGGACAACTGGCTCAGGCTGGTCTTTTCCTTTACGGGCTTGACTGACCTTTTTGACCCTTGAGACATCCTCCCGCAGTGGGGGCACTTGTTTCTCCAGTGGCCGGTCTCTTTGCAGTAGGCGCACTGGTCGCAGTGTAGGGGAGGTCTCCTTTTGGTCTCTCTCTTCCGTCGGTGTTCAGTCTGTTGTACTGAGCTTGGGTTCCATAACGCAGCTGCCAGCAGGGACACCATTTGTTTCATCTGCTTATCAGCTATCTTTTGGGCCTCCCGGTTGTGGTTCACAACCTTGTTTGCAACCTCCAGTACCTGACTATTGTTCATTCCAGCAAAGCCCTCTAATTTCTGAAGATTGCAGCGGATGTCAGTGTAACATTGAGCCAGGGAAGCTGCGTTGACCATGCGCTGGTTTTCTCGTGCTTCAGAGAGTAAAGGGATATATACTTGGAACAACTTGCATAGTCTCTTATAGAATTCCGTGGGTGACTCATCTTGCTTCTGGAGTCCTTCCGCCGTTTTGGACATGTTCGTTGGCTTTCTGGCCCCAGCTTTCACCCTCTGCAGTATGGCCTGTCGGTACCTGTCAAGAGACTCTCTTCCGTTCAGGATGTTGAAGTTCCAACTGGGCCTAGTGTCAGGTACAGCCTCCAAGGCCCGTCTGGTGCTTGTCCTTAGAGTCACCCCGTGCCTCTGAAAAAACTCGGCAACGTTCTTCAGTGTTGAAGAGAGTTAGAAGCAATTGACGACAGTCATCCCAGGTAGGCGGATGAGTTTAGAAGATGAACTTGAGCACACCAATCATCACTTGGGTTTCTCCAAATAGGATGGGGTGTGCTGTGTTCAGCTGAGGAGGTCGGTTGTGTTGAAACGTTGATAGTAGAGGACAGGGCGGCCCGGCTAGAGCGTGCCATCTTTGCTATCTCAAAAGGGCCTCACGTCTCTCGGAGAGGCATCTACAGGGCCGCAGGCTGCTGGGCTGAAACGTGTGGTGAAGATGCTGTGTACTGGGGCTTGGGGGCCATTCGGGCTGTTGGGGCAGCGAAGGCACCGATGGTGGAGGACTGACCGGTAATTGGGAGTAGAGTGGCTGTGCAGGGCCTGGTGGAGCTGTTGAGATGTACAGTGGTGGGAAGAGAGGTTTTTCCTCAGGGCTCCCTTGGTGGTGACTCTTGCTGGCTCTTCCTTGTCCTGTCCCTGAATCGGTCAGGCCACAAATACCTACTCTGTCCCCGCCTATTTGCGCAGAACCAGGCCCAAAGGGGCACTACAGTAGTGATTTATAACCATGGGTCTATGTATGGAAACTGGTCTGGATGTCCAGAGGTCCCTGTCACTACCCGAATACACAGCTCTCACAGTGGGGAAGTCCAGGGTCCCTTTCGAAGGCCATCCCACCCCAAAGGCAGGCCATTCAAGCTCACAAACAGTATGAAGTTTTCCTGGGGTCAGCTTGACCCCATAATCCCCTGAGAAACCTTTCTTAAAATTTTTCAACATACAATTTAAGACAGTTGGCTTAGAGGAATTTCCACCCATATTGCCTTAGGAAGCTTCCTAATGAAGGGGGAAAATAGACTTCAAAATTTCAAGAAAATATTTTGACAGAGGACCCCTATGTCAAAAGGGCCATTTGGAGATACACAATTCTTAGGCTGAATCAGTCATCAAATGTCCCCCTCCCTGTGTATCTCACCTTGTATCGGAAGTACAAAGACATATAAGGGTGGGCAACCCTCCAAAGAGGAGACCACTCAGGTGCTCCTCTGGCTGCGTCCCGAAGGAGCTTAGGTGATGCTTAGCCATAGTGGACTCAGCTTACGATCAGACGCTAGTCCAGTGCCACCCTGGACCATATGCCATGCACCACAGAATTGCAGATGAGTCCACTCAGACTCCATAGCCTTTAGGGGACCTTATGGGTACCCAGCCATGGAGCCACAAATTCGTACCTGACTGAGTCAAACCAGGCAGGCCACTCGTTTACTCACACATTTACATACCAGAGATTAAAATATTGCCTCCCAGCTTTTGGAAGACCCTCACCTTTGTCCTCCCTCTCTGGGAAGATCCTGATGTCTTCCCCCATTGAGAAGACCCTGTGTCTTCTAACTGTAGCTTTAGGAGGTGATCAAACTCCTCTTCCATCCAAAGATGGGACCTGGCTGGGACATTGAGCCCTGGGGCCTTACCTTATCCTGTGGCCATTCCTGGCGAGTTCATCTGTCCCTCCTTTGAGTCTGGTTGGGGCTCAGCCATCCACAGAATCAGAGTGCCAGTCCAAAAGAAAACCTGGAATACCAACAGGGGTGTGCCTTCTCGTTCGTCTTGAAGCCCCTCTGGCCTGGCCCAGCTGAGCCACTAGTCCGGAGGCTCAAAGGGCCGGCATGGTTGGAATCTCGCTGGGGCCTCTAGAAATGTTGCAGAAAAATCAGACTGGTGAGAAATCAAGCACCACTCGGAGAGTTAGAGAATTCACGTTTATTATGCCAGCAGTCCAGAAGAACTAGCGCTCTGACGAGCTCAGGGGTAACCTTACTTTTGTAAGGCTTATCTACGCAGTCCTCAGGTGATTACAGAGTGTGGGAGTTGCTATGGTCTAAGCCAGCAAAAGGGATACATCTGTTATCTAGACAAAACAAGCAAAGGGGAGGGTGAGTCTTTAGTTGATCGCAAGGTCACCCTGCCCTTCGGCCTATGCGGCAAACATGTCTACAGAAGCAGAAGAAAGAGGTGATTACAAGTTAGCCATTTGAGTGGAGAATTCCTCTTCACTGTAAAGTGGGAAACTTGACCTGTAAACAACAGAGTCAAGATTTGAACCCGGGTCCATTTACTTCTAAAGGACCATAATATCCTTCAAGTCTATAACTGGTTCCCATTGCAGGGGAGTCCAGTTAGCATCAATAGGACTTCATGTGCAAAAGAAACTGTATCTCATTCCCTTTCATCGGGCATCTCCTTCATCCACCTGACCCTTTTATGTTTCTATGCTGTGGACTTGTACTTGAAAAGCGAAGGCCTAAAGCTACCCCCATCTAAAGAGGATATCAGGCTGGATTGACCGGGGTATTGTTCGTCTTAGTCAGGAAGGGAGCCTTCTTCCTTTCCTCAGAAGTTCCAAGCAACTGCACATGTATAAAAAAGCAACTTAGTTTTATTTTTGTCCTTAAAATAAGGTGATTTAGAGAAAGTTCTGCTTGTCTGATTTTGTACTAGGAAGAGGCATAAACAATGATTTTTATAAGCCACAATAATAAATAACATTCATGAGTACTTTTTTATTTGTGTCATAATTTATGCTGAGCAATTTACATAAATTATCTCAAATGATTAAACAAGATTCTTCATTCCTATTTTGCATATGAGGGAATGGCTCAGAGTAATTTACTCAAGACTACACAGCAGAGTGGCGACTTCAATTCAATACCCAGGTATTAATTCAGAATCAAAGCTCCTATGGAATCTGAAGCTCCACATTAGCTAGACAGGCTTCGGGCTTTCTTCTACAGAACCTGCTCAATATCCTTTAAAAACTTCTTTTCTTGGGTAAACAAAATGTGATATATTCATACAAGGAAATATTATTCAGCCATTCAAAGAAATAAAGTACTGATGCATGCTGCAACATGAATGAAACTTGAGGATATTATGCTAAGTGAAATAATTCAGACCAAAAAAAACCCCACACACATTTCATAATTCCACTTATATAAAATACCTAGAATAAGCATATTCGTAGAAACAGGTTACCAAGGGTTGGGGGAAGGGCAGAATGGAGAGTTATTGCTTAATGGATATGCAGTTTCTGTTTGGCATGATGAAAAGTTGTAGAGATGGTGGTAAAAATGGCTCAACATTGTGAATGTAATTAATGCCACTGATTGTAAATGTAAAAATAGCTAAAATTGCTAATTTAAGTTCTATATATTTGTGTGTGTTTTATGTTATAAAATCTTTCTTTAAAAATCCCTTTTCTGCTTAACCAAAATTGATTTTTTTTTGTTTGTTTTGCAATAGAAAACCTGTCTGATCCATCATCTAAGATGGAACTTATACTCTAGGTCACAATAGTAATGACCAGCCCAAATTACCCTGAAAAACATACAAACCAAAGACACAAATAAAAGCTAGAGAATAAACAACAATTTTCCTATTACAGACTAGATTTGGGAAGGTAGCTTAATCTGTAAATGTTTTTTTACGAAGGAAGCATATTGGGCCCAGAAAAGAAAACATGTTAATGAGTTCAGTTCTTTCTTCAACCCAGTCCAGCAGCACTCCCACTCCTACAGTAGTAGTTCTCTACCTGGCGGCCTACTGGGATTACCTAGAAATTTAAAACATTAATGACCCCTGAGTCCCATCATCAGGCATTCTGATTCAATTATTGGGGGTATTACCTAGACATGGTGAGGTCCAGATGCTGCCCAGGTGATTCTATTGTACGGCCAGGGCTGGGTGTCACTGCCTTATGGTTTTCAATGGCCTCTTGGGGACCACGACTGACAGCTCTATCACCTAAGATCACTATTGTCGCCTGACTGGGAGAAGAAAGTTCTGATGCTCCACCAAGAGGTTCCCAATAGATAGATGGGATTGAGTAGGCAGAACTGGCTTGTCACAAGAGAAGCTAAGGCAGTTGTTTCCTCAAGAAGTGGCTAACAAAGAATGACAGTCACCTAGCTGGGACTTTGCTTCTTCACCTCATGATTTCTGTTCTCTCTCTGGCTATACTGCCCTAGGTCACCTGGGTTAAACAGCTCTCTAGCCAGGCTCTCTCTGGTCCTACGAGGAAGTGGACTGCCAGTTGTGTACTTTATTCTAAATATAGTCCTCACGGTTTCAGAATAAACATTTCTGAGTAGAGAAAAGTTGTCATCTGATCTATGTTTAGAAAGATAGCTCTGACAGTAGGTTTTTATTAGTAGTATAATATCTTCCAGTCCACAAACTTTTATTGCATTTCTTCTAAATACCAATCACTGAGCTAGGGACAGGAAATTAAAAAAAAAAAAAAGATGACGACAATGTAACCCCTCCTCTCCATGAGCTAGTGGGAGAAATAGGTTTGTAAATGGATCACTATAGACAAAGGTAAAAATGTGAATGCAAGGCTGTGCCTGAGGTATCACAGGAGGTTGGGAAGCAATTCCAGAACTCAAAGAGGATGGCTGCATCGGCCAGATGCAGGTGAGGAGGACTTTCAAGGCAGAGGAGTCAAGGTGAAAGAAGGCTAGCTGCACAAAGATAAGGGATAGCCAGACTGAGAAAGGCAACCACAAGGTGTTGTGGAGCGCAGTGTATGGGAAAGAAGTCACAACAGCAGATGTTTTTTATACAGTGCTAATAAGTATTGGTACCATTCGTGTGTATGTACACTTTTATTTTATTATTCATTCATTCATTCATTTATTTATTTGTTTATTTATTTAGTTATTTACTTGATTCTCATAGCAACATAATAAGATAAGAGCATCATCCCCTTTCTACAGATAAGAAAATCAAGTCACAGGCAGTATAAGTAACTGCCCAAAATCACATAGCAATTGGCAGAGCCAGGGTTTATACCAAGGCAGCCTGGCTCTGGATAAATATACTTGTAACTGTCACTCCACTATCTCTGTTATAGATTACTGGAATAAGCCATAGTTAAGGAGAATGGATGCTATGCAGGGCAAAGGGGGCACCCGAAGAATTTTACGCAGAGTGGGAACATCACAGAGTTGAGAAGGAAGTGGCTATTGGAAAGTTGATAGTAGAACAGGAAAAAGAAAAGTCTGAACCAGGCCATTGTACTAAGGGTGGAAAGGAGAAAATAGACTTAAGAAAAATTCTGACATTTGAATTAGTAGGGCTCTGTGTCTGATCAGAATTGGGTGTATAGGGTGGAGTTGAGAATGTCATCCAGAGGTCCAATTTGGATGGAAAACAGAGTTTAGGAGGAGGTATGATCTGGGACATGCTAAGTTTGGGGTATCAGTGGGGATGGAAGACAGGCACTTGGATCTGTAGACTTCCATAATGGCCATGTGGGCAATAGCTTTGCATGAGCATAACGGGGGAGTAGGGTAAGGATGAATGTAACACACAGGCCCCATTGCCTATGCATCCCAATACCTCTGAGCATCTCTCCATAAAATGAGTTATTGGTATCTATCATTTATCAAACTCTCCAAGGCACTGAAACATTCATTTTTGGCTGACATTCAGCTATTTCTCTAAAAGTAGGCAAAGTTAGATTTTCACTTATCAAACTCTATTCATTATTCTAATTTAATTTCTCTGCAACCAGAGTTAGCAGCTTTTTTTAAGCATAAAGTTATTCCGATCTGAAAGACACAATTGCTTCATACCATCAAGACAGGTCAATTTAGGAAGATAAGAGACTGATAGCATAACTTCCAGGCTCATTTCTGAGAGTAAAACCCATTCCAGTGGTTGTGGTCCTCTCAGACAGTTTGCTGAATAGGAAAACTCCTTTGACTGCTGCTACAGATTCAAGCCAGGGCATCTTAGCCAAAGAAATAGCCCTGAATACCAACTACCTCCTAGTGTTCCCTCTAGTTTTCCCCATTTCAGTTGCAGACGGGAAAAGTGGCTCCTCTGATTGCAGGAGACAGAGCTTTCCACGTGCTCCATTCCCAAAGCATTCCCCTCAAGGAAACCACTTCCTTCTAAATCAGCCTCTAATGAGCTTAGCCACTCCATTTCATCTCCGCCCTTTGCCCTATTAGTCTCCACTCATACTAGGAATACAAATCAACACTGATCATGCACTGAAGACCATGGTACCACAAAACTTTGTCATTGGTTCAGTCTGACATGTCCCTCATCCATCTTTATTTTTAAATAGATATAAGAAATCTCAAAGTGGTGGAAAAAGCTAATGTTCTATTGGGTGGATGGTGCAATGACCACTGGTTTTCTATGCAGTAACCACTCTTCCTTCCTATTCCGTAGGGGGCAGCAAACTGTCCAGCTAACAGACTCGTTTGGTCTCAAAAAGAAGTAAGTATCCAGGGCTTTGGGGAAACCATTTTAAAGAGGGCTAACTGCAAAGAGTGAAACTTTTTGTCACTTTACCCTTTCTCTTCTGGCTGGCATGTTGCGATAGCTGGAGCCCCTGACCTCAAGACTCCTTTTACAAGTCACAAAGCAACCTGATAATGTGTTTAAGCTGCTGTATTTGAGTTTCAGTTCCTAGCAGCTCTACTAATGTGAGTCCCCCTGAGACAATAAGGAGACCTAGAATGACCTTCCTCAGCCTTGGCCCAGAGCCTTTAAGAACAGCCACTAGAGCAGTGCATTAAAATTACCATTATGCGTGTCTGTTTTCCACCCTAAATAGTGAGTTACTTAAAAGCAAACACTTTGACTTATTCACAATTACGTTGTAGCACCCAGCAAGGTGAGAACTCTGCAAATGTATGTTGAATGAACAAGTGCAAGCTGCACTAAGGACTGGTATCAATGACTGAGCTCCTGGAATTGGCCGTCATGAAGCTATGTGCCATTAGCCTTGTATGTAGGATGCCACTATCTTTACCAAAATGCAAAATGCACCAGCTCCATTGTTTCCATGCAGTGGCTGTTGAATCAATGCCTCCTTGGGGTGAGAAAAAAGCCTGGGGCATTAACATATTCTGCACGGTTAGTCACTCAACAACAACAAAAAAACATCATATGTTTTACAGATTAGTCTACTTTTTCATTAAATTTTTATTGAGAATCTGCTCTGTGAGTTAAATATCCTCATTGCCCCATTTTATTGGTGAGAAGCCTGAGGTCCAGGGGTTGAAATGACTTGCCCAAGATCATGTGCCATTCCACGGCAAGGTAGGAGTCTAAACCCAGTTCTGCCCTTACTATTCCTGTGTTACTTGCTGCCTTTCTCCTTCATAGCAGTTTTAGAACTAAGGCTAAGATGGTCTCAGGTCCAAAAGAGAAAACATTGTATACTGAAGGAAGACTATGCTTCCTACCCTTGACCTCCAAGCTCTTCCAGCCCCAAGTGAAGGAGTAGGGAGAAGGGCTATAAGCCATTGGCAGTCTGAAGCCTAGAGCCCCTCCTAAGACCTGAAAACGTGTGCAATTGCCTAAATAAAAATCAATATGTTGCTTGGTTGGAAGGCTGCACAATTGTTTTTGAAGCTGGGTATATTATGTTCTAAATGTTTAATCTGGCAGAAGCCATAAAAGACGAGTTCCAGGCCATTTGGAGCTTATATTGCGAACAAGATGGTCTGGGAGGCAGCTAAAATTAAAAAAAAATGACAACAATCCCAACAGAGTGGCACAGACAAATTGATCTGGTTCTGACATGGATGCTTGGCAGCAATTTGGGTTGAAAGAGACTCCTTCATTGACAGGAGAAAGACAATGATAACAGCAAAATGATCAGCCATTAGATCTCACTTTCTAATGCTTGGGGAGGCTTTCCTGAGATGGCATGAAAAATCAATATGTCTAAGGCAGACATGTTGATTCATGGCGCCAGACAGTAAAGAGAGGCAAGCCTACCCTCCAGATGTTAAGAGATGACCATTTAGCATGCACAAGTCTGATGCACTGTGTGCCCAAGAGGGTGAATCCTCCCAACTCAAAGACTGAAGCCGAAATACACATATATAGAGTCCCAGCAAGGGCTCCTCCTATGAAACACTTCCCAACTGAGGGAAAAAGTATAGCATGTGATTAAATGTGTCAGAAAAAAATGTGAATTTGAATCCTAGCTTTTTTACCTACTCAGTATATGCCTCTGTCTAGGCCTCTATTTCCTCATTCATTCTATCCCTCACAGGAACAGAAGGGGTACTGGTCTACCAGTGTCGTGGTGAAAATTAAATAAGATAATGGGTAAAACCTCCAGTATATAGTAAGTGTTGAGCATTAGTTGTTAGTATTAAGGTTTGCAGCATGCAAAAGAGCACAAACCAAGTATAGCAATATTTAAATGCCAGGAAAGGTCACAACCTGGCCTCTCCTTTCTTTATTGTAAACATTAGATGCGTTCTTGGCAATGGACAGTGTGTGGCATCTCTGTTACTATTATGCCAAGGATGTGACATTAGAGCTTCACAGCAGGGAAGAGCTTAAAAAAAAAAATTAAAAAATTAAAAATTAAAAAAAAAGCTCCCTGAAGTGTACCCAGGGATTATTAACTTGAAAACCCTCCTTCTGAAAATATCCTCAGGGCATGAGGATCATCCCTTGTTCCATGACAGGCACTGTGTCAAGTACTTCACCACTACTCATACTGACATCTCACAACTCTGTGAACAAACTGAGGAATAGAGAGGGTAAGAAATTTGCTCACAGTCACACAGCAAACTTGGAAGGAGACAGAAACCATGATTTTTTTAAATTTAGATTTCTAAATCCAGTATTCTTTCCACTACATCGCAGCTGTGCCTTTATTTATAGAAGCATAAATAAGATTGCAAAGAAACTGTTTACCTTGCTTGAGAAAGCCAACAGTTTTTAGGAGTCGATAAAATTACTTTAATTTGGCCCATCTGTCTACAGAAACATACTGCATTAATTTAAAATGTTGCTACCTGTTTATTTAATAAACTAATATGCAAAATTGCTATTTGTAATACAATGTTATGCCAGTTGTGTGCATCACCTAGTTTTTCACTGAGAGACATCACTGTGTAGTAGAAATTACGGGAGTTTTGAAGCCAAGAGAAACGGGTTCAAATTCTGTTTCTACCATGCACCAGCTCTATAACCTTGGACAAGCTCCACTTCACTGAACCTCAATTTCTTCATATGTAAAAGGCACTCATTAATGCCAATTTCAGGGTTACTGGAGGATTAAATGAGATAATATATGTAAGGTACGTAGTACAGTGCCTGATATCTATCAGGTACTAAATAATGGGAAGCTATCATTATTCCTGGGAAATAACTATACTTCTGTCAAATGTTCCCCAATTCAGACATGTAAGTAGTTCAAAGAAGCAATTTTCACTAAACAAGCCTTCTGATGAGTCAGCAATTCCTCTTCTAGGAGTCCAGCCCAAGGAAATGTTCACCTCTTCAGAGGAAGATATTAATTAAAGATAATTTATAATAACAGTAAGTGCAAAACAACATATATGCATCAAAAAAAGGAAATGTGAAATAACTTATAATTTATCTATATCAGGGCAAACTTTTTCTATAAAGAGACAGATAAAAAATATTTTAGCCTTTGTGGGCTGTACAGCCTATGGCACAGCGACTCAGCTCTGTTGCTGTAGCACAAAATCCGCCATAGACTGTATGTAAAAGAATGGACATGGCTATGTCTGAAAAATAAACTTTCTTAACAAAAATATATGGAAGGCCAGATTTGGCTTCATGGTTTGCTGACCCCGATGGCTAAATACTATGCAACCATTAAAAAAATAAAGTAGACCTGCATGTATTTAGACAGAAAGATATCCATGAGGACTCCGACAAATCACACACAAAAAAATGTAAACACCACAATAAAATCAGGGAAAGAATATAACAGGGAATTCACAAAAGAGGAAATTCAAACAGCCAGTTTGAAAAGTTGTTCAACTATCTAAATTGACTTACTTTTCTAAGTGCAAACTAAAACTAGATTCTATTTTTACTCATTATATGCAAAATTTAAAACACTGATAAAATCAAGTGTTTTTTAATTTGATTTTGCGTACTGAAGAGTAAAGTGCACTCTCATATACTGTCGGAAAAAAATATAATGAGGATAATCACTTTGAGGGGTTGTCTGGCAGTCTATTAAAAGAGTTAATGTGCATATCCTATGACCCAGCATTTCCTCTTCTAGGTCTCTACCCCAGGGACCATTTTCACATGTGAGCAAGAAGACTGAATAAGGAAACCAACTGAAGCATTATAATAGCACAAAATTGAAAATGACCTAAAGGTCCATCAATAATGAAATGGGCAAATATATTCAATACATTCATAGGACAGAATGCAATTCAGAAATTAAAAAGAATAAAGCAATCTATGTTTATAGGTATAGAAAGATCTTAGAAATACAATGTCAAGTTTCAAAACAATTTTAACAGTATGAGACACATTATGTAAGAACATGGACACAAATAACAAACACTATATATTTACTATGGGTACATGTGCATGTGTGAAAGGTATTTAAACAAAGATGTGGAAGGATATGAACTCAAACAATAGTTATCTCAAAGCTCAGGGGAGAAGACCAGGATTAAAAATGGTAGCCAAAGGAGACTTTAGCTTTATCCATAATGTTCTTTTTAAAAAGAATGTATCTGTGTATTATTCTGCAATTAAAATAAATTTAATTTAAAAGGTTTTCATGATATATTAAATAAAAAACTAAGTTACAAAACCACATATATTGTATGATGGCATTTTATTTTAAAAATTATTAAATATTGCTTTTGTGTAAGTTTCAGTGTGTGTGTGTGTGTGTGTGTGTGTGTGTGTGTGTGTGTGTGTGTCTGTCTGTCTGAAAGGTTTATACCAAATAGTTAACAGGAGTATATGGTTCTGGAATGGGAATTGGGACCTGGGGGGAAATAATAAGTCTGTTCAAGCCGCCGAAACAAAATACCATGGACTAAATGACTTAAACAGTTTTAGTTCTGGAGGTTGGAAGTCAAAAATCCAGGTACAGGAAAATTTGGTTTCTGGTGACATCTCTCTCTCTGGCTTGTAGATAGCCATCTTCTTGCTATATCCTCACCGGCCTTTTCCTCAGTGTATGCATAGAGTGGGGGTGGGGATGGGGGGGCAGTTGCAAGTAGAGTGACCTCTGTGGACACTATTCCTATATGGTTAGGGCCCCAGCATTATAACCTCATTTAACTTTAATTAACCTTGAAGGCCCATCATCAAATACAGCTACACTGGGGGTTGGGGCTTCAACATATGAATTTTGAGAGAACACAACATTCAGTCTATAACGGACACTTTCCTTCTACTGATGAGAAAGTGTGGAGCTGTTGTGAAACATACTGCAGCTCGGGTGGCGGTTCTGACCACAGTGCCACTCTGAACATGTAACCACAGGTTCTTCCATCTGAAAACTGGAGGATAATATACTATTATCTAATGTTGGTGTTTACTGTGTGTCAGGTACTCTTATAAGTACTTACATATATTGCCTCATTTAACCCTCATTTCCAACCCTATGAGTGAGGATCATCTTCCATTTAAGAGATGCAAAAGGTTCAGTATGCAAAAAGTTTCAACGTGACTTGCCCAGTTCACAATGCTAAGCATGGCAGAGCTGGCTCCAGAGACCACAATCATGTCATAGCCAGTACTCCAAGTGTAAGTTACTGCTATTTTTACTCTATACTCTATATAATATGTAAAAAAGAAATGCAAGTTTTATATTCCTTGATTTTTTTAACTAAGAGGATATATGTATATACACATGTATGTAGTATTAGTTTCCTATTGCTGCTATAACAAATTGCCACAAACTTAGTGCTTAAAACAATAAAAATTATGTTATAGTTATGAAGGTCTTCTGGAGGCTTAAGAGGAGAGTCCATTTCTTTGCCCCTTCCAGTTTCTAGAGGCTGCCTACATTTCTTGGCTTGGGGTCATTTCTTCCTTTTTTGAAGTGTATCATTCTGACCTCTGGCTCTTTCACCACATCTTCTTTTTCTGACTCTGACTTCTCCTGTGTCCCTCTTATAAGAATTCTATCATCACATTGGGCCCACCCAGATAATCCAAGATAATCTCTTTACTTCAAGATACTTAAATGAATCACATCTGCAAAGTCCTTTTGCCATGTAAAATCCAGGGATTAGGATGTGGTCATCTTCTATACATATATAATGTATACTGATTAATAGTACATTTGCCTTCATAGCACTTTAGACAGAAACTATATTTCCATACATATACTTTTTAATGGAAAAAATCTGAGCTCAAGAAAAGGGAATCTGGCTGAGCCTTCTGCCCTAGAAACGAGGGGCACGGGGAGGTTGGTCTCATGTCTGCGATATGGTCAAGAAAAACTAATCTAGCTCAAGACAGCAGGGTTAGGAAAAAAAAGAGTAGTGACTCACTGGACACACAAGTCCCCTGGGCCCCACAGTACATCAGATATTTGATTTGGGACAGCAAGACAACCTGTGAGACAGGCAAACAGATCTGGATAGAATCAGAGGGCCACTTGTCCAAACCGGTCCCAGTGCTGGGTCTGCATGGCTTCTGACACAGCTTTCTGACACCTCCTTGCTCAGGCTTTGGCAATGTGTCCTAAAACAGCTTTTTCTCTAACCAACCTAAACACTGAACTCTCTGCTCCAGGAAAGAAGAGAGCCTTGTGGTTTCCTTGAAAAATTCTTGCATCTGGTGTTTGGCTGTAAGAGCCTCAATGGTGCCACTAAGTTGATTATATTTCCTTTTAAAAACACTCCCCCACACAATCCCATGCATTTTTAAATTCTAATTAGTGATGCTCTGTCAAGATATTGTGGTGCTGCTGAGTGAAAAGTTTCAGCAGCTGCTGTATGGACCCTCAATTACCTCTTTTCTGAGCTGTTTCAAGAGATCACCTATAGCTCTGAGCCATGCACCCCCTACTCCCACTGCCCTCTCTGTGTTGCTCCACATGACCCATCCCCTGCCATGTGTGGGTCCCACCAGGACATTCCTTTGCTTTGACTTTTAGACTCTTTTCTAGTAGTTCAAGAGAAAAATATGGCAGCTTGGTAAATATACTCAACTCTCAATGTAAAATTCTAGCTGCACTGGGCAGGTAAAGTTAGAGGCCAGAGAAGCCAGTCTCCTTGCATTTCTTGCTGCTCCCAGTTGTCAAGAAAGAGGCAGGTGATTCCCAAGTGCCAAAAGAGAAATAATCCTTGAGCAAACCAATACAATGTTCTTGTCACTAACCCTGTCACCACATCTTAATCAACCCACTTCTACTCATTGAGTCTGAGTTTCCTTATCAGACCAGTTTATCCAGCAACTAACAACCCTGAAAACAGTCCACAGCACTGTCACTTGCATTTAGTACAGAGCATCATTAAGATCTTCCAGCTCAAAGAGTCTACAACATTTTATTGAGGTAGCTCTGAATTAAGCATGGAAAAAAAACTCTGCTACAATTTGTTAAATCAAAATTATTCAAAATGAAAAGTTTGCATAACTGACAATCATCAGGGTTGGTCAAATACATGATTGTTTAAACATGTCTTCCACTCACTCTTACACAAATCTTCAAAAGGAAGTGGGTGTTGAAAACTGACAAACAGTATATTCTTTCTGGAGTCAGCTTGGAATTCCTGTCTTATAAGGTATAACACACACTTCTTAATTACATTAAGCCATATTGCTGAGTGTTTTTTCTTCCTTATTTTAAATATGATTTGCAGCCATCAAATGTAACAAATTTTCACAGGACCTAAGACAAAGCAGCATAGAAAAGAGAAGGAAAGGCTATGCCTTAAAAAAAGAGGAATATCAACTGAGCATCTGCTGATATTACGTGTCAGGCACTAAATTACGAATGACTAAACACACTCAGGGATGTTGTATAAGTGACCCAGGTTGTTGAGATTCATAATCTGTCTCTAAAATCCATGCTAATTTTTTTATATTATGCTGTCTCTCCAGCATGTTAAAGCAAGATGTTCTCAAATAATCTCAGAGAAGAGGGTGTTAGTCATGACCATAAAATCTGCTAGTGAGCAGTATAAAAGATTATGACCAAAAGAGTCAGGTTTAGTTAATCATAAAATTGAGCTTCAATTCTCCCATTTAAGTGAACATTTATGAGTATATTACTCTTGAGAGAAAGTCCAAACTCGTAAGCATATTCTTGGAATTTGTCTGTGGAAACCAAGTCAAGATTCCATTTTTTCCCCCAAATGCCCAGAGGTCTTTAATGCCTCCCATAAGTCTGTTTCTCATTCTCCATTCCTTTCCCCCATAAACAGCACACACTCAGTCTGTGCCTTTCAGAGTTCTGACAGCCTGGAAGTCCGTATCACAAGTATCACAAGTGAGAAGGAGCTTTGCAATGAGTCATCAATAAGTAGCATCATCCCCAAGATGGTGCCAAGAGGTAGGGGAAGCAGGATGTCTGTGGTTTATCGGCCATGGCTATGTTTCTCTGCATCGTCCACACTTGCACCACTGCCTCTCCAGGACTTAACAGTACTACAAAGAATTCAGGATTGCAAGGAATTGCCCTACTCTCTTTTATACACTACTGTGTCTTAGATACTGTCAAAATTTATTACCTTTAATGAAAAAGAACATATTTTAAATGAGGAGCAAAAACAAAACAAAACAAAACAAAAAAACTCATTCAAACAGCTTGTAATATCAAGAGGCCTGCCATATCTCACAAGACAGAAATTCAGAATTGACTCTAGACCAAGGTTTCTTAATCTTGCACTATTGACATTTTGAGCCAGATAATTCTTTGTAAAAATTACAAAGTGTAGAATTACTCAGCTATAAGAAAATATGAAATATTGCCATTTGTGACAACATGGATGGATCTTGAGATAATCATGCTCAGTGAAATAAGTCAGACGAGAAAAGTTGAGAACCATACGATTCCACTCACATGAAGGATATAAAACTGAAAGCAACAAACAAACAAGATGAACAAATAAAAATTCATAGACACAGAAAATAGTTTAGTGGTTACCGGAGTGAAAGGGGAGGAGGGGAGATAGATAAGGGTAAAAGGGGTCAAATATATGGTGACAGAAGATTCAACTTTGGGTGGTGAGCACACAACACAATACGGATGATGTATTATTGAACTGTACACTTAAAACCTATACAATTTTAGTAGCCAATGTCACCTCAATAAATTTCATTTAAAAATATAATAAAATAAAATAATTATCAAGGTTTAAAAGCTAAAGTAAAAAAAGAATTACAAAGTGGAGTGGTCTTTGTCCTTCCCCTTTTCCCTAGCTAACTCCTATTTATCCTTCAGGTTTCTGCTTAAACATCACTTCCTCCAGGTGGTCTTCCCAGCCTTCCTGAAGTCAGGGTAACATATGTGCTCCCAAGACACCCTGAACTTCCCCCACTGAGTATAATGTTGTAATAGTCTGTTTACTTAGATGATGCGGCAGAGGATTTATGTAATGTTCTGATCCACAGTCTGTTTTATTTGTTACTTTCTGAACCTAATTCCTCATTTGTTGTTTTTGTACCCCTACAGCATCTTTGCCAAACTGTCATTAAGCCTTTACCTTCACATCTTTGAAAATGTGGGAAAACCCACTACTTTTCAAGATCTCCACCTTATGGTTGGAAAGTTAAAAGCCTGTTCTCATAGTAACCCTCAAACTTTCTTATTATAATCTCTTCTTGGCCCTGACTTTATCCCTGGGGGCCACCACGGTCAGAATGGCAAGTAGATGTAAGCAGCTCAAATTGTTTAACAGTCTCAACCCAAGCTGGCCTCTGCCAACCACCCAATCTCTCTGGCCAGTCAGTATTGCATATTCAGGGAATACAGAATCTTGCTTTCTGAATGAGAGATGAGTGATGAGAAAGGCAAACCACAGGAGGGATGAATAAATCTTTTCCGAGCCCAGCCTACGAGGTTGGATCTGGGTCTGGGTCTTTGCCCACGCTCAGCAAAGAGCAGGGTATCAACTATGCAACATCTGGAAACAGAAGTCCCTCTGCTCCTGCTCCGATTTTATAAATGCTCTTGAGATATCAAGTGGAGGCAAATTCTTCATGTACCTTTGGTAAGTCCAACTGTGTATAACAAGTCTCAAACCTGGTCATCTGCCCGATGCAGGTATATGGACTGAATGTTTGTAACAAACAAATGTGTATGTTTAAGTCCTACCCCCCAACATGATGATTTAGAAATGGGGCCCTTGGGAGGTAATTAGGATTAGAATAAGTCATGAAGGTAGAGATATCATGATGGAAACAGTGGCCTTGTAAGGAAATAAAAAGGAGAGGTATCATTTCACACAGCGAGAAAAGAACACATGAGGACACAGTGAGAAGGTGGTCATCTACAAACCAGGAAGAGAGCTCTCACTAAGAACCGAGTTTGTTGGCACCTTGATCGTGGACTTTGCAGCCTTCAGAACTGTGAGAAATAAATATCTGTTGTTTATGGTATTTTGTTATAGCAAGCAGAACTGACTAATATCGCAGGCATCTCAGAAAGAAGTTCATGCATACAAAGGAAAGATACGAAGGAAAGCAGCAGATTAATCCAGTCAGCTGTCTCACCTCAAGTCTCACTGAGCTCAGGTTATCCACCCTCATACACTCAGCTGCTCAAGTAAATATATTTCTCTCTCCAAGGATGGTGCTGTTGGTGCCACACCAGACTCTTTGCCCTCACTGAAGACAACCTCAAATGTCCCCACTGTTCCTCACAAGAGACCAGTTTCTCACAAAATACCAGTTACTTTTACATATGGCCAAGTGTACTCTCATGGAAGAAAACTTGTCTTCCCCAGGGGCTCCTCTCTCCATTCTCACTCCCTCTAAATCATTCTTCACACTGCTGTCAAAGGGGTCTTTCTAAAACACAAATCTGATCTTGTAGCTTCCCTGCTTAAAGCCCTTCAAATGCCTACTACTTTTAGGGTAAAAATCCAAACTCCTTTATCAAACTCCTTTGTATTGCCCCCTCTTCCTAGGTCATAGCTGACAACTTACTCATGTACCCTATATTCCCACATCCCACACATCTGGAAGTTCCCCAAGGGTCCACACTCCCTGGGACTATTTTACCCTTGCCTGTGCCCATTCCTCTGCTTGGGAAGCCCTCCTCCTCTACTTCCCATCCTCATCGCTTGGAAGAATCCTTACTGGTCCTTTAAGAATCTACTTCATCTTTTTAGGAATTATTCTGTGACCTTCTCACTCAACTCCACACTCCCAGGCTGAATTAGTTGCCTCTCCTCCATATTCCCATAGCTCATATGCCTGTCCCTAATGTAAACAACACATCACAAACTTCTGTACCTGTCTTTTAATCTACCTATTTCTACTCCCTCAAGTCTAAGCCAAAACAATGACTAGTCCTCCAGTTAGTGCAGAGCCTGGCCCATAATAGGTGTTCAATGTATAGTTTTTGAATGAATCAATGAATGAATGAATAAACGAATGACCTATGATGACTGAGATAATGAATGATTTCACCATTATGACAATTCCTGCACCCTGTATATGGGACGTGATCTGATTAACACTATATTAACATTTCGTGTATATCCCCTTCCAAATAACAATGTTTCTAAATCCATGAACTGTGGTCTAAGTTTGTACTGTCCAATACAGTGACTGCTAGCCTCATGTGGTATTTAAGTTATATTAAATTAAGTAAATTAAAAATTTAGTTCTCAGTCATACTAGCCACTAATGGCTATCATATTGGACACTGCAAACATAGAACATTTTTATCATCATGGAAAGTTCTATAGACTATGCGGATCTAGGATAAGGCATATGAATTGGGGATATAAAGCAGAGAATACATACACCTTTGCTCTCAGATCAAAATTTAACCTAGTTGATTATGGCTCATCAGAAATTAGCCAAGCATTTCTGTCTTACCTATGGCTCTGAATATTCATTTTTGTGTGTATGTAAATTATTTCTCTGTTATGATAAAGTAAACAATCATTTTTAAATTCCTTGCTCCTTAAAATTATCCTTTTTTAAAAAAATTGCCATATGGCTCACTGATTTACAAGGGTGTTAGGAGACTTAATTAATGTTTGTTTGGAGCTTTGCCTGTCAAGGTTATTATTAGAGGATCCACAGAGATTCTGCTGGTAACAAAAAGTTTAGTGGAAAACCCTAGCTTATTCAAATGGAGGTACACAAAAGATAAGAAGAACTGTCTAGCCAGATTAATTTATCACTTACCTTTATCAACTGTTTATTGAGCACACACCATGTGTTTGGTAGTGAATAGCAGAAGGAAACTGTGGTTCCCACAGGAGACTTGTCATTGCTTCCTAGGAACAGAATCCCCAAATTGTTATCACCATAGGAGTGAACCTATAGGGAGATGAGCTGGAGATGTGGAGAGGATACTAGGTGGTGGTTAGGTTGTCCTGCCTTGATGGGTCACCGTAACACTGGATTATTAGCTGTCTAGGCCAGAACCGAATTATGTCCATATGCTCAAAGAAGAGAGATGATCATCATCATCGTTATCACAATAAGAATCACCAACACTTAGCATTACTATGTGCCAGGCACTACTCTAAGCCACCAGTCATACATATATGACTTATTAAACAATTACTTCCCAAATATGATAGAATTTCTCAGTGACCTAACACTAGTATTTGCATCTGTTCCAGAATCAGGGTAACTTGGAAACCTGCTTCAGAAGTGCAAAGGTTGCTTGGTGGGCACTGATGGCTATAAGTGAATACCCATGGGATATCTAGTACCCCTCCTCACCCTACATAATTTACATAGTTCCTAGGGTAGTTTCCAAGTTCCTTCATTTACTTCACCTTCTAGACACACTTGATTGATCTTGGGTGGACACTTGACCCAAGTGAATCATAAGCCTCCTCTCTAGGAATTGTGACCTGGGATAGGAGAAATGAAAGTAAGTCCTTCTCCAGTGGAGGAGGCTATACGGTAATATTCGGAAGCTATAGGTGTCCATCATCTCTACCATTTGGAGAAAGTGTGTAGGAAGAGAGGCAGAAGCCAGCAACGTGAGAGCGGCAGAGAAAGTCCTAGCCATGTCCAAGCTCCTGATACCCTAGTGTCCTCAGTTAAACCTCATCGCAGATCCCCCTATCAGCATATGGTGTTCATCTCTTCCTTGGACCCCAGGTCAGTAAATTTCCCTTTTGAGGACAGATTATCCAAGTTGAATTTCTTTCACTTACAACCAAAAGACGTTCTGATTAACACAGTTGCCCTCAGAATAAGGCTCAAGGTCCTTAGCAGAGAGCAAAGGCCCTACCTGGCTCCTTATCAGAGAGCAAAGGCTCTACCCAACCTGGGCCCCACTTTCCTCACCAGTGTCATCTCCTGCCATTCCCCCTGTCTCAGTGCCCAGAACACACCATTCTTGCTCTCTCTCGGGACTTTCTGGCATACTCTCTGTATTTTCTGCACAACTAGAAGCTCAATGATGATAAGGGTTCTGTTTTGTTCACTTTTTTATTCTCAGGGATTAGCAAAGTGTCTTTCATACAGTTGGTGCCCAAAAAATAAACTGAATAGTCCTGAAGAGCACCTGTGAAACATCTCTGCCTACAATAAGAGTGCTTCTTTAGGTCAAGAATACTCTGTCTTCTTGATTTTTCAGACCCTCTTCCCTGGACAGTGCTGGAAAATCAGTGATAAATCTGGCCATAAGTGACTTCCTCTACAAGCTCATTGCAGACCACTCTCTTCTGCTGCAAATCTCCTTCAAGCATCGACCCGCAATTAGATTTCAAGTACAGCCAAATTCATGCACATGAATATGTGAGATTCTCCAGCTTGATTGAAGCTTGATAGATTTGGTTCTCCTAAACTCCTTTTTACTGGTTGCCTTTTATTAACTGCCCATTTTATGAACTCTTGGGATGTGTCTACAGAGTGCTGGTCTCATTCAATGACATTTCTATTCCTGATTTCATTCATAGAAGGTAATCTTGATTTAAAGCTTTAAAGCTTTAGGGTTTCCATGCCTGCTGTCACTCGTCATTGGTACCCCCATCATTGAAATAACTGCAGCAGCAGCAGCAGAGGCAGCCACAAGCACCACGCGGCCCTATCACCATGTGGCAGTTACAACAGCAAATTTGAGGCGGGGTGGAGAATAACGGCTCTTTGAGATGTTTTTGTTCTTCCTCGTCATTTAAATCCATGCATATCCTTTTATTAACTTCCCTCCTCTTCGTGCCCAGCTCTACCTTCTCTTTACTTCCCTGTGCCCTCAAGATCACTGCTAAGGTGGCATTGGGGGCTGTTGGGAGATAAGAAGATAGAAAAGGACAAAAAGAAAAAGAAGACAAAAAGAAGGATAAACAGTAGTCACAGAGAAGAGAAAGTGCTTGAATCTCTCCTCCTCTCTCCCCCACCTGAGTGCTCTCTTCTCCATGGGTATCAATACCCTCCCCTCTCCCCGAAAGCCCTCCTTCAGCAGGTTAGCACCTGGCTTCTAGCTTCTCTGACTCCAATCTGACCTCCAGTGCCCTGCTTTGGTGGCAGATTCCCTGGCTTTACAGTGATAGTGTGGAAACTTTGGCTAGCTGCCAGGGTGCTCCATTCCTCATTACTCTTTTCTCTGCAATTCATTTCTCTGTGATTAGAGACAATTAGGATGCCAACAAACAGGTGGCCCAGCCGTGTTTGGCAGTTACATAACCATAAATGTGTGCACTGCCCCATCAGAAGCAAGTGAGATGCTAATAAGTAGAGTTATTTACAAAATAAGGGTCACCCCAGAATAGCTCCTCAGTGCATTTTATCCACTTCTGGAAAGAGGACAGGCACCCAAGCCTTGGCTGCAAGGGCCAAAATAACCGTATGGTGGCCCTTTTGGAGATAGAATTACCCAGCCCTGTTTGTGGGGAGCAGAAAAGGGTAGGGAGGGGGCCCAGTTCTCTAATACACCCCATCTCTGAGACCCTTGTGACATAATCCCCCAGAGTTACCCCAAGGGCAGAAAATGACAGCCTCTATCCCCTTGACCTGCTTACTATACTCTTCTTACTTATGTCCCCCTGAATGACTCATGGCTTTGAGTCCCTATTTCTGTTTCCTGCTTCAAGACACTGAAATGCATTCTAGGGGTATCTTTGATGTTCAATTCTCCCACACTTCTTAGTGAATCACGCCTCAGTGAACCACCAACTAGTCATACTGAATGTCCTAGAAAAAAACAACGTAGGAAAATCTATCCAACGCCATCTGTGGACTCCCAGCCCAGTCATTTTCAACAAGCCATATCTATGTTATCTTAAAGTTTTCTCTTTCACACCTTTCTATTAAAACCGAGAAAGAGCAGCATTTTGACATCTTACTTTCTCCTTCGAGCTGCCACAAGTTATGTTGAGCATCACTTTTGATGTTATAAATGGGAAGACAAGTCCCAACATCAGGAGTTGAAAGAATTAGGAGAAAACCTCTACTCTGAGCATGAGATAAACTGGGCACGTGGTTCAGAGTTAAGGCTGTAAACAATATGAATCACTTGGACATCCACTTTGAAATGGGGAGCAATTCTGACATTTGCAGGAAATCTGTCAGGCTTTGACTCCTATTTGTATCTCTTGAGAGTTTTCTTATGTCTTACAGATAGTAAAAGTCTTCTTCTCCAGTTCATTTTTGTCCATTCCCCTCTCACACATGGACAAAATGAAACTAATTCCTACACAAAGTTTTTTTCTTTCTTATCCTCCAGAAATATCCCATCCTCCAAGGTGTTTTCTATACTTGTGATTGAATAATAACACACCCAATAAATATTTTCAGATTTATTATAAGACTGTATCTATTTTCATCAAATGCCATGATGTACCTTTCTAAAATGCTAGAAACATAATCTATTGGCCAGAATCTGATGGTCCCACCAAATTATTCTTTCAATCCTCATTTTCAGTTTACTATGTGACTTAGCCCCTTCTCCCACAAGGATATGACATTTAGCATGATAAGAAAATTATTTACACATTTCAGTTCTCTATTACTCAAACCCTTCTATTTGAAATTAATTCAATATAAAACAGTTTTGAAGGGTATGGACCAGCAAGTGTACAGCACAAGGTAAGGAGATAAACAGAGGCCAAATAATGAAGGCTAGAAGCTTTATACCCTATCTTATAGACAAGTAGCAACACTTAACATTTTTTCTATGAACAAATGATGATACTATTCAGATGCACACTGCCAAAGGCATACACAGATTTCTACACAATTCCCTGACTACTAGCTATAAATCTCCCCTTCTACTCCCCATCAAGGAGTACTTCACCATGCTAGTGATTTAGGGCAATGTTACTATAGAAATAAACATGTATCCATTATATATTCAGGCAGATAAATCATTCACAATCTTCAGGACTTTAACTCTTATTATTAAGAAGTTTCTGGCAACATACAGAGATTTTGTCTTTTTTTTTTTACTGATGTACCCCTCAAACACCTACAACAATAACTGACACATAATAGATGCTCAATAAATATTTGTTGACTGGATGAATGACTGAATCTGCCTATAACTAATGTGACAAACCAGTGTGTTATGACACCAGAGCTGAGAATGACTATGGTTAGAAAGCACACTGCCATTGAAGGATTTTACGTAAAGGGCTGACAGGATCATATGCATGTTTTTGAAAGATCACTCTGCCTGCTGTGTGAAGGATGAACAAGAGAGGAAGAGCCCCATAGCAGGGAAACCCATTAGAAGGATGATGCAATGATGCATGTAGGAAATGATGAGTTTCTGAACCATGACAGTGGTGAAGAACTGGAGAGGAAGGAGTGGATTCAAGAAATATTTAATAAAACTGAACAAAACCTAATCAAATAATCTCTTTTCCATCATGTCTTTGAACAAGATCAATTATACAGGCCAGAGCCAAGGACCAGGAAGGTTTGTCATATTGCCATTACATGTAGGCAGAGTAAGAAGTCATCTTCATGTTATAATGTCAGAAGCACATTGAGGAGCTACAATCCAAAAATATCGATGCCACTTAGTGCCTGAAATTATGACACTAACGCAGCATTCCTTGGTTTTAAACCTTGCCTTTCCAGATAACTTTAAATCATATTAATATACTTGAGAAAGGGAAAAGTCACTCTGCACACTTTTATGGAATCCTTACAATAACCTTGTGATTTTAATATTGTTAAGAGGAAACTGAAGCATAGTTAATAAGTGCTGAAGCTGGGATGTGAACTCAGGTCTTTGTAATTTCTTTTTCTTGAGTGAATCCTGACTGATACCATTATCATTATTGTTAGTAACCCTATTCCTATTGTTTTCCTTTTACAACTAGGAGTGTAGTGGGCTTAAGGGAAGAGCAAGAGGTAGAGGTTCTGAGAGATGTGTATGGTGCAGACAAGATAGAATAAGTTTATAGATAATAAACATGTTAAAATTCACAACTTTTCTAAGATTGCACATTAGCGTAAGCCTGGATAGTAAAGCAGCCAGCAACAAACAGAGCCAGACTAGTCTGAGATGGGATTCTGAGCACTCTCATTCTCAGGAACTACAAGTTATCAGATCACAGAAAAAGCTCCCAGTAGAAGGTCTCTATAGTCTTAAAGTAATAACTAAATCCAGGCTAGGGAGCTTAAAATAAAGACCAGGAATTGTAAAATATTCTTCCATGTTTTCCAGAACAATAAAAGGAAACTAGCTGGCTTGACCCTAAGACAAATAACTCCTCTATTTAGAAATTTACTTTTCTTTTGCAGATATTCTCATTGTATTAATTCTGTTTATTCCTATTCTCCAGAACTCAGTATTCTTCTAAATATGAGCGGTCCTCAAGACTGCTCCCAGAATGTTACTCTCTTCCTACTTTTTCATCTGGACACTTAATAACATGTAATAGAGCTGAGTTGTAATATCATACTTCACTAGTAGGGGCAGCCAACTATGTTGGCATAATGTTGTCCATGATGTGGTCAAAACTAAACATAAGTCAATTTCAGTTTATTGATATGAAAATGTATCCTGACTTAACGGTTCTTAAGTTTGAAATCCGTCCATTGAGTTTATGATTTCAAGGCATACAATGGGAAGAGGGAGATAGTAGAAGCTAAGAGGAGGAAGGCCCAAGGTCAGAAAGTAATGAGGGAATAAGCAGGACCAGAGCTGAATACCCTGAGTAGAGCCAGAGCTGGGTCAGGGCCAAACGATGTGTCAGTCACCAGAGCTGGGTGCCAGTGAGAGACCAAAGTGAATCAGATCCTCAGTTGATTAGATTTGTCAACTCTCTCAGAACTGATCAAGTTCTAGAACTCTGATGCATGCTAACCAAACTTACAGAACACTGACTAATAAACCAAATGCTGAGCCATTAATTTTCAGAAAAAATGTAAGTGATAATTAGTCTGGAACCCAGGACTGCTCCTGGACAGTATTGGAGATAAGCTGACAATATCTTGGTCTCTGGCTCTCTATTTTTCCAGATCCTTTGAAATATTTCCCTTTGTGAGCAATACCAAACACATACTACATGACGGTGATCCAGCTGTTTACATAAAAGCTCTTTCTAGCACATTCTAGAACCTTCCTGAGACTACTTTGAATTCTCACAGCAGTTACATCCATTCATTCTTTCTTTTGTTCAATTAATACTTATTGATGACTACTATATTCCCAGCAATGTGCTATCAGCTGGGGATATAACCAATAAATGAGAGACGCATGATCTCAGTTCTTGTGAAACTTACATTAGTGTGGGGAAACAAACTACTAATAGGGAAACAAAATCACTACAGAGTGCGTGAGAAGTATGAAGGCATAGGATGCTGGAAAAAAGAATAATGACAGGCTTCCTTAAGGTCAAAAGGTGACTTTTAACCAGAGACCTGAAGAAGCCAATCTTATGAAGAGAGATGAAGGATGTGGAATAGGAGCCAGGATTGCAGGCAGAGGTAAGGTATATGCAAAGCCTCAGAGCTAGGTAAGAATTTGGTGTGAAAGATGATCAATATTGCTGGAGTTTAATGAGATAGGGGAGTGGGATGGGGGAGTGCTATATGAAATGAAGTTGGAAAAAAAGTTAGGTACATAGTACAAAGCCTTGTGTGCTATGATAAAGAGTTTGGATTTTTTTTGAAGTAAATTCGGGGTCATAAAAGAATTTTAAGAAGCAGGGCAATGTGATATGCATTGAGTACTTAAAAGATCACCCTATCTGCTATATAGAGATTGCATTGTGGCTTAAGTAAAGGTGATGTTTGGAGAGAAGTAAATTGAACTGAACTGTATTTAGGAAGGAGAATTGACAGACTTACTAATGGACTGGATGTGAAGGAAGAAAAAAAGGTAAGTATGACTCTTAGTCTTGCAGTAGGTGGTGGGACCATGAATAAGAGAAAGACAAATTATCTTCTAGGAAAGGTCCCTTCTACAGAGGTCAATACTTTATGCTCTCAAAAATTTGGAGGCAAGCCTCTGTATGTTACTAGAAACTCTCCCCAAAGAATCTCTGTAACTGTTAAAATCAACTGGTAAAGGCCAAATGGAGTAGCTAGCAACCATGATCCTCCTAAAGAAACATCAGCTCAAACAATGATGTTAAAGACCAACTTTCTCCCACTTTAACCTCCTTAGTGTGGTGAAGCGATGTAGCACAGTTTTAACTTACCATCTCGATTAAATAATTATACGAAGGTCACTCTTTAGATACTTAGACACAACATTATTAAATCCTATCGACATCATTATTATGTTGTCATTGTTATTAAAACTTTATTGGTGTCTCTCGAGGCCTTTTGAATGAACTATAAATTCAGAGAAAATTAAATCTTATTTTTATGAAAATAAATGCTGCTATTCAAAATTAGAATTGAATAAATTTAACTATAAAGAACAATTTTCAATTTATTATTTTACTTGGCCACCATTTATTGATTGCTTACTGTGTGATAAGCTCTATTTGATCTTTGCAATTGCTCCATGAAATGGACAACGTTGTTCTTCCTTGAAGCCGGAGAAAACTGAGGCCCACAAAGGATATGACTGGGCCAAAGCCATGAGTAGTGATTGCTAGTAGGGTACTATGACACAACAGTCATACTCTTCTTCACTATGCTCTTCCGAATGTGTTTCTATTTATGATTTGCTCATGGTTATCAGCAACCTCATACATAAATGACATTTTCATAAGCATCAGGAAAAAGGAGCCATATTCCAAGGATAGCAAACTCAAGTGCCTGCTGGACCCAGGTGGTGCTGTCATTTAGTGAAATGGCCTAATGGAAGGAAAAATTGGGCCGTAGGGACTGTGGCAAACTGGGGAACACATGCCTCTTCCCAAGAGGGCAGCCCCTTCACATCCCCACATGACTCCACTGCTGGGTATTTGGCCCATGTGACCAGATCTTTCACTTTATCAAGTAAGCAAGAAATCCAGATTTCCCAAGTGAGCTTTTAGGTTTTAAAAGGTTATAATAAAATTCAATTATTCTTAAAGAAAACAAAAAACAAAGCAAAACAAAAACAAGCAAACAAAAAAACACTGTGTGTCAACACCATGCAAGCCTAGCAAAATGGGCATTTGGGCAGAATCCAGTCTATAGGTTGCCAGTTTCTGACCTCTACTGTACCGATCATTGAAGCCTTATTTATGATTTAGAAGAATTTTAAACAATCTTAACATCCAATGAAGTGGGTTGGCTCAGATATCTGTGATGCAGCCATGTGAATGAATTTTTAGAGTCTTTAATAGTCAGCAGTATGAAGACCATGTAGCATACTAAAAAATTCTTAGGATTAACAGCAGGGTAACATAATTCTGTTATGACATTAAATTAAAAAATCAAACTACAAAATGATATCCAATCAAGTGTTTTATATCTTGAACTGGGGGGAAGTTACAAAGGTGAACACATGTGCAAAATCATCAAGCTGTGTAATATGGGCACTTTGCAGTATGAATGTCATACTTCAATAAAAAATTAATAATGCCTGGGCTATGATTACCATTTTGTACATTTCTGCATGAATGCGAACAAGAATTTTCAGGAAGCGTAGGTAAAGAAAATAATTTGTGTTGCTTATGGGATAATATAAGATTCTTTTTGCCCTTTCCTACATGTTGATTTCTATTATTATAATACACTATTTGGAGGGAGGGAATGCCTCAAAATATATTACCTAAGAAGAGAAAGAGTAGAACATAAGCTGATTAAAAATAAATCAGTAAGTAAACTACCTTCCCATTTCAGTGCAGATCAAAAGCCCAAAAGAGGAACTCACTATTTACTGTTTGATCTGGGTCATTTTCCATCCCTTCTCAGCTAGATGTATTGAGGCTTCACCAGCTGCTTCAGCTCCATCCCTGAGCAGGTCAGAAGGGAAACTGGGAGGCTCAGCCCTAGAAGGTAATGAACGGACATGATGCTGCACCCACGGTCCCTCTTGCCAGAAAGCCTCCTGCCAAAACAAAGACACCTTTGTACCCACTGAACTCCCTGTATCATTCAAAATGATTTCTGATACAAATAATAGAAAATCTAACCAAATGGCTTAAGGACTGGGAAAAGTTCATCATCTTACATATCCAGAATTCCAGGTAAGGTGGGCTCCAGTGCCCCACAATCGGCAACTCAATGATGTCAGCAAGCGCTCAGGTTTTTTCCACATCCCTGCCTTCCTGTGGCTGCCCCTTCCACTCCTGTAGCAGGAATAGAGATACAAGGAGTCAGAGGCCGTAGTTAGAGAACAAGTTCTGGGTTCACATCCAGCAAAGGAGTGATTGCTGCCCTTTGTGGTTCTCTCTTTAAGAGGGAAATTATTTTTCCCCCAAAACCCCGACTGGACTTCGCATGTCTCAAAATCAGACAGGACTGAATCACATGACAATCACATGACTATTTTAAAATTAATCCCCAAAATACGATGATGAAATTACCACAAACAACTTGGACCAACTACCTGGATTGTGGCTGATGTGACATGTCAGCACTAATGTCCTTGATACCCCTTATCAATTTTACCTTCTAAATTATATCTTACATGTGTCCACCTCACTGGTTTCTAAGTTAACACCTCTTGCTTGAATTATAGCTGGAGGCCCTAACTAATCAATCTACAAATTCCTCGTGCGTAATGACTGTCATTGCATACCCAGCTCAATCAAGAAGCCAGAGAGTTAAGTTAATCTGCCTAATAAAATGTTGAAATTAGGGGTCTGAG
Organism: Eonycteris spelaea; assembly: GCA_003508835.1. Lineage (NCBI taxonomy): Eukaryota > Metazoa > Chordata > Mammalia > Chiroptera > Pteropodidae > Eonycteris > Eonycteris spelaea. Next base: position 3,707,272 of record PUFA01000113.1, read on the forward strand.
CATGGAGAGAAGAATGAGCCCGAAATGGAAGGAACATTTATTTGGGTGTTAAACTTGTGCTTCTTTGCATGTGACACAGCACCAAGATTAGACTGTGCGGTACTTTGGCTTCAATATGTGTTATAATGTGATTCTTAGAACTGAATGTACTTAGTAATTAGTTTCTCCTGGAAATGCCAAGTTTAAATCTCAGAAAGAACCACCGGCCAGGGCAAAAAAAAACCCCAAAAAACAAACAAACAAAAAACAACAACAACAGCAACAACAAGAAAGCTATTCATTCATCCAATACATTTTTGAGGACTTACTCTATCCAAGGCGATGTGCTTGACCCTGGAGATACAGAGGTGAATGAGACTGACAGTCTCTGCTCTCTCAGAGCTAACAGTGTAGCAGGAAAGGCAATCATTAAACAACTAATTACAGACTAATTATATAATTGCAGTTTTGACAAATACTGTTAATAGAGAAATATAGGAGATTAAGATCATATAATGGCTTGAGGTGAGAGGTGTGAATTCAGAAAAGGAAGTGACATTTAAACTGAATGGAGTTTAGCTCAGAGAAAAAGTAAGGGACATATATGCAAAGCAGAGAAAACTGTGTACAAGGACCCTGAGGCTGAATGAAACAAAGAAAGACTAAAAGTCAGTGTGTCTGGAATAAAGAGAGTAAAGAGGAGATGTACAAGACAAGCTGGGGGAACTGGGGCGGAGGGGACTATAAACAGGAGTAGACCAGAGGCCCTTGGCACTAGAGGTTTAAGCAAGTAGCAAGCCTGAAGACGATACTATGAGCAATGAGGAATAGACGTCCAGAAGCAAAAGGCAAATAAGCCGTTTCCAGAATTCAGGGGAAAAGGGGACACCCTTGCCAGTGGTGTCCTATTAATCTGTTTATTTTTGTCTAATTCACCTTCCCACCCGGCTGTCACAGCACAGTCACTATAAAGCCACAGATATTACTGCTTTCTTTCTGGTGCTCTTAGGGTTGATGAGGCCCATGTGCAGGCTGGAGATGTTCCCAGGTACCTAGGATATGGGTCTCCCTCTTGCCCTGACCCTGTAGTCAGCCCCTTCCTACACTAAGATTTTGTATTCTAAAGAGGAGCCTTGCCCATTCCTCCAGTGAAGGAGTTAATTTTCCTGTTAATTTTCCACATGAGGTAATATGCACAATGAAGCACAAATGAGAAGCAGGACATCGACACTGACTCCAGCTGAGAAATCAATTCATATTTTAAATTACTCTGGGTGACCCAAGTTACACTGGGTTCCTGTTTCCATCTATCCTGATTTGTAGAAAGTTATTCTCCTGGAGCATGCAGCCCCCAGGAGGGCCCTGGGAGATTTCGCTGCTGCACCCCAGTGGCACACTAATGGCCCAGTGAGGAGGACAGCCAGGATTGACAGCAGACCATCCCCAGGGCAGGCAGGAAGCACCGACTACATAACATGGATGACAAGGCCTGCTGGGCCTGTGTTACTGCTCAGTGTCAGCCACAGCATCAGCCGGCCTGAAGTCTGGCAGGCTAATACCTGTGGTTCAGAGGCCACGCCCCTCTTGTTAGCACCTGATATCTCAGTCGATTAATTGCCTGGATCATTCACCCATTTCACAAACATATCCATGAGTGTCAGATACTCTCCTTGGCTCAGAGGAGAGGGAAAGATAAAAAAAGATCCCCACATATCTTAACACTGGAGATGAGGAAAAAAAAAAAAAAGCAATCTGGATGTAAGTCTCAGCTCTTCCATTTAATAGATATGTGACCCTAGTCCAGCTATGTAACCTCTCTGTGCTTTGGGTTCCTCACCCGTGCAATGGAGATAATACCTGTTTTCCAAAGTGGTCATAAGGGACACATATATGAATATAATGACGTTTCCATGCACTTGCTTGTCACTGCATCACACAAAATACACTTCATGGATCATCACCAGACGTGGAGATTATAATTGTGGTGGTCTCATATGAAATATGTCGTGTAAAAAGGCCACATATTGTATGATTCCATTATATGAAATATCCAGAGTGGGCAAGTCCATAGAGACAGGAGGCAGAATAGTGGTTGCCAGGGGCTGAAGGGAGCAGGGAATGGGAAGTAACTGGAATGGGTACGAGGCTTCTTTGGGAGGTGATGCAAATGTTCTGGGGTTAGACCATGGAGAGGTCTGTACAACTCTCTCTGAATACTCTCAAAACCATGGAGTTGCATACTTTAAAGGGACAAAGTTTATGGCATGTGAATTATATCTCAATAAAGTTGTTATTTTAAAAATATGTGTGTGTATGCTATGTGGCATATATAAAATTCACTTTGGAAATATCTCAGGAAGAGATACATGTATTATGAATCAAGATGATGGAAATGGAAAAAAGAAACTGAATTCGAACATAACCCCAAAGCAAGAGTTTCAAGAACAAGGAAAGGGTTAGGATGCGACCATGCTTCTCACAGGCAGCCCATCTCACACTGGACTAGCCACATTTCAAGTGTCAGTAGCCACCGGTGGCTAATGGCTTTCATATTGAACAGCACAGTTTTAGAAAGAAGACCAAAAAGAAAGGAAAGAAAGACACAGCCACTAATTGAAACCTCCTGCACGCTGGCCATGCTACCCAATACTACCTTATTCCACCTCACCAAAGTCCTGCGAGGGAGGCGGCTGGCTCTAGCTCTGTTTTGACATTTAAGCAAACTGAGGCTTAAAGAGGTTAAGCAAGATTAAAGAAAAGGAAATTTTGTGTTTAAGTTTAGAGGGAAGGTATCTGAAGAGAGGGGACGACTAAGATAATTTTTTAAAAAAGAAGAGAAAGTGATGAGCAGAAGGTCCTGGAGGATGTATGTGGAAGGTCACTTAAGAAGGACAAAATCCCACAGGATAGATGTATTTTATACATCATGGAAAAAATGGTGTTGGTTTCACCTTGTAGAATTTTCTGATGTTAGAAACGTGAGAGCAAGTAAAAAGGCACTTCATTACCAGCTGAGGTCAACTTGAACACGAGCATCAACAGACATGTATCTTTTCTCAGCAGAAGCCGAGATTCCAGCTGCAGTGGTTTGTAAAGACAGAAAGCAGCCTATGCCATTCACTCTGCACCTCCCAGTTGCCTTCTCCCCATACCTTATTGATACCCCCACCCCAAACCCAAGCAGCAACAGTCCTGGCCTCTTTCTCTTCACCTCTCCCCTCTCCAATCTCTTTCTCCTTGCCTTTTCATCACCCTGTTCCTTATTTCCAAGCCTCTTTCCTCTCCATCCTCATAAATAATCCAGGAGAGCCACTTTCAGAAGCTCCTCTTTCATGCTTGTAATTAAAGTGGGCCTCTCTGAGATGTGTCTCCCTAAATCATTCATCAGATAAGAAAACTGTGAGAGGGGGCGACGCAGCACCCTCTCCTTCTCCTGCAACACTTTTCCCTTCGGACACAGAACAGGTGTGTGTTTCGGGCAGATGTGATGGGACTGTTGTCTCTGCCCCAGTGATTGATTCAGCAGGCTCCCCGACTCACAGGGAGACACTGCACGTCCCAAATTCTTCAGATTCTTACAATCTGAAGAATAGGAAAAAGGAATAAAGCCTATTCTAGTTTAGCTTCCAGCTCACAATACACCCCACTAGAGTTAATTTAGGCAGCTTGAAATGGTAAAAAGGCCTTAGGCTTTTAGGTATTCAAAGTTGAGTCTGAGTCTTGACTCTGACGCTCCTGAGCTGTGTAGCCTTGGACAAGTTACTTACCACCTTTCCTCCACCCCCAAAATCGTTGCCTCATGGTTTAAAGTTAATTTTTTTTTTAAAGAATGGAAAGATTATTTTTTTTTTAATACTGGCTTGCTCAGTTGTACTAACAATTAGAAAACATAAGGTGCACAAAAGAACCAGTTCTTCAGGTTCTCTTGTCTGTTACTTTCCTTCATTCCTTTCTTTGGCTGTGAAGAGTGTCAGGCTAATTGCTCTGGCCAGTGTAGACAGGAGGTTATGAGTTTGTAAGACTCGACATCTATGCCCCACTCTCTGCTCATCCCATGGATCAAAGACCCATTTGTTCAGAGCGACAGTCAAGTTGAACCAAAGTGATATCAGCCTTTTCCCTGTTGTGTATCTTCTGTTTACGGGGTCAAAAGAAGGCCGAAATGTCCAACCCCTCACCTGAATGTGCAGACAGGGTGGCCTACTGTTATTTCCTCTATTAATGAAGGCTTGGTGAGTTCTGCAACTCCAGTGTTAAAACCCTGATTAGTCACACATAAGAATCCTCCCTGGGCACAGTGTCAGGAAGAAGACAGTGAGGAGAAAGTTGGGGCCACAGTGATTTTGTGGTTCAGCAAACCCAGACACTCAGTTCTTTTTATACTCAGCACTCAAAACAGTGCCTAGAACCTACTAAACCACTTATACTAGATGGTGAAAGACTGAATGCTTTCTCCCTAAGATTGGGAAGAAGGCAAGGATGTCCACTTTCACCATTCTTAAAACAACAACAACAACAACAACAAAACTCTTTATTGAGGTATAATTAACATATAAAAAGCTGTACATATTTAATGTATACAACTTGATCAGTTTGGAAATAAGTATATATCCATGAAAACATCACCACACTCTATGCCATCAACACATCCACCACCTGCAAAAGTTTCCTATTGTCCTCTTTATTTTTGTGTGTGGATGATAAGAATACTTAAGATCTACTTCTTTAGCAAATGTTTTAGTATACAATACAGTATTGTTAACTATAGACATTCAACTATACAGTTGATCTCTAGATCTTATTCATCTTAAATATCTGCAACTTTGTACTCTTTGACTGATACTACCCTTTGACTAATACCCCCATGTGTCACCCTTCCCTCAGTTTTTACAATCTAAAGATTATAAAACCATAACACTACCATGCTGCTCTTTGCGCCTGGGAATTTGACTATTTTAGGTTCCCTATATAAGAGGTATCATGCAGTGTTTGCCCTGTGTCTAGCTTATTTCACTTAGCACAATGTCCTCCAGATTTATGCATGTTGCAAATAACAAGATTTTCTTCTTTTTTAGCCTGAACAATATTCCATTGTATATATAAACCACATTTTCTTTATCTATTCATCCACTGATGGACATTTAAGTTGCTTCCATGTCTTGGCTATTATAAATAATTCTGCAGTGAATATGGGAGTTCAGATATCTCTGAGATTCTGATCACAGTTCCTTTGAATATATATATAAAAGTAGGATTGCTGGATTATATGGTATTCTTTTCTAATTTTTTGAGGAACCTTCATATCATTTTGTATAGTGGCTACACCAATTTAAATTCCAACCAACCAACAATTCACAATGGTCTCCTTTTCTTCACAGCTCTGCAATGCTTATCTTTTTTCTTTTTCATTTTTTTTTTAATAATAGCCTTCCTAACAGGTATAAAGTGATATCTCATTGTGATTTTGATTTGCATTTTCTTGATGGTTAGTGATGTTGAGCACATTTTCATATACCTGTCGACCATTTGTATGTCTTCTTTGGAGAAATGTCCATTCAGTTTCCCCCCTCCATTTTTTAATCTGTTTACTTCTTTTTTTGCCATCAAGTTGCAGAATTTCCTTATATATTTTGAATATTAACCCCTTGTCAGATATGTGGTTTGCAGATATTTTCTCTCATTCTATAGGATGCCTTTTCATTTTGCTGATTGTTTCCTCTGTTCTACAGAAATCTTTCAGTTTGATGTAATCCCATTTTCCTATTTGAGTTACCTATGTGTTCAGTGCATAAACAAGAAATCATAGCTCAGGCCAATGTCAAGGAGATTTTTCCCTAAGTTTCCTTCTAGGCGTTTTACAATTGCAGGTCTTACATTCACGTCTTTAATCCATTTCGAGTTGATTTTTATGTATGGTATAAGACAAGAGTCCAATTTCATTCTTTTGCAAGTGGATATCTAGTTTTCCCAAGATCATTTATTGAAGAAACTATCCCTTCCCTACTGTTGGTTCTTGGCACCTCCTCCTGGGATGCAGCAGAACGATGTTTGTTCGTTTCCATTGTTCCTGCAGCTCATGCTAACCCACATGAGTTTCCATTTCCTGTTCCTAAAACCCATGTCCAGCTACTAGTGTCACCCTCCCTGGGCCTGCAGCACATAACTTTTCTTGAATGCCTCTATCCCTGTGCCTCTAGCTGATACCAGACACCATATAACTGCCTCCCATTCCATCCCTCGAGTGTGTCTCTCCTTGTACTTCAGCCTATACCAGCCCATGTTTGTCTACATTCTGTGTGCCTCCGGTTCAGTAGACAACCAGTGTTTTCATTTACTATCCCTCTGTTTGAACTTCTGCTTCCTTACCCTGTGCCTACAGCCAAGGTATACCTCACGTATCTCTATCTACTGTCATGCATCTATTAAGACATCTTGGTTTTTGCAGGTTTTGCTCATTGTTGATAAATATGTTTTATATGAGTGCTCAGAGTTTTTGAAGTAGTATATTTTCATACCAATTGGATAAATACACTGGGACACAACTGCTGCACCATATGGTGACACCATGCTTAGCTTCACAAGAATCTAGAAATAAGTTTCCCACTATAATTTTTATAGTTTTGCATTTTATATTTAAGGCAATGAAAGATTTTGAATTAATCTATGTCTAAGGTGCAAAGTTTGTATCTTTGTTCATTTATTTCCTTAGGGTTGTCCATTCGTACCTTCATCTTTTGTTTTGATGACTAAAGAGTAAAAAGACTATCTTTTCTGTGTTGATGTGTCTTTATTCCTTTGACTAAGGTCAAGTTGTCTGTATTTGCATAATTCTACTTGTGCCATTTATCTATGTGTCTATTTATTTTAAAATATCATGCTCTCTAGATTATTGTAATTTTATAATAAATTTTGAAATTGGAAAGTATGAATTCACCAACTTGTTCTTTATCAGTACTGTCTAGACTACTCAATGTTTTAAATAAGTTTGTCAATATCTACAAAATAGCTTGCTGAGATTTTTATTGGGATTCACTGACTCTTTGGATCAATTTAAGAAGAATTGACAACTAATAATATTATACCTTTTGATTATGAAGGAAGAATATGTCCCAATTGATTTATTTTTCTTTCATTGCTTTCAAGAGTATTTCATATTTTTCTTTTTTAAAAAATTATTTATTTAAACTAAAAAAAAAAATCACCCATTTCTCCCACCTCCCACACTCACCCCTGCCTCTTACAACCACCAATCTGTTTTGTATGTCTTCGCTGGAGAAGTGTCTATTCAGATATTCTGCCTGTTTTTAATAGAACTGTTTGCATTTTTGTTTTGTTTTGTTTTGTTTGCTATTGAGTTGTATGAGTTCTTTGTATATTTTGGATATTAGCCTCTTATTAGATATATAATTTGCAATTATTTTCTCCCATTCAGTTGGTTGCCTTTTCATTTTGTTAAGGGTTTTCTTTGCTGTGTAGAGCTTTTAGTTTGACAAAATTCCACTTGTTTATTTTTTCTTTTGTTGCTTTTGCTTTTGCTTTCAGATTCAAAAAATCATTCTCAAGACCTGCGTCAAGAAGATTCCTGCATCTTTTCTTCTAGGAATTTTTCAGGTCTTACATTCATCTTTAATTCATTTTGAGTTAATATTTGTGTATGGTGTGAGATGATGGTCCAGTTTCATCATTTTGCATGTGGCTGTTTAATTTTCCCAACATCATTCATTAAAGCATCTGTCCTTTCCCTATTGTATATTCTTGGCTCCTTTGTCATTAATTAATTGACCGTATATATGTAGACTTAATTCTAGGTTCTCTATTCTGTTCCATTGATCTATGTGTCTGTTGTTATGCCAACACCACACCGTTCTAATTGTTACATCTTTGTAATATGGTTTTAAAATCAGAGAGTGTGATGCCTCTAGCTCTGTTCTTTTCTCAAGATGGCTTTGGCTATCCAAGGTCTTTTGTGATTCTATACAAATTTAGGCTGTTTGTTTTATTTCTATGAAAAATAGATAAAGACTACATTAAATCTATATATTGCTTTGGGCAGTACGAACATTTTAACAATATCAGTTCTTCCAATCCATCAGCATGAAATATCTTTCCATTTATTTCTGTCTTCTTCAGTTTTTTTTTATTAATGTCTTGTAGTTTTCAACATACGGGTCTTTCACCTTCTTAGTTAAATTTAAGAAGAAAAAATTCCTTCTTATATTGAGAACCCTTTGAATATACTCTCTTAACGACTTTGCTATATACCATACAGCAATGTTAACTATAGTAGTCATATTGTACAATACATCCCTACTACTACTTATTTATCTTATAACTGGATGTTTTATCTTTTGACAACATTCCTCCAATTTCCCCTCCCCCTATCTCCACCTCTGGTAACCACAAATCATTCTTTTTCTATGAGTTTAGTGTTTGTTTTATAGTTCTTTTGTTCTTCTCTTCCTCTCTTTTTGTCTTCTTTTGTGATTTGATGTTTTTATATTCATTTTATGTTGTCATTTGATGTTTGATGTGTATATATAGTGATATACTTTTATTATTTTCTCTATCATTTTTGTATCTACTATAGGTTTTTTCTTTGCGGTTACCATGAGACTCACATAAAACTTCTTCTAGTTATAGCAGTCTATTTTAAACTAATAACAACTTAACTTCAATCACACAGAAAAATTCTACACTTTTCCTTCCCCAATACACATACTTTATGTTACTAATGTCAGAACTTACTTCTTTTATATTGTGTATCCATTAACAAATTTTATGGTTATCATTATTTTTAATACTTTTGCCTTTAACTTTTATCCTGGGGATCAAAGTGATGTATGCACCACCATTACAATATTACATTATTCTATATTTGTCTATACTGTGTATCCATTAACAGCTTTTTACCTTTACCAACGTGATTTATACTTTCATATATTTTCTTGTTGCTTTTTAGCACATTTTCATTTCAACCTGAAGAACTCCCTTTAACATTTCTTATAAGGCAGGTCTAGTGATGATGAACTCCCTTGGTTTTTGTTTGTCCAGGAAATATTTTATTTCTACTTCATTTTTAAAGGACAGATTTGTCAGTGATAATATTCCTCATTTGCAGTTTTATTTTCCTTTGGCACTTTGAATGTATCTTTGCACTCTTTACCAGGATTGCAAGATAAGAAATATACCAATAGCCTAATGGGGGTTCCCTTGTATGTGACGAGTCACTTTTGTCTTGTTTCCCCCCCCCAAAATTTTCTCTTTTTCTTTGACTTTTGATGATTTAATTATAGTGCCTTTCAATGTAGGCCTCTTTAGATTTTAGTTTCAATTTGTTCTTTGGGCTTCATGAATCTGAATGTCCATTTCCCTGCTCAGATTTGAGAAGTTTTCAGTCATATTTCTTTAAATAAACTTTCTGCTCATTTATTTTTATCTTTTGGGACTTACATAATGTATATATTTGCTCAGTTTCTAATGTCCCATATGTCCTGTAGGCTTCCTTTGGTCTTTTTCTTTCTTTTTCCTTTTTGCTACTCTGACTAAATAATTGTGAATGACCCGTCTTCTAGTTCCCTGATACTTTGTCCAGCTTAATTAAGTGTGTTATTGAAGTTCTCTACTAAATTTTTCAGTGCAGTCATTGTGTTCTTCAGCTCCAGAATTTGTATTTGGTTCTTTTTTATGATTTCTATCACTTTATTGAAGTTCTCATTTTGTTCATGTATTGTTCCCTTGATTTAATTTAGTTGTCTATAGGTGTTTTCTTTAGGTCACTGAGTTTTTTTAAAGATAATTATTTTGAATTGTCAGGCAGCTCATAGATATCCATCTCTTTCAGATAGGAGCTTATTTTGTTTCTTTTTTTCTTCCTTATGTCCTATCTTGTGGCATCATGTTTCCCTGATTCTTTATTATCTTTGTAGCCTTCCATTGGTGTCTGCACATTTGAAGAAGCAGTCACATCATTCAGTCTTTACAGACTGTCTTTGGCAGGGAACACCTTTCACCATTCAGCCTGGGCAAAAATTCTGGGAAGGCTAGGTGCCAGGGTTTACCACAGGTGAGTCCACTGCCAGAGGCTACAGGCTAGCTACTGAGATCTGTGCATGATGGTTGTTGAGAATCACCATCCCATTCCTTTTCTTTGTTTTGATTCCTTCCATGTTTTGGGTGAGGTATGAAAGAGGTGGGACTCTTGGGTAGCACCTCAAAGGGCTGAGGAAGTTGGATACTCACTTTGCTCTCTCTTTCTCCCATAAGAGAACTTAGGGACTGAGGAGATCTCTCAATGCCGCACTGTGCTAACTTGGGGGAGAATTAAAATGGGTATAATAAAACAGCACTTCTTACCTTTTTCAATGTATTTTATCTCATTTCTGTGCTGCACAAGAGTGCTGTAACCTCTAACCTGGATTCCAAGTTTTCATAAAGATATGTTTGTTTGTTTGTTTGTTTGTTTTACTGTTGATGATTGTTAAACTAGTGTTTTTGTAGGGAGACTAGAGCTGGAAGCTCCTATCCTACCTTCTTGCTGACATCACTCCTTTGCTACCATTCTTATTCAACAAAGTACTGTAAGTCCTATCCAGCACAAAAGAAGAAAAGAAGATAAAAAGGAAAGATCAATAAAAGTACATAGACTGGAAAGAAAAAAATAAATTTTTCCTTATTTTCAGATGTCATGATAGTTTGTATAGAAAAATCTCAAATAATCTACAAAAAAATACCCTAGAACTAATAAATAAGTTCAACAAGATCACAGGATACAAGATCAAAATATAAAAATCAATTGTATTTCTCCTAAACAAGAAAGGAGCTAAAGGAGTTCATCACAACCAAACTGGTATTACAAGAATTAAAGGAGCTTCTTTAAGAAGAAAAAGGAAAAAAATATTAAAAATTGAATAATAAAATGCACTACCTACATACCTATCAATAAGTACTTTAAATGTAAATGCATTAAATGTTCCATTCAAAAGATATAGGGTGGCTGAATGGAGAAGAAAACAAGACCCATACAAATGCTGTCCATAAGGCACCCACTCCAGATCGAAAGACATACACAGACTGAAAGTAAAGGGATTAAAAAAGATATTTCATGCAAATAGAAATACAAAGAATCCTTGAGTAGCAATGCTTATATCAGAAAAAATAAAGTTTGAAACAAAGAAAGATAAAGAAGAATATTTCAGATACAATAGCCAAGGTATGGAAGGAACCTAAGTGTCAATCAATCTAAGATTAAATTAAAAAAGATATGGTACATATCTACATAAAAAGTAATGAAATTTTACCATTTGCAACAAGGATGGACCTATGAGGTATTATGCTAATTGAAATAAGTCAGACAGAGAAAAACAAACATCACATTATTTCTCTTATATGTAGAATCTAAAATGCAAAATAAATGAACAATCAAAAAATCAATTGTATTTCTATACTAGAAATGAAAGCATAAAACATGAAATTAAAAATGAAATACCATTTACAATCATTAATAAGTAAAATAAAAACTTAAGTATAAAACATGTATAGATATGTATGCTGAACACTACAAAACTTCAAAAAGAGATCTAAATGAGTGGAGCTACTGTGCTCACTTATTTTAATGATCAACATAGAGAAGAGGTCAATTCTCCACAAGATGATATATATGTTTAATGCAATTCCTATCAAAATCCCAGCAAGATTTTTGAGCACATAGACAAGGTCATTCTAAATTTATATGGAAGGACAAAAAAACTTAAATGGCTGAAATATTTTTGAAACAGATGAATAAAGGACAAAGAATCACTCTACCCAATTTTAATATTTACTATGTAGTGACAGTAATCAAGACTATGTAGTATTGATAGAGGAAAAAAACAGATCAATGGAACAAAATAAAAACCCAGAAATAGACCCACAGAAATAAACTCAATTGATTCTTACAAAGGTAAAAGCATTTCAGTGTAGAAAGAATGGTCTTTCAACAAATCATGCTGGAACCACTGGATATCCAAAGGCAAAACAAACAAACAAACACAACACTTTCACTTAAACTTCACACCTTATATAAAAAACAATTCTGAATGGATCACAAATTGAAAAGTAAAATGTAAAACTATAAAACTTTTAAATAAAACATATTTTATTTTAAAATATTTTCTAGAGAAAATCTTCAAGATCTATGGTTTTCTAAAAGTTTTTTTAGTTTTACATACAATTAAATAACTAGGAGAATATAACTGAAAAGAATACTACAAAATGGCCATTGCCTCCCTTCTGCGCTCCAACTTCCATGAGACAATGTCTTTTGTAGCCTACCCTAATTGGAAACATACTAGAAAGAAAATTCTTAAAAACAATATTTCAGGCTAGTCAAATTAACACATCAAAAGTCATCACAGGTATAGCGATAAAGATAGAGGTAGAGATAGATAAAGATAGAGAAAAAAATATATAATAATATAGAGAGAAATTTATGTTGGCATAATACCTCATCATGCTACACACCATACAAAAAATCAATTCTGAATGCATTATATGTCTAAGTGTAAAAGGCAAAGCAATACATCTTCTAGAAGATACCATAAAGAAATCTCTTTATGACCTTGAGGTTGCCAAATATTTCTTAAACAGAAGGAAGGGAAGGGGAAAAGGAGTGGTGAGTTCCCTGAACAGCCAGCCCTGGCAAAGCTGTGGCAGTGAAGCAGAAGGCAGAAGGCAGAGAAGCAAGATAGCAGAAAAACAACAGTTGAATTTACTAGCTGCAGTTGCAAACCAAAGTGGAGCTACAGTTCCTAACTCCCAATCCAGAGGCCCCCTCCCACCATACCGTTTGAGACAGAACACTGTGGAACCCCAGGGGAATCTAAGCAAACGCTACTGAAACTGTTGCTAACACTGACAGGGGCTGAAACTGAAGGTAGTGAGTGTGATTAAATATCTATCAGAAAATAAAAAGGCATTTTTAAGGCTTTATATAAAGTAAGGATCTAAGAGGCTTTGACACTACCAACTGGAAACCAAAAGAAAAGTGCTTCTTTGCAGCACACTAAAGAGAGACCTTTCTTTATACAATAAATCATCTTTCTGGAAAAAAAAGTGGAATACATTTCCATTAATGCCCAGGCAGAGAAATAGTCCATTAAACACCATGAACAGCAAAGGTGGCAAGGCATCTCAGAAAGAAAGAGAAAAATCTCCAGAAAATAAGCTTACAGACATAGAAATATGCAATTTAGATGACAGAGAATTCAGGATGGTACTTAAGAAAAAAACTCAGTGAATTCTGAAACAAGCCATATTAACAATTTCAGGAATTGAAAAAACAACTAGATGAGCAGAGGAGGGAGACTGAAACCCTCAAAAAGAACAAAGAGAACTTCTAGAGATGAAGAACACATTGCAAGAGTTGAAAAATGAAATAGCAAGCTTGGGAAATAGAGTCAACCAAATGGAGGAAAGGATCAGTGATATTGAAGACACAAATCGAGAAATATATCAGAAGGAAGAAGAGACAAACTGAAGAATGAAAAATAATGAAAGAGAAATTCAAGAACTAGCTGATACTTTCAGGAGAAGAAACATAAGAAAAATAGGCATTATCGATGGCAAGGAAAGGGAGCAGGGACTAGAAAGCATTTTCAGACAAATAGTGGACGAGAATTTCCCAAATCTAAGTAATAAGCTGGAACTTGGAATTCAAGAAGTCAACAGAACACCCAATTATCTCAGTCCCAAAAGGCACATTGTATAAAATTATCAAAAATCAACAACAAAGACAGAATTCTCAGGGCAGCCAGGGAGAAGAAAACAATAACTTATAAAGGAAAACCCATTAGATTATCCTCGGCTTCTCAGTGCAGACCTTACAAACTATTAAGTGAAAGGAACTACCAGCCTAAAATAATGTATCCAGCTAAGCTCTCCTTTAGATATTAAGGAGAAATTAAGATCTTTCCAGACACAAAAATTACGGGAATTCTCCACTACGAGGCCTGCACTACTGGAAATACTGAAAGGGTTCAGCTCGCCTAAAAAAAAAAAGAAAAAAATTAGGAGTAAAGTGACTCTCAGGCATATAGAAGCAGAGGAGTGCAACTCTTACTAAGAACAGAGCATTATAAGCTTAAGCTTAAATAATAAGAAGAGAATTGTTATAACAAGATGGTAATGAATGTTCAGCAAACATAGGGAAAAATTGAGATAACAATGACTGAAAAAGGGAGGATTTAAAGATCCAAATTCACAAGGGAAATGAAGGCACACAAAGAAGAAAATGGATGACTGTGTATATATACATACATACATATATATGTATATGTATATGTATACACATATATATAACTATCCTTTACATATTCATAATGATAACCACACACTGAAGATTCAAAACTGAAGTATATAACATAAAACAAGAAGAACCAGAGGCAAAACCCACAAAAGCCAACCAAAATAAAGAAAACAGAAACACAAGGACAAGGAAGCAATGGAAACACTGAGCTACCAGAAAGCAAAAGATAAAATGGCTATAAGAAGACCTCATATTTCAATAATCACCCTAAATGTAAATGGACTGAACTCACCAATAAAAAGGCACAGAGTTGCAGAATGGATCAAAAAACAAAACCCAACCATATGCTGCCTCCAGGAGACACATCTCAGCTCCAAAGACAAATATAGACTCAAAGTGAAAGGGTGGAAAATGATATTTCAAGCAAATGGCATTCAGAGAAAAGCAGGAGTAGTGTACTAATATCACAAAATAGACTTCAAAATAAAAAAGGTAAAGAAAGATACTGAGGGACACTTCATAATGATAAAGGAATCATGCACCAAGAAGACATAACACTTATTAATATCTATGCTCCCAATCAGGGAGCCCGAAAATATGTAAAGCAATTACTAACAGAACTAAAGGGAGAAACAGACCAAAACACTATCATAGTAGGGGACCTAAATACCCACTGTCAGATATGGACAGATCATCCAAAAGAAAATCAATAAGGAAATAACATCCTTAAATGACACATTAGACCAACTGGACATAATTGACATTTACAGAGCCTTCCATCCCAAAACAGCTGCTTATACATTCTTCTCTAGTGCACATGGAACATTCTCAAGAATTGACCACATACTGGGACACAGAGCCTCAACAAATATAAGAGGGTTGAAATCATACCAACCATATTCTCTGATCATAATGCTTTGAAACTAGAGATCAACTGCAAAAAGAAAGCAGGAAGAACCACAAATACATGGAGATTAAACAACATGCTACTGAAGAATAACTGGGTCAGAGAAGAAATAAAAGAGAGATCAAGAGATACATAGAAATGAATGATAATGATAGTACAACATATCAAAACTTTTGGGACATGGCAAAAGCGGTCATAAGAGGAAAGTTCAGATCATTACAGGCCTATCTCCAAAAACAAGAATGAGCCCAAATAAACAACCTAACGCTTCCTCTTAAAAAACTAGAAAAAAGAACAAATGAAGCCTAAAGTCAGCAGAAGGAAAGAAATATCAAAATTAGAGCAGAAATAAAATTGAAAACAAAAAAAAAATAGAAAAATAAATGCAACAAGAGCTGGTTCTTTGAGAAGGTTAATAAAATTGACAAACCCTGGCTAGACTCACTAAAGAAAAGAGAAAAACACAAATAAACAAAATCAGGATGAAATTATGACTGACATCACAGAAATACAAAGGATCATACAAGAATACTATGAAAAAGTATATAACACCAAATTTAATAACCTAGAAGAAATGGACCAGTACTTAGAAAAATACAACTTCCTAGGAGAACTGGAAAATCTAAATAGACGATCAGCAGTATGGAAATTGAAACAATCATCAAAAACCTACCAAAAAGTAAAAGTCCAGGACCAGATGGCTTCACCAGTGAATTCTACCAAACATTCAAAGATTTAATACCTATTCTCCTCAAACTCTTCCAAAAAATTGAAGAGGAGGCAATACTTCCAACTCATTTTATGAGGCCAATATTACTCTCTGATACCAAAACCTGGTAAAGATAACAACAAAAAAGAAAACTACAGACCAATATCTCTCATGAACACAGATGCAAAAATCCTAAATAAGATACTAGCGAACGAATACAGCAACATATTAAAAAGATTATACACCATGATCAAGTGGGCTTCATCCCAGGGCACAGGATGGTTCAACATATGCAAATCGATTAATGTGATACACACATAACAAATTAAAAAAAAATCATATGATCATATCAATAGATGCAGAAAAAGCCTTCGACAAGATACAGCATCCATTTATGATCAAAACACTTAACAAAATTGGTATAGAAGGAAAGTACCTTAACATAATAAAGGCCATCTGACAAACCCTCAGCCAACATTATACTTAATGGTGAAAAACTAAAAACCTTCCCTCTAAGATCAGGAACAAGGCAAGGCTGTCCACTATCACCACTGTTATTCAATATAACATTGGAGGTCCTAGCAAGTGCAATCAGACAAGAGAAAGATATAAAAGGCATCCAAATAGGAAACGAAGAAGTCAAACTGTCACTATTTGCAGATGACATGATTCTCTATATAGAAAACCCTAAAGACTCCACAAGAACACTACTAGAAACAATAAGCAAATACAGTAAAGTCTCTGGATACAAAATCAATGTTCAAAAATCCATAGCATTCCTATACTCTAATAATGAAGTGTCAGAAAAGAAGTGGAAAAAATAATTCCTTTTGCAATTGCAACAAAAAGAATAAAATACCTAGGAATAAATTTAATGAAACATGTGAAGGACCTATATAATGAAAACTAAAGACCCTATTAAAAAATCGAGAAGATACAAAGAAATGGAAAGATATTCATGTTCTTGGATTGGAAGAATCAACATAGTTAAAATGACCATATTACCTAAAGCATTATACAGATTTAATGCAATCCCCATCAAAATCTCATTGGCATTTTTTAAAGAAATAGAACAAAAATCATCAGATTTGTATGGAAGCACAAAAGACCCGAATTGCCAAAGCCATCCTGAGAAAAAAGAAAGGCTGGAGCATCACTCTGCTGACTTCAAATTATACTACAAAGAGACAGTAATCAAAACGGCATGGTATTGGCAGCAAAACAGACACACAGGACCAGTGGAACAGAATCGAGAGTCCAGAAGTAAACCCATATTTATATGGCAAATAATTTTCAATGAAAAAGCCAAAAAACATACAGTGGAGAAAGGAAAGCCTCTTCAATAAATGGTTCTGGGAAAACTGGAAGGCCACCTGCAAAAGAATGAAACTAGACTGTTGTCTATCACCACACCCAAAATTAACTCAAAATGGATTAAGGACCTGAATATAAGACCTGAAACAATAAAATGCATAGAAGAAAACATAGGAACTAAACTCAAGGACCTTGGACTTAAAGAATTTTATGAATTTGACCTCAAAGGCAAGGGAAGTAAAAGCTAAAATAAATGAATGGGACTACATCAAACTAAAAAGCTTCTGCTCAGCAAAAGAAACCATCAACAAGGTAAAGAGACAACCATCCAATGGGAAAATATATTTGCAAGCACACCTCTGATAAGGGCCTAATATCCAAAAGAACTCATACAATCAATAACAAACAAAACAAAAAGATCCAATCAAAAAATGGGCAGAGGACCTGAACAGACACTTCTCCCTAGAGGACATACAAATGGCCAACAAATATATGAAAAGATGCTCAACATTAGCTATTAGGGAAATGCAAATCAAAACCACAATGAGATACCATCTCACACCTGTTAGAATAGCTAATCAACAGGACAAGTAATAACAAATGTGGAGAGGATAGAGAAAAGGAACCCTCACAAACTGCTGGTGGGACTGCAAATTGGCAGCCACTATGGAAAACAGTATGGAGGTTTCTCAAAACTAAGAATTGATCTACCATATGATCCAGCAATCCCTCTACTGGGTATTTACCCAAAGACTTGAAAACCTATCTGAAAAAGAATTTGCACACCGATGTTCATAGCAGCATTATTCACAGGGCAAAGACATGGAAGCAACTGAAGTGTCTATGATAGATGATTGCTAAAGAAGCTGTGGTACATATATACAATGGAATATTAGTCATAAAAAAGATGAAATACTGCCATTTGCGACAACATGGATGGACCTACAGATAGTCATGCTAAGTGAAATAAGCCAGACAGAAAAAGTTGAATATCACATGATATCATTTATATGTGGGATATAAACCTAAAAGCAACAAATGAACAGACAAACAGAGACTCATGGACATGGACTATAGACTAGTGGTTACCTGAGAGTAGGGGGTGGAGAAGAGGGGTAGGTAGATGGGTAAAAGGGGGTCAAAATATAGGGAGTTAGGGGGAGGGTGAAGTAGTTAAAGAGTGATGAAATATATGGGTAGCTGAAGGAAACTGGACTTTGAGTGGTAACACAATAGTATATACAGATGTCAAATTTATAAATGTGCACTTAAATTATATATTATATTAACCAATGTTACCAATAAACTTAATAAAAAAATTAAAAATAAATAAAAATACTAGCAATGCAGGCCATAAAAAATTAAATTTCAATGGTAATAATCAGCAAATACTAGATACAAAAGGGCATAAACTTAGATATTGATTGCCCAGGGAAGATGTCAGGAAAATAACCACACAGGGGCAGATACCTGGAAATGAGGACCTCATGAGGAGTGCCAGAAACTAAGAGCAAGTGAAACTAAGGCAAGACAGAAAGCAAGATACAGACCAAGAAGTAAAAGTGAAAAGATCCTGGAATAATACAGTGACGAAATTATGAGATCGGAAGCTGAGAATGAAGGAAATGGTACCCAGGTGAACATTTAATATAGGCAGTATAGAGCAATAAGATGATCTGAATAGTCACTTGTTTCACCATTTATCTCAGTCATTTTTAGTCTTGTGGTACAGTCTTGGTTCCCAACTGACACAGGTTACCTTGCGATCTTAGACTATAGAACTCACCTTCTATCTGGCAATTCCCAAAGAATTTTAGTGTAGGAAGGGGAAGGGAGTTGTCATCATGATCTATAATAAATATTCAACCACCCTTTTTCTGGTCTCTCCTTGTCTTTGAAAAAAGCAAGAATGTTTATAACACATAATGAAATAAAAAATAAGTCATTCATCAAGAACCCTGTATTTTTTTCTTTATGTCTGAAGGTTGTTAAATCCTAATTATCCTGAACTATTTTCATACACTGAAGCAGCCTCCACTTATGAAGTCAGTAATTAATTTCAATTTGCCTAGAGCTTTCAGATTTGCATGTTAATTATTGATTTCTTATCACTAGAATGGTATTTGGAGCTTTAGAGAACACTGACATTTCAGTAAATGTTAAGAGTGATTGTCTCTGCAGATCGGGCTTTTAAGGAAAATGTTTTTGCAATCTTTTATTTTCAGATTTCCCTCTCCACCTGCAGCTCTGATTCTTTTCCCCGAAGCATCTTCTCAGCATTGCCTACTGTTATTGATAGAATTATGAGTTGAATCTAGAAAGGGACACTGTATCCTATATGATCTCAGCCTGACCATCCTTCTACTGTGTCATCTCTCTAGCAGGGGCAGAGTGATGAATCTGGCAACACAGCAGAGTAGAGGCAGACAAAACTGGGACTAGTTTGGCTAGACACTGCAAAAGTGACCTGGCTATGGTGGTTGATCTAGTTGAGATTTCTGGATTATCCAAAACACAGAACTCAAAGAGAATCTAGTTGGAGAATTGAGAAAATAGATGAGAGGAAGCTTTGATGACAAGTAACCCTTGACACCTGGTAGCAGTAGCATCAAGTTGTGGACCCAAGAAACAGCTCTATCCAATTCCCAAGGGAAGGAAATGACAAGGACTCAATCAATATGTTCTCATCAACTTAGCTAACTGGGCTGGTGCTCATATCAGAGCTCCAGGTTGAGTTGGGAGCCTGAGTGTCTTTTAACCACGGTCTTTCAATGGCTCGAGTCAAAGCAACACACACACACACACACACACACACGTGCATAGACATGTGTACATTCACAAGGGCTCAATCAATATGGGGCAGCTCATAGAGTATTTCATGATTGAGTGACGTCCTGGAAAAAAGGCCAATATGCTAATCCCATTCAAGCCATGCTTGAATCAATCAGGAGGAGACTAACCAAAAAGCCAGGAGAAGACATCCTTGGCCAAATGCTGGACAAAATGGGGTGAAGAGAAAGATATTGCAGTCATATAAAGGTTGGACAACAATAGGCAAAGAGAGAAGAGGCGTGGATATGGAGTGGGGCAGCTTAGAACTTCTTGAAAACACAATTTCTAAATCCTTTTACTTGCTGTTTGACACCCTACTGCACAGATAGTAAACAGGAATCAAAATGAAAGGTTCTCACTAGACAAATGTTTAGAGGGTTGGGACAAGGAATGCTGTGGCTTACACACTCTCCAGACACCAATCACCCTGGAATGGAAAATTACTAATAAACTCCATTCAGAGTGGGACTGATACAACACAGATTTCATCCCAGCTGTCAGGATGGCTAATAATGGAGTGGGCTAATGAATGCCTAAAGCCCACGGAAGGAGCTGAGAAAGAAGATGAAAGAGATGAGGCTAATAGAAGGCTACTGTATACAATTGCAGGCTCCTAATTCATGCTGACCACTATATTGATTCTACTGAGTGAGTTTGATCCAAAGAGGACATTTTCCAGAAAGAATTTAACCAATAGTGTGTGTGTGTGTGTGTGTGGTGTTGCACGCTGTGCGTGTAAATACCACAAAGTACCTTAATGTATCTTAATGCGGTTTTCAATAGATAGCCTAACCATTTTTTTACCATACAAGAAAATTGGGTTTGGGGACTTAATTATAGCTAGTATTTTTACATTGCCCAAAGAGGTAAACAGCAATCCACTTTTAAGCAATTTTATGCAACACTTCAAACTAGGAGCATCATGCTTGTATTTATCCAAGATATGAAGCAACTCAAAAGGAAGCCAGATGTTTTGGCCATATGTACATCCATTATCACCTTTATATTCACTCCATCCTTTTCCCAAAACATTTCTTCCTCACACTGAGCTTTAAGCCTGGCTTCAAAGTAATCCAACATATCTTAATGTAGCAGTCACTTTAAGATGGCTCCCCAAAGCTCAATCCTGGCTCATCTTCTCACTTACCTGTGGTGTGGTAGATTGTATCAATAGTTCCAATTCTTCATTATCCCTGAATTCATTCTCTTTCATTGTGATGTTTCAATTCTCCTACTAAAAAGGCAAAGAATATTCTGTGCCCACCTCCACGCTGCCCCCAACTTGGGTACTATCATGTAACTTGCTTTGCCAAAGTGAATGTGAGTGGGCATGAGTGAACAAATGTTTGAAAAGAGCTTTCTCTGGTCTTGGCTAAGAGGATCTTTATATCTCTGACACTCTCTCAGCTAACTCCCACCTTCATCTCAGGAATATAAGAAAACACAAGTGTTTTCCCATACTTCTTAGGGCAGTAAGAACTCAGTATGGTTGTCCAAGGTCCTCTGCTCCCTGATGCCCATATTTTTTGTCCTGCTCCCACGCCATGGCAGCATGGGAATTACCAAAGACTGCCTCTCCAGGATTCCACTAACTCTCAGATCCCCATATTTTCTAGTCCTTCAAAACCAATTTGGAGCTGATCTTGGGGACCCTTTCTCAGTGACCCTTACCTGCATACACCCTCTTCCTTCAGTCCCAACTCTTTCCTCTCTTCAAGTACAGAGATTTTTCTTTTTCTCTATTAGCAGAAATAAGGATAAAAGGAAACTGGTTAGCCAGTATTCTTCCAAATCAATTTCTATGTTATCTTAATTCCTTCTGTTTTTGTTTTTCTTTACATTTCTGCTATGGCGTCCCTTCCCTGAAGGCCAAGGTCTAGTTGAATGATGGGAAGGCCAATAGAACAAACAAGGAAACTGAGGCAGCAACAGCAAACAATGCCAGCAGAAATCTGTTACTACCCCATTTGTTCATTTGTACATCAAATGAAAAATGCAAAATCACAGACAGGTTCAGGCAAACAGAGAAGTCACTTGAAGTATCAAGCCAAAACAGGAGCTCAGAAGGAATATCAAGTCATAGACACCAAAAGTAGAGATAAAGCTACCTCAAGCCACAGAGATGTCAAAGAAAAGAGCCAAGTAAAAGAAAGAAAATAGAAAGGTCCATGCTATGGCAGAGGTGTAGGATTCAGAGGAAGGCAAATTGAGAGTGAGGTTAATTGTGCATGCGCAGAGGCAGGCCACAGGGATAACACTATGACCGTGGCTTGATATTTTGACATGCTCATGCCTCAACTGTGCTGTGAACACACTTTTTCTTTCTTAATGCAGCCATCTTCATAAACCACTACTAAGGAGTATGGAAAGGATCTGCTTTTCTCCCTCAGATGGAATATGAACCAGTTTTCAGTACTTTTTCTTAGTTTTGCCATGTTCACATGTTTTAGAGATGCTTTGGTCATGTAATTATAGGTACAAATATTGCTGTCCCCACCACCCTCATCTGAATAAGTTCCTTCCCTGCAGTGATTCAACCCTTTAACAAAGCCACTCTGATACTTTGAGGGTTTTGCTTAGTCCTACATCAATATGATAAAAGGTAGAAACAAGCCACATCCAAGCTTAAAGTCCAACACATAAAAATATACAATATGATCTCCTTCCCCTTCCAAGCCACCCTCTGATAAGTAATTGAGGTTCTTTCTTCTTTTTCTCTTCTCCCCAATTAGTCCTTAAGTCCTTGTCCACTTTTCCCAACGTGGGTCTAATGACCACACATCCCGATTCCCAGGGCTGGGTCAGATACCCCTTTCCAGTGCTCCATAACATATCATGCAGCTTTCTGTCACTATACCTTTAATTATTTTAATATTCCATATCTATAAGCCTTACTGAACTGTGAATTCCTGGACTAAATCATTTTGTCCCTTCTCTAGTTCATTCATCTCTGTACCCAGAAACAGCCTAGACTTCAGGAATCTACAGGGGTGGTCAAAGCACACTTGAAAGTGATTGTAGTGTCACTGATCCTAATCCAAAAATCTAGACCATGACTGGGGGATGTTGCTGATATAGCTGTCAAATCTCCTAGCAATTTCCTGCTCTTGGCCTTTACCTATTACCCTGACCATGAACTAACCTCTGTATACTCACATGGTTTTAGTATTGACCTGGACTTGTTTCAGCACAGCCATGAGTCTCAAAACCCTAGAAGAAATTCCGGAGAGCAAAAGCAAAGTATTTGTGTAAGTACGCCTGAACAATCATCAGAGATAAGCTGTGGAAGATATAAACACCCTCCATCTAAAAATGATGCGCAAGCACTCTTGCTGCCTCAGCTGTGAGGCAAGTGCAAGATGCTGTCTGGGTCAAGGATGATCATTATTTCTGCTGTCTGGACTGCTGGAGGCAGAATCCATGACCCCAGTGAATCTCTTCCATCTTCGACATATATTTCTATGAATTTTTGATGTTTCAATCTGCGTACTTTGGGAAGAATAGTGGTGATTACAAAAGAGTACTTTCCGTTCTATGGGCATGTGATAGATGGTGGTTTCCAAGCTTGTCTGAAGTAGGGAAAAGCCGAGGGGGCACTGTGCTAGCTGTGAGCAGCTCTTACATTTGAAAGGCAGGCTAAATCCTTTCAAGATAGAAAGTGGTGGGTTTGCCTCTGCCATTTTAGTAATTATCCTTTGGCTGCTCTTGTTTCATACAGTTATAGAGTGGTTATTTGGGATTAAAGGAGCAATTGAATCTGTTTCAAAAATAAGTTTGAGATTCCTCTCCCCTCTGACAAACATGTTATTACTGCCTTTGCAAAGGGGCATTTACCTGTCTGTCAGAAATATACTTTGTTTTCATTTGTGCGAAATCCTCTTTAATCCAAAGGCAATCTGTAGAATAAAATGAATGCTTCTGACAGACGTTTCCCAAGGGGAAGCACGAGTCTTCACCCTGCCCATGTGTGTCCTGGCCTTTTATCGGCCCTGTTTTGTTAATGAAATGTAGGCATGGCCCTGTGTGCTTTAAAAATAGAACTCCACGGATTTCCTTCATTTCCAAGGTCTCCACAGCTGCCTCATTCACATGCTATTTAAGAGATCCCATTCCTAAACATTCTTCTTACTTTTCAAAAGTAAGTACTTTGCAGTAAAGGGGAAAATATTATAACTCCATGGAGTGTCTACTTAATTAAGATCCCTGGGACTAGAGTTCTTCTCTTCCTTAAGTGTGCTCAGAGTCAGCAGAACATCATTCTCTGGAGTGAGTTTTCAGGCTCCGTCTCTTGCACTCAGTGAAACCTTGAAAGTGTGTTGTCAAAAGCCAGCTCTAATATTACTGGTAATTTCTACCTAGACCTTTAGATTTGCAGACCACTTTTCACATTCACTACCTCTTTAAATAATTTAACAAAACTGAGGAGGTAGATGTTTCCCACTTTCCAGATCAGAAATGATGGCTAGTGAAGACAATGGTCAAAGAACTCTCTATTGATAATAGCCTAACCTGGTTCTCCTAAGTAGGTATTCCAGGCTTTTCTACTGTCAAATAAAAACCATTACCAATTAGGCTAAAAGTTATGAAACTGGGTCCTGGACCCAGGTGTACCCTGGCTATGCTCACGGTTTCCTGTGAATAACTGCAATCCCCATGCAGCCCTCCTCCAGAATCTGGCCTGTGCTCAGGGATGAGAATAAAAATAATGCCTTTCCACAAAGGAACAGGCTAGAGGTTGTGTGTATGAGTGCGTGGGGTGAGCATGGTGTCTATGTTGGGGGAGAGGATGGGAGGAGTTTATCTAATCTGCATATATACCTCAAGATTCTGAAAAGTCAAGGTAAGAAGAGTGAGACCCCATTCTTAAGTATCTTAGGCTCAAAAGAGAAACAATGAAGGGTTTTAGAGAAAGGTAGTCAGACCATAGCCACAAATTTAAGGCCGTTTTTGGATATTATAATTTATTTTATTTCAGAGTTTCTCAACCTCTGCACATTGATATCTAAGGCCAGATAAGTCTTTATTGTGGCAGCTGTCCTGTGTACTATAGGATGCTTGCAGTATCCCTGTCTTCAATCCATGCATGCCAGTAGCAGCCCCTCTCCCCTAGTTGTGACAGCCAAATATGTCTCCAGCTATTCCCAAATGTCCCCAGGGGAACAAAATCATCCATCTCCACTTAACAACTACTGCTCTCTTTCATTGTATTTGTACTTATTTGTCTCCCCTTAACTGTGGCTACTGAAGGCAAGGGCTATGCTGTACTCATTCCTTTAATCCCCAAATCTGGCAGACACAGTAGAGACCTTTCAATTCAGTGACCACTTAAACTGACCTGTCTTTCCAGTGATCCTCTGAGGGTTTGTACTTTACAGTCCGGGTCCCTTGGTCACAGTATATTAGACAAATGGTGGATACCTAATTCAAAATCAATGAATCAGAATTTCTCTCCTGTTGAACTGAGACTGATAGACTGAAAGACTACATTAGCACGAGCTGATCTTTTGCATAGATGGGTTGGGAGCTCTGAGCAGCCTCTTGCACCTATCACATGAACAAAGAAAGTCAATCTTCCAAGAAATAAGAATGAAACAGATGTTCAAGCAGTGACTAGGGACCAGAAGAGAGTACATCTGGGTCTATGATGGTTTTCAGTACTGCTGAGATTTTTCCAGTTTCCTGCCTGAGGCCTGGTTGCATTCCTGTCCTTGGATTCTACGAAACATCCCTCCATCTTTATGACAGACTTCTGTTTGTTATATAAAATAGCTTGAACTGAATGATGATACTTGTAATCAAAATTTTAGTAATACATGAGATACGGAGCAAGTTGATATTCAAAAAATTTTGTTTCATTCATTGATTAATGAATTCTCGGCCAGCAGCCAAAAACAAAGGTAGTAAGAGCAGCAGTACTCTGCAAACGCAGTAGAGATAGATTCATCCCGCTAGACAGTGCCCAGCCCCTCCTAGAAGCAGAGGTGGATCCGGACACTGGGAGAGAAAGAGTTACGTGGCAGAGTGAAATGTTCAGTTAATAAACCTGATAGGGTGTTGACAAGAATCAATCCTCTGGGATTCTAATTCAACGCCATTAAGTCTTTCCAAGTTGGTCTGACCTGGGCTCCAACTGGCCTGCAGAGAATCTAATTATTTATTCAGCCAAAGCTGCTGCTCCTAAAGCATTTTGAGGAAACTTCCAATTCTCAGTCAATGCAATTTTGTTCTCAGCTCCCTAAGAGTCTTCCCAGGGGAGCTGAGATTCCTCCTAGATGCGGGTCTGCAGCCGACTGGGATTCAAGGAAAATTTTCCCAGCTCTACCCTGGGCACACCAGGTTGCATTCAGACAAAGGGCATATAGTGAGGGGACCAGATGGAGGTTTGAAGTGACACCAGGCAAGCAAACCCACCTCTTGCATAATGCCAGAAAGAAAAGGCACAGAAGGTCCCTGGCTCCTAAAAGATAAGCAGGTGAGTCTGGGTGGAGGACAGATTCTAGTTGTAACCAGGAAGGCTCTGCTTCATTAAGTTACGTGGCCACTGATTGAGGCATGAAATAGTGAAGTCAAACTACAATGGGGACATATGAAAAGGTGCTTAAATGACTAATTTAGGGGAATGTAAATCAAAACCACAATGAGGTACTACTCTTCCATTAGGATGACTACTATCAAAATAATAAAATAAAAAATAAACGAGTGTTGTCGAAGATGTGGATAGAATGGAACTCTGTATAATGTTAGTGGGAATGTAAATTGGTGTGGCTGCTAAGGAAAACAGGATGGCAGGTCCTCAAAAAATTACAATAGAATTACCATAGAATCCAGCAATTCATTCCTGAGCATACCCAAAAGAATTGAAAACAGAATCTAAAAGAGTAGTTGTACACTCATATTCAGAGTAGTATTATTCACAATAGTCAAAGGTGAACGACTCAAATGTCTATCAGCAGATGAATTGAATAACAAATGGAGTAGTCACCTCACCTTTTTAAAAAAAAAATTAAATTCTGGTACATACTACAAAATACATGAACCTTGAGAATATTGTGCAAAAAGAAATAAGCCAGTCACAAAAACACAAATACTCTATGATTCTCTTATATAAAGTACCTAAAGTAGTAAATTTCATAAACACAGAGTGTTGATGGTCGTTGCCAGGGGCCTGAGAAGATGTGGCCATGGAGAAGTTGTTTAAAGCATATAGTTTCAGTGTTTCAAGATGAAAAGTGTTCTGGAGATTGGTTTGCACAACAGTATGAATGTACTTAACACTACTAAAAATGTACACTCAAAATGGTTAAGATGATAAACTTTATGTTATGTGTATTTTACCACAACTTTTTAAAAAAGAACCATAATATGACAGTGTCACCAAATATGACAAGGCTCGAGAAGTAGAAAATCAACATTTGCTCACAGAGCAGATAGCTCTTTGTGAATGGGCATTAGCATAAGGCAAACAACTTCCTGCTCAGACTTTCAGGCAGAACTTCTCTGCCTCAGTAGTTTCTCTTGGACATATTTCCCGTAAAACCTCAAGGCATCTGCACAGCATATTCTGTGTCCATTCTTGCTAACTTATTTAGCAACTAGGGCTGTCTGGGGAAGCTGATGCAAAGGCAACCCAAAGAGGGTACATAAACCTGTCAACCTTGTAGGTGTGAACTACCTCTGTCACCAGAGGATTGTAGGGTTCCAGAGCAGAGAATGGGTAGTAGGAGAACTTTGACACTGTTGATGCTGGAGACCACTGAGACTACAGGTTACCAAGGGGGATATTAACCATTGTTGTATATTGAGGAGATATATTTTGGTTGAGAAGGCAACCTTAGGTTGCTAGAAGAGTAATATAGGAAAGTGGATGATCAGGAAGAAATGCTTCCTTGATAAGTACTATCACTACAGACCCATGATGGTGAGCAGTCATTAGAATAAATCATCACCCACAGCCTCATGGAACCCTAGGCAGGAGGATCCCTCTAGGAATTAAGTTGGTTAATTCTTCTTCCACTCAGCCTTCCTGGGATACCCATAAGAGTAGCCACTCCGTCTAGGGACCCCAGTTCTTCCAAATGCCCTCCTAATTAAACTGCATCAGGGACAACAGGTAGAGCTCTACACAGGTTTGCTGAAGGTGAAGGGCACATCTTGGAGGTTTATGCCCCGTGCTTCAGCCACCATGAAGGGGATTACTCCAGGAGACCCCAAATAAGGCCTAGGGCTACAATGCAATTTGAAAATAAGAAATTCTAGTGTTGGCAAGTGATCTATAATAGTGACCTCTCCCAGTCCCAGCATCAAAGATTAGGGAATCAACCACTGAGCCATTCATGGCACAGGAAGTCCCAGCTTCCTAAAGAACTGTGTACTCAACCTTTCTTCTTTCATTCAATAATATATTCGCAATATTAATTGAGTAAGTGGTGTGGTAGATGCTAGGAAACAAGGGTGAAAATTAGATATGGTTCTTGAGGTCACAAAGCTTAATATTCTCAGGTAGGGGCACATTTTCCTACTGAAATGCTACTGAATGTGGGACACAGATGCCCAACATCAATTACACAGAGGGTTCACAATTCCCTTCAGTCTTTTGACTAATAAAACTGAATGTGAGTGCATCCCCTTTTGTAAAGAGGGTTATAGCATACCATTCCTTAAGCATCAAGTCTTCCTGATAATGAAGACATGAAAAGTCCACATGCCTCCCAAAGATCTATCTTTCCTAATCAGCATCCAGAAGCCCCCCTAGGGAGAAAAGTCGAGTTTTCCTTCCTGGTCCACAAAGAAGCTGTCTTCTTATAAGACAAATCGCAATAAGGCTGCATGTCATATTGGCTCAAAGCAATGATTTTAGAGTCAGAGAGCTTTATTCTACCACTTAGTCTGTGCCTCAGTTTCCCCATGTGTCAAATGAAGATAATAATTTAAATCTCCCAGAGTTTCCAACACATTGAAAGAGTTTGTAATTTAACATCTGCACCAACCTGGCATATAAGACTCTTAGCAAATTTCAGTGGCTTCCCCTCTTCCCCTGGGCTGACTCTCTCTTACCTCACCCCTTCACCTGGACTCCATATGGACCTCTAGGGCACCAACTCAGGCTTCCTTATCTCACCAGGGTAGTACTTGTTTCACTCAAACTCCCATTCCCCCAGTTCTGTTCTCAGATAACCATCAGGAACCTGAAGTCTCCTTAGGATCCCAGTCTGTGAGCTCCCACTGCGTACCCCAGGAAGAGGATTCAGGTGGCAGAGAACTCTGAAAAGGGAATATTGGAGATAAGGAGACATTCATAAATCCCCAGGAACAAAGTCACCCATCCACAAGCATAACAGACAACTCTAGCAATGAGGCAACAACTCAAAACCCTTCTGCTGACAGGCCAAACTGATCAATTTTCCCTGAATTCCCCCTCTCCATCCTCCTTCTTCCAAGATAGTACTTGAGGGTAGATGTATTCTTTCTGTACAGTAGTGCCTCCTGGTTTTACTGCAAATTAAACATGCACACATTAAAACAAACAATAAATGTCTCTAGAGCAAATATACAGTTTTCAGACCCCTCATAAATTCTTCAAGGGAAGCTTTATGCAGTTTATAACCTCAATACAATTTTGAGTGAGTTACAGCCCTGTGTGGAAGTCAGGAGGTGACTTCTCACTTAGGGGGGTTTAGAGGGAGATTCTCCACTCTCCCGTGTTGCTACAAACTTACTCAGTGTTGGAGTATGGCAAAGTTCCAGCCCCACACTGGCTCACCCTCACCTTCTCTCCATGCCTTTTGATTTTCTTACAAGTTCTTTCTCTAACAAGTTCAGAATTCACTCCTGCTCACCAAATACCAGCATTCTGAGACTAGGGAGTTTATCCACTCACCCACCCTTACTTCCTTAAAGTCTGATATGGGGAAACCAAGTCCCAAAGAGGCTGAGAAACTTAACAGTAAACGGCAAGCCAACACCAGAACACAGATCTTCTGACTCCCAGCTCAAGGCTTGTTGTAATACTCTGTGGGCTCTAGGGGCCTAACTTAGTGAAAGGATTTTTAAATGCTTGGAGTACTGGAAACTCTGGATGGTCATGTGCTGTAAAGGGCAAGAGATCAGGGGAAAAAGCAGAAGAATAGTTATGAGAGGTTAAATCAGAATGCCAAAACCAAAATCAGGAGCAAATTGGAAGGAGCAGAATGGGACCAGTGCATGGCTAGATTCTCATTCCTGACGGAAGACACAGGAGACATGCAGCCATACAGAACAGGTCACAAGCAAGGAGATGGACAAGAAGCACAGGATTTTCTGTACTGAATCTGAAAGTAGGTTTGCTTTTAGAGCATTCTTCTTTTCTGTTGGATGGATTTAGTGCTTTTTTAGAATCTCTTCCTCACAACTAAGAGTTTGTTCTGTGTTTTAGAGCAAGTCAACAGGGGCACCGTTCAAGCAGGTCTTAGGCTCAACTGGGTGACTTCCATCTCAGAAGACTCTAGGTAAATGCCCCCACCCCCACACAGAAAATGGTATCTTGGGGTCTCCAATAGGAGATTCCTAAGCTGTTTTCCAGACTCATACGTATTCTTTAGTTTAAAACCTAAATTCTTGTATGATAACTATTGTTCCTGCTGCCAAAAGCATTCATCAGTAAATAATGAAAGATTGGACAGGATAATATAAAAAATTCCAAATAGCAATTGAGTTCTCTGAATAATGTGGCTATTTTGTATTTAAGAAGTTCTTTTAGCTTCTTGGAAATGAGGGTATGCAACTAGGAAAATATCGGTAATTTTTCCAAAGTGATAGATTTCCTTACAATAATCAATAATTCCTTTTAGCCTGGTCTCTAAAGTCCTATCTGAACAGATTCTAGTCCTTCACATCTCTGGTCTGAGAATTATATTGTTAATATACAGACAGCCTTGGATTATTAGGTGCATAGAAGATATTCCATGGGGAAGACCCTCCTTGCTGCCGACAGACCTTAAGTATGAAATTGGAATTCAGAGTGAAGATGAATCAGAGGATTACTACTAATAAACATCTTAGCAATGCCTGTGGGGACCATGGGGCTGAAAGTTACTGTCTGCAAGATATGTTGATGACATACTGCTGGTTTAAAATAACTGAGTCCACTGAATCCACTATTTTCTGCCGCTGTTTAAGCTTAATGATGACAAGAACTCAGTCCAAATTAGCATGCCTTCCTTCAGAGGGATCCAGAAGACTTTGTGCATATGTCCATCAGTGGCACTCTAACCCATCATTATGCTGTTCATCCCTGTAGGGAAACTAAGGGAGTTCAGTACCGAGAACAAGGACTGTACATATCAACTCCTTGTTTTGTTTCCGTGTGGTGGCATCTCCTAATACATACCCCCACTTTCACCCATTTCCAGTGCTGGCGTAATAAATGTTTATAAAGAGTAAAATCCATTTTTATGGAAATGCAAATTTTATGATACAGAGATGTATTTACCACTACACCCTCCCCATTTATCCTCTGCCTTTTGGCAATAAATTGACAGCATCTGAAGGAGATCTTCATAATTCTTTAAAGAAAGGCAGCTTATAGCATGAAAAGGCTGATAGCTTTTCATAGAAAAAAGAAAAAGGAAATGAAGCAAGAGATGGTTAAAAATATTTCCATATCCCTTACATGAAATGAACTATCCTATCCATGCCCAGGGTCTTTGAGTTTCTAGCATAAAATCCTCCTAGTACTTGACGATTACATTTCCACAGTAACTAGCACATTTCAGAAACACAGTGAATGCCTTTCATCTGGATTTTTTCCAGCATCATCATTCTTATTGCCATCAACTGTTAGGTTAGGCACTAGTTTTGCCTAAAGCAACAAACCATCAAAAACTCATAGCCTTCAAGGCTCTCCTAAGTTATCAGTACACCTATGATTGATCTTATATTATCATTTGCATTATTATTTCTATCAGAGTAGGACTCTCAGAAATCTGAAAACTCCTTTCATCTTTGTGAACAAAAAAGCATTTCAGGCTTCATAGATTTTTCCCCAGACAAAATGAAGATATTATTACCTGGAGAATTCAGACCCTAGGTGTTGCTTTTGCCTGAGCTAACAAGAGATTTAATTCTACATTTGCCTTCAGTCTTCCCTCCAGCTGTGTGAAATCCTACCTACTAGTAGGAGATTTATATGCAATGCACGGTAGGCTCTCTGTAATGTGGGCCAGACATTACACAGAAAAGGGCCATTGTGAGCAACACCATGAGTACCTGAGGGTAGGTCTTCTTATTATCTATCCTCCAGCACCTTGTAAAGGATCACTGAATGCTTGTGGAATCTCAGCCATCTCAACTGAAGAGACTGATTCCAGCAAAGGCAACTAGATGATCCAAGACCAGGGTATGACAATATAATTTGTTCTGCACTGACTTAGGTAAGGCAAGACTACTGTGGAGTGTAATGGGCAGAGAAGATAGGAGAGGGGGTGACGAAGCGCTGAAACAAAGAATTTGATATCGGGGAGAGGCATACAGACTGGTGATGGTAATTCTAGTGATCCATCCATTCCTAGCAGGACTTCAGCCAGTAACTTGGGAGGGAAGTTTTAGAAGAAGATTTCTGCTCCTCTCTATCACCACACCAATAGGGAGGGATGACATTGAATTGGGTGTAAGTCCTAGCCTCAAAGACAGAGTTTAAATCTGACCCCAGTCATGGAGAGAGATTATAATACAAAGCATAATATCCAAGTTACTATAAGACAGAAGCTGAGATAAATGCCCAGTCTGGCAAAGTCTAATACTGAATCAGGAAGTACCAGGATTGCATGGCCTCGAACAAGCAGAGCTCATCCTTGCCTCTCAAACATCAAGTCTGATGTTAAGGTATGCAACTTAACTCCAGGCCCCGCTAGTGATGAGCATCAGGCTACTGATGTAAGCTGTGCCCTAGTCAGGTATGGCTAGGAGATTTCTAAGAAGCTGAGTGAGGACGGGATACAAGCAGTGAAAAACCAGAGGGCCCTCCTGGTTCAGTTCTACTGAGGGTTCAGAAACATGGTAGCTCAGATTTGAATTGAACCAAAAACAGTACATTCTGGCAGAAAATTATTAAAAGGTTTTTCTTGGCCTGATTTCTTTAATTTGAAGGAAAAGGCAGGTTGCACATATCTTTTTCTAGGCAGCAAACTCTAAGTTCTCGACTCCTTAAGTGTCTGGTACAATGTTTGAGAAGGTTGGTGAGTAGGCTGGATGTGTCCTGCTTTGGAGAATCCAATCTTGCCCATGTGTTGGCTATGCTCCCTTGGTGTAACCAGGCAACCGAATGATTTTTATCAGACTGCAAAAACAGGAAAGCTGGCCAAGTTTTCATAAAGCAGTGCTCTGGGGAAAGGTATGTTAGTGGCCTCTGAGAGTGGCCGAGAAGAGTAAAAAGGAAAGAAAGAACTCACAATAACCACAACACAGAGAGTAGGAGAAGAGAAGACAGACAGAGGTCAAGATAAGAGGAAAGGAGACTCTCTCATTCAAGATCCAAGTTGCCCAGTGATTAATAATGAATGTGCTCCTGTGGCCAATTGAAGTCTAAAAAAGGACGCAAAATCTCTCATCCTTCTCTTCTCCCACCATCATACAACTATGAGTTTTTAAGGTTATATTTGATACCATTTTATCAGTTAGAATTAAATCAGAAAAAGAGACTCCGGTTTTCCAAATAGGGAAGGTTTTAATATAGGGAATTAGACACGCGTACAACCATTAGAAGGGCTTGAGAAGCCTAGATCAGGTAAGCAGCTGCTGGAATTCATGAAATTAATAAAAACATTTTTCTAAAAAGTGACCAGAGCAG
Organism: Eonycteris spelaea; assembly: GCA_003508835.1. NCBI lineage: Eukaryota > Metazoa > Chordata > Mammalia > Chiroptera > Pteropodidae > Eonycteris > Eonycteris spelaea. The sequence goes on from PUFA01000113.1 coordinate 3,741,116, forward strand.
GGAAGTGGCTGCTGACAATCTCTGCTGTCCAGCTCAAAGCAAATGACACAGGAGATTGCCAGGAGGTGCTACAAACCTCAGGAATTGCAGAAGAGCTACAACCTCAGCTACTTGCAGTGGGTGGGTCACAGGAACTCACCTGAAAGCTTATGGAGAACGCTTCTTTGCCCCCTTCCCATCTGTCACCAAACTGGCCAGTGGAATAACGGCTTCCTCTGCTTCGCACTCTTCTACTTGCACAAGAATCTACAAAATCTAAACCAGAGCCATCCTGGAGAGGAATTCTGGAGATATACTTGTAGACTTCTCTGTATGATGATGTGATTGATGAAGACAATGTAAAAGCAGAGAAGATGTGGAGTTAACAGCAGACAACCTAGCACTCCCATTGATAAAGATTTTGTCAGTCTTTTTTATCCTTGGCATTGACTTGCAGATCTGAAGTTCATTAGTGATCCATTTTGCGTCCCTCTCCTTGCACAGGTTTGCACTGAGTACTTTAAAAACGGTAGAGATTGCTGGCTTGTTTATTCACTCATTCCCTTAATATTTGCTGAGCTCTTACTATGGGCCAGGTACCTACCTAGATGCTGGGGATACCGTGGTGAATGAGATAGACAGGATGCTGCTCTCAGCAGCTATACGCTAGTCAAAGGGCAAGACAGTAATAAAGTGAACAAACTTAACAAGGTAATTTCTTTTTTCCTAATAGCTTTATTGAGGTATATTTTTACATATCATAAAATTCACCATTTTAAGTGTGCAATTCAGTGACTTTTAGTAGAATTACTGAGTGAACAACAATCGCCATTAATCAGTTTTAGAACATTTTCATCGCCACAGTAAGATCTCTCATGCCCACTTATGGTTAATCCCAGTTCTCAACTCCCAGTCCCAGGGCACCATGAATCTATTTTTCTATCTGTATAAATTTGCCTTTTCTGGATATTTCATATAAATGGAGTCATACCAATAATTCAATTTGAGATAAATATATTATTTAAATGAATAATTAATTGTGACAGAGTAACTGGAGCAAGAGAGGGGTTCACCTTCATTTTGAATAGTGGGAAAAGACCTTTTGGAAAAAGACTAACATTGACCTGAGAGACACCTTTTTAGATATATCAGGCATATATTGTCAAGAGTAAGGTAGAGGTTGTGCTCATTGGTATAAAATACACTAAATACATTCAAATACCGCCATAGGCTAAAATTGTGGTTTGAAGCTGATGAGAGGGTTACACTACTGTCACAATAATCATCATATAGCAACAGTCACCCAAGAGGGTGTGCTTTGGAGACCTGTGGGCTTTTAAGAAGGATACATTCTGGTGGCGAGGAACTTGGGGAGAGGATAGGAGACAAGAAAGAAAGGAATCAAAAGCTCTGTTTTTCTCACTAAAGAAAAAGGCTTCATATGCTATTGACAAACAGCGTGACCCAGCACCTACCAGAATACTCACACATATGAAGAGATGGAACAAACAAAAGCATCTGTCTCAACCCTTCTCTTGCCCCAGGAGCTAAGCCAGGGTGCAGCAAACTTTCAGCCTCAGAGCAGTATAGGGGTGGCAAAGGTTAAGATTTAGAATCAGACAATTTCCAATCCCAGTTCCTATATTTTTTTGCAATAAAGATTTGAGTTACTGTTTCCTCATCAGCAAAATAAAATAAAACTCTTATCTTGTCAAACCATTTGAAGATTAAATGTGATATATAGGTAAGCAATCGGCTCAGTGCTTAACACATAAGGCCTCAATAAATGATGTAATTTGTTATTTTGAAGAGAGGAGTAGCAGGCCCAAAACCCAGGCAGGTAAAAGCAAGTGAGATTAATAAACTATTTACTTACATATCAATTTTTGACTGAATTGACTATTTGAGCTGCCATGCTTACTTAAAAAGACAGATGCCAGTGCTGCTACATGGCAGAATTAAGTCAAATGACTTGTCTCTCAGAAGCAGGCAGGGACAGGTGAGACTAAACTGATTCTGTAAACACAGGAGCTTAGAGCACAAGGCAACCAGAATATTGAGAACCCCCACTTCACCCAGGGAATGCACTAATTAATATCTCAGAGAGCTATTGTATATCTATTGAGGCGGAATGGGGGCTGAAGCCAATCTTATCTTAAGGTAAGAGACCCAACAGATGTCAGGATTAGAGCAGCTATTATTATTGTTATCATCATCATCATCATCATCATCATCATCATCATCTCATCATCATCACCCACCCCAGCCCAATTTGGCGGATGAGAAAACTAACCAATGAAAGGTAGGCAGACAAGGAGATTGAAAGTTCAAGAACCTGTTGGCCATGAAAAGCTAAAAATGAAGTGTGGCGAGGTGGCAGTTGGTCAAATCAAGAGGTCCCATGACGTGGGGAGTCTGGGACATAGTCCTTACCACATTCAGCACCATCTCTCCAAATTCCTTTCCAGGACCTTTTCTAAAGACAGTGATAAAAACTCTTAAAGGATTATCTTCAGCTAGTAAAATCCATTAACAGAATGAAAATAATACCTGCAGTTTCTGCATGGATCACTGCTTGCATAGTTTCATCTCAGAATTCTGTTCAGCAAACAGTTCAAATGAAATACAAGGAAATATCCATCACTTAGCCCCAGGGCTTTCAAGAGGTAATATTAATTAATATTGACTAAAGAAAAGCCAGCCACCAGCTATCTTTCTCTTCAGTCTTCCAAGGGGGCTGCTTTTACCTCTTTTCCAAATCCAGAGGAAAGACTTTGAGGAGGCCTGCCAGGTAAGATTGCACCCGACGAGCCTAGCCCTAAAGAAAGATAGCACTAGCCTTCTCTGAAAGGGGAGATAAATGGAAGATGAATCCATGATTAATAGACACAGAACAGTGTGTTATCCACTTTCAAGAGTAAAGCCTCAGCAGACATCGAGAACCAGGTTTAAATTCTAGCTCTGTCACTTAAGCAAGTGACTTAATATCTGATTTCCTTCTCTGTAAAATGGGACTAGCAACGGTTTCTGCATCATGGAGTTGTAATGAGAAGAGATAATATATTCAGAGCATTTTGTAAGAGAACCTGTCACATTGTCAGTGCAATAAAACTTGGTTATTCTTATTACCGTTCATACACTCAACATAATTTGTTGCCATGTGCTGTGCTGGGAGCTAAGGTATGCGCACACCTGGGTGGTACAACAAAATTGGGTTTGGGAAAATAAACACTTGTGTTTCAATTCTGGCTCTGCCTCTTATAGTTAGTCCAACTTAGTAAACCCCTTAAGCTTCTTGAGCCTCAAGTTTCCTCAACTAGAAAATGGGAGTAGTAGTATATATCCCAGTATTGCTATGAGGAGTAAATAAAATAATGTGTTTGAAAAGCACATTGAAGGTGCAAAAGGAAATGTTGTTAGTCATTCGTGGGTGACTTGGGCATTTTTCTTCTCTTCCTTTCCTCATTTGTCCACTTCTTTTGGGGCTATTTTCTTGTCTGTATTTGGTACCAAAGTAATATTTCTGATGAAAGAAAAGTTGACCATGAGTGAATTACTTAACCTGCCTAAGCCTCAGTTTCTTCATCTATAAAATAAGAGTACATATATTAACATGTACAGTTGTTAGGTTTAAACATAAAACAGGTAAAACATAGTATCTAGACAGATAAGGGGTTCAATAGAGGTAGTTATTCTAAATGGAAGTCTTTCAAGTCTTAACCATGCTAATGATTTTTTTAGCATTACCAGATCATGTTATGAAATACAGTAAGCCCTAAACAACTGACAGACTTAATGCAACTTCATCATTATCCTCTCCTTCCCTTCGGTCCCATGTGTCTTGCCTCCTTAGACATCACGTTATAATTCATCAGATCACTGAATCACACATAATAGCCCTTTGTGGCATCTCCCAAGCTTTCTTGTTTCCAAACTAGAGGTTTGCCCTTCACAGCAGCATGTGCCTACAGAATTAATCACTCTCCAGAACCAGCATTCTGTCAATAAAGGTGTACTGTGTGCTACGGTATGCACACAAGCACTTTGCAAGGCATCTGGGATAAGTAATTGTGGAATGCCAGAGTCCCTAACCCTGGGGAGGCAGAGTGCCCACAGCCAGCAGTACCATGTACCAGGGATCTGATGGCACAAGCCCAAAACCCTGTAAGAATCAACACTGGACAGCCAGAGAAGGTTGACCTTTAGGCTGGGCCTTGGAGGACGAAGAAGGGTTGAACAGGTAGTCAAGGGAGCAAAAGGAATGATATGTGCAAAGGTATGGAGACAGGAATGGTGAAAAGTCTGGGTTGACTGAAACATGAAATGTTGGAAAAGTGGTAGGAGAAGAGATTGGAGAAGCAGCAAAGAAAAAGATGATAAAGATCCAAAACTAGAGCAGCAGTTGCTAAGGTAAAGAGAAAGTAAAGAAATATAAGAGACATTTTTAAGGTTACTACATCATCAGTTCTAGCAACCAAAAGACATTGGCAGAGAGTAGAGGAGGAGCACCTAGGAAGGTCTCTCAGGTGTTTGACCTGGAGACTTCATGGGTGGCGACTCCATTGACTGACATGGGGTTTGTGGGGCCATAAGGTTTCAGCTCAACCTGGCATGTGTTAAATCTGAGGTGCACATGGGAACTTTTCAGGCCAAGGTAGGTTCCCAGATGTAGACATGTCCAACATGTAACTCTGTTGGAGCCCAGGGACCATGCTGATTGAAGTGTATATCACCTTCTTTCGATAAGCGCAGCATGTCCCAATAGTCAATTGGACTTACAGACGTGTTTTGGATCAGAGGATTTGAGCAGTCATTTTCCTGAATGCAGCCGCTTGAAGTCATAGGGTAGAAAAGACACCCCTTTGTATCCTGTAGTTCCCAGCAGAGGAAAGGAGCTGTCATATGAGCTTGTGGTATAGCTACCGGGTTGACTCTCTTGGTGCAGGTCTCCTCCCTACCCACCTCATCTTTTCTATAGTGTTCACATCTTTCTTGCTTTCATTTCCTCTTGCTTCTCCTTTGTAGATGCTAGTGAATGCTCTGATGAATCTGACTTAGTGAATAAGCTAAAACTTCCACTTAGGAAACAAGCCCTACTTTTATCTTTCCTCTGTGGATTTGGGTTTGCTAGATCAAAGTAACATTACACTATTTGTTGGATTAGCATGAAGACTTCTAATCCGCTCCTCTGCAATATTCCATATTTTAATAACTTTAATAATTACTGCTTCCTTTTCTAATTAAGAGCTTTAGAGACAGAGACCTTGAGAGGGACCCAAACGGTGGCATTTTGGTATTGCGGAGGATGGATAGAAACGTTTGCATAGCAGAATCAGTATTCAGAGCCAGCTAAGAAGCAGTTGGATTTTCATAATTTTGCGAGCATTCATGTGCGACCCGCTGTGGACAAGCCTGGCATATTCAGATGTAGCAGGAGAATCCTCATCCTGTTTGGGTTGAACTTAGAATGCCCAGGTTGCACTCCGACAACAATAACATAAATTGCACAACAATATCCTCCTGATAAAGTGCCTAGCAGTCCCTAGAGTTTAAGAGAAGTCCAGACCACCTTGGCTCTACCTCACTGTTCCGACTTCAGGGGAGCTGGTTGAGCAGAAATTCCTGTTAAAGAGTTGCCTTCAAACCACAAAAGCAGCTTCAAGTCCTCAACTCTAGTAGCAGTTCTGCATTTTAAGGTGTGTGCTCTCTCCACCAGAAGCTAACTTAAAGGGCCCTGCAGAACCCTCATGCTAATCTTTTCCCATTTCCCGGCACTGCATGGCTGTGGAAGCCATAATGGAAGAAAGCTCTATCCTCTGGGCATGGGGGGAGACTGCAGGCTTGGCAGAGGAGAACCTCCAAAAGGCAAGTGCTATCCATGCGAGTAAAGTGCCCTCCCTTGAAAAGCAGGCTAGAGCTCGGTGGCGCAGGTGGGCCTTCTGTTCCCATGTCAACTCAGCCCAGCCACAGTCCTCACGCAGCATGTCTGTTTGAAGCCCAGCTTGGGAATGAGCTTGTCTGGGATTGGTTCTGGGGTCCCCCATTCTTGGACCAGAATCCTACCCTCTTCCCTCTTAAGACTTGTCTTCAAGAACTGAGCAGGGGTTTTTTATTTTTTAATTTATTTTTTATTATTTCAAACCCTCACACGCATGCCCTTTTCCCTCAATCATACCATACCTTCTCTTTTAACGAAATGTACTTTTAGTGACTCCAAGAGGCTTTGCCTTTCTCAGGGAGACCCTCCAAAGGATTCCACTGCCACCCCTTTAAGGAATGCAGCCTCGGGGAGTCAGAGGTGGCTTTCTGGCTCCACTAAAGAAGAAAACACACACACACACACACACACACACACACACACACACACACACACACATTGAATTTCTAGTGTGCCAGCCGTCTGGAAGGGACTCCAAACCCCAGCAATAAGTCTGATGCTAGCTTTGACTCAAAAAAAAAAAAAATCATAGTCCATTGAAAGAATTTGACATGGGCAACAACACTCTTATAAGGCAGGATAGACCAACTGCTAAATACAGGTTTAAAAAAGCCTTCATTAACTCTGACTTGGTGAATTAGGGAGAGTTTCTCAGAGGAGATATTTGATCTGGTTCTTTGAGGATAAGAAGGATTTAACAGATGGATAATAAGGGAAATGGCATTCTAGGAAAGGGGTACAAAATGAGCCAGCCAGAAAAGCTTGAAAATGCAAGTTTTTGTAATTGAAAAATACATTAAAAAAAAAAAAACTTTAATGCAAGCTTTATTTAGGAAAAATAATAAGATCTAATATTGATAAAGAGCAGGGTTCATACGGGGCAGGCTAGGACATGGAAGCTGAAATGTACGATATCCCACCATAAGGCCTTGAGTGCTGTGGTAGGATTTGGGTCTTTATTCTAGAGGGGTTGGAAAAGCAGCATGGCCGGCTTCTCAAGATAGGAGTGATCCAACCCTTCCTCAGATGAATGAGCTTTAGGAGGCTCACTGCTCATCCACGTGAAGGATGTGGAGATTAACAACAGACCACCAGCTTGGAAGCTACTGCTACCTGCCCAGAAATGAGAGACAAAACCAGGATAAGGGCAGTAGGAAGCCAACGGAGAGATAGCTCAGAGAGAATAAGTAGGTTTCTACAGCTGACTAGCCAAGGTATCACTGCCTGGATAAGTGGCTGCTCTCCTCACTGGAGTACAAGCCCTTTGAGGGTGAGAACCATGTCTTGTTCACCTCCGTGTCCCTAGTGTTTAACACAGGTGGCTCTCCTATAGAAGTCTTAACCTGGAGGCCTTAGATGGGCTTCGAAGGGGTCTGAAAATCCCCCAAAATTATATGCAGAATTTTGAGTGTCTGTGCATATGTACACCTTTTTGTTGGAGAGAGTCTACAGCTTTTATCACATCCTCAAAGGGCTCTGTGACCCATAAAATGGTTAAAAACAACTGCTCTAAAAATTTGCCACTTTCATACATTTTTCTGACTCTTGGTTTCTGTTTCTATTCCTTCTCTAAGTACCAACTTCTTATTTAAAAAAAAAATAGGGTCAAAAACATTAAATGGCTGCTGTGAATGTTATTACTATATTTGTAGAAAAACTCAAAGTATAAATTCAGCTGTGAGTCTAAGTTATGCTGAAACTCTGAAAGGCATTTTCCTGCCCATACCTGACCTCATTCCCTAGTAACGCACAGCTTTTTTCAAAACCTACTCTCTAATAGCGGATGCTTCCAGGAGAAGGTGAATTAATTTGAATTTGGACTTCAGCTTCTACAGCAAATGCTTATGAAGAAGCACCTTCCTGAGAATGTCAACTTGCACCTTTTGATTACAACCAGGATGGGGGCTCGCCTGCTGCCCATTCCATTTCTACATGAGTGGTAAGGGACAGATGTGGCATTTATAGGTGACTGACACTTTCACCAAACATTGAAAGGGATATGTTGTCCAAATGCAGGCGGAAGAAGAATTTTGTGCCACTTCTGCATGCAAGGGCAGTTTGGGAGCCATGGTTTGGATGCTAAATTACTGGATTTTCTGTGATATCCCAGTGCTTTATGAGGACTACATGACAGTATTTAAAAGTGGACTGGAGAATCTGGAACATATGTTTCCGAGAAGATGAAAATAGATTCTGGCCTCAAGAAAATATGCAGTCTAGTTGGAGAGATAAGACACACACACATAGAAAAAAGAATCTACTTGACAAAGGGACAAGAAAGTGTATGCTCACCATAACGTAAATTGTTTAGAATGGGGAAGAGAAGTTATAGGAATTCAGAGAAAAGAGCTTCTGCTATGTGCATAGAAGGGGCATGAAAGAGGGGACAAAGAAATTAGCATGCTACGTATCACACGCTCTCACATTTACTTATTTTTTTTTCCTCTAACAATTAGGGAGTATCTACTATGTGCCAGATATTAAACCAAGTGATTTTATATATATTCTCTATTAATCCTCACAATTATATGTGAGGTAGGAATTTTTCTCATTTCGTGAATGAGGATGATACTCCAGAAGGGTAAATAACTGTCCAAAGACCCATGGCTATTATTAAGTGGCTGAGCCAGAACTAAAATCCAGATCTATCTAACACCAAAGACCAAATTCTTTTCCTACCACAAAGTGTCCCTAAAAAGCTATTAGGACAATGCAGATGAACCTCAAAAACTTCATGCTAAGTGAAAAAAGCCAGGTGCAAAAGGTCACATACCATATGACTCCATTTACATGAAATATCTGGAATAGTAAATCTATTGAAACAGAAACCTGGTGGTTGCCAAGGTCTGGGGGAGAGGAGAATTTTAGGAGCATTCCTTCAGCAACTTTGGGGACAGTGACATTTGAGTTAAGTGAAGCAGCATGATGAGCCAACATTTCTTCCTGATTCAAGTGAATCTGGGTAAAGTTGTGTGTATCTCTCTTTAGTTGACAGTAAGAGATCCCCAGCACAGATATTCTTAATCACTAGAGAAGGAGATGCCCCAGATGGTCGAAAATGTCTCTGTGAGCATGAATGAGGGGTGAAGGCCATCCCTGTTGTGGGTCCCCTGAATTCAAAAGACACAAAATTCTGTTTAATCATTCTCAAATGACTCTACAGGTCCATAAAATGTCTTTTTTATTATTTATCTATCTATTTTTTTTTTTTTTTTTTTTTTTTATTTTTATTGCTTAGGAGCAACTCTGAACCTTGCGGCTGAAATATATAGAATAATCTCTTAGCTAACGAGGGCACCTAGCCAGCCACCCAGCTGGGCTTTGTTTTCAGCACTGGGGGTCCAGAAACTCTAAAGAAGGAAACAGAGCTCTCAGTTCTGTCCTGCTGCCAAGAGTCCTACTAATGAGAGGTAGCCATTCAGATTTATTCTTCTTTCAGTCCTGGTCATCTTCAGGCTTCTCCTCATGGCGATTAAGAGCTCACTATGAGAATTAAAGGCAAGGACTCTGGGGTCAGAGTGTCTGAGTCCATCCATTCTTAGCTCTACTCCTTCATAGATGGGTGACCTTGGGAAAATTACTAAACATATCTGTGCTTCGATTTCCTGATGTATAAAATGATGAAAATAATAATATTTTCTCAGTTGTGAGGATTTATATGATGGAATTCATATAAATATTTTTAAAGTACTAATAAATGTGAACTATTTTAATATCATCCAAAGGCTGGCTGACTATTTTGGAGTAGCTGAGGCAGTGAACATAAAGCCACAACAAAAGATTTGTTCTTGTATCAGCATTATACAAGGTGCATTCAGAGTGGGAAAAGATGGAAGTAAAATGGCACTTTGAGTGAAAATAACTGTATTAGTTGCTGGGACTTATGTAATCTCTATGCTCACTTCTGGAGCACCTCTGCATGGGAGAGGGTTAGCCCCTTTCACATTTAGATCCATGGGGACTCCAGAAAACCACAGACTAGGGCAGCAAGAAGGAACCTCTGGTGTCATCCAGTCCATGCCCTGCTTTGCAGAGGGAGAATGAGTTCTTGCACAAGGTGACATAGGAAGAGAAAAATAGTCCTGGATCTGCTCTCTACCCAACACTGCCTTAGCTGGAAGAAATTACGAATGTTGCTGATTGATCTAATTTACTTAGCAAATTGTTTAACAGATTTAAATCATTTGTACAAAATCATGAGATTAATCATTTGTAATCAAACACAGTCTGACACAGTACGAAATAGCCAAGGGCAGGTCTGTCATGCGAACATCCTGCAGTTTTAATTATTAAATGGCTGAAATGATGACCAGCCCCTCACATTTATCACAAGAAGCATTACACTACTTAGATAACTTATCTTTAAACAATAAGAAATAAGGAAAAAGCCAATCTGTTCTTGTCAGAGGAATTGGTATATATATAATACATCAAATATCCACAGCCATTCTACAGACCATAAACCTGGTATTTCTCCATAATTACATCCATCTTCTCTCAGTCATCAGCTCTGCAGCTCTGGGGCACAACGACCTGGCCAGCATTTGGGGCAAATGTCCTCTAACATGCTGACTTTCTCTGTCCCAGAATATAGTCCAAGTTTCTCAAGAAAATTAATCAAGAACATGTTAACAGAATTGAGACAGCAACACGAGGCTGGTAGTGACAGGTGTGATTCCATGAAAAGAGTCAAAGATCTAGTAGTTCCAGACCCGGTTGTGCCTCTTAGAAACAGTTCAACCTAAGACAGATTCCTTTAGCCTTCTAAAACTCAATTTCCTCATCTTTAAAATGAAAGAAAGAGTTGCCTACATCATAGGTTGTGAAGATTAAACAGAAAGTGTTAAAAAAAAAACTGCACAGCACAGTGGCTGGCACATAGTAGGGGCTGAAATAATATTTACGTTGAAAGTATACGGCAAATAATTTTCTTCCCTCTGAAACTGATCTGGGGTAATCTGTTCCTTCTTATTCATAAACGAATAAGAAATGAATTTAGCGTATCATAGGCCCTAACAGAGCCTATCTTTGTTCTAATGCTGCCACCTGCTGCTGTACAGCCAACATCCCATGCTGCTGTTTCAAGGGGATACGCTAAAATAAATGGAGGACTACATGAGATACATCTAGACAAATCCACCCTGCACCACGCAGCACACTTCGGTTCATCTCCCTCCTTCAGTTTTGAACCAAGGGTACACCTGACTTGTTCGATCCTAGAATTACAGCTGAATTTCCTTGGCAAGAAGGATTTTGCAGACAGGAGATGGCATTTCCCTCCCAGGTGACACGTTCCAGCACTGGAAATATAAGGACAGCCATGGGCTGAACTGCACCAGAGGTCAAAAAGTAGCACACAGTCTGCAGACGTTTTTTGCTGAAACTACAAAATGTTTGCCCACACCATGTTTCATAAAATTCAAATTATCCACCCATGCTTAAATATCAGATTTCATCTTGAAGGTGTGGGTTTTCAGATTGTTGAAAAATCTGAAGATATGGCAACACATGACCCACATTTCTTCAGGACAGCAGTTAGCTAGAGCTGAGTACTAAATGTCCCTTTAACGTGGGCAGGCCTTCTCCAGTTTGACACAACCACTCTATCGAATCTTCCACTTGGCCTGCCTCGCCTCATAAGGTTACCTTGCTGACCTCTGACCCTGGCTCTACACAAATTGTTGTCTCCTTAAATCCCAAACACAAAGTTTTGCAGAGAGTAGGATGGTTAAATAGAGTATTAACACCAGCAAGAAATAATAATCATTAGTAATTACCAAGTGCTTAGTCTGCATCAGGCACAAATAAGTGCATTTTGACCCTAACTTCTGACCTCAAAGATATTTTCATCTTACATCTTATATCTTACATCTTCTTCTGTGCATTTGCTTTGAGATATAAAATCACAATGACATCCAATTCATAATAAATATTACTTGCACAAATAATCTATACAAAGTAAAACTTGCAATGACAAAAGCTTTAAACAGTAAAATTTACTACTGATTTAAAAATGACGAAAGGAATCACATCTTTAGGTGATACTAAACATAGCAAAATTTGAATTCAAAGTATCATATAAAAAAAGCTGAATCTTCTTCACAAAATTTTGCTCTGGTAGTTTGACCCAGAAGAATTGTCCTTGCTAAAAATAATGGCCAGAAGATAAACTCACAATAGCATAAAGTTATGATCAGTCAAGCTCGTTAGGAAAAAAATGCCAATTAGTTGAGTCTTTGTCAAAAAACACATATGGAAAAATTCGACCGTAATAAAAAAAATTTTAATTAGAAAAATAAAAGAAATATGTTGTAGAAAAAATCGTTGAAGAAACTATATTGGTTTACTAACTGCCCTTCTCCTCCCAAGACCACAGAAAATCCATGTTGAAAACTTAGCATGTATCCTTTCATATATGTCTCCATATATCTCACATATTAATATTCATATGGTGGAGGCTTTCCATTTTGTTTCATAAAAATTGAACCATATTATATAAATTTCTAAGCATCTTGTCTTAACAATATCTTACAGAAATCCTTTCAAATCTAAATGGGTTTATTTGTAAAAAAGAAAGTCCGCGAGAGAGATTACTAGGTTGACGGGAAATATTTTTTTATTTTTAAAAGAAGTTGCCGGATTACTTTCCAAAAAGACCGAAATAATTCACATTTCCTTTAGCAAGGTATGCAAGTACCCTTTCTCTGTATCTCACCAGCAGTTGGCATTATTGCTTCTTTCCACCTATCTGGTAGAGGTTAATAAGCTCAGTATTACTTTAATTTGTATTTATCTAACTTGTAACAAACTTGGGCACCTTTTCATGTGTTTCCTGGAACTGTACTTTCTCTTCCACAAAACGCCTATTTATATGATTTGGCCATTTTTGGTTGGGTAGTTTATCTTCTGCTTGCCATTTGGAAGAATTCTTGGTATATTTTCTTTACAAATCTTATACCTGTCACTTGAATTAACATTATTTTTTCAGTCATTTAGTTATTAACTTTGCCTTTGATATCTTTGCCATACAAGAGTGTGAATTTTTATATAGTTAAATATGATTAAATTTCTGGCTAAAAGGGTCTCATCATTCTCAATTTTTAGAAAACCTAGCACTATAGTTTCCCACATTATTTTGCAAGATATTGTTTAATTATTTTACATTTAGTTTTTATATCTATCTTTAATTTATTTTGAATATACATAAGATAGAGGTCCAAGTTTTTCTCCCAAATGAATAGCCAGTTTTGCTAGGACCATTTTTTATAGAACACATCCTTTTCCCACCAAACTAAACTACCAACTTTCTAATATAGAGATGCTTATATATTCCAAGATCTATTTTCAGAGTCTTTATTCTGTTCTATTGATCTAGTTATCTCTTTGTATGCCCATATAATATTTAATTTATAGTATGTTCTAACATCTTGTAAAAGCTTTCTAGCTAGTTTTTTGTTTTTATTATGTTTTTCTGGGTCATCTTTGAGCATTTATTCTTCTACATAGACTTAATATCATGTTATCATATCCTCCCTACCTTAAACCCACTGGAATCCTAATAAGAATTGCATTAAATTTATTTATTTATTTAGGAAGAATTTACAATTTTACATTAAATCTTCCCATCCAGACACATGGTATTTCTATATGTTTATATCTTGTTTTATGTTCTTCTGTAAAACAAAAATTCTAATGGATAATTTGCTTCATATAAGTCCTCTGCCTTTCTTGTTAATTTTCTTCCTGTTTTATAACTTTATTATTAATTAAATACTTGTTAACATTTCCATCTGTACCTGTTTATTTTTATAATATATAAACATTTTTGGTAAGTAATATTTCTTTTATTGAGTTTTTATTAGGAATAGTTGCTAAATTTAATAGAATGTCTTTTTAATTGACACATTGATTTTTATATTTTCTTTTAATTTGTTGATTAACAAAGTATGTTGATCAATTTCCACTATGGAACTATATTTCCATTCTTGGGATAAACTATATTTGTTTTACTACTCTTAGATACATTACTAGAGTCTATTTGCTGATATTTTATTTAGAAATTTTACATCTATATGATGTAAATATATGGTGTAATATGTGATCATGTTTGTAAAACATCTGAACTATCAAATTATCTAACTACTATACTGTACTCCTGAAACTAATATAAAATAATATTAAACGTCCACTCTAATTGAAAAATAAAAAATAAAAAATAAACACTTGAACCATCTAGTCTTTAAAAATAAAAAGAAAAAAAAAACCTGTGTTGTGAATCTGTCTAGTCCTGCTGTCTTCAATTATCGCTTTTTAATCATTTTGCCAACGTCATGAATGCTAATTGGCAAATTCATATTTTCCACTTCAGCCTATTCCTTTTGGGGATTTATATATTTTCTGGGTAATTAACGGTTATGTATGTTGTCAAATGTATTGCCATAGAGGGTATGTAAGACTCCTTATTATTATTTTACTCCCTATCATTTCCAATTTTCCCTACTTTTCGCTCTCCCTCTTTCTCAATAATAGAACTGGGGTTTGCGTTCTAGTCTTTCTGCCCCCAGCCCCAGTTCTCAGGCCACTGTCTCATACTACACCCTTTGAGGTTAATGAAGGCTGAATCTGTAAATGTAAATCATTTGTACTGATTACTCAATTACAGAAATTAGATTTTTACAAAGTTTAAGTTATTCTAATTTCCACTTAACATAGCTATCTTGGCATAAACAGATTTAGGAGTATAACTCTCATCCTATATTCATGCTTGGAAAAATCTTGGGGAATTCGAATTGTCTTTATTTAATACGCAGACTCACTTTTTCTTTCACCCTACCGGTTTTTGACTAGCACCAATAATTTCCATGGTAGAAAGCAAAACCCTCTTTATCTGAGACTACAAATGCTATTTAATTCTTGAAAATGGTATTCTAACTAATGAGATTTCATTCAGTTTAATAAAATACTACCTAATTAGGAATAAGATTTACTATTATCCCTAGAGATATACTAATATCATTTAAAGAAAACATATGGTTGAGAAAGTTGTATGTACATTTATAATTTTGTTCCCTTCTGAATATGGAAGAATATTTAATTAAGATTATTACTATCTTTAGAGCTTTTTCTCAAAAAAGTGTTCTTCATTCTAAGCTATATATCTTCTTTAGGGGAAAAATATTTTTTAAAAGAAATCCTGAAATTCTACAAGTACATATGCTCTGCTTGTGACCAAAGGCAGACTCCCTTTTTCCCTCCCTCATTATATTTCTATAATATAATATAAATCAGGATTGCTTGCATGTACTTGCTTTCTTTCTCTCTGTGACAATTTTTTATCAATTTTTTTCATGAGCAAACTTGAGAGATAAACCAATTCTCCAAAGACTTCAGACAAAAACAAAAGAAAAGAGTGTAGGGCCTGGCAGAAAATGCCACCTTCTAGACTTAGACATGGACACAGATGATGCTCAGCCATCTATTTTGCTTTGTCCTCAATACAAACATCTTTTCTGCCCTGGTAGTTAATACTTCCATTTTCCCCATGCTCTTCTGTTTCCCTTCTATCTCAGAGTTCTACTTTCTTACTCTTCTTGTTCTACTGAAACTGTTCTTTTGAAGGCCACCTTCTCTGTTATGAGTTGAACTGTGTCCCTAACAAACTCTTATGTTGAGGTCTTAGCCCCTAATACCTCAGTAAATGATCTTCTTTAGAAACAAGGTTGTTGCAGGTATAATTAGTTATGATGAAGTCTTAATTAACTAACTAGGTGGGCCCCTAATTCAATATGACTTGTGACCTTATGAAAAGAGGAAATCTGAACACAGATATGCACACAGGGAGAACAATGTGTGTAATGACAAAGATAGATTAGGGTGCTGTGACTACAAGCCAAGGAATGTCAACACTGTCAGCAAACCACCAGAAGCTAGGGAAGAGGCATGAAACAGATTCTCCTTCATACCCTCAGAGGGAGCCAACGTTGTCAACACCTTATCTTTCTAGGCTCTAGAATTGTGGGATAATATATTTCTATTGTTTAAGCCACCCAATTTGTGGTACTTTGTTATGGAAGCCCTAGCAAATGTTTCGCTTACATAGTTCCCTTCCAAATTTAATGGTATTTTTCTCTATTCTCATCCACAGTAACTTCTCACTTCAAATAATAACAGTGGCCAACAAGTCCTTCTGAAACTCTCTCCTAATGCTGCAAAGCTATAGTCTGTTGATTCTCTTCTACTGTTTCTATCTTCTTCTCTGAGTTCTTTTCTTCCACCACCCCTCAAAAATGTCAGTGTCCCCAAGTTTCTGTCCAAAATCATTTCCATTACTGGTGGTAATAATTCTTTTTTAAATAACTAGCTTTAATTAAGCATGTGCCAAGCATCATTCTAAGTATTTTACACTTATTTAATCCTCGCATCTCCTCTGAGAAAAATGTTATGTCCCATTCCACTTTATAGATGAAGAAACTGAGGCTTCGTAAGGTTACGTAAATTGCCCAAGGTCACACAGAGTATGAGGCACAGCAAGGATTCAAACTCAGGTCTGCCTGACTCTAGAGCACAGTCACTTTCACACTGCCTCTCACCCTTCCTTGTAGAGAACAGATCACCCTCCCTTCTCTAAAATCTTACAGAATTCTGTTTTCTCCTTGATGCAGATGACCCTGTATTCTAAATTTCCCGAGCCATTTCCCCCACTATACTCCAATCCAGAATTTCCACCTCAAACTTCTCTTGTCCAAAAACTGAACTCCCATTTCCTTCCAAATATGATTTGCCTACTGTACCCACTATTGGTTCCACAATCTCTTCAACCACACATGCTTGGAAGCTTCATAGCATTTTTTTTCCAGCTTTGTTGAAATATAACAGACAATTCAATGAGCTTTTTTTTCAATTACAGTTGGCATACAATAATATATTAGTTTCAGCTACACAGCATAGTGATTAGAGATCTACATAACTCACAAAGTGATCACCCCACTAAATCTAGTACCCCTCTTCCTCCTTACATATTTATTACAACATCATTAACTATTTTCCTTATGCCATATTTTATATCTACATGTCTATTTTGTAACTATCCACTTGTACTTCTTAATCCCTTTGCACTTTTCGCTGTTCCCCCAACCCCTCTCCCATCTAGTAGCCCTCAAAATGTTCTCTATATCTGAGTTTATTACCATTTTTGTTGTTGTTGTTGTTGATTTTGTTCTATAGATTCCACATGTGAAATTATATGATATTTCTCTTTCTCTATCTGACATATTTCATTCAATGCAATCCCTCTAGGTCCATCAAGGCAATGTCTTTTCCATCCCCTTCCTTTTAGTCTGTGTGTGTCTTTTAATCTGAAGTGAGTCTCTTAGGCAGTGTACGTAAAGGTCTTGTTTTCTTATCCATTCAGCCACTCTATCTTTTGGTTGATAGGAATGTAGTTATTGCTATTCTTTTACTCATGTTTTTTTCATGTTTTCTCTTCTTAAAGAAGTCTCTCCAACATTTCCTGTAATACTGGCTTGGTGATGATAAATTCCTTTAGCTTATTTTTGTCTGGGAAGTTCTCTATCTGTCTTTCAACTCTAAATGATAGCTTTGCTGGATAAAGTATTCTTGGTTGTATATCCTGGGTTTTTATCACATTGAATATTTTTTGCCTTCTGCCTGCATAGTTTCTTTTGAGAAATCAGCTGCCAGTCTTATGGGTGCTCCCTTGTAGATAACTAACTGCTTTTCTCTTGCTGCTTTTAAGATTCTCATTGTATTTAACCTTTGGCGTTTTAATTATGATATGTTTTAATGTGGGCCTCTTTGGGTTCATCTTTTTTGGGACCTCTGAGCTTCCTGGGATTGTCTGTCTATTTCCTTCACCAGTTAGGGAAGTTTTCCATCATTATTTCTTCAAATAGCTCTTGAACTTCTTGTTTTCTTTCAGGTAACCCTATAACACAAATTTTTTACATTTAATTGTGTCCCATAGGCTCCTTATATTATTATTATATTCTTGGCTTCATTTTTCTTGCCATTCTGATTGAGTGTCCTTGGCTTCCCCATCCTCTATATCAGTGGTTCGCTCTCCTTCTTTATCCACTCTGTTGATTCCCTCTAATATACTCTTCATCTCAGATAACGTAGTCCTCATTTCTGACTGGTTACCTTTTAAAATTTCTATTTCCATTTTTACTTTTTTTATCTCTTTGTAAAAGTTCTCAATGAATTCATCTACACTTTCCCTAAGTTCACTGAACGTCTTTATAACCAGTGTTTTGAACACTACATCTGTTAGATGGCTTGACTCCATCATTCATGGATCTCTGCTTTGTTCTCTCATATGGTCTGTTTCTTTGTCTTCCCATTTTGGCTGCCTTTCTGTGTGTTTCTATGTACTAAGCAAAGCCCCTAAGTCTTCCATTCTTATTAGTATGGCTTGGTGTAGTAGGTGTCTAATGGCACAGACCTAAGAGGGCTTCAGCTACAGGCCAAGTTCAGCCCCAGCCTGTGCCACTCTGAAGCCACCTGTTAAGATTCAGCAAGCAATCCACAGATACTGCGCTTATAGTGGCTTCAAGAGGCCACACCAGAATCTGGGGTCAGTTGCCACTAGTGTGAATCTTGGCTCTGCTCAGCAAGGAGCGCCAGACTCACAGAGGACACATCTGGATGTGGCTCTGGTGGGACCATGAGTTGGGGGAGACAGCCTTTCAGGGAATCCTCTGAGCAGAGCAACCTGTTATCCAGTTTGATGACGTCTCAGCTATGGAGGCGCTGAGTCCACACACTGGGAGCAAGGAGAGCTCAACAGAGGAGCAATGGACACTACCAGCCTGTCCTCTGGCCCTCGCTCTGACAATTCAGTGTCCCCCTATAAGTCCCTGGTGCCCCGGGTGCAGTCGACCCAGAGCTGGTGCTCAGAGGGAGCAGGCCCATCACTGTAAAAGTCCGCTTGCAGACACGGCCCCTTTAAGAGGCATCTGCAGCTGCCAGCTTTTGCTTCCATAGCCTTTGCCCCACTTAGCTGCTCGGACTGGACTGGCAGCCTCACATCTTCGCCCCCTCCTACCTTCTACCATTGCAGGGTGATTTCTTATTTCTCTTCCTAGTTGTAGTGCTTCTGTTCACCTAGATTCCAAGCAACTCTGCTTGCTGTTTGCTCCATTTTTTTTGTCACCCCGTTGATGTGGTTGCAAGAGGGATGAATGAAGCCTCTATCATCTATGCCATTTTTACCCTCGTCCCATAGCATTTTTGATGCATCTCTGTTCCTTGCCCCTTTTTATAATCAATTGCCAAGTTGTGTTAATTCTAGTACAAAACATCTATTTAGGTTGCCCACTCCTCTCTATTCCACCAGCCTAAATTATCTTAATAATTGCCTAACATCTCCATATTTCATCCTTTCCTTCTTCCTGCCTATCCTACATCTACTGCCAGCCCTTCCTAAAACTCTCAGCCCATCGGGTTGTACTGCTGCTGCAATGCTCACTGCCTAAAGAATAAGGTCCAAACTCCTTACACAGAGGATGAGGACCTCCCTCCCTAGGATCTAGCTTCAGTCTACCTTTCCAACCTCATTTGTGCACCAAACAAAACTTCTGGCAGTTTTAGACACACCCAAGCATTCCTGCCCTGGTTCCAATGGCATGTCCTCTAGATCTCTAATTCTTTATGTTTAGTGTAAATGCTTCTTGCTCTAAAAATTTACTAAAGATCTTTCAGTGGCTGTTGGATATCTCTCCCTCCTCTGAACTCGTTTTACTTTTTATTTTTATTTGTCTTAAATCTTTACCACTTTCTACTCCATTGGTCTACATGCCCCACCATGAAGACTATGAGTTCCTGGAGTGCATGGACCATAATTTATCTTAGAATTTGCCACAGCACTTAATACAGTATGTAGCATATGGAAGGTGTTCAGTAGATATTTATTGGCTTAATTTTTGAACTCTCTAAGTAAACTAATGTATTACCCAAACTGCCTATAACTATTTGAAATTCACAGAACTCAGAGCAACTAAACCTTCAAATTACAAAAATCACCAGGAGACCTGGATCACCTGGGTCCCATTCTGATCCAGTCAAAGGCTGTCATTATACACAGCAATCCTGCTTTTTGTTCCTGTGGAGCAACTCCAGGCTAAACCATCCCACTCACTCCAAAACTCTTTCTCATCATTCCCACCCCACTCTGGAAGGTCAGAACATGTCATTACCCTTCTTCTTGTCTCAGTTTACAAGATGCCAGATAGCTGCCTAAACCCTTTGCAGTGATAACAAGATAATTGGGGCCAAAGTACATTGGTAGGGCCCTTTCCTCCAGTTGTTATGACTATTCCCATGCCCAGAGGCCACCACTAGGAGGCTCCAGCATGTCCCTGAAACCAAGCTGTTTAGCAAGTCCATGGAGAAGATTGGAGAAAAACTTCAAATCCTTGATTTCTAATCCCAAAGTGGGAATGCAGGGCAATCCCAACTGACCATCACCTATATGTACAGCTGGTGGGGAAGGTGTGGGCGGAGAGTACCAAAGCCTGATGAGAAACAAGTGCTTATCTTGGCCCTGCAGATTTGAGATTCCTGGTGTGGGAGTTATGTCGATAGCAAGATTTCCAAGCAAGGTAGAGGAGCTGATAGTTTGAATTTTTAAGCAGATCTGTTTACATTCACCCAAGGCAAACAGGGCAAGAACTTACCAGAATTCCTATACTAGCTCCATGACATTATTATTTATTGTTTTTGTTAATATTAACATTGCTAATAAAAATAGGTATAATTTGTTAAGCACATGCTATATACCAAGGATTGTACTTGATTATCTGTATATGATATCATTTGACTTTCATGCTGTTCCTGTGAAGAATTATGATTTTTAGGAAACTGTGGTTCAGAAAAAAAGTGACAATGTTCCAAGGCAGAGTAGAAAGCAAGAGCAAAGACATGGAAATGAGGGAAAGCAAGGTACTGCAAGCAGCTGGGTATTCCTGGGGAACACAGCATAAAGAAGAGTGTGGGGGGTGGGGGCTTCTCCCATATGCTGTTTTAGGCAAATGACTTTATCTTGAGGCTTATTGGGAGCTTTTGAAGAGTTTTAAACATGGTAATGACACATCAGACTTGTGTTTTGGAAAATTGGGTGCAAAATAGATCAGAGGAGATGGATGGAAGGCAGGGGGACCAGCTGGGAAACTGGAGAATACTAGAAAGGGATAATGACACCTTTGTGCCTACTCCATCTCTTTGATGATGGAAGGAAAGTGTTGAAATAGAGAAATACTTGGAAGGAAAATTCAGCAGATATTGGGGAAGTATTGCATAAGGTTTCAGCTGACAACATCTTCAACCTCTTCTATTGTGCCTCAGACTCACATATCCAATGTCATGTGGATGGTCCATGAGTATTATGCAAGGGGAATGAGAATTAATAAAGCAAGAGTTCTGATTACCTTCTAGTTGAGACAATACCAAATAAACAAGAAAAATAAACAAGTAGATATAAGTGTTATACAGAAAAATTAAGGTGATGTGACAGGGTTCAGGTTCATCTAGAAAGAGTGGTCAGGGAATCCTGTCTGAGGAGATGCCATTTAGACTCCCTAAGGCCATGTGAAAATCAGGAAAAAGTGGCTTATTGTGTTGGAAGAATCCAAAGTGGGCCAGTGCAACTGGACAGAACGGGCAAAGGAGAAAAGAGAACAAAATAAGATCGGAGAGCTAGGCAGTGGGCATATTACACAGGACTTTGTAAGTAATGCAAAAAAAATTTTAATTTTATTTTAAGAATCATGGAAAGCTGATGGAAGGATTTAATCAAGGGAGTGATCTAACCTAATTTAAGTTACTAAGTAATCACTCTGGCTTCTATATGAAAAATAGAGGCAGGGCACGTGTGAAAGCAAGGAAACTCTTATAGTTATCCCACTGAGAAATGATAGTGCCTTAGAGAAAGATGCATAGATTGATGATCTGTTGTGATAGATAAAATGTGAAAGGTGAAGAAAAAAAGAATCAAAGTTGACTACTTTTTGGGTTGGCAAAAGGATAGGGAAGACTGTGGCAGGGAGAAATCAAGAGCTCTGTTTTGGACATGCTGAGTTCAAGATGCCTATTAGATCCCAGGGACTATTTTAAGTAAGCAGTTGGAAAATACAAGTCTATTAAGGAGAGTCTGATTAGAGAAATGTACACTTCTGAATGATCAGCCCATAGATGGTATTCAAAGCCATAGAACTGAATGAGATGTCTTAGTGAATAAGAAAAAGCAGAGAAGAGGTCAAAAACTAAGCCTGTAGACATTCGAATATTTAGAAAAGAAGTCAGAAAAAAAGGAAGAGGTGGGGAAGGAGATTGAGACGAAGCAGCCAAAAGTGGGAAGAAGCCAAAAAAAGTGTGGTGACCCCAAAACTATGAGAAAAAAGTGGTCAAGAAAGGACAGGGGCAAATTGTGTTAAATGTTGCTAACAGTTCAAGTTATAAGAATTTTTAAGTTATAATTTTACAAGATGGATGCTATTGATGCATTTGAAAAGAGACCTCAAGATCTCAGGGGGATGGTGGGGACAAAGATCAATTAGGTCAAGTGAATGAAGGAAAATAAAGTAAGGAAATAGCTTCAATGTCCTTAGAAGAACCACATGCCAAAGGTAATGGTTGGTTATTATTTTCACTAAAGGCTCCTTTAGGAATATTAGTATCGTGCTCACTTTTTAAGAAAAAGGATGAATTTAATTTTGTCTGAATATATTTATCTTTTTTTTTTTTTTTTTTTTTTGCATCTGATTTTGCAACTTAATGCAAATGTACTTTTCTGTCTGGCTATAATCACTAAGGTAGTCATGATACCTGAGACTTCATTATTGTCCTCTATAAGGTCCACGGTGTCCCAGAAATTTTTAGGAGTCTTATGAACTCCATCACTAGCGTGCAGTATGTTACAAAATATACTTCCAGCTCCTTTTAGCTGTGACCTGCTTCTTTGAGTCAAATGCAATCCAGAGGTTATTCTACTTTCTCTCCTTCTGAAGAGTAAGGAGGTAGCCACGGCTGAAGAACTACAGAAATCTGTCTGAGTGGGTTTCTCTTATGTGCCCACATAGCTTCAGATTCTCTTAGAGGATTTTAAGTTGCTCTGACTGAGGTGACTGTGCTCTTGAACTGTTTCTCCACTTAAGGATTTTTGTCTAATTTCTGCGGAATCACAAAATGGTCACTCCTTTTCCCACGCCTATCCTTGACATGTTCAGAATTGCTAAAGACAAATAACTATAGTGACCCCTGTGACTACTGAGGACAAGTCTCATTTTTTAAAAGTCTTCTGGGTTAGAAAACTCTCTTGACTGTGATCAAAACTGCTGCCCATATTTTCAGGGTTTAAGAAGCCCTCTTATCTTTCATGCTCTCTGCCCAAAATTTATCTTCTAAGTTACATGTTTTCAATTCCAGCACAGATGGACTGGATGACAAAGGAAGCTCTATGTTATGAGAACAGCTGTTTATTTCAGGGATGGCAACTCCTAATACAAGGCCAACAAAGATTTCCCAGTGGGCCTTTTTCTGCTTTTTGGAGTTTGCTGTGATCCTATCATCAAAACATTAAAAGCAGTTTTAAGATTGTCATTGCAATTAACTCTAGAAGTATGGCTCCCTGGTGTTCACTGTCTTCATCTTGACAGGCAAACATATATAATAAATATTTACATAGCTCTTTTGACCTTATCTTGGTTTCACTTTTCTAGGGGAGAGATGAGGTTTCTTTAAGACTTTTTATAAGTTGTTTGACAATGAAACTTAGCTAAGACTTTTTAAATACATTTTTCTCTTCTTTCCTTTCTTGTCAATAACTGATTAAGAATGAAGATGAAAGAAAGAAGATTTGATCCTAATGAATATAATCTTTGATGGGTTTGATATTGCCTAGACCTTTTTTGTCATGTTTAGAATGTTTGTTTTTAGAATTTTTATTCTCATTACAAGTCAAGGAATTGGAAAACTTAAACATATTTTTCAAAAAAAATCACATTTTATGAATATAATATAGTCATTTTCTTTACACAACTGAAGCATAGTTTAATGATTCATGGGAACCTTTCGTTTCTTATTTAATTTTTCCTATTTAATTTTCTAGCCTTACTTTTCTTTGATGATGACTTGTTCTAAATTTTCATTTATAGCCAATGGAGTTTTTACACTGGTGCATTCATCCATATAATGAACATTTACGTGGTTATCACATGCACACAGACCTATATTAAGTGTTATCTATGGTCAAATCTCAAAGAGGTTAGTTGGAAAAGATACAGATCCTTTATTAAAAAGAAAAAAAACAAGCCACTATAGGAACAAGTACATAATAGGTAGTCAAACTAAATATGGTTGTATCTAAAAGTAAATCTGTAATATTATTTTAGTAATATTACACATAGTACACAAATAACTTGATTGCAATATAAGTAGTACTGGATATGCCTAGCAACACTGTAAGATGATTCAGCTGTAACTGGTAGTGATTTCATGTACTTTAGGTTACTTTCCTAAGCACTTGCTCACCAAACAAAGTGCAGGCTGTAATTTTTATTTTTAAGCAGAAAAAAAGTTTCTGTTAGCAATCTGCCATATTAGTAAAGTTTAAAGAAGAGAATGTTTCCATTTGATAAAGCATATCAAAGTGGTATGTGATGTTTCGAGAAAGAAAGCAGAGGATCAATTCTGAAACTTGATCTGGGGACCATGCATCTAGGAGGAAAGCCATTTTAAAACTACAGACACATCAAGTCACCAAAAAAGGTGCCAATTTACAATAATCATCTGTATCCATTTAATAACATATCATAAAACCAATAAGCCGTGTTCACTCACAAGGTACTAGTAAATATCTACATAAATTTCTCCCTAAGAACTGCATATTATCCATAATCATAATTTATACTTGTGTAGTATATTTCTACTTTCAAAATGCTTTCACTACCCATCAATGAATGAAGAAGGGTGTTATACGGAGTGCCAGTTGCAGCTCTAAACTAAATTGAGGGGGGAAATATCGGGACCATTAGGCAGTGGCTACAGGCAGGACAGCTTTGTCTTTGGTATATTGCATTATGTGAAGATAAACCCAGACTATAAAGCTGGGCTCCAAAGAAAAAATCAAATAAGGCTGACAAAACTAACTAAAAGACAAGGCAAGAGAAGAACATGGGTATGTGAATCAAACCTCTTCCACCAACTACACAATAACAGGGAAGAAATAAAAATAGAATCTAAGTCTATATTCCACTGGTTAATTTAAACTTCTTGTCATTTCATCTTTAAATCTGCTACTCAGACTCATCAGAGTTGACAAGCAAATGGAGTGTGGTTTACAGAAAGGACCTAGTAGGAAGGAGATAGAGAAAAAGCTATGCACCAACATGCTCACTAAGCCACATGGCACCTCTGCATGCAAAGGTAAACAGAACTGACCCAAGAAAAAAAATAAACAAACGAAAACCTGTGAAGTGGGCTAAGGTAGCCTTAAAGAGTGTCCCCTTTCTTGGTTCTTTCTCACCTTGCCTACTACCTTCCTATTTACAATTCTTTAGACCTCCCACCTGAATCCCAACCATAAACATTCCCGATCCATCACTTTCAGACCTTTGAAATAACGAAAGATCTCTAGTGAATCTGTTGAGGTCAGATATTCTTAAACGGAATTTAACACAGAATCAGGTACCTGCATGTAACTTTAGAAGTCTTTTTTCCATGATTTTTCACCCTTTGCATCAATTCCCCTATGATAATCTCACACACAGAATGCAGCCTCTAAGTCAACATCTCTCCTGATTGTAAATCAAGGCCCTCTGGGGCAGCCCATTCTATTTCTGGACTATTCGAATTATTAAAAGGTTCTCAGTCGAGTTAGCCAAAATTAGACCCCACAATTTCTCCTCACTTGAGAAATATAAAACAAGTCTTTCTCCTCCTGTCAGCCTTTTACTTTGTTTGAAGGCAGCTGTCACCTACTGAGTACTATGTTCCTGCAGTTCAAATACGCCCAACTGCTCCTCATATGGCATGATTTATAGGCTTCTATCTTGCTCACTCTCTCTTGGACATGTTGCAGTTCAATAAAGTCCCTCTTCAAAAGCATAGCCCAGAATGGAACACAATATTGCAGGAATGGCCTAAATACAGAATGAAAGCTGTTGTCTACCCTTAAAAGAACGTCAGGCACCAAGGATCATGTGAACAAGAGAAGGGTTTCTATGGTTGTTATCAGAGGGTTGTTTTTTTGTTTTTTGTTTGTTTGTTTGTTTGTTTGTTTTGCATGGGCAGGGATGGGAGGGGAGAGTTCACCATGCTTTTCATTGTGAGATTCTGTAATTAAAAAACACAAATGAGAAACGGCTATGTGCAAGGCTCTCAGCTAGGGACTTTTGGAGAAACAAATGAATAAAATATATCCCTGAAAGAGTCCACATACTCTTGTCCATGCTTTGTCCCCTCCCTTTCACAGGCTTTTTGATAAGGTTATTAGAGCACCTGGTTGGGCATAGGGGACCCTCAGAAAGATGAGTCTTGACCTGGTGCCAGAACAGCTAGCTGTTCAGGTCTGTTCTCTGTTAACAGCAGCATATGCTTGCATTACTGGTCCCATTGACACTCCTACCATACCAGCCTGGCTCTTGTACACTCTGCTACCTCTTCCCAGTCTGACAGCCCTCCCTGCTTCTCCAAACACAGCCTCCTCCCCTTCCTCTGCCCACATCCTCAGGTACTACATACACATCTAGTATTCTCCAGATTCGAGGACTCTGAATGGAAAGGCGGGCTTCACAGTACCTGCTGCCTAGGAACTCCTGAACCAGGGTTTGTCCATCTACCACGGTATCCCGAGCTCCTTGCATTCTCTTGGCCGTAGCAACTGTTGGCTGCCGAAAAGAGGGAAGGTTTGCAGCTGCGATCTGTGTGATTAAAGATATACAAACTGAAGTTGTTCAGTTGTTATACCAGACTGCCTTTTATAAGTATACAGAGCTGAATGATCTTGGAGATCATTCATTCTACAGTTGACAAAATGAGAAGCCCAGAAAGTGAACTGACTCTTAGAGTAAGAGGAGCCATAGCGATAACAGTGTGGACTATCATGATTCCCGGCTCAGCCGCACTTCCGCCGAAGGACATTTTTAAAATCCAAATACTTTCTGTGTATTTAAAGAAGTGACCTAGGAGTAGATGCGGCTGGCTGTCTCTCTTCCTCTTAATATTTTAATAAATAAGTTTTCTAAACACTGAACTTCCGCCACACTTAGTACAGACGATATCTCCCTTCATTGCTAATCGCATATTAGAAAGTTACGACACCAGAGCGCTGGTCTCCCATACCTCCTCCCGCGCAGGGCAACGAATCGCAGCGCGCAACTTGCTCATCTTGGATTTTCTGCTCTTTGGAGCCGTCCGAAGGCCCCAGCTCGCTCCCGGAGGAAGGGGCCGAGAGGCCAGGTGGGTCGGGCAACCGGAGACCGGGTCTCTCTCTCGTCTACACGGATCCTCTCTGGGGAAGAAGGGAGAGCCCAGGCTCCCGAATGATTTTCTGCGGTCTGACTCCACTCGGGCCGCGTGGGAGTCTGGCCCTCAGTCTCGCGGCGGAAGGAGACGGTGGCAGCGTCCCCGCGCGCTAGGCCGCCGAGGGGACGCTGGGGCGCCAGGGGCGCAAACGCCCCCTGGCCACGCCCTCTTCCAGGCCCCGCGCCCAGACGCCAAGCTCCATGCCCGGCTCTCGCCATTCTCCTCTCGCTCTGCTGTCCTCTTCCCTGGTTCCTGTCCCACAGGAACCCCTTCCTCCCACCTCGCGACAACCCCCTTTCCCATGCTGCCCCATGTGTACCCGGGTTTCCCACAACTCTCCTCCAGCTGCCAGGCTCAGGGAAGACTGACCTGCGCACTGGCAGACAGGAAGTCAAATTCTACCCTAAACCGTCTTGATTTGAGACCCTTATGGCAAGACATTTGTGCCGCCCATGAGTGGACAATTAAATAAAATAATATGAGCGAACGGATAGATGCCATTCTCTTTTCTAGGTAAGTTTCCAGTATTGTGACCATTTTATTAACTGAGTCTGAGACACAGGTTGGGTAAAACGTTTTAAGACCTATAAACAGTAGGTGGTATATCCATATAATGGAATACTACTTGAGCAATTAAAAGGAAGGAAGTACAGATAAACTCAATAACAGGGAGGAATCTCAAAAACGTCATGGTAAGTGAACGAGTGCATACTCAATAATTCCATTAATGTGAAATTCTTAAAAAGCCAAAACAATAGCATCAGAAAGCAAATCAGTGGTTTCCTGGAGCCAGAGATGGGGCAGGAAGGAGTGTTTTGGGGTGATGGAAGTGTTCTAAAACTTTTTTATAATGGTGGTTTCACAACTGTGCGCATTTACCCAAATTCATCAAGCTACACACTTAAAATGGGTGATTTTTGTGGTATGTTAAGTGTACCTAAAAAGCAAAAAAATAAAAAATTCATAAGGACAAAAGAGAACCCTGGATAACAAAGATGAATAGGCAGAGTAGAAACAGGAAAGGTGGAAAGGAGTAATTAGGTGTGAGAACTAAGAAAGAAAGAGGGCACAAAAGCTAAGTAGAGGAACTAGTGTCTGGTGCATTGTAGGTGCTGAAAAAATTCTTCTTGGATGAATAAACAGCACTGCCCAGCAGGAGGAAGTGGTCAATATGCCACAGAGAGGTTGTGGTTGCTGAGAGCTCTAAAGAGGCCCCTGGGAGTTGAGTTAGAACCAGGGGAGCAGCCTCCAAAGGAAAAGTTCTCTGGTTTTCTCAGCTTCGGTGTTCTGAGACCTTCCAGGGAGAGAGATGTAGGACAAATAACCTGTCCTGTAGTTCAGTTAATCATAATACAGTTGTAAACAAAACAATGGAATATTGGCTTATTTGTGATTTTCTTGTTTATAAAACCCATCCTAGTTTTTAAGTTATTAAAAATGCTTATTTAATAGGATTCGATTACATGAAAATATTTTGAAATATTTTTAATACTTCCTGACTAATGGCTTGAAAAGGAGATGAATGATGACCTGTCTCATATTCTGATCTTTTGAGATATATGCTCAAGGCCTTAGAAGAGTGACAATCATAAAAGATATGTCTTCTGTGGTGTTACGTTTTGACACTAGTTTATATGGGTATGATTAGCAGTGTGCTGTGATATTCAGAGAAGCCGGCCCATAGGGTAAGCTTTCCACACCTCACGCTATGGCTTGCAGGACCCGAGTCATGATGACTGATGGTGAAAGGTGTTGCCCATGAGCTAAGGACTGGTAGGCTGATTAACGGTCTCAGTATGAAGCTTTGTGGCTCTAACCCCAACAGATCATTAGCTCCCAGAAAATGTCCAGCCTCTGGAGGTCATGGTTGTTATTACAAACTAATAAATATATGAAAACATAAAACAGAGCAAACAGCTTTTTTATGTGCTGAGGATATTTAAAAACTAAGCTGCAATTTCCATGAATACAAAGTCCTGTTTGTAGCATAAATCTTTCCTTAGCTTCCACAAGTAGGAGCAGAGATCATTAGAAGAGTCATACTTCACTGTTAATGTAACATTAAATTTTAACCACTGCAGTCATAGTTAAGGAGATATTTTCATTATAATCCAGTATTTTTAGGACCTTGCAACTTAACTTAGTTCAACACTCCCTTTCAGCAAATTAATTATACTCATATTATGGGTTTCTTACTCAAAGGATATGGATGTCTTAAGTTTGATAAAACTTAACCAGTTATTATGGTTGTTCAAATGTTAGAAAAGATAAAATCCTCAGTCACAGAGTAATGTATAGTATATGGGAAAAATCTTAAGCCCCTGTAGGAAGAAAATATTATTCATCTGCTGTTTCTTTGTTATTAAGTACAATATGCTCCAGTGGGGGGAAAAATACATACATACATACATACATACATACATACATATATATATACACATATGTATAATAATTACCACTATAAACTGATAGTGTGTAAAAAAGGAAACCTAAACCCATTGCTATTGGAATCATTGTTTATTTCTTTAATTTCTACTTTACATAATCTAGGAAAATATGTGAATTGGCTGATAAAAAGAGACCAATACAGTAATGGGGAAACAGTCAAGGAATAAAAGGTAGGATTATAACTATTCTAATATATGGGACTTTAGTTACTAGGATAGGGCTAGGGGTCTGGACTCCCTGGTAGAAAGACCCAGAGGAAAACTTGATTACCTGACATAATTGTCATCAGAAAGTAGAAAATATGTGCGGATTCCACCAAGAAAACAAACTTAAATTTAGAAACCTGTTAAACTTGTATCATGTCCCATTCTCTTTGGCCATTAGACTGTGGCTCCTTAGTGACATTTCTATGAACTGAATTGTGTCCTCCACTAAAATTAATGCGTTGAAGCTCCAACCCCCAATGTGGCTGTATCTGGGTAGGGTCTTTAGGAGATAATTAAGGTTAAATGAGGTCATAGGGTGATTAAAGTTTCATTTTCTTGCTAGTACTGTTAGTACTGTTATTTTAAATACACAGAATCAAAAATGACTAAATCAAAACCACCAAATGTTTCGATTTTAATGAGATCTGGAAACTCTAATTTAGCTGAATACCTTCAAAAGATAAGGTCAAGATGAATGTTGTGCTGATTAGATATATTCATCTCACTATAAATATCAAGATTGTCCAGCATTTCAAGTTGAAAATGAGATGATATTCTTAGAAGAAGGAAAGCATTCCACTACCACCAAAGCTGGATCCTGATCACTATGCATGAGTGAATGACAAAGACCTCTTACCATTTATTCATTCATTTAATCAACTGACGTTTACTTACGAGGTAGTAATTCAAAGCACGGGCTTCAGAGCCAGAGACGCCTGGGTTTCAATCTCCACTCCATCACTTACTAGAGTTCTGATTCTGTGTAGTAGTCAACATAAATTGTTTGCTATGATATCCAGTCCATTTGGGCTTCATAATAAAAATACCATAGTGGGTGGCTTATAAACAACTAACATTTATTTCTCAGAGTTCTAGAGGCGAGGAATCCAATACCAAGGTACCAGCAGATTTGGTGCCCAGTGAGAGCCTGCTTCCTGATTCATAGGCAGCCATCTTCTTGCTGTGTCCTCCCATGGCAGAAGGGGTAAGAGCTCTCCAGTGTCTCTTTTAAAAGGGCATTAATGCCACTCATGAGGGCTCCACTCTCATGACTGTAGCACCTCCCAAAAGCCCCACCTCCAAATACCATCACATTAGGGATTAGGTTTCAATATAGGAGTTTCAGGGAATAAAATATTCAGTCTAAAGCATATGGTAAGAAGTCAAAGCTGAAAGCTAATTGGCTTAAAACATCAGAATTTATTTCTCACTCATGCTACATTTCCTTCATAAAGGGAGGGAATTGTGCTCATATAATCACTCAGTGATCCAGAATGATGGAGAGTCTAGCATCTTATAGCTGCGTTTGCACTTCAGCTCTTTGAGCACTGAAAGGTCTCATATCGGCAGTGAAATGCTTCAGCAGAGAAGTGACATAGCACAGAAGTGACACGTATCAATTCTTTTTATAGTTATTGACCATTATCAGTCACAAGGCCATCTAATTCCAAGAGGGCAGGAAAATGATCTTCCCTCATGCTTAGAAAGAGAGGAGATCCAAGAAGGGTGAGCACTAAAAGCCTCTATATATCTTGGCCAAATTACTTAACCTCTTTGTGGCTCCATTTCTTTATTTGTAGAACAAAGATAATAATAGTGTCTATCTTATAAAGTTATGATGCGGATCAAGCTAACATATATAGCACTTTGAACTTTGCTTAGCACCTAATATTCAGTGAATTCTATTATTATTGTGTAACAGTCATTGTGCTAAGCAGTAGGGACTAAATGAAGAATTAATAGCTCTCTCTACCCTGGGAGTTTACACATTAACAGAGAATAGAAATATAAGTAATAATTCTGCAGGAAATCTGATTGATATCACTCTGGAAAATTATCTTAGTTCTGATGACTCAGTAATTCAAGGCAGAGCTGTATGCGAAGGTGGAACCCAGTCTATGGAATCAGGCATTTCTTGGCTTGACCCTTGGCCCTGGTTGTGACTTAGACAAGTGACTTAACCTCTCTAAGCCTTGGTACCAGGAACTTAAAAACATTCACCTGCAGTTAGTATGACTAAATATGAAGCAGGTAGCATAGTGTGCAACATGTAGTTCAATGAATAGGAACTATTCTTTTAAATATATTCTTAAACATTCTAGATAAAAATTCTTTCTTCTGTTCAATTCATTTCAAGCCAATAAACATGCATAAAGCACCTATGTGCCACCCATACTCACTAGGGAATATCAATTTAAAGCAAAAAATAAATAAAATAAAGCAAAACAATAAAAACCTACATGGTCCATTTCTTGATTCATCCTTTTCCCTCTTCCTCCCCCTACTTTCTCTAAAATCCAGCCTCACCCAGATTCTTCCCAATCATTTTGCAAGTCCCCAAAGGGCATCTTGTGGTTTCCCCCAAGAACTGGGCCTCTTATTTCCCTCTCCTTTCATCTCCTGCATTGAGCCACTAGAGAGGGCCCTCCAGTTCCCACCAGCTCCACTGCTCATTCACAGAAATGCACAATATGGTACACACAAAGAAAGATGGGATGTTCTGTTATAAATCAGTTATTGTGGACATTCCTTAATAAATTTTAATTTGAAAACAAGTTCTCAAGCTTTATCATATTTCTATGAATATCTGTTTTCTGGTCAAGAAGCTTTACTGTAACCTAGATTAATCTAGTTGTGCAGATGTTAACACAATCAGGATGAGTATTCACTGTTAACCAAATTTAAGTTACAAATCTATCCAACCAGATGACCCCACTTCTATCACAGATTTAATAAAATGATTTCAAATATCATAAAATGATGCTTGTATTTTCCTTTAATATGAATTCCTAGTTGATAATTATTCATATAATTTTCTATTGTCTAATCTCTGTTGGCCTATAGACAAATATGTAATGATAACTTACAATATAGCTATGAATTAATAATTAACCTTTATTGAAATACATTTAGTAGAATAAAGTAGGTCTTCACAAGCCTAAGTATGATGCTATAAACACCAGGAAACTAAGAGCATAAGAGGAAATTGGGTCTAAAGGTTCTCTCTAGTCCATTCAGCTCCTTGACCAACTACTAGGAGATGAGGAAGGGGTGTTCATATACTTCCTTAGCTCTACTCCTAGGTAGACAACCACCAAAGACCTCACACATTACTTTTGCCTAAAGCCTGTGGCCACCTTCTCTATAGCACAGCACTGCTCTAGGGCAGAATCCTAGGCCTTCGGTTGAAGTTCAGCTTTTGAAGGCATCTCTTTCCGACCTATGTACCTAACCTGGAGAGAAACTCAGGCTTTTACCTGTCCCTGTTCCCAGAAGCCTGGTGTATCCCAGGAAAATTTATCTGCCTCTCTGCCTCTCTGGTGTCAGCCAAGTTCACAGTCCTTGTCTTCCTCTCCTGAGGAAGATCATGCAGGTCTCTCCAGAGGAGGTGAGCCCCAGTGTACCTGGCTAGAGTGAGGCCATGTCTTCTTCCTCAATTGGTGACCAAGCCCTCACCTACCCAGTCGTCTGATCTAGGACATGTTCTTCTTCCTTCTTGCTCTAGCAAGATATCTCATTGGAGATGCAAATTTTTTCCCTTTATCTTTTTTTTCAAGAGATACAGAATGTGGGTGTAAGCGCGTGTGTGTGTCTGTGTGTGTATTTTAATTAAGGGCAAAGTCTAGTCTTGTTACTAAGTATTTATATTATGTTTACTTAAAAATGTGAACTTTTCATAATTGAATTTTTTCTTTTGCAACACATACCTTTGATTTTTGAGAATTATTCTCATTTTATTTATTTACTTAAGAGATATTTATTTCTGCCAATGCTGTGACTGTGATGAATAAGATGGTTCTAATAGAACTTACAGTCTATGGGAGTAGACAAGTATTGAACAACAAATAACAATTCTTTAATTATAGTTATGTTGAGTTCTTAAAAGGAAAACGAATTACTAAGAAAGGATATGACAAGCACCTGATTTCATCCAAAGAGGGAGAAAGGCTTCCTTTCAGGATATGCTTATTGAACTCCGAGGAGTAAGTAGGAAATAGCTGGGTGGAGGAGGTGTGCAGGGTGGTGGAAGCCCCATATCAGAGAGCATTCCACAAAGTCGAAACATCTACAAAGACCCTAGGAAAGGGAGGAGTTCACTCCTCTCAGGAGCTGAAAGAAAGTAGCTGAAATGCAAAATCTAGGAGGAGAGTGTCCAAGAGGAATCTGGTGAGCAGGTAGGGGCCAGATCATGAGGGGCTGTTGGCCAAATTAGAGTTTCTGGTCTTTACCTCATGAGCTATGGGAAGTATAGAAAGATTGTAACCAAAAAGAAATTACATGATTCTTTTTACATGGAAAAAACCGAAGTGCCCTTCAATGGACGATTGGATAAAGATGTGGTACATATATACAATGGAATACTATTCAACCAATAAAAAAGATGAAATACTGCTATTTGCAATAACATGGATGGATCTTGAAATTATCATGCTAAGTGAAACAAGTCAGACAGAAAAAGTTGAGAACAATATGATTTAACTCATATGTGGAATATAAAACTGAAAGCAACAAATGAACAAGATAAAGAGACTCATGGACACAGACAAGAGTTTGTTTAGTGGTTACCAGAGGGAAGGAGTCAAATATATGGTAACAGAAGGAAATTAACTTTGGGTGATGAGCACACAATGCAATATACATATGACATTATTAAATTGTAACTTGAAATCTATATAATTTTATTAACCAATGTCACTCGATAAATTTAATTTTAAAAATGTTAGAAACATTATATGATTTTTTTTAAAAAGATTATACTAACTGCCATGTGGGAAAGGTATTGGAGGGAGGGAATAGAATTAAGAAGCTATTTCATTAGTGTTGAGAGATAATGGTTGTTGGCCTAGTTTGTGGTAGTAGAGATGGAGAAAATTGAGCAGTTTTGAGATATATTTAGAAAGTAGAACTGACAAGTAACGCCTGAAACTTTAAACTATTAGACGTGAATTTAAGTTTTAAAAGGGACAATACTTAGTAAGGTTTAGGAAGTCTCTATTTAGGAAGGGTACTAGAGTTTACTTTGAGACAGTAACGTTTATACGGAGACTAAAGAGTGTTATGAGAAGACCAGATTTTATGCCTAAAACCTAAAATTCTGGATTGTTTGAGAGAGTTATAACTTTATTTTATATAAAATGTAATAGTTTATAGATTATGCATTTCATATATAGTCATATATAATATAAACACATGTTCTTATTATGTTTATGAATAAATGTGTATTCAAAATGTACCTTAAAGAACAATAAAGAACTCGGAGATTTTCAGGTAATATTCCTGTTGAACACTGGACTACACAGATTGGTCTTCTTAGCGTGGTTAGTTTGCTTGGGAAATAATTAAAGTAGTTAGAGAATGTGTTTATATTATGTAACTTAAATCGTACCTGTAGATTTAATTCTACTTTGTTTCTTCTTTCTCATTCCTGAGAGGAAAGACCTATAACAACTGAAGCCATTGGTTTCCAGAGGAGCCAGAAAAAGACACAGCAGCTGGAGAGGAAAATCTCTAGCTGTCTTCATTTCAATCAACCTTCTGGAATCAGTTTTTTTTCTGGCTCTTGAGAAGGTCTGAACAGTGAAAGATGAATTTTGGCCATCTGGTACTTCTGGGGAAGTGCCACTGGGTGGTGAAGAAAGCACTAGGCTAGGAATTAGGAAATAGGAGTTCTAACTCCAGTTCTAGACCTGGCTTCCTGGATTGCCTTGAGTAGATTACTTAAACAATGTGGGCCTTAGTATTTTAGTTGTGGAATTTGGACTAAATATGGTCTGTAGTCCCCATACTCATTCTATGATTCAAAGAGAGACTTGAAGCCTCCTTTGCAAACACAATTTCTCTAATCGTACATTAATTCATTTGACAAATGAGAACCCACTATGTGCCAAGTATTATTATAGGCAACAGGCTCACAGCAGTGAACAAAAACAGACAAACACCCTCATGGAATTTATATTCTATTCTCCATACAAATCCAAGGCCATTAAGAATAGCATCTTTAATAAATAGTTAAAAGAAGTTTTCCATTGTTAATTTTTTAACATTAATGAAGGAAAGTTTGTTCTTTCAACACTTATCCCAGGCACCACCTCCTTCTCCAGGAAGCCATTTCCCTGAAGATTCAAGTAGGACTAAGTTGTTCTGCAAATTATGGCTTTCATGCTATGCAATTTATTCATAAAGTGTGTGCGTATTTACATATTAATAGATATGAATAGATAATTCTATTGAAGTTCTATGTTGGTGTTAGTCATCTCAATCAGACTATAAACTCCTGGTAGCAGTGACCACTTACCCTCAGGCCTGTGGCACAGTGTTGGGCACCGATAGGTGCTTGGTGCACACTTGCTGCACAGATCTCAGCTGCAGGAATACATTGCATCTGAAATTCTGTAGCCTCACTGGCTTGCTTTCAGAGCGGGATTATGCCTAGAGCTTAAATTCCACTCATGGGTTCTTGCCAGGCTTTCTTTTCTCTGCCTGTCCTTTCCTGCCCCTGCGTTTGTTTTCTCATCCCAAGGCTCAGCCTAGCTCAGGTCTTGCTACCTTAGTTGTCAGCTCTCCAAAGCTTCAGGTCTATTCTCGGTGTGTACCTCCTAGCTCAGGGGACTCCAGGGTGGGTGAATAGATCACAGGGACTACTCTAGAAATCCACTATGATATGAGAAAAATATTAGAATACAAACCCTCCGAGGTGTGAGAAGAAAATACGGGAGTACACGCACACACATTTATTTACTTTTTATCCAAAAAAATAAGATTTACTAACATTTTATGTGAGGATTGACATCAGCATGCATGTCTGTTGGCCTCTAGGCCAATATTTTACTAAGGTCACTTGAAGGGAAGGGGAGCTTTCACAGCAAAAAGGGTCACTGAGGGTTCAGCAAGGTAGATTTACAGATTACGTTATCTGGATTTAACTAACTTGCCCTCACTAAATAGAAAAGTAGCTTTAAAAGATTCCTGCAAAACAAAACAAAACAAACAAAAAAAACTACAGTACAAATATAATGTTAACAATATCAAATGCTTACATAGCGTTTACTACACACCAGGCACTGTCCTAAGTGTTTCTCTCTTGTTTTTCATTTAACCTTCACAAAAAGGATGGTACTGTTTTTATTCTCATTTTAAACATGAGGAAACTAGGATATGAGAGCTTAAGTAAGTTGCTAGTCAATGGCAGAGGCTCAATTCACCTCTGACAGTGGTCTCTAATCAGTACCCTTAACCACAATATTATACTTCTTAAAAGTTCAAGGAAACAAGAAAATGGCAAAGTGAACACTTTTCCTCCTTTGATACGACGCTTTAGTCAGACATCTTTAAAAGCCTAAAGTCTGACCATCTTTGCCTTCCGTTATTATGTCTTGGGATATTAGCCAATATTAGTAGGACATGTATTAAATTTATAAATAACTGGATCAACACATATTAGTGCTATATTAAATAAGCACCAGGTCAAAAAACTTTGGAGACCACTGCCCTAGAATTTAAAAGAGAGCTAAAAATAACTTTCTAATTTCTTTATTGTGGTTACTTCTTAAGGAATGAGATTGCTTACACAAAATAGTTTCAAGATAAAAATAAATTTCCACTTATTACCCCTAGATTTAAATAATGTTGGAATTTCCCACACTACCATGAAACATTTTATTAGGAAAATTTAAAGAAAAAAATTATTTCTATGTCTCTGCTAACACCCCAAAGCACTTAACTTCTTACCATGGTATTTAGGATCTTCTGTGATGTTTGTGATCTTCTTCAGCTCTCAAAATGCCCCCTGCTGCTTTGCGTTCTAGGAATCTCTGTCTCAGTGTTTCTTTATTGGGCTGTCCCCACTCAGTTCAGGCTTTGGCCATTGCATTAGACATTTGACCCAGACTGGGCCAATCATAGATAAAGTGGTCCCTTTTTCCCACTGTAATATGTCCTTCCAATCATCTGAGGCTCAAATGCTTTGCCCTGAAGAACCTATTCCCTATATACTCAGGACTTTATATATACATCTATTACATACACATATATATATATATGTATGTAATATATATGTATTTAAACTAAGACAAACCATCTATAACATACATATATATGTAACATGTATATAAATATATATATATATATTTAAATTAAGTAATACAAACCATCAGTCTTGTTATAAGTCAACACAGCATGGTTAAGACAGAACTGCAGAAAGATCCTTAGAATAACAGAGTCATTTGTCAGGGGTCATCAAGGAGAATACTGACAGTATCATCAGCTTTGCCACATAACAGACACAGCATAGTGTGCTCCTGAAACTCATTTGTGATACTGAATGTATACTCAAGCCTCCCGTGATAATAGTTCTCACACAGATGATCATAAGCAACTATTTCTTTATCTGCCACTTTCAAAGATTTGTTCGTGATCAGCATAAAGTCTCACTTACTACACACTGTTCGTTCTATAAAATTCAGCAGGAAACATCCATCTTCCAGGCCATCGTTACTCTAGTTGGGATATTCCTTCTTGACACAGTCCCCACACATTGCAACCCTGTTACCAGGGAAGGTCCTCTAGTGCTTCTGTTATATATTTTTAAGATATTTGTTTAAGTTATAGATAGGGCTGCCACATGTGATTGTGCAAGTTGTGCAGTACATGCAGATGCCAAGTTAAGGGTGAGTGGAGGCTGAAGTCTAGCCCAAACGCTGCTCACCAAACTGTGAACCCTAGAGTGCCTTCCCCAATTCACACATTGGATAACATTGTTCTAACTAGATTATAAGCGCCCTAAGAGTAGAGAACATACTGGTTCATCATCTTGCACAGTTCCTGGCAGCATGCCTTGTCAGAAGGCTCTCAATAAATATGTTGAATTGAATTTCAGAGTACATTTTCAGACATAAAACTCTTACATGCCCCAACATTTTAAATCTTCGTTATTCAATTATGCAGGAAATCAGTCACCACACTGACTTAATGCCCTCTCAAATATCTGTCACAACATCAAACACCTTAAGGATATTTAGTGAAGATTAATTTATTATGATAAGTAGCCCTGGTCATTTTCCATTCTTTCCATCATATTTTCCTATGTATTTTTATGATCTACTTTCTAAGTTTTATTTATTATATTTTATCTTTCAAAGAGCTGGTATGATTGTAGTACTCATGCACATAATAAATTTTGAAGTTTTTGTAGTTAAATTAATGACACATTGAGTCTGGCTAAGAATTTATGATACCTCATAAACAACAGTGCTATATATACAGCAGGAATCCAAGAAATGTTGATTATTAACAAAAATTGTGATGATGATTGGGGTTAAAAACTTATACTCTGTCTACAGATTAGTAAATGGGATAAAAGTTGAAGTGTCTGAAATTTTTTTAAATAAGAAAAAGTACCTAATTATATGTGCATGTAAAAAGTTCTACCAACAAATATAGGTGTCAATCTCATTTTTTTCTACTAGAGGACTCACGTAAACCAATGAGAAAATATTCCTTTACTCACTGTGTAAAGTCTTGATAAACAAGTTTAGATGACATTATGTAAAATAATCTATCTGCTCTATAAAAAGAGGGAGGAAAGGAATCACAACTGCCGCTTACCTTATTAAAGAAAAGCTTCACTTTTGGGATACATAGATTGATAACCTTCCAGAAAAGAGCAACTGTAAGGATTAAATAACTAAATATCTAAAAAATAAGCAAGAAATGTGATCATTTAGTCTAGTGAAAACCATCAAATAATGGAAAGGCCAGCTTGAACATTTAAAATGTAAGGGATCAAACACCAAAGCTCATTTGCTAAAACTTTAAAAGGCCCAAGGGCTTTCAATCACCCAATTTAGTTAAAAATTAGAAATGATTAGTTGCTGCTTTCTTCCACTGAAAGTAAATTATACTTTTCACATAGCCATCAGAAAATTAAAATGTATTCTATGGAAATATATTCTATATATTAAAAAATATTCTATAAGAGCAACTATAGAGGCAAATGAGGCTTTACCTATGATGAATGAGTTGGGAGTTAGACTACTTGGGTTCAATTCCTAGCTCCACCATTTATTAGCTTGTGACCCTAACAAGTAACCTGACTTCTTTGTTCCTGTTCCTTGACTATAAAATGGGGATAACAATTGTACCCAACTCAAGGTGTTGTTTTGGAAAGTAATGAGATACTATGTGTAACATATTTAACACAGGGCCTGGAACATAGTAAATACTCAATAAAAATTTGCAATTGTTATTACAGGTATAATAGAGAACTTATGAATTAAAGCAGACAATAAAAGACCATAAACATTTTCAAATACTGAGCATCTAAAATGAGTCAGCCATCATGTTCATTTTCATACCTTATTTTTTAATTAGTTGTTTTAAAATTATATAGACACACATGCCCTTGGTGAAAGAATTAAAAGAACATAGCATGGTTTAATCTGAAACTGAAAAATAAAAGATCCCAGCTAACACTGACATCGACATTGACAACCTCCATTTCAGGGACAAGAGATAGCCACCATAAACTTTCTTTTGGGTGTCATAGGATCACATACTGCCAGAGAATTCTATGTCTATAATAGAATATACATATTAAACCCATCTTTTAGTATACAGATGCTATACATACTGTCCTGCAACTTGCTTTTTCTCATTTACTATGTCTTGGTTTTCTTTCTATATCCCTTAAAAAAATATACTCTTCATTTTGGAATAATTTTGGATTTATGAAAAGTTGTAATATGAACTTCCATGAAATATGTAAAATGAACATATTCTATAATCGAGGTACATTTGTCAAAAATAAGAAATTAATATTGGCACATTAATATTAACTAAACTCTAGAGTTTATTCAGATTTTACTCGTTTTTCTGCTAGTGTCCTTTTTCTATTCTAGGATCCAAACCAGCACACATGCTGCGTTTAGTCTATGTCAGTTTGTATGTTTCCATTTCATTATTTTAACAACTGCAGGGTATTACATAGTATGAGCATACCATAATTTACATAATTTTATTGACAAATTTTTATATAATTTCTAGTTTTGGGCTATTATAAGCAATACTGTAATGAACAACATTACATGTATATTTTTGTTCATTTGTGTAGTAGGATAATATTGGAAATAGAAATATAGGTCAAAAATGTGTACATTTTGTGTATAATTTTGATATACATATTGCCATATTGCCTTCAAAGAAGTTTATCCTAATTCATATTTCACAAAGTTGAAATAATAATTCTTATTTCCCCATAAGTCTTGGTAATCTGAGAGTGAAAATGGCATTTTGTTGTTTTCATTTGCGTTTTTTTTTAATGACGAGCAAAGTGGAAATTTTTTCAGACGTTTATTGCCAATTTATCTTCCATTTTTTATGAAGTACTGATTTATCTTCTTTAAGCATTCTTCTATTGATTGTTCATCTTTTTCTTATTGATTTATAAAAGCTCTCTTATATTAAGGAAATTAGCCATTTGTCATATTTGTTGCAAATAATTTCCAGCTGATATTTTGTCTTTTGACTTTATTTATATTAATATTTTGCTACGAACAAGTTAAAATTTCTTAATTACCATCTTTATAATTCTGATTTTTCCTTTTGTAAATGATGACAATATTATTATAAAACATTTATTTTTACATGCATTATTTCTCATTCTCACAATTCTGGAAAATAATTCTTACAATGAACCCTTGATATTCTCAAGGAATATTGAGATCTCTTCAAATACCAAATTTACAAATACTGTTCTATGGCAAAGATCTTATGAGATCATTTTAAAATATGAACACATGACTTCAACTTTGTTTTATTGGATTCTTCCTTGTTTTGGACCTTGGAATTTGAGTGTTTGCAGAACCCTAGAGAAAGCTAGGATGAATCATGATTTGTTTTGGTTGTCTTAAGCTCTGATATTTGTGTCTCCTCCTTCGACATGTTTGCCAAGACATTCTCTGTTGATGTGAGCCTCTTCTTATGCTGTGTAACACACTGATCTGTAAACCTTTTGTTTTGTCAACTTCTTCGGCTCAGAAAGAGGCCAGCACTTCTGTGGCAATGATTTTCTTTAGTTTATGTCAATAGAAAAATGCTACGTCAGGTCTTTGAACTAATCTTTCTTTGAGGGCAAAGTGGGTTGAGAGCTCCACTAATGTCCTCACCTATTGCTTCATAATAATGTTTGTTCATGTTCCTAGGGTT
Source organism: Eonycteris spelaea (assembly GCA_003508835.1). Classification (NCBI taxonomy): domain Eukaryota; kingdom Metazoa; phylum Chordata; class Mammalia; order Chiroptera; family Pteropodidae; genus Eonycteris; species Eonycteris spelaea. Next base: position 3,783,425 of record PUFA01000113.1, read on the forward strand.
CTCCTAGGTTACATTTTCTTGAGCATCGTGTTTTCTGTTCTTATTTTTATACCAAGAGTTAGTCAACTTTTAATGTTTACTAGGTTTTCTCCTCAATTGATGACTTCTTTGGTAGTGGTGGAAGTACACACTGAAATAGCTTCCCAAATTGATTTTTCTTGTTTCCTTATTGATGGTGTTATTTCCATCAAAAAATAGAAGCCATCAACAAATTTTACATTCCACTCTCTAACTTAACCAAAGAGCCTACCTCGTGGCTAAGATCCACCACTTGATTAATTTCTTCAATCTCATTGCTAAGACTTGAATTTCTTTTTGGAGCTGTTTTCAAAAAAGAAAATATTAAGCATTTTTATGGAGCTACTGCTTAAGTAGGGAAGAGTACGCAACAATGAAACTCTATCAAAGTATAGTTGCTGGGTGATTAACCAGATTTATTCATTAGCTAAATGACTAGTTTATTTACTCGTTTATTCAACAAATATTTAAAAGAATCTACTATATGACAGCATTATTAGGTCTACATAGTTCCTCATGGGGGTCAATGTAGTGCTGGGATAATTATAGCCAGTATATATTTAGTATATGCTAGGCAGCATGCTGGAGGCTTCAAAGGTTAATATCAATTTCCTTATTTGTAAGATGAGGATAATAGTAGTAGTTATGCATAAAATTGTTGAGAGAATTGAATGAAATAATATGTGTAAAGCACCTAGAACAGAATTGGAGATTTTATATTTTTAGACACACACACACACACACACACACACACACACACGTAGATGAATTATCATTTTTTTTTCTCTACACTTCCAGGTTTTGTTTAGTATATACATTTAACCAATTTTAACTGTTATAGTTTTATGATTATTACTATTTTATTATTTAGCATAACCTTATAAAGTAGGGGCTATTGTTATCCTCATTTTACAGAAAAGGAAATGAAATCTCAATGAATTTAAGAGATCTATCCAAGGAAGGCTATAAAGTTAATAAACACAGAAGTGAGGTTCAAATTCAGGTAACCAATTTTCAGCTTATTTTTTCAAGCACTCAACTAGATAGTCTTCTATACTCTGGCTAATGTATAAAAGTCAAACTTTCTTCTTAGCATAATTATAGAGAGCTACATAGCATGGACTTTTCTGGTCAAAACTGCAAATATTAAACTGGTAAATGTTAAGGGCCTACTTTATTACCTCCATTTTCTAGTTGAGAAAAAAGAGGTTCAGAGAAGTCTTACATAGAAAAAATGTCAGAGCTTAGATATAAAAAAAGTTCAGTCTGGCTCCAAAGCCACATCACACAGACTAAAGATCTTTTTTTTTTTTTAACCTTATTAAAACATAAGCATGGTGAAATTTCTATTTATATTAATGAAATACATTTAACATTATTACTAATACAGTTATAGTGGTGAACATTATCACTAGCTCTTTAAATTGTACAATATAACTTTGATTACATGGCTTTTAAAAAATAGTGTAAAATATAGAAATGTTTCACAAAGGGTCTTGAAATATAAAAGAAAGAAATATCTTTATTACCATGAACATTTTCAATACACTTTTTATTTTGGAGACATTTTAGATTTGCAGAAAAGTTGCTTAGAACAGAGAGTCCCCATGTATCCCTCCAAGGTTCCCTCATAGACAACATCTTACATAACCACTGCACAGTTGTCAAAATTAAGAAGCTGACACTGGAACATTATTAGTAACCAAAATATAGATTTTATTTGAATTTCACCAATTTTTCCATTATTTTGTGCCAGGATCCAATTCGGGGCACTATATTGCATTTAGTTGTCATGTCTCCCCAGTCTCTGTTCTGTGACAATTTCTCTGCCTTTCATTGTTTTTCCTGATCATAACTCTCTTGAAGAATAGTAGCCAAATAGTCTGTAGAATGTTCCCCAGTCTGGTTTTGTGTAATTTTTCTTCACGTTTCCCTGAGTTATATTATGAACATTTTAAAGTGAAAGGAAAAAGAAAAATAATAATAATTTTAAAAAATTATAAGACAAAGCAAAAAGCCTCTGACCTATACCAGTCCTGGCATTAAAAAAAAAAAAAAACAAAACCAAAAAAAATTGAATTGCACCTTTAAAAGGTCATTAATTCAACATAAAGTTTATTAAGCACCTACTACGTACCAGGCACTGTTCTAGGCACAGAGAATAAACATTAAGGACAACGAATCTAGATTGGTCATGAAAGTCTTCTTTGAAGAGGCAACATTTGAGAGGACCAAATGGCAAGATGGAACTAGATAAAAGCAAAAATTGGGGAAGAACTTTCAAGAAAATGGAATAAAGTGTAAAGGCTTTGTAGCAGAGGTAAATTTGATGTATTTAAAAACTTCAGTAAAAACAGAGTAGCTAGGTCATTAGTGTAAGAGGAAGAGAGGTAGATGAGATAAGCAAGGCCGATAGGGGATGGATATTGGATTTTACAGGCTACGGCAAGGAATATGGATTTTATGCTGAATGGAGTAGGAACTCTTTGAAAGGTTTTAACTAGGAAAAGGTCATAATCCGATATAATTTAAAAAGATCACTCTAGATGCTGTGTGGAGTAGGAATTATTGGAAGATAAGAGTAGAAGCCAGGAGTCCAGTTAGTAGACAACTGCAACAGTCTAGACAAAAAATGACGATGATTGGAACATGATGGGCAGCAGTGAATGTAAAAAGAAGCAGTTGGATTGGGATATATTTTAGAGGAAGAAGCGACAGCACATAGTTACAAACTGAATATAAGATGAAGATTCTCAACTTTTCGGCAGAGAGAACTGACAGCTTAACTGACAGTTTATGTTGCAGGAGGAATGTGGGAGAGGCTTGGAAATGGAATGTTCTGTTCAGGTCAAGTTAAATTCGAGATGTTTCGAGTCATCAAAAAGGTAGATGGATGTGAGTTTGGAACCTATGGGAGAGGTTGGAGCTGAAGACATAAAATCTATATGTAAAATAAGCAAACACATTTACATGTAATATCAGTAACTTAATTTACTAGGAAGAGTAGCCATACATCTCTATTTGTTCATTATTAATCAATTCATGTATTCATATACTTATTCTGGGAATATTATTGTATACCTACCAACCAATCAGCTTCTAGTACAGTCTTGCCAATGGCCTCTAAAGAGAAGAGTGTGTAAACAGAAATGGTAGAATGGGAAGAAAATATTAGAATTTTAAAAATATTTTTATCTAAAAACAAAGTCTTACAAATATTTAATATATAGATTTACGCTGGCATCTCACTATTAATGAGTGAAAAGTGCAAGTTTGCAATGTGGGGAAGAATTCCGGGATTGCATCATTTTCTTTCCTTTCACTCTATTGTGATTTATTCCAATTTGTGTGTGCTGGGCAAATTAGATTTATCAATTACATTATTATTTCATTCAACTAACTCCCACTAAATGAAAGTAGCTAAGAAAGATTTCTGGAAAGAAAACATGAGTTGGAGATAATAATGCAGGCATAAGCAAAGAAGATGACAGACAGTAGGGATGACATGTCTACTAGCATGAGCTCCACTGAAGTCATCTTATTAAGTATGGGGATGATATTATGAAATCAGATTTGGCAACATTTTCATTACATGATCCTGATGCAGAAATAATGTATGTGTGCAACCTAAGGCTGGGACTACCCTAAGGCAAGTGAGACATTCATCTCACAGGTGCACGGTTTAAGGGGGTCCTCAAAACTCAGTAATCAGGATAAATATTTTAATGTGATATTTTGAAAAAGGCAAAATCAATGCAAAATCTGTGGTGAACCTATTTAAAAATCTTTCAAGCAATGATTCGAATTTTAACCCATTTGTTAAAAATATAAAAAATGCAACGTCTTCTGGCTGACATCAGGGAAGATACAAAGTCACTAGCTGAATTTCAAAAAAAAACATCCTGGTTGGTGGATGGAAGTGATATATGGAAAGTTGTATCAGTAAGAGAACCCAAGGATGTATGTCTTCCATTAGGATCTACATATCTTTTTGAGTTAGCTTTTTCAGCTTATGACAGCCATTAAAACGAAATAAATAACCTGAAGGTTGAATGAGACATTTTAATAACTGTTTCACAAGGTATTAGGTTTTTAAAAACATTGAAACCTAGTCAATCATATTGCTTTCACTAAATTTTTTACTGAGAATAACAGATTTTTAAAATCATTAATATACAAAATTACTCTTAATTACTTTAAATGTTTATTTTGTCTATCTTATGCTTTTTACATTTAAAAAAGTTTTATAGAATACACAACAGGGCATGCATATAACTTACATAAGTATATATAGGCTTTTTATTTTTTGGGGGGACAGTGCAATTTTAAGAAAAAATGGAGAACACAGGTACAGGTAGTTAATGCTGTGGATGTTAGGAACGTGGCAGGATTATATTATTTCAGCATGCTGTAAACTCACTCTACCCATGGAGTTTTCATGAAGGACACCCCACTGAGTAATCATAAAGAAAGTTTTGAGGAATGAGGATTTGGAAGAATAAATTGCATTATCTGTTTAGTATAATACAGAGCACAACATTTACTGCTAAAAGAGATTAAAATATTCTAAAAACATTTTTAAAGCGGATCACAGGTTCAAACTGCAGACTTACTCTCTGAAGCTATCTCGGTCCCAGACTTGAACCTGTTGGAAGTTCTTTTAAAGGGGGCAGGGGAACGCAGCTCTAATGGGAATGTGTGTGGGGGGGACGTGACGCCATTTCTGAGGCAAGGGCTGTTGCCTTCCCTAGCAGGAGATGGGCCCCGAGGTCCTTCAAGCCGTCGGGAGGGTGGAGAGAGGGGAAAAAGAAAACAGTTCTTTCTGGCCGGGACCGTGTCTGAGGGCGGAGGCCGGCGGGTAGCTGGTGGTGCTTTCTCTTCCAGGAAGAGGCCGAGGGCGTGTGAAGAGGGGATGGAGTTCAGCAGCTTTTCTAACGGGAAGGAGAACGGTATTGGTAGGGTCGGAGAAGGGGCTTTAGGCTCGAGTCTTTCCTTGGTGGGCACGCAGTCCGAACAGCCCGAGAACTCATGGAGGACTCTGAGGCCTGGTCCTTTCCCTGCCAGCAGAGGGAGTTCCGAGATGGATGGTCCAAATCCCCTCTCAGGAAAAGCGTCTGCATGGCCACCCAACCAATTTCGTACCTCTTAGGGAAGCACAAGAGCTGAGATAATTAAACGCTAGCAGCAGCTGCCTTGGCACCTTGGGCGCCTGGCGCCTGGCTCCGAAGCGGCCTGAATTCTCGCGAGAGCGGCCGCCGCCATTTTTCCATTGATTGCCTCAGGCTGGGGAGGGGCCGACAACTAAGGCGACGGCGACGACGGCGGCGGCGGAGCGGTGGTTCGGTGTCTGCGCGCTGGTGTCTGAGGCCCGGGCTGAGGCCTCCGAGGTTCCCGAAGCGCGGGCGGTGGAGAGGATGACTGCCGCTGCCATTCTCTCCTGAGAGAGAGCCGCCGCCACCTCCCCCTCCCCCAGCAGGGCGGAGAGGAGCGGCTGGAGTCTGAGCGATGGTGCCCGGCGAGGAGAACCAATTGGTCCCGAAAGAGGTGAGGGGCCAGCGTGGGAGGCTAGGCCCGAGGCCTGAGGCCGCTCGAAACAGCACAGGCCCGGGCGAGCGTCCGGCTGCGGGTTCATTCGTGTGCGGGCCCGGCCGTGGGGCTTGCAGGAGGTGTGTGTTGGTGGAGGGGGTGGTGTATGGAGAAGGCGGCGAGCAGTTGGGAGACCCGACTGGATCCAGGGGGCTGGGGGAGTAGAAATCTCCCCTCTGGGGTTTGTGGGGCTGGACAGATAAAGGAGCGCAAAGGTCTCGCTTTGGGGAAGAAGGTGGCCTTTTCCGTACTTATTTAACATATCGAGCGAAGATAGATAATTTCAAACAAAAAATTCTGAAACAGTTGCTGATGGGCACGACCGGGTGACGGCGGTGCTTCTGGTTTGACAGTGGCAGTGTATAACTTTCAGGGCTTGTGAAATCTACATCCAACTTGAGATCTGTGGGAGGGCAGAGTTAACTGTTAGGACTTTTTTGAACTGCTACTTGGTAGTACAGTTGGCCTGCCTAATGGGGCCTACTGAAGATCATTGAAAAGTAGTAAATGTGACTTTCACAGAAACGTAAGAGAGAGTTTAACATTGCCATATGGGGAACTGAATTACTTTTTGTAGTTGGGTTGTGTATGCCAGTTTAGGTGACTTCTTAAATTCTTAAGAACAAGTGATATGAGAAGCCTAGACTTCTTGGCCTTTCTCAAATAGTAGAAGATTAATGGTAGAACCCAGCACTAGCCAGTGAATTTCAATGTATTAATAGTACCTCTGTTGGCTATATAAATATTCTCAGCGTATACAAACGTGTATTTTTAACCGGTTGATCTGTAGGCTAATGCTTTGGATTTTTATTTCTCCTATAGAGGCAGATGTCTGTTGAAATTAGCTATGTAGTAGGATCTTGACATTTATGAGTGATGTTTGTTAAGATTTTTATTTTTTGCCTTTTTTAGTTGCTTTGTAGCAATTTGTTTCTACTTAAAACAAGCTCTGACTGCAAAAGTCTTATTGGTGTTATGTATCTATGATATAAATATTTTCCCAACATATCAGATGATAGTTGTTTTGCAAGGACGATTTTTTTGAAAATTAGAAGTTGTCACGGGTTTAGTGTTTATCAGCCATCACCTGTGCAAGCACATAAACAGATGAATTAATCAGAATTCTTGCCTTGGAAGCTTTCGAAAGCTACTAAAAAGAGAACACTAGTAACTAGGGCTAGGTTCTTTACTGCACAAGTAACTCTTATGCAAGGTGGAAGTGTGTGGTCTGTAAGAAAGATATAAACATGCATTTCTTTTAGAGTTACATATGGCTGGTTTTCATTCTTATGAAAAGCAAAGTTCTTAATTTTTGACCATTAGGAAATATAATATAGGTGGAATTCTGCTTTAAGCAAACCCAGCATTAGGTTTATTTCCCTAATAATTTGATACACAGGAAAAATGAAAACTGATACTTGTAATTCTGCATTTACGTTTTAAAAATTAAATGCCTTTCCTTTAAAACTAGTTCCCCTAATTGAGGCTTCACGTTCACACCAACTTTTTTTTTTCTTTCTACTTTTTCGGGATGTATTCCTTTATTTTCTATTCCTTAGACTCATCTTCAGTCTTTTCTTTTTCCCAGGCTCATCTCATAATTTCTGGAAGCATGCACAGTTCTCTCAAATTTAAGACTGTCACTTGAAGTTCTTGCTCTTTTTTTAGATAGCTAACTAGTTAATTCTTTTTTGGTGGACATATTTGTTAAATTGTCCTTGTTCATTTCTCTTCCTTGAATTTTCTTTTGCATTTGATAGTTTTAAAAAAATTCTTTGATTTTAGTACTGTACTTTTCTGGTCTTTTTCCTACCTATTTGTACTATATGCCCACTCATTTAGTAAGTGCCATTCTCTTCTTTTCTGTGTCCTCAGTTATCATTTTTGTCTGGTGTTTGTCATCCCCTGTCTGGCCTTTTTAAGTAGGAGTAGAATCATACAGTGCCAAAGCTAAGAGAAAGCATAGTGATCATCTAGTGACTTATACCCCTTCACTTTACAGATGAGGAAATTAGAGCCACAGGATTGAGAGTAGCTTGTTCAGGGTCACATGAGTAAATGAGAAAGCTAGCACTAGAACTGACATCCCCTTGATTATACTCTATTTTACGGATCCCTCCATATAAGTTCTGTAAAAATAGTTTACAACTCTCTAAGTACATTTACTATCTGAAAATAAATTACAACATTTAAAAATTCTTCTAATGGTTTACAATCAACAGATTTTTTGGAGGGAGGATAACCTCTGACCCCTAGTAGACCTTGGTTAGGTGTGTGCATTCATGCATGTTGAATGAGTAATATATTATTCTGGTCCTTGAAGCTCAAAGACAAACGTACCTTAGAGGACTGCTGAAAAAGGCAGCACAGTGTAGTACAGGGGGTGGAAAACTGTAACCCATGGGCCAAATGTAGCCTGCAGTCTGTTTTTATATGGCCCATGAGTTAAGAATGATTTTTACATTTTCAAATTGTTGGAAAAAAATCAAAAGAATAACAATATTCTGTGACACATAGAAATACATGAAATTCACATTCCAGTATTCATAAGTAAAGTTTTTTGGACCGCAGCCATGCCCATTTATTTACTATTGTCTGTGGCTAAAGCAGAGTTGAGTACTTGCTACAGGCGCTGTATACAGGGTAAATTTGAAACTATTTAGCTTGGTATTCTAGGCCTAGTACAATTTGATTCTGGCCACAACCTGTCCTTTCAGCTTAGCTCTTCTAGAACAAAACAAGTTTTTAATGCAGCCAAACAGGTTTCTCTCTAATTTGCTTTTCATTTCTATTTCTGCTACCCCCTCTTTCCTACTTCTCTCCGCCTATTCAGAACCTTCATATATCCCCCGACCCCGTAAGTACCTCATATTTATTCCAAAAAACCTTTTCTGATCATTTTAACCTTAGGGATGTCTCTTCTTAGAAGACCTTTTTATATGAAATAATTCACTTGGCAGTTAATAAATAGTGCTTTTTGACATCTATTATGGTCTCAAACTGTAATATACATTTTATATTTTATGTTATGAATTTCTTGGTAGCAGAGATCTTTATATTTTTTCTCTCTCGAGTTGTTTTGTATGTATTATAGGTCTAGATAGTGTCCTTCCTAGAGCAGATGTTCAGTAATATTAATCTATGTGGTTACAGGGTTGTATGGAAATTAGCACCCCAACCTATCATCTCCTGCTTGGATGTTTTTTACAGCATCTTTGGCAAGATGTTTACCACCCTCTGCTTGAATACCTTCATGACTAATCTCTCGTAACATCTTTGGCTTAGAAGAGGTCTGTTAAGTTTTTGAGTTGAGAGAAATCTAGATCTTTATAGCGACCCTCTTTTGATATTTGCCTCTGGATAACAGAAATCTTAAATCATTTTTCATACAGTAGTGTTTCTCATTGATGAAGATGGTGGAGGGGAGCAGGAGGGCTAACTTTTTCTGTTCTACAGTCTAAGCATCTCAATTCTTTAACTGTTTCTCAGTTGCTCCCTTTTAGACTGATTTCAGTATTTTTAGTATTCCTCCTAACTTGTACCTAGAGAGAAGCAAAGAAAGTGTGGTCTTTTCATTGTGCTAAACAACAAAACTTTTCACCTCACTTTTTCACCCTACTATATGTTTGAATTATTGCATATTGATATGGGCTTTGACATCTTTTGCTTTTAACAGCATCACAATTTTTATTTATTGCTTTCTTATTTATATTCTGTTTATAAGGATTTCTGAGATTAATATTTATTGTTTACTATGCATATTACTTGACTTTGCCATATAGGGAAAATTTAGAAGAAATAGAAAAGATTTGTTCTTCCCTCAAGTATTTTATAGTATAATTAAGGATAGGTTCCATATTTACTGGGGTCATCACTTTGTTAAGTTATATAAATGTCTAACCACTGTGTTGTACACCTGAAACTAATATAATATTGTATGTCAACTATAATTGAAAAATAAAAAAGTTATTTAAAAAAATTTGAAAAGCTATAGAGAAAAAGTAAGGCTTAGAGAGGTTAAATAACTTGGTCAGAGTTGCATAGCTATTTGAGTCCAATTTTTGTGGCCTTAACCAATAGGAATGTCCTCCATAATCTAGCCTCAATTGATTTTTTTAAAATAAAATTATTATCAAAGTTATACATGCATGTATTTAAAAGAATTGAATAGCTCTACAGGACTACTTACAAAAACTGTAGTCTTCTGCAAATTCTTTCTTGCTTTTATTTCAGACCCTCCAGAGGCAACCACTTTCAATTCATTCTTTTGAGATTTATCTCCATATGTCAAAATAGCACGCTTCTTAAATTTTCAGTTTAGTTATCTACTGACCTCTCACAATGGAAGACATAGTTTGACACTATTCCCAGCCATGCACAATCACAATTCTCAGCCCTCCCCGGTGGTCCCAATATTGTCATATTGCAAATTGTTTGGAAATACCGTTATTCAAAGTTTATATCAAGGTTACTATAAACTATTCATAGTTGAGCAATGTAGTTTACTGTGATTATTTTCCTTTTGTGTACAACATTTTGTTTTCCCTGAGAGAGAGAGAGAGAGAGAGAGAGATACACATATGTGTGTGTGTGTGTGTGTGTGTGTGTGTGTGTGTTTTTGCTTTTACTCAGTTTTCTATGTACCTATTATTTTAGGGGCAACCTATTATTTGGGGGCAACCTAGAGGACACTTGGCAACATTAGGTAGGGGAAGGAAGAGCAGGGAGCTTGCTCCTGGTATCTCTTGAGTAGAAGCCAGCTGTGCTGCCAGGCATCATCCTACACTGCTCAGGACAGCCTCCCACAACAAAGAATTATGTGCACCCAAATGTCAGTAGTGCCACTGTTGAGAAACCCTGATTTAGTCCAAACCTACCAATTTTTTGTTTGAATTTCCTTGAATTGCAGCTGTTATCTTGGCTTTGCCATCACTGTCTATCATCCTAGAAGTTCCCCTCAGGTCTCTCTTGTATTGGAGCTCCTTGGTCTGTATCCGATGTCGTCATCTTTCTTTACTTTCTCATTTTGGAGGGCCACTTACAATAGCTTCTGGAAAGGGTAAAATTTTTTTGAGACCTCATGTGTCTGAAAATGTTGTTTCAATCCCCTTGCTTTATAAGATAGTTTGGCTGTGCAGAGAATTCTCAATCAGGAATAATTATCTCTCAGAATTTAAAAAATATTGGTTCATTGTCTTTCTTTTTTTTTTTTTTTCAGCGTTGCTATTGAGATATCAAATGCCTAGAAAATTCTTTTCTACTATTTTGAAACTTTTTTCTTTCTAGAAGCTCAGAATCTTTTTCCCTATAGGTCTGTTTTTATCCATCTGCTGGGTTCAGGGTAGTCTTATCTAATCTGGGATTTATCTTGTCAGTTCTAAGAAATTTTCTTAAATTCTTTGATTTCCTCTCCTTTTTTCTCTGTTCTCTTTCTTGAATTCCTATTAAAGTGTTGGGCCTGCTGAGTGGTTTTTCTAATTTTCTTATATGTTTTCATCTGTTTTCTATTTTTTTTTTCCCCCCTGCTTTCTGAGAGTTTTTTTACAACTTCATCTTACACTTCTACTGAGGTTTTACTTGTGCTATCATGTTTATAATTTTCAGGCACTCTTTTTTTTTCCTGGAAAAAGTTTGTAATATCTAGTTTTGTTTCATGTACACAATGTCTTTTATCTCTTTTAGGGTATTATTGGTAGTTTTCTTCTCTGCATATTCTCTTTCCTCCAAATTTCCTTTTGCCATTTGTTTGCGTTGGACGTTGTCTTTTATATTAGGTGCTTTCCTTAAATGTCTGGGGATCCTTGGAAGTGAACCCTTATTTAAAAGAGTACCTTAAAAAGCTGAATGGAAGCTCTGCCAGTTGGTGATTATTGTTTTCCCTGTAGGTTGATACATTTGCATAATTTACTTGCAGACTTCCAGTGACACATTTTTTCTTTAGCTGGATTGATTTCTCAGAAAAGATTTTTGATCTTTTGCCTGGAAAGGGCAAGCTTGGGAGCTGAGTAGGAAAAGGGGATGTGAATTTCATCATTAAGTATGCAGATAAACTTTCATTTTAATTCCCTAGTTATTCCTATAGCACACCTCAGATTCAGTTGAGCCTGGTATCCTCTAGTCCAGAGATGATCTGTTTTATGCTCTCCAGAGATTGTTTAGTCTTTTGCCAGGCATGGTCAGAGAGTAGAAGAGGGATTTCTAACTGCCTCTTAAGCATACTTCAATCTTATTCTAGTTTGAACTCTGCTCTTACTCCCAGAGTATCTGAAACTGTTTGTTCTTGAGCCTTTTTTTTTTCTTTACTTTTTTAATTTTTTAGTAGACGAGTTGCAAAAAGAATACAGAGTTCTCATACCCTTCACTTAGCTTCTTGTGTTAACATCTTATATAACTATAGAACACTAATCACAAGTAAGACATTAACTTAATACAGTACTATTAACTACACTGCAGAATTTATTCAGATTTTACTAGTTTTTCCACTAATTTATTTTTGTTTGTTTCAAGATCCAAATTCAGGACCCACAGTAAATTTAGTTGCCAGATCTCCTTAGTTTTCTAAGTAATCTGTGACAATTTCTTAGTTTCCTTCTCTTTCATGACCTTGACACTTGAATGGTACTGGTCAGTTATTTTGTAGAATGACTTTCAATTCGGGTTTGTCTGATGTTTTCTCATGATTTTATTAGTAAAGAGAAAGCTATCACAGACATGATGTGTCCTCAGTGCATTATAAAGAGGAGGTGGAGAGGACATGCTGCTGATATGTACTACTGAGGATGCTAACCTTGATTACTTGGTTAAGATGGTGTCTGCTAGGTTTCTTTACTGTAAAGTTACTATTTTCCTCTTTAATGATGGCTAAATACTTTGAGACCATGGAGGTAGCCCATTTCTGCTTAAATTTTTGCCCACTAATTTTAGGATCCTTCTGTGGATCTTGTCTTATTACTGTTGCATTCTAGTGGTGATTTTCTATTTCTGTCATTATTTCTACATTGGAATTGGTAATCTTCTGTGAGGACGAGTTGTCTCTTCTCCCCCATTTATTTATTATTTATGTCAGTATAGACTTACTGATGGCATCTGTATTCATCCTTTCTCTTTGAGCACCCCTTACTTTGTGGCACCACATAATACTTCATCCTATCTTATATTTCCCTACCCCAACTCTGGAATCACCCACTTTTCTGAGAAGTTTAGGGGTAGTTTGGTCATATCAAGTGTAAATGTGATATAAACCAGTGTGTTTGGTGTTTCCTCGAGGCTAATGTATGATTCAACCTGATAGTCATTACTTGTTCTCCATCTTCCAAAATTGTGTTTCTGGTTTCTTACGGGTTTATACTCTTTAAAAATTTATTTACTTTTGTTTCAGAGAGATTTGAGGAAACTTCAAAGCTAAATGCTTGTTTTCAGTCTATTCTCTTTGATTTTACATGAAAACTACTGTTTAAGTAACTTTCTTATGTACTTAGGATTCTTGCCTTTTGTATTCCCCCCCTTTTTTCATTAGTCTCAAAATTTGTGTCTTAGTGCCCAACTACTATAACTTCTTGCTGAAATGGGGAGAGGGTTAGTACATTTCTAGGTACTAGTGTACCATCTATAGCCCATATTGAAAAGTTAAGATTGTATCAAAAATAGAGGATTGTGAAAAACAGTATTACATATAGATTTAAATACCTATTGTAAATTAAGTCCAAAAGACATCTACTTTTACAGCTGATTGATTGGTATTAAGGACCTTCTTCAGTTCAGGCAGAATGTTTAAGTATCATGATATGCAGAGGCATGTTCTATTATGAGGGTTTTTACACAAATTTTAAAGTGTTCTTCCCAGGTATTGCTGGCTTAATATCTAATTTTGTACAAACATTCTCATTGTAAAAAAGTCTTTGGCAAAATAATGATTGTGTCTGGTAGGGATGGCAAATGATTGGCAAAAATAATGTTCTTTTACGTCAAGATTCTTAAAGACCACACTTTTTTTTTTTTTTTGAGCCTGGTTTTCTATTGGTGTAGTATAAGTAAACAGATGTCTCTTCTCTGTCCTGCAAACTTCTGTTTACTTTGTTCTTAGGTGTGGGAGCAATAAATGCCCTAATGTTTTGTTTAATGGAACTAAATCAAACCATACATATGTAAGGTAGCCATGGATATGAACATTTTCACATACCTAAAACTATTGCTACAACTGTTGTTGAGAGATTTTATGAATATTATTAGGATAAATGTCTTAAATTTAATGATTTTTAAAAACATGCTCTTAAAATCCTGCTTAACCAGCAAAATGCAGCCCTCTTCTACAAGAAACCTTTCTTGATTCTCCTTTCAACCTAATTGCATTTTCTTAATCTGAAATCCTCTAGCACTGTAGCTCTTGGCATTTGAAAAATTATACCCCTTTTTTATAAGTTACTTGTTATTTGTTGTTAATACCTTTATTAGATAAGAAGCTCTTCAAGTCAGGACAGCCAGAGTCTTGGGTGACCTTGGCAGGTTACTTAACTTCTCAGTACCTTAGTTAAGTAGATACTGAACTCATCTAGGGTGTTGGAACATTAAATGACTTAATACATGTAGTGTCTTGCCAACATAAGCACTCTATAATGTAACTATCATTAGTGGACTACCATTATTACTTTATTACCTTTGGGGTTCAGAATGAATCACTTCAAGATATGCCTCTTGTAGAGAGTTGTTTTGAACTAAAAGCAATTTAGCTGGCTCAAGAGAAGTTCTGCCACTCTTATTTACCTAGACAACTTGAATTTAGAGCCCTTGCCCATAATAAGAGATCATCAGAAATAACCTTCTTTTAACCTATCTGTAGGGCAGGGCAAACTTAATTACTAAACATGTGCTCTCCTGCCAGTTGCCCTCTGAAGCCTCAAAGTGCCTACCTCATTTCTATCTCAGAATTCATGTATGCCCATTTTCCCTTTTGTCTTTAAACCTCTTCATGCAGTGGGGTCTCTGACTCTTCATGTGTATAAGTTCCCATTTGTGTATGTATTACACTTGGTTATTTTTTCTTACCAATCTGTCTCATGTCTGTTTGATTATTAGACCAGCTGAAAGAACCTTGAAAGTTTCTTCTCCCACACCTTCATTCTGTATTCTCCCTAGAAGCCAGCACTATGTTATCTAATAAATATTTATTGATTAAATGAAAATTAAGTCATATTTTAGTTATTAATATACTAGTCATTTGAAGTTACAATTCTGATTAGGACCCATCAGCTAAATATGTGTTTAGCACAAATCTTAAATGATTGTTAGATTTGATAGGTTCTTTTATATCATGAAGTATGACTATTCTCATTACTTTATTTGAGATCTGGAACATGTAACAAAGTACAGATATTAAAAATAAAATTTTGAGTCTAACGAGGTCCTAAGAAAAATGATTTAGTATATATAGATGTTTGTGAAAATAACTATAGCTTTAACTTTAGGAAACCATGAACTTCATTTATGACTTAAGTGAACTTGTCTAGTATAACCAAAGCATCGTAGTTTTATTATAAATGCCTTTGTTGTTTCAGACAATACTTACCTATTTTATTTAATCAGAAATATACTTTAATTTTTCTTAGTGTATATTTCCATAGCTCTTGATGCTATAGAATTCATTCAATTAAGCCTTGAGTTAGTAGCTACCAGGAACCAGAGATTCAAAGGTGAATAAGGAACCTAACCTAGTTCTAGATGCTAGTCTAGTTTAGTCTGGAAGAGACAGACAGGTAATAAGACAAATGTATAACATGGAAATAAAGTGGGACCATTGAGGAAGGAGCTGCCAGCTTCATCTAGGGGATTCTGTGAGAATGTAACATTTGAACATTTGGTCACAAAGGATGACTTGATTGCTAGGTAAAGAAGGTCACAGCTTTTAGGTAGAAGGAATATCAGTCATTTAAACCACAACAATTTGTAATTCATTTTAGGAAGTGAATTTAGCATAGATGTATTGGGTGCCTGGGTTGAGTGAGAGAAGATAATTCTGTCCTGTTGTGTCTTAAAATTCTGAAGGCTTTGTATAAGGAGTTAACAGATTCATTTATAATTGTAATAAAGTTTAATTGCCGAAATTTGTTCACTGAAATATTTAATTCATGAATGTTTTGTGTCACTGCATTAATAGTAAAAATTTACACGCACATGAAAACGAAGAGGGGATTTACTAATACCTTATTCTTTCACCTGTTTGTTTTTCTTTTTCATTTGTCATATAATCAGGTACGTTTTTTTGTTTTTTAAGAATGAAGTGTTTCTCATCATAATACATTTTAAGCACATTTTCCACACGTAGTCGCGCTGGCAGGATATCCAGCGCGACTGGATATCCTGTTCCATATTTGATATGGATAACGCACGGGTAAATGTATTCAAATAGACTAACTAGATAGGCCTCATTTGCCTCCAGAAAAGTGCCAGTAGTGCCAGTAGCTGCACTTCAGGAGTATAGATTTATATGGAAATGGATACTGGAAGGAAAGTTTGCAAGTGAGAAGTTCATTGTACTTAAAATTTTTACTGACAGCCACAGTACTAGACTTGTAATGATGTGGTTTCTTCACCTTTTCATTATAAGTTACAATCTTCAGAGTTACTTTTGTAGCTGGTTGTTTCCTGAGTGCTTTACCACTGATCTGTTTGCAGTCGTTCAGCTTGGTAGGAATCAGTATAGAGAACTCCCTATTTAAGCCCCATACCCCGCTTTTTTGGTAGAAGCTCAGACGGCTAGAGAGGGTTGAGTCTGGTGGTAGCATTGGCAGCAGCTGAGAACACCAGAAGGACTGTTTTTTAATTAAGGGATTAGGGAAATCTTCATTTTTGTGTGACTCATCTTGTAAAGGATAACATATTGCTTTAGTAAATATAAATTATGAATTTATATACATTCTTTCATTTTATAGATGTAAAATATTTACCCTTTTATGCGTCTAGGTGTTTTAATTTGATTACCTTTAATTTTAGGATTGCGTTAAGTTGTATAATTTATTACTTTATTTATAGCACTTTGTGGTAATGAAAAGGAATTTGTGGTGAAAAATTAGATACCTAACAATGAAGTTTCTTATTAAAAGACATCTGAGGAATAGTATTGCTTTAATTTTAACATTTTAAATTCACACATCTTGAAATATTTGTTCACCATTACATTATTTACCATTAACATAATGCAAATAAAATTTTAAGAATTCTGAGAAAAATAGGCCTGACACAGAAAATGTTTCTACATTTAACTAGAAGGATAGTAGTTAGGTATTACAGCTCCTTCATTTTTAGATGAGGAAAACTTAAAAGCTATAAAAGCTCAATAACTTACTCAACGTCTCAGGTAGTAGAAGAGCTAGAATAAGACTTTTTTTAAAAAGTCATGTTTACTGAGGTATAATTTATAGACAATAAAACTTGCCCTTTTAAGGTGTACAGTTTTATGACTTTTGATAAACTTATACACTTATATAACCACTATCACAATAAAGATACAGAATATCTCCATCACCTTACAAAAGTTTTCTCATGCCGCTTGTAGTTAACTCCTTTTTCTATCTCTAGGCCCTGCAACGACTGATCTGTTTTTGCCTTTTCCAGAATATCATATAACTGAAATTCATAATAGTATGTAGCATTTCAAGTCTGACTTCTTTCATCCAGCATAAACTGAGATTCATATATGTTGTTGCATGTATCAATAGTCTTCGTTTTTATTGCCGAATGCCGCAATTTGTTTACGTATTCACCATCTGATGGACATTTGGGTTCCGTTTTTGGTAATACTGAATAAAGCTGTTACTAATATTTGTGTACAGTGGTATGAGTGCTTTGCGCACAGCCTTCATATGGTAAGCGAATGTTTAACTTTGTAAGAAACTGCCAGACTTTTCTGAAATGGCTATACTGTTTTACATTTCTTTCAGCAATATATGAGCATTGTAGCTGCTCTGTATCCTTGGTACTTGGCAGTGTCACTTTTTTTTTTTTTGTTTTTCAGTTTAGATTAATTTATTAACCATTCTAGTAAGTGTGTAGTGATAATCTCTTTGTGCTTTTAATACATATTTCTTTAATGACTAGTATAGACCATCTTTTCATATGTTCAAGGTTTTTTATTAAACCTGATCTAAAAAAACATACTTTATGTAAATTATATGGTTAATTTTTGTTTTTTCAAAGAGTTTATGATTTACATTGGGAAAACTGGTGATTGTATTCAAGAGTGGTGGATATAATTTTGGTAGGCTCTTTGTTTAAGGGGTTCACATAAACTAGTCTAGTGGAAAGGGCAAAGATTTGAGAATCAGAAAACTGAGTGGTTTGACTGCCTTATTGGTTGCTTAACCTTTCTGGGTCTTTTATTTCTTTCATCCGGGAAATGAGAGAGTTGGATCAGATAGGGTACTAAATTTGTCCATAAATTATTAATCTACGTAAACTTTTAGTAGATTTTTTCCTGTTCTTTTAGTAGTAGGTTTTTAAACTTTGTGAAAAGGCTGTGCAATCAGAAAACATAAGATCTTTGCAGATTTTTCCTGTCTGATGAAATTTCTATTCCAAAAAAGATTATCTTTTGAAATTTTAAAAAATATAAACTGTAGTATAAATTTTATTTTATTTGAGAATTATATACTTCTTAAGTCTTCTATAACTATAGTAACTGATAATTCTATAATATCTTTTATATGATTATTATTACTATAATTTATAGAGCATTTTTCAGATATTCTCTTTTGATTTTCAGAAAAATTCTTTGTGGTCCTTGGGAGTCAGAGATAATTGACTTCTATAGGATGATACAGCTAAAAGAAAAATAGCCACTATGACCTGAGAATTCTAATTTGAATCTTTGCAATAGGAAATAAACACTTTAAATAGTTTTGAATAACTTTAACATTTTTTTTTCAATTGTATGATTTGACATTCAGAGCATTATTAGAATGTAATATTCTCACATTAAAATTATTATCCATGCTTCTAAATAAAAAAACATAGTAATATAATATAAACAAACTTCTTTGATTTAGTAATAATCTAGTAGAACTCTAATTCAAGACCTGTAAACAAGTCAGTTGTATCACAAGCTGAGTCACTGCTTGTCAACAGCCTACTCAAAGAAAAACAACTTAGCCATAATCAAAAATAAAGATAACAGGAATAGTAAAGGGCATATTATTTCCTCTCCTGAGAGTAGTTTGTTTAGTTTCTAAGTTTAGACACCTACAGTATATTATTAGTGTGTTACACATGACCAGTAGTAGAACTACTATTAAAAGGAGTAAGACAAAATTGCGAAGAGTGTTAGGATAGAACTGAGAGGAAGAATAATGTCATTATAGTTTTAATGCCACAGATACGTCAACATTATAAAGTCATCAGAAAGCCTATATTTCTTAGGAGATCTGTGTTCATATGTGACCCTAGGCAAGTCACTTTAGATTTCTGAATTTCTTCTTATTCATCTGTAAAATAAGAAGCTTGAGCTGATATCCAAAGGTCCATCCAGCTTTCATATGTGATGAGTTATCCAATTGATTGATTTTTAACTGTCAAATTAAATAAATTCATCATAGTTAAATAGATTATAAACTATTCTTTCTCTGAAACTTCACATTGTTAGTTTTTTACTAATTGAATGAGTACTTGTAACTTGTTATAAGTAAAATGTTACACGGTTTCCAATAGACCTATGGGGTTCTTGGAGCTTATTTTATTGGTATTTTGGAATACAGGTAGATCTGAGAGATACCTTAATGCAGGAGTAGAAAGTAGATATAAAAATATGTATTTTTACACAATTTTTAAACAAACATCATATATTGACAGGCAATTGATGTTATAACATGTCGCATATTAGTTTAAATTCAGAAAATCCATATCATGATATATTGAACAAGGAAGCACCTGTTAATAATGCAAATTAGTTTGTCACAGAATTTAATGTCTCAAACTAAGCTTTTAGAACAGGTACAAAGTCATTTTTTACAAAATTCCTATAAAGATTTGAATTCAGAAAGCAGGTTGAAAGGCAGGGAGTGGTTATCAGACTTCCTCTAAATAGTAAAAGCCCATGCACTAAAAACAATTTCAAAATTTTAAATTGGTTTGGAAAATTTTCAGTTTTATAATTTTTAGAAATTTACTTAAAAGTTTTAATAGCGTAGTATGCGTCTAAAAGCATCAACTATAATATTTTATGAAATTATTTTCCTGAATAAGTACATTAGAGAGTTCCCTAAAAGACTTAGACTTTGTACTTCTGTGTTTTGTTGTTAGTGTAGTAAAGATTGTAAAGTAGCTGTGTATCCCAGGCCTGGCTGGTCCCAGGTCTGGCTGTGATCCAGGCTTGCAGCTAGGAATAGGACCCCAGATTTAAAATGTTACGTTAGTGTAGTAGGGCTCCTGCACCTAAAATATCTAAACATAAGTCAGCTTATTGCATCACTCATGTGTGGCTGAATGCCACTATTGTACTCTGATACATGTGGAGCCCATGCCGTCTGTCCCTCGGGAGCAGAGGGGGAGCACAAGAAGGGAGCAGAAGCACTCTCCCTGCAATAGATCTGCACTCCGCATAATAGAAGCGCACTCCCCACAATAAAGTTGGTGCCTGCCATTTCATTCTCATGTCAACCCCTTGTGCATTCTTCCAACTGGGCATCTCACCGCTGAAACTTTCCCTTCTCGATCATCTTGGTGGCATAGCCAGCAGGATGATGTGAGTATGGCCCCCAGCATTCCTGACAGTCTTCGAGTGGAGGACATGTGGCCTCCCACCTCCCAGTGGTATTCCATAGTTGTGTATCTGGCTACGTGGATGCTCCCAGAGGATTGGGGTGGAGTAAAGCCGCATCCAGAAAGCCCTGGAAATGTCAGAGCCAAATGTCCTGACCACTCAGCGGGAGGCAGTGGGTTGGATGGCCTGGATGTTCTTGGCAGTGCTGTGGCAGGCCAGCCTGGAGGTTCAGGATCAGGTTCAGTGGGTGCAGCAGCTACAACTCTAGGAAGAAGTGCTGGAAAGGTGGCTGGTGGCAGCAGATTGTTTGCTGCAGAGCCCTGACGGGTTGCTGCCATCCATACTGCAGCAGACGTGGCCAGTGACACGGCAGCAGGTTGAAGCCATTGGCCCCGGAGGGGCAAGCTGATGGAGCCGCCCATGCTAAAAAACAAACCACCTTGATTCAGTACACCCACAGAACTCCGGGACCTGACGAAATAGGTACAGCAGAGAGCCTGGGAGATGGTACTGGGGCGGCTGCTATGACTGTGGGATGATGAGGCCAAAGGGACTGAATTATCTCCAGAAAAGATGGCTCAGCTGGTCTCTGTAAGGGTGATACTGTCCCTCAGGCAGTGCCTCCAGTATGTGGTGCGTTTGGTGTGGGGTGCAGGCAATCACTCTCTGATTAACTGGCTCATGTCTGCTGCATGGACAGTGTAGGCCAACCCCAGGGAGCTGCCAGAGACAGTGAACAGATGGACCACATACTTAGATCTGGTCCAGATAATTTGGGAAATGGGCATGTGACAGATTATGTTTTACATCCAGTACACTAGCCCTGACGAAGAGGTATTTACAACTCGTGTGAAGGACTTGATTTTGACTTCTGGCCCAGCCAATACTTTTGGTACCATGGTGGCACTGCTGGCCCTTACGTGGATAGGTGTATCCATAGGGTGATGTCCGCCATGACTAGTTTGGGAGATGTGGAAGTGAAATGCAAGGAGCATTCCACCCAAGTGTGCTCTATACCGCCCACTACACTCCCAGACTGGCCAGTGCACAGACAGAGGCATGACCGAAAAACAGGAGTGGAGCAGCGCCCAGTGGGTTTGGCCATGAGCCCTGAGCCGCAGGCAAGTGCAGTTTGATCTCCTTGTGGCAGGGGTCACTACAAAAAAGATTGAGCAGCAGCCTAATTAATGAAGTGCTCCTGGTGCTGTGGAATCAGCTGTACCCTGACCAGCAATTCACACTTATTCTTGGAAGAGCCACAACCCGTGAGGTGCGGCTGGCCACTTAGCTCCCTGATTAAGGATTTGACCAGGGCACCGGCTTGGCGGGGGAGCTGAATAAGGTTACGCCACCCCTGCATGCTGCCGAGATGAATGTCATCGTACATCGTGGACTGGTTGACACATGAACTGGGATGATACCATTATGTGTTGGACTTAGCAAATGCCTTTTTCTCTATTGCCATGGCCCCAGAAAGTCATGTACAGTTTGCCTTCACCTGGGGAGAGCGACAGTGGATGCTCTTCGTCCTTCCCCAGGGCTACCTGCACAGCCTACCCTGTGCCATGGTCTTATGGCTCAAGATTTAGTCATGTGGAAATGACCGTCTGCAGTGCATTTGTATCATTACATTGATGATATAATGCTTACCTCTGATTCTCTTACAGAACTAGAAGCAGCGGCAACCAGCCTGCGAGAAGCTCTCGCTAACTGGGGTTGGGCAGTCAATAAGAATAAGGTCCAGGGACCTGGGTTCTCTGTCACATTCTTGGGAGTTGTCTGGCTGGGTAAGATGAAGTAATGCTGGAGGCGGTGATTGATAAGACACAGGCATATCCCTGACCTGAGACTGTGAAGCAGCTCCAAACCTATTTGAGACTGCTGGGGTTTTGGCGAGCGTGTTCATCCCTCGTTTGGCCTCCCTGCACCATCTAGTGCTTCACAGTGCCCACTGGGGTTGGACTCCTGAGATAGAGGAGGTCTTTAAGGATTCGAAGCAAGCTGTTGCACAAGGCTGAACTCTACGCATAGTAGATCTAGCATTCCCATTCCTGCTCACAGTGCAGGTGGATGATACAGGGTTTGGATGGGGCTTGTTGCAGAAGCACGGTTCCCAGAAGGTGACAATAGGCTTTTGGTCCCAATTGTGGAAAAGCATGGAAGCATGGTATTCTCTGATAGAGAAGCAACTGGCTGCCATATATGCAGCCCTTCTGGCCAGTGTGACCTCATTGGCCCTAATCCCATAACCGTGCAGTCCACGTACCCCTTGGAGGGGTCGCTGCGGTCTTAGGGAAGCCTCCCTGCATGGGAATTGCACATATCCCCACACTATCCAAGTGGGAGGGATGTACCTGGAGCAGCAGGTGCAGTTCTCTGTGAGCCCTCTGTCAGGTCATTTGCATTCCCTATTGGGATCAGTGTAGTTTCAAGCAGAGCTCCTGGCAGAGCCTGCTGAGATGGGAGACGTACCAAGTCCCTATGAATGGGGTCAGGCTCCCGTCCCTAAGGATGCCTGGTACACAGATGGCTCATACCATGGAACAGGTAGTGAAATGATGGGGGTTATCATTGATGTGAGCACAAACACAAGTTGCCGTGTCACAATGCCCCTGGTATACTGAGCAGCACCCAGAGAGACAGTGGGTCAAGAGTACCCAGGAGGTGATGTCCCGAGGGGCTAAACCACTCCAGGAATGACAAATGGATTGAGGGCCCAAAGTAGCACCCTCTGGGCCAGATCCTGTGTCTCAACCCTGTAGGGTTGGAGTGTGACTGGTCCCAGGTCTGGCTGTGATCCAGGCTCGCAGCTAGGAATAGGACTCTGGATTTAGAATGTTATATTAATGTAGTAGAACTCTTGCGCCTAAAATATGTAAACATAATTCAGCTTACTGTATCACACATGTGTGGCTGAATGTTACCACTGTATCTGATATGTGTGGAGCCCATGTGGTCACCCTGGGGAGCAAAAGTGGAGCAGAAGAGCATTAAAAGAAGCATGCTCCCTGCAATGAAACTGCACTCCTCGCAACAGAAGCACGCTCCTCGAAATATAAAGTTGGTGCCTGCTGTTTCATTCTCATGTCAGCCCCTTGTGCATTCTTCCAACTGGGCATCTAACCACTGAAACCTTCCTTCCCTTCTCAATCAGCTCAGCACTGACAGTAGCCATTTTCATTTTTTAGCTAAGCAGATTCATGCATATAAATTTGCTTGTTTCTTTCCATACACTTGTCATGGTCTTTATGTTCATAGTGAAGCTTTATTATTTTCAAGTTAGAATGTATAAAATTTTTTAGTTTTTACAATTACATAAAATTGTATACATTCTAACTTGATTTATATTTATGTATTCCTGATCTCGAATTCTTGGATATATTTGTTTTCTTTTAAAAAGAAGAGCTAAATTCTATTTTTTAAAAAAGCTGATATGAGGTTTTGTTTGTTTGTTTTTTAAAGAATCTTGAGCCTAAAGCTAAATCTTATGAAAAGCTAAGTTAGAGAAGATTGAACCATTTGGGGGAAGTTATAGAGGATACTGGTGGAAATGGGCTTAAAGAAAAAATGTGTACTAAGTCTTGAATTTGTTATATGTAATTTGTATTATTTTCTAATTATAATGATTTATAGAAATATTTTATTAGAAAGGCTTGACTGATTAGGAATGTTAAACAGAAATGGAAGTGGGACACGTAATATATTTTAATGATATACTTTAACTTCAGTTTTTATCTACATTAAAATGAAAACATTTAAAACATGAAATCACAGAAATGGAAGCAGTAAATGATTTAATTCTGGAAAATTTAAAAACCAAAATGAGCAATAAAAAGTTCTAACTTTATTCATATCAGATTTGACAATGTCTTTACCCTAATTTTTTTATTTACAAATTTGTTTCTAAATTGAATACTGAATGCTGAATAAAATGTTAATGATCAGATTTTTAAAAATATGATCATTTTTATATGTGATTTAGGGATACAGCTTCCTGGCAATTAATTTCTGTAGCTAACATTTTGCTTTCAAATGAACAAATAAGTTTTAAATACTGAAAATAAGTTTTTCCAAGCATCCCTAAGGAGCCTTAGGCCAGACAGCCATTCTCAAATTCTTACTGCCCATCATCAGTATTTTAGTATCAGGAAAACATAGGACGTGTTTACTATTAAAGTTTTTAGAATACATACATATACACTGTTAGTCATTTGGCTATCTCCCATTGTATATAGCCATCTTTTTAATGTTACCTTTTAAATTGAATAAATCATCTATTTATTTTGACGTTTAGATTATTCCAGATTTGGCCAGTAGAAGCCTTTTCAGCTGGTCCCTGTGTCCTATTGACACATCCCACCATTCTTGGCTCACTTCCTTTGTGGCAGTACAAGGTTTTCCAGATGCTATACTTTTCTCAGCCCTAGCACTAAGATTAGCCAATCTTCAAAGACCTCTGGATCCTTTTTGTGGAGCATGGTATTCGGAAACCAAGATCTGGGCACTAGATATGTTTATTACTACAGGGATGTCATCATTTTTAGGTTCTCTCAGTGGAAGGAGCTAGGAAATATTCACACACACACATAAATGTGAGATGTTTTTATTTCTATATTTCTCTTTACGTGAAAGCATATGCACACTCAAATATGAAAGTTCTTAAGAAATAGGCAGATTTTTAGTTTTTTGGATTACAAGAAAAATATTCATGCTTATTCATATATTTACATATATCCATAATATATTTCTGTGCATGTTATGTGTTTGTAATGCAGACCATTGGAAGCCCAATTTGCAGGCAGTTTTGCTACTTCCACAAGTTTATGGTCATAAATTCTCTTTAATTTTAATGTTTTTTAACTGTAAAATACTCATCATGAAATTGAGTGTATAGTTTAGTGGTATTAAGTATATTCACATTGTGCTACTCACCATTATCCATCCACAGAAATCTTTGCATCTTGCAAAACTGTACCTAGGGACACTAACTCCCCATTTCCCTATCCACCCCCAACCTCTGGCAATCACCATTCTACTTTCTAGATATGAATTTGACTACTCTGGGTACCTTATGTAAGTGGAATCAGACAGTATTTGTCCTTTTGTGACAGGCTGATTATTTCCTTAGCATAATTTCCTCAACATTTACCCAGTTTGTAGTTATATGTCAGAATTGCCATTGTATATATATGTGTACATGATACATATGGGGCACATTTTTGGAAAAATGTATAAGCTGAAATAATATAAGTTAAATTTGACTTTGTATCATAGATAGTAATATAATGGGAGGTTATAGACTTGCTAAGGGCTCATGATGTCTAGCTTTCTGTTGTAATAGCCCATAATTAGAGTTAGCTCTAAATTTTCTAGTGTATAGTTTTACACTGTGTGTTAATCAGGGCAATACTCTATTTACATAAAATAACATTTGTATATCATAGAATATAATAGTCATTTCATTTTTAATGCAAAGTAGTTTCTTAGCATTTTTTAAAATCATTTCTGTTTAGAGAACTTTTCTTTAGCCATTCCTTTGGGGTAGGTCTGCTAACAACAAGTCTCTTAGTTTTCCTTCATTTAAAAATGTCTATTTCCCCTTTATTCCTGAAAGATATTTTTTGCTAGATATAGAATTCTGCATTGACATTTCTTCTCTTTCAGCACTTGGAAAATATTGGGTTGGTTCTGCCTTTGTGATTTCCGATGAGAAATTTACTTTTAAATTGTTTTGCCCTTTTAGATAAGTTTCTCACTACGTTCAAAGACTTTCCCTTTGTCTTTATTTTTCTAGGAGTTTATTTATGATGTGTCTTAGGAGGATTTTCTTTGAATTTATCCTCTTTGGGGCTCATTTAACTTATCAAATAGGTAGTTTGTTTTTTGTTTTTTTTTTTTTGTCTTTTCCGAAATTTGGGATGTTTTCAGCCATTATTTTTTTGGGTGCTTTTTCTCCTATAAAGACATGAGTGATATGAATGTTAGATATTTTTTTTTATAGCCCTACAGGTGCTTAAGACTGATTTTTTTTTTTTAATTTTAATTTTTTTATTATTGTTCAGATAAAGATTTCTGTTGTTCTTACCTTCAGGGTCATTGATTATTTCCCCTGTAATCTGCAGTCTGCTATTGAGCCCACTAGTGAGTTTTAAGTTTGGTTATTGTATTTCATGTGCTGTTTCTTTGCTGAGACTTTTTTTTTCATTTGTTTCATGTATGTTCATAATCACTTGTTGAACATTTTTATGATGGCTGCTTTAAAATCATCAGATAATTTCAACATATGTGTCATTTCTGTGTTGGTGTCTGTTGCCTTTTCTCATTCAGGTTGAGATTTTCTTGGTTCTGGTCTGATTAGCAATTTTTTGTTATATCCTGGACATTTTAGGTATTCTGTTATGAGACTCTAGATCTTATTTAAATCTTCTTTCTTAGCAGACCTCCTTTGATACCATGCCAACAGGGAAAATGGGGCACCCCTCATTACTTTGAGGTTGGGATGGGAGTCCCACCTTTATTTACAATCTTGGGTGAGAAGTGTGCCTTTTTACTGGTGGATGTGAATGAAGTTCAGGCTCCCTTTGAGCTTCTGAGGGCCTCTGTCTAGTTGGGAGGAGAAAGGGCACTTTGTTATTCCTCCCCATATGGCTTCTACTGGTAGAGAAGTGAGGAGGCACTCCTTACTACTGGGCTGTAATGAAAGTCCCCGCTGCCCTTGAGTTTTGTTTGTTGTTTGTTTGTTTGTTTTTGGCACTACTCTGTTGTGAGGGAAAGGAATGCCTTGTTACAGCCAGATAAGGGTGGAAATCTAGACTCCTCTCTCAGACATTGATGATGGGAGTGGGGGCAGGGCAAGTTTTTTTTTTCTGTGGTGTTTGACTGGAGTAGAGTGTTTAGTGTCTAAAAGTTTCCTGTTTTTTAACTCTGCCCCCTTCCTGATCCTTCAGCTAGAGAAGGGTAGTCTTTTCTTAGGGCATTTTAGTGTGTGCCCACTCATACTAGGATGTTTTTAGCAGGAGGAATAGGGAGAAGTATATAAACTTCCTCTTCCAGAAACTGAAGTATTAGATATTTTAACGAGTAGAATATTGCGTGTGGCTCTAAGGCTGTAAGGGACAGTTATTCTTTTTAACCACTATCTAAATGAATGCTATTTTCTTTTAAATTTCCATTTAAGAGACTTCCACCCTTCCTTCTGCCCTTTATTCTTCTAATTATATTCTTCTAACTATATATTACTTGAAGTAGAGGAATCCTGGAAGTTAAAGTTTATCATTATAAGCCTTCTCTATTTTATATATCCTTAGTTCCTTCAATTTTTTTTATGTAGTACACTCAAATTTCCCATAATCTATGTATTAACCTAATTTTGATTATTTTGTTTTCTGTATACACATCATTCTACTTATTGTATACACTAAGAATATAGTCCTTGAGATCTCCCCAGATCTTTTTTTGTGTACTGCTGCATAGGCAAATTGCATTCATTTTCTTACTCTACACTCAGGTGTTTCGTCTGTTCTGATAGAATAAGAATGAGCTAACACTAAGATTTTTTACTTTATATGTAAGTTAACTAAATATGCCAGGTTTCTTCCTTGTGATTGTAAAATCAAATACATGTTCAGTGCCATACATTTGGAAGTCCCAGAAAAGCATAAAGAGAAAAAATAACCTCTAATTCTATCCCTAAAAGATAATACTGTTAACTCTTTGATGTAATTCTTTTATACTGTTTTTCCTCCTTCTTCTCAATACATATTTAAAGATGTTATTATGTTTCATGTTCTAAGGCTAGCATTATTTCTTAGCAATATATAGTGGATATTTTTCCTTCTCAGTAAATGTAACATAGCATTGTTTTTAAGGAGTGCATGTTATTCCAATGCATGTTTTTGCTTAATGAACTGTCACTCAGCAGTGTTAACCAGTAGTGACTAGTGTGCACTGACTATATTTATTCACGAAGTATAAGGTTTCAACATTTCATTATTAAATATGTTTGCTGTAAAAATTTATAGATGCACTTAATCAAGTTAAGGAAATTCTCTTCCTGTTCTGTTATGCATTATTATGGAAAGTTGTTACCATGAAAAGATGTTTGTTTACTTTTTTTCCAAATGCCTTTCTGTATTGTATATGTTGACATGATTTTCTCTCAATCTTTTAATATGTTTCATTATATAAATTGACATTTTCATTGTTAAATGAACCTGTTTATTAAATATTATGCTTTCATACATTACTAGATTCGGTTTCCTAAAACTTTGTGTCAGTTATTTTGCAGTTGTTTTCGTGAGTGATGTTGGTTTATAATTTTCTCAACTTTTTAGTGTTTAGTATCATATGCTAACCTCATAATATGATTTAGGGAACATTCCCCATATTCTGTAACTGAAAAATTTCTGTAAAACTTGAATTGTTTGTCTTTGAGTATTTTGTTAAATCTTTCATAATATTATCTAGCCTTGGGATTTTTTGTTGCTGTTATTGGAAGAAGAATACTAACTCAATTTGTTTAATGACTTTAGGACTACTGAGGTTTTATTTTATTTTTTTTGAGTTTGTTGTTACATTTTTCTGGAAATTTATCGATTTTCATCGGTTTTCAAATATATTGACATAAATTTGCTTGTGACATTTTTAAATCTTTTTCATTTTGTCTATAGTTATACCCCTTGTAATATCCTGTGCCTTGCCTTTTGGGGGATTGCTCTTATCAGTGGTTTATCATTAAGGTTTTTGTTGCTGTTGTTTAATAGAATCAGCTTTTTGCTTTGATAATTTTCTTTATAGTATTTTTATTTTCTATGTCATTAATTTATGCTTTTACCTTTTTATTTCTTCTCTTCTGCTGTTTTGGCTGTATGACAAGGATTTTCTTGCTTTGTTTTGTTTTCTGCCTCTAGGGACCAGTTCTAGCCCCAGACACCATTAGTATCAGAGAACTGTTCTTCAGCTTTAGGTTTATGGAGTTCTTCATCCAGAGTTTGGCAGATCACTCTTCATCTTACCTTTGCTTGTTTCCATCTAGCCTCACTTATTCAATGCTGAAAACTCCCCCGTTTTCCCCCAAAAACTCTGTATGAGTTTTGATGTATAATATTTTCATTATCATTTGGTTCTAAATATTTTCTGATTTCTATTATTTCTTCTTTGACCCACGATTTAGTCTTTCTTAGTTTTGTAAAACCATATATATGGTTTTCCTAGTCTTTTTTTTTTTTTGTCATTGATATTTAATTCACTTGCATTATAGAGAGACAAAGTGTTCTGTATACCAATTTGAAATTTGTTGAGACTTGCTTTATAGTAAAAACCAATATCAGGTCAGTTTTTAAAAATGTCTTATGTGTGCTTTAAAGGAATATTTATATTTTGCAGTTAAGTATAGTCTTTTCATATATCCAGTAGATGAGGCTTGTTAATTTTGATGTCTGTTTCTCTATTTATCTTTGTTGAATTTTGTGTTGTCACTTTCATTTTAACTATTCTGATAGGTATGTGGTAATATCTTACTGTGGTTTTAATTTGCATTTCCCTATTGGCTAGTGATATTGAACATTTTTTTCATATGCTTACTTGCCATCTGTTAATGTTCTTCATTGAAATGTCTCACGGTTTTTACCTATGTTCTAATTAGATTGCCTTTTTATTGCTAGATTTTCAGAGTTCTTTAGATAGTCTAGATACTAGTCCATTGTTCATTGTATGGTTTAAAATATTTTATCACAGTCTGTAGCTTGTTTTTTTCATTCTTAACAAGGTCATTGCAAAGTAGAAATTTTTAATTTTGATGAAATCCAGTTTATCAGTTTTTCCTTTTATAGATCATGCTTTTCTTGGCAGGTCTGAGAACTCTGTCTAGCCTTAACTGTAGAAAATTTCCTCATTTTTTTCCTAAAAATTTTGCAGTTTTATATTTTTTGTATAAGTAGATAATCCATATTCAGTTAATTTTAGTTTAAAGTGAGAGACTTAAGCCGAGGATTATTTTTTTGCTTATGGATTTACAATTGTTCCGTCACCGTTTGTTGAAAAGACTTTTTTCCTCCACTGAGTTGCTTTTGTACTTATTCAGAAGTCAATTCGGCATATTCATGTGGATCTCCGTTGTTCGTTTCTATATGTCTTTTCCACTACCAAGACCACAGTCTTCATTACTGTAGCTATATAATAAGTCTTGAAATTGGGTAGACTTTTTCCTTTTAGCTATTCTAGTCCCTTTGCTTTTTCATATAAATTTTAGAATAATCTTGTCTGTGTCCTCAAAAAGCAATGCTAAGGGTTTGATAGGACTTGCTGTAAAACTGTGTGTGTATTTGGGAAAAATTGACATCTTTACTTTGTTGAGGCTTCCACTGTAAGAACATATATGTCTCTCCTTTTATTTAGATCTTCTGTTATCCCATTGTGATCAGAGAACACATTCAGCATAGTTTCAGTTCTTTTAAATTTGTTGTAGTTTGTTTCATGGCACAGGGTGTGGTCTGTCTTGGTTGTATATTCCATGGGGTTTTGAAGAGAATGTATATTTTGTCCTTGTTAGCTGGAATGTTTTATAAGTGTTGGTTAGAGCCAGTTGGTTTATAGTATTGTTGGGTTTTTATATGTCCT
Organism: Eonycteris spelaea; assembly: GCA_003508835.1. NCBI lineage: Eukaryota > Metazoa > Chordata > Mammalia > Chiroptera > Pteropodidae > Eonycteris > Eonycteris spelaea. The sequence continues at coordinate 3,814,392 of PUFA01000113.1, forward strand.
TGCTGATTTTCTATATGTTGGTTCTGGGGGGAGATATTGAAATCTCCTAACTATAATTTTAGATTTTTTTCATCCTTTGAGTTGTATAGGTTTTGGCTTCACACATTTTGCAGTTATGTTTGGGTCATATACATGTATTTGCTGAGTCTTGGTGGATGGACTTTTTGTCATTATATAATATCCTTCTCTGTTACTGTTTTTGTTCCGAAGTCTGCTTTATCTGATGTTAATTTTTAAAATTTACTTCTGATTTCTTTTGATTAGTGATTGTGTGGTATGTTTTTCCACCCTTTTACTTTTATACAAAATATTTTATGAAAAATATATTACATATAAATTTAGGTAAAGAGTTTTAATATGTCACATATTTGACATAATATGTATTTTATATATGTGTATATCTATGTGTATGTATGTGTGTGTAGTAAATTTTGTAGCGACAGCATATAGTTGGGTCATGTTTTTTAATCTCTTTCAATGTCTGTCTTTTGATTGGTTATTTAAACCATTTGTATTTAATATAATGGTTAATATATTAGAGCTTAAGTCTGCCATTTTATTTTGTGTGTCCTGTAAACATGAAAAACTTATGTAACTTCTGGCCTCTGATAAGAAAGTTGTCCCACTTTCAGGTTTTTTGTTTGTTTGTTTGGGGATGGGGCATTATTACCTCTGTGTCTTATTTTTGATAGTTTTATTGCTCTGTCTTCAAGAGTTCATTATTTTTTTTCTTCAGTGACACCTAACTTGTTAATCCCATTTATTATATATTTAATCTCAGATAATCTTCCATATTTTCCTAAAGATACTCTTCTATATCTTGAAATATAGAATAGAGTTATATATAGTTATGTCCTTGTCTACTGATTATATCATCTGTATCACATCTGGGTTGGTTTCCATTGATCGATCTTTCTCATTTTGAGTCATAGTTTCCAGCTTTGTTTGCATGCCTGTTTATTCTTGATTGGATGCCAGGCATTGTGAATTTTACCTTGATGGATGCTGGATATTTTTTATTCCCATAAATATACTTGTGCTTTGTACTCAGATGCAGTTAATTTACTCATAAACAGATCCTTTAGAGGCTTTTTTAGCTTTGTAAGATTGGGCCAGAGTAGCCTTTAAGGTAAGCATAATTTGCTCCCACTACTGACGTAGTACTGTTTTCAGTACTCTTATAAGATGCCCTGTGTTTTATGAGATTTTTTTTCACTGGTGGGAATTGAAGTGGGCTCCAAGGATTCTTTCTTGTGGTTCTTTTCCCTGCCTCAGATAGTTTCTTCACATGCATATACTGACGAGTACTCAGGTGAATACTCAGAGGATTGATCTGTAGATCTCTGGAGCTTGCCATTTGCAGTTTTCTGCCGTGTAAATCCTAGCCCAGTTGGACTCCTTGAACTCCCCACTTCAGATCACTTCAAATCAGATTTCTGGATTCAGCCTGGCTTCTCCTTCCCAGCACTGCTGCCTATGGAAGGTGGCTTACCTTGTTTGTTCCTCCTTTCACAGGAGTGCTGCCTGTGTGGCCTGTTGTTTCATATTTGAAAACTGTTGCTTCATATATTTAATGTAGATTTTTATTGTTTAAGGTGGGCAAGGTAAATCCAGTTTGCTATTATATCTTGACTCATAGTGGAAGTTTTTTGGACATAGACAATAAATAAGTAAAATATAAACAAATATATCAGATAGCTTTAAGTACTATGGATAAACTTGAAGCAAGGAAGGAAAATGAAGAATATCAAGAGGATTGTAATTTTAATAGGTAAGAGAAGGGCCAGATTGATAAAGTGACTATTATTCTGATTGTCTTTTGTTGCATAATAATCTGCCCTCGAACTTAGTGACTTTTGTTCACAGATGTGCAATTCGGGCAAGGCTAGATTAAAACAGCTTGTTTTTGTTCTGCTAGGCATCAGCTGGGGGCTGGAATCATCTGAATGCTTTCTCACTCACATGTACGGTGGCTGATACTGGTTGCCAGCTGGGATCTCATTTGGGCTGTAGCTGGAACATCTACACATGACCTTTCCATGTGGCTACTTGGCTCCCACAGAACATAGTGGCTGGGTTCCAAGGGCGAGCATCTGATAGAGAGCCAGTAGTAGTAAACTGTATTGCCTTTTCTAATCCAGCCTTGGGCGCCGTATTGTATATCACAGGAAGTTACTAAGTCTGGCACATGTTAAAGGAGACTGGAGTTAGCTCCTTTTTTGCTGGGAGTCATGTCAGAGAATTTATGGATATATTTTAAAGCCACCACAATGATATTTGAATAAACATGATGCTATCCAGGGGTAGAGCATTCCAGGTACAGTGTATAGAACTGCAGAAACTTGGAGGCTGGTGGGGGCCTGATGGTTTAGATTTGTTTATGGTTGAGTCCCTGCTGTACAGTGTCAGCTCCCTGAGGGCAAGGGCTTTGTTCACTGTTATTTTCTCAGCACGTAGAGCAGTGTAGGACATATAGTGGCAGTTCAGTTCTCATGTGTGGAAGAGAGAATCAGCCTTTTTGCACCATGTATCAGAATCCTAAAAATGAGTACATAATCTTTGATCTAGTAATTCTCTTCTTTTGGAAATTATCTTCAGGAAAAAAAATGTACAGATAAGCAAAGCTGCAGTGAAAATTTGAAGGTTCCTAAGTACCCATTAACAACAGATTTAAACTAAATCTTTTGGCATGGAAAAATGATTCAAGTGTTGAGGAACAAGGAAGGAATTCAAATAATAGTGTACAGAATGATTCTGTTTGGTTAATAATTAACAATATAATAAATATACGTAGAATGGAGAGAGATCTCATAGGATGTATATCAAATTGTTAATAATTGCTATAGAGGTTATTTTAGAGTTGCTTTTCAAAAAACTACTGCCATTATAATAGAAATATATTTTTATTGTAAAAGCAAGTAATGTATTTTTTTATTGATATAGGATAGTATTCAAGCTACTGTGAGTGATCAAAATCACCTTTTAAAACCATATTTTGGTCTTATTAAAGAAGATGGAAGAAAACCAAATTTGTGTGGCAAAAGTGTGGAATAATGTAAAACCAACATTTTTCAAGAGATTATTTTTGTATTTTCTTAATTGTTAAACTTGTCTCATAATAAAGATCTTTATATTAAAAGAAAATAGTTGTAGGGGATAATGTTAAGCAGCCTTTCTTTAAGAATATATGTCATGTGAAGAATCTAAATTTATAAACTACCAAAATCAGGGATCTCTTGGTTTCTTTGCAGAGTTCCTTTAGTAGACTCAAAATACTGTGTGACTTAAAAAGAGAATGACAAATACTGTATGATCTCACTTATATGAGGAATCTAAAAAAACCCAAACTCTTGACTAAAGAAAACAGATGTTGCCAGAGGTAGGGAGTGTGGAGGTAAACGAAATACGTGAAAGTGGTGAAAAGGTACAAACTTCTAGTTATAAAATACATAAGTTCTGGGGGTATAATGTACAGCTTGGTGACTATAGCTAACAATACTGTATTGTATATTTGAAAGTTGCTAAGAAAGTAATCTTCAAGTTCTCGTCATTGTGTGAGATGATGGATGTTAACTAAACTTATAGTGGTAATCATTTCACAAAATACACGTATCAAATAATTATGTTTTACACCTTAAACTAATACATTGTTATATGTCAGTTATATCTCAATAAAACTGGAACAAATATTATGTGACTTGGAAATTAGATTTATATACAATTCTTAAGATACCACTCTGTTAAAACATGGCTGTTTTCCATGTTAATATTATTCTTTATAACTGTAGCACAAATTTTCAGTGACCTTAAAAGGATAATGGAAGCCTAAGGTAAAAATTACAAATATAATTTATGAGTAAAATTCTAAGTGTCATAATAATACTTTAATACATATTTTGTTTACAAAAATGTCTTTAGGTTAATTCTCAATTCACTGTCTTACAGCTTTATTTTAGTAATTCATTTTGTTCTCTGTATACCATAGGATGTGTTTTGGAGATGCAGACAAAATATCTTTGATGAAATGAAGAAGAAATTTTTACAGGTAGACTGCTGATGTAATTGCTTTAGTGTAATGATCAGCAGAGCAAGTAATGGCATGTTAGTATTTTTATTTAATAACAAGGCATGTGTTAAGTTTTATGCTTGTGTTTGACTGTTTCATTTCCTATTTTAATAATTTGAAAGTCACCTTAAATGAATGTGCCTGGTAGTCCTTTGTTTTTAACAAGTGAATGAGGGGGGAAACTGATATAAAAACAATAGAACACTTTGTTTTGACTTTCAGGTATATTGTCTATTTTTTACAGATATATTTATTTTCTGAAATATTATTACTCCTGGGATTAAATCATTTAATAATTTACAGTGTCAAAATGCAGAAATCTTATTTAAAGAATTCTGTAAAACTGTTATGTTCTTGGCAGCCTGTGTACACTACTAACTGTGTACAAACCTAAACTTTCTGGTGGCATCCCATTATAACCTTTACTTAATACCTCATTTTCTCAGGTCCCTATAGCTCTTAAGTTTTTCCCCTCATTATTCTTCCTTGAATCTCTTCTGTCTTCTCCAAGTGATTTGTGGCAAGAGACCATTTAGAAAAGGATTATATAACATCAGAGTTTGCTAGGGTAGTTGAGTGAAGTGGAGGGAGGGTTTTAAAAATACTTTTTTTCATTAAGTTTGGATTCCTCATTACCCCAGGAATTGTCACTTGTTAATGTAAAAATGCTTAGTCTGAATGAGGCCAATAAATTTAATAAATCTCAATTAGCAGTAGTAGTCACACCATCATTCTCTATTTTAATGTATGGCAGTGTATTAAATATGAACTGTGGATATCCAGAAGAGTAATGTGTTTAGGCCTAATTTCTCAGCTCATATCAGCTCCTGTATGAAGAAATAGATAAAAATGGACTGATGTGTGCATGTGTCTATATATTTTTAAGTTTGCAATCCTAATACTGTTCTGTGTAATAACATTGAAGGGGTCTTGAAGGAAAATGAGTCGATTATTAAATTTAGAGGTAAAGAGGTCCTCTCATAATTTAAATTATTTATCTTAATTTTTTTTTTTTAGAAAAATCTGAATCTTGGTACCTTTGAATTTATTTGATATTGTTTTCTACACATTAATGCTATTATGAATATATACCATCAATTATACACCTTGTTTTATGTTTTTAATAAGAAACACCTCAAATATTTTTTTGAAACAAAATTTATGATGTTAACTTCAGAAAACTCAGATTTGAAGTTAAAACTGTCAGGTATGCCAAGAAAAAGAAGACAAAATGAGTTAAGAGGCAAACAAACATGCTTTCAGCAGGCTCTGAGATTTCTTAGAAGAACTATTTGTGTCAAATCACTTCTAGATGTTCCTAGCAGCAAGCTTATCTTTGGAAGAAAAATATGTTTTTGTTGTTTTTATCCCAGTATGTTTTACATTTTATAAGCAAGGATATGGTTTTATTCTTTTTTACTTTTTTCAGGGATTCTTCAGACTTTACTAGGAAACCTAGCTTTGTTTCTGCAGTGAGCATAGACAGAGAACACTCAGCATAGACAGTGTTAATATAACTGTTTTTGACCTTTCCCCTTATTCTCTCAAGTGTAATATACTGAGTTGTCCATAAAATAAGTAGTTTTAATTTTATGCTATATACCTTTTTTGTATCTGGCTAGATTTTCCCTATAGAAAATTTTGTGCCCCTCTAATAGCCCACCTAAGTTATATTAAATGTTTTCCCTAGTGGAACATGCTTTAGACTTTTCTAAAATTTTGTACTGGTTTTCCCTTTTGATCTCTCTTATTCATCATAGAACTCTTTTGATTAAAAAATTGTGCTACCTTCCCTAAATTGTTGTATCCTCAGATATCTTACCCAACATTATCTTAATGTTGAGTGTAGTACTTAAATGGACACCCTCCCCTTAGCAGTACCTCTATCACCAACTACATCTTTACCAACTAGAGGTTGTGTGTGCTTAAACGTATTTAGGTGTGTTTTTGTTATCTATTGCTGTGGAACAGCCTACCCCCCAAATTTAGTGGCTTAAACAACAACTAGTTCATGTGTTCACAATTCTATGGGATTGGATTTGGACAAAGGCTCAGCTGGTCAGTTTTTTTTGTTGTTGTTTTTTTGTTTGTTTGTTTTTGCTTCACATGCTATCATCTGGGGTCACTACTTGGCTCTATTTGGCTAGTGGCTGGCTTTGGATGGAATGTGCAAGAAGGCTTTTCTCACATGTTGGGTACTTCAGTGCTCTACCAAATGGTCACTTTCTCTTTGTGTGGATTATTAGGGTTTCCTCACAGCATGGTGATCCCAGAGTAACTGGCTTTCATTTGTGGTGTCTGGGTTATAAGAGGAATGTTTTAAGAGGTGCAGAAGCAGAAGCTGCTGATTTCTTAAGGTCTTATGTTAAATCACAGTATCACTTCTGTCACATTCTGTTGGTCCTAGCTGGTCACAAGACCAGTCCAGATTGATGGGAAGAGGAAAAAGAAAAAAAGGAAAAACAGTGGCAAAAATTTTAGCCATCTTTTAATTCACCTGAACGTGATACTGCTTTTTTCTTTGGGTATAAGTAGAATCAGTCAAGGGTAGAGCTCCAAACAAATTAAGATCGATAGCTACCTTATTTTTCCCATTCTAAGAAATACCTTTTTACATTTAAATTTTTGGGAATCTACATTTTTAATATAATATTGTAGAGTTTTTATTTTGAAAAGTTGTTATAAAATTGTTGTTACATCTTATTGATGTTATAATTGAAAGAAAAATAATTTTTTTTTATCAGTTCCCAAATTGGGAGATGGATGGTGAGGAGGAGAGAGATTTCACTTCAGTGTGATTAATGTTGGCAATTATGATATCAAAAATTTAGATGGAGTCCATGGATATATTACATATTAAATGAGAAATAAAGAATGAGCTAGAAGGTTGGATATAAAGTCATAGGATTTACAACTGGCTGTCTTGGAGCTTTAAAGAAGAGTAGAGTATTTTGTTTGCTCCAGTTATCCTAGAATTGAATTCAAGAGGAAAATGTGATTGGCCCCAAAATTCTGCTTATAGGAATTTTAAGGAGGCAGAAAAGTGCACAAATTTGTATATAGATGTTCATCATAGAATTATCTCTAAACTGTAATAAATTCTAGCCTAAGAGTCAGTAAAATAAAATTGATGGAACAAATTATTATTAATCCATGTAATAAAATAAAGCTATTAAAATGATGTAAAGAGTTTGAGAAAAATTATATATTTATAAGTAAAAAAAGTAATAAACAGCATGTATATTCTAACTCATTGTTTATATCTAAAAAGCATGTGTGTGTGTGTGTGTATATATATATATATATATACACACACACATGTCTGTGTGTGTGTACAGTACACTAAAATGTTAATAGTTATCTGTGTATTGGGATTACAGGTGATTTTTACTTTTTATACTCTTCCCAATAAAAAAGAGAAAAATTACTTATAAGCGCAATGCACAGAAAAGAAAGCTATTGTCATTAAAAAGAATAGAAGGTATACACGGGATTAAATTTTGTGTTTATTATAGTACATTTAAGTCTACAAATGAGGATTCGGTAGGGGGTACTTTCCTTACATTTTTGGGTGGAAGGTGAGAAGGCTGGAGTGCCTGTACCTTGTGCTCCCATTTTAGGGAAAGAACTAGGAACTGTTAATGCCTGTCCATTTGATATTGCCACATCACCATGCTTATGTATACTGCTGTTTCAGCACTTCTGATTTCTGAATTCTTAGGTAGGGTCATCTTCCTTGGACAGTCAACTCCAGCCTATTTGAAGCTTTAAAATTCTGGCCAGTGTAGTATTTTACCTGGAAAACTTGAACCTACCTCTGCAGTATACTACTGAAGCTATTAAAATGGATCTTTTGTAGTTGAAATTTAGAGTTGCCCACTCTTATTGTTACCCAGAGTTTTTTAAAGGTGCACTTTATGTTTCTCAGTTTGGGATTAAAATGTGTGAAACATTTCTTTACATGTTCAGTATGACACCTTAAGTTGGTAGGTAAAGCTTATTTCTCTTCCTCGCAAGTACAATACTAATACTCTTTTTTGTTATCCTTTTTATTTTATAGAAATGTATTTTCATTTTTAAATGGGTTATTGTTGATAATTAAATGTTTTGATTTGTTCATAATGTAGTGCTAGCCAATCTGTTTTAAATGTCATACTTCTTTTGTACTAATGTATTTCTGTTCTCATCTAATTGGATTAGACTTAATTTAAATATTCTCTTAAAAATGCAAAATCATATATAGCAGAAACAAATTATATTAGCCTATCAAGCAAACTAATTTTCTATCTTCAATACTAGTAAATGATAATAAATTTATTTAAAAGTAGATAATATAGTAACAAAAGATTGGGGCTGATATAAGGAAAAAAATTCTATGTACAGCACTAGTTTGTACAGTTCGTATTTCTGAAAAGCCTATTTGGGGCTGGTGAGAGATCCCTCGTTAAATGACTGCAGCATTTGACTTTGATGGAAAGCAAGAGATTTACATAATCAGACTTACATATTAAAATACTATTCTGGATTGAAGGAAGATAACATTGGAAGAGGTTAAACTTCTTAGGAAGCTATTACTATAATTTCTGTGTAAGATTCTGATTGCTGAAGGCAGGAATAAAAAGAAGAGGGGTGTCCAGGAGATGAGGAGGATAAGAACCACTTCCACTATTGTCTCATGCAGCCTGCTTCCCCTGTGGAAAGTGGAAAAGAAAAGCAGTATTCTTCAATAGCCTGGGGGCATAGTTTCTTAAGTATCCTTAAAAGGTTTTTTTTCATCTTAATCCTTACTAAGTTATGCACTAAATGAAAAAAGAAGGAAGAATTTGTGACTCTAACTCCCTTCTACATTGGTAATTCAAAGTGTTTTTTCCTTTTGTTTTTCCTTCCCACTCTGCTGGCTAATCTGTTCGATAAACTTGTCAGCTCCCAATACATCAATAATGGGTATTTTTGACATGTAGTCTGTGGGTACAGTAGCATGAAGGTCTTGAGGACTGGTTGCCTGTGTCCCTTACATATAGATTTTGTGATCTTAGACAATCCTCACTGCATTTCTACACAGTTCTCTTTAGGATACCCAGACATACTTGTTTTGACTGTGTTAGCAAGGTAATGACATATCTTTAAGGATCAGATTTTGTTATTTTCAACTGAAAATTGCTCAAGTATACTGTCTTCATGGCTTGTTTACCATTGATAAACAGACTTTTAAAAGGTGAAAGCAAATATCCACAAGAATGTTGATTTTTAAATATGCCCCAGTTTTTACAAAACAAATGAATGTGGTACTTTATATGTTTGACATATCCATTATGGTGTTTCAGAATAACAACACAGTAATACTGGCACAAATAAAATAATATTTCATGGGATTTTTTTTATATTTAATTGTAGAAAATATGGCTATTTATAGTTGTTTTCCAGTGAAGATAAATAATAGTGTTTTTATTAAATTTCAGATAGAAAATGCTGCTGAAGAACCTAGAGTCTTATGTATAATACAAGATACCACTAATTCAAAGACAGTGAATGAACGGATCACTTTAAATTTACCAGCTTCTACGCCACTCAGAAAGCTCTTTGAAGATGTGGCCAACAAAGTAGGCTACATAAATGGAACCTTTGATTTGGTGTGGGGAAATGGAATCAATACTGCTGATATGGTAAAACCCTGGACTTAAAGCATCTTCTCTTGAGCTACTAATAATATTATAGTCATTATTATTATTGTTATTAATGAGCATATTAAATCCTGGAACTTTTTTTAGTATAAGTAAAACTATAATAATAAGAGCCTATGGGCAACTCAATAATTGGCATCCTTCTTCGTCCTTTGCCTTCATTCCTGATTCTATATTTGCTTATCTTAAAGTTTGCGTCGTCGGTTTTTTAATTCATGTAAGATGACTATCATATATTATGTCAACTGCAGAAAAACTGCCAGTATTTACCAGATGGAATGATGTTCATCTTGTATTTTAAATGAAAAAAGTAGGATGTAAAATTATGTATTTTAGAATCTAATTTTTGGAAAAGAAGAAAAAATGTATATAGAAGGAAAAAAGAGTGGAAGGATATACAGCCCAATATCAACAGAGATTACATGCAAGATAGAATGGTAGGCCTCTGAATAGGAAGTTTGGTGGTACCTCGCGACTTCTGCTTCAGGGATCTCATAGTCCAGCTGTAGAGACAGATATATCAACAAATAATTACATTAATATGTTTTAAGTATTATAAATTTGCCATGAGTTCAAAGAGGAAGCATTGATCAATTTTGCATGGGAGAGTGATGGAAACTGTTGAGTTGGTTTTATCTGCACTATTAGGATAGTATTCTAGTCTTTTTTGTTTCCTCTCTCAGTCCAGATTCACCCTGCATACTGTTAAAATTATCTTCAGTCGTCTTAAATCATAGCACTTGTGTCACCTTCGGTTTAAAAACCTTCAGTGACTGCTCACTGCCCACCATCAGTAAAATTGGTAGTCCAACAAAATAGACAAAAGAAACAATATTTAGTCTGTAAGTTTGACTGTTCCCTGTCATATAACCATGTAACTTACAGTTTCGGTTTAAAGGATGGTTCTATAATGTCATATATATCTACCATATTTATTTATCTTTTAAGAAGCCCTACTTTGATGTTTCTTCCTGCAGCTTTAAAGTAATCTTTCTCTTTGTCCTCCTATTACACTTTTTCTTCTGCGATGCCAATTATCATAGTCTCCTTTAATCATAGTTGTTACTCATTTATGTTTTTCCATTTGGTAGAATATAAGTATTTTGATGGCTGGGACCTCATAGTGTCAATTTTGTATCCTCTATAAATACTACCTCTAGGTACTTGAAAAGTGTTTATTAAATTAGCATCTACAGCAGCTTCAAAGAGCTTTATGTCGGGATTACCTATTTTTCTTTTTTCAGCTATGGCTATTTTTAAGTACTCAATTTCTATATTTTTATTTGCCCACTGTGCATTTCTACAAGTACTCTTTCACCTGCTTGCTGCACAATGCTGCACGTTTGCTTCTCTGAAAACCTAGCCCATTTAGCTACCCACCACCTTGTACTCATAGACACATTTATTGAGGAAGAACCCTCTGTATTCAAGCTATATAATCTGATCTTTCATGTCCTGCCAGAAAAATGCAAGGGACCCAAAGATACTATTCCTCCTTCCATGTGACTTCTCTTAGCTTCAGGTTTTCTACATCCTACTTTTCTCATAGATGTCTAGATACGAACCAAAGATAAGAAATAAGTCATATAGTTTGTTCTTTATTTGCTTAATACTTTTTTTGCTATCATTCTGGTACTAGGCTCTATACAAATATAACCTCATTTAATCCTTATAACCACTCTGAAAGGTAGGTGCAAGTAGGTACTATTATAGCTTCGTATTATGGCTCATATTTAAGCTGAGGAAACTGAGTCATGGGGATGTGAAGTATCTATAACTTGCCCCAAAGTCACACAAATAGCAAGTGGCAAAGTCACTTAAATTAATTTTGTCCTTAATACCGCTACTTTTATAAAATGTTAGTTTCCTAAGAGATACATTTTCATAAAATAAATCCTTCTAAAGAGACATTCATCATCTCTTTAAAACATAAAAACATTCCTTAGTATAATAAAAATGTTTTAAAGGAAAAAAATAAGGTATTCATCCCTTCATGCATTTTTTTCAACAATGGACTGAAGTGTGGGTGAGTCAGGCTTAGAGCATGCAGGACTCCATCTTTCATTCACCAACTAGAGTGTATCAGAATGACAGCTAGGGTTGAAATTTCCCTAACAGATAAAACAGTTGGATAAAGACTAAAAATCTTAGGTGTTTAGTTTTTAAAGAAGTGATCACTTTTCATCCGAGTTATATCCTTTGGATCCTAGCAATGGACTTAAAATACATATCATTTACTAGGACAGGCTTTTCCTTAAGGGGTCTTTCTAAAAGTGCCCATTCAGTTCTATTACATAATTATTTTGGTTGTGGTGTTTAGTGTGTTGCTTATCTAGAAATTCTTATAAAAATATGTTTTTAGTTATATAAAATCATCTTTAATTTTCCTGAAAATCCATTAATACTATATTGCATACATTTTAGAGAACATAGAAACACAAATATAAATGTTAACATTACTTTTTTAACCTTTATCTTTTCTGTTTTCAGTCTTTTTAGATGTTGAGGAATGGGAACATCTGGGATGCCTGTCAGTATACGTATTGTCATGGGGTTCAGCCATCCCATGACATGAATAGATTAGTTAATTTCAAGTCTAGATTAACAGAATTTACCATAATTTTTGTTTACAAAAAAATACTACCCAAGCCCAATAATTGTAAATATGTGTTCGTTGGCATATTGTTTTTTTTTTTATATTACAGTTGTTTTCAAAATCTGAGATATTTTATTTTATGCCCATAGGCTCCACTGGATCATACCAGTGACAAGTCTCTTCTTGATGCTAATTTTGAGGCAGGAAAGAAGAACTTTCTGCATTTGACAGATAAAGATGGTGAACAACCTCAAATATTGCTGGTAAACTATTTAGAAAGCCCTATATTCATAATTTTTGTGCACTATCGCCTACTACTTCGGAAGCAGTTTTCCAAAGGAAGGAGGAGAGATGAGTTTTGTAATTTATATATAATAAATTATTTTTCTATTGTATGTTGATTTGTTAGAAGTGTATATATTCATCTGGTTACGTTGGTCATCCATAGCACTGTTGCCATGCTGGGAATACAAATTGCCATCTTCAAAACTACCACCACAGCAGCAAGGGAAGGTGGTTCTTGGATAAGTTAAAATGCCACAAAAATCTCCTACTGTGTTTCAGTGGCCTTTCCTTTGGTTAAGCATGGCTTGGTTGCTGTAAATCTTTGGCACTTTGGCCAATCATTTTTGTATTAGGGGGAGGGATAGACACCTAGAATTCTCTACTTTGCCATTTTCACTCCTACTTTCCCCCTGCCTTTTGGGGAGCGGGGGATGACTAGTTTGTAAGTTATGTGATCTTTTTCTATTCTTTTAGTGTTTACTGCAATTCATATTTCCATAGGTTTTCCTGTCTGGTCCAGTGGCCATAGAAATCATCTATCCCAGTAACTCTCAATTTGAGGGGTATTTCTTTAAAAAGACTGAGAAAATCTGGTCTGATTTAACCTTGCTGTTCTATGGACTGAGGAAAGGAAAGCTCAGAGAATTTATGGACTTTTTCAGAACCTTTCTCTTCAATGAAATTTTTCTTAGGAAAAGTTCTATTTGATGCTTTTCATTTAGAAGTCTGTTGTGAATTAGAATGCCTCTCTGGACAGTAGGTAATAACTAAAGACAGGGCATCTGTACTGAAGCAGTATCAAAATATACTCTCTGACCTTCCTTAATCTCATCATTTATTTTTATGATATGAGAAGATTTTAATGAGTCTGACATTGAAATTAGCTATTAATTTAGGAACCTCTGGATTGACAGTTTGGGAATTTATGTTTTAAAATGCGTTATAATTACTCTTTAGCTGTCTTAATTGTTTATGCTGATTTTATATCCCTTAATCCTTTTTTGTCATTTTCCTCATTAATAAAGATTTCTTACTGGAGACAGTAGGAAACTATCCATTTAATCCAACACTTAACTGAGTATCCTCCACCTGCCAGGCCTGCTTGGCAGGAATGTAAAAATGAGTGATTGACTGTCAGTAAGGTTCACAATAGTACTTTTGATTTATTAGTATCAAAAATCTTATTTTGTGCAAACAATGTTTGAAACAGAATTAAAGAAAATTGAGAACATAAGAACTTTGGAAGGAGACATAAACACCTCTCTAAAGTGTTTTATTTCAGGCATTTTTCAAACATACCTACAGGAAAATAGTGAGGGTATACACTCCTTTAAATGTCTTGGTAATAACAGTAATAGTAATGCCTCAGCAATTAGTATATATTTTTTCTTTGTTTCAGCAACATTTACCATTCAGTAAATATTGGTTATGCTGCATTTTAGGAGGATTCCAGTGCTGGAGATGACAGTGTCCATGACAGATTTATAGGTCCACTTCCAAGAGAAGGTTCTGTCGGATCTACCAGTGATTATGTCAGCCAGAGTTACTCCTATTCATCTATTTTGAATAAATCAGAAACTGGTAAGATTCTTTGTTGTTGTTGTTGTAGTTGTTATATTTTTATGAAATATAGGGCATTAGGCCCAGAGTAATGTTAATGATCTCAAGCTTCATGCCTTTATATTATGGATTAGAAAACTGAATTAGAACAAGAATGTGGTTTCCCTTTTCTTCAGCCCATTGTTGTTTTTGTCATTACTGTCACTATTTAATAATAAAGTAAAAAATATTGAATATTGTATTTTTAAGGAAGACTTTTTCCTAATTTTCTATTTTGAATTTAATCCTACATTTTTATTTATTTATTTTTTTGGATATTGACTTCCTTTGAAAAGGAATATCTCTGTTACCTTTTTTAAGATTAGAGTAGACTCCAGGGGATACTTTCATTTTGAAGCAGATAGGCCAAGGTTATTTTATTAAACCTACTGTGTTATTTTTTAGTTTAATCATGTGTTTGAAATTAATCATGTACTTTAAAATTTCCTGTTGCCTTTTTACCAAACATGGTTAAAGCAGAGTTTTGAATTTTTTTCAATTTATTGAACTAATGCAGTTGCTTTACTTATATAAAAGTGTATTCATTTATATAGGGTCGATTAATTGCCTAAACATACAGTCATTTGGGGATACTTTTAAAAATGTTGGTTCCCAAGTGATGCAGATTTAGCTGCTCTGGAGTAGGCTGGATAAATTGCTTTTTGTTTTAAATAAGCAAATTTTGTTTTAGATTATTCTGAGATAGTTGGAATACTTTGAGAAAGTTCCAGTTTTAACAAATCAGGATTCTTGAATTTTGCCTTGTATTTTGACAACCAGTTTAGCCTTTATGCAAAAATATTTACAGAACTCCTGCTTTGTGCTGTATGTACTTTATGGCTGTTTGATGCCTATAAATTCCTAAAGACTAAAACATACTTAAAATTTTTTTTCTCTGATTATACAAATGTAATACATGTTTATTATCATACTATAAAATGAAAAACGTGAAGATCACTTATAGTACTCCCAGAACTACTTTTAGTGATTTATTTATTTTTGTCTTTCTTCTATAATTTTGCTTTTAAGAAAGTAGGGTAATCATGATATTAGCAGATTTTTATTTTATATTTTTCACTTACTACTGTAGAGGGAGCATTTTTGAATGCTCTTAAATGATATTTTAATATGAAGTTGTAAATGGCTAAAAATTAGTATTTCTTTCGTTGTATGGTTTAGGTATTTAAACTGTGTATTATGTTATAATGAACATTCTTGCACATAAATTTTTATTTTCATCTCTTATTGTTTCCTTAAGGTAAGTTCCTAGAAATTGAATTACTAAGTTTGAATTTATTTTTTGAAATTTTAGAGGCCTTTGATATACATTGTCATGTAATCATAGTTTTCATTCTCAATTAATGTTCCCCACACATCTCTACTCGTTTCTCCTACCTGTACATTTTCCTCAAGTGTTGTGGATAAAAGTAATCTGTGAGCATCATCCCAAGGAGTTGTGGTTCAAAACTTATTTTGTTAGTGACTGTTGAATTTGCATTTTCTTTAAGAAATTAATGTAAATCTTGGTCCTGTATACAAAAATACAAAATGTTTTCATTGGAAAAATGCTCTCATGATTTCACTTCGGCTTTCAAAACACATTTCTCTATAATGCAGTGGGTTTGGAGATTTAACATAATCTTTTCTGTTTTCCTTGCCTACCAACTCCCTCTGGTAGCCAGCCATTGTTGATAAAAAATTGTTGGAGGTGGGGAGGTGTGAATTTTGAGAAATAGGAGTGGATTGAAGGCTGATATGGACTTGGATGTGATTAGAAACTATAAAACTGGGGTATTTCATCATTTAAATCCACAATATCTGTGTCTGCCCAATTTCCTTAACAATTCTTTTATCTACTCCAGGAGTTTGCCTGTTACATTCCTATTTCATTTGGCCTGTTACATGTTAAATGTTCAGTATTTCTGCATGTATCCTCTACAGAATGACATATATTCTCACATTCTTCCCCCTTTACTGGCTTATACTTAACAATATTGATTCAAAGCTATTTTAGATGTAGGACCCACTTGATAATAGTTGTTATTTGAAGTTTGTCAATTTATACAGTGCGTACTAACAAAAGATTTCTATTAATTCAGTAGCATTTTATTCTTATTAGTCTTACTAAAATCTTTATATATTTTAAGAAAAATAGTAGTACATTTATGGTTCTAAGTCAAATACAAAAGGCTGTATGTTTCTACATGATTTTATTGCTAATGGTAATATCAGTGAGCAAACGCAAAAATGAATTGTCATTCCTCCCTTCTTCGCTTAAACCCCTCCCCCCATCACCCCTTTTTTAAGGCCAGGGAAGGGAAACAAGATCATAAATAAATGGTACATGATTGCTCTGTAAGGTATATAAAGGACAAGTAGTATTCATTTACTTTTAAAGCGATAGGTAGAGTGGTTGTCCGTAACAGTTGAGGAATTGGAGGAAAGAGATGGAGAAGAAGGCAAATCCCAGGCAATCTCTGCAGAGAAGAAGGAGGTGTAGAACAACCTGTTCTCCTGGTGTTGTTGTTCATGGGGAAGAGTCTGTTTATATGAACTAAGAATGAGATAATGCTTTTCATTATTAATAATCAGACCGACCAAATATATTAGATTTGAGTTACTCGCAGGTCTTAGGCACTTCCCCCTCATGTGTGTCTGCTGCTGTGCCAAGTAGTAGAATAGAGAAATCCGATCCAATCCTTGCCCTCGCAGTCTATTGGAGAAAATATATAAATAAATAGGTAATTACAGAACAGTGAAGTCTCTGATACAGGTTAAGGACAGGATGCTGTGAAAACAACTCAGATGGGGGGTGGTTAGGAATTGAAGTGGTTTATAATAATAAAACAATGTAGAGTAAAATATATAAACACATTGTTATTAAAATAAAGATGAAAGCCTTTGGAAATCTAAGCTTGAACCTTAGTCCAGTGTGAAAAGTGGGTAGCTACTTGGCCTGTTCTTAGAATCATACAGGTACAGATAATGTGGAATCTATTCCTCTTTTTCACAACTGCCCAAGATTTATTGTGCATATTTTTTTGGTCCTTTCATCACCTTCTTTAGCAATGTAGGTATCCACAGAGCCTACCGTTTCTAAAGATATTTTTTTTTCAGTTGTTGGGAATTTGAAAAAGAGTTTTGAAAAGATTTGGTGAAGATCTTCAGGATCTTTTGAGAAAAGATATATTTTTTTGAGACAACCAAGTCATTCATTATTAGGTAGGAGTAAGTTTATTAAGCAAGGTGTTTACCACATTTTGTTTACATATTGAAGTGTAATTAAAATGAGGAGACTGATTTTTTTTTTTTTTTGTATATGAGTATCTCATAAACTGGACCTGAAGTACCACTTCAAAAGAGAAGTTCTAAAAATGTTTCAGCAGTGGTAGCTATATCCAGTTACACATATAGAGCTAAGAAGTACTTTTAATCATTCACTTATATTTGAAGTTCATGTAAGTTCTTTTTCTTTTCTCTCTTCTCTCTACTTCTCTCTCTGACTTCTTACTTTATAGTTACTCTGCATAGCATGCTGATCTATAGAATCTGAAACTTTATGGCTTATTAAAATAGAGGAAATTATTCTGGGTTTTCATGTAATGAATTATCTCATTATTAATTCTTCATAGAAATTTGTTTATGGGGCCTGATGACAGGGGTAATGGGTTCGGTTCAGTCTTCCTACATTGGGCATATGTGATAGTTAAAGTGGATGTGTTCATACTTTTTCATTTTAATACATAACATCTAGATTTGGGAAACATTTTTATGTCAATTAAACATCATATTAAGCATTTCTGTTAAAATTTTATTATGGTATATAATATCCATGGATATATCTGGACATATATAACAAGATACCCTGACTTCTACTGAGAAGCAAGGTTTATATAGTATATATATTAGAAATGGGGTCTTTTTAGGGGCTGATGAAAAAATCGAAATAATTTCCAACTGAATAACCTTAACCTCTCAGTTTACCATGTATCAAATCCTTAAGTTCTCAATTGTTTTTAAATATAAATGCTGATTTATGTTTGTGTTTTCTTTTTAAAGGATATGTGGGATTAGTAAACCAAGCAATGACTTGCTATTTGAATAGCCTTTTACAAACACTTTTTATGACTCCAGAATTTAGAAATGCATTATATAAGTAAGTATTCAAAACAATTCTAAAAGTAAAACTTATTGAAGAATGAAAAAATATAGTTTTTAACTAATAAAATCTAATTTATCTTATTGCAGTTATTTGTAAAGTGTGGGTCATTTCTCACTTCATAAGACACACCTTCTTGAATAGTATATAAGAAAAAGATTTTATGGGAGATTGGCATATGAAAATTTTCTGGGGAGAAAGAATTGCGTAGACAGCAAAGGATAAAATTCATAAGATTTACATTTGAGATAAATTATTGTATATTAACTTCCCTTTCTTACAACTTTAATTTCTTTATGAAGAAACATGTTATCTGCTTTCAAGATAATTCAAATGTGTAGACCATTTTTTTCCCCTCCACTTCTCAATTCAAGAAACAAAGTTGTCTTTTTAAACTTTCAAACTTTTTTAGTTAATATATAATGCAACTGTTCTGTATTTTGTGTTTGTGTGTGTGTTTCTAAAAAAGACTGTATATACATCCGATACATGCTCTGTGAAAGAAGTCCATATTTAAATAAACCCTAAAGTCAGGCATTTATTTTTATGAGTAACTATTAGAATACATTTAGTATGCCCTTGCTTTGTATGTTTTCTTTAAGATATACATAACTTTTATTTTTTTAAATACTTTAAAGTACAAATAAACTGATTTCTTTCCTTTATTGTGTTACTTTTGAGTAACATCTTTGAAATTACTACACAATCTATTTAAAGTATTTTGGGAACTTTTAATATTGGTCATATTACCATTATGTTCATATGTAAACTCACTAATTTGAATTTACTTTTATAAAAGTTGACATATTTTTCATTCAGCAAGTATTAGTTAGCCAGTGGTATTTATATGCTAGGAACCTGGTGAATAGAGATAAAGTTATAAACAAGGCCTTTGTTCATGAGTAAGTTACAGATCTCCACAATAGCAACGTGTATGTATGAAATAGTTTCAGTAACATTTAAGAATAGGTAAATGCCATTATAGTTTAGAGAAAAGGGAGATTAATGATACTTGGAGAAGTGGCTTAATATAGAATATAGAATTTGAGGTCATGAAGCTAGATATGGTTTGGCCAGGCTGAGAAGAAAGAGACAACATCACAGATAGGACTTTCAAGAGCAAAAATGAGTAATAGTGCTACCTGAATGTTAGTTATTATTAGTTTATATCAGACACCATAGTGAGCACATTATATGTAGACTCATTTAATTCATGGTAACTGTATATGAATTAGACCATGTTATTATCCACATTTTACAAAGGAGGTAACTGAAGGCACAGAGAGGTTAAGTACTTTGCCAGAGGCCACGGTGCTAGGAGTGGCACACCCAATAGATGTCATAATCCATTTCCCTATTCTGCCTGTATTGTAGCTGATGTCAGTAAGTATAATATGTCACAGGGGCCTCCAGTATATCAGCATAACTGGAGTTTTTGTCAGAGTACTGGAAGTTGAGGAAATAGAAGTCTGGAGCCTGCCCTCAAAACTAGAACAAACTGCATAGTCTAGGGTTATGTGCCTGCTTTGACGAGTAGTACATAGGAGGGGAGATCCCAGGAACTTGATTAATCATGGGTCCCTTGAAAGTGGTCTTTAAATTTATATCACTGTGGAGAAGATTAAGAGCATAGCCAGGGCTACTCATTCAACAGTAAACATATATTGGCTACTTAATATGTACAAAGCACTCTCTTAGGCACAGACATTTTGGCAGTAAATGAAACAGAGTCCCTCCCTTAGACCTTCCATTGGTCATCTTACATAACTGAGTTCATTTCACAGTCATTTATGCTACAAAGAAAATAAAGCAGTAATGTGGAAAGAGTTGTCAGGAGTTGGAGTTGAGTAGTCAGGGAGGGCCTCTCTAAGGAATTACCATGTGAATAGACTTCACGGGAGCCAATGCTCTGAAGATTTGGGGGAAGAGCACTCAAGGCAGACAGAACTACAAGTGCAGAAGTCTTTGAGGAAAAAAAGAAATGCATTGTGACTGGAACCCTCTGAGTGAGAAGGGGGAGTGAGACAAGATTAAAGAGAAAGGCCAAATTCCTTGGGGATCTTAAGTTAAGAGTGATGCTTATTGCAGGTAGAGAATCAAACTCTGAGTGTCTGATGATGTTTCATAATGTAGAACCAAGGAAGCGATAACTTGTTGAAAAGGCTGGGTTCTGTTGGGCTACAGACAAGGGTAGCATTAGCATTAAAGAATAGAAATCTATTTGTTTCATTTTCTTCACTTATTACATGATAACCAACACAGACTCTACCACTTTAAATGTGGAGGCATTATAAACCTGAATCCCCCAATCTTATTTTTTCCATGGATCTCAAGTCCTTTGGTTAAAAATTTGCTTGTTATTGAGACAGTCCCTGTAGTTAGGGCAAAACTAATAATGTTTATCATAAGTTTATGAGGTTAAAAATTTTATCTGGATTATTTTATTACATTCTCTTTTTAAAACATTTTCTTTTAGAAAATTTCAAATATATTCAAAAATAGTGAAGTAGTGTAATGAATTTTTCTATACCTATCACCCAGCTTTGAATAGTATCAACTCACGATCAGTCGTTTTTATAAATAATCCTCCACTCTGATTTTTGGAAGTATTCTCCCATTGTATCATCTGTAAATTTTATCTCAGGTCAGTGCTAAGATTTCCCTAATTTCCTCATAATTTTTTAAAACACTCTTCAAATCAAGATCCAAACAAGATCCATGGATTGAAATTGATTGGTATGGCATTTAATCTATTTTTAATCCCCTTCCATCTTTTTTCTCCTTTGTAATTTATTATTTTAATATATATATGTATATATGTATATAGAAAACTGATAATTGTCCTGTAGTTTTCAACAGTTTGGATTTTGATGGTTGAATGCTGCCAGGGTCATTTAATATTGTTCTCCCTATATTTTTTTCTGAATCAATAATTAGGACGAGAGACTTGATCAGATTCAAATTTGATGATTCCTCTAAATGTGCTGTGTCTTTCACTCATGTTACTTTCTCATGCCTTTTCTTGTTATAAAATCTAAATTTCTTCTGAATTTATGAATTGGAGAAAAACTGTTTCATTAGATATGAATAGCTTCAATTAATAGCCAAACTGTATAGCCACCAGAGTTAGGATCTTAGATTATTATGAGGTTAATATTAATTATGCTTTAAAGAATAAAAATATTTTATAATTTTCAATCATTTCATTTTAATAGGTGGGAATTTGAAGAATCTGAAGAAGACCCAGTGACAAGTATCCCATACCAACTACAAAGGCTTTTTGTATTGTTACAAACCAGCAAAAAGAGAGCAATTGAAACCACAGATGTTACAAGGAGCTTTGGATGGGATAGTAGTGAGGGTACTAATTCTTTTGTAATGATAAGTATTTCTAATATTCAAAGGAATTCTGGGATACAGTATTATAAACAAATAACAAAATACAAATTAAGAACTAATTAATTTTACCTTAAACATTTTTATTGCTTTTTGCTGGGATTTAAAAATGACTAATTTAAAAGATTTAAGCTCTGAGGGGTAAATTTTTGATCAATTAAATATTTCTTATAAAGTATATTTGGTTATACTCTATGTAAAACTAAAATTTTTAAAGTTTGTAAGATTTTTCTTTACAGTGAAAAATAACAAAAATAGCAAATGTTCATAGCACCAAAAAGCATGTTACCTATAAAATGCTGAGGTCTCTTGATTTTTTACCCCCTTTTCATGACTGTAGTGTATATTTTGTGTTCCTTTTAAATTTGGCATTTTCTGTAGACTTTTCCCATGTTTCTGACATTTGCTTTTAATCAAGTTAACATTTTATTGCACTAAATTTATTGCTGTTTTTAATTAAATTTTATATTAAAATAGCTTGGCAGCAGCACGATGTGCAAGAACTGTGCAGAGTCATGTTCGATGCTTTGGAGCAGAAATGGAAACAAACAGAACAGGTAATTTATCTCTCTCAATTTGGGGAGAGTGTTTTCTAATAAATAATTCATTACTTTAAAATATTGAAATGTTTTAACTTGGGCATAGTTCAGTTGTTAAAGTACTAAATGGGGAATTGAAAGTAGTAGGTTCTCACTTGGCCATGAACTGAGTCATAGAAATTCTCATTAAACCATCCTAGACCCTAGTTTCCTCATCTTTAAAATAAGGATGTTGGGCCCTATTATCCACATGGTCTCTTTTTAGCTAAAAACTGTATAGTGTGTGTGTGTGTGTGTGTGTGTGTGTGTGAGAGAGAGAGAGAGAGGAGAGAGAGATTTGGGGGGATTTTTTAACCAGTATTTTCAGATATTTACTAAGTAATTTACATGTTTTATAATCTGTAACATAAAGTACATTCATCAAGCATTACCTTTGTTTTGACCAATGGGATATAGCCATGTGGTTTGACATTTAGAATCCTTGTTAATCTCATTCTTTTTATCCAGTAGAAGCAGGAACAGGTTAGATGATGGGAGGACATTAGATATATCATTGGATTAAGGAGTAGGGCTGAACTGGATGGGGCTCAGGACACAGTAGAGGATTTATACTGGGTATAGCGAGAGAGGATTGTAGGGACAAAAAAGAGGAAGAATCTGGAATATAGCCTTGAGGGTCTACTGTCTGATTGGAAAAATTACAATAGCTTGGACGAGAGTTTTTCAAACCACAGATTGTGATCCATTTATGGGTTATGAAATCAGTTTAGTCACTCTGCACTAGCACTTAAAAACTGGAATAGAAAAGTATAAGAGAGCATCACATAAGTAAGGATAAGTATTGTATTATCCAACTTCTGTAACAGTTGCATGTACTAGTTGCAAGGAAAAAAATTTTTTTCTGTGGATTACTATCAAAACTGAAAAACACTGGATTGAAACACCAGGAAATGCTCTTCCAGATGCAGAAGATAATCATATAGGACTGGAGCAGGTAAATGAAGAATCCTTCATTAAATAAATAGTATTAAGAGTAGAAATGTTGGTGGATCCTGGTTGAAGGCTTATAAGTCCTAGACATCTGAAGAAATGTAAATTTATGAAAGAGGTAAATTGTAATGTGCTTTCTTCTTGTCTATTCTTAAGAGATATTGAAAAAAATTGAGTTCATTTAGTGATCTAGTTTCTCTACATAATCCTATGGAATTGTGTTTTAGTAACTTTATATAGATGATATTAGAGTGCTGTTTCTTCTTCATAGGTCTGAAGTTACCCTTCCTCTTGTTACTTCTGTCTGTAGGTCAACACTTCCATTCAGATCAGCTGGGGCATCCCCACTGAGTTCCAAATTTGGGTACAAGAATTTTGAGGCAAGACTGTTCACATGGCAGGTTCTTAGGGAGTTATGTACCTTCTTTGGTTCAGAACAGCCCTAGTTGGCTGAGTGTGGGGAGTAGGTGAGAAAGCTGTTCTTTTAGATATTTTGAAGGGAGTGTGGAGTTTAAGCTTTTTAAAAATTTCTACACATTTAAAAAAGTAGTATGTTCTTCTTAAAATTGTTTTATATATATTACTGAAAGTTAAAAAGTTTTATTCGCATCTTGAGCTAGAAGATATAATTTTAGAAATCAGTGTATTATTGTGAGAGTGACAATATGCATATGTAAAGCTATAAAAACAACTAGTTATTTAACTAATTGTCAACATGCCTAAAGTGGTAGATTAGGATATAGCTTCATCCTAATGAAAAGATTTGAGGCTCAATAGTATAATAAATTAGTAACTTATTCAACAGAACATTTATTAATAATGGGATTTTTAATATATGAAAATTGAAATAGTTTTTGTACATTGATTTTTAAATTAGTGTTAATCTAATTTTATTTTTAGTTGATTTTTATCAAGTCTCGATTTTCTCAATAGAGTTTCAGCCAGATCTTAAAGCTTTCTAAAACTTTAATGGTAAGAATGAATGTTCTGTTGTAACTCATTTTTAAAAGCATGAATTATTGTGTTTTCACATTTTAAAAATTATTTTTAAGGAATACTGTTTAAAATGTAAATGTTCTTATTTTTAGGCTGATCTTATAAATGAACTGTATCAAGGCAAGCTGAAGGACTACGTCAGATGTCTAGAATGTGGTTATGAGGGCTGGAGAATCGACACATATCTTGATATTCCATTGGTCATCCGACCTTATGGGTCCAGCCAAGCATTTGCTAGTGTGGTGTGTACCTTTCTGCTGACTGCTTGTGTATCCATATGCAGAATACATAATAGCACAGTGATATAATCTATTGTAAGGTAAGTATCATCCTAGATACACCTTCTTGGGTTGTTAGCCATTCCTGCATTTGAACTAGCAAGACTAGAAGGTTTTTTATCCTTCAATGAGTCCTAATAGTGCATGTATAAGAGGGAAAGTGAATGCATATGTATTGCCTCATGTCTCAGTATTTTATTTATTTTATTCTTTCTGATAGGTGAGTAGATTATGTTACTCTATTATTATTTTTTTTTACCTCTAAATAGTCTGTTTTGTAAATGCTATTTTTTGGATTTTTTATTTTTATTTTTTTGCATTGGAAAGTACATTTTGTTTGGGGAACATTATTTTGTTCCATACACTTTTAAAATTTGAAAAATAACCTTTGGTTCTATGATAAACAGAGTCTACAGCTTTTAAAGGAGCATCCCTATTCCAAAATTTAATTTAAAACCATGTATTGTATAAGCTGATAATTTGAAGAATCGAAACTGTATATAATTAGTTTATTTTTATATTGAGTAAGTGGGAGATTATCTAAGATTTTCTTCTTCCTGTTATCCATTTCTTAATTGCTTTTTGGTGTTTTATTATTGCATTTTATTCTTATGTGTGTTTACTTATATAAGAGGAGAGTCATAGAAGGAGTGAAGTTGATACTTAAAATGAGAGTGTTCAGAAACACTTATTTTGAACCTATTATGAGCCGAGGGTATCTTTCAGAGCTAACCAAGACATCTAGAAAAGTAGAATTTCATCATGATGTTTTGGGTTTTATTTATATTGCTAACAAGCTGAGGGTGGCTTGCAGCTAAAATCAGTGTTATTAAAGCTAGTCCGTACTTAGTTTTCAAAAGTAGTGCTACACAAATGGTTTAGTCTTCTGGTCTCTGGGACGATTGATTCCCTTTGCTTTTTTCCTCCTGCTTTTATACGGCTATCAGAAAATAATCAGCAAGAAGTTATAGAAGCAGTCAGTGGAATCCAAGTAAAAGACATTTTCTGGGTAGTGGAAGATCAAGATTCTTTTCCTCCACTATTTTCAGTCCACTTCCTGAATAGATTTGAAACTTTTTGTTAAATACTTAGTATTACCTTCATAAACTGTTACTTTAGGTATATGAGATTCCTCATGGTTTGAGTGACTGTTTTTGTTTTTCATTTTTGTTTTGTTTTTACTTTATTTTGATAGTTTAACGTAGAAATGATGTACTGAAAAACCATTGAAAATTGGTTAACACTTGTCTTTCAGTGATTTATTTTCTCATTTTTAAATATTAGCATTTCTTTAGCAAAATGTACTATGGAAATATTTGATAATCCCCAGGATACAGAATATTTTTTCTATTTTGTTTATGGAAGTATTTATGAAGGATTTTTTTATGTGTACATTCAGTTTTTTAATATATCAATTGAATGTTGAAGCTAGTTTTATTTGTGGTGTTATGTTGCATTATTATATTTGAGTATTCAAATATAAATGCTTAGCTAAATTTTTGTCATTATTTAGTCACCTGTTAAATTGCCTCCACTCCCTTAAGTACATTATAGACACAGCTGTGAAGCGATTTAGAGGATACTTTTGGAGAAGTGAAAAAACTCACATTTGTAAATGGAATTCTCCAAGGGTAGTATCCTCCATTGATATAGGGATGGTGATGATAGTAGTGGTGGTGGTGATCCAGTGGGAATTGGAAGTTACAGTTATGAGGCAGTATGTAAGCAGATTTATAACAAACATGCACTAATAGGGCTTGCAGAAGGCAATTTAAAACTTCCTAGACTTTGTTGAAATCTCTTGAGGGAAATAACAGCAGATGAAACTACCCAAGATAGGGGTTCTAAGGAGGATACTACCTTCGGAGAACTTTAGTTAGAGGTAAGTGATTTACCATTATTTTCTGAATTCAGAACCTATAACCTATACTACTTAAGTTGCAGAAATTATCACACAGCATTTAAAATTAGTTTTATATCACTGTTTGCCATTGTGTATTTTGTTAATTTTATGTGTTTTAAATGAATTTGGTATAAATGTGGATTATAAAAATCTAGTTAAAAGATGCATTATAAAATCTCATTAAGGCTATCTATAATATTTGAATTGACTTGAACTCTTAACTTGAATTGAACTTTTAAAATTTATATTCCTACTTTTAATTATAGATTGTGGTATTTTTATCTTATTGGATATATACACACAAATATAAACACAAATGCACACTTGTATACACACATATACATACATACACATACAACATTGATGGTTATATGCTTTGTTTATTCTATGTCTGTTCAGTGAACTGCAATATTATATATGTGCCTATACAGTGAGGTTAACAGCTGATGTTTAATTTCAGACAATTAGGTCTGTGGTTCTGTTAAAAATTAAAGATTTTTTTCTGTTTTTTTTTTTAACTATCTGAAACATCTACTTTCTGGAGTTGTTTTTGTCCATGCTCAAATAAATTACTTAATAATATTTAAGATTAAAATGTGAATAGAATTAGCACTTAGCTAATTTTCCTTATAACATCTATAATCAATTTTTATGGTCATTTTCAGCATGACTGATAGAGGACTGTTTTTAATGAGTGCTAGTAATGCCTACAATTTTAAAAAAGTTTTTCATCATAATATTTTCCTTATGGAATTATTTTTTAGTTATTGTAACTGTGATATTTATTACATTTCTGGTCTTCATTTTACCTGATCAAGTAGGGAATCAATATTTAAGGGCTCTTCTGCCATTATCTCTCAGATTGAGTACTGTTCAACACCAGTCTCTAGCAGAATTTAATAGATGTTCAGGAGAAGGTTTCTTTGATTAAATAAATTTGGGAAACTGTATAACTATAATCTTCTTTAGGAATTTCACAGTGCATATTTTGTTTTAAATGCCCTGAGGATTCCTGTAGTAGAGAAATTTGTTTAACTTTATTTAACCCAGCATTGTCTTTCTCTGTGGGATATCTGTTAATATTTCAAGGAACACTTGGATTCTGAGAAACATATTTTAGGAAGTGCTTCATTAGAGTAAAGTGATTTGAGGAATGTTGCTACTTTATCATTTATGTGCTTAGGACGTTCAGGTGGAGTGAGAATACTGAAATATGTGTTTTAATTTCCTGCTTTAATATATTTTAGTTATTAATCCTAAAAAATAAATATCAGCTGAAAATTGTTAGTTATTTTAAAAATTTTGTTCTTAGTAATTTGTTAGGAAATTGGAACATTTTATTTTTACCCATTGGCGCTGTCTATATAAAACTAGTCTTTCTGAATTTCAGGATCAAAGAAACCTTGAATCTACTCATTGCTAAGCTCATTTGAGAATATATTGTTGTAAGGACATAGTCCTACATACGTTCTCATGATACATAAAAATTAGAAACTTTTTTTTGGTTAAGTATATTTTATAAACTAAACAAAAATGATATAGCTTCATGTTTGATAACTAAGGAAATGCGTTTCTATTTAACAGTAAAATTTTAAGACTGTCTTTTTAAGGGGTTCTTTTGTCATTTAACATAATTATTAGTTTGTCTGCTCTGGCAGATACTGTTCTAGGCCATTTTCTATTAGGTTACTTTTATTCTGTTATTGGGTAAGTACATTTAAATCTGTTTATTATGGCAAAATATGTTCAGAAGTATGAAATTGGGGTTAGCTATATGTTTCCATGTAGTGTCTTTGGAAAGATCAGATTATGTTAAAAGACTTTTGTTCCCTAAGTAAAAGGTATGATGATTATATTAAAGTTTTGAATGGAAAGTTTTAAAATTCATAAATATTTATGAAATCATAAGCATTTCAAGTGTTTAGTGTATACAAGTTTATATCAGAAGCCCTATCTTGATTTAGCAGGTGATTTGGATATTCTTAGGTGGTTGGCTTAGCCACATAACTCATTTGGATGGTGGAATGGTCCAACCTTTTCCAAATTTGTAAGCATCACATAAAGAAAAGTAAATCTCTTCCACAGACTCTACCCTCATTTTTCTAGGAATTTGTGTGGTTGGACATAGTGGGAACCAGTTTAAAAAAGTGGGGAATTCTGCTTTCAGGAAGATGGAGTAGGTGTATATTGCCCTATTCTTCCTGCTAAAACAACTGAAAATCGTGAATGTTGTATATAAAATAAACGTAAAAAAGAAGATTCTGAAAGATATAAAAAAGTATAAAGACTAGGGACCTCCAGGACTCGAGAAATGACATGGAGTTAATTCCTTGGGTTTTCTTTTTGCCTACTATATCCCAGATTTGGAGCTGAAGAAGTTGGCAGCCTAGAAACAATAGGCACTAACTAAAAGGTCTGTTCTCTGTAATCAAAAGACCAGAAAAGGGACAGTCTACAAAGCAGAAAACTTTTATATAGTAACTGCTTTGCTCTAGCTGAACACCACAGAAAGACTGTGGCCCCTACCCCAACACTTGCCAGCCAAAGCTGAGGGAGGATCCTAAACTTCCAACTTCATCAAGTTGTAACAGGGTTCTCTAAACTGCCACCATGGTGTTTTTAGGGAAGGCTAGGTAGTAAGCCAGGAGTATCATTCTCTGCTGGGCAAGAATGAACCTCGCACTACCATTCTCCTATTCCCCTGGTTCACTGCCACTGGAGACCACATGGGAAGCCTGCCCTGCCACTCCCACCTGGCAGTAAGGAGAAGTTCCTTTCCCTTCCCTCTGAAGTGATTCCTACAGGAGAGTCAGGACTTGACCACTTCTTAGTATAAGGACCCTCACCCCCTCCTACCTGTGGTGTCAGTGGAGGCCAAAAGTGGAGCAATAGTGAGATACTGTTGCCCCTCAACAGCCAAGGTGATATCAGCAGAGGTCTGTTGAGCAGCCAGAATCTCTACCCTTGCCCAGTACTAATGAGGAGGCTCTCCCTACCTCAGGTGTCAGTAGAGGCCAAGTGGGAAACCTGGACTTCTACCTGGCATAATGAGGCAGGGCCCTTCTTTTCTGCTGGGGTAGTGTCAAGTGACCAGCCGAACCAGAAGATTTATATAGGGTCCAGAATCTAAAATACCCAAAATGTCTAGGTTTCAATTAAAAAAAAAAAAAATCTCTACTTACTAAGAATCAAGGAAATCTCATTTTGAATGAAAGGAGAGACAATCAACAAACACTGAAATGGCAGATATTAGAATTATCTGGCGAATATTTTAAAGCAGCTATCATACAAATATTTCAGTGAGAGATCCCAAACCCACTGGAAACAAGTGAAAAACTAGAAGGTCTTAGGAAAGAAATAGCAGATATAAAGAAAAATGAAATGGGAATTTAGAACTGAAAAATACAATAACCAAAAGTTTAAAAACTCAGTGGACAGGCTCAACAGCAGAATGGAAGAGAGAGTAGAAAGAATCAGTAAATTAACTTGAAGATAGAGCATAGAAATTACCAGAGAGAAATAACAGGGAGAAAATAGACTGAGGGGGGGAAAAGTTCTAAAGGAACATATGGGACTATAATAGAAGATCTAACATTTGTATCGGAGTCCTGGAAGGAGAGGATAAAAAAGGCAGGGCTGGAAATATACTCAAAAAAACAATTGCTGAAAAGTCCCCAGATTTGGCAAAAGTCATAAACCTATAGATCCAAGAAGTTGAGCAAACCCCGTACAGGATAAGCCAAAAGAAGTCTGTCAAAGCCAATTATAGTCAGATTTCTTAAAACTAAAGACAAAATATCTTGAAAGCAGCAAGTGAGCATTCTTATGGGGAAAAACACTCTTATTTTCATAAGGAGATTTGTCAGGAAAAACTATGGAGGCCAGAGGGAAGTGGCACATTTTTTCAGGTGTTGAAAGACAAGAACTGTCAACTAGACTCTTAGGGGAAATATTCTTCAGGAACGAAGGGGAAATCAAGATGGTCTTGGATGAGGGAACATCAAAAGAATTTGTCACCAGCAGACCTAACTTTTAAAAATGTCTAGAGAAAGTTTTCGAAACAGAAAGGAAATGAAAAAAGTAGACATCTTGGAACATTAGGAAATGAAGGAAATATGATAAACAAAAATCTGGGTAAATAGAATAGGCTTTCCCTCTCTTGAGTTTTCTAAATTATGTTTGAAGTTTGAACCAAATTATAATGCCACCTAGTGTGATTCTAAATACATGTAAGGGAAATATTTAAGACAATTACATTGTATATGGAAGAGGGTAAGAAGACATATAGTGAAGTAAAGTTTCTGTGTTTCACTTGAACTGGTAAAAGGATGGTACCAGTAGACTGTTAACTTATGTGTATATAATACCTAGAACAACTACTAAAAAAGGAATGCACTCAGAAACACTACAAGTAGATCAGAATAGAATTTTTTAAATGTTCAGGTAATCCACAGGAAGGCAGGAGAAAGAAAGAAAAAAAAAACTAAAATAGCGGACTTAAGTTACATGTAAGGGGTCTAACTATACCAACTAAAAGGTCGAGATCAGCATATCAGATTAAAAAACATGATGGAGTAGTTAGTATGCTATCTACAGAAAGCGCCCTTCAAATATATTGATACAGACAGGTTGAAAGGAAAAGGAAGGAAAATAATGTTCATATAAACATTAATCAAGTGAAATGAGAAATGACTGTGTTAAATCAGAAAAAGTAGACTTTAGAGCACAAAAAATTACTAGTGACAGAGATGGGCATTATATAATGATAAATTATATAATGATAAAATATCAAGAAGATAGCAATCCATAAATGTGTATCAAATAAATAGAACTACAAAATATTTAAAGCAAAAACTGCCCAAACTGAAAGTAGAAATTAACACATCTATAATTGTAGTTGGAGACTTCAAGGCCCATTTCTCAATAATTGATAGGTAGAATCTCTAGACAGAAAATTTAGCTAACATACAGAACTCAACAACAACATCAACCAACGGATCTAATTGACATTTATAAAAATTCATACTCAACAATAGTAGAGTATACATTCTTTTCAAGTGCCCATGGACTTTATACCAGAATGGACTATACCCTGGGTCGTAAAACAAAATACTCAACCAATTTAGAAGTGTTAAACTCATAAAGTATATGTTTTTTTAACGAGAGTGGAATCAAATTGGAAATCATTAACAGAAAGATAACTGGAAAATCACCTAATACTTGAAAGATAAATAACACACTTCTAAATAATTCATGAATCAAAGAGAAAGTTTCAAGGGAAATTTTTTAAAAAATACTTTGAACTATATGAAAATATAACATCAAAAATTTTGAGATGCAGCTAAAGCAGTACTAAGAGGAAACCTTAGAGCATTAAATGCTAATAATTAGTAAAATGCTTACATTAGTAAAAAGGAGAAAAAGTTTTGACTTGATACTCTAAGCCCCATCTAACCTGGAAAAAGAACAAAAGAAACCCAAAGCAAGCAGAAGAAAAGACAAAATAAAAGAGCAGAAAACAGTGAAATTGAAAACAATAAAAATCAACAAGACAACTAATTCTTTGAAAAGATCAATACAATTTTTAAACCTATAAGCAAGACCAACAGAGAAAAAGAAGAGGTAGAGAAGGCAGAAATTTCCAGTGTTAGGAATTAAATGAATACCACCATTGGCCTTGCAGGTATCAAAAGAATAAGGGACTACAGCGGACAACTCCACAAACATAAATTTGATAACTCAGATGAAATGAACCAGTGCCTTAAAAAGGACAAACTGCAACTCACCAGTATGAAATAGATAATTTCAGTAGCCTTGTAACCGTTAAGGTTTTCATAATTAAAAATTTCTCAAAACAGAAACCTCCAAGTCGGATGATTTTACTGGAGACTTGGACGAAACATTTTAGAGCGATGAACATCAGTTCTACACAGTCTCTTCCAAAAAAAAAGAAATAGAGGGAACCATTTCCAATTTATTTTATGAAGCTAGTTTTATCCTGATAAACCAAAGACTGTTAAAACAAAGAGCAACAACACCAAAACTATGACCAAGCCAGTATCCTTAAAGGCATCTAGATGGAAAAATCCTTACCAAAATATTGCAGATAGAATTAAGCAATATAGAAAAATGATTATATACCATGACCAAATAGAGTTCATTCCAGAGATTCAAGGCTGATCAGGACTTAAAAATCAATGAGTTAATATACCATAATAACAGGCAAAAGAATAAAATTTACATGATACATCAATTGACTCGGAAAACTCACTTGACAAAATTCAATATCCACTCATGATACAAACTCTCAAAAACTAAGAATAAAGGATAATTTTCTCACCTGGTTAAAAAACATTCAAAAAACCTACAGCCGAGATCACACTTCATGGTGAAAGACTGAATGTTTTCCCCATAGAATGTCAGGGTTGTCTAGGCAGTCACTACTCTTATTCAACATAGTACTGGAAGTCCTAGCCAACACAGTAAGGCAAGAGGAAATGAAAAGCATATAAATTAAAGGAAGAATTTAAATGTTCCTTCCCCCTTTTTAGATAACATGATAACATGATGTTTTATGTAAAAGCTCCCAAAGCATCAAAAAAAAAAAAAAATTCTAGAAATAATGAGTGAGTTTAGCAAGGTAGCAGGGCATAAACCTATGCAAAAATCGACTGTATTTTAAAATACTAGCAAAGAACATGTGGAAAGTAAAATTAAACACACAATACCATATATAATTGTAGAAAAGAATATTTGGTGTATAACTAACAAAATATGTACTGGGACCTCTGTGCTAGAAACTAACTATAAACTGAAAAATTTAAATAAATGAGACATACTGTGCTTATTGATTAGAAGAATCAACATAGTAAAGATGTCAGTTTTCCACAAATAATAGTTTTGATAAAATTCCTTGCAAAATCCGATGAGATTTTTTGATGATACACACAAGCTATTTCTAAAATTTATGTTGAAGGCAAAGGAACTAAAATAGCTGGAATAGCTAAAAGAGTTTTGGAAAAAGAAGAATAAAGTTGGAGAAATCAGTCTACCTGATTTCAAGACTTATTATGTAACTATAGTAATCAAGGCTGTGTGGTATTGGTGGGGGAACAGACAAATAGATTATGGTGGAATAGAATAGAAAACCCAGAAGTAGAGCCACACAAATATGCCCAGCTGGTATTTGAGAAAGACACAAAAGTGATGGTGTTGGAATAATTGGGCATCTATATGCACACACACGAAAAAACTCTATACTTAAACTTCATGTGTGGTACAAAAATTAACTCAAAATGTATCATAATAGAGTGTAAAGTTATATATAAACTTATAGAAATAAATAGGAAAAAATCAGGTATACGGTTAAGCAGTGAGTTCTTAGATTTGATGCCAAAAGTGCAGTCCATAGTGGGAAATATTAATAAGTTGGAACTCATCAGAATTAAAAAATTTTTGCTCTTTGAAAGCCCATGTGAAGAGAATAAAAATAGAAGCTATAGATTGGGAAAATATACTTGCAAACCACATATCTGACAAAGAGCTAGTATATAGGATATGTAAAGAAGACTCAAAACACAGTAGTAAAGAAAAATTCAAACAATCCATTTAGACGGTTGGCAAAAGACATAAACATTTCATCCAAAGGATATGCAAATGTCAGATAAATACAGGAAAAAGTGTTCAACATTATTAGGGGAGTGCAAATTCAAACCACCATGAGGATATCACTCTCTACCTACAGAATGGCTAAAATGAAAAATAATGACAGCACAAAAAGCTGGCATCATTGTGGACAAATTGGATCACTTATACTTTCTTGCTTGGAATGTGAAATGCTTCAGGTTGTTTCTTGGAAAACTAAACATGCAATTACCATAAATTCCAGCAATTGCACTCTTGTATTTATCCGAGGGAAATAAAAACCTATGTTCACACGAAAACCTGTACACAAATATTCAGGTGGCTTTCTTTTAATGTCC
Organism: Eonycteris spelaea; assembly: GCA_003508835.1. Taxonomy (NCBI): domain Eukaryota; kingdom Metazoa; phylum Chordata; class Mammalia; order Chiroptera; family Pteropodidae; genus Eonycteris; species Eonycteris spelaea. The sequence goes on from PUFA01000113.1 coordinate 3,848,862, forward strand.
CAAAGCTAGAATCAGCCTAGATGTCCTTCAACAAGAGAATGGTTTAACAAACTTTTGTACATATAAACCATACAATACTCAAAAAGGAACAAATTATTGATACACAAAAATTTGAATGAATCTCCAGGGAATTATGCTGAGTGGGGAAAAGCCAATCCTAAAAGGTTACATATGGTATGATTCCATTTATATAATATTTCAGATATGACAAAATTTTAAAACTGGGAGACAGATTAATCACTGCCAGAGCTTACTGATTTGGTGGGGTTGGGAGAGGACTGGTAGGTTATTACTATAAAAGGTCAACATAAGGCATCTTTGTCGTGTAGGAACTGTTCAGTTTGTTGACTCATAGTAGATACTTGAATCGATACAGATGATAAAATTGTATATAACTTAATAAACACATACACAGACAAATGAGTACACTAAAACTGGGAAAATTTGAAAAAGAAAGGTGAATTGTATCAGTATCAATATCCTGGTTGTGTTTTAGTGTTACCATTGAAAATGGAGCAAAGTGTACAAGAGTTCTCTCTATTATTATAATTGTATGCAAATCTATAGTAATCTTAAAAATTGCAATTAAAATAAGTGGATGGGTTAGATAAAAGTATTTGGAGTAATTTTCCTAAACAAAACAAAAACACATTATATGTATATTAATATATCCTGGGAAGATAGTTGAATATATCTGCTGCTATATATCAATAGCACAAAATTGCTGAGTACATGAATGTCAGTTAGGAAATAGTTATCAGTGGTGGTTCTGATTTATCTTTGTTCAGTTTGAGAATATCAAATATCAAATTTAATATAAAATATCAAATTTTAATATTTATGTCTCCATTTAAAATAAAATGGACGTTGAATGATGGAGAAAGAATTTATATATAGGTTAAGAGGAAAAAGAAAAATGAGATTCATAGACAGTGCTATTTCTTGGCTATATATTTTGATTGTGCTGTGCTTATATTCTCTGCATTAAAAATTGTGATATCCAGTATTTTTTATTCGGAGAACTAAGGATATAAGAATTCTCTATATTCTATTCTGAACTGTGAAAATTGCAGTCCTAAAAAATGCACAAAATTACATTTTGTATACTATGTAAGTAAGTGGTAGAAAATAAAATTGTTATATTTGCTCTGGAATGATACAGAATAATTATATTTAACCCAAAGCTAGTTTAGAAACATGATACATGCATTTAACACACTCAAGATGACAGCTCATGGTAAGCAGTGCAGTTTATGTGTGTGCGAGAATAATGGTACAGCGTTTATAATATTTTGTTCCATTTTTATGATCCATAACTTTTTAATATCCATACTATAGTTTGGCATGATTTTTATTTATTTTGTACTTCACATTAAGTGAGGATAAATGTATACAACCACATTAGCTCATTTACATATCATTCACATATATTTATTTGTTGAACGTATAGATGAATTGAAGCTAATTTTTAGAACTGACTAACCTTAATTACAATTATCCTGGAGACACTTGTTTAAAAAGCTAGAATAAGCTGTAGAAACTTATTAATATAGAAATTGAAGAAAACTTACTAATACAGCTTTAACTGGTTCTCAGTCTGAAAGATAATGGTGGCTACCTCCACACATTCTTCCAAAAAACCCATAGAAGGCATACATTAGTTGGGTTTCATTTGTGTTCCTTTTGCATTACTAGGAGATACAGTATCATGAACTTCAAATTACCTCTTAAGTAGCAAAATAATCACCAAATTCCAAAAGAGGTTCCACTGCTGCTGCAAGTCTGTATGTGGAGAGTGGAGAGTGCGGAGTGGAAAGCTTTAGAGACTATATGAAACAGATCAAAGGGAGTTGAAGGACTTAAGCAAAACAAAGAAAAATCATTCTCAAAATGAGGAAGTACAACAGTTATGTGCCAAAATAGTGAACATAGACTGAACTTGGTACTTTACAGCAGGGAAGGAGTTTTAGAGTAAGAGGGATTAGAAGTGACAGCCTTTGGATGAGTTTTGCTTTGGGGGAAGGAAATAAACAGAAGAGGTGATGCCTCCAAGCCTTAGTAAGTGAGAGAAAACAAGAAAAAGAAAAATGTCCTGCACAATGAGAGAAGACACCAACCTTTCCCCTTTCATTGCCAGTTCAATAAATTGCACTTCGCTGAGTTGATAAAATAAGGTACTCTCAAACTAAGGAATGCTATCCACAAAATGATTAGGGAAAATATCAGACTTGGAACCACTGTTAGAAGAAAACAAAATATGTATGAAATCATTTCAGCTTATGAAAATCTACCTCCCTTGTCCCCCCCCCCACAAAAACCCTCAAGAAAATAACCACAAAGTAGAATAGTACAGAGTAGAACAGTACTCTAGCCTAAATCAGATATTCTCAAATGAGCAAAACAATCCGATATCCAAAAATTTAAGGAGAGAAATGGAGTTTTAAAAAGGAAATTACAAGAAATTCAATGAATGTTAAACTCAGGAAAGAAAAAGGTAAAACTATTAGAAATGAATAAATGATAAGTGCTCGAGAGAGAATAGAATGGAATGAAAATCTAAGAGACATCAACTGAAAATGAGATTAAAAAGGAAGGATCTCAGAATAATTGTAAGGGAAGACCAGCAAAAGAGGTCCCACGTAACTGGAGCCTGAAGTGTAAAAACGACAATGATACAGAACTTAAACTATATTCCAGGGAAACTTTCTGGGAATAAAGGAAATTTAAATCTACCTTTTGAAGGGCCCACCATTGACCTGGAATGATCAACTCTGAGACATTTAGCAAACTATTAAACTTTAAGGATAAATTGGACTGCCATTAAGAGGTGTAACATTCAAATCATGGCAACAGAATAGCAGTTTCGAGAAATTTGAAAAAAGTATAAACCAGGGATTCGGTATCTAGCCAAATTTTCCTTCAGTTATGATGGCAATAGAAAACCAATTTCAAACATTGAAAAACTCACTGAGTATTGTAGTCATGAGCCCTTCCTGAGGAATTTATTAGAGAATGAGCTCCATCCAACCAAGAGATCACTAGGGGAGCTCCAGCAAAAGGACTGAGCATTTGATTTATTGAATTAGAGAATTAAGGATTAATTAAAATTGTAAAAATAAGTATTAAATTTTAAAAGGGTGGGAACATAGGTAGAATAGTCTGAAGTGTTTTATGTTAGAGTACAAAGAATATTCTGAGAAAAGGATGAAAAGGAGAAAAAAGAGGAAAGTAGAATAAGATCATAGACTATTGAATAAGTGGGAAATAGTACCATTTAGAACTGGCAGACTAAACACTAAAAGCTTAAGTAAGAAAGGGGAAAATAAAGAGAATTAAGGACAATAATAAAAGTGTAAATGCACTAAAACAAAATTACTAACCTCCCTAAATACCAAAAGAAAATATAAAAAACAGTAAACACACCATGTAGTGAAAGGAACACAGTAAATATTACTTAGTGCACGCACACAGTAATCCCAATAGTGACTGAGGTGAGACCCAACATATTAGTCATACCAAATATGAGTAGGCTTAAATTGCCTTTATGAAAAGAAAAAGATTTTCAAGTTGGCTCATAAAGCAAGCATTACATTAAAATTTGGTTTCAGCAAGAATCTATAAGTGGATGCTAAATCTAGGATGGAAAGTTTAAGGCTCAAGATTTTTGCATGGTCTCCCAGGGTCTCCTTACATATTGCTTAAAAGCTACAAAGGGGAAAAATGATATATTTTATAGTGAACAACATCCTGGCTGTGACTGAAGTTAGGACTGTGATACCCTTAAAAGAACACACCATTACTTAGTAGTCTAGAAAGGAATGCATAATCTGAATCTAATCATGAGGAGCATCAGAGAAACGCAAATTGTGAAACATTTTTAAAAATAACTAGCCTCTACAAAAAATATTAATGTCATGAAAGAAAGGCAGGCTTTGGAACTGTCATATACAAAAAGAATCTGAAGAGAGAGCAAGCCAAATGCAATCTGTGATCCTGGATCCTTTCTCTACTGGATAGGGAGAAAAGCTATTAAAGACATTAGGATAATTGACAGAATTGGAATATGGACTGATGAAAGCACTTACCGATATTAAATTTTTCTGAATTTGTTAACTCTGATGTTTAAGAATATTCTTGTTTTAAAAATGTCACATTGAAGTATTAAGAGGAAAAGCATAATGTGTGAACCTACTCTCAAGTGGTACCGAAAAATACCTAATGTGCATGTGGGTGGGATAATGATAAAGCAAAGGTAGCAAATGTTAAAACTTGGTGAGTTTGAGAGTTTATAGGAATTTTCTGTTCTTTAAGCTTTTCTCCGAGTTAAAAGAAAACAAAACAAAAACAAAACGGTAGTTCTAGTTGTGAACTATAAACCAGAGACCAATACACACACACCTTAGTTTACCAAGGTTGGATTGAAGTTACATAATTTTTCACTCTCCTTGTTCTCCACTCCCCAACCCACCCATGCTCGATTTCTTTTTTAAATATTGACTATTTTACAAGTTCAAATTACTTCTATTTGGAAAACTTGACAAATTTGATATAATTCCGTGTTAAGCTATAGATGTGATTTCTCTGAAACTATTCTCTCTTTTTACAGAATTTGCCTTTTTTTGCTTAAACTATGCTTTAGAGAAAAAAAAAATCTAAACGTGTCCTTTCCTGTGACTTCAATAAAATCCTTGGTCATGTGGACAACCCCCCAGCTAATTCGTTCTCCCACCTTTGGTCTTCCTTGTGTTTTGAGAACAAATAAGAGGTGGATAAAATTAGAAGCATTTTTAATATCTTTTCATATTTTTGATCTTATTCCAAAATGAGCTCTGTCAAACAATGTGTGGATAAGCTTTGCCAGCTGTTTTACAACTAAGTCCATTTTGCCAGATCAAGCTCCTTTATTTTTAATAAACAAATATTTAAAGATACTTTGTCTTAATGATTCTATTTCTTTTTCTTTATGTGTAATAAATAATCAGTAGTTCTGCTTAGACCATATGTGGAGAGAAGAGATGACATCAAATAAAATTTGGATTATGTAATCTTGTGTATTGTATTAGCTAAAATTCATTTTTTTATTGTGAAAAATTAGTGATTAAAAATTAAAATAAAAATTCTGTGCCCACTTATTCCTCAAAAGTATTCATAAAGTTTCTTGCTTCTATCTTAAGGCTGTGTGGAGAAAGAACCACATGATTCTGCTAGGTGAACAATCCAATAGCTCTCCTTACACCTTTTCAAATGGAGCAGTATCTGACAGCTCTGTGGTGAGACATTGTGTGAAAAGACAGCACAATGTTTTTCAGCCTTTGTGACTAGTGCAGTGGTGGATCACTGACCCTGAATAGAGTGATTAGGATGATGATTAGATTTCTAAGTGTATGAAGAGTGAATTCTTCATAGTTTTGTGTCACTACATAGTTTTAAAATGTCTCTTTCTACAAGAAGTGCTACATGTAACTGCTTTTCTAAAAAGTATGGACTTGCTTTTTAATCTAAAGATGAGGATTTTTATTAGATTACTTAGTCATGCACCACAAATATAAAGTGAGTAAAAGTAGTAACGACTGTGATGTGCAGTACTCAGAAAGGCAGATCTCATGAAGAATAAAATAAGTAATTATATTTTTGCTCAGTTTTATAATTTTTTTTATCCTTTTTGCATTTTCTAACCATTTTCAACTAATTTTAACTAATTTTCTAACCATTAAGCAATGTTTTTTATTCAGGATTTTGTCATTAATATTTTATTTAAATAATTATGAAACATTTTTTTTTTTTTCTAACTAGGAAGAGCATTGCATGCATTTATTCAGCCAGAGATCCTGGATGGCCCAAATCAATATTTTTGTGAACGTTGCAAGAAGAAGTGTGATGCACGAAAGGTAGATGCCATGTAGAAATTAATACTTAATTACTTGAGATATAGTCAGTATTTAATAGGTCCCTTTCTTTTTTCTTTTCTTTTTTCCTCCCATTTTTTTTTTTTTTTAGGGCCTTCGGTTTTTGCATTTCCCTTATCTGCTGACCTTACAATTTGAAAAGATTTGATTTCGATTATACAACCATGCACAGGATTAAATTGAATGATCGGATGACATTTCCTGAAGAGCTAGATATGAGTACATTTATTGATGTTGAAGATGAGGTAAAGATTTATTATAATTTCTTAAAAGATTTTTTTTCTTAAAATTTTTTTTACTAATCTGTTTGGTCAGTCATGTTTAAAAAAGGTATTTGGGGTAACATGTTATTTAGGGTGTTTTCTTGATGGAAGCTTTTTCTTTCCTTATTTTCTAATCCCAAGTTTTATAAAAAGAACTAACTTTGTATAAGATTTTCTTGTCCACCATAAATTATATTTCTTATATTCTTGCTTGGTCAGAGTAACTTATGATATTCCTTGAAAAGACAAATAGGATCTGAAACTTTGGAATTATTTTTTTAATTTGACTGATAATCTTATGTTTCATAACTTTCTCAGTTGTTGAAACAAAGCAATCTAAAGGTGGGCTGCACTTGTGGTACATCATAAACATAGGACAAATACATAATGAATATGAAAAAGCAAAAAGGATGGCCTTAATTTCTTAGATTTGTCTTAGTGTCTTTTTCAAGGATTAAGGTTTCTGGGTTGTTCTTATATAAGGTTTGCGTGCTCTGAAATTGGATAGGTTAGAAAGATAGAAAAGAATTTTGCCTTTTTTCCTTTTCTAAATTTTTTTAAAATTAAAATTTTATTTAAGTAGTTTGAGAATGGGACTTTGAAGTAAACAGATAAAGCTCATCAATTTCTTTCACTCATTAACCTCCCCAAATTCTCTGGGTTCCTCTTTCCTTATCCAATAAAAGATTCATAACATCCCACTCTATTCTTTTGGAAATGCTTATAATTTCATTATGAAGAATATTTACAATTACTTAAACGTAGTTCAGAGTGATAAATGCATATTCTCAAAACTTTAATGAAGCATTTTTTTTCTGATTAGAACTGATTGCTATAGTTATAAAAACACCTTTTCCCAGAAGTCAAAAATAATTTTAAATATTCATCAAGTTTATTTAATGTATAGAAGAACAACCTTTCTAGAGCCTCACTTTCTTTGTAAAGTAAGGATGATAATTATTTTTATAGGTTTATAAGAAGAGAGTGCCTTAGATAAAGATGTTCATTGAATGGTACCTGTGACCAAGTAACGTATTGAAAGGTTTAATTTAAAATAATATCTCAAACTCTTGTGCTTAAGCTAAGAAATCTACCTAAAGTGTATACCAAACTTTCAAAAGAGATATAATCTTTGTAGGATTCTTACTCAAACAGAGGTCAATGGTAGATCAATCTTCTGTATATTTCTAATATATTTGTTGTAAAGGGAAATCTCTTCCAAAGGAAGGAAACCTAGAAATAAAGTTTGGCAGGAACTTTTAGGAATTCTAAGTTCATTTCTTGGGAGAAGAGATGTTCTGGCTTAGTTAAAGAAGTTGAAGGAATGCTCTTTTGGGGCGTAGTGTAGAATTCTAAAGTTAGTTTTCACCTCTCTTTTTCCTTGGACCAAACTTTCTCGAGGAATGAAGACTCTTATGTTAAATGCAGTCCCTACAACAAAGTTCTTGGCAAACAAGCAGTCAGTGCTTATTTTATATTACTTGGTTAATTCAGAAGCTTCTATGCAATGCCTTACAGAAAAATTCTTGTTATTTAAATAAAAACATTTTTAGATACGTATGTAAAGTATTAAAGGAAAAGGAAGAGTTGTTTGAGGATTTCTAAAAAGTAGATTACTTCAATTTAAATTTGCATGAAAAGGATTTAAAAATCATAAAAGCATTGAAAAGTATAACTGTTGTTACATTTTCACCTCCAAACACTTGAGTATAAAATTCTTGAGAATAGATACAATGTCTTGTTTTTCTTTCTAATTGTCTATAATGCCTAGCACAGTGATAAACTGAATTAAACTTTTTATTCAAGAAAATGATAGTCTTTTGGAATTTGAGAACGAAAAAAGCTCATTTTGTAGTTTAGGTTCTCTACTTTTATGGAGTTGGGTGAAAGAAATGATAATTTTATATTGTTACTTTGCAACTGTAAACAAATGGGGTTTAATTCTGAATCACTGATTTGTTGTATCAGAATTTAAAGGACATTAATAGAAATACTTTTAAAATATACTTTTTTGTTTTAATTTTATTTAAAGCCTCACTTTTTAAGAGAAACTAAATTTACTTAAAATAAGTATTTTTATTAATAATAGCTTAAATTTTATGTGATGAGGTTAACAGCATATAAATAAAAAGTTTTACTTAGTGTATATTTTCCCTTCATTTACATTATAATTGTAAGATAATTATGTTTTATTAAGAAATCTCCTCAGACCGAAAGTTGCACTGACAGTGGAGCAGAAAATGAAGGCAGTTGTCACAGTGATCAAATGAGCAATGATTTCTCCAATGATGATGGTGTTGATGAAGGGATCTGCCTCGAAAGCAATAGTGGGACAGAAAAGCTTTCAAAACCTGGTCTTGAAAAGGTAAGGTACTTTTTATAGTTGGTGGGTTTTAACTGAGAGAATAATGTAATCTCTAAGCTGCTATATATAATTCTATAACTGTGTGACTGATAAAGTTCTTTTTAAAAGAAGTTTAATTTTTGAAAGTTAAGACTTTTTAAGATATTGTTTTTTATGCATTTATATGATCATAATTAAACTTCTGGAAAAACTTCTTACAGATGGGGTCATTAATTTCTGGGAGGCCGGACTGTAATTATGTAAGGAAGCTGGGTTGTGGTATGGAAAGGGTCTAGTAGTTAGACTGCTGCCTTTAAAATTGCAGTAAGACTCTAAATTTTATATCTTACCAGTTTTCCCATATGGCAGAATGAAAATATTAGACTAGATCTTTTGATTTTTAAAATTTTGGCTATGGAACCCTTTACGAAACAGTTAATAATAGAACATATCTTTTAGAAATAGGGGAAGGACAAAGCCTTCATCTCCTTCCTCTCCCCTGCACCCCACCCATGATAGCCCTTAAGGCACTTCAAAAAATGTTATAGTTCCACGGATTATAATTTTAAAACTACAAAACTAGATATTCTGTAGAATAGAATATTTTTTATCACCATGTCAGTGAGTTTTAACATTTTATCAACCATTGCTTTCACTAGCTCAGGTCTTACAGAGTCACATTACATATTTGAGAATAGCATTTCACTTGCAAAAATATTTTTAGGCCAAGACCATTATTCTCACCACCATTGCTACTACCCTTTACTTTTTAAAATTATCTATTTCTTTTAGGGAAGATAATTGAGTGTGAATTGCTATGAAATAAATAATGTAAGGAATGCATTATAACTTAGTATAAAGAACATTGCATTCAAGCAAGGGTTGGCACACTTTAGCTCAGAAGTAAAGTTCAACCCTGTGCCTGTTTTTCTGTCTAGACAATATGTCTCTTGTCTTACTTATTACAGTGCTGACAGGACTTCTCTTACGATGTTAAGTAGGAATGGTGAGAAGACATTCTTGCCTTGTTTCTGGTCTCATGAGGAAAGTGTTCAGTCTCATCTTTAAGTATGATGTTTGTTGGCTCTAGGTTTATTGTAGATGTTCTTTATCAAGTTGAGGAGGTTCCCCTCTTCCCAGTTCATTGAGTTTTCATCATGAATAGGTATTGGATTTTGTCAAATGCTTTTGCTGAGTTAGTTGATATGATCATGTAATTTTTCTTCTTTAACCTGAACTGCGTAGATTGGTTTTCTAGTGTTGAACCAGCTTCACATACCTGAGAGGTGTCAAACCAAGACATCACTCTATCACAGATATTACATAAGTACATTAAAAGATATTCCAAATCATTATATCCCTAGCTCCTCTATAAAAGATATAGAATCTTATTTGAATAAAAAACAATGTTATTTGGGATTTCTTGATCTTGACTGCTCATATCAAAACAGTCTTGTATTTGCACCTGCTTCTAAAATTTCAGACTACTATTTTCTTTTTTACATAAATAAATAAATTTATATTTCAGATATGCATAGTTCCAGAGGTTTAGCTTAGTTAAAATGTGAAAGGAATACATTGAATGAAACTTGTGAAACTTGTGGCATATAAAATTATGCGGTGTCTTGCCATTTTAATTATCTTAAAGGAAGTTAACCTATAATAAATATATAGAACAACTATAACCACTGTAACCACTGTGTATTAATAGAGAATAAGGAACTATACAAATAAAGGTTTTGTGTTTCTCTTCTTCTGAGTTACTTTTATTTTTTCCCTTAGAATTCCTTGATCTATGAGCTCTTCTCCGTTATGGTTCATTCAGGGAGTGCTGCTGGTGGTCATTATTATGCTTGTATAAAGTCATTCAGTGATGAGCAGTGGTACAGCTTCAATGATCAACATGTCAGCAGGGTAAGGAGGGGTTTTTTAAGATTATTATTCTAAAAGAAAAGAGTAAAGCTGTTTCTTTCCGTAGTAGCGTTTATTGAAATGGGAGATGGAATGTGTCTGGCGAAGCATTTTAAGACACATACCAAATCAGTCTTGTTTTTGCATTCAATAAATTTCATGCTTTGTTTTTTGTTATTATTTCTTGGTTGTGTTGTGTTGTGCTGTGCTGTGCTGTGTTGTGTTGTGTTGTGTTGTGTTTGGGGCTTGCTGTTTCCAGAGATAGACTCTCAAATTTTTTCTTGCCCTGAGCCTTCATGTGGCACTAGAACTGATTGATTGGTAGCAGCCACCGATTATGATTAGGTTTTGTGAATTGGTATCTGTTGCTTTATTTAAACTCTAAAGTAAAAAATTGGCTTAGATGTTGACATCAAAGTAATGGTGTTATAGATTTTACCAAAAAATAAATAATGTAACAATTTTTCAGATAACACAAGAGGACATTAAGAAAACTCATGGTGGATCTTCAGGAAGCAGAGGATATTATTCCAGTGCTTTTGCAAGGTAAATAACTTCCTAATTTTTAGTGTTTAAAATTAGAATTAATTATACCTTCTTAACATTTTTTACCATTAAAAAGATTTAACCCAAAGGTCAGTTAACTATTAACCCATGAGCCAAATCCAGCCCGCTTCCAGTATTTGGAAATAGCATTTTATTGAAACAGCACTCTACTTATTTGTTTAAATATTATATGTGGATCTTGTCCCATAATACCAACATTAATTACAACACAGATCATATGGCCTGTGAAATCTTAAGACTTTTACTATGTGGTCCTTCCAGAAAAAATTTGCTGACTCCTGACTTAGCCGTAGTTATCATTCTAGGACAGTGATTATTTGAAGACTTTACTGTATTACCAAAAGGAGGTATGGAATCTTCTCATAACTGTGTCCATAAAAGCAAAGTAGATTTTATTTTCTTAGATGTTGAACCTCTCCAAGAACAGTTATATGATTTTTTAATTGTTTAAAACAACAAAACTATTTTAAATACATGATTGATGCTAGAAAATGGGATTTTACAATCTACTTTTTGTCCCCATTAATCTTTTTCATATTTTTACTAGCTCCACAAATGCATATATGCTGATATATAGACTGAAGGATCCAGCAAGAAATGCAAGTATGTTAACATATAGTTATTTGATTTTAACCTGTATTTTAAACTAATTTCTTCTGCAAGTTTTACAAACCCAGATAATCACTTATAAATGCTAGGACAATTAAGTTGTTTTAATGCATAGAAGAATTAATTGTAATTACTGTTATGAGATGATACCAACTGGTAAAAGCATTTGAAAAAATTGAACTGTTTTTTAATACACTAAGGAAAAAACATATTCTACATTAAATAAACTAGATGTTTATTTGCAGTAAGGCTGTATTATATGTAGCTTGGTTCAGTGATGATAACCACCAGACCTGTGTAGCAGTCATAACTCAGCAGCCACATGTCCTAGACCAAGTTTTTTAACTTTTCTCTTACTTTCCACATCTGTAAAATAGGAATAATTATAGTATTTTATAGGGTTGTTATAAAAAAAAATTAACATTTTATGCATACAACATCAGGTCTAATACATTGTAAAAACTCAAATTTATTATTGCTTTTTTTTTATTATTGCAAGTGTTTTGGGAATGTTAGTATCTAAATGCTTTGAATGGAGACCATAGATTAGGTAAACTTCCCACTTTTACCACTCTCGAAATATTCTTAAGAACTAGAGTTAAATATCTTTATTTGCCTAAAAAGCAAGTAAAGTTCTATGAGTCTAAAATGCATTCTTTATTTTGTTTTTTGTTTTTGTTTTTGTAATTTTAAAAATTGCAGTCCCTGTTTTAACTTGCTAACTCTGATTCTAAAGTAGTGTTGCTAATGGGTGTGTGTGTGTGTGTGTGTGTGTGTGTGTGTGTGTGTGTGTGTGTGTGTGTGTGTAGCGTGTATGTATGTACAGAAGTATACACAGATGATGTGTTTGCTTATATTCTTTTCATAATTAAAAATAGAATCACTGTCATTGATTTTTAACATTTTTCCTTTGTTTAGAAACTACGGTGCTATAAGTCTGTTTTAAGCAGTATACTATTTTTGCCTACATTTTTGTAAACCCTCATTAGATTGTGAATTCAGTTGGTGCAAGGGTTAGGACTTATCTTTTCACCAACGGAATGGTCCCAGGTCTGTCATATAGTGGCTTTTCAATAATTTACTGTGTAATTAATGAAAAATAAAGGAAATTATAAGTCATTTTAGAACAGATTTCAGAGGAGAAGTAATCATTCTTACTTTACAGATAAAGAACTGTAACCCAAAGAGTAACTTGTTCAATGTCATAGCTATCTGGAGGCAGAGCCAGAATTGTAGTTCATATGTCCTTCTCTATGGCAGCCAGTGTTCCAGATTATTTCCAATACAGCAGTAACTCAGCTTTCCTTTATTTACTCCCCAACTCTAGTTTTGTGATGTAGCACCAGAGGGCGCCATATGTATCACATGGAATATTTTTGGAATTAAAGCTCATTTCTAAGATTTTTACCCTCCGTAGAGGCATGATTTTTTTTTAAATAAATAAATTCTCCTCCCTGTTTAATGCCGAATAATCACTGACTTTATTAAACAGTGTCATAATCTCATATTGCCACTTTTATTTTTTTTATTTTTTTAGGCGAGACAACCAACCCTTGGTTGACCTCACAGATTGCAAGGACCTTGTCAGTTTACAATCCCCCTTTTTTTTTTTTAATGCCTATAGCACGTGGTCTTCCTAGGTGGTAGTCTCACATCCAAGTAGTAACCGGCCCAACCCTGCTTAGCTTCTGAGATCAGACGCGATCAGGCTTGTTCAGCGTGGCATGGCTGTAGACCATATTGCCACTTTTAGTTCTTTGAGTTACATATGAAGTTTTTGAAGGCAGCAAAAATATACTTTGAAGAAAGATAGTTGTGTTAATGAATAATAATAATAATAAATAATAAATAATAGCAAACAAACAAATAATAGTAGCAGGAGCAATAACATATATTACATTTTATTATATCCTAGGCATAACTGGGGGGTAGGTGCTGGTAATTAACTGAAGAAACCAAGATCTGGAGAATCTGATAGTGATAGCACTATTTGAAATCAGAAATTATTTTATTTCCAAATTTCAGAGAAGCTTTTTTATGCTAGAAATCTTAATGTACCTACATACTAGAGTTTCCTGGAGCCAAGAGCTATTATGGATAAATATATTGCTTTTTGAAATATGAGACCTCACCACATGTCATTATCAGCTGCCTCTTTTACCCTTGCCTGGAAAAAGTTCACGTCCAAATTGAGAGGTTCATGTAATTGAGGTATATTTTGATGAGAGCTGCAGTAGAAATATATGCTATGGGAACATATTAAACAAAATTAAATAAAGGAAGCTCAATTTCAGTGGCAGTGTCTTATTCTGTTTTTATTATTAATAGAATTTCTAGAAGTAGATGAATATCCAGAACATATTAAAAACTTGGTGCAGAGAGAGAGAGAATTGGAAGAACAAGAAAAGAGGCAACGAGAAATCGAGCGCAATACATGCAAGGTTTGAGTTCATAATTTTACTTTTAATTAAAAAGTGCTTTTGAAGGTTGCTTAACTGCAGTTTCATAACTAACTCATTGGGTTGATTCTGTAAACAGTTACAGTATCTTGATCATTAGGCAGGGTAACCAAGTATATTACTGAGGTAAGATGGTTTTATTTTATGCATAAAAAAACACATATAGTGATAATACTCAGTGTTATTGGAGTTATAATGAAATGAACATTGTCACATTCTGCTCCAGTGTTCAAGAATAAATTTGTAAAACCTTTCTGCACAGAAATTGAGTAGAATTTATTAAGAGCCTTAAGCAAATTCATATTCTTTTACATATAATTCTTTTAAGGAGGTATTACCTGACAAGATAATTACAGATGCTATAAAATTTTGACTGCAAGGACATTCATCACAATATTTTCCAAACTAGGGAAAAATTGGAAACAACTTGAACGTATATTAGTAGAGGAATGATTATATAAATTACAATATATGCTTATAAAGAAACATACAGTTGTTAAAATTGATGTTTTTGAATATTTTAATAACATGAGACATTGTCATTGAATTATTAAGTGAGAAGAATAGACACCAGAGTGGATGAGCCCAATTATGTTTTTTAAAAATTATAACATTTTGACGTAGGAAAAAAATGCTGTCTATAGAGGTATTAAGCTTTAACTCATGACCCACCGTTAATGATCATATTTTGCAATTTCTAGATAAAATTATTCTGTTTGCATCCTGTGAAACAAGTAATGATGGAAAATAAGTTGGAGGTTCATAAGGATAAGACGTTAAAGGAAGCAGTGGAAATGGCTTACAAGGTATGTTTAATTGCACCATTGGCATTTCATTATTGATATCTTAGACAACAGTACCTAATGTAGTTCCCAAAGTTTTTATTTCAGTCAATAGTAATAGAAGCACTTGCAGTAACTTTGATAGCCCATTTAAGTCATATATCTTTTAAAGAGTGTAGTTTATACCTCTTTTTTGGAACATACTCAGTTGGTTTTGAAAAATTTATCACTCCGAAAGCCAGTTAAGCATTCTAGAACTCAGAAATAGAATTAGAAACAAAAACATTTATTTATTTTTTTATATTCATTAAGCAGATATTTATTGAGTGCCTACCATATGAGGCATTAGAGATACTAGAGTGAACAGGACAACATGAGGTATTAGAGATACCAAAAGTGAACAAGACATGCTCACTGCCCTCATGGAGTTCATAATCCATTGTGAGGAAAACAGACAAAAGAAATTTAAACATTAAAATGTGCAAATATTTTATTGTTTAGATGTTTTAAAGTAAATCAGTAGTATATTGAGATTATTTTTTGAGAGTTTAACCATGAGGAGACAGCCATGCAAAAAGTTGGGAAAGAATATTTTAAGTATAGGTAATAGCATGTTTAAAAACTGAGATGAGGAAGTGCTTGGCATGATCAAGAAACTGATTAAAAGGGCATTATGTTTAGATTATCTCAAATGAGAATAGAATAGTGTAAAATGGATTTAGAGACTGTAAGAATAGAGGTTTGCATTTTTATTCTAAGAATAATGGAATGTTATTAGTGCGTGTAGAAAGGCAAGTAGGATGAAGTTGTTTTGTGAGATTGGCTTATCAACAAATGATTTAGTGGTCAAATTGTGCAGTACTTTGTGCATTCTTTTTTAAAGTTTTTTATTATGCATTAAAATTAGGAAGAAAATAAGCAAATAGGGAAGCATTTTTTACCAGATTTTTCTAAATTGTCATCTGTGATACTTAAATTTTTTCTTTTCCACATAAAGTTTAACATCATCTGACTGAAATTAAATAGTCATTACCTAGAGAAAAAATTGCTTACTGCATCACTTCATTTATAATTATATATAGAACCAATGGGAGAACTAGAAATAGTACAAAAGATAGCTGACATTGTTTCTCCAGCATAACTTGCACCAGAATCACATTCCTGTTTAAAAAAAAAAAAAAAAAAACTAATTTCTGCAAATGAATCTGAATTTCTGTGTTGGTGCCTGGGAATATGCCTTTTAAACAAGTACCTCAGGTGATTTTTAAGCATACTAAAGTTTGAGACCCACTTTATATTAGGTAACTGGCCTTTCATAGCATTTATCAGTATTGAAAATTTACATTGTATGACTTTCGATTAATGTCACTGTCTCACTAAACTGTAAGCACTTATAAGGGTGAAGAGCATTCTTGTTTTGCTCACGATTGCATTTTCTATACTTTTGCCTAGTATATAGGAGAGTCAAACTTCAATGGGTATGTGAATGAGTAAAGAAATGAACAAACAAAAAAATGGATAAGTGGCACTGGATTCACCTAATTAAACATGATGGTAGACTGCAAGCATCATCTTATGCAAAGCCATAGGGAAACCAAATTAGACTAAAATAGAGAAAATGTCTTAACAGTTTTACACAGTAGTAAAGGTAGTTTATATTCCATCAGTTTTCAATGCAAGAAATATTTTTAAAAAAAAAAGTAAAAGTTCACAAATATAAAGAGTCAAACGGAACAGAGAAATAAATTCAATCTATGTTACCAAAGAATAGAGCTCATCTTTGGGAACAAAAGTAGGGTTGGTAGAGGCCACTGGGGACACACAAAGGCTTACGTGTTTTTCTTTAAAGCCACAATCACGAACTTTAAATAAAGATTAAATACTTCTGAGCAACCCTACTGTTTCTCTAGGAAGTTCATTCCCAATTTAAGAGATGTTGCATCTAGGGTATGCCAGCTACTAGTGACACAGGCTAGAGGGAAATTTTATGATAGTTATTCTTATGCCCTGAGCTGTAGGTATTCTGCAGGCTAATCTTAAAGGGGATAGTCCAAAGAGGAATGGGGAAGCACTTGAGAGACATAGAAGCTACAGTCCTCTATTAAAGGTGGCTCTATGAGGCATGATGTCTTACTGTACTTAGGAAGATAGTTACTAGGTATGTGTTACCAGTTCTTCCCCAAACTGGGTTAAAAAAACGAAAGGTTTTTTAATATTCTGGTTGGTTGTTTTCTTCCAGCTTAGTGATTACAGAGCAATAGCTTGTAATACATTGATTTTGAGTTAATCTGAAGTTTAGAATGTTAACTTTTTAAAAATGAAAAATGTCTTTAAAATATATTCATTCATACATTGTATGATTTGAGGGATAATTAAATATGGTTATTTAAAAATAGCATTTAAATTGCGCTTTTAACTTTGGTGTCTTGAGCTTTGATGCCGATCATAAACATAGATTTTATTATTCGTTAGAACACATAAGACTAAAATATATATCTCTCCCCACGGTCGTTTTCTTTTAGATGATGGATTTAGAAGAGGTAATACCCATGGATTGCTGTCGCCTTGTTAAATATGATGAGTTTCATGATTATCTTGAAAGATCGTATGAAGGAGAAGAAGATACACCCATGGGACTTCTACTAGGTGGAGTTAAGTCAACATATATGTTTGATCTGCTGTTGGAGACAAGAAAACCTGATCAAGTTTTTCAGTCTTACAAACCTGGAGGTAAGGAATTTTATAGTATTTTGAGTAGTGTTGGGCTTAAGATTTTCATAAAGTTTCTTATTTATAGAAATGAATTTCATTTTAATTTTTTATATGTTCTTAAAATATAGAATAATTTTGATAGGTTGGGAATTAGTCAGATTCAAGTTTGGAATTAGGTTCTAGATTACTTTCAAAGAGCTATATACAAGATTAAAAAAATAAATAAAACTTTTAGCTTATAGTGTGTTCAGTGGGAATTTTCTTCTTCAGTATTGAATCATTCTTCCTTCCCCACCCCCATTTATGAAGAAGGCCCTCAGCCAAAAAAATTATATTCCCATAAAATCTCAGAATTAGAACCTGTTTCTCAAAGTCTCCTTGAAGATGTAGTTTTATAACACATCACTTCCAACAATTTTTCTTTTTCTCCATCCTCTCCATATCTGCAGGTCCCAGGGACATCAGCTTTTTCTGTTTTTATTAAATCTCAGTTCCATTTTTTTTTATATATGTTTGTTTGTAATGCAATAAATGAAAGAGAAGTTTTAACATGTATTATACATGTATAACATACATCTACCATCTTGATAATTAGAAAAAGTGTTACCTTTGTTGTTAGAAATGCATTAAGAATGCATTGCTCATGTGAAATACATTTTGAAAAATAACCTCCAGTTATGTTTTTATGTTTTTCAAATGTGACAGAAGTTATGGTGAAAGTTCATGTTGTTGATCTAAAGGCAGAATCTGTAGCTGCTCCTATCACTGTTCGTGCTTACTTAAATCAAACAGTTACAGAGTTCAAGCAACTTATTTCAAAGGTAAGTTAAAATTGGTCAGTCAGTATTTTTGAGTGCTCTGTACAAAGCACTGTGTGATAGTTATGAGTAAGATACAGGAATTAATATTCACTTCAAGGAGCCAATATTTCAGCTAGGTGACAACTATAGTTAGAAAAGGATACTTCAAAAAGAAGAAACAGATTGACCAAAGTGTGGATGTAACAAGGTGCGAGACAAGTTGACATAACAGTGACGTGTGTGTTTGGCTGAATCATTGTAAAATACATGCCTGGAAACATAAGTTCAGTTATTATTTAAATAGTAAACACAAAAGTTTGGGCTCTATTTAATAGGTAAGCATAGGAGGTAGGTTTTTTGTTTAGGCAGTGATATGATGAGCTCTGCTGTCGAATGATATTCTTGAAAGAGTACTTTTTTATTAAATTATTTTTATTTAAGGCCATCCATTTACCTGCTGAAACAATGAGAATAGTGCTGGAACGCTGCTACAATGATTTGCGTCTTCTTACTGTGCCCAGTAAAACCCTTAAAGCTGAAGGTTTCTTTAGAAGTAACAAGGTACCTCTTTTATTTTTTCATTACTACTTTCTATGCTGGTAATAGTAAATGAAATTAAGTTTAATATTGTAAGCCCAGCTTCTAGAACTTATCCATCATCTGTCTGTAATTAACTTTTTAAATTCTCACATCCTCTCAGTAATTCCTTTCCTTTGAAGTCTGATCAGATCTGGCTTCTTTCTGTCCTCTGAATCAGTCTTGCTGGGCTCCTCTTTGCCTTGTTCATGAGATAATCCCACCTGGAATGTTCTTTCCACTCTTTCTACATTTTTTTCAAGCCCCAACTTTGTCCTGCCTCTTGGTGAAGCCTTCATGACTGTTTCTATCCACAGTGGTTATGTTCTTTGACTCTTATTCATTTCTGAGCTTCTCCCATAAAGTCATTCTTCATGGTAAAAGTCAAGGGCATGCTGAGAATATTATCATCTTGGGTTCACCCAACATTATTCCCTTTGCCTACTCATTTATGTCTTCGTTAAAAAGGGGAAAGTTCATGTTGCTCTTTTTATTTCATCTATCGATATTGTTAGGTGTTTCATCATTTATCATTTTCCCTGTGTGTTTGTTCCTAATGCCATTTGTTTACTCTGGATAAATTGCATCCAAAGTTTTCCTTGTTTGCCATATTTTATTTATCGACTTTTCTAGTCTCATTCACCTTAGTGCCTTCTAGTCTTATCTCATTTAACCATTTTTAGTATTGTTTCATTAATCCTAATGTGTAATTTTTATTTACATCTATTTTCTTCTAATACTTTTGTGTGATGTATGTGGTTAACATTAAAATCTCTAATCCATCTATGGTCGTGCTACCCTGAACAAACCCAATCTCGTCTGATCTTGGAAGCTAAGTAGGGTCAGCCCTGGTTAGTACTTGAATAGGAGACCACCAAGGAAGACCAGGTGGTGTAGGCATAAAAAATAAAAAAGTAAGGGATTGTAAGCTGACAAGGTCCTTGCAGTCTGTGAGGTCAACCAAAGGTTGCCTCACCTAAATAAATAAATAAAATAAAAAATAAATAAAATCTCTAATTCACCTTAATACTGCTTTAGTGGGAGAGATCTAACTTTATATTTTTCTCTAATGGTTAGTTATTAGTCCTTATATGTAATATGTATTGAATAATAGTTATCTTTTTATACCAAACTCAGAATGCTACTCATAATTGCCAAATTTACGTATATGCATTACATTTTGTAAGCTTTATTATGGAAAATTTCAAACATATATGGAAATGGAGAGTAGTGTATTGAACTCCCATGTACTCATCACCCAACTTCTACAGTTACTAACTCTTGTTTCATCTATATTCAACCACCTGTGTACCCCAAATTATTTGAAAAATATCCCTAGTATCATATCATTTCAACTATAAGTGATCCGAATATGTATCTCTAAATGATGAGAACTCTTTTTAAAAACGTAACTATAATTACATTATTACACCTAAAAAATTAACAGAAATGCCTTAATATCAGCCAATATCTAGTCAGTGTGCAAATTTCCCTAACTTATAAATTTTTTCCCAGTAGGTTTTGTCTTTTCAAATAAAGACAATAACGTATCCCTGAAGTCTATTTTAATCTAACGATTCCTCTTTGTTTTTTGTTTGTTTCCTTGCGTTTAATTTGTTATAGAATCAAATCATTTGTCCAGTAGATTTTTTTTCTATAATTTCGATTTTGGTGTTACATTCCCAAGATGTCGTTATACATGTTCGTCTAGCTGTATTCATGCTCAGTTTTGATTTTCTAAAGAGCAAGATAAAGAATACAAAAATTTTCTGAAAATGGACAGCCCAGTAAGAAATCTGCGTGTGCATGTGTGTGTGTTCCATCTGTCTTAGCACAGTTTTATGACTAATTAAAGACAGATGAGTATATGAATATATTTTGTTTTGTCCAAAAACAATGTGTATATTTTTTTAAAAACATCATTTCAAATTTTATAACTTATCTACTGTCTGGTATTGACATGATATTATTCTTACGCATGAGAATGTCACCAAAATTAATGATGCAGTATAACTCTTTGACTTACTATTTAGGTGTTTGTTGAAAGTTCTGAGACTTCGGATTACCAGCTGGTTTTTACAGATTCTCATTTGTGGAAACTCCTGGATCGGCATGCAAATACAATCAGATTATTTGTTTTGTTACCTGAACAATCCCCAGGATCTTATTCCAAAAGGACAGCATACCAGAAAGCTGGGGGTGATTCTGGTAATGTGGATGATGATTGTGAAAGAGTCAAAGGACCTGTGGGGAACCTAAAGTCAGTGGAAGCTATTCTAGAAGAAAGCACTGAAAAACTGAAAAGCTTGTCACTGCAGCAGCAGCAAGATGGAGATAATGGGGATAGCAGCAAAAGTACTGAGACAAGTGACTTTGAAAACATCGAATCACCTCTCAATGAGAGGGACTCGTCTACATCAGTGGATAATAGAGAACTCGAACAGCAAATTCAGACTTCCGATCCTGAAAATTTTCAGTCTGAAGAACGATCAGACTCAGATGTGAATAATGACAGGAGTACAAGTTCAGTGGACAGTGATATTCTTAGCTCCAGTCATAGCAGTGATACCTTGTGCAATGCAGATAATGCTCAGATCCCTTTGGCTAATGGACTTGACTCTCATAGCATTACAAGTAGTAGAAGAACTAAAGTAAATGAAGGGAAAAAGGAGACATGGGATACAGCAGAAGAAGACTCTGGAACTGATAGTGAATATGATGAGAGTGGCAAGAGTAGGGGAGAAATACAGTACGTGTATTTCAAAGCAGAACCCTATGCCGCAGACGAAGGTTCTGGGGAAGGACATAAATGTATGTATTTAAAAAGGTTCCTTGAAACAGCATTGATGTTTTTTTTCAATTTATTTAAATTTTTGGATAAGAAAAGAATCAGCTCAGAGTTAGGTGTTTTGTTGTAAGACCACCTTAACTTTCTAGGTTATAAGATTCCTCTATCACCTTTGCTTTTGTTTTTGATGCAGTTACAGTGAATAGTGTTTTTAAACCTATGTAACACATTGGACCTGTGACAGTAATGTGAGAACTCTGCTGAGATAAGGAAAAAATAATTAATAATTATGATAAAAGTACTAAGTAAAAAATTTAAAGATATATAAAAAGTAAATAATATACCAAAAAAAAAAGGCCAGACACTTCAGAAAATTCTATATTCAGTGTTTTTATTTGTGTATCTCTCCCTTTCCTCCATCCCCCAGTGTGCATCACTAACTGAGAAAGAGAAAGGAAAGGGGTTTTCTAGCCTTAAAATTTGTCCTTTAAAAGGAAGTGGTAACTATTATGAAATTAATGTGGAAATTATTTATGAAAAATACATAAATTTGTGTTTTTAACTAATTAGGTCCAAATGACACTGGAAACATGTGACATTCATATATCTTGCAAACTCAAATGAGAAAATGTGGATTGCTGGGCCAAGATGGAGACAAATTCTATTATAATAATGCTTTAAATTTCTGTGGAGATATTTTTACCTCACAAGGCTCATTAACTTTTCTCATTTAGTTCTCAATAGCTGTGTGAAATTGATGTTGTTAGACACTTTTCACTGATGAAGAATCTGGCTCACAGGTTAAATAATTTTCCTGAGGTCACACAGCTCGTAGGTCACATTGCTGGGATCAAACTCAGGTGTTCTGATCATATGCCCAATGTGCATTCCTGTACCCCATAGTTGCTACCACTGTTCTTCACATTCCTCACAAATAGTAAAAGAAAAGTAGCCAGTAGCTGCTCTGCCTTCTTACCATTCTCACCCCTTCAAGGACATTGGAGAAATTAAAAATATCTCCTCTTTAGGAAAAGGTTAGAAGTTTCTTTCAAGTGGTTTGCGCTGAAAATTTGCATGATAGTCTCAACCTTAAGAAAAATTCGTGGCATTTAGAATTATAGTCTGAAGAATTTTATTTCCATCTTAGAATGGTTAATATTTTTTAGAAGCATTCTGCCCATTTTAACCTTATCAGAAATTAATAGCGGGCTAGTTTACTAGCATTCATTGACATAGTAAACAGGGTGATGAAGAGGAGCCATTTTCTGTAATTTATTTAGGCTTTCAGAAGCCATTCAGAAGGCTTGTTTGAAATGAAAAGGTGAAAACCATGGAAAATGCCTTTTCATGTTTAGAGAACTGGCTTAGAGATAGGGAAGTAACAATGATAGCCAGCTGTTTCAGGAGTCTATTGAGACTGGTTCATCACAGCTCAGTGATCTGAAAATAGGTGCCTGGGAAACATGGATGATAGGTAATAATATAGGTTCTTCAGAGTGATGAACTGGCAAGGTATAATACGTACAAAGAATTTGATAACTGAAGAGTGACAGTCTATGTACAATAGAGGCAATTCATTAGATAATAACCAAACTACCCTTAAAATAGTGGTCTTTAAGCTGTTATAATCCAGGAGTTGTTTCAGGGAGTAATATACTTTTCTCTAAAAATACTCTTCCAGGGTGATCTATTTGTAGTCCGCAGGCACTCAGGTATAAACAGGAAGGTAAAGAAAATAAGAATGTAGTACATGTGCACTGAAATTTCTTTGTATAAGTTTGGTTACCACTTCATTCAAGAAATACATAAAAGAAAAAAGAGAACCCTAAAGATATTTTGAAGTTGCACTGTGAAGAGACTAAACTCTTCAGTTTGAAGAGATAGATTAAAAAAACGGTAAAACTGTAAATTATAGCCTGTCAATTAAGCTAATACTTTTTGTCAGGGCTGAGTTAAGCATTTTACATATATTGATCCAAAAATATACTTTGAGCTATAAATACCATTATTTCCATTTATAATAAAGGTAATTGAATACAGAGAAGTTAAGAAGTCAGTCACAAATCTAATATATGAGGAGGAGCCAGGAATTTATTCAGGCCAGACCATCTAACTTCAGAACCATGTAGTCCTAATCACCATATAGGACTTTATCAATAATCAACAAACGTTTGTGTCTTCCTGTGATACACTATAACTACAAGTTATGAGTGAAACCAAAATTGCAGTAATAGCTTGTATTTGTATGATGCTTTAGAATTTACTTCACATGTCGTAACAACAATCATTGAGACTGGTATAATGATCCCACAAGGCTTCAAGAGATTGGATAAACTACCTACAACCATTTATTGGACTAAAGTGGCAAAACAAATCCATCCAGAGGCTTCTGATTTCTATAAGTAATTTTTTTCATTACACCTTCTTAAAAAATTAATTTAGTACCTTGCTGGATAGCATAAGTAGAGGCTTGTTTTCTAAAAGCTGTATTATTAACATTATGGGGCATTCCTTAAAGCTTAGAAAATTTTTAAAAGTTCATTACCCTGCTTATATTTTCATCTAATTGATACATAACCACATTTTCTGTAATGAAACATTTTATAACCAGGAAAACAGTAAGTGAAAATTTATTTGAAAAATTGCACTCAGAAAAATTCATCAGCTCAAGAGTTAGGATGACCTGAGAATATAAACCAGGAGTGTTTTTAGGATCTCATTCTTGACCTTTGTTGTAAATTTCACAGAAAACCAAGGCCTACCCTAGAGAGAGCCTTAGGGCTGCAGAGGAACCATGAGCCTGAAGTAGCATGGCAGCTCTTATAGCCTGCACTGCCTATTATAAGAGAGAATGAATG
This sequence comes from Eonycteris spelaea, assembly GCA_003508835.1. Taxonomy (NCBI): domain Eukaryota; kingdom Metazoa; phylum Chordata; class Mammalia; order Chiroptera; family Pteropodidae; genus Eonycteris; species Eonycteris spelaea. The sequence continues at coordinate 3,873,437 of PUFA01000113.1, forward strand.
AAGTTTTTGCCCTTTACTAGAATATAATACAGAGTAAGTAGAAATATTCTAGAAGTGTGCTCATGCGTAGCTTATAAAATAAAGGACAAAAGATTAAAAGGCATTAGAAAAAAAATAAAGTACATCAAAGATAATTATGTTACGATGCCAAGAGAGCGTAAATTATGAAGCTTGGAGGAAGTGGGAGTTCTGATCCATCTAGATACTCTTGTTAAAGGCTAACCACATCTTTATATATTAGTCTTGACTCTTTTTTTCTAGTAGGAATCCCAGAAAAAATTAATTAATAAAATTTTTGAGGCAATTACTATGTATCTGGCAATATGCTAAAAGCATGATAACTGATTACCTCATTGAATTCACACTGCAGCACTATAAGGTAGGTGCTGTTGTTATCTCCATTTTTTGAATGAAGAAATGGAGGCATTGGGGTTGGCGGCTTGTTCCATGTCAAGGAAGCAGAAGAGATAGGATTGGAAGCCAGCCAGAGCCCACACTTTACTGTGTAGAACTAGAAATGAGAAGAATTCCTGGAAGTTTGGTTTTAAATTCAGCAGCCTAGATAGATAGATAGATAGATAGATAGATAGATAGATAGAAGACAGACAGATAGACAGATAGATAGCACTTAACTATCTTGGAACATTTAAAGCTGTTAAATTATACCTGTCATATACTCAGTGTCCGTATTTTTTGTCCATTCAATGTTGTATATTAGCTAAAAATCTAATAACTGAAATAGGGCACATTTTACTGCTTAGAGTATAATAAAAAGTATATGATCTGTTTTATTTTTACTCTAAGAGGTTTCTTTTATATTTTATTTATGTTTTGTTTTGTTGTGCTTAGGGTTGATGGTGCATGTTGATAAAAGAATTACTCTGGCTGCTTTCAAACAACATTTAGAGCCTTTTGTTGGAGTTTTGTCCTCTCACTTCAAGGTCTTTCGAGTGTATGCCAGCAATCAAGAGTTTGAGAGCGTCCGACTGAATGAGACACTTTCGTCATTTTCAGATGACAATAAGGTTGATTAAAATAATTTTTAATAATTAGAGTCTGTTTTAAATAATAGATATGAGAACATTGTGAACTAGATACCTAAAATGATAATTTTTCTTTGATGTGCAATGGTTATTTGTTTTTGTTTATTCCATTCATCTAACAAACACTTATTAAATGTTAACTATCAGTTACTGTTTCAGGTGCTGGGGAATCAGAGGAAAAAGATATTCTTAAAAAGCTCATAAACTAAAGAATTTTGAAAAACAAACACTGGGGTGAGAATGGGTGGTTTATTCTGCTGAGAAAGTACACCTAAATACATGTTTTTGATTTATAGATTACAATTAGACTGGGGAGAGCACTTAAAAAAGGAGAATACAGAGTTAAAGTGTACCAGCTTCTAGTCAATGAACAAGAGGTAAGTAATACTCATAAGAGCAAGGGAAGGTCATTTTGGTAGTTATTTAAAACATACAATGCAGAGACTTTATTACTAGTCATTTTTATCTTTCTAAAGCAGAGGTTGGCACTTTTACTAGGAAATCCTTTAGTTGTGCAGGCCATGCTGCCTCTGTTGTAACTACTCAGTTCTGCCATTGTAGCATGAAAGCTAACGTAGACAGTACATAAACCAATGTGAGTGGCTATGTCTCACTAAAATTTTATTTATAAAAACAGGCAAGGGACATGCATGGCTCTCAGTCATTTTTTGTTGTCCCTCTGCTCTAAAGTGTCAGTACAAATGCTGGAGTGAAGCAGAAATTTTCTGCTTTTGAGAGATGTGTTTGTGCTTGTTTTCTGGGAATGATTACATAATGCTACAGGTGGATAGCAGTTGACCTATAGAGTATATAGGTTCCTTTTGTGTTCAGAGAGTCATTTTAGTATTTAACAAGTATTTGTCCAGTGTTTTCTAGTGCTCTCAGTACTTACAAGTATTAACTTTAACTCATATCACTTAACTCAATAATATAAATACTATTTATTATTCCCATTTTATAGATGAAGAAACTGAGGCACAGAGAAGTGACATGCACAAGATCACACAACTTGTAGATGGTGAATTAAGGATCTAAGCAGGCTATGTTTTTAAGGGAGTAGCCAATACAATATTTTAGTTCCTTGATACACAAGGCTTGTGGCGAATACCCAGAAGAATAAAGACCATATTTTCAGGATGTTCATAATATCTTATTGGGGACTTAGACAAATGTGAAAAACAAATAGCTAATAAGGAGATAAATTTTTCACAAAATGCCTTCTTTCATGCAAACATTTTTTTGGGTACCCATAATATCTCTCATATGTCATTTTGACTTATATGTTCCTTCTAAGTGTGTGGTTTGTGGATAGTGTTTCTTTTGAGACAATGAATGTACTTAGAGAATTAATATGCATTTCCCTTATTTTAGTCCATAAAAGTGATTTTTTACTTTCAAAATTTTGGTCAGTTTATTACTATGAATGCGTTATCTCACTTAATTTACAATGATTCTGTGAGGAAGACACTGTCCTCACTTTACAGATAAGAAAACTGAGGCAGACACATTAAGTAAACTTGCCCAAGATAGCAATTAGTAAATGGTGGAGCCTACATTTGAACCTAGGAAGACAGACACCTAAACTCAGGCCCGTAATTGTCACAGTATAAAAGTGTAAATAAAACATCTTGTTATTCCTTATTTTACTGTGTAACTCAAGCTCTAATAATTTCTATTCCTAGCCCTGCAAGTTTCTGCTAGATGCTGTATTTGCTAAAGGAATGACCGTACGGCAATCAAAAGAGGAATTAATTCCTCAACTCAGGGAGCAGTGTGGTTTAGAGCTCAGTATTGACAGGTAAAGTAAAGTTATAGTGTTGTCAGTGATTTGAAGAAGACTGTGTGGTCAAATGATATGGATTGGTATGATTTTTCTAAAACTAGGAGAATTAAAATTCCTGTACTATATTCAGAATTTTAGTACTGAAAATTAGTTTAATAGAATTAAGCAAAAGTATTAGAATTGTGTTTGAATTTTGTCTGTAGGATACAAATTTGAAGTACTAGAAGCATTTTATTTTCCCCCAAATATAATGATTAACTACTTGACTTTTGTATTTGAGCCTAATTCATATTTCCTTGATGTTAGGTTTATGCCATTTTTTTAAGTCAGGAATTTAAAGTATAGTACTTTACAATGTCTTATCATGTTTGTAGGTTTCGTCTAAGGAAAAAAACGTGGAAGAATCCTGGCACTGTCTTTTTGGATTACCATATTTATGAAGAAGATATTAATATTTCTAGCAACTGGGAGGTTTTCCTTGAAGTTCTTGATGGTATTATAAATATTTTGGGGGGAATTATCAGAAGTGCTCTAGAGCTATAAAAATATATAGTTTTTAGTCAAATGATAAATTTCTTCTATCTTTTCTCTGGGTCCCATTTGCCTTTTAACCCATTTTCCATTTGCCCCAAGAGTACTCGCCGCTGGCACTTGCAGCTGCAGCAGTTACCCCGAGATAATTCTCAGATTACAGTCCTAACCTTTCTCCCAAAGTTTGCCACGAAATATCTCACTTTTATTATTATCTTCGCATCACTCTAGTATGTTGGTAGTCTTTGGAAACAAATGACATCATTCTCTTTATAACATTCAGTTTTTAGTAGTGGTATTTCCACTTACAAAATATAGTAATTCTTGATTGCTGAAAATGTCAAATCCTAGAAAATGTAGCATTCCTACGCGTGATGTTACCATCATTCTTGAACAGTTGTTAGCCGAAGAGTCATTTGATGATTCCAATATTTCCAAAATAGACGATTCTGATGATTTTTTGGATAGTGCTTCGGAAGATTATATGACAATCAGGCCTCCATCTAATTCATAATCCGATAGAAATAGCCCCGCATCCACTGACTCGGATTGCACTCTGAAATGGTCAGCTCATGTTATGATTCCACATCAAGGTATGACTTTACTGGCACATGTTGATGCCAGTGATACCACTGACCCACTGCAATATTTCGAATGGTTCTTTACAGAGGAATTAGTTTAAAAAACTACCAGTGAAACTTATGCCCAAGCCTCCTTGTTGGCTTCCAGGCTACATGGTCTGAAAGGATTTTCACGAATGAATAAATGGAAAGACACTGACAATGACGAACTGGAAGTCTTTTTTGCAGTAATGTTACAAGTGCAAAGTATTGTGCAGAAACCTGAACTGGAGATATTTTGATCAGCAAGGCCTCTTTTGGATATATCTTATCTCAGGTGAATTATGACTATAGAAAGATTTTTACTTTTGCTTCAGTGCCTACATTCTGTCAGCAATTCTTCCATATCTGTTGGTCAATCGAAGGCCAGGTTTAATTGCAGAAGATCAAACCTGTGTTCAACTTTCTTGTAAATAAGTTTTCAACTGTGTATACTCCAAGCAGAAACACTGCAGTTGATGAATCACTGATGCTTTTCAAGAGGCAGCTATGAAGCAGCACATCCTGATCAAACAAGCACAACTTGGTCTCAAGTTATATGTACTTTGTGAAAGTCAGTCTTCTTACGTGTGAAATGTGCTTATTCACACAGGGCCCAGTATGAATTTGAAAAATTCAGCCGATGGTCTGAAATTGTCACACATTCTTCTTACCTTGGTCAACGACTTTTATACATCTCAATAACTTTCCTCAATAACTTTTATTCATCTCCCATACTTTTCAGAGAATTACATCAAAACAGGACTTGATGCAGTTGGGATAGCTCGTTTAAACAGAAAACAGATGTCAAGTGATCTGGAAAAAAGGATTGCAAAGAGGATGGGTATAGCCACAATCTTTGGTGAATTTATGGCACTGAAATAGTGTGACAGGGAGGTGCCAACATTCCACAGTGATACTGTGATTGAAGTAGACAACAGAAATGGAAAGAAAACTAAGAAGCCATGTGTCATTGTGGATTATAAACAAGAATATGGGAGCAATGGACTTGACTGGATCCGATGCTTACTTATTCAACTTAGCGCAAAAGGCACACATTTTGGTATAAGAGGTTCTTTCACCACTATCTAAACATTACAGTGCTGAACTCCTACATCTTATTCAAGAAGGATAATCTTGAGCACACGATCTGCCATTTAAACTTCAGACTGACATTGGTTGAAAGGATGCTGGAAAAGCATCACAAGCCAGGGCAGCAACATCTTTGAGGTCATCCATGCTCTGATGTTGTCACACCTCTTCACCTGTCTGGAAGACATTTCCCCAAGAACATACCACCAGCATCAGAGAAACAGAGAAACAGAATCAGAGAACCCAGCTGGTCACTACAAAGTTTGCTGCTCACACAACAAGGATGGCAAGATCTGGAGAGAAACGTGATATTTTTGTGCAGAATGTGACATTCACCTTTGTGCTATTCCGTGTTTTGAAATTTATGACACGCAAAAAAATTATTAAATACTGATCATTTACATTTTGGTTACATTAGGATTAGAAACAAGTTCTATTTAGAATAAGCCCAAGAACAGTTTTTATATTTTCACATTGAAATACTGTCGGATTTGCTTCAGCCTCAAAGAGCATGTTTATGTAAAATTAAATAAATGCTGGCACCAAGCTGCACTTTTTTTTTCTAAATGGGAAATGGGTTAAATGTTCCTTTTTTTATAGGGAAGATGCAATTTCAAGGTTGTATTCTTAGTGCTTTTTACAGAAAATGTTGCTAATATATTCTTAGCCATGTTTATTGTTGTTGTTTTTCATTATGGCTTGTTTTGGGAAGGATGTGCTATTGATTTTATCAGAGATTTTGAGAACAATAACTATATTAGTTTCCTAGGCTGCCATAACAAAGTACCACTAATTAGGTGGCTTAAACAATAGCAATTTATCGTCTCACAGTTTTGGAGGCCAGAAGTCTGAGATCAGGGTTTGGCAAGGTTGGTTCCTTTGAGGGCCATGAGGAAGGATCTGTCCCATGCCTACTTCTTAGCTTTGGTGGTTTGTTGGCAGTCTTGGTCTTCCTTGGCTTGTGGATGAATCACCCAGATCTCTGCCATCATCTTCACTTAGTGTTCTCCCTGTGGATTTATTTTTCCATATCCTAATTTCCCTTATTATAAGGATGTAAGTCAGATTAGGGCCCAACCTAATGACCTCATTTTAACTTGATTGCCTCTGTAATAATAACCCATTTTCAAATAAGGTCACATTCTGAGGTGCTGAGAGGTTTGAATTTAACATGAGGGGAACAGCCCGTAACAGTGACCTGGAAGAGCACTTGTGTCTGTCATCCCTCTTGGTTTTAATTATCAGCATTGGTACATTTAAGGTTTTGGTTTTGGAGGAGGTAGTGGGAGGAAAGTGGGCTTTTGGGAGATTATATCAAGGGAAACAACTAGTTCTATATTTTGTGACTTTGCCATTGTTTAGAAAGACTTTGATTTTCCTGTTTTTTCATAGAAATTAAAACATTGCAAGTTCTAGACGATTTGATATATGATTGTGATAGTTTTAAGAGGGTTCAGTAATGCTAACACCACCTATTACAGGTCTAATTTGGTTTAAATTTCAGTGATTGTAATTCTGATTGATTGACAAGTTAACTGGGGAGACAGGGAACACCAAGATACAATATGCCATGGTGTGTAAGCAAGTGGTTCAGAGTATAATTCCTTCTGTGAGTGTCTGAGGCCTGAGAGAATAATCAGTGTGCCTGGTGTAGGCCACGAAGAGATCTTAAAGAACATAGAAGTCCCCCTTCTCAAGAAGGATTGAGTATAATTAGCAGAGATGAATTAGCCAGAAAATATTGCTGGATGGTGGGTCCTCGCATCAGTCTCATTCCAGTATACGTTTTAGCATCTAATAGTTGAGTAAGAAATAACTCATGTGATTAAATCTAAGAAACATTTATTGACATAATTTGCCAGACACTGCTAATCCCTGGGGCTACAAATAATTGGTGATTGCTCCCAGATACACACACCCGGTGGGACAACCAGAACTGCAAGCCTGTAATTAGAAAATGAGAGGTACTACGGTCAAATCTGTACAATTTGTTCATGGATACACCAGAGAGAAAGGTGATGATTGAACTGGCTTTTGAAGAATCAATAAGTTTAGGAGTAAATGTAAAGAGAAAGATTAATGATAACGTGAGTGAAAAAAGGAGATAAAGTGAAAGTTATTTGATTATGATTTTAGATTGTGGGTAATAGGCAGTAGAGAAGCTAAGATTGGAGATCCAGAGAAGACAACAATTGGCACAGTGCTCAACAGGAGTTATGAGAGAATGGAATTAGAAGGAGAGCTTGTAGAAGAGTTAGAAATGATCTTCTGAGACTGGAAGGAAGAGAATAAACATTTCATTCTCAAAAATGTAATTGGTTTTTTTAATGCTCACTTTTTAAGAATAACACTTGAAGTAAATCTTTTTGTTTAGTCAGGCAACAGGGAAAGTCAAATTATGAACCTCTAGAGAAAATAGAGTGATGGCCTAATGTTGCATGTTGATAGGGGTGGAGAAGATGAAATCCATGTCACAGCTTGCAGTTTTGTCAAGACGGTGGAAGCCTTCAGAGATGAAGCTGGACCCTTCCAGGAGTCGTGTTAGAAAGCAGTAGTGTTGATGAGTTGCGAGAGAAGGTAAGTTCATTTCAAACAAAATTAGCTAATATACATTTTTCTTTGTGTTGCATAAGAGATAGCCTAGGAAGTGAGTGCCAAACACTGATGAGGCATTCTTTCTTTATCTCTGTCACACCTTGCAACACCTTGTATCACACATTCTAGTTGTCGAGGGCTCCTGATGCCTTGAAAAGTAACATTGGCTTCTGGTTGTTGAGAAGTAGACTCTTACTTTGTGTTATTTGGATCAACTTTGTTCTAAGTAGTTAGGACAGTAGTTAGAAGTTATCACAGTAAAGTGCTGGGTGTATTAAAAAGAAAAAAACAATGAGGTAGAATTGAATAGAGAATCTGGATGAAGGTCACTTTTGAATTTTTCATTTAAAGGTGGGAATTCTAAAGATCTCTGGGGAAGAGTGCATTATTTATATTTGTATACTTCACATCAAAGACAAGAATAAATTCTAATGTATTAAATTTATGTTAAAAATACAATACAATGATAAGTGTACTAGGTGAAAATATAGAAAGATAATTATAAGCATAATACCAGAAACTAAAAAAGAAAAGATAGACTACATAAAAGTTAAATCTTCTGCACAGCCAAAAAAATGTTTTTTAAAGCAACCCATAAAGCTTAAAAAATAAGGGAAAAAACTACATAAAACATGATATCCATAATTTATAAGGATCTGCTACAGTAATAAGAAAGAGATGAACATTCTAAATTTAAAATAGGCAAAGAACATGAATAGGCAATTTGTAAAAGAAATAACAGTTAAAATGAGCATTTTTCACCTGTTAAATTGGTGAAGATTTAGAGAATCAAAAATTACCTAGAGTTGTCAAGGTAACAGGCAATATCATACACCTTTGATAAGTGGTTAAAATATTTTTTCAGGGTTCAGTTTGACACTGTTTATCAATTCCAGATGTGCAATCCACATCTAAGAATTCAGTCTAAAGAAATATTTACAGAAACTACAAAGATATTGTGGAGATATATAGCATTGTAACTAGGAACAGTTAAAAACAGGCTCATTGTTTCAGTAGGAAATGGTATGTTGTTCAGCTGTTGAAGAGAATGAGGTTACTCTATATTCTATTTTATAATAGGATATATTATTATAAATAAAGTTATAGAGATTTTATGAGTAAAGTTTTATGTATTTTAGGAATGTAGTTTAGTATACATATAAGGTCTCTAAAGAATATACTAATATTTCTGGGACATGGTATTTGCAAAGTGTATAGAAGAGAGAATTTCACTTTCTTCTGCTTTTTTTCAAATTTATTATATCAAATTACTTTTTTGGGGAAAAAATCAAGCTAAGTTTGTACGAAAGGGAAATAACTTTTCTAAACAAATTTATATTTTAAATGAACTCACAATGTTTCCTTTTACAGCTTTGTGAAATCAGTGGAATTCCTTTGGAAGATATTGAATTTGCTAAGGTAAAGCCTTGAGAATGTTTTCATCTGGTTACTGGTGTTCAGTAAACGTGGTTGATGGCATGATTTATTAATTTGTTCTCTTTTTCCTTAGGGTAGAGGAACTTTTCCCTGTGATATTTCTGTCCTTGATATTCATCAGGATCTGGATTGGAACCCTAAAGTTTCTACCCTGAATGTCTGGCCTCTTTATATCTGTGATGATGGCGCAGTCATATTTTATAGGTAACATTCACAATATTTTTGTTATTTCTAGTGATACAACATTTTTGTTGTGTATAAATATCTTGTTTTCCATAAATACCTTTATTATTGTTATAATATAGAGCAGCTGTGACCAGTAGAAATATAGTGAGAACCACACATTTTATTTTGAAATTTTCTAGTAGCCACACTTTAAAAAGTAAAAGGAAACAGGTGAAATTAATTTTAATAAAATATTTGTAACCCAGTATATCTAAAATATGATTACAACATGCAGTCAATATAAAAAATCATGAGATGTTTTGCACACTTATAGTAAGTCTAAGAACTATGTATATGTTACACTTCCAGCACATTTCTCTTTGGATCAGGCACATCTCAAGCATTCAGTACACACATGTGGCTAGTGGCTGCCATTTTGGACAACATAGACGTAAAAGAAAAAGAAGTCATTGGAGCCTGGCAAATGTGGGCTTATACTTAGCTTTGTTATTCATCTGGCTCCTCATCTGTAAAATGGTAACAGTGCAACTTTACCTGATTAGAAAATCAGAGGTGCTCTTGCATTTTTAAAAACTGGCACAATGCCTCTTATAAATAGATGTTCAATAAATGATAGCTATTAATAATAACATGGAAGTTATTCTCTGCCATTTTTAGAAGTGAGTGCCATGTTAATATAATAAACCCATTAGAAATCTATGACATCTTAGTATATGAGGTTATTTAATTGAACTGGTAACATCAGATTTCGTTTTATCACCAAAGGAGCATTGTAGCACTCAAGCATAAATTAATTGAGGCATATGGCTATACTGACCTAATATGTCATTAATATTTTAAATGTAGGGATAAAACTGAAGAATTAATGGAGTTGACAGATGAGCAAAGAAATGAACTGATGAAAAAGAAAGCAGTCGACTCCAGAAGACAGGACATCGTGTAACGTACTCACCTCGGAAGGAGAAAGCACTAAAAATATATCTGGATGGAGCACCGAATAAAGATCTGACTCAAGACTGACTCTGCTAGGGTAGCATTTTCCCGGGGGGTGGGCTTTTTGGTTTTAATTAATGGTTCACTGCTACTGTGTAGTGCCATTATGGCCGGACATGGGTAGGGGGAACCCAGTGACACCAGCACTGATTGGACTGCCCTTTACCAATCAGAAGCTCAGTGCCCAATGGGCCACTGTTTTGACTTGGAATCATGTTGTGCACTATAGTCAAATGTACTGTAAAGTGAAAAGGGATGTGCAAAAAAATAAAAACAAAAAGCAAAACCTGCTACTAGAAAGGGGGAAAGGGAATGAGTGAACGTCTTTTATTGCGGACAGATGTGCACATAGCCGCTAGTAAAACTAGCCTCAAACAGGATGCTCATAGCTTAATAATAAAAGCTGTGCAAAGGCCATGAATGAATGAATTTTCTGTTTATTTCACTGATACACACATTACCTCATTGACAATTTGGAAGTAAATGCAACGTGTGTTGACTCTTGGAAAGCAGCAAAAATAGGAGCTGAAGAAAGAAATTCTTAGAACCAGCCGTAATCCAGTAAAGAATTGTGAAGTTGTGTTTTTATTTTGTTTCATTTTTTGCAAAGTATAAAGAACATTATTCTGGAACAACAAAACATTTCCCTTAGACCACTCCCAGCAGGTGGCAGCTCAAATTGCTGAATATTGTAATTTTAACTGATTGTACTTAAGTTATGGATGTAGAGAATACGTTTCACTCGTTCATTCAGCATGTAAATAAAATTGATCCTATTGAGTTATCATAATTGCAGTTCACCTATTTCCCATGGTTGTTCCTTTCACATAGCATTCATGATGTACATTTGTGTACATTGAGAAATATAGCAGTCTATGTAAATGTAATCCTCAGTGAGGTTCCTCAGTGCTGGGTCCCATACGATTGTATTTGCCCTTGTTAATGAGGTTTTTCTGTTCAGCAGCTTCAATTTTATTTCTTTTTGTACATTTATTTTTGAAGATTTACTTCAAGTTTGAATCTTCTAGAACCCTTGTAAGTCCCACTTTAATTTTTGGAGTTGATTTATAGTTACATGTAGCTTAACTTTGGACACACGTCCTAACATTGTGTTGAATAAACTTGCTAGTCAGTCAGGTCATACATAGCACAGGCTCATGCAGGCAACGTGATTTCATTGCAGTCTCTTAGAGTCAGCAAGCTTCTGCTTTGCTAAATACAACAATGAATACAATTATACGTAAATTTTGAAAATGCCGTCTAATTTATAAAAATCAATAAAAAGGTTTTGGTAAAACTTTTTCATGCCAGATGCTGTTTACAACAATGAACATGCCAATAAAACATTTGTTCGTTCTGTTGTGTTATTTTAGTCATTAAACTTTTGTGGATGAAGAGTCTGGGTTAAAAATAGATTTCTTTATAACATTTTATAATGTGTATTGAATAATTATTTCTACGATAAGGTATGTTTACAGTAAAGTTCTCATAAGATGAAAAGATGTTAATATTTTGGAGGATCCTGTCAATATTTCAAAATCAGATTTTTATCCTTTTTTCCTTTTAAGAAATATATAATTAGATAATAGCATTAGCAGATGTTGGCTCTGCAGTTTGAATATATTGGGTGAGAATTCCATATCTTAAAAGTCTTGGAATCCACAAGGAAAAAAAAATTTTCTAAGGTATTTTTCTGGCTAATTTTTATTCCATGTGAACTATGTAGCATTCTGCTCAATTTGAAGTACTGTTTTTGCATTATTGGAATTGGTGATGTTCACAGAGGAAAAGGAAGCATTTGTGATTGTTGCCTTTTGGATCACTTGGATTTTCTGATGTAACGTCACAGCTCTTTGGCTCTGATACAGGCTTGCTTGGGACATGGGGTTAATCGAATTTCTGCTTTCAAGGACTGACTGACTATGGAGCAGAGGAAGCTGATATGTAAATAAAATGGGCTGTGGGCTTATTTGGTTTGTTTGGTTTAGTGTTCCTATAAGAGTAAATGGTAAAATTCCTCTCGTACCTGTTCCTCAATCTGTGCCTTCTGCCCTGTTTTTTTGTTTCGTGTTTGCTACTTCTAATTGTGGGCATATTACAAATACCAAGAGAAAAGAAAATATATTTCATAGAAAAGAAAAAAGGTTCTTGCTTTTCAGTGCCTGATAGAGTGAAAACACAATGTTGCACTTCAGCAGTCTCAGTAAAGAGGATGGTTAACTTTTCAAAGTGGATTTGTGGCCAAGTGAGGGAAGTTAACGTGTGTCAACCCCTCTCAGATTCAGAACAAGTGAGCACCTCTGAGCCAAGAGGCAGAGCACTACTGTGTGGATGAAGGGCCCTAGCTAGGGAGTATGGAGCCTGGTGATTGATCGCTCATCTGCTGACTCCTGAGGTTAAAGCAGGCCACATGCAGTCAGTTGTGACCCTGCTCCCCACTGGTCACACCAAGGTTGTAAAGGCTTCCACTGTGCAGCAGATGGGTTTGTGGAACCAGCACACCTTGTGAGAACCAAGTACCTACATTGATGAGGCAGGTACTGAAGGAAAGGGGCCATTCTGGCCAAAGAAGCGAAAGCTATGGTGACAGGATCGTTCTTTGTTTACCTGTTCTGTCCAGAAGTTTGCTAGATGAAAGTCTACTTTAAGGAAGTCACAGTAAGAGTCATGATGAGATAAAAATAGAGGACACCCTACTCTAAAAGGTTAGCTGGTCTTTTGTAATGGAAAGTACTTTAAAACACTGAGAAAATCGGTGAACCTATAACACAGCTAGAAAATAGGTCAAGTAGCTTTGGTTGCCAGGCTGCACGGTTCAGGAATTTGACACATCTCTAGGCCAGGAGAGGAGAGAGCTACAAACAGTGTGGTCTAAGCTAAAGGAGTGCACAGCATCGGCATTGCAGTGTTGTTACTAAATCTGGAAGTGACCTGTGAATGTTTGGAATACAATAAAATCTTTTATTCTGGTTCATTTGCTAGTATTTCCTTTTCAATTGGTTACCGTAGTTCTCCCTCAGGATTTTGTCCTTTTGTTCAGCGTCAAGACCCTTACCAATTCTTTTGCACTTGTGACTTGGTAAATTGTAGTCTAGAGTACAAGAAGAGAAGGGAGTCTGAATTAGTAAATTTTTTGTTTACTAAAAAAAACTTCCATCAAAACAATTATGTGTAATTTGTGAAAAACCAATATTTTGGACACTAGAAGTGTATGTATAGTTTTCTAGGAATTAGTAAATTTTTTTAAATAAGGTTTGTAAAGGAACTTATGGCCTAAATAAAGCTTATAGCCACCTGGACTTAGTGTATGTGAACTCAGATGTTCCTTCAATGTCTTTCGCATGACCATATGGTTAAATACAGTTTTAATTTTCAAAACGGCTTTCAGAAACAAGAACACCTGACAAAATCAGGAGTGCACTTAAAGCAAGTGTGACCATTTAGAAAAGAATGCAGCCATCACTAGGGGCCATGTTAGGAGGGCTAAAACTCATTGGGGTGGGATCTGTCCCTTTCCCCCTCACCAGCTGACCTGTACAAAAGCTGGTCTTTTGATTGGTCCGAGCCTGAGAATTCACCCCGCCAGTAATTAGTGGACCCTATAGCCTAGCCTGAAAGGTGGGGACCACACTCCTTTTTTGCTCCCGACCTTCCCCTTACCCCAGTACTGAGGGCACACTTAGTTTTCAGTAACTGTGCAAACCTTGTTATCTTGAATGCAGTTTCTTATTGGAAGTGGGCTCTTACCAGTCTCTTAGTGTAATCCTAAAAATTTAAGTCACTGTGTATTTTTAAAACAATCTGATAGTCAAGTTTCAGGCATTCATTTCGAAGCTCGCATACCACGACGACCACCACCAACACACACAGTGCCCTGCTCAGTGTGCTGCTCTCTGCTTGCGGAAAGTGTGTGGTCGGTGCTCACTCTTCCCACCTGTTCTTCCTGCAGCCGTTTGTGGACAGTGGAAGAGGTAAGGAAAAGGAAAACACAGTTTCTTACATGTGCAGCCTCTGTTGGTCACAGTGAGGTTACTGCCCCTTTCATCTGGTCACTATATATTCATTATGAAGAGATGCCCTGAAGGTCCCACCAGCCAAGGACTCAACTCCCAACAACATTTGTGTTACTTAATGAAACCTGACTTGCTTTTGCCAACCTCATGCTGGCAAGAGGCATTATTCTGAAATGTGCACCACCTTGTCCCATGCTGCACTGGTCCCCATCAAATCTTTGACCTTTATTTCATCTGTCTTCCATACCCTTATGTCAGGATGTGAGTGCTATCAGAATCTATCTATCTATCTATCTATCTATCTATCTATCTATCTATCTATCTATATAGTTTTTTGTTTTGTTTTGTTTGTTTTGTTTTGTTTTGCATCTGCCCCTGTCTGTAGCAGTTCCAAAGAGGCATCTCTGCCTGATGCTTCTATGGTAGATTGGTGGCCAGACAGTGAGTCCCGTAGCTTTTGCACAGCCACCCTGCTATGATGTGTCAATAGCTCCCATACAGATTTTATGAAGTTCTTTGAAAGTTCTTCTCATGAGTTAGCCAACGAAATAAGTCTAACTTCTTCATGAGAGTCAGGGAAGGGAATATCCTGTTTTACAAACACTGTAATCTCCCAAAAAGGGATTTTTAACCCCCTTTCTAGTCTAAATATGGGGCAGTTGTGCTGCTGTTGCTGAAATGGCACCTCTCAGCAAGCCCTGTACCAGCTCCACAGGTGCTGGCCCCCTGAACTTAGAAACCTAGTCTAGCTATCAAAACTTAATCTCAGGGTAACCTAGTTGCATTTCTTGACTATCTGGAAGGGCTACAAGGCTACAAGAATACTTATTGCCACTTTTCTCAGCTCACCCTCTTCCCTCACACCACAGTAGGGCTCCTTGCTTCTCTCTTCAACTCTCACCCTTCTGTCCTATATCTGTTTCTCCCGACTGTCAAAAGCCCAAAGAACCAGGCTAGTGAGACAGGGAAGGCCACACCCTTGGAGGGGACAGACAGGGAGAAGGAACTGAACAGGAAAAGGGAAAACTGTAGAGTCAGTAGCATCCGCTTTTGTCTTATCTCACTGTGCTTTACTGTTCATTCTGAGGCTATATGGGTGGACAGACCAGTCATTCTCATCTGTTTGTACAGGTCAGGGAATAGACTCAAAGCCTGCACCTCACACCGAAACACTTCATTTTCTAGCCTTGCTTTTTCCAGAGCCATGCATTGGAGGTGGGAAAGTGGGTGGGTTGAGATTCATAAAGTTGTGCTTTGTTCCCCTTTGGGCTATTTATTGTTCCTTATGCAAGTATCTCCTATATCAGTTAGGAATGCTCTGAGCTTCACATAATGGAAAGACTAACGGCGCCTTTGTCTATAATGATCTTGGTGGTGTATTTGAATGGGGGTCTCGATATGACTGATAGCAGGATTGCTTTCTTCCTCAGCGTCATCAAGGACTCGGAGTCTCATCCTTCTGCAGCAGGCAGAATAATGGAAGATATGATTAAGCACTGTAACATGGTAAGATGAGTCTGGATTATCTAGGTGGGACCAATCTGAGTCCTTACAAGTGGGAAACCTCTCCCAGCTACAGAGAACCAGAGCGATGGCACACAAAAAGGGCCTGTTATTACTGACTTTAAAGATAAAGAGGGCCATGAACCAAGAAATGAGAGTGACCCCTAGAGGCAAAAAAAAAAAAAAAAAAAAAAAAAAAAAAAAGCAAAGAAATGGTTACTTCCCCAGTGAAGAATGCAGCCTTGCTGACGACTCCAACTTGATTGTGGTCACATGACTACAATATGGCTGTCACGGTGCCAAATGGCCCATCGTAAACCCCTGGACTCAAAAGGCAGAAAACCAGGGAAGGAGATGGAGGGACTTCTTCCTGTATGCCTCTTTCCTTTTGTCACTCAGGAAAAAAAGCCTTCCCAGAAACTCTTTGGTAGCCTTTCCCTTACATTTCCTGGGCTAGAACTGGGTCATATGGCCATCCCCAGCTACATGGGGGCTGGCTTTTCCAGCTTCTCTTGTGGTGGGAGGGGGAAGGGCAAAGGGCTGATGGGTAGCTGAAACGACAGTGTCTCATGTCTTCCTTGACAGGAACTCTGGATCCCAAAGAAAGGCAGGAAGTAAAATCAGGCACCAAACTCCACCTAACCCTTATCACATTCTGTTTAGAATTGTGAGTAGAGGAGACATGTCCACTATGCTAAATGTGGATTTCAGCCAAGTAGTTTTCAAAGCCTCTCATTTGCTTACATTTTGTGCTATAATGACAAAGTAGAGCAAGGTAATATACCTGCATATAAGGTCTGCGAAGGAGAGACCTAGTTTTATAACATGTCCCATTATCTCCCTGTCACCTGATATAGGGCCTGACATACAGTACGTGCTCAATAATTTTTTAAAATAATTTTCAGCCTTTTCTCCAAACATTTACTCAAATTTACCTTGTTTTCCAGCCATGTGATTTACAGTTTCCATTATATACCATCTCTCCTCTTGCTTCTCTCCCTCTGCCCATGGACCAGAATGCCTTTTCTTATTCCCTTTGGCCTCCTGATCATCTATCATTTTAGAAAGTCAGTTCCCATGTTAGGCCTCCCAAGCCAAGTGCTACTTGAGGCTGCCATCACACTGTTCTAACATCGGGTTGAGTGCTCGCTTTGTGGGCGCTGGGAGTAGTGTATCTCCTTCATTAGGCTGTGATGCCTTCAGGGTAGGGACCCTATTTGGTCAATTTAGCACCTCCAGAGCATATCACAGCACCTGGCTCTGAGCAGGCTTTCAGTAAGTATCTGTTGAGTAATAAGGATCTGGAGTGGTCCTGACAATTTTTGACATTGAATGGAGAAGAGCTCTATATTTGATCTTAAAAGTTATCAATATGTCCTAGGCATCCTAGGCATATTGTACTGCTTACTGATTTTGTTTAACTTCTAGCTCTATCAGTTAATCTTTTTGAGCCTCCATTTATTCATCTGTTAAATGAAGAAAATGCTCATGGAGTCAGTGAAGATTAAATGTATTAATATAGGTAGACTGCCTCCACCCAGCTGACCTTAATATATAGTAGTTTATTATTAGTCCCTGAAGATCTTACTGTGTTATGGCCCAGAACTGTGTTTGATTATAGAAGGCCCCAAGAAAAGAGTCATATACATTCCATTTACTCTCTCGGAAGACAGTGAAACATTGACACTCTTAATTCCCGTCCAAAATTGGTTCACATTTCTAAAATATTTCTATGCTAAAAGAGGCATGCTTCAGTTGTCTGGAAATTTTACTTACATAGAAGAGATTTTATTTTTTTTATAATACAGGTCATTTCCATTTTATTTTTCTGGCTGGAAGGGTTTTATATTTACTCAAAGTCAAAAGGAAAAAGGGAGTCCAAGAACTACAAAAGAGTAGTTTAAGTGATTTATGCTTAATTTCTAAATGTAACATATGTGTTTATACATAATTTAAAACTCAAAGAAAGCATGCTTATACAATCATGTGCAACTTTAAAATTTAACAACTCTGGATGTCTACACGATGGAAACGGTCCATGGCACCTGAAAATATCATTTGTGGAACAGCATACAGTTCAGTGCTCTCAGTTGGATATTAGAACCGTATTTCACAGAGCCTTGCTTGGTCTGATTTCCTCCGCGTGGTGATAATAGTCCACAGTTGCTGGTAAGTGATTTTGCAAATTTCATTTATACTTCTGGACCGAAAATTACCCACATTCTGTTTCTGGCAAGTTAACATATACTGTACTCCAATCACGTACTTTCAAAATGACTAACGTACCTTCGAAGTTACTGACGTAACTAACTGCCGTAGGGGGCAGTGTCAACACCGCTTGTCTCCACTGGCATGCTGGGTGCCCCCACACCAGGGAGAAAACGCTGCTGTTTCTAAGAGTAGAAGTTTACTCTCATAGGGATGTGTGAACTTAATTCCAGGTGTGCCTCAAAAAAAAGAAAAATCTCATTCTTCCCTTTTCTAGGGGGTCCTTTCCGTGGCACCAAGGGTGGTAGGGAGTGGTAGGGAGAGCACTGGGCTTAAAGTCACACTTGGGTGAAATCCTGCTCTGGTCTTCACTAGCTGTGTGACTTGGGTAAGCAACTTGACATCTCTGAGCCGCTGCGATCCTGACAGATGGAGAGAAGTATGCCCCCTTCGCCGGGCTGTGGTGAGAGCTTGACTGCATTGTGGATATGAAACTGCTTCCCCGGCGCAGAGGCAGGGGCTGAGGAGCACTGCTGAGAGGCTGAAGGCGTGTAACTCAGAGGGAGCAGAATGTTTCACCTGCAGTAGGTGAAGGCACAGCTTACCTATGCCCATGTGAAGAACTGCATGAAAAAAATCACTTGTTGCATTTTCGCCAGATTTCTATTTGCAGAACAGGGCATTCTTCTCCACATGTATAGCGGTCCACATTTTCCCAAAACCTGTCCTGAGGAAATTCTCTATCTTCCCTCCCCTCCCCTCCAATAATTTTCAAGGCAACATAGAACAAAACGAAACGCGCCATCTGCCAACCATCAGAGGCAAAGCGGCCGGTCATTTGGACCAGTTTAGCAGCCCTGTTCTGCCTTCACCCTGACACCCCACCTTTTCCCCAGGCACCAGAACTGTGATGCACGCTGTACAGTTTGGGGGAGCAGCACCTCATTTTGTTTCAAGCCAGAGGGAAAATGGTCTGGAAAGAGGCCATGGAAAAAGTCTGGTGAGCCGACACCTAGAGGAACCAGCCGGGGAAATAAATTAGCTACTTCTATTGCACGTCTACCCGCAGAACAGGCCTGGGTCTAAATCTCCTCTCCCTCCAGCAGCTCGGGGGCGGCATCGGGCTCCCCGAGAGCCATTTCCACTGACAGGCTCCTCTCCAGGTTCTCCAGCTCCTGGCGCACCTCTTCAATGAAGCTGCCATCTCCGTACTCGTCGGGGGCTTCTCTGGGCACCAGGCTCTCCCCACCTTCGTCGCGGCTCCCGACAAACGTTGGCTTGCACACATACACCAGGCTGTGGCTGGTAAGAGAAGGGGGCTGTGGCTCAGCCAAAGGCCATGTCTCCCCATGGGGCAAAGCTAGGCTCTCAGCATGGGACAGTCGGGCGTGGGGCCTGGGCCTGAGACAAATGTGTCGTCGCCCGTTGCCACTGTTGGTGGGTCTCCTGGTGTCACTGCCACAACACCCCCTCTGACGCCTCTTCATCAGTCGTAACTTCGTGTCAACACCTTACTTAAAAAATATTGCTAATGGAGGGTCACTTTGGGAGAACGAACCCAAGGGGCAGCTCCCCTCCTCTCGCTGCAGAACTGCCTTCCCGTGGCTGACACTCTCGGCTCAGCATCCCAAGGGCAGGCTCAGAGGACAGGGGTCTGAGAATGTACGGCAGCGAGGTTAGCCCCTCGCAACCCCTGCCCATCTAGCCTCCAGGCGGGAACTTCCCCTGACACCGGGATAGGGCCTAACTGCCTCATCTGCTGCGTCTGTGGGGAGCCCTGGGCCTGTGGGCAGGGAGGGGGCATTCTGTCTATTCAGCCACCTGGATTCTGCTGAGAGGAAACCGTCAGTAGTGGCTGCTGAGAGGTCCAGCAGCACGTGCGCTGAGAAATGGCCACGGTGTAGCCCTGACGCCTCGCGGTCTCTCGGGAGCCTCTGTTAGTGGTGCCCTCCAGCTTGGGGCCGCTCTCCTGGTTTCCCTCCTGCTTCTCTGACTGTGCCTTCTCAGTCACCTCTGCCGGCTCCTTCTCAGCATGTCCTTCTTGTAATGGGCCTGGGGTCCCGCCTCCGTCCTCAGCTCTTCTCTCTCCACACCCTCTCCCCAGGTCATCCACTCGTGAGTCTTCAGCCACCATATAGATGAGCCTGACTCTGTACCCCCGGCCACACCTTCTCCTGAGCCTTAAACCTATAGGTCTGACCGCTACTGGACCCCTCCATCTGGAAGACTCAAGGACATCTCAAATTCAACCTACTCTAAACTGAACCCACATCTCCCCCCTGTTCTTGCTCCCGAGTCCCCCCCTGGGTGGCATCTCATCCACTCTTGGCCTCTGACAAGGAGAATGGGTGGGACCTCACCTGTGAGGCTGGCAGAGGAGGCCACTGGCACATGGGCATCGGTCCAAAGCTCCATCAGGCTCCAGCTCCCAGGTGATGAGGTCCAGAAGCCGGCTGGCGGGGTCATGGCAGAGCTCACCCTCCACGGGCAGTGGTGTGCACACAGGGAACAGCAGACCTAGGACCGGCGAAGCGTTAGTCACCCTTTGCCCTAGCACGAGGGGCAGGCACCAGGGCAGGGAGCAGAGAAATGCGATGCAGCTTCCCACCTTCCACCCTCAACCCCAAGGTGAAGGTCAGGATTGAAGAGGTAGAATGGGAGGAAACAAGAATGGCGGCGTGGGCTCAGCATGAGTGCGAAGGGCTGGAGCAGTTCGGGAGGACTGTCCGGAAGAGGTGGGCTTGTGCTGGGTTTTGAGGCAAAAGTCCTGGGGGAATTAAGACTGGAAGGAAGGTGTCCAGGTGTCCGAAGCTGGAGCACAGTACCAACAAAGGCCTGCGGCTGGACTCAGGGGGAAAGGCTGGGGCAGTGAGATTCCCGAACGGGCCGAGGAGTGCTGGAGAGAAAAGGGTCATGTCGGCTGGCGCTGGCCGAGGCCTGGGAAGGTGGACCGGGGAGTCTAAGTGAAGTGGCAGAACGGGACCCACCGCAGCCCCAGGAGGAGTGATACCCAAAGGGCCACCCTTGAGGAAAACTGCAGAAGCAGTAGGTGCCAGGTGGAACAGGGGCCTGGGAGAGGCCGCGCAGGGCCAGGTTTTCAGAACCACCTGTGGGAGGGGCGAGTGCCTGAGCTGACCTCACCTGGGAGGGGCAGTCAGAATGGGCAGGAGGGAGTCGGAGGGGGCTGTTCAAGTCACAGGAAACAGGACTGGGGTCAGGTGCTACCTCAGGCCTGGGGGGTGAGGAGAGGGGGATGGGGAAGGAGCTGCTCCAATCCCGCCCAGCTGGGGGTGTTCCTCAGCTTGTGTACTGAAGGAATTTACATTGCTAGGCATCCACAGGGGGGAAAAGGAGACGGTCTTCCACCCCAGGTCGGGGCAGAGGCTGTGGGGCGGGGACGCACACCAAGCGTGTAAGGGAACAGGCCCGGGGGTGTGGCTGGCGTGATGGCCCCAGCAGGCCCAGACCGCTGAAGCCTGGGGGAGGGCTTGCCCTGCACCCAGAGGGAAGCCACCCACCTCTCTGGAAGGCACAGCACAGTCCAGGTTGGCAGTCCCTCTGGTTGTCACAGATGGTCCCATTGCTGCCTTTGGTGGCCGTTTGGGCACAGTGACCCCAGACGCACAGCTGATCGCCACAGCACTCACTGTCCCGGGTGCAGAGCTGTGGGGAGGTAGGGAAACGCAAGAGCCTGCCAGCTCGGCCCTGGATGAGCCCAGCCTGTCACCGCCCCCAGCCGGGGACCCCTGACGGGCTAACCCACCTCCTCCCACTTTACAGAGGAGGAAAGAGGTCCCGGGTGAGTGGGGCTTTCGTAGGAGTCAAGCGGGCAGAGGCGGGAGCAGGGCTGGTGAGACTTGTGAGGGTCAGAACTCTGGACAAACCGACTCTGGGAAGGGGACGCCTGTGTCTGAGGCCTCCTACACAGCTTGAATGTTTGCCCTTAAGGGATGGCAGGGTGTCTTTGCAGATGGACTCACAGACTTGGGCCCTGCCTGCTTTTCATTAGGTCTCCAGGTCAGAAAGGAAGGTGGCGTATGACCCATAGATGCAGGCAGCAGTGCAAGTCTCATAAGCTGATGACGTGAAGGCCCAAGCCTGGGATAGCCACGTGGACGGGAGGGCATGTGGGGGCCATAGGCCTGGAGTCGCACACGGGGAACGGCAATTAGAGAGCACAGTGGATGTGCCACGGCTGTGCTCGGTGATGGCACTCGGCAGGAGAGGGGAGGAGGGGCAACTGCAGCTGCCTGACCAGGGACAGGCCAGACAGGGTAGGAAGGAGCCCTCTGTCCTCCAGACTTGTTATTGTGCTGTGTTATTGTCTTAACAATGAAAAATGCCAAGAAAAGTCTATGATCCCATGTGGCTTTGTCTAAACATCTGTTGGGAGGAGGAAGTCTAGTTTGTGCTTCTGTGGAAAATCTCCATCGGGGAAGTGTCCTGGCGTCTTCCTGGCAGACTGGGAAGACTATCGGGGGATGGGCTGCAGGCTAGGAAGGCGAGAGCTGCCCTTTCCCTGCCCCGGGGGCTGCAGAGGTATTGCTGGCTGTGTCTACGGGGATGGACGGGTCTGCTCTGGGGCCTCCTCCTCTGTTCTCTCTCCCCCTCCCCATCATCCATGAGGCAAGTGATGGGACCAGAGGTCTCCGGGCGGGTGGGGGTGGCAGCAGGTCTGCGGATGACTTTCTGGTCAGTGGGCATCATGAAGAGGGTCTTCTGAGGGTGGATACAGTGGCACCCCTCCCCCCGCCCCCAGGGTGGGAACTCTGGAAACGCTGGGGCCACTGGCCTTCTCCCCCATGGCCCTTTTCTGGGCCCCATGGCACTGGTGATGCAGCTCCAGAGGCCGCAGGGCACACTCACTGTCTGCTGGTCCCGGCACGGCTGGCAGGTGTACTGGAAGCTGGCAAACTGGCAGTACCTGCGGGGCCCGCAGTCTTCGTCAATGATGCACTCCTGGGTGGGCGGGGAGCAGCTATGTCAGGAAAGGCAGGTCGGCAAGCCCACTGTGTCCGGGAAGGGCAAAGCCCTCTTTGTCCCCCAGTCTCGGCCTCACAGGCTCAGGGCACAGGAACAGTCTCCAGATGCACCTCAGTGCCCCTCGACCCCAAGCCCTGCCCAGCTGGCTCCTGGGTGTCCAGCCCCCAACCTCCACCCAGGCCAGCAGGGCTCTCACCCACATTGCACACCCCAGCTTCTGCCCTGTAGGATGCTGCGCCTAGTTCACAAAACCGCCTCTGTATGCAGCCTCCCTTCACACACCCAGGGTGGAGAGCACAGGCCCGGGCCGCACATCAGCGCAGAGCAGATGGGTTTAATGAAAGAGCTGATGAGTTCCAGGCCCTGGCGGCTGCACAGGAGGGGCTGGAGCCCGAGCCCAGCAGGCCCTGCTGACTGAGAAGGAAGTGGTGGCCACAGGGAGCCCACCTCAGCGTCCTGGGTCTGGGGTCTGGGCTGACAAAGGCAGCTGCCAGCTTCCAAGGGGAAAAGGGCATGGCTGGCATCCAGCCCTCATGGCCGCCAGCCCCTCTGGGCTCAAGAAATGGGGAGAGACGTAAGGAAGAAAATCTGCCCACCAGAGAGGCCCAAGGCCCAGAGAGAGAGGCCACAGGAGTAGCCACTGTGCCCTTGCCATCGTCACCAGTCACTGAGAGGAGCAGGGCTATGTCAGCTCAGGCCTAAGAACCTGCAGCTACAGAGGGAAAGAAGGGCAGGAGAAGTGGGTGGCCCCGACACGAACCAGCACTGAGGACCCCGCCCCAGGGCCAGCGCAGGCTGGGGCCACGTGTGAGCCCTCCAGCAGGCAGCAGCAAGCACTACTATTTCCATGCTGCCCCCTGGAAAATGAAGGCTCAGAGAACCCAAGCCCCCCACCAAGATAGTATAGCTAATTTGGGGTAGGAGAACTCTTTCCACCACTAGCCCTGGGGAGAAGGGGCTCAGGGCTCCAGAGGCAGCTGTCAGAAATGTATGGATGAGAAAGATTCTCCTGAGGCAGGTATTCTGGAGCCCTAGCAAACCTTCCAGAAGGTTCTAGGGGGAGAGAGGGAAGGATCTTCCTCCCTGCTCCGCCCAGGGCATGCTTCATCCTGAGGGTGGGGGTGGAGCTGGACCTGCAAAGGCCAGGGTGGGCAGGCCCTGGCCTACACGGCTTTAGCTTATGCTCTGTGAACTGGGGCAGCAGTGCTAATGGGTATGGACAAGCAGACTTGTCAACAGACCTCTGGGAACCCTGAGGATAAGAGCATGTGGGTAGGCCTGGGGGTCAGCAGGGAGGCCCTGGCCAGGCAGCTGAGGGAATGCAGCTCTGTCATTGGGAAGTGGCTAGTGTCCCTGGTGCAGGTCTGAGTGTCCCATGGCCAACACCACAGGCCTGAGAGGATAGACATTTGGTCCAGGTTGGCCGTAGGCTAGGCTTCTGCACAGCACTGTTGCAGCCCCAGCCCTGGTGCCAACCCCAGCCTGTGAGTCCTCAGCGAGTGAGTCCTGCTCTGCTCACCAAGCAAGGCTTGCCCAGCCAGGGAAATCATTAGACCCACTGGACACCATCTTCCCACAGCCCCCTCTGAAGAATAATGGGGAAGACACCAACTTGGAGACGGTGGTACAAGTCACTGCCCTTCGCCAGGCCCTGTGGTCACCAGGGGTTACAGAGGGACAAGGGCTAATGCTCAGAAAAAATTGAAAAGCAAGTCAAATCTTTACTGTAACTTCTTTTAAAATGTCAGAATAAAGCACATTGCTTGACACCCTGCAAAATAGCCTAAAATCACTCTTCTCTGTGTCTCCCCAGAGTCTGACTCATGCCAGTCCAGGGGCCCCCTCCCATGGCTCTGCCCACTGATCACCGTGGCAAGCAGGGTCCACCCTATCAAAAAGAGTTGCTGCTTGTCCCTATTCTCATCCCAGTGACCCTAAAATGTCAGCATGCCATCACTGTTGTTTTTACCAGTGAGTAAACTGAGGCTTGGAGCGGGGTAGAAGGGCTGCCAAGTTGAGGACTGAGCCAGGGGCTGGGTGTTCAGTTAGTCTGACCGCAGAGCCCACATGGTCTGAGAAGTCTACTGCGCTTTAAGTAAACCACAAGATTCTCCTTGTCTCAGCCACCACACCCTTCCAGACACAGACTCAACTCTGCCAGCTCAGCTGGAAGCATCTTGACACTTCTTCTCAAGCAAAACAGCAAGAGAATAGAGTGGGCGGGAAGGAGGGTCCACAGGCATTGAGTTTTTTCTCTGAACCTGGCCACATTTTGGAGTACTGGGATGTAAATATGAATAGGAGAAGGTCCTTGCCCTCAAGGTATTTATAATTAAATTAAAAAAAAAAAAGCAATCTAGTAGACAAGGAGACAAAGGGTATGAACAGACAACTTAAAGTAACAGAAATTGTTTTGCTTCTCCTCACAGAAAGAGAGGTTCAACCTCACAATCAAGAAAATGCAACTTAAAAGAACAAGACACCATGTCTGCATTTACAATGAAAACAGTAAAAAAGGTCGACACTATCTATGGTAGGCAGAATACTGCCCCCGTCCAAAAAATGCTCCAAAAATCCCGCTCGCTGGAACCTGTGTTCATGTCACGTTATGTGGCGAGAGGATGCTGAAGTCACAGGTGCAATTAAGGTTGTGAAGGAGCTGACCACATGGTAAGGAGAGAAGCCCGGATTATCCAGTGTAATCGTAAGGGGCTCTGAAGATGGAAAAGGGGGCCAAAGGAGAGTCCATGTCAGAGATGCCATGAGGGAAGGGCTCCACCGGTCATGCAGACTTCACTGGCTTTGATGATGGGCGGGGGCCACGGGCCAAGGAACAGAAATCTCCCCTAGAGCCTCTGGAAGGAGCGTGGCCCTGCCTACACTTTGATTTCGGTCCAGTGAGACTCCTGCTGGACTTCTGACTTACAGAACCATAAGAAAATCAATTCGTGCTATTTTAAAACCACTACATGCATGGTCAACTGTTATAGCAGTAGTAGGAAACTAATGTAATATTCAGTGTTGGTAGGGATCTGAGAAAGTGTGTATTGCCAGACACTCTGGAAGTAATTAAAACTGAACTAGATGTTTTTTGCAGGCAGTTCATCAGCACCACCAAGAATTTAAATGCATATATCCTTTGACCCAGTAATTTCCTTTCCAGGTGACTAGCCTCAGAAACTCTTGTTTATATGTACAAATATCTGAATGCAGGGATGTTTAAGGCTACCTTGTGATTATATTTCTAATCCAGAAATAATGGAAAAGCCAACAAGAGAGAACTGATTAAATTTCTGCATAGTCATTTCACAGGGAAATGCCACTAGGCAGACATTAAAAATGAGGAGGTAGTTTTTTGTGTTGTGATGTTTACATCAGTAAGTAAAGCAAGTGGAAGAACCATGAAATCCCACTTTTGTAAAGCAGAATAACATTGTATGTTTGCTACATGCCTGTGACTAGCACAGCGCCTGGCACATAGGGGCACATGACAGATACGTGTTGGACGGATAAACCACTTAATACATTACCGAACAGGCTAACAAAATTCTGCGAATTAGCCATGATTTGGGAACCAAAGCAAAAAAAAGTATATATTCCATTAATTTGGCTTCTCACTTCCCAAGGATCCTATCAACTTGCAATTGTGACTCTATGCTTCCTCTTCCAGATCTTTAATTTAAAAACTATGAGCTAAGACCCTTCTAGCACCAATCCATGTGAGACCCTGCTGTTTACAATTTTCCATCAAGAAAAGTACACATTCATCCTTAGAAATATTTTTCTTTCCCTAAATTGGCTCCTCCATATGACAAAGCATTCCCTGCAAAGCCACAGTGAAGCAATTAAAATTTTTTCAAAGTATGGAAAATTTTTTGGCATGGCCCCTTGCCAAAGACTTTCAAAAAATGGAAATACTCTAAAGCTACCGGTTTCCTTTGCTGACATGTTTTTTGCTACCTACCAGAGGCCTGGGCCCTTCAGGGTGAGTTCCCCTGGAGAAAGCATGGTGCTTTCCTTCTAACAGTCTGCCAGCTTGTTTGCTGTGGACAGGCATTCCCAGAAGTGCCTAGAAAAACTCTGTAAGAATTGTGATCATACTGGAAACCTTAGAAATCCAAAGCTTGAAGAAACCCTAGAGGCCAATTTGTTTTTGCCACTTAGTGTGACCTATTTCACAGGGCTGCTGCGTGGCGTCATGCTCTATGAATGGTGGCCATAGCAACAGCAGCTGTGTATCTGCTCATGCACCCATCCAATGCCTGATGCCCCGGGGTGCACGCCTGCCAGGGGACCAGCTTGTCAGCAGAAAGGCAGGTGCAAACAACAGGGGCTGACGTTTCCACCAGCAATTGTCCATCTCTGTCCCTGTCAACACTTAGAGACCTCACCTCTAGTCTTCACTTATCTGTATCCAGAGAGTGTCACTAATAGGTGGGCAGCAGCCTGTATGTCCACTGAAGTAAAGTTCTTGGGGCAGTGTGACCTCTCATTGTATGGAGACCATCCACTAAGGTTGTTAGTTATGGGTCTTCCCTGAAAACCTCTTACTAATAGAGGGCAGGGTCCCACCTTTCCTGGTGTCAGAGACCTGGGGAACAGGTCGGGTTTCCCACCTTACATAAACCGAATGGGTGGGAGGAGAGGATATGGATGGGTGCCCAAGCAGGGCCAGGCCCAGAGCTGAGAAATCCAGAATTTTATTCTTTTCAGTAATTCCAGTTTCTCTTACCTGGGCTCAAAGATTATATTACATGTGGGCCGATGTTTTAAAAGTGCCTCAGTACCCAACTGGGTGCAGAATGTCTGAGCAGGTGAGCTCTGAAGTAAGAGGCCTATGAGAGAAAAAAAGGTTGGGCTGTTCCCCATCTCAGTGGCTGTGGAGGTTCTGGATTTGGGGTACCTCTTAGTTTATTAGGGCTGGAAGAGGGACTCCGTGCTACACTAAGGCAAAATTAAAGAGACACTCACTAGTGAGAAGGTAGGGTCGCCTGAGTGCCACGCTGAGTGGCCAACCTTTGGAGCTTAGAACAGCAATCCATGGCATCCTGACACAGAGTCCTGGCATGGCAGGGCCATCAGTATCTGCCTCTTGTCACAAGTTCTCCTAAATCCTCTCGGCGTGGGCCTTACCATCTACACTTTGCAGATATGGAAGCTGAGATTGAAGGTGAAGGATCTGCCCAGAGTGACCCAGCTTAGAAGAGGGGTCGGGAGTCTCAGCCTATCGATCTGACCCAAGAGAGGCCCTTTCTATCTCCCGCCGGGAGATCACTTTTCTCTCCCTTCAGCACAATCCCGTCTCCTGTCCCTCAGGGGACAGGGCCTGCCTGGGACAGTTTCTTGGGCCCCCCACATACATCCCCAGAGATAGAATGCAGGAACTCAGGGCCAAGGCCACAGTCCTTGGACATCTGGGTCTCAGTGTCACTTATGATCTGGCTTCAGCGGCTCCTCTCTGTCCCTTTCCCTTCTGCTGCTCCCTGCCTGTCCTGGCTCCTCCTCCCATCCTGGTGGGTAATCTGGCAGTCTAGAGCCTGGCCATCAGGACTGAAGCCATTCAGAGGATCCTGTCTTTGTTGTCCCGAGGAGGGAGCTATATTTAGAAAGCTCTGGCCAAAGGCCCCGCAGCACTCAGTTCAGATGCCGGCAGGGAGGTGGAGCTGGCGGGGAACACGCCATAGATTTGGCAGGACGCTGGGCCTGAAAACGGCCCTGGTGCTTTGACATTATCATGAAATAGTGGAAAATAGCAAAGGCGCTGTTCTGTGTCTTTGATTTTTTTCTTTTTTCCATTCAGAGTTTATCAGAGGAGAGCGGCTCTGAGGAGACAGGAAGGGAAAGGGGAGGAAAGAAGACGTGACCCCTGCGAGGCTGTCCTCACAGGTACGTGTGGCGTGAGCAGAGGACGGCTTCCCTGGGGCTCTCAGGCTGGTGCGCTGCCCTTCTCACACCGGCCAGGGGCGCTCTGCCCACACTCCTCAGGAACCCCAGACGTGTTTGTTCTCATGAGGCCCAAAGGAGGAGGCCACCTGGGTGGGCCATCTACTGCTCCTCCCGAGTCCAAGGCTCAGGAAAGAACCATTCAAGGGGAGGAGCCAGGGCACAGAAAACAGCCACCCGGGGGACCGCCATCAACCTAACTCACTGGCCCTCAGAGCTCTGCACGCTGCCGCTGAGGAGGGGTGGGCATCAGCGAAGGCTGAGAACGCCTACTGTGCGTCTGCACCTGCTCAGGCTTCGTCAGCTCACTCAGCCTCACAGCGACCCCGTGAGGTCAGCCGCTGACTGCATCTCCCCTAGCATGCATGTGCTTAGCACATAGTTGCCATTCACGAAAAGAGTCCAGAAAGAATGAATAAACCAAAAGATGAACTGTTGATCAATCCTATTTTGTAGATAACGAAACTGAGGCTCAGAGCCCAAGGTCATTGATGGAGCTTAAAGGACTAAGGTTGAAACCCAAATCCGTCAGACCCCCCAGCAGCGGCTCACTCCTTCCATTGCACCCTGTTGCCTCCAAATGCCAGTCATGGGTTGTACTGTGTCACCCCTACAGTCCTATGATGAAGTCCTAATCCCTGGCACCTCACTATATGACCTTATTGGGAGGTAGGGTCTTTACAGACGTAATTACTTAAGATGAGCTCATTAGGATGGGCCCTCATCCCGCATGCCTGGTGTCCTTATAAAATGGGGAGATTTGAAAACAGAGACAGACACACACGGAAGGAAGACGATGTGAAGACAGGGAGAGAAGACGGCCATCTACGAGCCAAAGAGGTGAGCCAAAGAGGTAAGCCCGCCGCACTTCATCCCTCACAGCCCTCGGGGAACCGACTCTGTCCACATGTTATTTCGGACTTCTAGCCTCCAGAGCCGGGAGATATACATTTCTGTTGAGTCACCCAGTTTGTGGTACTTTGTTAACGATAGCCCAAGGGCTCTAATACCAGCCCCACCAATAGCGCCTATCCCGTCTCCATACACATCCAGCCTCTGCCTCTCAGCTCAGCATCTCCCCGGCAGAGGTGACAGAGGGGAGGCCTGTGACAAGCCACATTCTGAAGGGTGCTAAGCCCAGAAACTAGAACAGGGTTTCCTGGCTGAGCCCCCCCCAACTAGAAAGTTGTAGGCTCTGGTCCCTGAAGCCCACTCAGCCTCACAGCGACCCCGTGAGGTCAGCCTGGCCCCAGGCGGGGTGGTGGTGTCAGGCGCTAAATGCCCGCAGGATGAGTGGACGACACAGGCTGTGAGATAAACATACCTCCTAGACACAGGGCTATTTTCGGACCCCTCGACCCTCTTGAGCAGAGATGGTCCCACAGAAAAGAACAGACTGTGGGGACCAGTCATCCTAATTTGCCCAGGACTGGGGGGCTTCCTGGGGTGCAGGCCTTGCGGCCTCAATACCAAGTAAGCCCTGGGCACATCAGGAGAGCAGGTCACTTCGTGGAAGTGCAGTCACCTCTCACACTCCCTCGCCAGTCCTATGTCTGCACTCACTACGCTGCTGGGTCACGCCTGTTTCCTCCACCCCGTCAAGGCTGCGTGGTACCCAGTGTACCTGGGGTGGCATGAGGGTGAGATTAGGGCTTTGGGGCCCATGCCAGGTTTGAACACTGGTTCACTCACAAGCTGGGTGATCTTGGGCAAATTACTGAGCCTCTCTGTGCCTCTATTTCCTCCTTATCTGTAAAATGAGGAGTGTCATGAGGCTGTTGCACAGATTAATAGAGGTAGTATGTGCATCGCTTGGAACAGTGCCTAGCTCCCAGGACTGAACCCCCAGGGCACACCTCTACTTGCACTGTTTAACTCAAGGCAGGAGTTCAACGGGTGTCCCTGGGAAGGCTTGAGCAACCTTCTGAGCTTACGTTTGGGCCAGTGGATCTAGTCCTATTAATGAATACCCAGAATGTCAGGTCTAGCCAGGGTTCTCGATCCATCACCACAAGACAACACCTGCTTCGCCCCGAAACACTCTGCTATGTGGGCAAGACAAAAGGAAGGAGGACAGTCATACGGAACGACGAGGGGGACCAGGACTGGCCATCTGACCATGGAGGGCAAGCGGTCATGCAAGGGCAAAGAAATATAAACACAATTCGATCACCTCTAGGCACCTTGGTGCCTATCTTACAAGGTAAACAAGAGAAGCCCCATTTTATCGACAAGGAAACTGAGGCAGTGAGATGAAGTCACTTACCAAGGTCATGGGTAAGGAATGGCAGGGCCGACACTTGCCCAACGTGCCCAGTGCTCTACGGAGGGAGCAGGCAGCTGGGGACCCAGGCAAGGGGCACGAGGGGGTAGTGTGAGACAGGAGGCTTCTGGGGATGGCTATCAACTCTGCCTCTGTGGGACAGGAAGGTCCTCAAGGCTGGGCCCTGGTGCAAAGTTAAGAGAGATGCTCAGGCAGAGCAGCAGGAAGTCTCCCTTCATTCATAGTTTGAGTCAGGTTTTGAGGTTCCTCAGTCCTTTTTTGATTGAAACCAGGCTAATCACAGGAACCTGTAAAACGCACGTTTGTCTTGAATGTAGCAGGGTGCCCCCAGCCTCTCTGGGGACACTGCATTGGAAACTTTCAGCCAGCTCAGGGCAGGTGGGGGCCCCAAACCTCACCACAGGTTCTGGCCTGACCCGCAATCCAGAGCTTGCTCTGTGGAAAAACCCAGGCAGGAGCCAGGAACTGATGCCAGTGATTATCCTGAAGCCTCAGCGTCTGCAAGAGCCTGTATGTCCTGGGGCTGCTCCAGCAATTCTTTCTTCTCCCAGTCGCACAATCCATGACAGGGGAGAACGCATCCCCAGCAGGGCTGGGCACCCCAGGTATGGAGAGCGCCCATCCCAAACCTTTAGTGCCCAGATCATTCAGGACATAGTCCGAGAGTCCCTTCTCCAGGGACCCTGTCTGGCTGCCAGGCCACAGAGACAGCCGGCCCCACACTGTATTTCAGTCTGAGTGACGTTTCCTTTGGCAAATTCACATGGCACTTAATTCCAAAGGAAACTTCTTCTTCATGAGCCTCTCTGACCAAACAAGTGTTGTTGTCCCACCTGGGTTAGAAGCGGTGGCAGGAGCCCTCTGATCCTCTCCCCGCAACGTTTCCAGGGGCTTTGGGTCTGCAGAGCCCCCACCCCCTATTCCAAAGGCGGCCAGTGGAGGTGTGGTGGGGGAATGCCCGGGCCTCACCTGGGTCTGACCTGTACCAAACACACCTGAGACCTCGTTAGTGCCCCATATGCAGAAGTCAGCTGCTGTGCCAGTCCTTAGGCGTCTGATGGGAACTTCAGGTTCAAAAGCACCAAAAATGTTAGGCGCCTGGTTCGACAGCACCTCCAGATCTCGGTACGAGGAAAAACCCAGTTGTGACCCCTCAACAGCTCCTTATTCAGGGTTGCATGAGACCTCTTACTTTGGGGACTTCACATTAGGGTTGCCAGATTTAGCAAATAAAGATGCAGGATGCCCAGGGAAATTTGAATTTCAGATAATAACCTTTTACTACAGTATGCCCCAAATATTGCATGGGAAAGACTTATACTAAAAATTATTTTTGTATTGTGAGGATGTCTTGTGTTTCATCTGCCAACCCTATTAACAGAGTAGATTCAACAGGTGTGTTTTGTGACGAGAGAGAGAGTGATGCTGGCCTTGGACAAAAGGAAACAGAAGGACCAGGAGGAGGTGTAGGTGACCAGAGAAGAGATGTGGCTTCAAAGGTAGCCATGCAGGTAAGCCAACAAGGATATCAGGGAGCCTGCTCTTGGCCTTGGGCCCTTAGCTAGGAGCAGAAGACCACCTAGAGTCTGGCCTGTTTATCAGGGGCTTTGAGTGCAGGTACAGCTTCTGTGTTGGAGAAAAGTCCTCTAGATTCCATACAATGACAGTAATTATAATAATGAGACAATCAGTCATAACAGCCAATGTTCATATTATATTTCCTATATGCCAGAGTGTCCTACATCCTAAGCATTGATTTATGTCCTCTTCACAAGTCATTGAGAGAGACACTATTATTATTCTTTTCCATTTACAGATGAGGCAACTGAGAAACAGAAAGCTTAAATAACTTGCTCAAAGTCACACAGCTAGTAAGCGGTGGACCTGGGGACATGAACCTAGACCTGCCAGCTCTTATGCCAGGTCAGACAGCAGGTGGGGGACAGGCCCCGGAGCCTGCCTGGGCCGAGTGTCCTGTGGGACTTTGCCCTTCCCAGCCAGCCCTGCCTTCTGCCCACAAGCACTTCCCCGTGGGGTAAAAAGAGCAACAGAAGTGGGGAGCAGAATCCCCATAAAGAGGCAGGCACATATCAGGCCCCCAGCTGCTTTCCTTTATCTGCTGGGTGGGGGAGCCCACCTTTCCCAGTGCTCTCCAGCCAAAAGGGCCCCAACGGCCCCCCACGTCAGGGACGTACGTGGAGGCTGGGCTGGTTCTCTGAAGGAGCAGCCTTCTTGGTATTGTTATTTCTGTTCGGCACCCACAGGTGTTGTGGTAGCTCCACCCCTGCAGTGACTATGGTCCCAGGACGCAGCACAGGAGGGCCTGCACCCAAGTCAGTCTGAAGTCCCACATGGGACTCCGGGAGACATGCTTCCAGTTTTGGGCAGAGAGCCAAATTCTTGCCAGGTTCCCAGGAACTGAATTCCAACGAAATCCCAGGAGAAGACACCAAGTGTCAGAGAGAAACAAAGCAGGCTTCACTTCTTTCTATCCCTCTGCTTCGGAGGGGTTGTCTTCCTTCCCAGCTCCTGATAAGGCCTGGAAATTGGGAGTAGGAGTGCTTCCCAGGCAGGGGAGGGCTTGGCTGCCCACGCCTCTTCCTGGACGATTGTGGTGGCAGAGAGGCCGGTCTCGAGCTATCTATCAGCCTCTTCCCCTCTCCACCCGGCTCCTCCTCGCTGCAGCCCAAATTCTCTTTCTAAAACACAAATCTGATGACGCACATCCCTAATCTTAATTGTTCTGAATTCTGCTCCAGCAGAGGGGCCCTCAAGAAGGCTGAGGTTGGACTAATTCAATCAGCACCAAATGCAAACAAACAGGCTGCCTTCCAGGCCTGGGGAACAGCCAGATTGCATCTGCGACACTGGCATAATAAAATAATGTGACAAGGGGAGAGAGAGTGGGGTGAAGGAGAGGGAGAGAGAGAGAGAGAGAGAGAGAGAGAGAGAGAGAGAGAGAGAGAGAGAGAGAGAGAGAGAGAGAGAACAAACTAACAGCAACTAAAAAAACCACAAGTGTGTCTACACAGTGACCTGGGAGAGGGGCCTGGGGTTTCATCACCGGGGCGCTCTCTGCTCTAGCTGTGGCGGGCAGAGTCTGGAAGCCACGCACTACCCTCAGTAATATCAGCCTCCCATAGCTTGAATTCTCACTCACTCAGCAGCCTCAGACAACCAGCCTGGCTGCCCCAGGATCTTGACGCCAGATAGCGGAGTCCTGGATGGGGTCCCAACATTCTGCCCCTGGAAAGACATGCTCCTCACACCTGCGAATTAGTAACCTGTCTTTGTGATGTATGCATCAGTGAGATCTGAATTTTGTTAGCAAGAGGGCCAAGAATGCCCATTCTCTGGATCTACATGGCTCCAGGGTCTTGGATTCTATCATATTCACCAGGGCTGTGAGTCTCCACAAGACCTGGACCCTGAGGACACTACCTTGCAACTCACTATCTTTCTACCTTCCCTGTCGACTGTGCCAGGAGTCCAAACTCTGCATGGCATACAGAGCCCGTCATGGTCAGCCCCCGACACACTCTCCAGTCTGATTTCCCGACCTACCCCAAGACCCAGTCTTGGTCTCTGCTTCTAGAATGCCCTCACTGGTTCAGCTTTAAGGAGCAGCACAAACGTCTCCTCCTTAATGAAGTCCTCCCTGACTGTCCCCACTGGGCAGCTGGCACCTGCCTCTTTGGTGCCCCACCCCAAGCCCTAAGTATCTTCCTCACTAAAAGGTGGGTACATTTGGGCTCAAAGGACCAACAGGTACTTAAAGACTTGCCAAGACTCATACTGGGAAAGCCAAGATTCAGGTTGGGGGCAATTTTCTCTCAGCAATCTCGGGCAGTCATTTAGAGCAGGGGTCCCCAACTCCTGGGCTGCGGACCGGTACTGGTCCGTGGCCTGTCAGGAACAGGGCCGCACAGCAGGAGGTGAGCAGAGGGCAAGCGAGTGAACCCTCATCTATGTTTGCAGTCACTCCTCAGCGCTAGCATCACACCTACAGCTGCACCTCGGATCATCAGGCATTAGATTCTCGTAGGAGCACCCGTCCCTGGTGCCAGAAAGGCTGGGGACCACTGCTTTAGAGCAAGGAGGCCAACTCCACCTCCCTCTTCTTGTTCATCTTATAGGTTGGTGACTGATGTCATGAACTCTTTCATTCCACAATGACCCTCTCTGGCCGTGGTCACTCTATGGTCTTCTTGGCCTTCTTGCTCTCTGGGCCAAGCAGGTTTGATGCCGTTTTTATTGGCTGGACAACCCCCCTCACTGTTCAAGAGTCCAGCAGAGCTACCATTCCTATTAATCCAACTCTTATTGATGTCGAGTCTCTGGGGTCAGCTCCTGGAGGTGTCCCTGTGGTTCTGGTGGGTCTCTGAGGAAGAGGCCACCCCTAATCCCAGCCTGACCCCATGGTGCTGGAACGGGGGCCCAAGGTGAGAGTCTTTATGCTTTCTCTCTTTCAAAATAAATGTTCTGGGCGAGGAAAGGCGGCCATCAGAGATAACATCTTGGAGTGACGGCAGGCCCTCCAGGATTGTGCTGAGTCTGAGGAGCCAAGAGTGCTCCTTGACCACAACACATCAGGGGCCTGGGAGGAGATAAAGGGGAGGATTCATTTGGGAATTGCGACCAGCCCTCCCGTGGGGAGAGGATGGGTGTTCCCAGGGAGAGAAGGATTTAGGTCTCCCAGGAGGAAACACCAGGAAATCATGACAGGACTGTCTATGGGAAGGCAGGTCTTGGCTCTCGTTTCTTACAAGCTTTTTATCACTGGTCCAAAGGGTCATATCTGCTTTACCCCTTTCAGCCACCTCGGCACATCTCCGTTACCTTCCTCTTCTTCCGCTTCTAGTCTGGGGCTGAAACAGCTGTCCGGCTCACGCCTTCATTCACCTTCCGCATCCTCTTGCCTCGGCCACTTTTTGCAGCACACACAACCAGAATCGGAGCTTCCCTTCCTGCCGGCATTTGCCCAACACGAATAGCATTCAGGCTTGGAGGACAGCAGAGCTGTTGCCATGGCAGCGGTGTCCTGGGCCTCTATGGCTTTCGTGACGAGGGGAAACCACAGTCACAGGCCAGGATGATGCTGTCATGTTACTGTGGTAGGTGGGAGTCCAGTCAGGGCCTTGTGGGGTAGGGACAGCCTTGTGTCTCTATTCTCAGAAATCTCCTTATACAGGCCCTAATGAAATCACCTTACTTCAAAGCAATTAACAGGATCAAACTTTATGACACTCACATCATTTACTTGTACCCTTCAAGCCTCGTACTGTCCACATGATCGGCTGTGTGATTCCTTCATTCATTCAAGGGAAAGATAACGCCAGAGATGAAAGGTAGGAAATAGAGTAGGTTTCAGCGTTAGAGTATAAACATCTGCTTTTGCTTTTCAGTAATTACAAAAAGCTATGTCAGTTCTGGGAGTGTTCTTGCTGGTCAGTTACATTTGGTTATATTCAGGACTCCCTCCATCACTGGGGATAGTTGGAGTTTCTCCATATTTACTCAGTTGGTTTCTTGTTTACTCTTTTCACATGAGTCAGTGAGCTGACCTGGCAAAACCCAACCCCTTCAAACTGTTTTTCCTTTGCCTTAGGAAGAAAAAGTAATACATGTATTATGTTCCTACTTACTCTGAGCATTTGGAGATGATGCCTACACAAGGCCCAGTTTCTCAGAGTCTGGTATTTTGAGACTCATCCCTAGACACATATACTGGAGTGAACTGGGAGGTGATGAAGACTAGATCCTCTTCTCTTCTTTGTCCATCCCAGAGTCTTGGGGCTGGATTCTTCTGGGGAGTGGGTGACGTCACCTCTGAGGAAGAACAGGCTCCAGGGGTGTGGCATAAGATCCCTCCTGACACATCAAAAACCTTCCAACTGGATGTCTTATCTGTAACCTCAGAGGGAGGAGGAGGTCAGGAGACACCTCAGGAGGCAAGTTCACACTGCTAAGCTGCGGCCAAGGCCTTGTGCCTTCCCTGAGGGAGGCTACCCTCCTCTGGAGTCCTGAGCAGCAGGAGTCTACAGCTTCCCACCTGGCCACGCAGATGTCAAACAGCAGATCTGGGACCATCTGTGCACTTCTATATCTGAGATGGACCCTGACCCCACCCAGCATTGTCAAGAGCTTCCACAGTGCTGGTGATGAAAATTTGTTCAAACTTCAGCTTGCTGCATGCAAATGGGTCATCACAGTCCTTAGGATTTAGACCACCAGAATGGAGGCTGATATTACCTGGGGAACCTGGGATTCGAGTCCAGTCTACAATGGTGGGGATTCCACCGCAGGGAATGCAACAGACAGATCCCCTTCAACGATCGCCCTCTGCCTGCGAGGCCATGTCTTAACCTGAATGATCAAGAGGCTCCGTGTGGGCACCGGCCATGGGCCTCTTTTAAAATGGGGGCGGGCATCTTTACAACAGGAGTCCTTTTTGGATTCCTTTGGCAGCTAAATGAAGCCCATAGGGCCCTGCTGAGAATAATGCATTTAGATGAATAAAGAAAAACACAAAATTACAAAGAAAAATGATTGTACTAGGAGATAGTTATCAAAATACTTTGAGGTATAGTGTTTTCTGGGCTTCTTTCCTCACCCACTGGATAGTAAGATCTACTGGCAGGTCTGACAATGGTCTTAATTTCCAAGTAGTGATGAGCGTCAATGCTATTTAAAGACAATGACCACAACAGTAAAAAAAAAAAAAAAGAAAGAAAGAAAGAAGAAAGAAAGAAAGAAAGAAAGAAAGAAGAAAGAAAGAAAGAAAGAAAGAAAAGAAGAAAGAAAAGAAAATACCTGGAAGTGCTCTCGGTAACCAAGGCACTGCTAGCGATACTGTGGTTTGTTGCCGATTTTGAAGGTTGAAGGAAGTGCCGCTTTAATTTAAACGTTAGCGAAAACAAGGGTGCATTTCTTTTCCGATGAGTTCTATCCAGCTTAAGAAAGGCGACTTTAATGCAAATTCCAAGGTTAAGAACCCCTGCTTTAGTGCCTTCAATCTATCGCTCTTTCGAAAACACATCTCAAAGAAGGAATTCAATTTCATTTAAAAAAAAAATAGGAAAAGACAAAATTCAAAGCAATACAAAACAAACATGAAGTGGTTTTCCCCTTTGCAGAAAAAAAAGTCACTTCCCCGGCCCGCTGCCATGTTGCTGGATTGGGGAACCAGCCTGACATTCACCCCTGGGCCTCGAATGAGCTCCCAACCCCCTGAGGCCTGGCCTTAACAATTCTTCTTTCTTTTCTCCCAGCACTTCCCACAAAGTTCTACACTGTGAGGACTGAAAAAGGGGCTTGTGGAATTGTTCAGCCTTTCAAGCTGAACCATTTATGTTAATGATCCTGGAAAAACAATGTTTCAGGCCTGGACAAACATGCTCTGG
This sequence comes from Eonycteris spelaea, assembly GCA_003508835.1. Lineage (NCBI taxonomy): Eukaryota > Metazoa > Chordata > Mammalia > Chiroptera > Pteropodidae > Eonycteris > Eonycteris spelaea. Next base: position 3,912,033 of record PUFA01000113.1, read on the forward strand.
CTTTATTTTGCTCACAAGCGGCTGCGTCTCATTTGCTTCACCTTGGTGGGATGGCAGGGAACATGGAAAGCTTCAGCTGTGCGCAGTGGTGTGTGGGGGGTGGGGGGTGGGGGGGGTCTGAACACAGCTAGACACCCCAGACACCCTGGAGCCACCTATCATCACAACAGTCCCAGTGCTGCCTGCAGAGGCGCCAGTATGAAGGAACCCACCCCCGCCACATCTCTTGAAGCCAAGATCTAGGCTACAGGCTATAGAAAGGGCTCCTGCCTCCAAGGAGAGTTCCCCAAGTCGGCTTCCTTCCTCAGTTCTCCTTGCTGGGCAAGCCTGGGGTGAGTTGTTTAACATCACTGGGCTGCAGTTTCCTCATCTGTAAAATGGGAATGATAAAACCTAACCAATGACCTCGCCAGGAAGATTAAGGGTGACAAGTGTGTCCACACAACATGGCATGTGCAAGACTAATGAATATTAGTGCCTTTCCCATCTGACCCTTTAGTGAGGTAGTGTTACACAGCAGTCAGACAGAATTATTTTCAAATCCCAACTCTGCCACTTACTAGCTGTCCGACCTTGGCAAGTCACTCTGTGCTTCCTTTTATTTAAACTGGGGCTAGTAAGTACCCTGTTGTAGGTGGGGGTTAGTAAGAGCTAAGAAAAAGAGCATATATGAAATGGTCACGCATTACCTGGCACATAGTAGGTCCTCGATGAACAATATAGTTCTCTTCTATTTTTTCTCTCACTCCCAATACCTAGCAAAGGTATGTCAGGGGAGGGGAGCAGCTCTGCCAAGGCAGGCACTGAGTGTGACTACAGAATTTTGATTTCGCTCTTCAGCTATAGGGTGTATGTGCTCTCTGGGGAAGGAGGTTCCTGCAGACATCATTGGGAAAATCAGGACACTGCACTTGAAGGGCTGAGCCTAAGTCCTGCTGCTCCCAGGGCTTGAGGAGAATGGAGTCTGCGGACCTCACCCACCTTCAGTCACCAGGGGACCTGCAGGCCCCGGCCACAGGCCCTCCTCCATCTCCCAGCCAGGAGGTTTCCCATCCTGACCACTACTCACATGTGGCAGTAGGGCTCTCTCTGCCTTTCGTACCTGCTTCCTCTTCGGGGAGGCCCTGAATTATGAGACTATGGAAAATTTAGGCTGTTTCTCTGTGGCTGTATTTTCCACATCGCATCATTGAGATGTGTCAGCGGCCAACTTCTTCAGATACGGGCGCATGCTGCCCACTTAAAATACTCCTCGTCAGTGGTTTAGAATGTCCCTCTTTGGGGGAGGCAGGTCTCAAACCCTGCCATTGGCAAGAGCAGAAGAAAGCAGGTGAGAGATCCCACAGTTTCCTAACTACTCTCCTCTGGCATCCTCTCCCAGAGACCCCAGGGGCTCTGCCATTCCTGGGAGGGAAAGGTCCTTGTGTTCATTTGTTTTTCATTTGGGGCATCTGGGGGACAGAGTGTTTAATGACTCTTGATGCAAATGACAGGGACATAACCAGGTGGTAGAGGTTCACGATAACCTCTTCAAAACCACTCAGAATTATGGCTGTAAGCTGCCATGGCTTTTTCTATCAGAAATATGTCTTTTTTTGAAAAGGCCAAATTTATACCTAGGTTCATATTCCAGTTCTTCCATTCAACCACCACCTACCATGACTTTTAACTTCTCTAAACTCCAGTATCCTCGTCTGTAAAATATTTACTTCTCAGTATTACAGGGATTTGAAAGTAAAACATCTAAAAACACCTGGAATACAGCCCCCCAAATAGTAGGTGTTCAGTGACGTAGATGAATAAATGAATACAAGAAAAGCACAGAGAAAATCATTTTTCAAGCAAGTAAAACTCATCACCATACTTGCAGCTCTTTGCTGAATTATATCTTCAAGAATTTCTGCCTCTGTTTCTATTCCCTAATTCACGCCTTAATTATACAACTTTTACCCACAAATTTGTGTATTCAACTACTGGGCACCTACCCCACGCCGATACAGAGGTGAACCTGGTGGCCTTCTCAGAGCCATAGTCTTCTAGACACTTCTCCCGGACGCCACTTTATAAACTTCTGATTGTGCTCCCTGGGCCTGAGAAGACCCTTCCCATTGGTCTTTACCCTCTTCCTCAGCATTAAGCAGAACATCTTCCCTGTTACTGATTTTCTGAGATGTCGCAAACATGGTGGCGCCTAGCCCCTGCTTCTTGAATAAGGAACTCCAGACCCGCAGTGTATCAAACGCTGAAATGAACCGGACGTGAGGCCCCAGTTCCAACAGCTGCATGATCTGGAGAAAACCGTGTGCCCCCCCCATCTCTGTTTTCTCATTTGGAAAAATAAGAGGGTTGGGGTGGAGCAGGGGTAAGAAACCGGCCTCAAACAGAGCGCTCTTCCAATTGATTAGCAGTGCCTGCTTGAAGTGCTGCGTTGTCTGGAGTTCTGAGGCTCTCTCTAGGTCATGTAGGAAAGAGCTGCAATCGATTAGCGAGGTCTGCTACAGGCACATGGTGGGAGGGTGGAATTCTAAGGGCCACGTGCCTTGATCCCTTGTCTACAGGATCTCAAAAGACCCTGTGAATTCCGCCATTTTTAATTCTACGACTTAGTGAAATATTGCTTTACTTTATCTTTGGCAGGAGGCCTGTCTTCACACACGGCAGCTTTTTCATGCTTGGTCCTGCAACTTAGCCGCCATCACCTGAGAAACTTCCTCAGTTACTATGTTTCAAGTGACAGCAACTTTACAACAAAATAAACATATTTCCTGATTTATCACGTTCATATTCAGTCAATTACTGCTTCCTGCCCTCAAAGGTCCAGGAAATTAGGTCAGAAAGGAGAATTTACATTTATTGAGCATAAATTAAGTGCCAGATACTTTCCAGACACTGTCACTTCTAAAACACTTGCCATGGGGGCACTCAGCAAATCCTCCTTTCACAGAGCAGGAGCCAGTGCTCAAAGCAGGGAGAAAAGTTGCCCAAGGAGCAGGGATTCTAACCTATGGCACTTGGGACTTCAAATCCGACTACACTGTGCTCCCTAAGATTTATCCAGATGTCTTGTTTATTCTTTCTCTTCCAAAGGTGGAGGTGAAAAATGAAACTGACAACAGGTCTAGACAGAGTGATGAGATCTGGGCAAACATTGAGACGACTCCATCCCCATCCATCACTTTTTTCTACAGTCTGCTGGGGATGAGACCACGAGCAGACATTTCTGCCTGATTTAGGAAACCAGTTCAGCTCATCAGATCTGGCGTGACTGTGAATTCCCTGAGAGCATTAAATATGTCCCCCTGCATCCAGAACCCCCATCCCTATTTAGTTCCCTTCTACTGACCCTGATTTTGACCCTGACTTTGACTCCAAAGGAGGAAAGGGAATGACCAAGGCCTCTATTGGTGCTATCTTCTGACCCCCTCCCAGGAAGCCCTCCCTACCACTGATGGAAATTTAAAATCCACCTCACCCTGGCGCCTGAGCCCCAACCTGAGCCCCCAGGAGTCTGCAGGGCCCTGACATGGAAGTGGGGTGCCTCAGGAGCCTATAGGATTCTTCTAGAAGACCATGGTGGGGGATCTCAGAAAGGATGGGGTGAAGGGGGGCGCAGATTCCTTAGAGTCAAAAAAATACATCGCATCTTTGGCTCCTAGAGATGAACCTCCGCGCTGCAGCCCGAGCCTGTATACACCCAGCCTGGAGCAGTTTTCAGCATGCTGGGCAGAGGCTGGGGTGTAGGTGAGAACCTCTGGTTAGTGGCCGTCACACTGCAAAGACGACTGTGGGGACCAGCGCAGGGGAGACACTGCTTCGACCAAAAGCAGCAGAGCCTGGGGATTTCTGTACAGCCCTTCAGCTCAGACTCGAGCCCTGGAGTCCTCTAGTTTCTACAGCCATGGAAACAAAGAGGTAAAAACATGTCCTACGTCGTACTCTGCTCGTGGGAATGCACGATGCAGCCACTATGGAAAACAGTATGGCGGTTCCTCAAGAAATTAAAGATAGAATTACAATATGATCCAGCAATTTCACTTCTGGGCATATGCCCCGAAGAATTGAAATCAGGGACTCAATTTGTACATACATGTTCATAGCAATATAATTCATGATAGCCAAGGCGTGGAAAGAACCCAAGTGTCCATCGATGGATGAATGGAAACAAAATGTGTGTGTGTGTGTGTGTGTGTGTGTGTATGCATATGCATATGTATATGTATGTATAGTATAGGTATATATATATATATATATACACACACACACACACATACATACACACATACACATACAACTGAATATTGTTCATCCTTAAAAAAGAAGGAAATTCTGACACATGCTAAAACATGGATAACCTCCAGAATATTATGAAAAGTAAAATAAGCCGGTCATACAGGGATAAATACTGTATGGTTCCATTTATCTAGGGTACCTCGAACAGTCAAATTCATAGAGACAGAAAGCAGAATGGTGGTTGCCAGTGGTGGGGCGGGGGTGGGGAGAGGCAGTAGGAGTGCCTGTGTAACGGGTGTAGTGCAAGGAGGCTGTACTTACTACTAAACTGCATGTAGGCCTAAAAATGGCTATGATGGTGCATTTTATGTTATGTTTATTTCACTACAATTTAAAAAAACGTTCCGTTAAGAACATGGGTTTTGGAAGTTTGGAATTGATGAGACTTCAGTGATTTGTTTGTTTTGTTCTGTTTTGTTTTTTTTTTTTTTTCCTTTAGTGCTGGCTCTGCCACCCAGCTCTATTATAAAACTTCTCTGAACCTCAGTTATTATTTCATCTATAAAATGGAGTTAATAGGACAGCTGCCTCGTATGGTTGTCATGTGGATTACGTGAGGGGACTCTGGTCAGATCCCATGCACATCACCTGGCATCCAGCAAGGGCCCCACAAATGGCAGTTCTTACCTTCATCGTTATCTATGATTATTGTTGTCATTATGGTCAATGATTATTATTAAGCAAGCAACCGCAATACGGTACTGACAAGTTGGTCTGAACTGTTACCAGGATTAACTCTGAAAATGAGCCATAGGCAGCTTCAGAGAAGAAGTGGTTAATCTGGTCACTTTCTGAGTCATAGTGACCAAATGAGGGAATATCGTGATCCTCGATGTTATTCAAAAACAAAACAAAACGTACTTGTGAGCTTTGTGAGTTTTTCAGAAGAGAACCAAAGATCAAGGAAGGGCAGGGTCACATATCTTATAGCCAGGATGCAAAGACCCCATGGTGAATGTTGTCCAGGCTGCTCTGGAAGACCCCCAGGTCCTGAGAGCAGTGGACAATCACAGTGCACAGGGGAGCTCTTCAGCCCAGGGCACTCGGAAACCACAGAAACTGGCTTGTTCTGCAGCCGTCAGCCTAATGAGATTTCAAGTTCAATCACTGTCACTTATCTGGTCTGCCTACTGGCACCAAGCAAAAGCAATGTTTCATTTCTCACTAAAAGTTTCCAGACTCCAGGCCCTGAAGCCAGACTTTCTGTAGGGTATAAAGGACTCAGGCCTCGAACTTCAGCAGGATTAAGCAAAATTCTACCCCCACCAATGTGTCTGCCATCCAAACCACGTCTTCCTAGCTCTTTCCTCTGGGGACACTGCAGAGCCTCAATACACTATGTTTTCAGTATAGGGCACTTAAAACCTTTCAAATGCATGAAATGTTCCTAACGGCATGTATTTCTAACTCCTTGGCTAGGCTCTCGAAATCCTTCTTGATCTAATTCCTGCCTTTCGCTAGCTTCTTCTGCTGCTTCTCAAGCACACCCCCAGCTCTGGCATTCTAAACTATGTAGTGTGCCTCAGGCATGTTCTTATATACGTGCCTCCTTGACTTTGAACACAGAAGGCTTCTACGATGAATGCCCTTCCTCCCCACGATCAAGAATTCCCAGACATCATTCAAAACAGAGCTCAACTGCCACCTCTCCCAGTGAACCTGCCAATAAGTGTGAAGGGTCTGAGGCTTCACTTGCAAGATGAGAAGTGAGCCTTCTTCCACAGCTTCATGCATGCCAGTAGAAGGCACGAGACTGCTGGGTTAGAGAGAAAGAACTTGATTGTTGACAGCACAGTAGCAGCATGAGTTTCATGTCTGCAACAGTTCCCTTGCCTTCAACCCCACATGGCAACGTGGCAGGGGCCCAGATGGATGCTGTAAGGGCACTGGGTGTGCATCACAGCCGAGGAATGTCAAGATTAGAGAACCCAAATCGTTTATAATGGACTACAAGCAAATCTGCCGTCTGCCAAGGAGGGAGAGCTATCTGTCTTCCAAGGCTGCTTGCTGTACAAACGTCTTTGAAAAGATAGTCTGAAGCAAAAGGACAATTAGTGCCTCCGCTTATAAAATGAGCACAAACTCCAAAGACCATGGAGAATTGTCTCCTGACAGTCTTCCCTGGCTAACTCATCTGGTGCCTGCACAATGTTCCCACCATGCCTTGTATAACCTCTGCCTTAGAAAATATGAATCCATATTGCAGTGATCTTTTTTTTTTTTTTTTTAGGCTATACCAACCTGGGAGCTCTCTGATGCTAGAGACTGTCTTTTATACTTATATGTCAGACACGTCGTAAGTGCTCAGTGAATATACAAATGAATGAATGAATGAATACTGGGAATCTTGATAGCCATGTTTTAGGGATAATCAAATAATAACAATGAGTAGCTTACACTTACTGACTGTTTACTATTTTTTACCAGGATTATTTACTTTATCCTCATGATAACACTGTGTGGAAGGTACTTTTATTAACCCCCCTGTATATATGGGGAAGCTAAGGCTTAGAGCAATTAAAGAACTTAATCGAATTCACAATGCTCATAAGCAATAAAGCTGCACTTTGAACTTGACCTGCCTGTGCCCAAGCCCTTAGCCACGCCACTGAACTGTTTCTCCTATCAGCAGGCGCGTGTTTGTGGGTGTTTGAGGGAGTGCCTGTCTTTTCGTGTTGACAAGGGTGGAAGCAGAAGCCTGCATGTTACCATCACCTACTTCCTGGTGTGACTCACAGCCCCATTAGCCACCTCACATGGACACTGAACACTCAGACAGCTCCCAGTGGAACTTCACACCTTCGTAATCTGCCCCACACTGGAATGCAAAACAGACCTTCTTCCTGATAAAGGGAGGAAGGGATGAGATAAATCTGTGGAGGACTCTATGTTGGCTACAACTTACAGTTCTCAAACAGCCATTTCCCTTGACCTTACCAATAATCAAAGAAGCATAAACAAAAAGATCTAGATGATCGCCCACTGTAGTACCCATTGTAGGTGAGGGGTGGTGAAATACAGTCTCTGAAAACTGCTGCTGAAAGTAAAATTAGTACAAACTTTCTGGAGGAAAGTTTGGCAGTATCTCTCAAAAGTTTAGATATGTACACCCTTTGACTTAGCAATTTAATTCCAGTATTTATGCAATAGAAATACTTGCAAAATCTTTCAAAAATATAAATGGTTATAGCAAAATTGTAAATAATTTGCACTCTTTTTAAAACATAAAAAAATAGGTATCTATGTCTCGGCAAATTTCAGTTCCTCCAGAGGTACTTATTATTAATGATTTAGTATATATTTTGCTAAGCTTTTTAATGAATACTTTTTTCTAAAAATGAGGTATTTTTATACTATATATATATATATATGGTATCTTTTACATAGTTGATATAGCATATATGTTGCTCTGAAATTGCTTTTTTTCACTTAACATTTTATTGACATCTTTTTATATCAACTTATATAAAACCTACATGAAATGCACTTATTCATGTCACAATATTTTTATTTTGGATGTGGAATCATGTATATTTAATGAATTCCTTTCTGAAGGATATTTATGTTGAGAAGAGTGCAATTCAATATAGACAGGTTATAGCCCCCCAAAATACCTACTCCTGAATCATTGCTTATCTACACCGACTTTCTTTCCTTGAGGACTGTTCATCCATTTCTCAGAACGTTCCAGAGCTCTTCGCTTTTCCCTATAGTTTGCTTCCTATTACATGAAGGTATGAGGGCCTTATCCTTATAAGAAATCGCAAAAGTCAACTCAAAATACAAATCTAGAAACACAAATGTACCCTAATGTCTGGTTTATAGGACTGTGGAACTGTACATTCATACCAGGCTGTGTCATCACTCTGAGAACTGCAAGTCTGTTGTTTTCTACAGAAGCCCGTCTACATCCTGCCAACCTGAGGCTTATCCTGGAACTTGTCAGCACCTGATCATCACCTGTTCTTCTTGTCATTTATTGTGGCCTATCCTTCCTTCTGTTTGGATCACCAACACCCAACCAGACACAGCTGACTTGCAAGGACAAGAACAGCAAGCAGGTGAATCACCCTTGTTTCTAGGAACAAAGAGCTTCTACTCAGAGGGTGAGGCGGGCTCAGCAGAACTTAGCCCAAGGCTGTAAACCTCAATGGAAAGAGGCCTGTGGAGTCCTTACATGTCCTCAGCTTCTGGGCACATTTATTTTTTTATGTTTTATTCTTTTCTTTTAACTATGAGAGTTAATTTAATTTTCTTTTTTTCCAGATTTATTGAGATATAATTGACAAAAATGTATGTATTTACGGTGTACAACATGATGGTTTGATACTTTTCTTTAATTTTTATTTTTCAATTACAGTTGACATTCAATGTTATTTTATATTAGTTTCAGGTGTACAACACAGTGGTTAGACATTTATATAATTTATGAAGTGATCCCCCTGATTAGTCTAGTACCCAGCTGGCGCTACATACATGATCATTACAGTATTATTGACTATATTCTCTGTGCTGCACTTCACATCCCCATGACTATTTTTAATTACCATTTTTACTTTAATCCTTTCACCTTTTTCACCCAGTTGCCAAGCCCCTCCCATCTGGCAATCACCAGTTTGCTCTCTGTATCTATGAGTCTGTTTTCATTTTGTTTGTTTATTTTGTTCTTTAGATTCCACATGTATGTGAATCATATGGTACTTATTTCACTTAGCATAATACCTTCTATTATGTCAATGCAAATGGTAAGATTTCATTTTTTTACAGCTGAGTAATATTCTATTATATATGTACCACCACTTCTTTATCCAATCGTCTACTGATGAGCACTTAGGTTGCTTCCATATCTTGGCTATTGTAAATAGAACTGCCATGAACATAGGGGTGCCTGTATCTTTTTGAATTAGTGTTTTGGTTTTCTTTGGATAAATACCCAAAAATGGAATTGCTGGATCATAAGGTAATTCTATTTTTAATTTTTTGAGTAACCTCCAAACTGTTTTCCATAGGGGCTGTACCTATTTGCAATTTCATCAACAGTGCATGGGGATCCCTGACAACACTTGTTTTTTGACTTATTAATGACAGCCATTCTGACAGGTGTGAGGTGATATCTCATCGTGGTTTTAACTTGCATTTCTCTGATGATTAGTGACATTGAACATCTTTTCATATTCTATTGGCCATCTATCTATCTGTATGTCCTCTTTGGAGAAACAGGCACATTTATATTTTCTGGCAGTAGGTTGCTGGGAACCAGGAGGAGAAGCCAATTAGAATGCACTTTTAATTACTTTTCAATAATGATGAACACAAAGAGCTTTTATAAACCTTACCTTACTAGATTCTCACCCAATTTTGTGAACTGGAGATTATCAGCCCCATCTGATAAATAAAGAAATCTCATCATAGAAGATAGAGCTTCTAAGGGTCAGAGCAGGGTTAGACCCCAGGTGGGCCTCGCACCAGGTTTAGACTTCTTCATTCTGCCTTGAGACTGACAGAGAGGGAAGGGCTCCATTTCCTGGGACTTGGCCACCCTGGCCTCCCTTCGCCCAGCTGGACACTCCCAGAGGCAGGGCCTTTGGGAACTGACTTTTTCTAACAGGCCCATGCCATCCCGAGCGCATTTCTGTTAAAATAAACTTCCAACAACCTGTCATCATGGCATGCTCTACAATTCCATCAAGTTGACAAAGGCAACTCCAGCATTAGAAATCAGGGCATAGGGAGCAAACAAAGCCAGCACCCCACCTGTGTTTACTCTGTGATGAATGAACAAGCCGGGGACAAGGAAGAACCTGAGGCTTAATGGAAAAGGCAGTCATTCAACACCCTTACTCCTCCCACACTCTCGTTGGGGCTCCCTGGGCTCTGAGGTAATGGGATGCTTACTGTTCAATGGGAAACCAAAAAGTAAGTTCCGAGAAGTGCGGCCACAGCTTACCTTCCCACTTCTCCTGATCTTCAACACAAATAACAGACAAGCATCCTCACCACAGAGAAGATATTGGGGTCATATCTGTAGAGAATTCCATTGTTACTATCTACAGTCCACAGTGTCAGGTCAAAAAGCGACTGTCAGCCCTGATCAGTCTCTGTGACAAGACAGTTACTGGGTCACTCAAATTGCTACTATCTGGATAATTCTGGTAGTGAAATTCGTCTGCCTGGGGCCTCAGAAATGTTGACTAAGACCTTAGAGTTAGTTGTCATGTGATTGAACTTGTAGGTTCAAACAAAGTATATTCATCTGGAAGAACAAGTGGACTTAATCTTTTAAATCATATTCTAATGTGAAAACAGACAAAAAAACAACAACAAATGCAGGTTGTGCTAAGCAGTGTAGCTGTGAGCTGTATTTTAATTAAAGGACATGTTTGGCAAATTGGGCCAGATTCCTCATATTTGGGGACACAGTGCTATAAACAAAAGCTTCCCATTGATGCATAATGGCTTGTCCACTCCCTAGCTTCCGACACACAGTTTTCCTCCTAATCTAACCCTGCACACAAGCGGCACCACATCAGTCAGCCACGCACTGGCCCGTGAAGGGAGACAGGCCGCGGGCGCCTCACAAAAGCCTCACAGAAAGACGTCAGAGCCCATCGCCATCGCTGGTGCACTCAGGTGAAATAACAAGCTGCAACGGCCTTTTCCCCTTTCACATTTGAATGTAAAAACAGACCAATACCTTGCACACGGTGCTAAATTTTCTAGACAGGCATATAGGGTTACCGTCTGTAACTTTCCATGGGCTTCCTCGGGTTACCATACATATTAATACACATACCAGCATTTGCAGAAAGGAAAATAGGGGGTGGTTGGTGATTATTTTTAATTAAATTCATCTGGGAATTTTAAATCCTGAAAACTCAGCCCCTGTTTACAGTATTTGAAATCTCCCTTTTCCATTGAAGAGAACGTCTCTTCAGCATGTAATGCATTTCAGAGCCAACTGTAAAAATCATTACATTTAAAACTATGGAATGGGACAGTGGTGACAGTTCATTCGAAGGCAAAGGAGCCTTCACAGCTTCCTACGCAGAAAAAGTTGCTCCGTATCTCTCAGGTGATGTTTGAGCCCCCATTCGATTGTGTGAGGGCCACAGTGCTCCAGGAACCAAAAAACAGTTGCTTGGAAGAATTCTGTGGGCATCTGAAACTAGATCGTGCTTCTCTGACTCTTGGCAAGCCACTCTGTCAGTGAGCAGGGCTTCACGGTAAGGTACGCAAGCCATCATTTCTGACATATGACATCCCTTTCACAGATGACTTGAAAAACCTCCAGTCTGTTCTCTAAAGACCTGTGGGGTTCTCCAGACACTGGTCAAGCATTAGCTGCCCCAGGTCTCCCTTCCAGCCAGTCAAATTGGAGTTTATTCTCATAGAGAAACCCAGTGAGTTATTAGCTTGAGCAGGAATCGAGAAACACTTGGTGAGTCTCTGCCTTCTGGGTTTCTTGGATTGATCTCTCCCTGTCAACCTCCTGTATTCTCAGGACCATGTATACAGGGGTTCAGCTCGTGCACTGCACAAGGGTGCTGCACAGATGTCCTGCATCACATGCTGGACATACGAGATGGCGTGAGCAGGCGTGGGGATTCTGGGCCTCCCAGCTGAGCCTGGAGCATGGCCACACATGTGCACGCAAGGCCATGCACGCTGGGAAAGGCTAGTACGAACTCACTGGCTGCTGCACTCACACGTAGGCAGCTGCTCCCTGACACAAACACACTCCTGGCATCTTTGAGATCTTTTCTCTCACCCACCCACCACTCTCAGAGCCTCAGTTCCCCACCACAGGGCTTAAAACCTGACACGCTCACCTCACTGGGGGGGGGGGCAGAGGAAGGAGCATGGGAAGTGAATGTTGAAGGTCACATGTGCACCTGAGCCTCCAGCCAAGGCTGCTGCCCTCTGGGCTCTGGGAAGCTCCCCAGGGCAAACCTGCCATTGTGCAATCACACACCTTATTTTTTTTTTTTTTAACCTAAGGACAACAGCTTTTCTTTCTAACTCACAGCCCTGTGAGTTCTGTTTCCCCTGACCTTTTTGTTCCACGGCTTCTACTCAGGCCTCTCCATCCCTCATGGGGACCCAAACAGACACTTCACTCTGGAACACCCAGAGGCTTTTCCCTCCCACTGCCAAGACCGTGCCCTATGGCTGCTTGTCCATTTTCGGTTTTGCTTCCTTCTCTCTCTTCCCACTTTTGAAAGTTGGCATCTCTTCCCTCCTGACCTTAGTCAATCCCGTCCTTATTTCAAAGGCTTCTGTACTTTCGGAATTGGGAGAGACGGTGAAAATCACTGCCTCGCTTAAAGATGGGGACACCGAGGTGACCCAGCTTTTAAGTGACAAACTCATGCTTTTAACTTCCACTGCGAGAGCTCTTTCCATTTCACCACACGGTTTGCCCCCGCCAACGCACAGATCCCTTGAATTGTGGGTCAGCAGCATCACAACAACTGGACGCAGCCCGCAGCAAGTGTCTGAGCACCGTGCCAAAAACAAGCAAAAAGAATCCATCGACTGCCAACACATCAACACCACCGTTCTGACTATTACGGGTACACTGTCCCCTTTGCCTCAGATAAGGCTAAAAGAGGCCTCCCTTGATCCCCTTAGAAGGCCAAGGATGCATTCTGCAGCTCAGAGAGGAAGAACATGTCATCAGAAGTTTGCACGAGGTGCCCGGACACAGGGAGGCTAGCCCTTGCAGCCCCACTGAGGAGGCACATTTTTACTGCTGACCGTGTTGCATCCTTGTCAGGAATCTGTATCTAAGGCCAGCTACCTCTCTGAAAGATAAAGTGCAGCTGCATCACCTCTAGCCTGGGAGTCTAAAGACCAGTGAGTGATTCCGACTGGGTCATCCCCTGACCCGTGCCCAGGTCTCCTTTCTGTGAAATGACATCCATTCCAACTTTAGGACTCTCTAATTCTATTTTTAAAAGTCATCTGCCTTTGGACTAAGTAACAGGCAACTGGTAGCAGGTGCAATTACAAGGAGGCCAAAGAACAAAGCCTGGAGCAGGAAGGTACCCCATTCCCTTTAGGCCACTGGGTTCCACGTAAGGTTTTCTTACTCTCAAACTGCCTGACTAAGGCTGAAATTATACAAGGCATAGGCTAAGCCAGAGGTGTTAGGGAATATGGGCAGATGTACCAGATCTGTAACCAGGGTCCCTAATCAATGTACCAGTTACTCCTTATTCCCCTCCAAGGCTGAGATAAAGCCATGCAAATGACAACTGAATTTAATGTCCTCGTTATTGCTGATGCAAAGGGCATGGAGGCAGAGCCTGTTACCAGATTGCATCAGGCTGGTAAGAAATGTAGGAGTTGGAGAATCTTGGCATAACCGAGGCAGGAGAGGTGCCTGAGGGTCAGCTACTTCCTGCCCATGGTCTGAAGCCTGGGTCACCCTTGGCAGGGTACACAAAGTTGTGAGTGCAGGGGAGTAAGAACTCACGTGACTCTTTTTTCCTTCTTCATCTCCCACAGATGTTATCACTGTCTCTGAAAAGACCGTTTGTCCAGTCTGGTTGTTGGTGACCTATAGTAGAACAAGCACAGTGAATATGAAACAAAAGGAATTCTGGGTACATCCCACATGTATATTTTTTCTATTTTCTGAAGCAGGGGCATCCAGCAAAGTAGACAGAATGCCCACTCCCCTTTTCTTTCTGAGTTTCACCAGCAGCCCGCAGATGAACAACTTTCGCTCTGAGCAGCAATAATGGATATAAAAGAATCTACCTCATGGGGTTGCTATGCGGAGGGAAGAGGTGGTCTGTGTAAAGCACTCAGCAGAGAGCCTGTCACCTAGCAGATATTCAACATTAGCTATTTTTATCATTTTGGGGGCTCATCATTTGAAACCCAAGGTCAACTTTCTTCTCAACACCTACCGGTCTGAGAGTCTAACTCAACATCTTTCATGAGAACCAAGCAGGTTTTAGCTACAGCTGTCCCACTCCTGATTCTGGTGAATTGTTTTGTTTCCTCAACAAAGCACTTAACTACAAGGGGGACTTCTATCTATTGTCTGCCTCTGATTTTGCAGCGGGGAGCAGGCGCCGAAGAGCTGAGCCTTAGAAGCTGACATGGAACCCAGGCCATTCCTGCCCCAGCAAGACATTGTACCAAAGCCTCTGACGTTTGGGTTGCTGATGAGGAACAGAAAGGTGGCTGGCCCAGCAGCTAGATCTGCAATCTTTGAGCCTTGGCTCAGCTGCCAACAACCATCCAGTATGTAACCTGAAACAAGTCATCTCTCTTCTCTGATTCACAATTTCCTCATTTCTAGGTGATCTTTAAAGTTCCTGCCAGCTCTAATATCACAGAAACCTGAAGCCGGAACAAAGTGTAAACTCTTAGCCTAATTTGTAGTAGTGGATCGAATTCTATTTCTAAGGACATAAAGATCATGTCTTCATCAATATACTTTAAAATTTTTATCTAAATAATTCCTCTCCAGTAGAGGTGCTACCTTCTTACTCTATGCCAGATTTTTACAGGATTAACCAATGTTATATTTTTTAAAAATTCCAGTCTTGTACATACAGAATGCGGGACCTCTGAGAACCTTTATTATACTAATGTGTATTTTTGTGTTTATGGGAAGAAAATTACATACAATGTTTTCTAAATATGTTTTGCCACATTGAGCCTCTCTTTCACAAAGCATTGCATAGGACAGGGCTCCACAGAATCGTATTGAGAACCACTATACTGTGCTGAAAACATAACTTCATTACAATAACAACAGTAATAATAAAAACAAAGTGCTATTGCATAGCACTTTATCGTTTACAATGAACTCTCATATACTATAGGTTATTTGACCCTTACAATACTGTACTGCAGATGCTGATATCCTTATCTCAAAAATGTGGTCAGTGAGGATCATAAAATTTAAACAATTTTTCAAAATTACACTAGTTCCTGTGAAGGACTCACACTTAAATATTTGACATCTACAAGGAGCAACTTTAAGAAGCAGCTGAACCTGCTGACTATTGTCAGAAAGAATGACTTAATATTGGTTTTGGCAAAACAATAATAATAATGACTTTTGGAAATATTGTCCAGTCCTCAGAAGAACAATGCTAAAGGATTCTGTTCAGCAGGTAACTAATTCATTTATCTGGGGGCTGGGGGAGTGGTTACATTCTGGAGCTGGGCCATCAGCATGCAGCGGGAGAAGAGCCACACAAAGGCTACGTTATAGTCAAGGCAATGGCCTATGAAAATTGACCCCTTTATACTGTATGGCACAGAAATACTATTGTTTCAACCAAGTCATTACCTGAGCACTTGAAAGAAGGTAAGGGTCTTTTGTGAAAGCTATGTGGCCTTACATGCAAGAGTTGAGATGACATCAGAGGTCAAGCCCCTTGATGGTCACCAGAATGTCCACTCTACAGCCTCTTATAGTGACCCTGAATATCTGCACAGCAGACACTCTTCAACAGAACACAGGCTTACGGAGTTCGCATAGCTTAAAGTCCTGTCAAAATCATATTACAGACATCTCACTCTGGGGCAGGCTAATGCTCTGTTCCTCTAAATGTGCAGTGTTTTCTTCTTCAAGTCAGATCTGGAATTAACCTGCTTGCTCCTCATGCAAGATATTAGACCAAGAGACATTTAGACATGTGGTCAGTTGGAAAAACTCTGCTCTAGAATTCTGAATGGATAACCAGCTAAAGTAATGAATCTTTAAACTTGTGGCAATAGAGGCTTTCCCTTCTGAAGATAGACTATATTACATCTGAGTTCCTCCTGAGGAAACAGAGAAGGTGTACTCCCACAGCATGGACTCCAGGACTGACTCTGTTTCAATCTCTGAAACATACATAAAACCCTACAGGATAAATTCCTCAAATTAAATACTAGGGAAGTATCTCTGTAGACCTTTGTTTGCTTCCTTTTTCCAAACAATAAAAATCCCTGAACATTCCTTTGGAATTGGACTGGCAGGAAGCCTAAAGTTAAATTTACTGCTTAAATGCTAAAGCAAGTTAGGTTTTTTATACATATTTCTCCCCTTTAAACAGCTCCCTCACTCCCTCTGATTTTTAATCTATATTTTGCCAGCTTCATTTGTACTTTTTGCTTGTCTATCAAACATGTAAACATGACCTGAGTTCTCGGATGGGACAGGGAGCTACAGAAGGAGGAAGTGCTGGCCATGATGGCCCCTACCTTGTGAATTTCTCGGTGTACGTGGATGGTGTTATTTCCTACTTTGGTTTCTGTGTTGGTCTCATTGTGATAGCTTGGAGGTAAATCTGTCAGATTCACTTCTAATGACGTTTTAGCAGCAGCTTCTTCTGCCTCCATCTATTAAATCAATGAATTTAATGAGCAAAATTATTTTCTCTTGCTGTAAATCAAAATCCATTAGAAAAAAAAAACACTTCTCTCTTCTGCAATTACAAATAATGGTAATAATGATAGGTACCATTCATTGAGTACCCACTAGAATAAAACATTGTACTAAATGTTTACATACATTATAGCCATAAATCTCATAACCTCCCTACAAGATGAGTGTTAATGTCCCCATTTTATAAGTGGGGAAACCAAGGCTCAGGGAGACTAGATAATTTCCCGAGACTCTCAGTGAAGGGCAGAGTTGGGATTTGAGAATATTCCCATTGAACTGTCTTGGCCCTTGTACAATGGCGGTTGGTGCCCTGCCCGTTCCCTGTGGCCTATCTGGAGGTCACCCACACTTAATTCCCTTACATGCCTACAACTGACTGTCTCTCTTTAAGGTATTCCCTGGCTGCAGAAGCATGCTCGGCCCGCACAGGGCCAAGTGCTAGGAAGTTAACGTCCCAGGAACAATCCTCATTCAGTGAGGGACAGGCTACGGGGGTAAACATACTCCAGCTCCCTCTCTCCTCAATGGGAGGTCTCTCGGAGGATCCCCCAGTAGGACTGAGCCTGAGGTGCCCCAGCAGTAACCTGCTCATTAGCGTAGCCTTTATAGCTTTTCTTTCTTTTCCATCTCACTTTCCCACTTCTTCCTAGTGATTCTAGGATCACGTCCCAAATGAACTATCTGCTCCCAAACCCTTGTGCAGGGTTGGTGGGTGGTGGTGGTGGTAGGGGATCCGAACTAAGGCAACCCTTTTTCCCCCTGCAGGTGGAGCCACAGCTATGTCTCCTTTCCCACCCCACCTCTTGGGTACAGAGAGACCCTTATAGAGGGGTCAGTTGACTAGTTCCTGGGGTCCACACTCCTTTTGGCTCTTCTTGCACATGTCCTTCTTTGGTGTCAGGTTTCTGAGGCCACTGTCCTCAAATCCTCCAGTCTCGTGAGCCTCCATGGCATCTGTACCAGATATGCCAGTCGACTCACATCTGCACCCAATTTCCCTGTCCAGATTTATCATCCCACCCTAGTCCTAGGCAGCTGGCAAAATTACTCCTTCACAGCTGACTGGACTCAAAGAGAGGCCACATTATGAACTAGTTGTGTCAATCAGATCTTCTTTCTAGGAATTAAAAGTGAGAGACACAAAGAGAGGTTCTGGTTGGTGGCTGGCAATTTTCCAACACTGTTGTCTTTGACTCTGGGCGATTTCCATTCCTTAAAACTGATTCTCAAAAAGATTTCCCGTGGGAAAAAAAATCTTTGTCCTCTATCTCCTTACGTACTAGGTAAGGTTCCCCTTTTCCTACCCCTTCCAATTAGATTTACAGAGCTGGAGTGAGTATGGGGAGAGAATTCTCATGTTAGTGCGGCACAAAAACACTGAACTAGAAGTGGGAAGAAAGTCTGGTAGGCACAAGGGCTCAAATAATCAAATGACTTGGTTGGTGACTATTGTGCTTGACCCTGAGATGATTGCTGAGACCTTTGACTTGGTCACTGGCTCCATCATAACCACCACCACCACCACCACACCACTATCATCATCATCATCACAAAACCTCCATGTCTGGGCATCAGCTCATCTGAGCCACTCTACCAGATACCTACCACGTCTCCTTGAATATTCACAGCAACCCTATGAGGAAGGTGTTATTACCCTCATTCTGCAGATGAAGAAAACAAGGTTGAGAGAGGTGAGGGATTTGCCTCGGTCATCACATTGTTAGTAAGAGGCAAAACTTGGATTAGAACTTATGACAATCTGGCTCAAAATTATGTGTTTTCCCAGGATATGATTCTGCCCTTGCTTTTACTGGGGAGTCCCATCCAAACTAGTTTGAGGATAATTATGATGGTTTCCAGAAGCAAGTTCAAAGAAGAGAAGAGAAAAGCTTCCAGAGGAAGAGGAGGCTTGATTGGGCTGGTCTCAAAGGATGGGTAGCATTTGGACAGAGATGAGTGTACAGGAAGCAAACTTATGGCAACTTGGACAAGAATGGTATGTGTTGCGGCTAAAGCAGAGGGTCCATGCTGGGCACAGGATGAAATGGTGGATGCTGAAGTAGAAGAGATCAGCAGGCAGATCCAGGGGTAGTTCTAAAGCAGAGGGTGCTGTCCTGGTTCTCAAGTAGGAGGGTACACACAGCCATGACTAAAACTTTATGTGTGTGTATGCATGTGTTTGTGTGTGTGTGTGTGTGTGTGTACGCACACGTGTCCTTTACCAGACCTGCCACATTAGAATTTCTGGGGATGGGACCTCAGATATCAACGAACTTCTCAGATGATCCTGAAGTATTCCCTCCTTCCACCTGCTCCCAGGTAAGAACTTCTGTTCTAGGCAATAGGGAGTTGCCCCAAGCTCTGAAGACTAGCTGGGAAATAATGTAGAGTCCAGAGAATAAAGAGAGGAATCCAGTTAGGGGAGGTTATATCTGGGGAGGGGCCTTCTAGGTGATAAAGGCTCCAAACAAGTCACAAGGTTCAATTTGGAAGGACTGCGAGCTATCCACTGGGTTAGGCAAGAAGCTGCCCACAGCATCATCAGAGGGCAGCACAGTAGAAAGTGCCAGGGTTCTGAGTCACATAAGGTGGGGCCAAGTCACAGCTCTACCACAAAGCAGCTGTGTGACTTTGGACAGGATATCAAACGTCTCTAAACCTCAGCTTTCTTGTTTGTAAAATGGGGATGATTCTGCTTTGCTGAGCAAATATGAGAATTAAGGATCACGAAACCCAAGTGCTTGGTACAGTACCTGCCACCCAGCAAAGGTGTAATATATAGCTACTTTCATAATATTGCCCTTTAATATTGCAGTTTTTGAAGAAGCTTGTTGGCTGGGAAATGTTTGGGTAGAAGTGGAAAGAGCAGATAACATGTGTTTGAAGAGTCTGCTAACAAAATGGAGCAGAAATGGAATGGAGTTAAGATAGAAGACAGAATGGGCAAGAAAATGACTTTTTTTTTTTTTTGTAAGTGAGAAAGCCTGGAATATTTAGAAAAGACAGAGCTGGAAAAGAGTAGGAAACTGTAGATGGTACAGGAACTTTTATCCAGAAGGAGATAGGAATGTTTTCATGTTTTTAAAACTCCCGTGGGAATCTGAATCCTTCGGTTTCATTTTCAAATAATTGACAAGTTACCAAATCTAGAGTCTGCTTTGGGCTAAGCAGATAATCTTTTTATAAAACCTCCCTCTCAACCAGTGGTTATTTCAACAGAATGAGCTAACAGTTCTTTAACGTCACTGCAAACTAAAAGTACAGTTTACAATGGAAATTTCAACCACAACTATTACTGCTGCTAGCAAGAAAAACTTAAGCTAGACCAACAGGTCTTGTTTCATAGAGGAGGAATGTGAATGTCATTAAAAATGGCATTTATGGTTAGTTGAATCTGTGTATCTATTAAAGGGGCACAGTAGGAAAAATTAGAGTGATAAATTGAGGCTCGGTTCCTAGGAATAGGTGAGGTGATAAAAATCTTCTAAAATATGCCAGTTATAGACATGGTAATAAGCACAGGGGGAGGAAGGGGAAGAGAGTGGTTTTTTATTCTCAAAATACATTTATCAGTAACATACAGAATAAGAACAGGAAAATCGGAACAGCCTGGATTGTACCATTTGAAGATTTGACTCCCCAGTAATGATCCTACAAATGGAGTTAACTTCATCTTCCCCCCTTAAAAAATCAACAGCTTGAGTCAGCTGGAATATTTAAAATGTCAGGAAGTTACGTGAAAGCAGATTCATGATGCAACTATGTCAACAATTAATACATCTGGCCTGGTCTTTTGGTTCTCACCGAGGACAACAAGTAAATAGCAACTGTCCTGTGTTTATGCGATTTAAGGAAACTTCTGGCAGTCTCTTTAAAAGACAATTAATACCAATAGCCACAATCAATTGAGAATTTATTATGTAGTGGACACCAGTTCTTTGTTATTATTCATACTAGTACTATTAACATGATGAAAATTTCTTGAGAACCAACAATCTCGTAATCCTTACAACCTCTTTGGGGGCTGACTTATACCAAATTTACTTAAGCTCATTTTAAATGGTCAGATAACTTGCTTTACTTGCATCTTTTCATTTAATTCTCCCTTTACCGTAAGAGATGGACAGTTCCTCCATTTTAGAGCCTGGATCCCACTGCTAGTAACTGGCAGCACTGGGTTCAGTTAAAGGAAGGTTGGTCCCCACGGCCCATTCTCCTGCCACACAGGTGTTCGGCCTTTCTCAGCCTGTCCCGCGGCCAGCAAGGACACTGTTTGAGAAACAACCACCGAGTGGGATAGCAGTGGCAGCTAATGTCTCCCCTGGTGGCAAACTTCAGTTAGCCTATCTGCAAAAGTCAAGCAGAGCTATGTCTGGAGGGAGGAAGGCTGGGACCCAGGCAGAGTCAATGCAGACTGTTCCTACAGAGTGGTCCTGCTGGGCTCCAAACTGCTCTGACCAAAGAAGAGCCTGAAGGGTCCTTGCTGCTGCCATATCTCCCCCACCAGGAGGTACCATCGGAGGACTATGCTGCCTGGGCAAGTTCGCACTGAGTAAAAATGTGGCCATGACCCAGTCAGTTTCACTGGGATCTGTGTGCAGGAGGGAAAGTCCCAGAACCCAGAGAAGGAAAGGAGATGACCTGCCAGATCACAATTTAATTTGAAGGTGAAGAGTTAAGAGACAGTGGGGTCTATCTGATTCCCAACCCCCTTTAATTGTTCTATGTCATGGTTCTTGTGCTTTCATAGGAAACAGAAAGTTTCCTATGAAACTTTGGAATCTGGCTCATACAGTGGATGTTCAGGTCCAGTTGTCCATGCAGCTGGCTCCCAATCCAGTGCCCCCTTCACTGAAAACTCCAAGTTGACTGTTGTGGAAAGGAAGAGGATATATCCCCAAACTACACAGGGCAAGGAGAAAAAGCAACTTCTCCTAGTAGACCAGAGTCATCATCGGACGCTTTGCCCAAACGGATGTGGAGACACCTGACCCACCCACTGGGACATCTGGTCTCTTACTGACTCCTCTCCAAAGACAGGCTGCAGCCAGAGCTGGGCCCAAGAGTGACTATGCCCATTCACCCCACGCACCAGGGTTAAGCTCCCCACACCTGGGCTGGAGAACAGGGCCAGCTGCACCTCCTGGCCAGGTAGCCCTGGAGATGCTTGGGTGCACTCTGTAGAGGAGGCCATCCACAGTAGGATGTGATGGAAAGAATAAGCCAGCAAAGTTTTGCCTAGGTACCTGGGTATCTGATGCTAACAGCTGCTATATATTACATACAAGGTGCCCACATATATCATGGCATTTAATTCCCACGGGAAACTGAAGTGCATGGTAAGGGATGTGCTCAATGTCACCCTGCTAAGTGAATGTCAGAGGAGGACCCTGAGCCCAGGCTTGGCTCCAAAGCACTCTTGGGGTGGAAGTGGGTGCCTTTCACAATGTCCTTCCTCCTCCCACCTTCTACCCTCTACAATTCACACTGCTGGGTTTCAGGATTCTGATTTTCTTCTCTGCTCCACATGGCAATGGGGGAAGCTCAGTCAGATGACCAGCAAAGCTCAGGACTCTTGGTGCCCACATGCGTGCGTCCTGTGTCTTGGGGAGATGTTACAAGCTCAAAGCCTAATAGACGTGCTCGAGCCTGAGATGCCTGGGGCTTCCTCAGCCTCTGCAAAACCACAGTCCCGCAATTCCAGGGCCTCGAAAGCATCCGCTTACAACAGGGGGAGACTACACACCTGAAGAAAACTGCGGGGTGGTGGCCGGCAACCTGCAGACAGGTGGTGACCTGGGCTAGCTGCCCGTGGGTGAGTCCAGCTAGAGGGTATTAGTGACAGGCTCAGATCCAGATCTGGCAGGAAGGCAGAACGAGGTGGGAGTTCGGATTACCCCGTGCTGCCTCCAGATCACTCTGAATCTGCTGCCGGTCTTCCCAGCCCCTTCGCGGAACCGAGGACCCCGTCAGCCCTTCCAGCACAGCTTTCTCCTGCTCCCGCTCCCCCAGGCTTGCGCTTCCCAGAGCCCTCCGGGCGCACCCACCTCCTCCACCGCGCTGCGCAGTTTGTGCTGCGTGTCCTCCATCAGCTCCTCCACCTCGCGGAACATTTCGTTGAGGGTGGCCTCCTCCTGCGGGTAGCTGAGGACCGGGCCCGGCTCGACGGGCGCCGAAGTCGCTGTCGGAGCTGGCGCGGGGGCCGTGGGGACCGCCGCCGCCAGCAGCAGGCACAGCAGGGTGCCCCGGAGCCGCCGCATCTCGGCTTGAAGCCCAACGCCGCTGCCGCCGCCTGTGTCCGGGAACGCGGTCAGAGCGACCACCCCTCGCCAGCCCGCCGCCCGCCGCCCCGCCCCGCCCCGCCCCGCCCCGGGTACTGAGAGTCCTCGCCAGCCCTCAGCGCCCCTCTTCCCCGCCCCCTCCTCAGATGGAACAAAACCGAGTCCCGGTGGACGCAACTTCCCGGGACTGAGAAGCACCCCCCGGGGCCAGCCCCGCGCCCCTGCGCCGGGATCCCCTGTGTACCCCCACCCCCGTCCTCGTGCACAGGCAAAGCTCTGCTCCTTCCCCTGGTAATGCCCGCCTCCCCCGAGCGACACAACCCGGGTCTTCTACGCTCACAGCCCCCCGCTCACTCCAGCTTCTGGGTTCAGCCGGCTCGAGCCCTGCACTCTTCTTGACCAGGTCAGAGCGCGGCTCTAGGGCTGCAGCCTCGTTTCCACCCCAACCCCATCCCAGGCCCCTCCGGGGTGTTCGGAGCGCAGGTCAGCACCCTCCCCTCCGGGCCCGACCCGAATGGAGCCCTCGGGTTCTCACCCATCCAGGCGGGACCTAGCAGAACCACCCCCCATCCCCGCCGCCGCCGCCCCTCACCCACGCGACTGGACCGAGCTGCGCTCCGGGCTGGACCTGCCAGGCCTCGCCGGGAGGCCGCCGCAAGGGCTGCAGGAACTGGACTGGCGCGGAGGGCGGGCCGCTGGTGCGGGAGCGCGGCGGGGATGCAGCAGCGCTGGTACCGGAGCGAGCCCGCAGCGCGCTCGGCCCGCCCGCGGGCCAGGCCCCCGCCTGGCGGGCGGGGCCGCGCCCAGCCCGCCGCCATTGGCCAGACCCGGCGCCGGCGACCTCACGCCCAGGCCTGCCTTCTGCTTCCCTGAATCCCAGTCGCCCCACGACATCCCAGTTCATTGTCATCTATGGCTCGGAGTTTTGCAATAGTGTACAGGAGGGGTGCGGAGTGGGGGTGTCTTTCCGAGTCCCCCACCTAGTCCTCTCCAAGCCATCCTCCACCCAGCATGCAGTCCTACGGGGTGAAATCCCAACCCCTTAGCCTGGCGTTCAAGGCCCATCACAGTCTGGTCTTAATCTGCCTGCCATGATTGACGCCGGACTCCAGCCAAGAAAACTCAGTTGTAGCTCCTGGAATTGGTCACCAGAATATCAGCAAGCTTCTTGAGGGCGGCATAGCGAAGTGGTTAAGACCAGACCTCCACAGCCAGACTGCCTGGTGTGAATCCCAGCTCTACTCCTTAGGACCTTACTTATCTGGCCAAGTTACCAAATCTGTCTGCGCTCCAGTGAGTCCAGATGTAAAATGGTGCTTATAGTTGTAAGTGTGCCTCATAGTTAACAAGCATAACGCGAGTGGGAAGTGTGCGGCAGGCACGTGGTAAGTGAGACATGTGTTAACTGTCACGATGAGGACAGAACTTTGTCTTATTCACAGCAGTCTCCCCAGCACCTAGAACAGGGAGCACGCACACATTTTTTGGATAGACAAGTGTTTTATCTGTCAAACCTATTTCTTCCTGTTGCTCTTTCTGTCTGGACAGCCCTCCCTCCTCCCCTTGGCCTGGTTAACTGCTGTCATCCTCCAAGACGCAGAGTTTCTGCCGAGGTCCTTCCACTTGCCCATGTCTCCTCGAGGTTTCCCCAGCACCCTGTGTTTCCCCATCTCAGCCCCAACTTGCCACGCCCTGTCTGGTCGCTGGGCCATCCCCCCCCCCCCCCCCAATCCACCCTCAGACCAGGAGATTCTGGGAGGCAGGGACTGACTTGCTCAGCTTTGCATCACCAGTGCCAGAGGCATAATACACACTTGGTCCCTGAAAAACTAGTGGGCTGATCATTATAACAATAGCTATTGATATATCAACATAGAAACACAATTACTGAGCACACATTATGTGCCAGGAGCAGGTTTAACTCATTTAATTTCCACCTTTAAGGTCGATACTACTACTTCTATTTCTATTTTACAAAGAAGGATACTTTCCTAAGACCACATAGCTAATAAGTGGTTGAACAGGGATTTAAACTTAAGAATCTGGCCTTCCAGAGCCTTCACCCCTTGCTGTCAAACTCTGCTGCTATAAACCTGGCTGGGAGGTATTGTGTATAAAGATGTTTACTGAAGCTCTATAATAGCAAAGAATGTGAAAATCACTTATTAGTGTTTTCAGCAGAAAAATGGATAAACTGGGATTTCCACACATAATAAAATATAGCAGTTAGAGTAATGAACAATATTTCTAGGTAACAATATGGATAAATCTCAAAGAAACACAATGTGGAGTGAAAAAGGCAATTTGTAAAGTGAAATGTACAGAATACTATTTGTGCATATTTTAAAAAAAAACAACACAACTGTACATATTATATATAGATGCTACAAACATAGTAAAAAATACAGAAATGTGCGAGCTGCCTCCGAGGCGGGAGGCGAGGGAAGAGATGTGGACTGTCTTCAGTTGTATTTATAACATTTTATTCCTCTAAGAAAGAAAGTACCGGCATGGAAGAGTTCTGAAGTAAAAGTGTCCAAATATTCACATTTGTTTAAGCATCACGGTTGATTAATTACTTGAGGGTTTATGGGTGTGTCTGTTGTATAGTTTTTGGTATATTTGAAATAGTTTGTGAATACATTGAAATAAAAAAAAAATCGAAAGGCAAACTCCCCAACCCCCACTCACCACTGCCCCCAACAAAACAAAACAAAAAACCTCTTATGGCCAAACAGACTTTTCTTAGATTTGTTCTTGACAGAAATGCCCACCTCCCCAGGGCCCAGCAGTGGCCTCCATTACTGTGAGGTGAAAGGCAGGAATGGGAGGGTCCACACGAGGCCCAGGTGGAGGGGCCTTTCTCTTCATAAAAGGCCCTCTGTCTGCTTGAATGGCCGGGAGCTTTCCTCCTGAGGTGATGGGAGCGCCAGGCAGCTGGAGCCAGGTAATGGCTCTGGGCAGGAGATGGGGCTTATCTGCTCCCTTCTCTGGGGAGGGAACAGTACAAAAAGCAAGGAAACCTCAGATAGCCAGAATTTACAGGCTTTCAGTCTGGATAGGTAACTAGTATGCACTGATTTTTAAAATTTTAACTATTCAGAATCATTCATTAGACCACTGTAGGATTGATTACACATTTCTGTCTTTCGCTTTCCCTTCCTTCTTAAATAGACTGTACTAAACATAACTTGGGGAAAAAAATGTAAAGAGTAGTCTCAGAGATAATGTATCTGCATGGTTATTAGTATCTGTTTTCTCTGCCAGAATGCAAGTCATGTGAGATTGCACGGGATGCTCATCCTTGCAACCACCGCCAGTCCAGCCCAGGGCCTGCGGAGAGTTAGTTCTCAGTAAGGATATGCAGAATGGATGTGGGCCTACTTGAGATGGGGGTCCCAGCTCACAAGTAATCTGCAGTGGATAAAGAAACAGAGAAGCATATATATAATACTACGATAGTAAGATTGAGGGGAAGACAGAGAAATTGGCAACTAAAGGAAAGGAGAGTAAGGAAGTACAAATGGGCAGTTATAAAAATAGTCACGGGGATGTAAAGTACAGCAAAGGGATTATAGTCAATAATATTGTAATAACTGTATGGTGTCAGACAGGTACTAGACTGATCAGGGTGATCGCTTTGTAAGGTACATAAATGTCCTATCACTATGTTGTACACCTGAAACTAATATAATATTGTATGTCAAGTGCAATTGAAAAATAAATTTAATGAAATAAATTTCTAAAAAGAAAATAAGAAGAGCTGATTCTTTCCAGAATGTCCATGGGGATTGTCCATCCTTGGTTCCATTAATTCGGAGGGGAGTGGGAGACCATGTGGTGTCTGCAGAGATGACCTACCTCTCTCACTCCATTAATTGGACTAGAGATTGGATTCTTTCTTGACCCATTAGATTCTTTCTTGGAGTTTGAGCCTGGAGATCCCATTGAACTATGTGAGGACAAAAGCCAATATATAGAGAGAGAAAATCAGAGAGAGATAGAATGAGGGGGAGAGGATTTTGAGAAAGAAGGTTCTATGAGCCTGGGAAAGGTACCTCGGGGAGAAAGAAAGTAGTCACTTCATTCCATGATGTCATTTTTGTTCATGGTTCTAGTCTTGTTCATTTGTAAGTCTGAGACCCAGCTGTAACATCTGCTCTTAGACTCTGCGAGATGTTTCTGGATTCTTCTCATGTACTTCCCTTTCTTATGAGCTAGGTGTAGCAACTTTCTGCTGCTGGCTCTCAAACTGTCTGGGGTGGGGCTGCTTCTATTTTAACAAGGGAACCCTTTTCAAGGAAGATTTGCATTGGAGAAGGTTACAACCCTTTCCTGAAATCCACGAATTAGAAACAAAGGGCCACCACGTCCTGTGGACAGGCAGATGGCAGCCAAGGGTGCCATCCCCTTTGCTAGATGACCCCTGACTCACACTGCCAGCCACCAATTCCATCAAGCCTTCCCAGGTCTTGCCTGGAATTTGTGATTGTTCTGATGAGGTTGGTGCCAAGATTTTTCTGAATGGAAACTCCATCTGGCTTTGGAAAGAGTGTTCACGTGGATTCAGGGTTTCCATGAGTAACAACCACAGACCATCCAAAACATACATTTACTTTGCCAAGTTTCCGTGGGTGAGTGAACAAAAGAGACCCAGAGGACCATATTCTTGGCCATCACCGTTGAAACACAGCACAGGAGGGATGGGCCCTGAACCTGGCTGTCTTGCTTTTCATTTAGCAGGTGGATGTGCTCTGTATTGTATATTCCTGCATGTGTGTCTGAAGTGAAGGATGACTAAAGGAGCAAGAGAAGGTTGGTGGAGCTATTACAAAAAGAGGAAAAGCAAAGAGTGATGATATCAGGCCCCTATGGAGGAAGAATGTCCAGAAATGTGTTTCCACCCATTCTCTCCATTCCTTTGGGACAGAATGATGTGTTTATTTCTTCCTGGGAGCAATTTCCAATGCTGGCCACCTAACGGAATCACCTGTGAAGCTTGCTAAACAATGCGGGCGCCTGGCTGACTACGAGGCGGGGCCTCTCAGGCTACACTCTGGAATGGTCCTTGCTGAAGATTCTGTGATCGTCAAGGCTCAAAAAAAAGCTCTGCTCCCATCCCATCAGCCTTTCCTCCCATCTGTGGAACAGCACAGCCAGGCCAGCTGTGCTTTCTTTCCCACAGATGTGGTTGGAAGCTGCTGGGATAGTGGAACGACGACTGGAGTTAGAGCTAGAATATCCTGGGGTTAGGATTTGGCTCTGATCCTAACTGTCATGACCCGAATATTCCAGAGTTCTCTAGTTTATGGGCCCAGTAGCGCCCAAACCACAGGCTTGTAGCCCACATCTGCCGTCACTAGGAAGATACTTTGGGAAGCCCCCAAGGGGTGTGTTTGTAAATCTGAGATTCAGTTCTTGTTTCCAGTCCCCTTTCCTACCATTATCTCTGAGATAGCTGAGTCATCTTGATGATAATGAGCTAAGATTCAGCAATCGGTGTTCTCAACTGCCGTGCAGGGTGTTTCCAGTTAAGCAGGGGTGGTTGCTGCTGTTTTCTGCTTATGTTAACAAAGAGAAATGAACTACTTATACAAACGATAACACAGGCGCATCTCAAATGCATTATGCTAAGTGGAAGAAGCCAGGCTTAAAAGACTATATAATAATTCCATTTATATGATCTTCTAGAAAAAGTAAAACTATAGGGACTACAAACAGATCATTGGTTTCCAGAGTCTGAGGTGGGGGTAGGGGTTGACTATAAAGGGGTACAGGGATATGTGGGGGATTCTTTATCTCGATCGTGGTGGTAGGCAGAGGATATTGATAAACATTTGACAAAACTTGTAGAACTGTAGAACTGTATACTAGAAAAATGAAATTAATGTACATAGGTAAATTACACCCACATTCAAAGACAATAGGGTAAAGAAGAAGTAACATATCCTGCTCAAGGTCAGAGCCAGGATTTCCAGCAGGTGTGTTAAACTCCTGGATCCAGACTTTGAATTATTCTGCAACTCGGCAGCTCACAACCTCAGGCAGCTCCAGAGGCGAAGGGAGGCACTTCTCAGGAAAGAGGTCTCTGCCTGTGGTCAGGGATGTCGGACAAAGTAGCCAGCTGTGAGGACATTGTGATATGGGGAAAAGAGCTGTTTTCTAATCATGGTTTTGTTACCGTCTAGATTTATCATTTTGGATAAGCTAATTTATCTCTCTAAACCTTAGTTTTCTCATTTTTAAAATAATTTCTCCTTTGTTAAAGAGAGCAATCAAAGCTGATCTTAAGAAACAAGTCCTTGTTAGGAAGCACTACCGTGTGCATGTAAAGGGTGGGGGCCCTGTACAAATCCCAGCCCAGCATTACTTTCCAGCCAGTTGACCGGGACAAGTCTCTCTACTTTTCTGAGCCCCACTTTCCTCATCTATAACAGGAGGACAGGAACTGTATCTACCTCATGGAACTGTTGTAAGTCTTACAGGAAATATTTCATTCAGGCCCTCCTCAAAGGACCTGGCCTGTAGTAAGCATCGATGAGTGTTAGCTGTTATATTATCATCCTCAGCATCATTACCAGGCTTGGCCAACAAAGCTCTTGTGAAGAGAGCAGGGGACAGAGCTCCCTTTGTGTATGCTCAGCTGGGGCTCAAGGGAAGACAGGGGTGGGGGAGTGTCCACAGTAATTCTGCTTAGACCAGGAAGGGTTATGGAGGGCCTTGGTACAGACAGCTTTTTTCTGTTTATGCAAGCAAACTTTTATCTGCCTTGGCTCATCGTGTTGCCAGGATGGCTGGGTCAGAAGAAGTTCACTTAATAAACATGCCCCCCATCCATGCTTAGGTCCTGTTGCTGAGGCTCCTACAACTTAGACTCCTTTTCTTTTCTTGCTCAGGGTCTGCACATCCCTTCCTGCAGCATGATTTCCACCTGTCCCTCTGATAAAATATGAACAAGATTCAAAAAGAGACTTGTTCAAAGTCCCACTATTAATGGGAGAAAGACTTCTTATAATTGGAGCAGTTTGGATAGATACTGCTAAAATTCTGTCTTATTCCTTTGGCTGTTCCTTCTTGGAGTGAGTCTATTTGCTTAATGTCTCTGCAAGATGATAGCCCCTTGCTAGTTCGACAACGCTGCTTTGAAAGTTCACCCCACTGGCTTCGAGGCTAGCCAACACTGCCAGGCAGCACAACCAGCACCCCATCATCTTTTTTGGCTGGTGACTCTCAAATCTTAGCAGGCATCGGGATTGCCTGGGGGCAGGGAGAATGAGTGTTAAACATAGGCTCCTATACTTTGCAGCTCTAACAATTTCCCAGGTGATGCCAATACCACCCATTCAAGGCCTAAATCTTTAGAACCTCTATTCTTAATTATTGGGGAGAGACCAAGCTTCACCAGTGATCAGAAGATGGTGATAGAGTTGCTGATAGCACCCCAGTCCAAGCAAAAGAGAGATTGTGGCTGCAGAGAACATGGAAAGGAACGTGTTTTCCAAATCTTACACTCTACTTTGTGCCAGCGGCTACCACTAAACATTCTTGATTGGGTTTAAAGTATAGGACCAAGAGAAGAGAAACTGGTGAAAGATCTGCTCAAGTAAATGGACCCCTGAAGAGGGTCCTAGAAACCAAGTGGACAAAGAAAGATATTTACAGAATACAGCTGATATTCAAAGGGCAGAGCAGAAAAAAACAGGCTGAGTGTCACATTCAAGGGAAGGTGAAGTCAGAAACAGGGAGATGATAGAAAGAGAGCAGATAGGAAACAGGGTTAGGTGCGCTAACAGACACAGGTTAGGGCAATGCGAACCTGTATGATGATGCAAAGTGAAAGATGCAGTGCAGACCCAGATCTGTAACAGGTTAAACGGGTGCTGGAGAGCAGCCTGCTTTTATGAGCTGATGGCTGAATAAATCCTAGAGTGGGCAGCTGATGGTCTAAGGAACCAGACCAGATGGAACGATTCTCTTAAAACTTAGTTAGATGAGCAGATAATATGTTTTAAGAATCACATTTTATAAAACTACAATGAGATATTATTTTCACCTATAAAAAGAATGAGGCGGCTCTATCTCTTCTCATTCATTCATGCATCATTCATTCTACAGATATTTATTGGGTGCTCCATTTAAGGAGCTGAGAATAGAGATGAATAAAACAGCAAAGCCTGTTTTCACAAAGCTTACATTCCACAGGATAGAGAGAGGCCTCTAAACGCACACACAACACACATACACACACTCACAGAGAGAGAGACAGAGAGACCCAGTGAATGGGTTGCTTATAAACACATTTTATATTTATATTTCAGGTGTTGATCAATGCTATGAAGAAAAGGCAGGACAAGAACTGAAAAGGATGAAGGAGAGTTGCTGTTTTATATCTGCTTTGGAGAGACTTTTCTGATAAGGTGACATTTGAACAGACATGAAGAAATTGAGGAATGGCATCTGATAAGGATCTAGCATCTACAATAGGTAAAGAACTCTTATGACTCAACAATAGAAAGATGAACAACCCAATTTTTAAAATGGGCAAAGGACTTAATAGACATTTCTCTAAAGAACATAAACAAATGACCAACCAACACATAAAAAGACACTCAGCAGCTTACACCTTATGTCTAATATCATCAGTCACTAAAGAAATGCAAATCAAAACTACTTCACACTCATTAAAATGGCTATTATTTAAAATTTTTTAAAAAATAAGTATTGGTGAGGATGTAGAGAAGTTGG
This sequence comes from Eonycteris spelaea, assembly GCA_003508835.1. Lineage (NCBI taxonomy): Eukaryota > Metazoa > Chordata > Mammalia > Chiroptera > Pteropodidae > Eonycteris > Eonycteris spelaea. The sequence goes on from PUFA01000113.1 coordinate 3,943,749, forward strand.
AATCTTCCTGTATTGCTGGTGGGAATGTAAAATGGTTCAGTCACTTGGAAAACATCTTGGTAGTTTCTCAAAAAGTTTACCATTATGAATGTCATTATCGTATGATTCAGCAATTCTAATCCTAGAACTGAGAATCAGTACTCAAACAAGTACATGTGCACACATGTTCCTAGCAACACTATTCACAACAGCCAACAGGTGCAAGCAGCCCAAATATAAGTCAGGATGAATGGATAAACGAATTGTGGTACATTCATGCAGTGGAATATTATTCAGCCTGAACAAGAAATGAAGTACTGACACATGTGACAACATGAAAGAACCTTCAAAATATGATGCTAAGTGAAAGAAGTCAGACAGCAAAGGTCGCACATATTGTATGATTCCATTTATATGAAATATCTAGAACGGAGAAATACATCGTGACAGAATATGGATTGGTGATGGCCTGGGGCTGAGCGGGGTTGGGCGGTGGGGAGGGGAGAAAATGCTTAATGTGGTTGTGCTTTGAAGTGATGGAAATGCTTTGGAACTAGATAGAGGTTGTGATTGTGCACATTGTGAATGCACTAAGTGCTAATTTTAAAATTATTCATTTATGTTATATGAATTTCACCTCAATAAGTTATTAGAAAAAAAAAGTGAGGAACAGCAAGATCCCCAAGATAAGCAGCTAAGGCAAAAAGGAAAAGTACAAAATGTGTGTGTACCTTACTGTGCATCTGTCAGCATGTAATGTCCCCTAATGACCCTCTGTACCTGATGAACTTTGTAAATATGCATGTATTATCTATGCAAAAAATTAAAAGTACATTAATGAGTTATTTTTAAACGCATCACTGACTTTAGAGTCAGACTCTGTGTCCCGTTAAGTCTGCCTTTCTTTGATTCTCAAGATATTTAAAGTGCCTCCCCAGCTGCCGCTGAAGACAGTTTGGTTCCCTTCCATTTGGTCCATCACACCCAGCAGCCCCTCAGCTCCGCTCCCCTCCCAAGGCCTCTGCTCCAAGCCTGTCTTCATTATCTGCACATAAACTCTTCCAAGGGGACTCTGGCCTCCATGCACGCTCCCTTTTTATCCAATCATCCATGATCTCTTTAAGCCCACTGGAACTCTGATTTCCTATTTCTCCTGTCTGGAGGTCCCCACTCTAGTGGACAGCAGAATGCCAGCGTGCTGGAGCCACCTGGATGCTCATGGCTCGTCTAGCTCCAGGTGGTCACGTGAAGGTCTTATCAAACAAAAACACCCCTCTCCCATGGAAGGCAGAAAGCAGACCCAGCAAAGTGTAATTAGTGTGGGTTCCAAATATTCCATGGAACTAAAATCGTATGTTAGTGCAAATAAAAAACCCTAAGAAAATGGTTCATGTAATTATTTCATGGGTCTCTCTTTCTACCATATATAAACTCATTATTACTATATTTTAAATTATTTTCTGTACTAAAGTCATACTTCAGAAACAAATATTAAATGTCCTAGTCCCAAGCGAAGTTAGAGAACAGAAAGGACTCCATCACCTTGTGCCAACAGAGCCAAACACTGAACGCGGAGCACTGCGGTGGAGAAATATTGGCTGTTTTATTTGCGAATGGCGTCATCCAGGAGAATGGGAAACAAATACACAAGAGCCGAACACCCCGATGGTGTGTAGGTTACAGGTTACAGAGGGCAAAATCACAAGACACTGTGGGTTAGGGGTTTGGGTTGCGCTGGGAACTGATCGGTTGGAGGTGAGGTATGGGTAATAGATCATTTCTTCAGGTCGAGGATAGTTCTGAAGTCTTTTCCAGTGTCCCTCTGTCCCAGTGTCATGGGAAAGTAGCCAGGGGTCAGTCCACCTTAGGGCTCAGGAGCTGACACATAGCTTAGGTCCAGATGTTCTCTTCAGCCTGCCAGGGATCCACACTTTGTGACCATTAGTCAGGTCTGGGCTATGTCTTCTGCTGTCTCAAGGGTTGTTGATTATCTGGGCGGGGCGGGGGGTGGGGTGGGGAGTAGGAAATCTAGGTCTCTGAGGGCTAAAAAGAGAGGGGGAGAGAGAGAGAGAGAGATGATTTCTAGAGCTAGGATTTAAAACTAAATTTTAACAAAGTCATAAGGACCCTCAATCTCAGAGGGAAAAAGCGTAGTTTTTATTCCTGTAGAAAAAGAATGAAAAGCCATTTAGTTTTGCCAATCTTCACTGTGCACTAACAGATACAAACAGAAAACAGTGACCTTTCTTTCTACGTGGAACTCATTTTTTCCTTGTGTTTGTGGAACCTACAATAGAGAGGAGGTTATACTCAAAATTCAAGTGGTATGTAGTGGCCATAGTTATTAATATTAATATCGGCCAGTATTCCTCAACACTGGCTAGCACGTTAGAATCTTCTGGGAAGCTTTGAAACTATCAATGCCTGGTCCTCACATCAAAAATTCTGCTGCAATAAATTCTTGGGCCTAGAACCGTGGCTTTTATTACTTTTTTTTTCTTTGTGGAAAAAGTGTCTCAATAAGTTTTCCCTTTCACTTTCTGACAAACAAGCGTAACTTCTCAATATCTTTTAACAGGTACTTTCAGTCCATGAATTGTATCCTCACATAAAAGCCAGATATTAACATTCATTGAGAGTGAGAATGAGACACATGAATAAGAATGAGATAAGTCAACAATGACTTGTCAAAGAAAGACCTACTTCAGGATTGGATATTTGCCCCACTCTTTATACTAATTGAGGAAGAAACAAGTATAATTACCATGGTGGGACAGTCTCTTCTCATAATTGTTGTTTTTCTTTTTTAGCAGAGGTGAAAAATGAGTGTTGACATATTCTTGTCTCTGAACTGGTTAAAAAATTGGGGTGGAGAGGGCAACTAGATGCCCAGCTCCTGGTAGCTGAGGTGGCTTTGGTGTACGCTGCTTTGGATCAAGAGTGAACTTGGACACTGGGGAGACTGGCCACCCCTGGCTTCTGCTTGGAGGAAAGGGCCTGGGGAGAAAAAAATGGGGAGGTGGTTGCAGAGACAGGAAGCCAGGAGTCTGATGCCCACTGTCTTCCTGGGCACCAGTCGCAAAACCTCGGTACCTCACTGCTGCAGCCCCTCAGCCCTCCTCACTCCCAAGGCCTCTACTCCAAGCCTGTCCCATTTTCCACACATGAATTCTTCAAAGGGGTCTTCTGGCCTCCACGCACACTCCACTGGTTCCATTCTTTAATCCAGCACCATTTAATGCAAATGTTCTTTATAATTTTCTAGTACTCACATTAAAATAGAGACAGGTGCAATAAATTTTAATAATGTATTTTATTTAATACACCCGCAATACTATCATTACAATATCATAATATAGACTTATCAATGAGATGTTCTACATTATTCTAGTTTGTTTTACACGAAGTCTTCAAAATTGGATGTGTGCTTTGTACTTACAGCACATCGCAATTTGGACTGGCCACAGTGCTAGTGCTCAAAAGTCACAGATGGCTGGTGGCTGCCATATTGGACAACAGAGTTATAATTAGCCACAAAAATGATCTTTCAGCAATTCATAACAGATCTTTTCATTTCCCCTCTTAAAACTCACTTCCATGGGACATAAAAAAATATCTGTATACCCTTTGGCACACTAATTCCAATTTCCAAGAATCTAGTCTTCAGAATCGTTTAACTAAGTGTAAAAAAGTGTATGAACAAATGTATTCATTGTAGCTTTATTCCCACTGGTGAAAGAGTCTGGGTTCTGAAGTCAAAATGCCTAGGTTTGAATCCTGGCTCTGCCACTTAATAACTGCAGAGCTTTGAGTAAATTATTAAACCTTTATCCTCATTTCCTCATTTATAATAGAACCACAACAGTGGATGGTTTACAAAGATCAAATGAAATTACCCACATACAGCACTTTTCCTAGTCCTTGGCCCATAATAGATGCTCAATAAACCTTGGTTACCATTATCATTACCAAAAAAGAAAAAACCATGACAATAGACATGTCCAGCAACAGGAAAATGATTTCGTGAATTATGGTGCACTCACACGGTCTAAACTACCTGAGAACAGAGGCCGTTTGACTTCATATTACACAGCGCCTGGCACAGCACCTGGTACATGAGAGATACCTGGGGAGTGTTTGCAGGACAAATGGCATGGAAAGTCTCTCGAACAAATGACACTGCTCAAAATGTGTAAATATGGAAGGACGGTAGTAAAATATGTACAATATGCTTCTATTTTTGTAGGGGGAAAAAGATGCATTGTGTGTATAAAGAGGCTGTGTCTTGAAGTATATAACCATGAGTAAAGATGGACAGCATATCAAACAACGGTTCTGAAGGGGGAGGTTGACGAGCCTTATTTTTTGTTGTGGGTCACCTTCTATTATATTTTTGTGCTGGTCTTGTCCCATCCATCCGGCGAATGCCGTGGCTTGTCTTACTCATCTCTGTCTTCCCACTTACCCAACGCTTGTTCTTAGGCAGGCTGGGGCTTCGTAATTGATGCTGAATTGAACTGCTAGTTATTGCTTCCCCTGTTCCCACCCACACTATGAGTCAGTACTTGTCCAAGATCACACAGCTCTTATGAAATGTTCTCATTTTAAATCTAAGTCCTGAAATATCATATTATTAAATGCGCCGTCTGACTTGTCTGTTCTATTCCCCCTCAGGACCTAACACACAGTGATCCTTAGTAGGTGGGTAGGAAATGTTAGCTGAATAAACGATTTGAACAATAAAAATGCTACAGGAGCCCAGCACTGTTTGAAGCTGCCTTTTCCCAGAGGATTACTGTTCAGAGACAGGAGAGAAAGACCAGCGAATCCCTGTGAGCTTTCTCCTCTCACGGTATTTCTCAAGGCTTTCTGTCTAGTAGATTATGGAGATGGTATTAACATGTGTGCGGAATCTTAACTTCTTGTCTCGGGAGCCAAATATATCTATCGATGTGTCTATGTCACACTTATTTATTCATTCAATACATATTAGAGGCTTATGATATACCTACCAGCTACCATGCCTGGCCCTGAAGATGTAAAAATGAAGAAGGCAAGGGTCCTAGTCTTAAGGGGCAGAGTCTTTTGTTCTCACTTTTTTTTTTTTGTCAGCTTGAGAATTAATACCTAACAGCCTCCTCTTGTAAAATTTTTTCCCACCAAGCCTAGAATAAACTCAACTCTAGGCCATTGTGTAGAATGGTGACAGGAGTCCTGGGTGCTGGTCTTCCACTTTGTTTTTTGCGCTCACTGTGTGCACGTCAAGTCCCGCTCTTGTGCCTTGGTTTCTCCTCAGATCCTTGGGGTGCCTACTTGCCCTTCCTAACTCTTGGGGGCATTATGAAGGTTGTGCAGGATGGCAGAGGCTGAGAGGGCTTGAAATAAACAGAGCTGGGCGGAAGGGTCATGCATTCCTTTCATTCTGCCCTGGGCTGTCACCAAGATCCGAAGAGAATCTGGATGTAAGTCAGGGAAAATAGAAATTGTTTTTAATTCTCAGTGAACACACCTGCTTTTGGGACTTAGATGGAAAATGAAGGCATTTAAAAGTATCCATGTGATTTTGAACAGGTTCTTTCTCCTTTCTGAGTCTCAGTTTACCCTCCTACGCAATAAGAGGCAGTGGGACTAGACCGATGGTTTTCAAGATATGCTCTAGAAAATTATCTACTGGGAAGACATTCTTCTATCCTCAACCTGCAACTGAAGCAGCCATAATTAAAGAAAATTTCCTCTCATTGTACATCTTTGGCTTCTATGTAAGGTTTTCTTTTTCTTTCATTTCCTTTACTTCCCTTCTTCTTCTTCTCTCTCTCTCCCTCTCCCTCCCCATACTCTTTCTCTTTCTCATCCTTCTTTCTTTCCTTCCTTCCTTCCTTCCTTCCCTTCCTTCCTTCCTTCCTTCCTTCCTTCCTTCTTTTTTTTCTTCTCTCTCTCTCTCTCTTACTCTCTTTCTCTCTCTCTTTTTTTCTTTCTTTCTCTCTTACTAAGAGATCCTGGACCTAAAACGAAAAGGGAAATAGAATAAAACTCCACTGCTAAATAATCTGTAACATCTTTCTGGCTCTGATTGTCATGTTCACACACATGTGGACCCGTGTGCTATTTGCTTAACATGAGTGCATTCCTCTTGTACGTGTTACATGTGCATGAGGGCAGGGACTCTGGGTATGGAATTCCACTGTAGAGGAGAATTGGTGATAAGTCTGTAGCCTGGTTGACTTTTATTTTAAAGTGTGTGCTAGGTTTGAACCATAAAAATGCTACAGATGACCTATTTTCACAGCAGAATTCTTGAGTCTGAATAGTGTTTGGCAGTTGAAGACTGAGAAAGAAATTCAACAGCTGGTCCAAGGAAAACTTCTTCCATATGCAGGAACATGTTTTAGATGCAGGCGTGAGGGAGGTTACGGGGTTGTGGGAACAGTGCCACCTTATGGTTCCCGTGGTCACTTTCCTGAGCAGAGCCTGGTTGGTCCCAGAGCAAAGGGTGGGCCCCTAGTGGGTTGCACTTTTGGAATTGGGGATTCTGAATTTTCTGGAAGGAGTTTTCTGAGACCACAGCTTGGGTTCAAGGCCAAGTAAGTCCCTGCCTGGCAGCAAGCCCAGCTGCCTGACTTGGGAGCCTTTCTTCGAAAGCCACCAACCACACTTGCTGCAGCCCATGACTTCTATGAGGGCGGCTGTTGTGTTTGGGACAAGTGTACTGTCACTGGTGAGACAGCGTCTGGATCGAGACGAGGAGGGCAGAGTAAGAAAGGAGATGGGACCAACTTCACAACCGACATGGCTGAGGCTGAGTGGGAAGACGGTTGAGCAGGAGGTACATAGCGGGAGAGGGAGAGAAGGCATCTCCCTGTCTGAAAACTCAGGACCTTGTAAGGAAGAGAGTAGTCTTCCCTTCACCTTGACCTCCCTCTGACCCCAGTTAGGGCCCTGAAGGAACTCTCCGCCCGGTACTTCTCTCATTGCCCTCCCAACCCTGGACCTGGGTTGCTGAAACCATAAAATAAGATGTGAGAGACTTAGCCCTGCGCCTGGTACATGGAAGTCCTCAGAGGCTCCTGTGTCTGCCCCAACCCTCTCCCTCTCTGTGGATTAGACATTGGGGCAACGACGATGAGCCCAGCACAGCCAGCGCTGGAACTCACAACCTGGTGCAGCACTGTTGGGTACCAATGTGGCACAAGCCACAGCTGCAAACCACTCATTTCATTTTAACGTTTCTGATAGCCCACACTAAAAGAAGTAAAAAAAAAAAAAAAAAAAAAAAAGGTGGATTACTTGTAACAATAATATTTTATTTTCACCCAATATATCTATTATCTTGTCATTTCAACATATAATTAAAATGAAAATCGGAACTGAGATCTCTTATATTGTTTTTTTCTGTACCAAGTCTTTGAAACTGTGTATTTCACACTTGCAGCTCGCCTCCCTCACTGGCCTCACCCCTAAGGAGACCTGGGGCGGCAGCTCTGTCACTGAGTAACCAGGGTGCCCCTTGCTCAGTGCAAATTGCACTCTCATGTTGTTCTTGTTGTCCTTTTCTTTGAAATATAAGGCCAGACTGCTGACCTCTGGTGTTTCTTCCTGGAGGGAAGTTTTACGACCATACAATGAGGCCTAACCCCGCCCTGCCCAGCCCTGCTCAGCCCTGCCCAGCCCTGCCCTGCCTCGCCCTGCCTCCTTCACTGGTTGATAAGAGGCTCATCAGGGCAGCCTGTGAGAGCTTGCTGATACACAGGAAGTGCTTTTGAATGAGAGGGACTTCACTTATTTGTGTGCGTGGACTGGTGGCCTTGTCTTCCCACCCCAGCTCCCTGAGGATTGCCAGAAGCCATCCTGACTTGTTTACCTGAAGACTCTAGTGCTAAAGATGATGCTGACTTTGTAGCTCCCAGATAACGATTCCCTGGCTCATTTGGGGGGCCCCTTCCATCTTCCCTGAGCTTGGAAATGTTTTAGGAGGAAATCTACAGTGGGCCCCTCTGACTTTTAGAGCTAGAAGAGCTCTGGGCTCCTTCACCCCAGCACCCCCATGGAAGGCTGTGGGGAAGTTATGTGAGGCTGAAGTCTGAACAAGAGACCGATACCTCATAAATCTCTGTGGTCAGCCAGTATCTAACCCTCCATCGAGATCCACACACCCAGCTCTGTCACTGAGAAAACTGGAGACTCAGTCTGATAGGCTTAAGAAGCCCCACTCAGCATTTCCATGTACATGGAGCCTGTCTGGACAGCCCCTCACCCACCCACCTCCTAGGCTGGGGACATTTGCCTACAAATACGAACATCTCTGTACTTTAGGACCCAGACTGGTTAAGTGGGAGTTGATGAAGACCAGCAGTCAACCCCTGCAGTTTACCGATGGGGAAACTGAGGCTCAAAGAGGCAGAAAGTTGAAAGTTGCCAGGTCATGGAGTTAGTCAGTGGCAGAGTGTCCCATCTCCCATCCTGGGGTTCTCCCCTCGCCTCCCTGCACCCCTCCCCAGCACCAGACCATGCAACCCGGAGGCTCTGTGCCCGTCTGCTGCATTTGCTGGCCACTTGGATCTTCATGGGTAGCCATGGACAAAGCCACTCAAACTCAGAAGCCCCAGGGTTTGACCCTGGGGGCCGCTGGATAGAGTGGGAGTTACAGGAAATAAGGCCCTGTGTGAGCCGGACTCTGCTGCCCCTGCATCACCCCAGCGGCTTCACCCCAGTCTTTTTCCCCACCCACAGTCTCCGCCTTTTGGCCACCCTGAACCACTTCACTTCCCCAGCGGCCCCCCCTCTTTCTCACCTTCAGGGCTTGGCCCCCCAGGCTGCTCCTGCCTTTGAGAGAAAACTCCTCTCCTTCCCCCCTCTGTGTGCAGTCGGTTCTTCTCGCCCTCAGAGACCAGTCCAGACATCACGCCCTTCACCCTGCTTCCTGCACTCATCCCATTACAACGCTCCACCACGCTCGTGTCTGGCTTCTCCCTGTACAGCCAAGGCCTGGCAGTTTAACGATGGAGGTGCGAATGAGTCCAGGATTCTGGAACATTCCTGTTCCAGACTCACACAGACAGCACTCGAGCTCTCTCCCCTCTCGGTTCCCCAGCGCCGTGGTCCTTGCCTGTTTTCCTTCTATTCCGAAGTGCCCCTTCCCTGCAGGAAGGGAGCAGACCCCACTCCTGTGACCCTAGTACAGCCCAGGCAGGCAGCCAGGCATTCCCTTTACACCTGGCCAGGGGAGGCCTGGGAAGTTTCTGACAGCTCCCATTAGTCATTGCTGGCTTCCTCCCGGCAAGTTTGTGTGCACGAGCACTTTGCAAGATGACCAGGAGGTGGCGCCAAAGTGCTGCCAAGAAGAACGACCTGGAGGCCTGTTTCTGAGTGCCTGGGCTTCCTCCCTACCACACAGTCCAGAGGTGGTCTTGGATTCTATTGCTATGACCACGGGCCTGCTTTCCAACAACTATGGAGCTATACAGGCTCCTTGATGTTGAAGGCCAGGAAGGCTCCATTCATTATTGCTGCCTCGAGCACAGTGAGGCTGGGGTCTGAGTCCCTCTCCAGGGCTTGGCACTAACTGTGCGGGGAATGGAAGGACAGGATGCCATGCAGGGATCGTCAAAGTCCTGCCTACTTCCTGTGCTGGGATTCTTATAATCACAATGATGTAAGGGTCCTAGGGTTAGGGGCTGGAGCTGGCGTGCCTGGAATGGAGTACAATTGTATTGTAACACGGACCCTCAGGGTCATAATCCTTGAGGTAGCTGGGTGGGGGGCAGGAGGGCAGGACTCCGCGAGCCAGTTGCCTACACTAACAAGCAGCCTCATTAATTGTATGATTATCGTTTTCTGTATTTGCTCAGCATGAACACAATTGGAACGTGGTTATCTAGGGCTATGCCGTCTGATATGGGAGCCACGAGCCGCAGGTGACAATCTAAATTTACATCGATTAAAATACCATTTAAAATCCAGGTATTAGTCACACTATCCACACTTCAGGTAGTTACCATATCCAACGGCTACATGTGACTTGTAGCTACCTTATAGGGCAACATAGAAACGAACGTTTCCATCAATGCGGAAAATGCCATTGGACAGCATGATCTGGTGCTTACTTTAACTTTCTCTGCACAGGTGTGCTTAGAATTTCAGTTCTTGACTCCGTAGCACACTGTCTTCCACTGATATGGTTGTTGCAAGGTAATAAGGAAATGCGGTTGACAGACCTATAATCAAATCCTGACCTTGCCATTTCCTGGGGAGAGGTCACCTCGCCTCCCTCTTCCTCTGTTTTCCCATCTATGAAATGGGACTATTACCCGGCTCCCACGGTTATTGGGAGAATTAAATGAGGGAGGGCCGATGAATCACCGGACATAGTGCCCAGCACCCAGTTTTATGGCGTGGCCACCCCCACCCTGACTTTGTCTTCTTGCATCCCCTTGCCCACAAGCCCTTATCACGGGTCTATACTGTGCCCAACCTGAGTCAGGTTCCATAGCTTATTCAAGGAGAGAGCACAAGGCTTGACTCTTACCTAGAAGGAGATTGCAATCTAGGTGGGAGGGCAAGATAAGCACCATGAAGCAAGCTGAAAACGATTCTTAGGTAATACACGGGGCAGTGTGTCATCAAGCGATGCGGGGCCCACGGATACGGCAGGCGTTTTGCGAAGGCCTCGTAGGGGGAGGGGTGAGAGAGCTGGTCTGAAAGGCGGCAGAGGGCGTGGCTGGCAGAGCCCACGGCAGAGTCAGAGTGGCAGGGGCAGAGTCAGAGTCCGCAGGCAGAGTCGTGGCAGTGGACAATGGTGCCCTGGCAGGAGGGCAGCAGGAGCAAAGGCGGGCTCAGAGGCTAGTAAGGAGGAGCCTGAGCCGATGCACAGCGAGAGGCAGCCCTGCAGGGATATTGCTGGAGAAACTAGGAGCGTTGACTCAAAAAAAAAAAAAAAAATCACTCAGCTCTTGTAAGTCCGGTGGAGTTGCTTCAGTTTGATGAAGCAGGTGGTTCCCAGGCAGCTGGAGCCTCGAGCTGAGAAATAGGCAGGACTTGGGGACAGCGCCATAGCAGCGTCGGTGAGGGAGTTCCTGAAGTCGGGGTGACCATCAGCAAGGTGTGACCCCAGAGGCCTTCCTGGGGCAGCAGGGGGCCATCTCCTGAGAGCTCTTAACATACTGTGAGCTCAAATTGCTGGATCCCAACACAGTAACCAGAAACAGCGCTCCGTCAGCCTGTACAAGTCCACCTCTCGTGGGAGTGGACAGTGAGCGGCACCAAGAGGAAACAGCATGGATGGAGGAGATGCATTTGCAGCATATCAAAATCTGAACCCCAGCACCTTATTTAGTTGGAAAGAAGAACAGGAGGACTGAGACTGGAGGTAGCAGTGAGGAGAGGAGGGAAGTGTCTGCAGAGATGACTGGGTGTCTGGGAAGCAGGACCGAATGCAAAACCATCAGGCAGAACACTCCCTCCCTGGGCACATGTGTGACACACACACCTACACATGTACAACCCTCCTCATTTGCATACGTATGCTAATCAGCATAGGTAAGCACATATATTCACACTAGTGAACATGTGTGTGAGTGCACATGCACAGGTACACGCCAATGCACGTGTGTTGCACAACCCAGCCTATCCTTCTGTCCTGGAGCTGGGGTGGGGTTGGTGTGGAGTTTACAGCAACCATGCCAGGAAGTGTCCGTCCTGCCTGGCACTGAGTGCTTTCAGATGGAGGCTTCCTCAGGCTTTGTTTGTAAATGTTATTTATTTCAGAAAACGACTTCTCTGTTTTCAAATAAAAAGTCGGGACATGCGGTATTGGCTTTTCCTGACATGACCTAGAAAAACGTGCTGGCGGGAACGGAAAACACGAGGCCCCACCATGCTGGCAGGCACAGCGGGTTTCACGCTTCTTGGCTTCGATTGCAAAGCTTAAGATGCAAGTGAGAGGGGACAGTGCCACTTCCCCACCCAGGCGGCACTCCCCCACAGAGCTGGGGGTAAGCCGAGGCCCATGTTTGGGGGTTTCCTGCAGGCCTGTGTGCTCATGGACTGGCAGGGGAAATCAAGGCGCTGGGGACAGGGCTCCAACAGGGCAGCTTGTCGTAGGGGCCAGTGACAGGGGCCAGCATGCCAAGGACGAGCAAGCAGCTCCACCACATGCAAACATGGATGGGGCCCAGCTATGGGGGTCTCCAGAGTTGTCATCAAGGAAATGGGCGATGCAGCTTCCGCTCTGGGTAAAGTTGGAAGCAGGCTCCTGTCCCCTGCAGGAAAACAGGCTTCCAGGAGGCACGGTTGCCAGGCCCAGCTAGGTGAAGATGGTGGTCTGCGACAGGCCTGCTGAGGCCTGGGTACTGGCTGTGCAGCATAGGAGCAGAACCAGAGAGCAGGGGCTGTGAGGAACCTGTCTTATGGTCATAAGCACCCATGGTTGCTTTCGTGGCACTGGGTTCTGGTCTGGTTGAGGCTCAAGAAGCAATATGCAATTTATTGCCCCAACCACCGAGCCGCAGAATGCCTCAGAATCCCTCAGCTAAATGGTGCCTTAATTCTATGCCTAAGACCAGGGTTCACATTTGATCACCATCCTCCCGGCCTCTCATGAAGATGAAGTGAGATCTGAAATGTAACGTGCTAGCCAGGGCCAGTGACACAAGAAGTGCTCAATAAATTTGAGAGCAGACCCCGGGGTCACCACTCACTGGCTTTGTACCCCGGTGCAGGCAACTCCCCTGTGCCTTCATTTCGTTATCTAGAATGCAGATAATAAAATGTACCTCATAAAACTGTTGGAGATTAAATGAGTTGATATACATAAAGCACTTTGAACAGTGCCTGCCACTTAATAGACACAATTACTGTTTACGATATTATTATTAATGATTTAATGTATTTATTCATTTATTCACTAAACAAGCATTTATTTGTGTGTGGGGGTGGGCTACCATGTTCTAGACACTGAGAATACAACAGTGAACAAGAGATAATAAACCCTGTGGTAGGTAGAATGATGGACCCCGCGCACACACCCAAAGACAGCCATGTCCTGACCCTCAGATGAGTAAATATGTTATGTTTCATGGCAGAGGGGAATTAAGATTGCCAATCAGATGACCAGAAGATAGGGAGATTACTTTGCATTACCCAGATGACTCGATACAATCATGAGGATCCTGCTAAGTAAAAGAGGGAGGCAAGAGAGGAGGAGTCAAAGAGGACACGTGGTAAGGACACGGAGGTCTGAGTGATGGGCGTGCTGGCTTTGAAGATGGGAGGCCAGGAGTCAAGGAATGTGGCCGGCCTGTAGAAGCTGGAAAAGGCCAGGAAACAGATTTCTCTTCTGGGCCTCCAGAGAAGAATGCCCTGGAAGCTGACTTCAGCCCAGGGAGACTTCTGACCTCCAGAGCTGTAGGATAAATTTGTGTTGTTTTAAGCCCCTAAGTTTGTAGGAATTTCTTGTAGCTGCAAGTAAATATGAGTGAAAGCTTCCCTCATGGAGCTCACACTCTTATAAGGGGAGACAGACAATAAGGAAATAAATAAAATACACGCTGTGTGGAATGGGCATGCCCTCTCCTTCCCACGGGGCAGCGAGCTGGCTGCTGAGCACAGAGGTAGTATGGAGCAGGGCCAGGACAGGCTGGATGGAGCTTGTCAGTCTGCTGTCCTCCGAGCATGGGCACCCCACTCCTCAAGCCCCTCAGGGTGCACACAGCTGAAGGGCAGGGGACTCTCTGTCCCAGTGCTCCCAGGCTCTGGTCTGACACACAGCTAAAACTCAGGGGCTCCTGGGCTGTGGGGCGCGCAGGTATTCAGGAGTGGGAGGGGCCTGCTGCCCGAAGGCAGGAGCAATTAGTGTGTCCCCAGATGCCTGCTGGGGGTGGGGAGGGGGAGAGATGAGAACACGTGATTTGTCAGAGCAAGTCAGGAGTGAAAGCCAAGGCCAGGTGGCTGCTTCTGTGAGAATCTCTCTGGGTTTCTGTAATTACAAGCTCTCGATTGAGCGTAATAAGAAGCGCTAAGAATCCTCCCATTAGGATGCTGTAAAACACCACTGGGGCTTGGCTTTCATCTTGCCTGGCTGCTTACAAAGCCTTCCTCTTTCATCTTCGAGGCCTTTAATTGGCAGGTCTGAGCCCCGAGAGCTACCTGAGGAGGTGGCTGGGCCTGGATTGGATTCTGCTTCCCCAGCCCCTCCCTACTCAAAGTCACTGAAGTCTCTTGCATCCCTGGAATGACACTGAGCAGGGCCCACCACCAGGTGAGGTCTGCCACTTGGGTGCAGCTCACAGACCTTGAGTGGACGATGCCTTGCAGCTCATGCTCAGGAATCCAGGTTGTGCGCTGCCCCAAGTGTCTACCTCAGAGAGGCATCGTCCACACAGTAAGTGCACACTAATTGCGTGAGGGCGCGCTGGGTGGCACGGAGGCTCTGGGTCCCCAGAGAAGTGGCAGAGGAGAGCCATCTTTGACCTCAATTCGCAGAGACATTCAGGCCCGTGCACAAGCTCTGGGCACATGTGTGCACACTGTCTCACCTGTCCTCTAGCTGCCCTTTTCAATCTTGCCTCCAGATGTCCCTTCATGCCGGATTCCCAGGAACTTGAATGGCCGCCTCATCTGCGGGGAGAGGGGATTGGTGGGGGTGGGGCACAGTGGCACTCAGAGTGTGCTTGCTCCTGGCCACAAGTGTGCTCCTGTGGTGTGTGCGTGCATGCCTAACCACTTAGACACAATTTCAATAACGTGTCTCGGTTTGGGTTTCCCCAAAATGAACACCTGAGACAAAAAGTTGAGCGCAGGTAGTTCACCCAAGGAGATCCAGAGGAATGCCGATGGGGAAATGGGAAAGGGAAGGAAAGAAAGCTGGGACAAGGCGATTTATCTAGCTAGTTATCACTGGAGGCAGCTGGAGCTTAGCTCCCCAGGCGCCCTGGGAAACAGTGGAGAACAGGCCTCCCTGAGGGGCAAGGGAGCCTCCCATCCATCAGGGCTGGTCCTGCTGCTCCTGAGAGCAAGGGTGTCCCAGCACTTCCTGCCTGTCCTGCGGCTCCAGTGGCCAGAGAAAGTCCTGAGGCAGAGTCCCAGGGGCTGGGTGGGTAGCCAGGCTGGAGTGTAAGGAAATAATAAATGTTGAGGGGATAGGGTGGGACACTGTAGAGTCTGTTACGGTACATCTCTGGATTTTGTATGTCTTTTCCTTAATCTCGTGTTTTTTTTTTTCTTTAACAATTAAGCTTACAGGTGACAAACCAATCCACAGCGCGTTCACCTGAGAATGATTTCTGCATGATTTCCCATCTTTGTCACAGTTTAATGATCACTACATCAGCATTGCTACATTTCTAAAAGTACCAAATGCTTGTGCTGTAAGTAAGTGCATGAAGAATAACGACAAAGGCTAACACTTATAAGCACACTATGGGCCAGTTTTACTTCATCCCCAAGCAATGCTATGAGGTGTTTTTGCTCTTCTGCAGGTAAAGAAATGGAGGCCCAGGGAGGTTAAGTAATTTGCTGGAGGACACACAGCAAAGCTTGGCCTTCTTGCTCCAGAGTACATGCTTCTTATTAGCCTGACAGTTAATGCCCATGTGATTGCTTGAAATGGCCTCTCAGCTGACTGATGAAAGCCTGAACTTGACATAGAAAGGGAGTTGAGGTCAGTATTACTGTACAACACTGTAGAGTTTTCAAATTTAAATATATCAACACCAGTGTGGTACAAAATAGTTTATGGTTGTAGATGGTAGAAATTTTAATCTATTAATTCAGGTGGTTGAGCTAGAAACATACATTTCACAATTTCCATTGCCTGAAAGGGGTATTATTTTAAGACACACCCCACTGAATGAGGAAAATTAATCTCAGCCAATTCAGGGGCTGCCTTGAGCCTTTCCCTAGGGCCTAGGAGGGTGTTTCGTGCCAGATATTGGGTGAGGGGGTTGAGGTAGTAGCAGTGTGTCCACACTGAGAGGGCTTCCTTGCCACTTGTTACTGGGTCACTTGTCCACCCATCTCCCGCACTTGGACACAGAGTCTTCTGTGGGTCTGTTGGCTCTACAGCAGTAACCCCACATCCTCTCAGAGACAGGAGTGTCACTCTACCCCTGGCCACACCGAAAGCAAAGGTCCAGTTTCCCCTCTGCTCTCCGAGATTCATCCCTACATCTATATGTGACCTGTCATGTCCCCCCATTCACACCCAAGAAAGCAAGGAAGGGACTCTGCCTGGGAACGGGAGGGACGGGGAGGGGAGAAGCAGCGCAGTGGCCCCTGATCAGTACACCACTCTGCCTTGTCTAACCCCTCTCTCTATTCTCCTTTTCTCCTGTCAAGGAGGCTGTTCTTTTATTCTTTCCAGGGTGAGAAAAATAGCTCTGTCTAGCAACTGTATACTTCCAAATCGGGTGTATTACCCATCCCAGATTCCTTTCTGTTCCACAGTTTTAGCTGTCTACTGCTGCGTGACCAACATTCCCAAAATTTAGCAGTGCTTTTATTCTGGTCTAGGTTGCCAGATGAAATATAGTGGATATTTACACTGTAAATACTCGAAATATCTTTAAATCTTTTTTAAAAATAAACATTTTCTTGAAATACTGTACAGATAAAAATTTAATCCCAGTTAAATTTAAATATTATATAAAAATGGATCATTTTTTTAGTATAAGTAAGTCCTGTGCAATATTTGGAACATATACTAAAAAAATTATTCGTCATTAATCTGAAATTCAAATTTAACTGGACATCCTGTATTTTTATTTGCTAATTCTAGCAACCCTATTTTGGCCATAGTTTTGTGGGTCAGGAATTGGGGTGGAGTTTAGAAGGATGGAACGATGCCCTTTTGTGGTGGCTTTTGATGCACGTCTGATGCCTGGGTGCTCATAGCTTCACTCTCTTCACATGAAGTCACATCCTTCAGGCTTTTCCACGCAGTTAAAATGACCGCAGAAGGGCAGCTCCAGGTGTCAGGCTTCTTACATGGAAGCTCTGGGACCCGGCTGCAGGGACAGGAAATGGAAGCTGCCAGTCTACTGAGTCTTGGGCCTGGCCGTCTTGTTCTAATTGTCAAGCAATCGCAAAATCCACCTGCTTTCAACAGGAGGGGACATAGACCCCCACCTCGTAATAGGAGCAGTGGTCAAGAATTTGCAGTCATCTTTAATCTAGCGTGCCCACTGAGATGGAATAGATTTCCTGCCACCCAAAGCTTAATGTCACCTGTGCCGCCCTCTACATCATCCCTTTCTTGAGGCAATGATAACAGCTCAGTGTAGCTGCTGTCTGACCGGGTGAACAGTTCTAGAAAAAGAGGACATTTACATGGGTAGAGAAACCTTGGTTAATATTTCAATATGTCATTCTGCTTTGCAAACAAAAATTGATAGGGTCGAATAATATATAATGATCGAGAAAGATAGTAGTCTTCCCTTATCCATGGTTTGTTTTCTGCAGTTTCAGTTACCCGTGGTCAACAGCGGTCCAAAAATATTAAACGGACAAATCTGGAACTAGGCAATTCCAAAGTTTTAAATCGCGCGCCATTCTGAGGAACATAATGAAATCTCGCGAGTCCCACTCAGCCCCACCCAGGTTGTAGAAAATACGCTCCTGCCTGTTAGTCACTTAGTAGTCTTCTTGGGTATCAGATCAACTGTCTTGGTACTGCGGTGCTTGTGTTCAGGTGACCCTTATTCTACTTAATAATGGCCCCAAAGCACAAGAGTAGTGCCAATAACTCGAGTATGCTAAGGAGAAGCTGAAAGTGCTTGTTATGTCTCGCCGGCAGGGCGATAGGTTAACGCCCATCCCTGTCCACATCACGATGCCTCCGTCGTCCATTAACCTCACTTCAGCCACGTCATGCAAGCATTTTAATCTTCTCTCATCATCACAAGAAGGGTGAGTACAGAACAATATTTTGGGAGAGACCACATGCACATAAATTTTATTGCAGCACATTGTTCCATTTTATGATTGTTGTCGTTAATCTCTTACTGTGACTAATATATTAAATTTTATCATGTATGTGGAGGAAAGAACACGGTGTATACAGGGTTCTGTACCATCTGTGGTTTCAGGCATCCACTGGGGTTCTCGGAACATAGGCTGAAGGGGGGCTACTGAACTCATAAAATGTGAAGTGTAAAACACAGGTTATGAAAATGTGTTTACAGTATGATGCTTTAAAAAATGGTACTATATAAGTATTGGATAGCCATTATCAAAAATAGTAGCAGTGGTTTATCGGCAAAGGTGTGATTCTGATACATTCAGATCTTTCTGCTTGTGTGTGTTTTTGCTATTCTATAAAATGAATATGTGTCACTTTTTCTAAAGGAAAAAGAGAGGTTATCATAAAACAAAAAATAATCCACTGTCTTCTGAATTTTTAACCAGTTGGCTCTTTGTACAAATTCTATTGAGCGTCTAACATGTACTAGTTACCGTTCTAAGTCACTGAGATTCTGCCATGAACAAGCCAATAAGGTCGTTCCCAGAGCCTTTGAGGAGAGCATGGCCCCACCAATACCTTGAGACTTCCAGCCTCCGAAACTTGAGAGAATAAATTTCTGTTGCTTTAAATCACCTAGGTTGTGCTAATTTATTATGGCACCCTGGCCAAGGAATACACCCCTTTATTCCTTAACTCTTATTAACCAATGATACAGATTTCCACTTTGGAAATAAGCAATCTAATCATCCCCATTTTACAGATGCGGAAACTGAGATTCTGTGAAGATCAGTAGCTTGTCACAGACTCCACAGAGCATGGCTTCCAAAGCAAGCCAGGACTCAAACCCTGGTCTCTCTAGCCCCCAAGTTTTGGCTCTCTCTGTGGTGCCACAGCTTGTAAAGCTGGCTTTATAGCAGTTTCTATTAAGTCTCATGCACCTGTTTCTAAGGTCACTGCTCTTTTTTCAACCATAACCCTGACGTGACAAAGAAATCAGCCCTGGGGGCCACTCCATGGCAAGAGCCCCTCCTCTTGGCTAACAACAGGGGAAGTATCCTTGCATTAGGCCCTGCCCTTTCCTGCCTTTCTGACAGACTGATAAATCCAAGCTGAGATAAATGGGACTCAGACAGCAGTTTCCATATGAGCTTAGTGCCATTTGTATCTGCAGCTGCTAATAGGCCCTCAGCATCGTTTTGTTGAGGACAGGGTATATGCCTCACTCAAGAAAATACAACCTTTCTTCGGGCCAGGCTAGGAGGGACCTGTCATTTCTTTCCTTCCCCCTCTCCTCCCCTCTCCCCACCAGATTTTAAAATGAATACATGCTTTTTGGAAAAAAAATAAGAAAAGATAATTAAATTGCTTATATAGCCACCAGTAGTTTACTATTTATAAATGTCCAGAAGGGGAAAAAAACCTATATTCATATACATCTGTTTATGCTATATATATAGACACATAAATTCACAAAACTAATTCAACCAGGTTTAAAAATGAACATTTATATATAGACTCTTCTTCCTCTTGGAAAAATCTGGCCGTTAGAGCAACTTTGTGCTCTATCCTAAGGATTTCCCCAGGTCATTAAAAATTCTTTGTAAATATCATTTTTTTTTAATGCTTCATGCTATTCTGTCAAGTGGATCCTCACTTAGTAATCATTTACTAAGTAATCATCTATTACTAAGCATGCAGGTTGTTTCTACTTTTTCATTAAATTTTTTTTAAAAATGAGCATACTTGACATAAGTCTTTGTGTACCTTTCTGATTATGCCCTTGGTGCAAAATTACTGGGTCCAAGGTTATGAACATAACTTTTTTTTACAGCTTTATTGAGGTATAATTTACATAACATAAAATCTACCCATCGGAAGAACATAGTTCAGTGATTTTTAATGTTTATATTGTTGTGCAACCATCCCCACAATCCAGTTTTAGAACATTTCTGTCACCCCAAAACATTTCCTCATGTTCATTTGCTGTCAAACTCACTCCCACTCCCTCACCCATCCTAGACAATCACTCATCTACTTTCTGTCTCTATAGACTCCTTTTCTGGATATTTCATATAAGCAAAATCATATAAAATGTATTTTTTTTCTTTGTGGCTTCTTTCAACGAGCATATTGTTTTTGTGGTCCAGTAATTTTGTAGCATGAATCGGATCTTTGTTCATTTTGACTGCTGAGTAGTATCTCATTGTATGGATGTATTACATTTTGTTCAGTCATTCATTGGTCCATGGAAATTTGGATTGTTTCCAGTTTTTGTCTATCAGGAATAATACTGCTATAAAAATTTGACTACAAGTGTGAACATGTCTTCATTTCTCTTGGGCAGATACCTAGGAGTGGGTCATATGGTAAGTTTATATTTAACTTTTTAAGAAACCGCCACAGTTTTCCAAAGTGGCTGCACAATTTAACATTTGCACCAGCAATGTATAAAGGTTATACTTTTTTACATCCTTACCAACACTTGTCCTTTTGACTGGAGCCATTCTAATAGGTATGCATTGATGTCTCTTTGTGGTTTGAATTTACCTTTCCCTAATAACTAATGATGCTGAACATCTTTTCATGTGCTTATTAGCCATTTCTATATCTTCTTTGGAGAAATATCCATTCAAATCTTTTGCTTAATTTTTAATTGGATTGTTTATCTTCTTATTGTGCTTTATAGATTCTGAAAACAAGTCCTTTATCCGATATCTGATTTGCAAATCCTTTCTATGGGTCTGGGGTTTATCTTTCTTTTTTAAAAAATGATGTTTATTGATAACCAAAAGTTTTTAACTTTGATAAAGTTCAATTTATTGTCTTTTGAATCACCTTTTTTGGTGACTTGTCTAAGAAAGTTTTGCCTAATATAGGGTCAAAAAGATTTTCTCCTCTGTTTTCCTCTAGATGTTTTTTTGAACATAATTTGAAAATAATTTTTATTTATTTTTCATTGTGAATACAATCCATGGTAATATAAAAAATTAGAAACTATAAGTGAACAAAAGAAAACAGATCACTCATAATCCCATTACCCAGAGATAAGCCACTGTTAATGTTTTGTTACATATATCTGTATTGGTTATCTGTTGCTGCCTAACCAATTATTCTAAAGACATGCAGCTTAAAACAAGACATGCTTATTATCTCAAAGTGCCTGTGGATCAGGAATCTGGGAGCACTTTTCTGAGTGTCATGATCACTCGCAAGCCTGTGACTAAGGTGTCAGTAGGGCAGCAGTCTTGACTGGGAGAGAATGTATTTCCAAGTTCATTCCTATGGCTGCTGGTAGGCCTCAAGTCCTTGCTGGCTTTTGGTTGGGGACATCAATTTCTTGTCACATGGGCTTCTCCATAGGGCAATTTGCAACATGGCAGCTAGCTTCCTTGAGAACAAGAGGAGAGAAGATGCCCAAACAGAAGCCACAATCTTTTTGTTACCTTGTCTTAAAAGTAACATTCCATCATTTTGTGCCCCGTTTTATTCATAGAGGTGAGGCACTAGGTCCAGCCCTCTTTCAAGGGGAGAGGATTACCCAAAGGTATGAATACTAGCAGGTGGGGGTCATTGGGAACCATTTTGACGGCTGCCACAATGTCCTTCTTACTTGTTTTCTGTTTTTCTGATGTATTAGGCATTAAATCTTTTCCTGTGGAACATACAAATGTAGGGGCCCTTTTCTAGATTCTCGATTCTGCTGGGTCAGAATCTTCATGGGTGGGAACTCTCTCTCTCTCTCTCTGTAAGTCTTTTAAACACTTCATAGATCATTCTAACGGGAGCCAGGGTTGAGAGTCACTGACAAATATAAGTGGATGTTTCCTTACATGGATTACAACTGTGCTTATTGCTTAGAAGTGTGTTTTCCCTTCAAATAGTCTCGAATACAAATATGGCCTCAGGGGCTGCCATTTTGGCCCCCCTGTTCTAACGCGAGATGTGTTTGAGCAGGCAGAGCCCCAGCAACCGGGTCTGGCAATCACCACCTTCACTTCTGGGGACTTTGGAGGAGCCAAGCAGGTGGTGGAGGCTGCTGGCTCCGTGTTTGGCTCCAGAGCAGCTCTGACATCAATCCATCAGTCAGAGGACACTTTTAGATGCAAGTCTGCTGGTGAGGGGACTTTATGAGAACAGGAATCCCTGGCTGTGAAATTGCTGGCATTTCATGATGTGAGAGAAGATTTACAAGCTTCATGCTGTGCTAGGCTCTAAATCCAGGCCCAGCAGTTACGCAATCAAGCCTGTGAAACAGGCAGAATGTGAGGAGGTGGCAGGTAGGAGACAGGGGGAGCCACCACCCGGGACCCCTGGCCTCAGACATGTACCCCTAAGGCCTTGGTTCAAAGTGTCTTTGGCCACATCCACCATCTGGGGAGGAGTCACCCAATAGTCATTAGTGAATGAATTGGCAAGTAGTGTTATGTGAGATGTGGACTCAGAATGGAAGGAATTTCAAAGGCCCCCACTTGATACTCCCTTAATACCTTTCTTGCTAAGTGGCCATTCTGCTTCTGCTTGATATTCACTCTTATCACCCAATCCAAAGGAGATACCTGGCACTCACTCTCCCGTAAACCTATTTAGTTTTTCTTTGCATAACCCTATCTCTATTGTGGTTTTGTCTCCCCTCCTAAAATATAAGCTCCCTGATAGCAGGAACCTTGTCTGTCCGGCACTCAAATCATTGCTGGATCTCAATACATATATGTTGACAAAGTAAATGAATGAATGGATATTTGGATACTTCCCAGTGTGGGGAACTCGCCATCTTACAGGCAAGCTCATCTCACATCTGCATGGCTCTTGACTATTGAGTCTTCTTCAGCTTCCTGCCATCTACCTCCATGTGGCCTTCCTCACTGTCCTCACTTGTAGAGTCCCTCTGAACAAGCTGAACTCCTGTTCCCCCCAATCAGAGCCATCCAGAAATTGAAAATAGTGGCCACTCACATGCTTTCCAAGAGGAATGTCACCATTTCTCTTCGCTGTCTCTCATGTATCAGTGCCATCGTAGTCACTGTCCTCTGAAGGGCTTTTGTGGCTCACTGTCCATCAATAAGTTAGATTAACTCTTTTGAGACCCTTAGCAAGTCTTGGCAGTTTGCAAATTTTGATACCCTTCTCCCTCAGAAAACATAGATTGCTTCTTCATACTCATAGTTTTTAGGTGGAAAAAGAGTGAGTAGATTTAACTGAGGATTGATACTTTTAACCAGTCCTCACTCTACTCCTTTCCCCAAATTTCCAGTGAATAGTAGCCAAAAGTAGAGGCTTCTGGATTTTGGGGCCAAATGGCTCTACTGACCTTGCTTCCCTAATTCTTAGGACCAGGGTGAGAGATGTGGAACTGAGAGCAGAGTGCATTGTATGGTCCCACCTGACAGAGGAGATGGGGACCATCCCTCTCTCCTCCAAGGGCAGTGCTCACCTGAGGGAGGGATGGGGAAGTAGAGGTTTCATCCTCCTAGGGATTGCTACCAGAGTCTGAGATGAAGAGGATATAACATTTGAAAATAGATATAAAATATTCTTATTATTCTCCTAATTTAATCTACGCATCAAAGTTCAACACAGTGTCCTTGCCTGGTGGGGAGAGAAGACGAGGTGTGCAGGTATCCTTGGGGAAACTGGCTGGGACTCCGCACTCGCTCAGCTCCCCTAAGCTTGGGGTGGCCTCACGGCACTGAGGTCCAGATGTCAGTACTGACCACCCCTCCTCCAGCTGGCAGCAGTGGCCCTTTTGGTCCTAGGTATAGGACTCCAGGTGCACAGCAGGGATGATTGCAGCTCTGCCTGCTTGGAAAGATCCTCTGAGGAGCCCAGGAGGGAACCATGTGGAGGGGCTTGATAAACCAGCAGTGCCCAGGTGGGAAAGGGCTGCTGGCTGCCGCAGGGCATCTGGCTCACATCCACCACTGCTCTGGCCTGGGCCCCAGGTAGACCGCAATCCCTGAGGCCTGCACAGATGGGCATTTGGGTAAAGTACATTAGATATCTGGATACTATCTTGCAGGTGACAAGGAGGGAGGGAGGAGCAGGGATCACTCAGATCCACTGCTTGATAATAATTTCATTCATTCATTCATCCATCCACTCATTCACTCAGTTAACACGTGTTCTGGGTCCACTGCAGCCAGGCCTTGTGCTTTTCCTGTCCTCATTCTTCCCTCTTCTGGCAGCCTCATCATCTTCTCTAAGGAATTTTTGGAAATTTCTAAATTTAGCATTCAACAATAAAAATAAATTCCTCGGAAAAGGCGGTTGTGTATCAATACTGTTTTTCAAAAAAAAAAAAATTTAAGTACCAAAATTAGAATTTTGTAGAAAATTCCACATTCCTATCAATCTCCAGTTTAATAAAATGTCCCCAATTCATTTTTCATTGAAGTTGATGCACTTCAGTTTCACTTTGAAAATCATCACGATTTGACGTATTTTGCAGGGGAAAGTTGAGGGGAAAAGGTTTTGAGTGACACCTTTATTAAAGAAAATAACAGAATGTGTTTCTTCATCTGTGGAGCTCTGGTTGAGCTGCTGGGCTTTAGGTAACTGTTAATGTCACTCAGGAAAGGTGACACACAATCATACACTGTGACAAAACAAACATACAACAAACAAAAACTAGAAAAGCTGGTTGTTTGGGGGCTCTGCCCCAAGGAAGAGAAGCCCCATTCTGTGTAGGGGCCCAGGTGAGTATGTGAGGTGTTTATTCTGGCAGATGAACCACTAGATTTGGGGAGTGGATGAGAGTGCTTTCTACCACCAATAAACCTCCTGACATCCAGAACTCTGAGCATGGCCATCCACCCACTGCTGGCCTGGTCCACAAATGGCAGGGCCCACACAGAGGTAAAGTCAAAATTTTATTTGGGAAATGTTCATGACCACTCCGACTGTTAAAACCTTGGCCCACCAGTTTATCGGCTCTCATCAGTTTCTGAACCCTGGTTTAGATGCAAAGCTGTGTGCCTCCGTCTCCTCACTTCACGTGGGGAGTTACACAGTGATGAACCCTGGTTTAGATGCAAAGCTGTGTGCCTCCGTCTCCTCACTTCACGTGGGGAGTTACACAGTGATGAACCCTGGCAGGTGCAGAGCAGCCACTGAGGTCGACAGCGAGCCGTTCAGAGTGTTCTGAGGGCCCGCACACTGTTCCAGGAAGGTCTGTGTCACTGGGCCTATGAAATCTGAGGCCCGAAAGGCGATGGAGATGGGAGCACATTGTGCCCGCCACCCTGGTGCCGGGGTGAGTGCCACCAGCGCACGCAGTGTCCCCTGGCTTTGCAGCACCGTTTCACTCATTGCCGGCCACGGTCAGCAGTTTCACCCCCTGGTAACATTTATAGCTTTGTTGTGGCACTGGGGGCCACAACACGTCCCTCCTCTAGTCTATTTCAGTCGGAGGCTGGTCAAGGGGAAAAAGATCAGCAGTCATGGTGTGTGAGCAGCCTGAAGGGTGCAGCCGGAGTCCGCTCGGCAGGTGTCTGAGCGCACGGATCTTGGCTCTGGCAGTGCTGTGCTAAATGCCAGCTCTGCCACACATGGTCATGGCTGGGGTTGACCTTCCAGGATTGCTAAGACTCAGTGCCCCTATCTGTAAATGGGAGATTAGAAGAAGGGCCTGCCACACGAGGTTCATATTGTGCAGCTGAACTATAGGTAAAGGGCAGATCACAGGGCTTGGCACAGAATGTGAGCTCAGTCTTTAGCGTTGTCCTTCTTCCTCGAGAGGGTCCTTCTCGGTGTGACTGGCCCAGGCCAGTCAGGGAGAAGCTGCCTTCCGACTCCACAGTGGGGTTGCTTCTCAGACTTGCCCATGTGTCGACTGAGTTTCCAGAATCTTCTACCTCTTTTAGTGCCAGAGGGAACAGAGGCTCCTCAGGACTTGCCTTCCACCCAGTTCTGACGAGGCTACAGACCCAAGCTCCCATGATATATCACAGGGGAGATACTGATCACTGCCTAAAAGTAACTGCTCTGGGGTTCCAGGTCCTGCCTAGCTTCCTTTTCAGTGTGTGTGTGTACCGCTTCTGGGGTCCCAGGCTCTGTGTCCGGATAAACAGTTGCAGAAACCTTTAGCTCTTACCCTAGCCAGGGACATGGGACCTTTCAGTCATTTGTCCTGAATCACCGTTTTGGGAAATCGATCACAGGTTTCCAAGGTCACAGGAGCTTTCTGACCACCTCTTGCCCTGGCCTCCACCATGTGTGAGAACTGCTCCCCACCCCACCCCTCACATGCACACATTCCCTTGCTTCTCTGCCCAGAAAACTTCTAACTGCAGTTGCCTGACCACTGAGCTCATATCTCGTCGTTTGCCTGGTTTTGGTTTCACTTATTCTACAGGTTTTTGGGTAAATTGTCTTTGATCCTTTTGAAAGTAAATAACATATAAATAAATCGGTGTAGAAGCTCTTTAAAACATTAACTTGTGTTGCCCAGTTAACTGGTTCCTGTGTTGACTTCAGAGTCAAGCTTTACTGGGGGTCTCTGTTTATTGAAGAGTTTCTGGAGATTATAGTAGGTTAAAGTATACTCGTTACCATTTGCAGTTACTTATTTGTGTTAATCAGGATTCCTCAGTATTGTGCTGACAATCAATATAAAATATAGAAAGATGTAAGAAGAGAACTGCCTGCAGCTAAATAGCTTAATCCCTGATTTGGGTTTTAATTTATGTGTTTATGCAGTAACCTTTTATTCACGTAGAGCCTATGCTGCAGATTAGCTTATTATTATAATAAGTAAATATTATATTTACTTTTAAAATTGAACACCATATAAACACTTATGAAGTACATTTTTGCAAATTCTTTTAAAGCACATTTCCATAGTTGTTTATTGTCAGTGTAGGCTAACCATTGTAACAAACAACCTTCACATTTCAAAGTCTTAATTTATGTCAAAAATACAATTTTGTCATTCGAGGGCCTGACTTATTCTCCCCTGTAGCTCCACCTTCTTCTGGGTCCTTATAGTGCTTTATGAATGGGAAAAGTGAGGAACCTGTAGGAGGGAGTCCTGTAGTCCTGGGGTCTCCAACCCCCGAGCTGCGAACCCCAGACCATGGCCTGCCAGGAACTGGGCTGCACAGCGGGAGGTGAGCACTGGGTGAGTGATTGAAGCTTCATCTGTATTTGCAGCCACTCCCCAGCGCTAACATCACCGCCTAAGCTCTGCCTCAGATCATCAGGCATTAGATTCTCAGGGATTAGATTAACAGTGGTCCCCTCAAGGTTGGGGACCACTGTTAGTCAGACCTGGTAGGGGGTTTTATGGGCTAGGTAGGCCTGCAAGTGTTGCCCATCACTTCTACTTACACCCCATTGGCCGGAACTCAATTGCAGGGTCATCACACCTGAATGTAAGGAAAGGAAATGTGTGTTCAGTAAGAGAATATGGATATTGGTGGGAGCAGCATTTTCTGCTATGGGTATACAAACTTATTCATGTGTGAGTTTCCTCAAGGAGCTTGTAGTAGGCAGAATGATGGCCTCTCAAAGATGTCCACATCCCATCCCCAGAACCTGCAAATGTGTCGTCTTACATGCAGAAGGGACTTTGCAGATGTGATTAAGAATCTTGAGATGGGGAAATTTTCTAGGATAATCTGGGTGGGCCCCATATAATCAAAAGTGTCCTTATAGGTAGAAGAGGGAGGCAGAAGAGTCAGAGAGAGTGGTTTGATGACGCTACATTGGTGTCTTTGAAGATGGAGGAAGGGGCTACGAGATGAGGAATGCAGGCAGCCTCCAGAAGCTAGAAAGGCAAGAAAACAGGTTCTCTCTTAGACCCTCCAGAAGGAACGATGCCCTGCAGACACCTAGATTTTATCCTAATGAAACCTATTTTGGGCTTCTAATCTCCAGGACTGTAAGATAATAAATTTGTACTGTTTTAAGCCACTAAGTTTGGGGCAATTTGTTATAGAACTATGGGAAACTAATACAGAGCTCCTTTGTATCTCCTTTGTATCTCACCATCCATGTGCCTGACCCATAGCAGTTTCACATAGTAGGTGCATTTTCACATGAAGGTCAGTGGGGAGCAAGGCAAACCTGTGAGGCAGAAACTAAAATCATCAAGGAAGGTGCGGCTGTGTCCTAAATATGGAGAGAGTGTTGTCATGGAGCCGAAGTCAGGGAAGGGACAGAACTTCCAAAAAGAAGGAGCCTTGGGTAGTGGTGGCCTGGAAGCAAGCAGCAGAGAAAGAAGCATGCCTGTGCCTTTCCTCATCACTCTTTGAATCTCGCATGTGGGGATTGAAGTATTTTTCATGCAGACATGATGCTGTCGGGGGAGCCCAGCTTCCAGCTGAGGAGCATGGGAGTGAGAGGCTCGCCAAAGGGAAGAGTAGGAGGAGTAGTGGTTAAAAGCTGGGGCTCAGGCCAGATTGCAAAGGCTCAGAGTCTGACCTCGTTCCCTTTCCCATTGTCTCGCTGTGTAATCTTAGGTGTTGTATTATCACTGCTGCATAACAAACCACCCCAAAACTTTGTGATATAAACCAACCATTGTATTATGCTCATGCATTCTGTTGGTTGGACAAAACACAAGTGGGGACAAATTATCTCTGATCTGTGATTTCTGAGCTTGAAAGGAGGATGGGATTTAAAGGCTGGGAAGACTCAATAGCTGGTGACTAGAATCATCTTGAGTTTAATGTGAGCTGGCTGTCAGCTGGGGCCCGACCTGGAGTTCTCAGCTGGAATTCCACATGTAGCATGGAGGCCTTCTGTGGAAGCTCAGGGCTTCAAAGGCAAGTGCCCCAACTCATAAAGTAGAGAGGCTTCTTTTATGACTTAACCTCAGAATTTATGCAGTATCCTTTCTAATGCATTCTCTTAGTTTACAGTCAAATCATAAGCCCACCCAGATCCAAGAGGGGAATTAGAGTCTGCCTCTTGATTCAAAGGAGTGGCAAGGTTCTAACAGATACACCAGACAACAGATACTGTTGCAGCTGTCTTTGAAAAATGCAATCTGCAACATTTGGCACTTTCCTTATGTCCTCTGAGATTGTTTCTCTCGCAGGAAGATAGTGGTAATAACTGTAACATGCTCACCTAGGTTAAAGTAGCTGAAAAATCCATTGACACAGAGCCTGGCATGTGATGACATTATGCGCTCCTAAGAGAGCAGAGGCCAGATCTCTTCTTTTTTGTGATTGTGTCCACAGTGCCTTGCATAGTACATGGCATGTGATGAGCCCGTGAGGGTTGTGCCAGAATGGGGATTGCCTGCCTATCAGTGTACCAGAGAGCTATTGTTGTGTAACAAACCATCTCCAAATTTAGGATCTTAAAACAACAGCCATTTTCTTTGCTTGTGGTTCTGTGGGTCCGCAATTCAGGCTAGGCTCAGCTCATTGGCTCTTCTGCTGTCTCACCTCGGATTATTCATGTGGCTGCAGTTATGGGCAGTTGACTAAGGTTGGATGAGCCAAGACAGCTTTATTTACACACTTGGCAGTTAGTGCTGACTGTCAACGAGAGTACCTCTCTTCTCCATGCAGCCTGTGCAGCAGGCTAGCTCAGGCCCCTTGCATCATGGTCTCAGGGTTCCAACTCCAGCCAAAAGAGCAAGGCTAATTCACGAGTGCTTTGGAAGCTTCTGGAGCTGTGGATTCAGAGTGCTAGGGTTTGCTAATTCCTGTTGGCCAGGACAGGTCACAAGGCCAAGCTAGATTCAAGGATGGAGAAATAAGCTCCACCTTTGATGGGAAGAGTGGC
Organism: Eonycteris spelaea; assembly: GCA_003508835.1. Classification (NCBI taxonomy): domain Eukaryota; kingdom Metazoa; phylum Chordata; class Mammalia; order Chiroptera; family Pteropodidae; genus Eonycteris; species Eonycteris spelaea. The sequence goes on from PUFA01000113.1 coordinate 3,973,417, forward strand.
AAAGTCACATTACAAAGTAGACAGGGAGGAATTATTACTGCTGTCTTTGCAAACCATCTACCACAGTCAATACTGAGATGCAGAATAGAGGTTGGGAGGGAACTGAGGCCCAATTAACATGAGAGAGGTAGCAGGGAGAACCGCTGAGCACAAGTGGCAGTCAATCCACTCAAAGAAGAAGGACCCTGATGCCAGCAAGGAGACCTTACTTCACCTGCTGCCTTACCCCACATGGAAACATTTCATCTCACATGACAGAACACACAGGGGCTGGGCACGCTCCAGCTTGGCCGACACAGCAACTCCTCAGGGTCATCTGTCTCAGGCCCTTTCCCTTCACTCTCTGCCCTCCTCGGTGAGGGCTTTGCCCTTTAGGCCCATAGCATGATGACTGCAGCAATCCCCAGAGTCACATCTAAGCATTTGTAGAGGGAAAAGCAGAAACCTTTCTCAGAATCCAACCTATCAGTCTTCCCCCTATAGCTTCTTTGCCGGGATCGGGTTAAGAGAGTGAGATCACCATAGTCAGCTATGTTCGTTTCCTGGGAATGCCAAAATGGAATACCACTTCATATGTGGCTTAAAGCCGCATAAATTAGTTTTCTCACAATTATAAAGGCTGGAAGTTCAAAATCCAGGTGTTGACAGGGCCATGCTTCCTTTGAAACCCATAGGGAATCCTTCTTTGTCTCTTCCTAGCTTCTGGTGGTTTGCTCCAAATCCTTGCCATTCTTTGGCTTGTGGTGGATCTCTCTGCAAGCCTCCGTTCACATAACCTTGTCTCTGTGTCTTCATGTCAACTTCCCTCAGTGCATGTCTGTCTAAATTTCCCTTTTTTTTCCATAAGAACACCACTTAAATTGGATTAGGCCTACCTTAATAACCTCATTTTAGCTTGCTAATCTCTTTAAAGACTCTATTTCCAAATAAGGTCACATTCTGAGGTGGTAGTAGTTTAGGGTGTCAACATATCTTTGGGAAGCTACATCTATAACATTGGCTTAGAAGACTAATCATCTGAAGAGGAATCGTGGTTGGGAGTGAACCACAATGACTCCTACAGCCCTCAAATGAGTAATGAGAGAATGAATGACCATGGTACATAGGGCTTCACATGAGGCAAGTGATAGCTTCTTGGTGAGGCTTAGAGTGTGATCTGAGCCCTAGAACTCATTGAAGATATGTGGGCACTTGTACCTTCTGCTCATGATGGAGTGTTGATCATGATTTATGATTTATCTCTGGCTGTGTCTTTAGTCAGGAACTCAACCCCTCAAGGAGACAAATGCTGTTCCTCTGGGAAATTTTGACGGATTTTTTCATGACATGGTTTCCAGGAATGCACTGTGGTGAAAAAGTCCAACCTTCTTATACAGATACTCTGCAAGTACCCACGAACACCTCCCCTCGTACACACAAACCATGGTCACTAGACAACCACAGGACAGCAGCCAGATGGCCAGCAATGCCGCCTCTCTGTGGGTAGGAGGTGGAGGGCACTCCTGGAAACCCTGTTCACAAAGCTTCCTGAAGTTGCCTTGTTGTTTTAGAATATGTTAGGTCTCCCTTATCCTCAAACATGTCACACGCTTCTTAGAAGCCAGACTTGAAATTTGCATCCACCATCGAAAGTCCTGAGTAACACATAATGCCAGATTAGGGGCTGCCAGCATTGCCGAATGGGCTCTAAATTGCCTTCCTTGTTTTTGGGGGGGAAGTGGAGGACTGAGCAGAGTTGGGGGACTAGGTGATATTAAGCCTTCAGAGTACCCCTGAGAGCATCCAGAGTGAAAAATAAAATCTCCCCCTCATAGTCTATTAATTAGAAATTCATGCCAGTAGATCCTTTTAAAATATACACGCATCTCCACAGAAGGCTAGCAGTAGAGTCAACTTTTTTATTGTAATTTTCCCCTCTTTTAAGAGGGCCGTTTTTGTTTGTTTGTTTGTTTGTTTTTGACTAGTGGAAAGGGGAGAGTAGTGGAGACAGAAATTGATTTTCAGCCTGAACACTTAGAGGAGTTCAGACTTCTATGAAAGTAGGATTTTGGAAGCTGTTAGATGGCAGAGAAAAGGGGTCCAGGAATGGAAGGAGAAGGATGCCAGAAACCATTATAATTCTGCCCAGAGCAGGGATGCAGGAGGCCATCCGTCCTTCTGTTTATGGTTGGTGCCATTCCCTCTGGAAAAGAGTGATTTCTTTTTCTTCTGTAGTACCATCTGCCCTTGGCCTTGGGTCTTCTCCTAAGTAATAATGTCACCATCTACCCAGGTACCAGGCTACCTAGACACCTCTCTTGTCCTTAGTCCCTATCAACAGGCTATGGCTATTCTATTTTCTCAATATTGCTTGAATCTTTCTCCTCCTCTATCTCTGTGACTCATGTCAGTTCAGACCTGGATTCCCTTCCTGTCCCCATCCCTCTGCCTTTAATTCAGCCTCCACTCTGCCCAAGATGGTCTTGTCGATATGTCCATCTCCTCACACTACCCTTGTTCAGGACATCTCCATTTGCCCCTGCAAATCCACTCTATCCTGCTCTTGGACTTGGGGTAGGGAGGGCGTGGGTTCTGGCATGAATGGACCATAACGATGGCCTCCCTTGGGGAGTACTGGCAGGAGGCCAAACAGGGATGAGAATGAAGTTGGGATCTCCACACACTGGCTCCCTCACTGTGGTGTCACCCCAACCAAAGTTGACAGCTCCTTGCAAGATGATCTTTGAATGATGCATGGCAACTGTTCCTTCCCTTCACCCTCTTCTGCTTAACAGCCCTGGTGTTGCTTGCTCCAGGTATAACATCATACCTTGTAGTTTGCTGCACACTGCCCAAACCTTAGTAAATAGCCCCTACGATGAACACATCTCAAATTATCCTCAACTGAGTGTGCCATTTCTTTCTGCTGGATCCCTCAATGGTTCAGTTTTCCTATTCAAAGTCCTCAGACGTTCCTATGCCTTTAAAGTAAAGTCCAAATCGATGATCTCGGGATTCAAGGTCCTTCATTATTTAGCCCCATTTATGTTTTCAGCCTGGTTCTTGCCATTGGCATTCATTTACTCTAGAATCTAATAAGGAGCCATTTACCCTTAGACATTTGCACCTCTGAGGCCACCGTTCCTTATGTCTGAGTTACCTCTCTATCTTTCTCAGCCTCAGGAAAACTTGGCTACCTTTTAAGCCTAAATGTAAAGGCACTAAAGGTCTAGAACAATGCCTAGTATGTGTTAAAGTCTCAGTAATTATATAATGAATAAATAATTCAAAGTTTTGAGAACCTTGCACTTTCCTTCCAGGTCTGATGTTATGCAAAGGCATGTTTGTGGACACACATGACTTGATGCTTAAGGAAAAGGATTTCCTGCTAATGTAAACCCCAGAAATTATTCAGTCTTCTTCCCGAAGTTTTGGGGGCAGGTGGCATGGGGAAAGGAGGGGATTTTAAGCACAAATCAGCATAGGGTTGTATAACCCTGACAAAACCTTGGGAAGAACGAGGACATCTTCCCCAGCAAGCTGTCTTTGATGATCCTAGATAAATCACCATAAAAAAGAGAGAGAGAGAAAGAGAGAGAGGGAGAGAGAGAGAGAGAGATGTTCTAGAAGGCCAGACATGTAATCAGTAGGAAAATCTTCCCTTTCAGGGCATTCTCATTCAGTAAATAGTCCCCTACTATGAGCTTCCTAGGGGATGCTTAGGTGAACGATGAGGGTGGGGCTGGGTGGTGGAGGGTCAGTGTAGCTGGCCCACTGAAAAGGCTACCTAGAACCAGGTAGCTGAGTTCATCTCACCTGTAACCAGGGTAACAAGGCCTGCTAGGAATGCTTTGGGTCTCCCCTTATTTAGGTAAAGCAGCTAATAGCAATTCTCCAATCCTTTTTTTCATCAGTGGGGTTTTGGGCCAACTGGTTCTTACTTTTTTCTGTATTAAAAAATGAATAAATGTTATTAAAAATTGTGTAGCTACTGTACCTCTAAGATTTCCAAGACAGCCCTGAGTTCAAATATTCTGTCTCTTTAATTTCACACACCATAGAAATATCCCAGAAATCCTGACAGTGTTTTGGAACCTAAATTTTCTTACCTACCTGGAAGCAGTGTCAAATCTCAAATCGGACTTCAGTTCTCAGTTTCTAGGAAAGAAAATATACTCACAATTTTCATGTCTAGTAAGAGCATTCATCTTTTTCCTTTCTTCTCTGAGAGTACCATCCCAGATGGTCAGAATAGTAATACATTAATTTTCTTCAGGAATTTGAGGATGCTAGCATGCTTTTTAGTGTTGTGTGAGTCTGCCAATCCTCAAGCTAAGAAAGTGGCTTACTAGACACTAAGAACACTTAGAGCATCCATTGTATCCAGACACAGGGGATCACTCCCTGAGTTGTCATCAGTTATAAATCTTGCTGAAGTCTGGCATTAACCAGGGCCACTGGTTTCCATTCCTGTTCCAGAATCTTACCTTTTTTTGGCCCTTCATCTTATCACTTCTTGGCAACTACTGATTCCTAACGCAAAGGCAAGATATTTTATTGATGACATTGTTAGAACTTCTGGATCGAGCTTCTCCTGAAGGCGGCCTATCATTATATTTTGCTATAAGCCAATAAGTCCCCCTTTTTGTTGAAGAGTAGTCAAGGTAGGTTTGTGCTGCAATATATAGATTCATAAGTGATAGGCCATGCTGAAGGTAGTCCTAGGTCTGTCCCAAGCCTCTGGGCCTGGTGAGGATCCTTATATCTCCCCCTCCCCACTTGTTCAAAGATTCCATGAGGACCCATCATGCCTCAGGTCCAACACATGAGAGTTCCATCCTGCCACCAGCCCTGCTCAGGCCCCTGCCCTGCATAATCTTCTCTGGCTTCTTGTCTGATGGCTGTGAACTAACCTTCAGATGACAACTGGCCACTGTGTCATTGACTAGATTTGTCTGGGAACTGAAATGAGCCTGAAGTTGAGAAGTAATGGGCTCATTTGGGGAGTGGTGACAACAGAGGTTGGGAGTGAGGCAGGGGCTGATGGGCTCCACAAGTGAGACAGGGAAAGAAACAAAGGCACACATGGATTGGTTTCTCAACAAATGTTCTTCCTCCTGAGCTATCTCTGTGGGGCCAGCATTTCTGAACCTGTGGTCTCCTTTCTTCAGCATAGCTGCTACAATTGTGCAAGAGGGAGAGAGAGCAAGAGACAGCACAACCACTTGGAAAATCATTTGTCGTTATCTAGTAAAGGTAAAGACCTGTACCTATGACCCAGCAATTTCACTTCCAGGCATAAACCCTGGAGAAAAACATGCATATTTACACCAGGATATACATACCAAGAATGCTCATTGCAGCATTGCTCATAAGAGTCAAAACCTGGAAACAATCCAAATGTTTATCCATAGAAATGGATAAATAAACATGAAATAGCCACGCAGCAGAATACTATACAGCCATGAAAAAGAATACACTACAGATATACACTACAACATGGTTAAAGCTCATAAACATTACCGAGCAAAAGAAGACAGGAACATAAAACCCTCAGACACAATTCTATTCATGTAAAGCTCAAAACAGGCAAAATAAAACTTTTTTTAGGGATGTAAACTTAGGTGGCAAAACTAAAAGAAAAGAAAGTCGATGATGTAAAAATCTAAGGGAGAGGAGGGTATGATCAGGTAGGGTCATGCAAGGGTCTTCAGTGTGCTGACAATATTTTATTTCTTGACATGAATGGTGAGTATATGGACATTTCCTTTATAGTTATTTATTAGAATATATAAATACACGTTCTATGCACTTTTCTGTATGTATGTTAATGTTCATCATTTAAAAAGTGGAAGAAGGAGAGGACCTCATTTTAATAGGAGCTTGAATGAGGGAGAGTCTCACCTTCTCATGTTCTCTGCTTCAGAATCCACCATATGGTCCCAGAAGAGAGACATTACTACTTGGTCCTCGTTCCCATCCTACTCCTGGACCACCCATCCCCTGGGAGTCAGTCCCAAGGCCTCCAGAACTGGCAGAAGCAACCTTATCCTTGACTAAGCCTGACTCAGCCGTCCCTGATTGCTTCTTTTGGGCTCTTGCATTCCCAAGGATATAACTGAGCATGCTCTGTGGGGAGATAGTCTGTAATGAATTTCCTAGAATGGAAACAGACGAAAACCAAAATAGTTGTGCCAGATTGTCAGTGAGCATCACAGCTCAGGATTTGCTCTGATACGCCTGAGCCTGGGCTGGTGCTAGCTTGTACGTCTCATGTCTAATTTCCTCCTCCTCCGATTCCTCCTCCTCTTCCTCTGCTCATGACACTAGTGTGTGTGCCAGCTCTCTGAGTTAGACAGGAAGGTCATGTTTTGCTTAGGTACTTTCTCACCAAGACCATTTTTGAGCTTTGGAGTGTTTATCTCTGCAGAACTTGGCTAGCAGCCTGGCATAAAGCAGGGCTCAGTGACCGGCTGGTATCTGCACTCTGATGCTGAGACTGAGAAGACCACTGTTTCTGAGGAGAGCCTAGAGTGATTTGTCTCCACAGCCCGGAGAAGCGTTGTTCAAGGTGTTCAAGGTACATGAGTCCCTGTGTTTGGGGCTTGAGGAGTAAAAAACCTTAGTCTCCAGGATGCTGGCCACCTGATGACTTGCTATGCAAATAAGAGCTCAGAGTTCCCTCTGCATCTCCCTCCTCTGTCCCCAGCAAGGCCGAGTCCGAAAGCCTGCACTCAACTCCTTCACTAGGGATTTGTAGAGGTTGATCAAAGCCATCAAAGTGGCCAGGGGCTGCCAAGAGACGTGGGTGCCTGTTGCAGATTTCCAGAAATGGATCCCTTGGTACATTCTCCCCAGTCCAGGGTGTGCACACCAGGCAAGGGAACTACATGAACAAAGGCACAGAAAGGTGAGCGACGTGGAGACTTTGTTGCTGCCCCTGCGTCCGCTCACCTGCCTAAAGTCTCTTTTTCCTTCCCTTGGCCTCAGAGGTCACTGTTCCCTGGGCCAGTGGATAGAAACATCTCAGCTCAGATTAAGGGCCTTCCCTTCAGATGAAGCTTGTAAGTTCCTGGAATCAAACACTCTTGATGAAACCAGAGCTTGGAGAGGGCTCAGAGCAGCCTAGGCAGCCTACAGGAAAAAAAGGAAGGGATGTAGGGACAGACAGAAAGAAGTCAGACGAAGCATCTAGCATTGACTGCAAATAGAAGCCTCAGTTTGTGGTGCAATAAAATCACCGTATATGGCTTGGGAGGAAATTCTTTGCAAGAAGCTGCATGCAAATAGGTCATCAAGTAATGGCAAAAATATGCAGCCAAATGGAGGTGACTGTGCAGAGTTTCTGTGTCTCCAAGGGCTAAGTAAACTCCAGGAAGCCATTAGGTCTTAGGGCTTCACGCCACAGAAGACAGAGGACAAGAAATACTTCCTCTGCCTCACAGCCCAGCCTCCTGTATCTTGCTTGCCTCCTCTCCTCTGGGACCCACCCGGAGTCTGACCAGCATCCCTGTTCCCTGTTGTTAAGATCAAGCAGGGACTCAGAGATTGCCTGAGATACTTTCTGGTGACTAATGCAGTACTTGAACAGGAAACAGACTGGAAAGAGCTTAGGAGAAGCTATAAATAGACCATGTCCTAAAAAAAAAAAAATTAACTTGGAAAGAAATGGAATTAATACACTGGAAGGAGAACAAGGAGATTATAGGCTCCAAACAAGACCAGCCATTTCTCTTGGGAAATGAGCTTTTCTACCAGATGGAGCTCTATTTGCCCTTTGTAAGAGCCAACTCTATCCTGTGTACCCTGCTCCACCCTGGGACTGACCAGCCAGCCCAGTCTACCTGCCAGTGTGATTCTCTGAATTGTCTGTAGTTCTGGGGATCAAGTTTTATAGGGTTCATGTGCAGGTGTGTATGTGTGTGTGGGGGGGGGGTCACTGAGGCTCTGGGCTCAAGGACTGTAAATGGTCTCCTTTTTGGTGAGGTAGAGAATTGAAAAAGTGTTAGAATATTCCTTCTGCTTGCCTCAGTTTCCCACCATCCACTAGGCTACAGCAATACTCTCCCATGGTGAACCCAGCGAGGACAGAGGAAAATAAGGTAGGAGAATTAGCCTTAGGTCGAGTCCCAGCCAAGAACTCTTTTACTGAATAACCTGGAGAAGACACTCAACTTCACTAAGACTCTTACCTTTTATACAACATGGAGAGGCTGGTCTAGTTCAGTGGACTTTAAATCTTTTTCTTTTATTTTTTTCAAGCTGCATAACATTTCTCCAATGGAAATCATAAGAACGAGCAGAGATGCTCTAGTTAAGGTGAGGGCCCCACACTCGTACACACCACTGCCCTCCTGATAGCGCTGAGAAGCCACCACAGAAGCCCAGGGCTTTCACAGAATACCATTTGAAAACCACTAGACTAGAGCTTGATATGTGTGGCTGGCCATTCAAAAGCTCCCGCTCATGGTCCTTTTTCTTTACCTACATGTACAGGCTGGAAGTTAAAAGAAAAGTAATGCTGAGAGATGAAAATGTGACTAAAGATGTCAATCAAAACAGAAGAAGGATTTATATCTCCCAAGCCCCAGCAAAACTTCTTAATACCCTCATTAGATGTTGGGATAGACTGAGTACAAAAACAGCCACAATTCTCCACCCATCCCAGTGTCCACACCCTCTGTAATGTGACTTTGTAGCTCCTCTCCTCAAGAGATGAAATACATTTCCCCACTCTTTGAATATACACCAGCCTTCGGATCTGCTTTGAACAGTATTAGGTGGAAGTGATAGTCTGCCATTTCCAGACTTAGGGCTTAAGGAGCCGTGTCTTTTACGCTGTTAACCTCCTGCTCCTGCCATGAGAAGAGGCTGGGTCAGCCCGATGAGAAATGAGAGATCACATAGACAGACCTAAGCTGTCCCAGCGGAAGCCACCCCAGATCCGCCAGCCCCTAGCCTATCCGCCAACTGACTGAATGTACATGAGCAACTAGACTCATGAGAAATAATATACGGCAGTTGTTTATGGCATTAATTGGGGATAGTCTATTTCTGTTCCGGCTATCTATTGCTGAGCAACCACCACCCCAAAATTAATGGTTTAAAACGATTTGTTATATACTATTTTATTATGATCTTCTATGACTCTGTGCATTGATTAGTCTCATCTGGGCAATTCTCAACTTGAGGTCCTTCATACGGTTATAGTCAGATCAGCTGGGGCTGCAGTCATCTGAAAGTTCAGCTAGCCTGGGCATCTGAGATAGCCCATGCAGATGGCTGGTGCTTGATGCTAGCTGTCATCTTGGGGCTCAGCTGGGACTAGTGACTGTACATGACCTTTCCACATGGCATGGCTTCTTACAAGATGGGCTCTGGGTCCCATGAGGCAGAAAGAGGAAGTCGTTAGGCCAGTTAAGGGCTGTGCTAACTCTGTTATTGCATCACTTCCATTTTATCCGTCCAAGCAGTCACAATCTCCTCCCATATTCAGGCAGGAAAGCAAGAGATGCCACCTCTTGATGGGAAGTGGCAAGATCGCATTTCAGAAGAGATTGTAGCATGGGAGATATTGTTGGGATCGTCTTTGGAAAACAAAATCTACCACAGTAGCACCGCACTATTGTGGCACAGAATGATGGAGGCAAACATTTTCCTTTCTCATGGTCCCTTCTTTCTTGCAGCACTCCTTTCCATCCTCTCTGGCTCCTCTCGTAATCACACAGGGATTGGTAAAAGCTGAGCCGTTGGGAGGGAGACCTGTGAGGCCCTGCTGAGCAGTGTCCACCCCTCTGGGCTCAGTGGGAAAGAATGCAGTGATCACTGCCTGCCAGAGGTCAAGAGGTGAGGAAGTGGTTCACCCGGTATGTATTAGCTGGTACTCTTTACCCCTCCGGACCTCTGTTTCCTCTTTTTCATTTTTTTAAGGGCTCTTCAGTATGGGAATGAGGAAATGCAATTGTCTAATTTCAGAAGTGAATGGATAGAGTCAATGTCAGCCAAGTGCTTTGTCAATACCAGGTGCTGTGGAGGGTAAAATCAGATGATTAACAAGTCCAAGTTGAGATGTTCACTTTATTATTCACACTGTGAGGGTGAAGATGTCTGTCTCTGCATTCCCTAGCCAGATCTACCTGCAGGTCAGATGTTTAACTGTCCTGTTCAGTTCTGCCCTGGTCCATGACCCAGTCCTGGGACCCCAGGCCTGACCCATAGTGAGAACCGCATCTATGAAGTAGGAGAGAGAGGATTTAGATGTGTGTTCATGACCCACGTGCTCCCGAGGAAGCCCTTTCCTTGGGCTCCCACCTACCTTCTCAGCTCCAGCCTTTCCCCAGCCCAGTCTGAGTGACTGAGCTCTAGCTGATTCTCACAGGTTTCCCAGGAAACAGGGAGTAGTCCCCTGGACCCCATTTGGCTGGGATTGTAAGGTATTGCTAATTTCTCCCATCTTTCCTCTTGTAAACCAGATCCCATTTCTGAATCAAAAACTACTTTCTGTTTTAAATAGGAGGTCCTTCAGAGGCAAGATACTGCTGCCCACCTGTGTCCTTGGCAAATGCAAGAGACTCTTCTTGTCAGAGCCCCACCCCATGCCCAGGAGCCCCGCCAGGTCGACAGCCAGTCCACTTCCCTAAGAGCCCTAGCCCCTGCTGCTCCTGCCCTAGCTTGCCTTGTAGCCGAGCCCAGCGGGTCACAACAGGAAGCTTGTGGATACCTCCTATGCTGACTTGGGTTTTGGCTTGCTTTGGCACCAACATCCTGTCTGCCCTATTTCCTATTAAGGGATAACTGGACTGGTTTTTAATTAAGCCCATACCCAGAGAGCCTGTGGGAAAGAGATGGCTTCATAGAACTGCTTCCGCAACCATCAGAAAAGGAAGGTTCTGGGGAGCTGGGACCAGGGAAGAGGGAGGTGAAACTGAAGTCGGAAGTCCCAAGCGATTCCTTCCTGGATGAAGTAATACTCCAGCAATGTACCTTATGTAGTGGGGTAGCTCACTTGAGCATCTGTGCTCACAGGAGTGCCACTCCCTCCCTGGAGTGGCCTCCCCATGCCCACAGCTCCGCCCTCTGCACATACACACCCATCCTATCCATCCGTTGAGAGGTGGGGATGATCTTTGAACAACATCCTGCAAAGGAAGCAAAAGTAAATTATATCCACGGTAAAGATGCACATGATAGAATATTTGAGCAGAGAAAAAAAAATTTCCAAAGTTTCACCCCTAGAGATATATAGTTTCTATATTCTGGAATTTTTTTTTCTTTTCATGTTTAACCAAATTATACTCTTCTGATCATCAATCTGATGCTCCCTTTGGTCTTTCGCTGAGCCCCTCTCCCCAGCTACAGAGGCCATGAAGTTGCTATGGCAATTCTCTCCCCAGGGCAGGACTTAGGATTCTTCTCTACACCAGACCTCAAAGAATGTGCCTCTCCCTTCAGAGAGGATCCTCATCTGTGGAAATCGGCCCTCCTCCTCCTTCTTTCCTTCCTTCAAGGGACAACAATAACACTCTGGCTTCTAGATTCCCCGGAACCCAGGACACAGACCTTGGGAAAAGGAGGAGGAGGCCTGGGGCCTTCAACTCTCAGCCTCCTCCTTCCTGTCTCTTTCTTCCATTGTCTCCCTGCCCCTTTCTAACTTTTCTTTCCTTCCTCCACACCCTCCTCCCTTCCATAACAGGCAGAAGTGGGTACATGGCACTGGGCTTGGATTCCACAGTCACAGGTAGATAAAGCTCCACTCACAGTTCAATCATTGACTGGCTGTGTGACCTTCATTGAATGAGTCACTTTAGCTCCCGTAGCCTTTGCATCTCATCACAAAATGGAGATGATAATGTCATGTTAGAGAAGACAAAATGGATTCGTACATAACGAGTGCTTAACCCAGTGCCGAAAACATGATAGGTACGTACTTAATGGATTTTAACCAACTCCAATCTGCATTAGGTAAGCACCTACTGTGCACCAGATGCAAAGGACCAGAGAGAGCAAGGCAGAGATCCTTAAACGAGCCTTCGTTGTAATCCTTTTATAATGATTTGCTTCCATGAAATGTGTAAGGGAACGTGAAGAACTGCCAGGCATTCCGGGTTTTAAGGACTTCAGCACACTTACAAATACAGAGTAGCCGTGGCTGGAATGAAGAGTGGAAACCAGATCAAAGTCAAAACCCCGGGGGCAAAGCGTGTCTCCATTGAGTCTGTTCCGCTAACTGATTTGCCTAAAATCGACTGTTTCTCCAACGGGAAGCAATCTCTGAAACAGGAGGAAGTTACACGTCTGATGTTTCTGCCTTTCTGTTTGTGGAAGACACCAAGCTCAGGCCTCTGTGCAGGCCTGTGAAGTCCCTTGGAGCCACCAATGTCGGATTATCAGAGGGTCCTAGCAAATGCCTGTCTGCTTAAAAAAGGTTTAGTCTGGTTTCACTCAGCAAGCCAGTTCTGACTAATTTGGGGAGTTGACTAATTTGGGAAGTGCCAGAGTGGGAAGGAAGCTGAGAACCCCAGGCTCGGAGGACCTGTTATGGTGGACTAGCAGCACCTGCCTCAGTGAGATCAGGAAGCCGGAGCTTGTTTGCCATCCCTGAATCAGCCAAACCTTGGCAGTCGGTTTGAACAGCCTGCTTTCATCTCCTGTTGGCTTGGCTCTGCTCAGACTCAGGATAGGTTTCTCAAATGCTCTTTACTCTTTCATTGGAGATTGATTCCTTTGGGAAGGATTGATTCCCTTGGGGTTCATTGCCACATCCTACACACAAGGAAACCTGAAGAGAGGGAGAGCTTTACTTGGCTCGTAAATTGAAGATTCAGTACCATAAATATGAGATTTTTCTCTTAACTTTGCATATGATTTAGTGACATGCCTATCAAAATCTCAATAAGGATTTTCCTAAACCTTTGCAAGCTGATTTTAAAATTCATATAGAAGAGAGAAGGCCAAAGAATGGCTTATATTATTTTGAAGAATAAGAAGGATACATTGACGCTGAAGCAATTGATGTAAAGGAATTCGTGCAGGAAAAGATGACTAGACCAATGGGATAGGACAGAGAGCTCAGAAATAGACCCAACACGTATCTGAATACCTGATAAATGACAGAAGTGACATTAATAAGGAAAGAATAAACTATTTAATAAACAATGTTGGGTAATGCATGTTCCATACGGAGAAGTTAAAGTTCAAGATGGAACACATACAGACACACAAAAGTAGAATGTTAAGATTTTGGGGGAGAGAATGTAAATATAAGCGAATACATTTATGACATTGGGGTAAGAAAATATTTTTTAAAGAGAATAACAACAACAATAAACCCACAGTCATGAAGGAAACAATAAATTTGCCTAAGTTAAAACTTTTATTTAAGAAGAGGCACAGTAAAACAAATAAAAAGAGTAGTTACAGACTATGCCCAGAAAATATAGAGAATTCCTACAATCAGTCAGGAAACGGCCACCCAGTAGAACAAAGAACAAAGGAATGAATTAGAAACTCACAAACAAATGACACCCAAATGTCCAATAAATGTAAAAACCTTCACCTCCACAGTAACTGGGGAAATGTGAATTAAAATCACAATCAGATACCGTTTTCTCCCGTCGATTAGCAAGACTTTGAAAACTGGTAAGCTGGACAGCACTGCTGCATGCTGGGCAAACAGCACTGATGAGAGTAAATTGGAGAGCAATATATGTACCAACTAGTGAAGTCGAAAATAAATGTCCCCTAAGGCCCAGCAATACCAACTCTAGGTATATAGGAAAAACTGTTACACGTACACAAGGAGGCATATGCAAAGATGTTTCTGTGATATCAATTATAATTTCGAAAAAAGAAAATGCCAATCGACAGGGGAATGAGTAAAGAAAATGTGGTCTATTCACTTAATGGAATGCTATTCACAGTCAAAACAAGTTAGCATATTCTCATGCATAAATCTCAAATATCAACATGAGTAGATATCACAAACATCCTAAGGGGAAAAACAAATTTCATACATATAGTATGAGTCTAGATCAAGTTAATATGTTTTAAAATATGCGAAACAGTACAAAATATTGTTTAGAAATGTACACCTCTATAGTAAAAGTATAAAAACATACATTAGAATGATTAACACCAAATTCATGAGGAAAGGGATTGGATCCCTTTGGGGTCAGAGCATGCATCAACTATAACATGCCTTTAAAAAAGAAAAAGAAAAAAGTCTAAAGCAAGTATAGCAAAATGACAAGATTTGTTGAGGCTGTACTGTGTGTACATGAGTATTTGGTGTGTTATACTTTGCTTCCTTATGTTTGAAATATTACCTCCCCGTCAGAGTCCTTGGTCTCTGTGATTCCTCCAAATGCATGGCGATGGCTTAGGAAAGCAAAGGGCAGAAATGATTTGGTCCTTATACTTCTATCCAGCAGTTTTCCTAGAGATTGTGCCTCTCTTAGCACATTTATCACCTATGACATTCATTGACTTCACAATCATTGACTCAGCACTGGCTAAGTGCCATACACTAAGGGAACAAAACAATTAAGGTCTGTTCCTTCCCAATATGGGAGCTTGCAGGCTATTAGAGGAGACAGACGGGTAAATGACTATCCTTTGATAAGTGCTAAAACCGAGGTGTGCTTGAAAACATGTGGGATAGCACAGTGGGAGAGAGTAATTCATTCTGCCAAGAGGATGGGTACAGAGAAAGCAAGGAGTTGGGCATTGAAGGTTGAATAGGAATCTGGAAGAAGCTGGGTATGAGGAGAGTACAGCATGAATAAGGAAAACAGGGCCTGGGAGTCCCTGTCGAGTTATGGGGCTGGAGAGCAGCATCTAGACTGGGCAGGTGCTTCTGCAAGATCTTTCTAGAAGTGGTAGAAAATGGAATAAAGGCAAGGAAACTGGTTAGTGAGCCAGTTTCTGACGAGAGGTGATCATCAGATAAACCAGAACTACACAACACAGTGGTTTGGGTTATACTCTTGCTGAAAAACTGCAAATTAACTGAGGTTAGGGACCATGGCTTAGTCAGGTTTTGTTTACTTCCCTGTGCCCTGAAGCACCTAAAATTTTCCCTTGCGTCTGTCAGGGAGGGAGGAAGTAGGCTGGCAGGCCCCAGGCCCACTCCTTTCCTTTACAGATAAGAGCATTGAGAGTTGGAGAGGGGGAATGAAGTTTTCAAGGACATCCTTAACTGGACACTTACTGTCTTTCTCTCAAAAAGCAGAGAGTCCTACAACCCCTTTGCTAAAAAATGTTTAAGCACATAAGTTTTTAAAGACATAGCATGAAGAAGTAAAGTTCCATTACAGTGAACCCTATTATAAAGCTGCCATCTTCATAAGGAAGTGCTTTCTCTTCCCCTCAGGCATAAAGAGTTCCTTTAAAACAGACCAAATTCTCTGAGATGAATAATACAAAACAATAGCCCTTCACCGGCCTCAGTCCACATAACAGGCTCTATTCAGGTGGCTCTGAAAACACCTGCTTGTGTGCTGTTGGCATTGTAGGTAGGGCCAGCCCAGAAATGCTGAGAACTTTACAAACCTTTTGTTCCACTACCATGCAGTAATTGGCTCTCCACCCCAACATAGTAAACTTCCAGCCACTGAAAAAAATTCAATTAAATTAGTAGACTGCATACAAAGCAAAACAACCTCCAAAGCACATACAGGTGTGAATATCTCTGTACCCATCCTTTCTGTGATTCCTCTGGTCTCAGGAGAGCCCTCCCCTACTGGTGCATGACTCCATCTCCTATAGTCTGGCTCCATCATGTTGAATCTGCTCTTCTTGACACTTCAGCAGCCCCTTCTCATCTGGCTCTTTGCTTTCGGGATCTAAATATGCTTGAGGCTTTCAGGCAAAAAATGACATCACCAGAAACCACCCTCTATTCTGCCTCTTCTCATTGTGTCCTCTTCTGATCATGAGATTTCTTCAAGGAGTCATCTGTGTTCACTGTCTGTCCCACCTCACCTCCCATTTACCTCTTAGCCAATCCAGAGAGTCTATGCTTGATATTCATCTGGGAGGGAGGGAAGAAAGGAAGGAAGGAAGGAAGGAAGGAAGGGAGGGAGGGAGGAGGGAGGGAGGGAGGGAGGGAGGAAGGAAGGAAGGAAGGAAGGAAGGAAGGAAGGAAGGAAGGAAGGAAGGAAGGGGCTGATAATTATTGTATGTTTATTTTGTACCAAGCAATGTTCTAAGAATTTTACATTTATTAACTTATGGAATCCAGACATCACTGTGATGTAAATGCTATTATAATTTATACTTTATAAATGAGAAAAGGAGACACTGAGAAGTTGAGTTTTGCTTGAGTCACATCAAACCAGAGTGTGGGCAAAGCACTCTGTCTCCAGAGCCTGAGCAATCTTATACTTTGTAATAAGTACAAGGCACCTAGAAATAAAATATATACAAGAAGAAGGCATGGACTTATCTCATTCATTCATTCATTCATTCATTCATTTTTTTTTAGCACTTACTGAGAACCTATCCTGTACAAGGCAGAGGGATAAAGACATGAATCTGCCATTAAGATGCTGAGTGGTCAAAGAGGGAGGCAGGCCAGTAATATGGTAAGAACAGAGCTTTGGGAAGTTGGTGGGTGGGGAGCTGGGGAAACACAGAGAAAGCAGCTTGCTTTGCTTAGAGCAGTGGTTCCGAAAAAAATCTCCACACTTTTTTCCATAGTGGCTGCACCAATCTGCAATTTCACCAACAGTACACGAGGGTCCCATTTTCTCCACATCCTCCACAAACTTGTTTGTTTACTTATTGATGACAGCTATTCTGACAGGTGAGGTGATATCTCATCTCATTGTGGCTTTAATTTGCATTTCTCTGATGGTTTGTGACATTTAGCATGTTTTCATGTGTCTACTGGCTATCTATATGTCCTCTTTGTAGAAATGTCTATTCAGGTCCTCTGTCTGTGTTTTAAATTCGATTTTTTTTTTTTGGTATTGAGTTATATGAGTTGTTTATAAATTTTAGATATTAACCCCTTATCAGATGTATCATTGGCGAAAATCTTTTCCCATTCAGTATGTTGTCTTTTATTTATTTATTTTTTTGATGGTTTCCTTTGCTATGCAAAACCCTTTGTAGTTTGATGTAGTCCCCAGGTTATAGGGTTTAGGGCGAGTGAGCCTGGAGGATGCAGACAGACCAGGTGTGAATCCAAAACTCTTCAACAAGTTTGATGAGACTGTTCGGGCACTGGCTCAAGGAGATGCACCAAATTATTTTTATATGTTTGGATGTTTTTTTTGTTTATATTTGTTTTGTTTGTTTGCTTTTTTTAAAGTTTGATTTGGTTTGTCTGATGAGAGAGTTTTGACCAAGCTGTCAGGAAAAACTAAAAGAGAGAGAAAGGCTGGAAAGTGATTTTCCATAGAGGTTGAAACCAGATTAGTGGTTGCCAGGGGTTAGGGGAGAAGGGAATGGAGAGTGACAGCCTAATGGGTGTGGGATTTCCTTTTGGGGTGATAAAAATGTTCTGGAACTGGAAAGTGCTGATAGTTGCACAACATTGTGAATTTATTAAGTTGCACAACATTGTAAATTTATTAAATGGCATTTAATAAATACACTTTGAAATGGTTGAAATGGTGAATTTTTTGTTATGTGTATTTTACCACACACACACACACACACACACACACACACACACATGCACGCACAGTGCTTTTATATCCCATGCTTGTCGGGTTTTATGTGGATCATGTCATTTAATCTCTACAAAAACTTATGACAACTTTATAACTTTACTATCCCTATTTTATACAAGAGAAAACTGAGGTTTAGAGAGACTAATTATTTTAGGTCTCACAGCTAGATTTGAGATTCCAACCCAAACTGATTTAACAACGAAGCCCAAACTCTTAACCCCTCTTTCATATTGTGTCTATGGTGACATGATTTTCAGGTGCCTATATTGGTAATGTGAGCAGCTCCATATCCACCCAGGCACTGATGCTCCAAATCTCTGGGTGATGCAATTATCTATACTTTTATAATCTTTTTGATTGGGCACAGCTTTGATTTAAAAAGGATAAAATCTATTTTTAATACATAGAAGAAAAAGATTTTAGAGGTACAGCCCTTTGAAGATGTTATAGGTGTTATAGGTTACAACTAGGGAAGATGTGAACCTTTGCAGGTGACAGCAGATGTTATAGGTTACAACTAGGGAAGATGTGAACCTTTGCAGGTGACAGAGAGCATGAACCAAGGCAATAAGGAAGACCTTTCAAGGTGGTGACCGCGACCACTGTCTGAAAGGGAGTGACAGTCCTCATTGGGTGGAAAAGAGAAGGACGGTCCTTTGGAGGAGAACAGCAGGCATGATGCCCTGAGGCCAGTAGGTATCGGGAAGGAATGGGGAGAGACAGGCCGGATCCAGTGGGGTGACATTTCATGGCATCTCTTCCCTGGGCCTCCCTCTGCCCCTCTCCTGGGTTCCTCTCCTCCTACTCTGCCCTGAGTGAACCACGCAACTTAAATTTGCTTTGCAGCCTGCTGTCCACAGGGCAGCCGCAGTCTTGTTCTAAACTGCTTCCCTCTGTCCTCAGGGAAATAGAAAACCTCGAGGTCTGTCCTCTCAGGCATTCTTAGAAGGCCGCTGCAGCCATGCCTTCCTGCTTTGTCCTGGGATCCTGTGACTCTTGGGCATAAACTCAGAGCAGCCCTTACTCAATCGCTTCTTTGATATTCTCCCAGTTGGACTGTCAGGGATTGTTGGCCAGTGAGAGGGTGCTGAGTGGTGAACTGTGCAGAAAAATAGCTAATATGTTTCTTTCTGCCAGAAGTCAAATTTCTTTGCAGACATGCCTGTACAGAGAGGGATGGGTCCCATTCAGTTGCGACATGGCCTAAACCTGTTTGCCTAATGTGCAACATGTCCCATGACCGGCAGGTCTACAATTTATTCCCTCTTGTCAGTATTTTTACATCTTTTAGGATATATCCATCTCTCTCTCTCTCTCTCTCTCTCTCTCTCTCTCTCTCTCTCTCTCTCTCTCACTCACTCTCTCACCACATATTTGGGATCTGAAACATGTTAACCTGGTTGTCTCAGAGTCTTTTTCTATTTCCAACAAGTACACATCCCATTTTTAGTATTTTTAGAATTAACGAGATATGTGCTTCTAAGATTCAGAGTAACAAAATGATAAGAACTTAGACACAGGACGGAGACAGAGCATGCTTCGAATCCTAGTTCTGCCAGTTGCTAGGACATGGTGTTTCATCTCCTTGATCTCTGGTTTCTCCAGGTGTGCTGGTTAATTTTATGTGTCAACTTCACTGGGCCACAGGGTGCTCAATATTT
Organism: Eonycteris spelaea; assembly: GCA_003508835.1. NCBI lineage: Eukaryota > Metazoa > Chordata > Mammalia > Chiroptera > Pteropodidae > Eonycteris > Eonycteris spelaea. The sequence goes on from PUFA01000113.1 coordinate 3,992,735, forward strand.
GTTTAAACATTATTTCCGGGTGTGTCTATGATGGTGTTTCTTGATGAGATTAGCATTTGTATCTGTAGGTTAAGTAAAGCTGATGGCCCTCCCTGGTATGGTGGGCATCCCCCAATCTTTTGCCTAAATAGAACAACAAGTCAAAAGAAGGGAAAATTCACTCTCTCAGCCTGGCTGCTTCAGCTGAACATTGGTCTTCTCCTGCCTTTGGACTGTGGCTCACATTAATGCGCCCCCTCTACCCCTCCTCCCCCCCGTTCTCAGGACTTTGGACCTGGACTAGAGTTACATCAACAGCTTTCCTGCTTGCACGTGGCAGATGGTAGAACTTCTCAGCCTCCATAATCGCATGAGTAAATTCCTCATAATGAACCTCTCTCTCTCTGTCTCCCTTTCTCTCTCTTCCTCTCTCCCTCTTCCCCACCACCGCCCCATTAGAACCCCAACTAAATCAAGTATAAAATGGAGTTAATGATCTCAGTCAGTTATCCTCAGAAGTAACCGTACGTGGTCGTTGTAAAGATTAACAGGGACAAAGATGGGCTCATTGTAGGCATGTGAGAAATGGCAGTTTTATTTACCGTTGGATCAAAATTTGATCAGGGAAGCAGAACCATTAATGTGATATGGTATGAGGAATCATTATAGCAATTAAAATTCATACAGTTGTGGAAGCTGGTGAAGAGGTCTATGGAATGCTGTTGCCTCAGTGTCCACTGGTGGGCCTGAAGTTGAGTTGGTCAGCAGGGTTGGCAGGTAAGAAGAAAACTTAGATGTGGAGCAGGAGACATCAAGAGCCAACTGGAACTCAGACAACTTGGAACCCCCGAGGAGAAGCTGGAATTGGTATCTATTTCTCACCCCCTCTACCCTTAGGAGCAACTTGTACCTTTCCCAAACTGGTGCACACACACCAGCCTAGACTCAGAGGACTGGAAGGAGCAGTACCTTGCGAGCTGGAGGAGGCCATGTCCACACGTCCAGCTACTGCCCCATGCCAACGACATGAACACACAGCACTGGTGCCTGGAGCCCTGAACTGACCTTCCAGGTGCACGGCTTGCTGTCACATCCACCTTCCTAATCTCATTTGAGTGTCCAGTCCTAACTTGGAACCCTCCAGGAAAGGGAGTTCTGGGAAACCCAGGGCCAGCTAGTAAGCTGCTACACCACAAAACCCCCACACTCACAAACGGGGGGAAAGTAACATTTAATCAGTCAGTCATACACCCTCATGGATATTATCTCATCTGATTTATATACTCTGTTCTCACAAAGGAAGGGTTATTATCTCCCTCACTTGGCTTGTCCGAAGTCACACCGAGCAGAGGTTGGAACCCAGGTTGTTCTGAGTGCTTTCCACCAGAAACTTGACCTGTGACACTGGTTTGGGATCTTCTATGCAGGGGCTTCGGCTCCATCACAGTACTCTTGAGTGCCCCTGCAGACCCTAATCATCTGACAAGGCGGAGAATAACCCCCTCTAAGTGGATGAGATGCTGGGCTGCACTAGCTAGTCCCATGCCATCTAAGCTGTATCTAGGGGAAAGCAGGTGGGTAGGAATTTAATTTTAATTTAAATATATATTTATCCACTGCAAAATAATGTACTTAGAGACAAGCTTAATAGGGAGTGGTATGTAGGTGGGGTGGGAATAGGGAGTCAACAATAAGAGAGGAGGTCAGGATGACATAATTTTTCAAGAGGGAAAAAGCACAAGTTCCTTCTGTGAGGTCATATGGGCTGGGGTCTATGGTCATGATCCAGGCCCATTGGAGAAACAGTGAATGGGAGGTACAAACACCTTGCTGAGTAGATTGTTTGTCATTAAGTAGGTTCCTCTTTTTTTCCTTTAACAAACATTTACTGACATCTCCCATGTGCTGCATGCTATTTAATCAGTGTATGCGGAGGGTACAACATTGAATTTCACACTGCTGTTCACCTCAAGTGGTTCGAGGTCAGGGAGCTCTGGTGAGCTGACCCTACTCTTGGGATGGCTCTCCCTAGAAGCAGACTCTGAGATAAGAACTCGAGAGCAAGCAGTTTATTTGAGAAGTAAACTCAAGAAGGGCCAATAAGAGACTGGGGAAGTGTGATAGGGAAGTGACAGGAGGGACACCTACCTGCACAGAATATGTTAATGAGTAGGTTACTGTGGGCACCTGAGACTCAGGCCTGCTGGGGGACTCTGGGACAGAGGGAGAGACAGAGCACACACCTCCAATGCAGGTACCCACTAATCTTGCTCACTCTTTTCTGAAGGTTGCTCCAGTGGTGTTAAATCTTTCATACTCTGGCCTGCCCTGTTCATTGTCTGAGCTCACTGTGGAAGCTAGAGAAAACCCGCAGGCAGAGTGCCATAGGTGCTTTCAATAGAAAGCCAGTGGCACATGTGGAAACCAGCAGCATCTGCTACACCTACCCAATATATAGCTTTTATCCCTCCTCCTTCCTTCCCAATTGTACTCAACTTTGGTCCAGGGGTCCACCTCTCTCCCAAGCAGCCTGTGAGTCTCAGGGGGAGCTGAGCCCGCCCCAGCTCTAAGTGGAGGACCTCACTGGCATGGCCAATCAGCACATTCGAGTCCTCCGTCTATGGCATGGGTTCAAGAGAACATTGACCCAATCCATTCAGAGTGGACCTCTGGACCCCTGCTTGGAATGCTAGGTCAGAAACATTCTCTTTTGGATAAGGTAGCTTGTGGCAACAAGAGCTCTTGGCACAGGCTACAATGAGGAAAACCAGCCCGACGACAAAGCCAACACAGAAGAGGGCAGAGCCAAGAGAATTGCAAAGAGAGGCAGCTGTGGCATTTACCTCTGGACTCCTCAGTCATAGGAGTCTCCTTCTCCGTGGTTGAGTTCAGATGCCCTCCACTGCCTGTGGGACACATTTACTGGTGGCTCTGACTTCCATGGACAGGGACAGCTTCTCTCACTAGAACATCTAAGCGCTGATCCTGAAGAAGAAAGCTGCTTGGACCATGTGCATTTCTGTTGGACTGATCACCCCTGGGGCTATATGGTCAGCCAGGCCTGGGAGCTATGCCCAGTCTTATAGCCAATAAGGTGTGAAGAACACAGGCCCCGGAGTCAGCCAGTCAGGTTCACCCTGCCATATGCCGGCTCCTAGGAGACCTTGGGTAAGTGACAGTGATTTCACTTCTCCAAGATTTCATTTTCTCTTCTCTAGGGTGTGTGGGATAATAGTATGCACCTCAATAATAGTATGCATCTCTGTGGCCGAGAGATATACACACAAGTTTGGTGGTGGCAGTTGCTCAAACGATGTCTCCTTGACTCTAATTCTTTATGCCCCTATTACTATCAGCCCCAATTTATTTAATTCAAAACCCCTTATGTATCATATACTATGTACCAGGCACTGTTCTACACACATCTCTCTCTCTTACTGTGCCTCTATTACAGGTAAGGAGTCTGCTGCACAGAGAGGTTGTCATTTGATCAAGGTCATACAGTAAGTGGTAGAGCTGGGTGGGATTCAAACTCAGGCATCTTGACTTCAGAGTCTATACTACTCATCTATGACATCACTTAGAATTACTGACCTGTACATATTTGTGGATGGATAGACAGATGAGCTTGAGCTGTCCCCTCTGTGGGCTAGAACAGAGAAGTATATTCCTGTTCTTGTCCCTAGCCAGCTTCTCTGTGGAGGGTTTGAGAGGTGCCTAGTTCCATTCAGTTATAGAATGAGCTTCAGGCTCTAGATTGGGCTTCAGATTTGCCTGAACAGGAGTCTGCCTGGGCTGTAGGTGTGGCCCCCCACCATGAGGGTGCAATAGTTTTTGTGGCATTGTTTAGTCTCTCGTGTCTCTAGAATTTCTCAGTTGGCTTTGAGTGTGTATGTGTGTATCTTACCAGGCTGTTTGGGCTAGGACTAGGCTACTTTCGTGACCTTGTGTCTCATCTTCTGACCTTCTGCATGCCCATTCTCTGTCTCTCTATTTGCACAGGTTGGCACATCACCTTCTGCCTATGGCCTCAATTCTCCAGCACTGACTTTCCTGTCATCACTGCCAACGGCACACATTCTCCAAAGTGCTGAGGCCTCCAAAGGCATTGCCGATTTTGATAGGTGCCATTTCTTCCTAATCTGTCTCTGGAAAATCCACTGTAAGTGTGGTTGGCCTGATAAGTTCCTAGTGACCTTGAACACTTTTCTATGTCTTATCCATGAAAAACAGTGCATTCTGAGGCCTATCAGGATGATAATGGTCCAGAACGAGATCCCCAGGGATCTTGCTTCTCACTCATTCCTGAGTGTTTGCATAAGGTACAAATATTTCTACTTCCTGTCTTACAAAGTTCTTCTTCAAAGATAGTTCCCAAGGTGGTCTGGGGCATCAGCCTTTTCTCATTTAGGTATCAGTGAATGGTGTGGGGCCTAATGAGGGGTATCAGCTTTCCTCTTCCTTCTGAAAGCTCAAAGCCCTTTGATCGCAGCTTGGGGAACCACACTCACTATTTTACCCCTTCCTGGAACATTTGCTCGTGAGGAAGAGCTCCGAGGGCACAGACCCTTTTTCATTTGGAGGAGAAGGCACGGGGGAGCGGGGTAAGTCTTTTCCCTGCCATTAAATTCTATGAGAAGCACCCTGGCTTCTTCAGAAAATCTCTGCATCAGGAATCCACTTAGTTCAACTCTGACCTTTCTTTGAGCAAATGGCTGGGGTAAAAATAGAAGCCAGGCCTAATACTCCTGCAGCTCCCTCTTGGTATACATCAGGTAGATAATCAGTGATGATGGAGATTGCCACCTAGAGTTCTTTCAGGGTGGGCACGCATGGCGGTGTTTAGACCCATTGCTTGTGTCTGAGATGGAGATATTTTTAGGGATGAATTCGGTCCTTCCTTCTCCCCCTCCCTTTGACGTTATGTGGCCATCTGCATCTCCCAGACAACCTTCACAAGCATACATTCACCATCCTAGAAGAGTGAGCTAGAGAAAAGATTATTATTAAATATAGAATACTGAGCCGCAGCACAAGGAAGTTGGGTTTGCCTGGCATGCTAAGAGTGAGGCGGGTGCGTTAGAGACCTGGAACCCACTCCTACACTCTGTGATGCTCACTAGTGCCTTTCTACCTCTGGGGCTCCATTTATTTATTTTTTTTATTTCTTTAATCTGTTAGTGAAGGGCTTAGATATTTCCTCTAAGGTCTGTTCTAACATTACATAAGCTTTTCTTTGAGGATCTTAGTTGAATAAAGTCCCACACAGTTGGAGTACTGCAGGATAGCCCATGGTTATTGCTTTGTCCAGAGGAGAGGGAGTTGTGACTTCCTGTCCCTCTTCTTCTCCACCTCCCAGGGAGATGGCCAGCAAAGGCGACTTGTGTATGGTGGTAAGGGGCTCTGACCACTGACTCAAGAGGGCCTAAGGCTTATCTCCCTTCATGCAGTTACCCCACATCAGCTCCCAGCTTGCTGTCTATCCAAGGAAAAGCTCACCCCTCAGCTCTGAGACCCACCTAGCAAGGGTATTTCTTACGTAAGCTCCCTGAGTTAAAAAGGCTGAGAGTAGGATGAGGCAGAGAAGGCAGAGGTCCCAGGAATGCATTGATAAATTTTGGTTTGAGCTACTAGAACTTCTGTGCTGAGCAATGTTATCTCTATAAAACTTGGTTGACCTACAGTGTTTCTGAGTAGTGTTACATTTGTTTAATTTGGAGAACATTGTGCTACAGATAAGGTGATGATAATATTAGTAAATATTATTGATAATTAGATAATTAGATTATTAGCAATCATCATAATTATTAGATTTTTTAGCATTTATCATTACTTCTGGTGATTTATCAGCTGCATTATAAGTTACACAAATGCAGGAATCACATCCAGTTTACAGTAGCATTTGCGATGAATGAATGACCTGTCTCTATCTCCATCCCTGACATGAGTGTTTCAGGCCTTGGCCCTAAGCTAGAGGCCTTGTGTCCAGTGAGGCCCTGTGCTGGGGGCAGAGGTAACCCTGTTTCCTGAAGCTCGTCTCTGTCTCGGCTTTCTTATATCACTGTAAATAAGGCAAGGCCACGCTGGTCTCATCTCCTATCTCTGAAAGCGCCCAGGTGTGAGCTCAAGCAAATGTTTGGGCAGGTTAGGCCCCAGAGCAGTTCTTTCAGTAATTGACCTGGCCTGTCCAGTGCTCTAGAGGTATGTGCAGGGCTGTTGAGGGCCCAGTGCACAGTGGTTAAACATGCAGATTCTGGAATTAGATAGCTCTGAGATCATATCCAAACTCTGATACTTATTAACCATGTGACCTTACTTTGCCTTGTTGAGTCTCAGTTTCTACAGCTGTAAAAGGGGATGATAATAATACATGCTTTACTTTGATAATAATACAGAGCCATTGTCAGGGTTAAACGAGACAAAGTGCATAGAGAACGCTCCATCGACTGGCATCACAGGCAGAGTTCCATCAGAGCTGAGAGCTTCCCCTTGCGAGTCACTGCTGACTGAGTCTTGCAAACGGAGCACGGACAGCTTTACTGAAAATGCAGCTGTAGGAAGATGATTAAACACTGAAGGTGCTAAGAGAGCTTCCAGGTAGGGCAATCCCTGGGAAAACCCAAAAGGCCTGGAGAGTACCATGTGGTAAGGAGTAAAGGGAAAAAAAAACCCCACAAGCCCCAGGTCTGATAGGAGCAAACTGCTCTGCTTTTACTTATCTGGCAAGGGAACATAGTCTTTCCAGAGGGTGGTCTGGTGCTGTGGAAATTCCAGCAGCCTGGAGCCACTGTACTGTTTTCTCACTGCCCAAGCCTGCCTATTCTCCTCCCTCTGAGTCAGCTCAGTTCCAAGAACATTTATTGATGCCTACATCGTGCCAAGTCTGTGATGGGCCCTGAGCCTCAGAGGTAAGCAAGGCATGACTCCTGCCCAGGGGATCCTTGTTTCATGGTCACTGCAAAGTGTTTGCAGTATTTACAGTTTGCAAAGCTGCTGCACACCCCTCACTAGGCCCACACCATTCACTGGATATTCAGTGAATTGTGCTCCTGGAGGATATGGGCACGTGGAGTGGGTATGGACAACCCGAGCAGGGACAGAACAGAGATCAACAGCCAAGAGAAGAGTGTTCTTAGGTAACACAGGTGGTCTGCACCACTGCCCCCCTTCCCACCACCTTTATTCTAAGCAAAGGCAGGCCAGGTTCAGGGAAGAGCCTATCAGCTGGCAGGGTTTTCTCTGAAGCCCAAGGCGGTGAAGAGGCAAAGCAAGGAGGGAGGTGCACAGCCGATACTGGAAGTGCTGTGCTGCTTCTCCAAGTCCAAAAGGGAACGATGAGGCTCGCTTTCCAGCTGCCTAGGCCAAGGAGCACGAGGCCCAGCCCTTGCCGCTCCCTTTGCAGTAGAATACCAGCACCTGGGTTTTCTCTCAGAATCACCACGCCCCGCCTCCCGTTGGCCGTCCACTGATCTCAGACCTGCGCTGGTCCGGGTGTGAGCACCCCGCCGCTCGCGGAGCTCGTGGAGCAGCTGCAGCCCACGTGCGCCCGCGGCAGCCGCGGTGACAGCTGGCTCCACAGGGGCGGAGCGGGCCGGGAGCGGGGGCGGGGTGGGCCCTGCGCTGCGCCACTATTGGTCGCAGCCCTCCGGCCGGGCGGGGCCGCGCCCCCGGCTTCCCTGTCATTGGCCGCGCAGCCAATGCGGGCGGCTTCCAGCCGGGTTGGCCTCGCGGCGCACAACTGCGGGAGCTTGCCTGGCTAAGCCTGCACGGGGCAGCCTTGCTCTCTCCCAGCTCCGCAGGCGGCCTGCGGGTCGCAACCGCTGCGCCGGCGGCCGAAGTGAAGGCAGGAGCTGACCCGAGGTTCAGTGGCCAGCGCGGCTCTCGGTAAGGCAGGGACCGCGCAGGGCTCCGGGGAGGGCGGGCAGGCAGGCAGGCGGGCGCAGGTGGGAATCGTGCTGTCAGAGCCTGGAATCCTGGCGGGTGCCGGGGAGGGTCAGGTGCGGCGGCAGCATCTCCCGCCTCAAACCCACCCGGCCGGGCCCGCGAGCAGGTGGCGTTACCCGGGAGGCTGGGGCTGCCGGATCGGTCTCTGAACGGATTAGAACGCAATAAAAGCCTTCCATCTGTACCCCCAAACTACCTCTTCCTCTGCCCCTCAACACCCAAACCCGGCATTTCTAAGCGCAGAAAATACCCCAATCGTCAACAAGGAGTTGGTGCGATGCGCCAGAAGTATTGCTTGCCACAGTGGCGAAGATCATCCTCAAATCTTGCTTCCCACGATTTGGGCTCCGCGCCTTTCACGTTCTTTCCTGGCTTTTCACTGCCCCTGCCCTTTCTCTCCCTCCCTAACAACAGGAAGTTAAGTTGGGCCAAATGTCAATGGCTCGGCCGGCTGCTGCCTGGGACCGGGTCTGGGGCCGGGCCGTGGTGATGGCCGGAGGGGACGCGGCGCTATCCTCTCGGCGCCGCGCACCCCCTAGCCGTCGGCGGTCACCCCAGGCCCGAGAGCACCCGTGCCGGGGCGCCCGCGACGCCCACCTTGCTGTTGCCCGCCTGCCCTGGGGCTAAGTGGAGTCTTGTTCGCAGCTTCTGCCGCCGCTGACCTGGCTTCCAGGTCGGAGCAGATGGGGTTAACTTTATCCTAGGCTAGCCTTGCGGCAGAGCTGGGAATGGCCTTTGCTAGATGGGGAAGAGGCGTGTTGAAACCAGAGTAAACGTGTGTCTCCTTCCACATTGTTTATTCTGAAGCCTGGGTTCTTAAAGCCAAAGAGCTTTTATTTAAAGGCGCGGCAGGAGCTGCGGGGGTGGGGTAGGGTGGGCATTCAGCGGCTTGAGGACTGGACCCTCTTGCGGTAGGTCATGCCTACTCACTAGTCTTCGGTAGTTTAGGTGAAGGGTGGAGGTCAGTAACCTGCCCCCTTCTGGGTAGGTCCGGAGAGAAGAAAGCCAGCAGCAGGTTGGCCCTCAGATATTTGCGATGTTGCCTGTCTGGAGGCCCTGGCACCTGCGCCAGCTCTATGCCCGTCCTCCTCCCGGAGAAGTAAACCCAACAAGTGGGCCTCAAGTCTCCAAGGCAGAGCGCCTGATGCTCTGGAGACTCCAATGACAGTAAGAACTCGCCTTTAGACAGATAATTATTAAGTGCCTTCTGGGGAACTGGTCCTTTCCTGTGGCACTTTTGCAGCTGATTTCACAGTTACTTCCCCAAACTCAAGAGCTTGCCTTCCTCATCTAAGAGATGGGAAAACAGACATAGGTTGGGTAAGTGCCAAGGGTCACACAGAAAGTGGCTTAACCAGAATTTAAACTGGGCTTAGCTTTGCCAGAGCTAAGTCCAGTGCTCTAACCATTGTCCCTGGCTGTGGAAAGTGATGATGTGCAGGTGCTGCAGAATCATGGTCCTACTATGTGCTGACTGGAGACTCCTAGTCTCTGAAAAGATTCTGTCTAAAAGTTCAGGGGATACTTCTTTGGTAAAGCACTTGAACTAACCCAGGTTAGCCCAGGTTATTCAATCTGCAGACGCTTTGCCCACCTTGTGCGCCAGTCAGGGGTTGGCTGGTGGTGTTCATGCCATGATGGGGCTGGTGAATTGGCTGCTGGTAGTTTGGGTGCTATTTGGGGAGAAAGCTTGCCTGTCATGAACTTGGTCTCATCTCTGACAGTTGACTTCTGGAATGGTCTAGGGAACTACGTTAGCTGAAGTAACCTCTACCTTGGGACCGATTCAAGTTTTGTTTATTTTTTTGGAGTATACCAGGTATGGTTATCAGTATACCAGTGATTGAGAGTTACAGTCAGAGCGTACTTTCATAAAAAAAATGGTGTCATTTTTATCCACACCTTCTTCTTTCTTCAGGCCCAGGGCTCTGGCTTTCTTCTCATTTCTCTCTTCTAAAAAAAAAAAATATCATCAAGTTAATACCAACCAGTTACACATTATTCATTCATTTGTTCATTTATACCTCCTGGGAGGGGCCTGAGACTAAAATGTGTGTGTGTGTGTTGTGTGTGTGTGTGTGTGTCTGTGTGTCTGTGTCTCTGTGTGTGTTAGGGGTGGCACGCTTATAAAAGGCTTTTTTAAAATTTATTTTTCAATTAATTGACCTATAATATATTACATTAGTTTCAGGTGTACAACTTAGTGATTAGACATTTATGTACCTTACAAAGTTATCACCTCAATAAGTCTAGTGCCCATCTGACATCATACATAGTTTTTACAATATTATTGACTATATTCCCTATGCTGTGCTTTACATCCCGTGACCATTTTAATAACCCAACCAGTTACACATTAACAACTTAAGGACTTAGGCTGGTTGTAGCTGTTGTCATTAGAAAGAGGCCTATCCGCTCCAGCGGCAAGGAAGCAGAAGAACAGCTGGGGTAATCCCTCTCTGCCTAGCATTGAGGTTTGTCTCTCTTCTCTCCACCCATGTTTACACCCCCATCTGGGTGTGTCTTTCAGTCATGGGCCTGCCTCTTTCACTTCCTACTACTGAAGAGTATAGGGCCTGTCTTCCTTGACTCTGGAGGGAGGTGTGGGCTATGGAGGCAAGAAAATTTGGACTGAACATTGCTAATCTTTGAAGCTCTGCCAGGGCTAAGGGTCTCTGGAGTTTAAAGAGCCAGAAAGTGGAATACTGCTCATCATTCGGGACTTTTCATTCTTTATGTCATTAGATCCCCACATTAGCCCCTTGAAGAAGTAGGTGGGGCTATTCTCATTTAACAGACGAGGAAACTGAGACTTGCCCCTATCGCATAGCTAGTGAGCAACTAAACTAGGATCCTGGCCTTGTCTGCTTGAGAGAGGTCTGTGTGGTCAATTAAACACTAAGGGAAGCCGGAAAACCTTGTGGTCATCCTCTGAATTCTGGAGGCGTGGTGTGTGCAGCTCCCCTGCTGTGCTTACGATTGCCTACCTTATATTGTACAGTAAGTCCAAACTTGATGTTGTCAGTAGGTTCTCTGACTTTAATGAAACCACGATGATGATGTATAGTGAAACCAACTTACCATAGGCTGATAGATATTAGCAAGAGTTAAGTTCCTGTGGCATCTCATCAATGTTATAACGAAACAAGGCTGAACAAAACAGTGTTTTTCAAGGACCTGCTGCAATTATTTGTGAATATGTCCTTCCACCCCACTATAAAATGTCATTTAAAACACTCATAAACTTGGCAGATTTATTTTCTGGTTCTCACGAATTCTCTTGGTTCCTTGCTTTGTTTTCCCTTAACCTTTATGCCAGTCTTCATTAGGATAGCCACTGCGATGTATTGCAATCCTCTATTTAAAAATATTATGAACATGGTCACACAGAAAAATAGGATAGTATAATGAGCCCCATATACTCATTATTCAGCTTCAACAGTCATCAAGATTATGCCAGGCTGGCCTCCTCCTTCTCTCCCGCCTCCCTACCCCCTCTCATTTCTTCCCTTCTTTCTTCCTATTTTACACCAAATCTCTGATAGCGTGTCATTTTGCCCCTATATAAGCCAGTATATATCTGTTTGAGAAAGCATGGTTTCTTTCATACCACACAGCCATTATTTCATGTAACAGAATTAACAGTAATATTTTGGTCTCATCTGTCTACATTCAGATACCCTCGATTGTTTGAATCGGGATCCAGACAAAGTCTGTAGACTGCATTTGGTTATTAGTCCCTTTATGCTATTTTAATTTGGAGCCATTACCCTTCCATTTTAGGTGCCCATCTCTCTCATTGGACCGCAGACCCCTTGAGAGTGGAACTGGGTTCTGTGCCATGCTGGATCCCCAGCGCTGTGCCTAGGATGGGGAGGCTCCCTGAATATCTGTACAGTTATGTTCCAGCCACTCAGGAAATGCACTTTAAATTAGTAAACCCTGTCGTGGCTTTGTATGACTGCTCATGCCTGTGTTTAGATATGAGGTTTTTTAAAAAAAGATGACTTGCTCGCGTGTGGATGTTTCCTCAGCAAACATCAATCTGTAAACAGCCTGAAATAATAGGAGAACTATTTGCTGTGCTCACTCGAGCCACTCTGGTTTGTGGTGGGGAGCCCAGACGGCCACATTTGTATCCCGATCAGCAACTGGCCTCCCCAGATCACATGTGGAGCTGACAGGGACTGAGGTCATTTCTGCCCGAGCTTTGAATCCAGACTTAGTCAGCCACAGGGATTACCACTTATGACCCAGACGCTTGGCATTTGAGCTGTGAGGAGAATGCTATACACCCCTCTCATAGACCTCTCTCTGGACAGCACTTCTTCCTTTGTGCCTTTAGGAGACTTCTCTAACCTGCCTCACGCCTGGGCAGGTTGTGGAGACTTTCTCAAATCATCATGCATCTGCAACTGGCAGGTCATGACAGAAAATGAACACTTGACCTTTCAGTGTCTTGTCCGAATTTGTGGTGAAGATAAAGTATTACCACTGGCACCTTTGTGGACGTCCTAATGAAGGAGACCAGAGGTTCAGGAGGAAAGGAAAAGGTCTGCTCCCTCCCTTTGATAATGAGCTTCACACCTGACTCCCAGTTAAATCTGCTCAAGGTGCTGGGCACTCTGATAGACATCTTCTGATCCACCCAGCAAGGACCCTTTTCTGCCAACATTCCTCAGATGAAAAGGTTTCCTTTTTCTCTCCCTCCTCCTCCTTCCACGAATCATTCTCCTTTTCATTCTTATTAACTTTAGACAGTCTTTTCCACTAGATAGAAATATAACAAAATGTTAAGTCTTTCTCTCTGGATGGCAGGGCTAGAGTTTATTTTCTTTCTTTATCTTTTGCTTCTCAGTATTTTTCCAAATATTTTATAATAAAAATATTTTATTTTTCTAATAGAAAACCCAAATATTTGTGATTTTTTTCCTGTTTAAAAAAAGAACTTCCTTCAACTGATTTGGATGGGTAGAAAAAATTATAAATGCATTTGGAACGTGTAGATAAGGTCACAGAGCCATTGGAATTTCGATATTTACTTATTTATTTTATGATATTATTTTAAAGAACATCCGGACTTCCTAAAAGTTAGAAAAAAAAAAAAGTTGGGCTTAGGAGATGGGAAACTATGAAACCCATGTAGCCCTACCCTCTCCCCCATTCTACTTCCTTCTCTTCCTTCCTGAGAATTTCATTATGATTTACTCAATGTGAAATTACTCAGGGAGGTTGAGATATCAGAGGAAGATTGACATAGTGTGTTTTTAAAAAAGACACGCAGGGCAAAGTTTCAGGCTTCAAAGGCTTGTCTTGTCCTCTTGGGAAAGTTCCTGATAGCCCTAAATCCCAGTCACCTCACTTTGGAGGGCCCTGACCCCTTCCTCCACCATTTTCTGTTTTCCTCCCTGCATCTTCCCCAGAGGTAGAAAACATGACTGGTCTGTGCTGATAAGTCTCCTCCTTTCTAGAGCACTGATCATCTTGTCTCAGAAATTCAGAGCTGGTGAGGGTGATAGGGGACATGGGCCCTCTGTCATAAACAAACCTTCATTGCGGGATCGCATCACCATAAAGTCTGATTTTTGAGAGGCTTCCTTTCTCTGTCAGCTGTGCCCCAATTGAAGAGCTTTTTGTAAATACCAGGTATGGTATTGTTTCTGAAGCCCAATTGCTTTGTACCCATCTGTGCATCTAAATATTACTACACTTCACCACAGGAAAACCCGTACTGTCTCTGTGGTGGCTGGCAGAGAGTGATGTGTGTGGATGGTGTTGGTGTTCTTGGGGATGGGATTTTTAGGGCATTCTTTATTTGCACTAGTATTTCTCTTTCCTGCAAGTCGGGGTAATTTCCTACCCTAAATCCCCTCCTCCCAGTGGCCGTCCAGATACCTTGCAGCACCTGCATTCCTTCCAAGGCTTGGTCAGATTTCTCTTTGGGGAATCCAGAGGTAAAGGGAAGCCCAAGAAAGGGGTCTCGTTCCTGTTGATTTGGAGCTCAAGTTCTCCTTTCTGGGCGGTGGGGGATCTCTAGTGCAGATACTCTTTCTGCTGGCAGCAAGAGGGGGTGGGGGGCAAGGAGTTGGATGGCAGCCCCTGGTCTCTGAGCTGCCACGATAACAGGTTTATGGAACATTTGCAGGCCCAAGCTCCTGACACACCCAGTCCAGAAGCCCAGCCATGCCAGAGGCAGGAGTGGGAGTCTAGGGACATCCCATTTTGGTCTTGCTACCATAGTATCAATGTGTTAAGATGCGAAAATTACTTCTTTGCTCTCTTGACTCGACACGTCTGGCCTTGGCTTCTTATCTGAGTCCTGACTGTATCTGGTGAAGTAGAATCTTAGGGTTTAGCTTGTGCCTGGGCCAGGAGGATGAGGTGTAGGGGAACATGAAGAAGTATCTGAAAAAGTCTTTTGGACTTTTGGTCACTAAGGTGAGCTGCTCCCTGGTGCACAGTGTGCCCAGGGTTTGCCAGAGGCTTGGCAGAGCTAATGACCCCTCCATTGGACGGCTGTTCATCCCAAGGAAGTAGAATGGGGCAGGGGGTGAGGTACGGTATATAGACTTTGGCTGCTGTAAAGTTGGGGTGCTGACACTCTACATATCAGGACAGTTGGGCTTTTCACAGCTTGATTTAAAGGTGATAAGAGTCAGGAGCTCCCTGCTTGGAGGAAGGAAGAGACTGACAGCTGGATGAAGAGGAAAATGGAATAGATGAATAGGCAGGGGTCAGGAAGTCCTCTTTTTAGATCCTTAGGGAGAGATCATTCTTAGGGAGAGGATTCATTCAGTCGATCTCTTTCCTCAGGGAATGTCCGTGGGGCTGGTGCAATTAGATATGGCCTTAGGGACTACAAGGTACATGCTGGAGGAGCATCTCAGCTATTCGCCCAGAAGTGTAGCACATTTCTATTGCAAAGGAAGAATGAGGCTCTAGGTGGAATCTCAGGCTTTGGATTCCAGGCTTTCTGCAACCGGAGAATTCAAAAGTTTCTGCTTGGTCCAGGTTTGCACCTCCAGCTTGGATATGTCTGTCATCTCGTATCTGACATTTTGGACTTTCTTAAAAATGACACACCCACCCACCAAAACACATGCGTACACGCACGTGCGCGCGCGCCGCGCGCGCACACACACACACACACAGATATACAGGGTACTCACTTCTACATACATACAGAAATGCATGGTACACACCCAGATTATGGTACTCCCCCCACCACACACACACACACACACACACACACACACGCATAGCTGCATGGTACTCCTCCCCGCCATACACATGCATGGATGCATGGTACTCACCCGCATACATAAATGGATACACGGTAAAATAATTACTCAGTACAAAGGGGATTCAATGAAAAGCAAGTCTTCCTTTTCCCCTTGTCCTCCAGCCCTCAGTTCTCCTCAGTGGCATCTGCTGTCCCCCGTCTCCTGTGGATCCTTCCAGAGCCTACGTGTATCATTTTTGCCTCTTTCCCCCTTTGCTCTTCTTCAGGCCTCATGGGAAGCAACCAGGATGTGAAGCAACAAGTTGCTGAGCCTTCGCAGTTAATTTGAACTAGCCAAACTCAATTGTGGCTCCTCCACCCTACTTTGCCATTTCTTCTCTTTAGTAATCTCCTTGTGTTAGATTTGTGGGTGGAGAGATTGTGGGCACTGAGAATAAGTCTCAGAGGTTTGTTCTGGATGCAGATGATAGAAGCACAAACAAACAAATATTGTGCTAAGAAGACCTGGAGTCGAATCCTACCATGTGGCCTTTAGCATGTCGATGAACCCCAGTATTTCACTTTACAAAAAGGAGGTTTTTATACCTATCTCAAAGGATTGATGTGGAGATGAAATTAAAATATTTGTGAAGTGCACTGTATAAGTAGGCTCTCTAAAATATCTTTTTTTTTTTCTACTTCTGAGGAGTGACCCACTTTCAGAATGAAGGACGTTGGCATGGAATTCTCTGGAGGGCTTCCTGGAAATCTCATTGGTCCTGGGTTTTTTCTCCTTGTAGAAGGCAGCCAGGTCTCCATTTCTACCAAGTTGAAGTCTCCCCTACCACTTCTTCCTGCTCACGGGGAGCCCAGCCTCCAGCCTCCCTCGCTTCTCAGTACCACCTCCTTTTCCATCCCTCTGCTCCACCCTCCTCCCCCACACTGTGGTGAGCAGGATGCTGCTGGCTGCCTGGAGAGGACCCTGGGCTGTTTATGGCTTCGCTCTAGGGTGTTTATGTTGTGATCTCTTCAGAAGCTTCTGGCAGATGTCGGTTTATTGCTGAAACTTCATCTTTATCTTCAGCATGAGAGAAGAGAGAGGCTATTTTTAAAGATCTTTAATTGGCATGCTGCACAATACAGTCTTCATTGCCTCCAAGTTTCATTCTTCATCACTCTTGCTCTCTCTACCCATTTTAAAACCCTTCAGATCTAGGCGAGAGACCTTATATGTCCAGATTTTAGGGCAACACTTAAATTTGGCAGGCAGTTGTAATCTCTTAAAAAGGTAAGTCAGAGAAGCAAAGGCAACCAGCTGACTGTCTTTTTCTGGACTGGGACAGATCGGTGTGCACGAGAGTAGCATTTCTGTGTCCACAGAAACCAATACCTTCCTCTACTTCTGCTTCCTCCTGCCTGTGGCGGGAGAGGGCCACCCCTGCATTCTGCCTGCTGATTGGCTGGAAATCCACAGCCGTTCCTTTCCCGTTGGACCAGGTTCCCCTCAGATGAAGAGGGAGTGGAATAATGTGGTTTCAATGATACTGCCCTTCCGGAGGGAGGACGATGTGGAGGCCGCAAGTTACAGAATCTTGAGATGTTAGCTTGGAAAGGCCTTCCGGGATCGTACAGTTCTCACTTTTGTTACCTTATTTTACCTACGGGAAAACAAAGCTCAAGGAGTTCTTGATACTGCCTGGGAGGTGCAGTTCCTTGCTCAAGGTCCCCAGCCAGGTCCACGTCAAATCTGTTCTCCATCCACCGTGTCCGTTAGGCTGTGGTTCTGTGATCAGTCTCTGACAGCTCTGCTGCAGCTGGCCTTCCCCTTTGAAAATCAGAGCCTCCCCCTCCTTTCTAACCGCTCTCTAGTTCTTTGAATTTAGGATGAACACACTCCAGCATTGGTTTGCACAACCACTTGGTACAAGATCTTTCCTTATCAAAAGTACCTCCCTGAGCCTCTGGGGCCTAAAATTCCCACCTTTGTTTTCAGCCCTTATCTCCAGAGGGTCTATGTAAAAAAAATAAAATAAAATAAAATAAAATTTAACTGGAAAGGACAACAGAGATTAGTTTATCTCCGATTAGCTCCAGCTGAGAGCTGCATCTTGTGAGAATGGGGGAGGAGGGAATCGGAAAGGACTGTAAATAGGGTGCTGTCAGGGCAGGCGTGGAGCACCATGGCCAGGCTCTTCAGCTCACAGTATAAGTAACTGCTATGCTGGGGTGCTGTGAGGAATGACAGGAGGAGAGTGCTCATCTAGCTCATGGAGAGAGGCGCATTAGACAGGCTCACTGATGCCTGCACATCAAGACAATATGGAATGTGTTTGGGTGATTGAACAGTGTGGGTGAACCAGGGGAGACTTCCTGGAGGAGGTGGCACTTGGTGCCTGAGATGGACCTTTGCAGATAGGAAGGATTTCCATAGGCAGAGATGGGCCAGAGGTATAGCAGAAAAAGATGCAGCAAAGAGTCTATATTCAGGGTGCCACACAGTGGAAATGTAGGGGCCACCTAGGGAAACTGGAAGCAGAGGCTGGAATCAGGCCAGGCCTGAGTGCTGGGAGTGGGGGCATGACCCTACCCCAGCAGGCAGGGGGAAGCCTCAGGGATGATCAGAGCTCTCCTTCAGGCAGTTCAGCTTGTGGGGGTGTCAGGGGTGAGGGATCTGTCAGGGGGCCTGCACTGCCCTCTGTGCCCTGACAGCAGATTTATTGAGACTAAGTATTAGAGTATCTGTGTGGGAGTGGGGTTTGGGGGCGGGGGCAGAAGGGGCAGTTAAGGCGGGGCCCAAGCAAGGCCTTGTCTGTGTCCTGGTTTTGCCCCGCGGGGTTTGTGAAGGGTGTCAGCGTGGGCAGTCTTTCAGTTTAGACACTCCTCAGTAGGGTCTTAGAATACGGGTGCCTGTCGCTTTCTGTGCCCCGAAATGTGGTGGCTCTAAGCTTTGGCAGCTTTGTCCTCTGGAGAAAATGATTACTGCCCCACTTTTCGCTACCTCACTACAGGCTACGGCCTCTGTGCTGATCATTCTTTCTCAAAGGTCAGTTGGAGGGGAATGAATAGGGGAGTCAGGTGCTGTGCCCCTGCAAGGGTGTGTACCCAAGGATCAGGAGCAAGAGTTGCCTTCCTGCATGTGGATGAGGCAGCAAAGCTACGATGGGACAGGAACCCAGGTGACCCTCTCCTCCTTTGTTAGAATCAATTCTGCGAGTGTCAGAGGCTCACCAAGCATTGTGGGCCGCGATCTGAAATACTTAGTCTCCCTTTTGTGGTCTCATAAGCGCCTGAATATTCCCTGCAGGTGGGTCCTGCCCTCGTGCGCACTTTGAGTTTACTTTCCCAGTAAAGGAGGAAGGTTCGAGCATGGTCGTGGACCTGGGCTGGACTTGATGTCACAGGCCGCTGGAACACATTGTGGAGTTCGCTGTCTCTCAGCTTTTTCCCCAGCCTGTGGATATCCTGGCCATGGGGAGGGGATGAAAAAAAGCTGAGCTCAGCTTCCGCCTGCTCCAGTGTTAACTGGGCAGTGGGCGCGTGGCAACATGGTGAGCTCGCAGCTTTGACATTTGAGCAGGCTGCTGGCACCTGTTCTTTGCCACAGATGTTTCAGAAACACCCTTTCTCTCTCTGATGGAGTAAATTGCTCCTGAAGGAGCAAATGGCAAGAATTCATTGCCTGTGGGAGCTATGATGGGGTGGGCGTGGGGTGGGTTCTGAAGCAGCTTTCATCCCTCTTTGTTGTCCCAGCATCAGTTCCACCCATATGAGACCAAGTTGGTTCATTGATTGATTACTCCACTCATGCTGCCAACCAAGACTTCTGGAGTTTCCTCTGTTTGAAGCATGTTGTCACAGACCGGCCGTGGGTTTCAGAGTCACTGTAAAAGCTTGGGCAAGCCACTTTCTCTAAGCTTCAAGTTTCTCTTCCATGAGCTGGGAGTGATAATATTTTCTCACAGGGTGCCTGTGAGGATTAAATGGGGCCATGTGCATAGGATACCTCCCGTGATGCCTGGCGCATAGATGGCCTTTCTTCTTCTGGCCCTTTCCTGAATCGGCCCACTGGAGGCTTGGAGCACAGATGTGGGCAGGGCTCTGCTTTGCCTCAGGCCTCCCATTCGGTAGTGTTCCCTAAGTGGCTTTTACCTTTAACCAGTGACTTTTTAAGAGAAGGGCTCAAAGCACCTATGCGTGCAACAAGGAAACTGATGCCTTTCTCTTCATGCTGAGGTCTAAATCAGACCTTAGAATTGCAGGGCTGGGTCAGCCTGGGCTTGCACCTTGGAGGTGACTCGTTCCATCTTCAGATGGCTCCTCCTGTCACCTCCCTGGTGGCTCTCCATAGCTCTGGCATTTGGTCCCAGTTCTTCTTGAGGCCATAGAGAATGAGTCTAATCTCTCCTCTACTTGATAGCTCTTCAAATACTGTTTTAAAAATTAAATCGATGACACCATCAGTTAGAAAGATGTACCATTATTTGATTTATAAGGAAGAAAAGGTGCTCCCAATTAAACTGTGGAACCATTCATTGTCATTGCTTAAATTTTTTATTTTTTATTTACTGAAATAACTTTTAGAGTCGGGATCTACGTTTTCATTCCCTATCACTCTTGCATGTATATAAAAAGGAAAACAAACTGGTTACGCTATTTCTAAAACTTTTTCACTCTCAGAATCCAGGTCTTCCAAATCGCTTTTTAATTCAGTCATCAATGTTTTTTTAACACATTAACATACTATGGTAAAGTGGTGATGTATTTCTTAATCTCTCTTGTTTCTGGATTTTTTTTTTCCAGTTGCTGATACCCATTGTGTAGGTTTTAATGATATTGCTTGCTTGATTTTATCAGAAGGTGTCAATGGAGGGTCTTTAGTCATATTCCTTCCTCAAATGGTCCTGAAATGTTTTTGCTTCTGAGATATTAAGGGTTGTAGTTGTCCAGTTATATGCTACCAGGATAACAGTCAAATTTCTATGTGACAATGGAAATGAAAAAATGACATGGGGCTACAGCCAGAGAAATTGTTAGCTGTTGAGGGATTATAAGATATATTCGGCTTTCAGACATTTTATAATTGAAAGAAAGAAAGAGTTGCATTTCTAATTAGTGAAATATGATGTTTAAATGCAGCCGATTTGTTCTATCCTGAGTCGTCTTCTAGATTAGCAACCCATGATGTAGGCTCCGGTCTTTTGACCTTCCCTGTGGTTCTCCACTGATCAAACTCCAGCTCGTCCGTATTCTAACACAGTGAGGGCAATGCCTGGACTCGACATGGGATTTGCAGTGTGCTGTGACCACAGCAGAGGAAGGGAGCTATCACCTCCTCGTTCAGGTCATTCTGCTCCCCTTAATGCAGCTCAAGACCAAATCGCTTTTCTGGCAGCGACATCACACCCCTGGCTCATTGATGTTATTGCTGA
Organism: Eonycteris spelaea; assembly: GCA_003508835.1. Classification (NCBI taxonomy): domain Eukaryota; kingdom Metazoa; phylum Chordata; class Mammalia; order Chiroptera; family Pteropodidae; genus Eonycteris; species Eonycteris spelaea. Next base: position 4,013,309 of record PUFA01000113.1, read on the forward strand.
CCAGATCTTTGTAACATGTGGTGTCGGTAAGCTGCTGCTCCCCTGTCCTGAATGTGTGTGGCTTTAAAATTGAAATGCAGAGCCTCTCTTTTGTTCCCATCTGATTCAGAACAACCATTCCTGCTAAATTTCAACTTGTTAAATTCAGTGCAACCCTGTTCAGTTGAGCTCTTTCAGGATCCTATTTGTGTGCCTTTCATAGCATCACTCAAGTCACTGATAAAGTGCTTATCAGGAGAGAGCCCTCTGGATTCATGCTGCTAGAGTCCTCCCTTCAGGTGACATAATCCTTAACCAGCCTACTCTAAGAAGATTAATCCAGGCTGCCCCGTGCCTGTCTTTGCCCTTTTACTTTTCTAACCTGCGACCAGATGCGTTCTTGAATCTAGATATGCCAATCTGTTGCCATTCTCCATCGACCATCATGCGTCCTATCACAGAAAGAAGTGAGCTCTCCTTAACATCGCGTGTTCTCAGTTCCCAGAAAGCTTCGTGGTTGCTTTTTTGGTGTTCCTGGGCCACCCCATAGTGACACAGTAGGCAGTGCGGCAGACTCATCTGCAAGAGTTTCCAGTGCTCTAAGCCAGGGGATTGAAGTCATTGAAGATATCTAAATAACTTCTTTTAAAAACCAAGCTCCTCTCCCGTCTCAGCTCCCTGTCTCATCTTCTCACTGAATCCTTACCTGTCAGTCTCAGTATAACTCTCTTTAACAGTAGCCATGATGCATCCAGGGTGGGAGCCAAGGTCCAATTTCCCAGACCCTTTATGCCTCTGGACCTCTTGGCTCAAGACAACCTCCCATTCCCAAACCATCCTGCCTCTTGAGGTGTGCTGTACAGCTTCAGCTGGTCCAGGGCTTTCCTCCTCTGATTGACACTCTGGGATGGGCTCTGTAAGACTGTCTCAGGGTCTTCTTTGGTTATGCATCCTTTCCCTGGTGATGAGACTGGCTGTTTCACAAGGCTTTCCTGTGCAACCACATGGCTCCTATTCTATACCACTTATGCAGCAGTTATAGTGAGCCGAGACTGTCAGTATTAACTCATTTAATTCTTGTGCCAACCCCACGAGGTAGATATTGTCATTATCCTCAGTTACCAGTGAGGAAATTAAGGCACAGAGGGATTGTCTTGCTCAAAATTTCATAGCCGAGAAGGGAAAGAGGGGGAATTATGGTGAGCTGACTTCTTAAAAGTCTCCCTCGTCCCTCCTTCTGCCTCTTCCTCTCATCCCCTGGTTCCTCACTCTTCCCCACTCCCCTCCCAGTTACACAGCCAGAACTGCGTTTCAGAGAGTCTGAATCATTTACTTCCTCACTCTTAGGTCCCAGAACCCTTCTATCCTCCCAGCCATTAGAAGTCTGTTTTCTTAGATCCTCAGGCACCAACTTCCCCTTCTTGCTCACAAATTACAGAGGAAATGATTGCTTTTCCTCTACAGTTCCTGTGTCCTTCTGGTCACTACCTATTTGGCCATTACTGTGAGAATTAGGTTAGTTGGCCTCTTTCTATGGCGGCTTCCTCTCTCTTCCAGAAGATGAAATGCTCAGCGAGGCTAGTCAGGCCTTTAAGCCAGTGGGGCTTCCACAGCCATTACGATCATTGCTTCCTGCCTGCCCCCAATCTCCAGAGTCCTTCTCTAACTGGCCTGGGACAGGGATCAGAAGCAGATCAGTGGTGTCAAGGGTGGCTTTACCTTGATGCCTCAATTCCCTCTTCACACAAGTATTCTCCAGAATATTCCCTTCTCTCTGTTTCATGGGCTTGTCACGTAGAGATACTTCATTACCCTGCTCTATTCTATGGGCTTGTCACGTAGAGATACTTCATTACCCTGTTCATTCCTTTAGAAGATAAAAGCAGGCACAGAGAAATGGGTATAGTCGGCTATCAGTTATGTAAAGGAAAGGATATGTGTCTGTGTTTGTGTGCGTATACATAAACATCGCAGGGATTAGACACAAGCAACTAAAACCAGCTTTGGAGTGGGGCGACCTGGGTAGACAGGGCCAGGAGTGGGAGAAAAACATTTTCTGTGTACTTCTGTGCTTTTTGCTTTCTGACCCCCCCCCCCCCAGCAAATGTATTTCCTACTCAAAATTTTAAAAAGCATAATCTGGGAGTCCTGGTTGGCAAACTGTGGAAAGAATATGACTCACTTGGTTGAGTCATTGCTCTGAGCCTCCTGCCACCATGTGGACCTCAGTTCTTTAGGTGTGAGCCCGGCTAATCACAGCCTACTTACTTACCTAGCAGTGGGGACACAAGGAGACCTTCCACACAGCCCGACATGTAGAGGGTCTGCTGTAAACAGGGCCTCCTCCTTCCTCCCTGGCTCATCTCTTTGAAGCTCAAAAGTAATTTGAGATTTTGCACCTTTGGTTGTAATTTTAGTTTACTTAGAGTGGGGCCTCATATGTTGCTTTTTCTGCTGTGAACCACCTAAAATATATGCCATGTTTTTTTCCTCCTCGGTTGAAGTCCAGCATTTGAGGAAACTGAAAACCGAATGTCCGGAACAGCGGTGGGACTTCACCGATTAGAATGGGTTTAACACCCTTTGAAAACACAAGCCCATGACTGGGGTTGCAGATAACCGAGGTTAGAGCAGGCCCTGAAGAAAAAATTCAGGCTGTTGGGAAAAGCCAGTCCAGGTACCTATTATTGAGGAAGTGACCTACTTAGGCAGGTGACTTATTTACCTGGGGCAGCTCAGGCAAAAGCATACAATGAGCACCTACTGTGTGTCCTAGATTCTGTGCCATGGGGGTGACAATATGGTTAAGGCCCAGCCTCTCCTCCTAAAGTGTTCACAATGAACTTGGGAAAGTAAGGCGCACGTGTTTTAAAAATTAAATAACAGATGATTTGGGTAACAGCTCAGCTCAGTTATAGAAGGCGAAAGGCAAGGTAGTTCATGACTAATTTCTGTACGACTGGTGGAGATAGCAGTGGGTGTGGGGAGTTTTTCTAGGGGCTGAAGAAAGCCCAGAAAGCTTTCTGGAGGAGGAGGAGAAGGAAGGAAGGAGGGAGCGGGGAGAGGGATAAGGAGGCTGCATTTAACCTGGATCTTGAAAGGTAGATGAAATGCAGATGGGTAAGTGGGAGGAAGAAGAGAGCATCTCTAGTTGGCGTCAAAGTCAGGAGAAATGGGAAATGGCCGTAGAGGGAGATGAGGCTGGGCAGATGAGTTTGAGACTGATGCAGACAGCCTTCAGAATGACAGGGAGGGAGGGGGAGAGAGAGATTGCGTGTGTGTGTGTAAATTCAGAATAGGGATGGGAAGGAAGATGAGGGGCCCGGGGTCTCATAGGAAACTCTTATTGTAAATCCTAGGGAGGATGTGCAAAAAAGGGTTTGGCCTCCAGACATTTAATCTGGGCATCTCCAGCCTGTCCTTCAGAAATGCCCTCAGGAGAGAGAGGCCAGAAGCATGCTAGCCCCTCCCCCACCATTATTCCATTTGGACATTTTCTGCTCAGGCATTTTAGCTGTGCACTCAGTTATTCATTCAGCAGGTATTTATGAGTTCTTACTCTGTGCCGAACCTGTTCTAGGTGCTGTGGTTACAGCAGAGGAAAAAGAAAACCAGGGTAAAATCCCTTGCCACGTGGAGGGGGAGGCAATAAAACAGTTAAATATTTGAGGCCAGGTGATGAGAGGTGGGTGAAGACCCTACAGCAGGGAAGAAGACAGGCTGTGCTGGGTAGGGGTGAAAGGAAGCAGTTGGGGGTGGGCTATAATTTTAAATAGGGTGTTTAGGAAGGGCCTCACTGACTTGCTTTGTAGCTGGGACTTGTAAGCCAGCACGTGGGAAGCCTGGGGCCACAGGGAAGGGGGTCAGGCCAGATAGTGCAGGCACCTTGAGTCCCCAGGCATTCCTCTTAACCCATTGAGTCCTCAGTTTTAGGCAGCAGGGAGCCTTTGAGTGTTCTTGAGCAAAAGAATGCCATGTATGGGAAGATGTCCCTTGTAGCTTTGTAGAGGATGGGCTATCGGGGACGAGGCTAAGGTCCCAGAAAGAGATGACCAGGGCTTAAGAAAAGTTTGGTGCTTCCTGCCTATGCATGGTGGGGCAGAGTTAGGGAGCAAGAGCAGTGGGACAGGAGTGAGAAATGACAGCGATACTGGCAGAAAGGGAATGATGGCAGGGTTTAGGCTGGAGGGGGGTTGACAAGCAGCACACTGAAGTTCTTAGAATTTGGGGCATGGGGTTGGTGTAACATTCTGGCTGTAACTTTCATTATCTTAGTATAGTATAGTTAGTGTAGTATAGTAAGGATAGCATAGTACTTAAGAATGTGAGCTCTGGGTTGAATCCTGACTAAGTGATCTTGGGCAAGTTGCTTATCCTCTCTGTGCCTCAAGCTCTGCTTCTGTCAAAAGGGGGATAAAATAGTTTTTACCTTATCCGCATGTTTTTGAGAGGATGAAATAGGTGTCTGAATGTAGAATATTTAGAACAATACCTGACATAAGTGCTTAATAAATACTAGCTTGTTTGACCACCTGTCTCTCTCTCCATATATATGTGTGTTTGAATAAAGTTATTAACATGTTGGACATATCCTTTCTATTGTTCTGGAGCTAAATCAAAGGAAGAAAAGATGCTTTTAAGGATTAAATAAGGTAATAAATGTAATGAATATAGCATAGTTGCAGATGAATAGTAATTCATAGTAATTAAAAGTACTACTAGTATCACCAAATATTATTGTGAGGAAATGGAAAGCCTTTATAAAGTTGTTCGATTCAACCATTATTTGTTGAGTGTACAGTGTGCCAGGTGGTGCACTAGACATATTATCTCCTTTCATCTTTGCAACGACTGCCTGAGATAAACACTGGTAACTGCATCTCACAGATGAGGAAGCTGAGGCTCAAGAGGCTAAGATTTGCCCAAGATCACACAGCCAATGAGTGGCAAGAGCTGAGGTTTGGGAGTGTTTTTTCCTTTGACTTTGAACTACCTTTTATAATAAGAACAATTATTCTGTGAGTAATCTCTTCTATAAATGAACATTGACGTATAGGTCCTTACATCAATCTCCCTTGATTTTGGTGCACACTTGGAGTCTTGGAAGTGTAGAGGTATGGCAACTTCCAGGAAAGACCAGAGGCCGTGTCAGAGAGGGGACCCTGGGCCAGGAGTCTGAGCTGCCCATGGGCGGGAGGGGCCGTGGGTGAGTCAGTGCCTTCCCTGGGTGACTCCTCCCTGAAGGCCTTATCAGAGACTTTCGGTCATGCAGAGTCTCTCTGAGACCTGTTCTTGGTTGACTCAGCCCCTAAAGTGCTAGGGGAGCTAGAGCTCAGGGGGTTCAGATTCCAGTCTACTGCTTCTCAGCTGTAAGGCCAACATAGGAGTCAGTTTCCTTGTGCCTCAGTTTTGTCACCTGTGAACTCACTCATGGGGCTTCATGAGAATGAAATGAGATGGACCATGTGAATACTTAGGACTGCCTGGCCCATAGCAAGAACTCAGAGTTACTATGCTAACTATTATTATTATAAAAGTCTCCCCTGATTAAGGCCAGAATAAAATACCCACCCTCTCTGTATGATTCCTCCAGTAAACCATTTTGTTTTGCCTTATTATGAAATTGTAGGTAGAGCCCTCCCCTTCACCAGATGGAGTGCTCGAGATAGAGGTGCTCAAAACATATTATACAACAATTCTCATATTGCTTGAGAATAGGTCTCAGTCAGTGCTTTTTAACTACCTGGAGACTTGTGCCTTGTCCTAGAAGGTACTGGAAGAAATTTGCCAAATGGAATGGATTCCCAGTTCTCCTTTTCCCTTCAAGCCACATATTCCGACTTGAGTTCCCCATCTCCCAGGATTATGAAAAATATCTGATATTTTAAGGGTGCTTTACAGTTTGCTAAGCACATTCACATTCAATCTGCACTCATTCTTCACAATCGTCCTGTGCGGTCATGGTTTACTGTCTTCATTTAATAGGTAAGGAGACAGAGGCTCCACACAGTTAAGTAATTTGCCCATAAACTCTCAGGTTGAAGGTAAGCAGGCACCCCTGCCCATCTCAGGAAGCCTTGGTCTGGAGGCTCAGATTGACCGTCCCTCCAAAGCCTTTTCATCATTTCCCCTTTGCCTTTTTCCTGAAGAGGGTTGAGAGGAGATCATGTGACCAATAGATCTTTATACAGTTCTGCTTTTATCCTCCTCCCTCCTCTAAGTCCTGTTACGATGAAAAAAGCAGACGATGGGGGACTTGAGGCGAGCCAGCGATTAGAGTTGCTTAAATCATCCCTACTCCCATATTCCCTTCTCCATGGGTTTGAAGCCTGGGCTGGGCCTCTGTGCTCTGGGCTTTGTGGGGAGTGGAGACAGTGGGGAGGTCATTGTAGCTTTAAGCATTTGGAGTAGTGCCTGAGCACAGCCATGCCCTGGAGGAACCTACAATTGAAGGTGGAGGAGCTTGGCATCCTCAGCTGCACCCAGGAGGAGGGGCAGGCACTAGGTATGAGGCCCAGAACCACATCCAGGTTGCAGGGGCTGCTGAGGAGTACGGAGCAGAGACTGCGGAAGGTGGGAACAGTTCCTCTCCAGGAGGCAAACAGGCATATGATCCTTCCAGCTAAGGTGGCACTAAATCACGTGCTCCAGGACGGACTTTAATTCAGACTTACCAAGCTCCAGGGTTGTTCCTGAAGTGGAAGAATCTTCTGTGTAGCTCAGCTGAATAAGAAGGTATTAAAGAAGTACCTATAGTGTCCCAGCAGGTGCGAGGAATGTGAAGTCCCGTGAAATAGGGACCTGGCCATGAAGAGCTCATATCCTAAGGCCTCATTTTTACATCTTTTCCCTGCTGGGAATCTTGAATGCCGGGGTGATGCTGGCAATACTTATATGTATAGGGCGGTGTGCAGACTCTGGCATCGCAGGGCTTGGGCTAGAATCTGGGCCTGGCAGCTCAGTGCAGCAGTGCAGGCCGGGAGCTGGCAAAACAAACAAACAAACAACAACAACAACAAAAACCCTGCGCATGGAGTTGGGTTTTAAGCCTCCCGTGGCGGTTTGAGGGGCTGGTGGGCCTTTTCAGTCTGGTTCTCGATCCCTCCATGGTTATTATGTAACCAAAGGAGCAGACACAGGAGCATCTCTGGGGAGCAGGTGAGAAAGATCGCCTGATAATGGCTCAGATGGCGCGTCCCTCATTCAAACCAGTTGTCTCGCCTCTCCTCCAGCCTGGCCAGTCTCTGCTGCCATTCTCTGCTTGCCTGACTGGGTCACCTCTGCCTCCATCTCTGTCTTTGGTTTTTCCAGTATGCAGTGCTTTCCTTCTCTTTTTGCTTTTATCCATCCTCATCCTGCACGACTGAGGTTCAGCCCTTCCGGCTTCAGAAGGGCTTCCTAAACTCTCTCAGCCTAAACGCCCCCTCTTTTCTCCATATGCCTTCTGGGTGGAGAGCCAGCAGCCCCCACCAGCTCAGCATTTACATGTTATGTAATATGTTTTGAGCACGTACCAGATAGCAAGCAGCAGAGCAAAGATTAGAACAGTGGAGCCTGACTGGCCTGGGTGTATGAACCATCTCTGGTCCTTATGAGCTGTGTGGCTTTGGGTAGGTGTTTTGATTTCTGAGTCTCAGTTTCTTCGTTTGACCTTGAAGATATGATGCCTATCTCACAGGGAAGTTGTAAGGATCTGGTGAAATAATCCATGCAACACAAAGCACTTGGCACACAGTTCCTGGCTCATAGTAAATGGCTACATGTGGGCAGCTTTGACTCTTCTTGGACATATATTGTCTTATTTAGTTCACACCCTAGCTTTATAAGGTAGATATCATCCCCCAAGGGGGAGCAAACAAGCCTCAGTGCAGAAACGACTTGTCCAAGATCTGAGGATGGGGTAGGCAGTGAGGCTGGCATTCAAGTCCAGGCACTGGCTGGTCATCTTCCACTGCCTCTTCTTCCCAAGCCCAGGCCCCTGTTCCTATGCTTTTTGGTATTCTTCACAGTCTTAGTCAGGACACTCAGCAAATGCTTAGTGAATAATCTTTCTTTGCTGATTTAAGGCAACCAAGTTGTGGGGAAATCGGGGGAGCAGAAAATGGGACCCCTTGAGCATTCCATCCCCTTTCAGATTTCAAGCTGATCCAGTTTGCCTCTGGATCCCTGGCAGAGTACTTCACACAACTCCAACACCAGGCAGTGCTGGGCAGCATGGCACCAGCATTGCACCCAGCCAAGGGGCATGAAGCCAGATTGTGCCCAGAGGGGAAATTAGCCAGGTTCTGTCTCCCTCCCTCCCTCCCTCTCTCCCTTCCTCCCTCCCTCACCCCCTCACCCCTCCCTCTCTCCCTGTGTGTGTGTGTCTGTGTATGTGTATCTGTCTCTGTCTTTTTCTCTTTCATCTCAGAGCATAAAGCTATAAAAAAAAAAGAAAAGAAAAGAAAGAAATGTAAGGGAAATACCTATCTGGACAATCCCCCATGACTGGGGCAGCCACAGCCTGAACCTGGTTGATGGGAAACAAAGAGAAAAGCCACGAATTGGCAGGCAAGCTCTGGGTAGTGTGTGGCATTGTGTGTGTCTTGAGGTCAGTAAGGAGCTTACTGAACTTCCCCAGAACCACAGGCACAGCCCACTCCCTGCCAAAGGTGGCTGCTCTTGACATTATTGTGGTCAGGATGATTTCGCATTGTTTCAGATCATGATTTCTCCATCAAATGTTGGAAGCTGCCACTTCCTTCTCCGGCTGAGTCTTCTCTTGTACCAGCTCAGGTTTGTGTCTGCAGCGTCCTTACCACACCAGTTATTTAGTTTATGCCTATGCGGACCTTATTGTGGATTCCCAGGGACCTGTGTGTACTCATATGTTCACCCCACGCTAATGTTGCAGGAGACGGGGAGGCATCAGTATGGTTTGGTTCTTTGTTTTTGTTACCAGGCCAGGGGTTTATTTTTGTTTCTGTTTCTCTAAAGCCGTTTAAAACAGTGGTCCCCAATGTTTTTAGCATCAAAGACCAGTGCTCCTATGAGAATCTAATGCCTGATGATCTGAGGTGGAGCTGAGGCGGTGACGGTAGCGCTAGGGAGCGGCTGCAAACATAGATGAAGCTTTGCTCACTCACCTGCCGCTCACCTCCTGCTGTGTGGCCCAGACAGGACGCCTACTTTAAAACACATCTGAAGGTGGAACTGCTTTTCCTTGAGGGAATTGAGAGGGTGCTATTAGAAAGCCTGAAGGTACAAGAATAAACTATCTTTGGGTACTGGCCCGATAGGTGGCTAGAAAATGAGGCAAAGCAAAGATAACATTGTTTAGCACACTGCTATGTGTCAGGCATTATGGTTATACCTGTTAAGTGAGAATCTCTTGGGAAAGGTGTCTGAGAAATCAGTAAAACCAACCAACCAAACAAACGAATAAAAAAACTCTCCACGGGTTCTGACAGGCATATCTCAGTTAAAACCCATGATAAGTGCCATATCATTCATATTGCACTGATACTCTGGGAGATTAAAATAACCAATGTTCAGAGAAGGCAACATGCTCAAGGATGCACTCAGGTATCCACGATGCTGCCTGTCTCTTCCTCTGGAGGCTGCCTCTGGGTGGGGTGGAGAGCCCGTTGTAAATCAGGGGGCAGTTGTATAGCCCCATCTCCTGTGGGCAGGTCGGAGCACAGGTGTGAGTGACAGCAGACATACCTGTGTGAGGCGGCGGCCTCAGGCGTAGGATCAGAGTGTGCTGGGGAGGCAGCATGACGGGCGGAGCAGGTATCGGTTACTCGCGGTGAGGCCTTGGCAAATTATTGAACTCTCTGAGCCTCGGCTTCCTCACCTGGAAAATAGGTTGGATGAGCCCCCAGCGCCTCGGGCTGTGGTGAAGGTTAGATGCGGTCATACCAGTGAGAGAGTCTGACACACGTTTAAGGGCTCAGACGAGGCAGTTTCTCTTCTCTTACGCCCCTCCTTCCTCCTCTAAATAGAGTTGTTTCAAGCCGCTGCCAGGCTGTTTCCCTCTGCCACTGCGAAGTTATTGAAAATCAGCTCCAGTCTCCTTGCTCTCCTTCCCCTTCCCTAACGCTCATGGCAGTGCAGACCCATGTCTGAGGCTGGGTTCCCAGCCAGGGACCGCAGGACTGGGCTGTTCAGTTCTGGTCCCAGCATCTTCCTCTCCCAAGAAGGTCGTTGGTCCAGGGACTTGCAGTGGCCCCTTCTTACTTCAGTTTGTGAAAACACTTGCTGCGCGTGTTTGCCTTGCCCTGGCCGCCGGGGGCTCACCGAGTGTGCAGGCTGGCTTTCCTTGCTGAGACTTTGTGATGATACAGTAGCAATCGTTGAGTGCTGCTGTGGTTAGAACTCTTTTGGTTTCAAGTGACGGGAACCCCACTTGAATGAGCTTAAGCCAAAAATGGGATACCTTGGAAGGTTCTAGGGGAGGCTCAGAGACTCAAAGGAGGAGCTGTGGAATCCAGCCCCAGGAAGAGAGCCGGTGACCTCAGCATCCTTGGACCAGCACCCCTGCTTAGCGGCCCATGGATGCAGACAGCTCCCAGCTGGCCTCATACAGCCCTCCGCCCATCTCAAGAGAACTAGGCCTCCCCAAGATTTTTCAGTTTCGAACTTGGTGCAGCTTGGAGCATGTGCACACTCTTTATACCCAGAAATGTGGCTAAGGAGGAGTGACACTCTGATGAACCCATCTGGAGTCCATGCCCACCTTTTCGTCACAGGAGTAGAAGATGGGGTGGAATCTGTTATCAGAACAAAGGGAGAAAGAAAGATACTAGTAATATTAATAAGTAAGAGTAATACTAACTTTTATCGAGTGCTTACTTTGTGCCAGACATTTTTCTAAGTCTTTACCTATGCAAGTCATTTCATCTTCACAATCAACCCCATTTTACGTACCAGGAAACTAAGGCACAGAGAGGTTAAGCAATATGCCTGAAGTCACATAGCTAAGCTAGCAGGAAGCTGGGATTGAACCCAAGCAGAGAACTCCAGATATACTCTTAACCACCCGTGCTGGCGTGGACGATAACAACAGATGTCAGCTCCAAGAACTTACTCTGAACTGTACACACTGGGCTATGGCCTTTACAGCATTATCTTATTTCCATCTTCAGAACAGCCCCATGGGGTAGGCGCTAACATTATCCCTATTTTTAGGTAAGAAATAAACAGGCTCATGGAAATTAGGTGACTTGCCTGGGGTCACCTGACTCATGTAAAATGACAGAGCTAGGATAGGAAACCAGGTTTGCCTGATTCCAGGGCCTGAGTTCAGGATCAGCTCTCTGAACAGCCTTTGCATCCAGACACTTTTCTTTCTCTATCAGAAGCTCCCTTGGTGATTGGGACAAAGAACAGATCTGGCTCAGTATCTGAGCCTTCATCCTTTGTCTGGAGCTTGGGGCATGGAGACCCCTGCTCTGTGCACACTGCTGAGGGCCCAGCTTTGTGGTTCGCAGCTGGTCTTGGTGTGTCTCACACTGACTCACCAAAGAGTCTTGAATAAGCTCTCACTGTGTCTAAACTCTAGATTTCGTCATTCCTCCACTCATCAAATGTTGATGGCGTGCCCACTGGTGCCAAGCCCTGTTCCAAGTGCTTGGGGTCTCTTAGTAAAGACCTCATCTCTATGGAGCTATACTTGGAGAACAGCAGAGAGGAAAGTCCCTGAGTTATTTTCATGTTTCTCATGATTCCCTGAAGCCACTTGGGCTCATAGGAAACCTTTCCTGCATTGCCCAAGTCAGGCCCACAAGGGCCTAGAGACCTCATGCTTTTTTGTTTAGAACTGGCATGATGGCAAAGTCCAAGAGGAGACTTGTTTTTTCATTCTGATTAATTACAAGGGGAAACATTGTATCAGGGAGCGAGCAGGGGCATGGACTCAGGCCAGATTGGCTGTGAGTCCCAGGCTTCTGTGGCTAATGCTGATTGAGTCTCCAGGCAAGGAGCCCTTGGCTGTACCATGCCTCAGTTTTCTTCCTCTGTAGCGTGACTGTACTACCTGCCTCATGGGGTTGCTGGGAAGATTATCTGAGATAGCTCATGCAAACCACCTATCGCAACGTCTGCACATAGATTAATTCCTCTCCTTCTTTTAAAGGACTGACTAGTTTTATAGGTGTTTCTACAAGTCAGACTCATAGAGGGGGGCAACAAGAAGGGATCCCTGGTGAGGAAATCACAAGTTAGGTCAAGCTTTTCACTTTACAGATGAGCCATGGAGACAAAGTACGTCTAGGCTCTAACAGTGGTCGTTGGATACGTGGCCAGTGCTCAGTACACAGTTGCTTCTCTCCCATAAAAGTCTGAGAATTCTGAACAGTGAGTCCCATCTCCCCAGGGCTCTAAACGCAGGTCTTTGTGTATTAGAGAGAACAGTTATGTGTTTATGTGGGCAAGTGGGCCTACTGCCCTGCTGAAGCAGAGCGTGTGTGTCCAAGGGGTATGGGTATTGCCTCTAGGCTCCTCTAGGGGAGGGATGGCTCTGGGCCCTAGGACCTTCTGGTTTCGTGGAGCTCAAAGTTGGTCAGACAGAGGGTATGAGTTGGTTTTTGGAGTGGCTGAATCACAGTATTCCCAGGCCTGTGTGGGAATCTGACTGATGGTCAACCCTTGTAGATTGGTCCAGAAATGGCCACCTGCATCCACCATGTAGACAACTCAAGCAGAGCCAGCATTTCCTTGCTGCAGGTCTCAGCAATGTCCCCAGGAGGTTAGGGGCAAGGTACAGCCAAGTGCTCCGTGCCTGGAGATCTTGGGAGCATAGGGAGGTTCCTGGGTCTCAAACCTGGTTAAACCAACGATAGAGTTCTAGGCCAGGATGTCCAGCATCCCCATCCACTGTATCCAGAAGCTTCTTTTGAGAAGCAGAGACAGATAAGTGGAGGCTTCCAACCTCTGTCTTTTGGCTCTTGGCTACACGGGGCTTATATAGCTCAGGCTGATAGAATGTAACCAAGGCAGGCCAGCCTGTTTGTCAGCTGCCACAGACTGGAGAGGTGTGGCTTGATAATGATGATGATGACAGAGATGATGGCAGCTCCTGCCCAGGTGGCTGCCCTCGGAGCCTGCCAGGCAGCTCACGGGGTGCCCGAGCCCATCAGTGCTGTGCTAGCATACCTCTCACCTTCGTGTGGTGGGAGAGCCATGAGCATGGGTCAGTCAGACCCAGGCTCCAATCCCGCCATGCCATGGAGCCTTGGCACATGCGTTCTGCTCTCCGAGCCTCCGTTCCTGTCTGTGAGGAGCCATGGAGACAAAGTACGCCTAGGCTCTAACAGTGGCCGTTCCATGCGTGGCCAGTGCTCCGTACACAGTAGTTTCTCTCCCATGAATAGTCTGAGATTTCTGAACAGTGAGTCCCATCCCCCAGGGCTCTAAACGCAGGTCTTTTTGTGTGTTCGAGAAAACAGGTGTGTGTTTATACGGGCAAGTGGGCCTACTGCCCTCCCTGCTGAGGCAGAGCGTGTATGTCCAAGGGGTATGGGTATTGCCTCTTGCAGCTCTCAAATTCCACATCTATGTTCGTTTTGTCTTCTCGAGGCTACCTCTTAGAAATTTAGAATTGTGAAAGTAAATCCTTAGAAATGCCTTGCAACTCTGGGCTCCATTTTTCCAAACATGTGTAGAGGCACTTTCTGCAGGGGTAGTAGGTTGTAACCAAATCATTTGGGTGGTCATCGGATGTCAAAATACTAATTTGTTTAGGAAACTCAGCCACAATCAAATGGTGCACTTTGATAACTTCCTTTTTTTTTTTTTTTTTTTTTTTTTGCGTTTTAGACCTTCCCCCCTTAGGAAATGTGACAAATGTCATATTTGTGACTTGTTATGAGATTTTTACATCAGCTTAGTTTACCATGTCCTAAGCTTAGAAATTCTGGCATTTTTTGTGTTGTTTCTACTAAAGTACCTAAAGCATTTTTTCCAGATCCATCTTACTTTCTCTGCAAGCCTTTGTGTAGAGGTGTGTGTGATAAGACCTTAGGGAACACAGACAGTGGCAGAATTTATTCGACCTTCTCAGTTCCTTTCTTCACACAGAGGAGCACAGGGAGAAATTCTCTGTTTATGTCCTCCCACTGGGTGAAGGGGCAAAGGGCACGGGCATGGGGCCCCTCTTGGCAGGGAGAAGATATGAGGCTGCGGTGTAAGATAAAGTAACTGACATTCATCATTGGGCTTTTGTTTTTAAAGGAACATGGCAATCTGTGCGAGGCTCGTCCTGGAAGGAGGTGACTTTAGTCACTGCGATGCCTAAGAATCAAGTGAGTAAGTCACAGTGGTGGATCTCTTATGCCATTGAGTCATTCTTGGGGTGGCTGGCTTTGGAAAGTGTAAGGGTGCTTGTACTCTTTCTTCAAGCCTGAGTGAACGTACGCCCAGTTAGAGAATCGATGGCTAGTGAAAGCCCTCTGCCTTCGCCTGCCTGCTTCGCACAGCCCTCCCTGGTTGTCAGAGGAGGGAGGGAGGCAGGAATAGAGATCGAGATTTGTTTACCAACATGAAAGACCAGACTAACTCAGTGCTCTTTGGATGGGTGGGATCTCTGTCCCCGGTTCCTCTAAGACCAGCAGCCCAGCCGTCTTGACTCCAGTCCCAGCTCTGATGATGTTTTAGTCTGCTGCTGGCCTCGATCTGTGCCAAGGCAAGAATCTGGCTGGGCAGCTTCTGTAGGGAGTGACTTCAGAGCACTGTAGCCCATTTGTCCAAGATGTGGAAATGTGATTGCAGCATCTTTCTCTGCTTGGGTTTCATTCTGATGAGAACAAACCTGTTTGCATCTTCCCGTAGATTCAGCAGATCCTTGGAGGCTTAGGGTATAGAAGGCTAAGGTATAGGCAGTAGTGACTTGTTTTTGCACAGTCACCCTCATGAACTATCGTAAGGGATCTTCCTTGAATACCTGTCTGACAGTCACTCTGCTGCTGGCCTTCCAGGCTCCCTCTAGTTGGATCTCAGATTCATATTCCAGCGTGTTTGCTGCCTCCCCTCCATGCCCAGGCTCCGGTCCCCCAGCTCCGGGAACAGCCTTCTACCTGAGCCTTACTGTTGTTCCCTCTGAGATGCTTCCCTCGCTCCCCCAGGCAAAGTTGTCACTTCCTTCTCCTCTACACTCCCATAGCACTTTGTTCAGACCTTTTACACAGAGCTGGCTGAATTAGAGTTTGTTCACTTGTCTGTCTCATCCGCCAGCTGTGGGAGCCTCGAGGGCAAGCACCTGTCCTCCAACCTTCCTGTCTGAGACGGGCAGCGCCATCCCGGCGGCACAGGACCGGGCACATGGCAGGGGATCAACAGCTGTTTTTTTGACTCGGGTACAAACCCTGGGTTTATTCAGGGCTTATGGCTCAAAAAGTTCTATCTCAGTGTCTTATGGGAGCTTCGCACCCTGGGAGGGGTGGTCACATTATTCTCACTTATTTTATAGACCTAAAGACTGAGGTCTGAGCAGTCAGCTAAGTTGTCCCAGGCTATAGCTTAATAAGGACAAGGACCCATACCTCCTGTGGCCAAGGCTAGTCTGGTTTCTGTAATACCAAATTTTATAATGAGAGAGAACCCAAGAGATAATTTAGAGCAAACCCCTCATTACCAGTTAGGGAAACTGAGACCTGGCCTGAAGATACCTTTTCAAGATTACATAGCTAACTGATGCCAAAGGGAGAATTGGAACACAGGCCCTGGGCTTCCTGTCTAGCATTTTTTTCACTCTTCCTCCCCATCCTCTGCCTCCCTAGCTCTGCCCTCCAAGAACTTCCCTTCCCAGGCAGAGCCTTGGTGGAGGGAGGTGGGAGAGCAGAGGGTGAGGGGAGCACCTTGGGCACAACCCAAGGGGCCGGAGCATGGGGGCAGGCAGCAGGCAGGCACATCTGGACATTTAGAGGCTGGTCTGGTGGGCGCTGAGGATCCACGGTGGGCGAGGAGTCCGTGATGAGAGTCCTGGCCAACAGAATGAGAAGGGTTGGCAGGACCAAGAGGAAAGGAGCGTGTCCATGGAGGAGGGTCAGGCAACGGACAGTGAATCCCATCATGGCCTTTAGTGTGTATAGGGAGGAAAGTGTGTGCATTTCCTACTGGCTTATCCCTATTGTACTCAAGGGGATTTTTGTCGTGTTTTTTCTTATTGACCACGCTTCCAGTTGGTCCTTTAAGCCCATTTGAATCTTGGGGCTCTCCTGGTCCTTCATTCATTCCAGGCTGCATACAGGGCCAGGTCGGTGCTGGTCACTCATTCCATTGTTGCTGTGCCACTTCTTGGGAATCCAGACGGAGGGGCTGGGACTGACCGCAGGCTCCATCTCCACTGGCAGGTTGAAACATACAATTTGCACAAATTACAGAGAATGTGATGTTTGCCAAATAGGTACCTTGGATTATTTTTCTAAATACAGCCAGGTTAAAAACTTCTCTAGGGCAGGGAAAATGTGCAGTGTTACAGCATTATTGTTCACATCTTATGTTTATATTGCAATTTACATTTATAAAGATCGTTTCATCTTCATAATAAGGCAGGTGGATTTACTCCCATTTTACAGATGAGAAATTTGACTTAGGCTGTAACTTGCCCAGGTAATGTAGCTAGCTGCCTGAGGGCTGAGTTGGGACATAGCCCAGGTCTCTTGTTTATTAATTCTGTGATCTTTCTACTCTCCTATGCTTCAATCGTATGTAAATCTTGCAGGACTTGGGACATACGAGGAGCTCAGTAAATATTTGTTAAATGAGTGAACTTTGGCTGTTCTAGTTGCCTTTTTTTTTTTTTTTTTGGCCATACTTAAACCATAAAATGATCCTCTTTGGCAGCAAGGGGACACTATGTGAAGTATTTGAATTTCTTGCCATGATAAGGAACTGATGAGTTCTCCTCTCACCCAGCCTCACCTCCGGGAACTGGGTCATGCACACTAAATAATTAATTCCTTAAGTCTTTTATTTAGAGCTTCCTGCTCCTGATGCTGAGATGATCTGTCCAACACTGATCTTTGAAAGGTTCTGGTAGAGGCAGAGCTTATTGCTTGTTGTCATAACCTTCAGATGACCCACCTAACTTCCCCATGATGGATACTCTTGGCCTAATTAGGTCAGACATCCAGTGGGTTAATTTGATCCCCTCTTGCCACTCTTCCCCACCAGCCTCTTCCAGACGGAAGAAGAGAGTCATTGTGGGTTATCTTAGATATTTAGGGTTTTGTAAGGACTGGAAGCCCACCCCTCCCTTCTTACTGACCTCTTCCCCAAGATTTTGTGGTGAGGGCTAGAGAAAGAATAAGTACACCATGCATGGGGTGGAGGAGGCACTTATTAAAATATCTGCTAGGCCTGTTCTTTCCCTAAATGATACTTGGGCCATGTTGCTTAGAGTCTGCTGGGGATTCAGCTGGTGTCATTAGAGCAACCTAATTAGATTCTTGGGTCAACAAAGTGAAAAAAGAGTCGGCTGGGACCAAAGGCCCACCACGTTCCAGTATTGGTTGTTCACAGTTTAGCCATATGGCCTTGGGCCAGTCACCGAGCTTTAGCAGCCCTCAGACATCTTATTAAGGAAATAAGAGGGGCACAGAGGGTTGTGGTATCTTAAAGCAACCTCTTAGACATCTGTGATTCTCAGTGCCAACTCTGTCTGTCCTCATGATTAGCACTGTCCTCTCTTCCAGGTCACCTCCCCCTCACGTGGTCAGACTTTGCTTCTGTAAGCACTTTGCTGCTGGCCTTTGTAGCTTTGCCACCTCTCCCCTGTTGCACCCTGAGATATGCCAGAGTGCTGATAAAAACTGCCCGTTGCTACTTTAGTCTCCTACCAAGCAGCATGGGGACAAGTCTAACGTTTTGAAAGAGTGTTTGGGGACCTACCAGGTATAGGAGAGGAGTGGGGAAAATCATTGAGTGGAAAGAAGCCAGTGCAGATGTTTAAGGGTTGTTGGTATCAATGTAAGAATGTTCAAACCTTTTGAGAATTATCATAAAAATCTATTTGAACCAGATAGAGGATATGCCAGGAAGCAAGATCTCAACAGAGACAAATGCTCTAATGAAATGACAGTTTGTAGCTTCTTTGATGCATTTAGAATTAAGGAGGGAAATAAGAAAGATTACTTGGAGGTGGGAGAGAGCAAGGGGGTTGGATTGCAGGATAGTGTAAATTATGTGTTCTCTTGAGGGTGGTCACACTTTAGAAGGAGGGTTCTGGAAAGAGGCATTTCAAATGTGTATTAACCTGGATGCACAGAAGCAATGGGCAGGGCTCGTTTAAGGCAAAGATAAGCCTTTTACCTAAGAAGTTATATGCCTAGGGTGTGACTACTCACCTCGACCTACCCAGTTAGGAATTTATGATCAAATCACCCTGTGAAGTTACTTTCCTCAGAACCTGTTTTTCGAACCTCTTTTTCATCTACATTGGATATCCAAGCTCTTGATGCCCCAAGGTACCTGGACCCTGTTGATTTACTTAAACGGAGGTTACTAGACAAGTGCTTAAAACTGTGGCCCCAAATTTATCTTCTTCCCTGGCCATACTTTGCGCTCAGGGGTGACCAGACACCCTGCTGCAATAAAGGTCATAGCACTGGTAGAAGGCTGCTCAGTGGGAGCTAAGCGATGTCTCAGACAGACGACTAACTCAGAAAGGGGAAAGGCTGAGGAAGGTAAATCTATAAGATTTATAATCTAAGAACCTTAAACCTGGAAAGATCTTGCAAATCTTCTAATCTAACTCTCCTGTTTTGTGGGTAAAGAAATAGATCCAGACGCATGACTTAACCAAGCCCAGAAAGCAAGTCAGTGGTAGAACTGAGATGCCAATCAAGTCTCCTGGTTCCCGGCCAAGGGAATTATAACTATCATATCAAATGGCTCTTTCCCCAGTGCCAAGTTGCCTCCTCACGTGGGTTCAGCTATCACACGTTCCAATCCTCTCTTTGACCCTGCACTTGATTGTCTTAGGTGTTAGCAGGGCCCCACTGCTCCCAACTCATTGTTTATTGAGGCCTAATAAAACTTGGGTGCAGCATCATGGAGAGTTGAGGCTTCTCGTGTGCAGGCTGTTTGACTTGCACGTAGTGATGTACACACTGTCGAGTCAGCATTATTCTGTTTTATGGTATGTCTCGGGGTGAAAGATTAATCCAAGACAGGAAATGAAGGATGCAGTGGCCCAGCCTTTGTGCCTAAAACAGGCCTCATTCTGAGACTCTCAAGCTAAGGGCAAGATTGAGTGCAGCCTTCACCGTCCCTTGCTTGAGAGAGGGCTCTTTGGGGTTAGAGGTGAGCCATCCCATCACTGTGTTGAAGCATGTGAACCAGACGGAAGCCATTCACTTTTTTTCCTTAGGGCTCCATTTGGCTCAGCATTTCCTACAGAGCTCAGGGAAATGCTTCTTGAGCTCTTCCCATGGGGCAGGTACTGGGTTTACATATTTTGCCTCATTCGTTTCTCGCGGCAGCCCTCTGAGAGGTGGACATAGCTATTTATTGTACTGAGGAGAAAACTGAAGCAGATGCAGGCCAAATAACTTGTCCATGTCCCACAAGATGCAGGGCATCTGACTTCCAAGCCTTTTCTCGTGCCACATTTCACACAGAGAAGGGAGAGCTGGGCCTAAGTGGGCCGGGTATTGATGAAGGCATTATTGATTAAGCCAGGCCCTGGGCTTGGCTCTGGGGATGCAAAAGTGAACAAGTTCTAGTTCCTGAGTTCCTTTATTCCCAGGAGTTTGTGGCCTGGCCTGGCTGCAGGACGGACGTGTGCAGAGTCACAGTCATTGTTCTAAGCATTGTCATAGGGAGACACAGCAAGTGCTCTGGAAGCAGGGAACACTGCACCAAGCAGGTGCTGTGGTGCTCGGGTATTGAAGGATTAATAGGAGACTGCTAAGCAGAGAAGGAAGCAGAGGGTTTGTCAAGTAAAAGACACGGTGGTACGAAAAGGCTCGTTTAGGCATTTGAAAGGAAGGAGGGGTTATGTGCGTGTTTTCCTCTCAGCAGAGGGTAGAAGAAGTGGAACATTCATCAGTTGAGAGAGAAGCTGCGGCAGGAGGAAGGGGGATTTGGAACCTGACTGTCAAAGGCTTCGTAAAACGCTAATTATGCGACAGTCTTTGAAAGAAACATCAGTAGAGACCAGCAAAGATTCTCCGGATAGAATTCTCCAGGCACCTGAAGTACCTTTCCCTGTAGAAATGTGGGTGGGGCTCGTTTTCAGACAGTTCGTGTTCATTGTCTACTTTTTGCGCCTTGTGTACCAGTAAAAGTGTTTATTGATGGGGACAAGGCATCAGGGTGGGACAGACCGCATTGCCAGTTCATATTTAAAATGTCTCAGATTCCTCTTGCCAAATAAGCTGATAGCAAACACCCTTGTGAGTTCATGTGCAGACTGTTCCTCCAGGGAGAGTTTTGTGTTCCAGACAGGGACACACAATAATTCTGTAGAAGCCAAGGGTGTGGGGTAAGAAGGCTACTTAAAAATAAAGACCAATGAGAAAACAGCTGTTTTTAAGGATATTTGCAAGGCAAAAATATCGAGGTCGTAGGTTATTTGCCACAAGGATAAGCCAGAATCTTTAAAAATATCAAGTGTTTAGAGGGGGGAAAGTAATGAAGAAAGAGAGAGAGCCCCCCGCCCCCACCCCAGAACTTTTGTCTTTCTCCTTTGGAATGACTTCCTTGCTGAAAACTGCCCCAGGAAATCAGTTTTGGAAACAGCTTTGAGCTCGACTTATCTTTCCTGAAGAGGAGGAGAACAAAAACCAGGAGAGTGGTTTAGAATCAAGGGTTTTCTTGGTCTCGTATCACAGTCCATCTCTCGTAGCCCCTGAGTTTTATTTCTTTATGAGAGATAAAGAGAAAGAAAAAGAGAAAATCCTTTTTGGGACAGCTCCTGTTTATTTTCATGAATGTGTTTTTCAGACTATTAGTCCAAACACCTGGAGGACAGTCCAGCATCTTCATTCAGCCAACACAAATTTATTACATAGGGATGGTGGGAGTCTGTCTCCCTAACCTCCACAGAAAATTCACCAGCTTGGTCACACCTTCTACCATCCTCTCCTCTGGGGCTGCAGTCTGTTGGGGGTTTGGGTCAGTTTTGACTCTCTGAATGGGGAAACAGAAAGACAGTCACTGGTCTTGGAGTGCTTGTTCAAGCATCTCTGGGCAGGAACATGGCCTTTGAGTGTCACCTGGAGAAGTAGGCATCCTCGTCCTCAGACCTCTGCTGCCCTCCCACACAGTGCCAGCCTCATGACCGTTACCCACAGGCAATGCGGCAGGACTGTCCACCCCCGGTGCTTGTGCACCAGTCCTGGAATGTGAAGTGCAACCTGTCAAGCCAACAGTCTCCTCAGAAATGAGTTCAGCAGCTGAGTGTATTTTAGGTACCGGTTCTCCCATGTCTTATCAGAGAGGCTTTTCTGTATTTACTGTCTGGAATTTTAATTGGTTTCATAGAGCTTTGGGGAAAGTAGTTCCAGGAGACTTCGGTTCCTCTGCACAATAAAGAAGTGACCCAAACTGTCTTTCTTTTTCTCTCACTTCTGTTCAGACCTCTGAACTACCTCCAGGTATCAACATATTCGGCATAGATCCCCTCCGGCAGGTCGTGGTGAAGTGAAATATGCTTTCTCAGAGCTGTGTCGCTTAGTCTCTGGCCTGGTCACTTCCAAGTTGTATCTGATAACTGTTAAGCTGTGTTCATTTAGCACATGACACATGGTAATCAGTATCTGGGGGATGAATATATGAACAAATAAATAACCTGCAAGCAAATCCTTCCATTTTACAGCAAAAGCAAATGGAAGTGAACAAGTCTCAGGCTGAGCTGCCTGCAAGCTGTCCAGCACCTAACATGCACCCCAGGAAAGACCCCTCTGGCTCTTGGTGCAAAGGGAGTTGCAGACCTCCCATATCTGGGGCTGGGGCCTGGAGGGAGGGCCATAGGATCTATGATCCACATCCAGAAATTCTCCTCATCAAGACTTTGGGTCCTGGTTGGGGGCTTTAAAGAAATATACAAACAAACAAACAAATAACAATAACATCAGCAAACTGCTGGGAATGTTGCCCCAGCAAAAGCAGGGTAGAGTTCATTCTGCTGTCCCTCTCAGCTTGCCCCACCCACCCCCTCTTGGCTGAGTGTCCCATGCTTGGACGTACCTCCCGGGAACCTCCAGATGGTTGTCCTTGCTTTGCCATGTCACTTCTCGGTAGCGTAGGGGATTTTATATCGAAATCATAGATCCTGGCTTCTTGGGTATGTCGACACAATGGTAGGCTTTGAACAGCCCATGACGCTTTTCTGAGTCAGGCAGGGTTTACCTGCTCATGCAGGTGCATACACCTGCTCATAAAGGCAGTTTACACACTCTTGGGTGGAGGCTGGATTGAAGGGCATGGCCGGCTGGACTGCTGGCTGGATGGGGGTCCTTTAATAGAGGGAATGGATAAGCATCACCCCTTCTCCTGCCCCGGGGACCTCCACACAGAGGCCATCTGACTGCTGAGATCCAGAGAGGTATTTCTTACATTGCTAATAACATTAAACAACAATGACATATAAACAACAAAGCCTGTGTAATTGCATGTTGGGGAACTAATCCTGAAATTAAAGGTCTATAATTCAAAGGAAAATTTAGAAGTCTTAAGTAAACTCTAGAGTGGTACAACATAAGTTGTTCCATCCCTCATGAAACAGGTTTTCACTAATAAACATTCATTCAACCAACTCGTATTAACTACCTACTAGGAGCAGACATCACACTGGCACTGAAATTATAAAGAAAAAATCAGTAGATGACTTGTTAATGGGTAAATTAGTAAAAAAGGGACATAGTTCATAAAGTGGAATTATTTGAATTTTAAATATTGATTAAATACCAAATGGTCATGCAGAACTGAGCTGAGTACGCCAGGAAATAGAAAGAAACAAAAGACACTAGGCTTTCCCTCAAGAAGTTTACATATTAGTTGTCCAGACAAGATTGATGCACAAAAAATGGCTTGAGTTTGAGGCTAAATGAAGTGTCAAATAGTGTGATCTATGCTCTGTATGACTTCAGTGTTATAACTCTTGGTCTCCCTAGCAGATGCCAGTTTCTCAGAACCTGGGGAGACAGTGCTTGTTCACCTGGTACATACAGTGCCACACAAGATCCTGGGCCCAATGTAGGTCCTCAGTAAATAGAATGAATGGATTGAATGTGACTAGTGATCCCCAAATCTAGTCCACGGAATTCCCCCTCAGACCTCAGGCTGCAGAGATGCTCTTTGGGAGTGGGCCCAGGATGCGGACATTTTGGACAATTCCTGGTTCTGCTGTAGAGCCAGATTTGGTGACCCCTGGCATAGACCCCAGGAGTTATGAAGGATACATGGGGAAAAAAAAATATCACTAAGGGCTGGGGAAGCTTTGTATCTGAAAACTCCAGCTCATTCCCTAAGAGGCAGCTCTAGTGCCACTTCTTTTACGAGCTTTTCTCCTGGATGTCAGTCATATCGTCTCCTGTCTCCATGCCCACACATCTTGGTACCCACCTCTACTGCAGCTCTTATCAAAAATTGTTAGTTTGAATTTGATTGCTTGAATAGACTGTGAGCTCATATGTGAGACAGCACATAGTAGGTCTTCATGTAGTACTATGGGGCCTGACTTTGCTTCAGAGGATGGGTAAGATTAGAGCAGGGTGGGAGGAGGAAGGCAAAGCTCGGACATAAAGGATTAGAGGGGCAGCCCCAGGGGAGCCGTGATATCTTGGGGAATTGAACCTAGCAAGGAAACGAGCGCTGGGTTGGGGGTACGATGAGCCCAGTTAAGGAGCCTGGACTCATACTGCGGGGCGTAGGCATCCCTGAGGGCTTTGTGAGCAGGAAGGACATAGCGCCCAAGAGGTGGGAAGGGGAGGATGCAAGACTAGTAAGGAGGCTCCTGCAGTAATTCTGGTGGTGTTTAGACACAGAGGGCAGTCACAATGCAAGCCACCACATAGCCTGAATTTCGTGCTATTCTTGAATAGATTATTGAACATCTACCATTGCCAGAGGCACAGATGCCAGGCGCTGGGACATGCAACCTCTGGCATCAGAGAGCTCATAGTCTGGTGGGGCAGGCAGACCCACAAGTAGATAAAACCAATAGTATGTATGAAACTACCATCGGATGCTCCGCAGGGTATGGCGTGAACAAAGGAGGTGAAGGGAGGCCAAGGTGTGGCTTCAAAGAAGGACAGTGCAGCCACAAGTACTGCCTAGCCAGGCGTCATTGCACTTCATCCTCATGTAACCCAGGGGGTCAGAACTGTTATTATCCCCATTTTATGGATGAAGAAACTGAGGTTCAAAGAGGTTAGGCAACTCATCCAGGCTCACACACCGAATAAGTAGCAGGTGAGGTTTGCAACCAGACTGCCTGACTCTAGAAGCCAAACTGGAACCCCTGACACCTACTGCCTTTGATGTTCAGTTCTAAAGCTGACTGGACATCTAGATGGAGGGACCCATGTAAGCAAAGGCACAGGGAGGGAGGCATGAAAGAGTTCAGTTTATCAGGGAGCAGAAGCTGGCTCAGTAAGTCTATAGCAGGAGGGGTTGGGGAAGTGATGGGAAGGCAGGCTGGAGAGCCGGCAAGGGGAGAATGTGGTGGGTATTGTTTGCTTTACCAAGATGTTTGGACTTAACCCTGCAGATTGTCAGGGAGCCGTTGAAGGATTTGAAATAGAAGTGGAACCTGACCAAGTATGCATTTTCGATATGAAGGTTTCTCTGGCAGCAGTTTGAGAAATAGGCTGGTGGATTGGAGGGAGGTGATCTGGAAGCAGAGAAGGCATTTATGAGGGATTCTGAGAGTTGCAGGTAAGAGCAGGAAGGAAGGACAGGACAGGAGGCAGTAGATGGGGCTATGTGAGGACTTGGTCACTGGCTGGCTCTGTGAGATGAGGGCAAAGGGGGCAGAGAAGATGACTCCAAGGGTTTGGTCACTGAGGTTGGGGCTGAGGGGGAAGAACAGGTGCGGGTGAAAGGTAAGTTCACTGCGTGTGAGTTCTGTAAGAGTTGGTATGTAACTGCAGTTGCCTAAGGACCTGTAGTGCGGCAGGGGGATCTACATCAGAGGGGTAGCTTGGTGGGCCGTCAGGGTGTAGATACTTGTTGCACTTTGGAGTATTTAGGTCCTTGAGAGTGAGAAGAAAGTGAGAAGAACCTTGGGACTCAGCAAAAGTTCAGGAGCAGGTAGAGAGAGACAAGTTTGCCAGGATTGAGAATGGGCAGAGGCTGCGAGTGAGATAAGGTTCCATACGTGACGGCTGGATTTAGCAGCAGAGAGAGTTGGTGGTGACCTTGGGCATGCTGCCGGGGTGCGCTATGTGTGTGAGTGGAAGTGAGATTGTGGTGGCTTGAAGGGTAAGTGGAGGTGAGAAAGTGGATGTTGCCAGGCTAGACTCTTCTGTTGGGAACCTAGGCTGCGAAGCGAAGGAAAGAGAGTGCGTTTTGTTTTCTCCAGTAAAAGCAAATATGGATCTAACTGGGGTTGAATTTGTGCACATTTTTGAGAATGGCGTCACATTGGTAAATTCACAAATTAGGAAAAAAATAGTCTTTTTTTTTGGTCAGGCAGTGAATCCTCGCCCCTCCATTTTTTTTTTTTATTTGAAAAATGACATCACTTGGCACAATTCTTCAAAATGGAGGGCCTTTGGAGGACAGATTCCATGAGACAGAGCTGGGCTGTGAGCTCCGCAGGTTCATCCACTCCATGGCGTCCCAGCTCCTGAGCACAGTGCTGTGTGCAGAGCCAGCAGACGTCATCGAGAGTCCTATTCAAGCTCACTTTGCCATGACTTCTGTGCCTCCTCTCCAGCATCTCTCTCTCTCCTCCAAACTAGTTGCTAGGATTCAAGTCTCTGAGGCCTAATTTCAGCAAGTCAGGAGATGTAATGCCATCCCAATACAGAGGTTCACCTGGGGAGTGACTTTAAGGGCACGCTGGGCAAAGACTTTGGTGGCAATAAGCTTTTAGCTGTCCCACGTCAGCATAAAGTAGACAAGAAGAGAATGAGCCACCTGCCATCTACATGAAAATAAACCAGTTTCTGCCTTGGTTTGGGTTGCGATGCCTTGGGGTGTTGGGAGTTGTCCCTAGGGCATTGCACCGGAACGATACTTAATGACACATCTGCAAGCCCGTGCCATAAGAGGTGCCTTCATTTCATTCTCACAGGGACTCCTTGTTTGTGCCTTGCTCAGGGAGTGCACAGGGACTCAAGGCCACACCTCTCCACCCCACCACATGGGCTTCCAGGGACTCAGCTGAGGGATCAGGGGGCTATTGAAACCTAGTAAATACACTAGCCTACCTGCCCTAGTCTCCTGTCTTATTCCATTTTCAAATAGGGAAGGGACGTGTTTATTCAACATAGGGTATGTGCGTGTGTGAGGCGCTCAAGTAGCAGGGTGAGCAGGCTTATTTCTGGAAGTCAAGCAACTTTTCCAG
This sequence comes from Eonycteris spelaea, assembly GCA_003508835.1. NCBI lineage: Eukaryota > Metazoa > Chordata > Mammalia > Chiroptera > Pteropodidae > Eonycteris > Eonycteris spelaea. The sequence goes on from PUFA01000113.1 coordinate 4,039,788, forward strand.
GATCAAGGTCCTAATGGAAGGGAAGATACAACATGACAACCGGTTGTTTGGCCCACAACAGTGGTAGGAGTGAGAGGGATGTTAATTCTTGCACAACCAGCCTTCTTATTGAGAGGGAGCACTTGCTGAAACAGGCCAAATTTGACATACCCACCGTGTTATGGTTTACCGACTATATTAGTGAGGTGATGTTTCCTGCCTAGCAGACAAACCCTCAATCCTCAGTGACTTCACATACTTTATTTCTCATATTTATAAAGTCCAAATATTCTTGGGCTTTCTTCCAAGGGGGCTTCCAGGGGGTCCGGCTCCTTTCTTTCTTCTCATGGCTTTGCCACCTTCAGCATATGGTTTCCAGGCTGCGGTGCTCTGCAGGAGTGGAAAGCGCATGGAGGGTCCCCGGGGGAGGCTCTTATGGTTGGTCCTGGAAGCGGCACAGCGTCCGCTCCCATTCCGTTACCTAGAGCCTGGCCGTGTGGGATCACGCAGCTGCAAGGAGGTGCCCAAGAGGAACGTGCCATGCGCCGGTGGTCAGCTAGCCTGTCTCTGCCATTCCCACCAAAGCCTGAAAGTCACCCCTCAGCTGAGTGTTATGGGCATGTTAGCCGCTGTCCTCATCCTGATATCGCATGGAGATCTGAGGACTCCAGATCCTAGCATTTTGGAGTGTAATGAAAGAAAGAGGAGCGCCACGATTTAAAGGGTCTAGGCCAGAGACCATGTCCCTGATTTGGCGAGCAAGGCAGTACTTATATGCCTCTTTCCACTTTTGGGGGAGCAGTATAGGTATTGTGGTTTAGCATGTGGTCCCTGAACTCTGGCTATAGGGCTTCAAGTCACAAGTTTATCATTTCTGGCTATGTGGCCTTGAGCAAGTTGTTAACTTGAAGAATGAGAGTAATGATAGTATCTAACAATGCCTTGGTTTGTTACTATGATTAACTTATTTAGTAACATAAAGCTTTTTAACACATTGCTCGGAACTTCATAGATGCTCATAAAGTGCAATAATGTTTATGTTCCTTAGAGTTGAACATTCATTCATTCATTTAGCACCTAATATAGAGAGAGAGCCTTGTGCCAGGAACTGGGAGTAGGAAAACAAAAAATTAATTTCAACACAGAAGAACTTACTGTATTTGAGGTAAGTCAGGATACTGTGGGAAGGATCCAACCCATTTTGGGAAGGGGTTGGGGTTAAGGAGGTGGAGAGTATCTAGAGAATAGGCTTTGAAGCAAGACCAGCCATTAGTGAAGTGAAATTCAGTCACATTCATGTGCCATGGTTACCAACAGTAACTATGGTATATAATATGTTAGACTTACTGGGGTTTTTTTTATTATTATTTTTAATGAAGAAGCTTTTTGCCTTACAACATAATTCTCTTAACATCAAAAAGGATTCATACCCAGTGTTCCTGAAATTGATGTTAGTCAATGAAAAATATGCCAAGCCATGACTTTGAAGGACAGAAGTCTCAACTTATTACACAGCCACTGTTTCCACTCATCCAAACCTGATGACATGTCCAACAGATATGGGCTAATCTGGACTTGTCCTCCGAGAGCTTTCAGGGAATCTGTCCGCTGCGGAAGAATGCTCGCTGCTGTCAGGGAGCGGCGGTCTGCTCACAGCACTGGATGGGGACCATCGGCGCACAGGCGTGCTCTCCCCAGACAGTGGATGGTAGGCCCTGGGAGCGAGCACCAGGAGCCTTCCCTGGGGTGTTGAGGATTTCACAGGTGCCAAGGAGAGGGGGCGGCATCGGTGTGGGGCGCCTGGGACTGGCAGAACAAGAGATAAAAATTTGGAACTTGACAGGGCTGAGCTTTCACAGGCTTCCTGGGGTCAAATGAGATTTGGAAGAAGAACGAGAGAAGCCTAGATGACTAACAACAGCAACAAAAAAGTTAAAAACTATTTCATCGAGCCAAATAAAAAACAGCAAGAATCTTTCATTAGCCTAATGATTTATTATGCTTCTTATATTTTAATTCAAAAAGTATTTTAGAAAATTAACTTCATTGTTGATTGGGTTACAAATTGTGTACTCTGGCCTTGGACAGCTCCCACTGTTAGGTGGTGATGGTTATTCGTCGTATGCATTTTATTTATTTTTTTGTTTTGGGGAAATATACATAACATAAAATTTACTATTTTAAGCATTTTTAAGTCTAAAGTTCAGTAGCATTAAGTGCATTCACATTGTTGCGCAGCCATCACAACCATTCATCTCTAGAACTTTTTCATCATCCCAGATTCAAAGTCTGTACCCATTAAACAATAACTTCCCATTCTCCTCTTCTCCCTGGTTACCACCCATCTATTTTCTGTCTCTCTCTGAATTTGCTTGTTCTGGGCACCTTTCACCATAAGTTTTGAGTTAGGCTGGCCTTTTGAAATTGGAATTTAGAGTTCACAGTGATAAAGATGTGATAAGAGATGATTCAGGGCACATGCAGAATAGACTAAGGTTTTGTTGGTGAGATAAGCTCAATGTATTTGTTGATCACCTCCTGGCCCATAACCACCTTCTGGCCCATCTTCCCCATTTTCCAGCATGGCCCCCTAGAAAGAGGCCTGCCACCCTGGGCTTGAGGACCTGTGAACCAGAGAGCAGAGCAGCCTTGGGGGCTTCATCCCTGACCTGCTGGAAAGTAAGCAAATTCATTAAGTTAGCATATGTCAAGGCTTCTTGCAAGATGGCCCTTTGTTTTCTGGAGAAAAATAGCACCAAAGTGCGGTGGGACCACATGGGGCTGAGCACTTGTTAAACCTGAGGAAGATAAGAAATGCAGAAGCTCACCTACTATTGGCAAGACCCTCAGTCTAGTCAGGGAGAGAAGACTCCTGGACTTGGCATGTGTGTATAGGAGGGGATTATAAAAATTGTGCATGTTCCTGGTAGAAATTTTGGGAAATACAGAAAAGCATAAAGCTAAAAGTAAAAATCATCTGAAATACCATCCACACACATAACCACTGCTCACATTTGGCTCGTTTCATTCGCCTACAGATATTACTTTATGGACTTGGATCATATTGAGAACCTGAAATCATATCCTGCTCTTTTCACTCTGCATTAGAGCATAAGCATTTTTTCTGTGTATCAAATGTCTGTATAAACATTGTTCAAAGGAGTGCTTAAAACTTGATTGTTTGGTTGCATCATAACTCATGAAACCACACCCTGTTGTTGACATTTGTGAACTCTCGGAGCCTGAAAGAACTTCAGAGACTACAGACCTGAGCCCGTTTAATTTACCCAGTGGCTGTGGAACAGGAAGCCATGTTATTTCCATCGACACAGTTCATGTTGCCATGCTGATCGGTGGCTAAGAGTGTGTGGGTTTTGAAGTGAGATGGAACTGAGCATCCCAACTCCGTGGATATTGAGGTTACTGCCCTCTCTAAATCTGTCTTTTCTTTCCTCAAAAAAGGATGGTTAAATGAGATCGTGGATGTAAATGGTCTGGGACAGGGTCCTGCTCTCTGTGAGCAGTTGAGTGGTGTGGCTGTCGGTGTCCTCGTGAGGGCAGTGAGAAGGGCAAGTTCAGTCTCCTCATGCCCAGGCCAGAGTTCTGCCACCTCAAAGGCGTTGCTTCTCCAGAAGGTTCTTGAAGAGAGTCTTAGTGGTACAAATGGAGATGTGGAGCACTGGCCAGAAATCCTTATAGAAAAGTGTTTACAATATATTTGTGCACATGTCTGCACACAAGGCATATACACACACATAAGTGCATGCATATGTATGCACACACATGTACATACACACTGCATACATACATGCATATACACAGATTTTATATATACATGCATGCATATATGTGTATATACAAACATACGTAATAGTAACCACATATGGTAAACTTATACTTGCATTACAGGAAAGTGAGATGGGCAAGTTCTAGAATGACTTCTTTTTTCCCCAAGGCCTTTCCTACAGGTGAGAGAGAAGGGGAGGGAGGGAGGGAGGGAGAGAGAGACAATCACCTTACCTCACAGACTTGTCGTGAGGACTTCTTGGGAGAATTCAGGTGAAAGAGCTTAGCCTGGGCCTCTGATGGCATTGGCTTCCTTCCTGACAGTGACTGGTCAGCATACAGGTCTCTGATTCACTGAAATATTGAGGGTGGACGGTCATCTCAGAATCTGTTACTGTGAATGATTCCATAAGGAAATGGACAGAGGTGAGGAAGTGGGAATGTGTGAGGTCACTTTAAGCCAGAGCAGTGTGGTCATCTCTACTGAGAAAGAGTGAGGAAAGGGCTGCGGCCAGAAGGGCAAGGGCCAGATGATCCTGGGCCCTCAGTGGAGTAGCAGCATAGAAGACCAGGGCCTGCAGTACCTGGACTCTCTTTCCTGAGGTCCCCACCTGGGGCCACTAGACAGAGGGTGATGTCTGGGCCCTTGCTGCAGACTGGGGACCTGTTTGGGCTCTTGTAGTTAGTCTCGTGGATATTTCCATCAGCCTTTCCTTGTGGGGGCCCAGATGGTGTGTGGAAGAAGATTGCATGTCTGGGTTTAGCCCACATGGAAAGGCTTCGACTTCCTGTGGGTGACTCAAGGGCTAAAACCAGGAACTGAGAGGAACTGATAGAGACAGGATTGATCTCAGAGGCTCTCTCTAGTCAGAGGAGGCAAGGGTGGAACAGGCTTCCCCAGGAGGCAGTGTGCTCTCCATTTGGGGAGGTGACCAAGGGAAGGCTGGGGACCCCGGCTGGAAGGAGGTTATAAGGAGGACAAGGGGGCCCTCTTAGTCCCTTCCCAACTCTGGGAGTTAGCTCTTTTGGTTCAAGCTGGTTGCCACATGCCCTCGTAGGTGGAAAGCCAGGCATCCCTGGGCTGGTGAGAAGATGAGGTCTGCAGGCATTACCTGTAAACCAGGTTTTCTGCCCTGCTGGGCTCTGCAGAGATGCAGTGTGTGTGGAAGGCATTTCCCACGGCCGAGGCCCTGGCTGGCTCCAGGAGGCCACGGCTGAGGGTCTTCTGTGCCCAAGGTGCAGAGTTAGAGATTTGAGTCCCTCCCACCACTGTGAGTGCACGACGAACACCCCCATTCATTGATGAGGAAACCAGCCCTGCCCAGGGGCCTCTTGGTAAGATACACCTGGAAGATGGTAAGTTGGAATGGGGAACTTGGCAGTGTCAGTAGCAATAGTGTTTGATTTTTAGATTGCTTTACCTCGAAACATATCTGCGAGCCGTGAGGGTGGGGTTGAGGGCTGAGGTTTTCTCCTGGGCCAAACTGCTACTCTGTGGGAAGGTTCCTCCCCGTGTCCCTCCAGCCCTCAAGTTTTTAATAGAACTCCGCCATCCATCCATGGCCTGGTCGCACTGTTTGATGCTATTTGGCAGGTGATAAAGCCCCGGAAAGGCAGCAGGTGCGAGATTCCTAAACGTGAGTGCATTGCACTGGCAACTCTCCTGCCAGGAGGCTCCTCCTCTAATTTGAGAGGTACTCAGAGACTTTGCATAAACCTTGAACTTGTCTCCTAGATGCCATGGGCTGAGCCCATCGCCACTGCTGTCACCAACAATCTGAGGACCTGAGTTTTAATTTGTAGCAGGCAGAGGCAGGGCAAGGGAACTGCTTTGAGACTCCTGAAGTCCTATAGACCGAACCACAAATGAGGGACTCCAGTCGGCAAAAAAACAAATTGCTTCAAGACTATTCTTGGAAACTAAAGCATCACATCTTGTTTCTTCCCAGAAAATGCATAAACCTTTCATATTTCTGGGTAGTGGTTTTATTTATATTTCATATCAAACTCCAAAAAGGCAACAGCTGGGTGGTGGTTGACAGGGAAAATTTTAACAGAGCTATTACCCAGGATCTTCTGACTTAACTAATCCTCGACCTTCTCCTTTTGGGGAAGGAGAAGGGGACTCACCAAAAATAGCACACCCCAGTTTCTGGAAGAAAAGGCTTGAAGCTCAGACTCAGACTGAATCCTTCTAAGTCAGCCTTTCTAGTTCGTAACCAAACCACCTTGTACCATGTGAGTTTTCAGTTCGTTGCTCGAACTTCCTTCTATGGGGAACTGTAAATATGGGGAACTTAGAACTCAGCATTAAATGAGGTGTCCAAGGTGACACAACTAGGAAGTAGATTTGAACCCAGATCTGAACCGAAAGCCCAGAGCCTCAAAAGTCCATTATTCCGGAACCTGGGAAGCTAATCCCAGGGGTCGTAAATTATGTTCCTTTTTATCTCCCTTTTGGTTTGAGAAGATTTGGGCCGTTTGAAGAATAGTGTAAATGCTCGGTCTCATGTAGCCACCAAGTGCTGAATTTACCACCTACATGATTGAATTTAATCCTTACAATCCTAGGAAGTGAGTATTATTATCCCCATTTTACAGATGAGAACACCGGCTGAGATGGGTTAGATAACCTGCCAAGGGTCACAGGGCTAACAAACGCACGGGGCTAGATTCACGCCCAGGTGTGCCATGTTCTAAAACATTCCGATGTTCTCCTGTGAGGAAGCCTACCTTGCGTGGGTGTTAGAGTCATTTTTGCGGTCTTTGGCTTGTATTGGAAAGCTGACTTTAAAGGTTGAGACTAGACCCTTTAGATCAAGGGAGGCAGGCCTGAGCCTGGTACGGGCTGTGGGGTACAGTCCAAGGCAGCACTTATCGTCTCCTGTCTGGCTGTCTCCCTCCGCCTCCTTTATCTCACTGTAGATAAGAACTAGTTCCTGGAGCTCCCACGCCCACCCAGCGCCCTCAGCACCACCTTTGGCTCTTTCTACTGGAGCCCTGAGATTAAGTTATTCGTTTTTCTTTTGGGGGAGGAGGGGAGGCGACTGGGGTTGGGAAGAGACAGGTTCTTCCAGTTTGTAAATGTTTCTCTGGCAGTCAGGTCTGGCTCTATACCTCTAAACAGTTCACCATTTTAGACCGAGGAGTTGCAACTTGGAGAATTGATTTACAAAACTGTTTTCAAACTGGTGTGTTCCCCAGATACAAACCTGCCCCATGCGATGGATACAGTTTGCATTTCCACATCTACTCTGTGCCGCCGAGGGCCAGGCTCTGCTCTCACACGTGACTCTCCCTTCACAGCAACCCTGCAAGGTGCAGATTATCACCCGCTTCTCAAAAAAAAAAAAAAAAAGAAAGAAAGAAAAAAAAAAAAAAAAAGAAAAAGAAACTGAGGTTCAGGAGTTATGTGGCTTGTGTGAGGCCATATGGGAAGTGAGGAGCTGAGCTGAGCTTTGGACTTGGCCTCCAATAGCCCCAAAGCCTGTGTTTTTCTTTGTACCACCTGCTCATCCTCAAAAGGACTTCAGGATACTAGTTGAATTCAAGTAACTTTGTATTTTCAGTCAGCTACTGTAGCCTTTGTTCAATCCTGGGCAGAGAAGTGGTTCCAAAGATAAATACTGAGGATATTGATATGCTCTGGAAAACAAACAGGTCTTGCTGTCTATGCTTTCTGGGTAGCAATTCTTGCATGGGGCTAGGGGTGAGAGATGGGGTTTAAACACAGTAGGAGGCAGTGTTTTTTGTGAGCGATGCCACGGTGAGCACTGCGGACATTCAAGAAGCTAAGGGAGCATCTGTGAGGGACTCGATGACTTATCAGTGCCAGGCCAAGCTCAGAGACAGCCTTCCAAGTCTGTTGAATTTGTTGAGTTGCAGGGACCAGAGCAACCAGGTAAGTTCTCATGGAGGATGTGGCCTGGTGGAGGAATAGAACTTGGCTAGGCCTAGAACAGGGAATGTGCTGTTCTCCCTTCAGCCGACTGTAGTGCCAGGCACATTGGCAGTTGTCAGGGAAAGAGGGAAGGGAGGGGTCCTATACTGTGCCCCCTCACGCATCGGTATCTGGGTGTCTGGTGTCTGGAGAGCGTGTCTTCCCCCAGCAGGCTGCTCCTTATTGGCCAGCCAGGCTGCCATACAACGTTCACCTGGGAGCTTTTCCCCTTTGCTCTCCCAGCTGCTTTCCTCATAGTTACCCGGCAGCCCCTTAGCTGCCTCCTTCTCCAGTCCATCCTCTGCCAGCTCACATTCCCAAAGGACTTGTCTCAGCTGCTGCATTGTCTTCCGCACCCCACAGCCCACTGGAGAAACCAGGCCCCCTCCGCAATTTGCATACCCCCACACCTTGTCATGAGTCTTTAATTCCTGACACCGTGAATTTGCTGTCATTCTGCAGCTGTCCTGGCTCTTTCCAGACTCACGCCTTTGTATGGGGTTTCCTTTGCCTGAACATTCGTTTCCCAGTCTCCTAATGAAATCCACTTCGTTCTTAAAATTGTCACATTCTGTCATTTCCCTCTCATGGCACCTCTGGACTCCTTTAGACTCTGCTGTGCACTTCCTCCGAGCTTACATGCACTGTGTTCGTGTTCTGCAAGTGCTTTCCTGTTGTCTTGGAATCAACTCTTTATGGGTCAGGGTCTACCTTCCTTAGCAGGCCCCATCTCTGTATCTCCAGCACCTAGGGTGATGTGCTTCTCTTGCTAAGACACTAGTAATTGTTGCTGAATGGATTAGTAAAGGATTGAGAGAGGAGATAAACATTGGGCTCTGCTTTTAGTATTATAAAGCCAGTCCACAATCGAAATACACCCATGATAGTGTTCCCATCTGGAGAGTGGGAAGCCACCCAGCCTGAGGGCCTTGTCTGTGTGTTTGCTGACCCCCTCCTGCCCAACCTCGATGTGCTGTATCCTCTCATTTGCAGACCCTCGCCTTCCTGACGCTGCGCCAGCCCCAGCTTCTCCATGCTTGTCTTCTTGCACTAGCTTTGGATTTTGGAAAAATAGCTAGAGCTTTGGAAAATCAGCTCTAATTTTGTTTTTGTTCCTTTGAAACTTAAATGACTCTGCTAAGAAATGCCTGAGGTTAGAGTGGTGCAAAGGGAAAGGACGATGGCCAAAACCCAGGCAAGCTATTTTTGTGAGGTGAATGAACACCCATTGCCTTTTTCTTCCACCAGCCTAAGCACTTGTTCCAAATAGCTCACAGCTTGGGCTTACAAAGCACAGTCTCCTTTCATGTAGCAGGAGGAGACCCACGTGTCTCTGTCTTTCTCTATGTCTGATGGAGGTAGATGCTGTGCTTTCAGCAGATAACCAGGAATAGAAGTTTTAAGAAGTTGTTGTCTGTCGCCTATGTAGGGGAAGGACCTACCCTCTGGTACCAACAATGAAAAAAGACTGAAAGATTCGCGTCTAATGATAGGTGAGATGGTCACGAAACCTAGGGAGGCATGGGCTTGTTTTGTTGGTCTGTGTCCTAATATCATGTGGCTGGGTTACATTAGATTAGCCAATGAATTTGCAGCAAGAATTATAGGTTTTTAATGGTGCTAAATCTAGAGTGCTTTTCTGTTTTTTCTCTTTTTTTAGTTACTGTTTCTAGAAGCATCTGGCTCATAGCAAAATTGACCAAGTAATGTTGATATCAACCAGGATATAACTTTGAGCAATTTGTGGTTCTCTTTAGCCAGTAAGAGGAGTGGGGTATTGGGGAGGAAGAGATTGCCAGCAAGGTGGCATTGACAGGTTAGAATTGCACATTTTCTGTAGATTATTTGTGTTTAGTATTATGTATAGTATCTTAAAGGACTTTATTTTTCCCTGTTAGCCCCCATCCTCACCTCACCCTTGGAGCTCACCTCTGCTTCTGCCTATCTTTGCAGGTGTGACATTTCTCCAGGTACTTCATGGTGTCCTTCTCCATCTTCTCCACACATCTGCTCCACGTGGCTCCTGAAACATGGGGGAAAATGAGGATGAGAAGCAGACCCAGGCCGGGCAGGTTTTCGAGAACTTTGTCCAGGCGTCCACATGCAAAGGCACCCTCCAGGCCTTCAACATCCTCACGCGACACCTGGACCTAGACCCTCTGGACCACAGAAACTTTTATTCCAAGCTCAAGTCCAAGGTGACTACCTGGAAGGCCAAAGCCCTGTGGTACAAATTGGACAAGCGTGGATCCCACAAAGAATATAAGCGAGGGAAGTCGTGTATGAACACCAAGGTAAGGGAACCCCTGCGTGGACATCCGTTACCCTTGCTGAGAGGGGAGAGAGTTGTTGCCGTTTTGACAGTCTAAGGTTCTTAACAGTGGTAGGTACGTTTTGATGTCTTGCTCAGTTGGAAGTTTTCTTTGTATGTGCGCAGCTTATCCTGTGTGGGAGTTTCCATCTTAAGGCAGTGGTCTCAGCAATTCTCCTTGTGCCCTCTCCGAGACAGAGAAAAGAAAAGGCATGTTGATGTTATCCTGCTTCTGCGATTACTACTGCCACTACTACTTCTAGTAGTTACTATTTATTGACCAACTTCTGTGCACTATGCACTCACTCTATGTACATGGTTTCACTGAACTCCCACAGTAGTCCATTGGACCATTTTAGAGATACGAAAACTGAAAAGTCAGTTATCTCGCCCAAAGTCACAATTGGAAGACAGCCTTGGTCTGCCAGATCCCATGGTGAGGCATAAATTCCATAGCATTGTGTTCTCCTGGGAGCAAACATTTTAGAAAGGTCCCCTGGCTTTAATTGGCTATGATAGAGGTTTTTTGGTCCTTACTGCCTTTTCCTCCCTCTCTCTCTCTTCCTCTGCATTCTCCACCTCCCCACCCCCTTCCCCAGGATGAATTTTCTCTCATGATCACGCTTGTAGTTAACCCTCCACAAGCTGATTACTTCCCCCATTGTTTGGCCTTAGGCAACATCTGTGAACATGGATCTGACCAGCACATCACATCTCTGATGTCTCTGCAGTGCCCATCACTGAAGGGGGCAACTAGTAGTCAAGACTTCCCAGCTGGGCCTTGGGTGCTGTCAACCCTGGGCACTGGTCCAGGCTGTATGTTTAGGTTAAAATTGAGTGTGCTGTATTTAGACCTCACAGGAGATAGCTCGGCCAGAGCCCTTGGAATTCTAGTCGGTGCCAATCCCAGACAAGAGGATTGAACTCTCCATGGCGATCGGGACTGTTGTGTGTTTGTTTTGGTGATGAGGAGCTGTTGAGTACACCGTGGGATACGGCTGCTTTCTCTTGCCCCCAGGGGAGACAGCTGCCAAGCTTATTTGAGCCTGGGATGCACAATTGTATGGGGCATGGGAGGAGCATGGAGCATGCACCAGAGTGAAAGGGACCAGTCGCTTCAGTCTAGAGCGTACTAGCCATTCTGGCAGTGCCTGCCCATAACATGCCAAGCTTCAGCCTTACACAGAGGAGATGGAAGTGCTACAGAAAAAGAGGGAGAGAAAGGAGTGGTGCCAGTGTCCTAGGTGCCACCCCCACCCAGCACCTCGCTTCCTAGTTGTTGTAACTGTGGTTCATAGTTCACTGGGCAGCTCTTCAGACTGAGAGGAGAGGGACACTTTTAGCTTTAAAAGCATCGCCCTTCTAAGTAATTGCATAAGGTGGCTTTCTTTTAAAAGGGACCCATAGTAGTCATGCGGCTGAACTGCATGCAATATGTTTTCTCAGGGAAGGTTTTCAGGTCTTATTAGGAAATGCATTGCCCCAGACACTCAACAGCTTCTAGTTGCTGAGGAGACTCTTTTGGCAATCAGGAGACAGACCTTCAGAGGGAGTCAGCCAGCAGGGAGATGGGGTGGGGGCCTGACCACCATGTAAATGTCCTTCTTTCAAAAATCACTAGCTGGTTGCCTAGCCTGTTTGGCCAGCCCCTATTTTATAAAATTTGATGGCTTGAAATAGAAGAGACCTCACATCCTGTGGTTGGCAGGTCACCACTGGTGCCCGCGATACAAAGAGAAAGAACAAACGTCTTGAGCTAGTGGTGCTGACTGAATAAGAGTGACTCTTGCCCAGGATTTTTATGCCTTTCTTAGGAGGAGGAACAAAGACATTTTAAATGTGTGGTAGCCTAGCTCATAAAAACTAGCTGAAGAGTAAAAAATGCACTTGAAAATGCACTCTGAGTACAGTCATGCTGTGTTAGGCCACTTTAGCTGCTCAAACTAACCTAAAGGAAACAGAGTAATCAGTAACTTGTATAAACAGGAAGGTCTAGACACTCAGTCTACTCCATCCCCTCTCCCATCTCTCTCGTGGTTGTTTAGCTCTGTGTTAGCACTGTTCTTCTCTCCTGCAAGGAGATTTTCTCCATGTTGTTAGCCTCTAATTCACATCTTTATAGCTCTGTGACCCAAAAGGCTAGAATCTTTCTCTGGGGGGGGGGGGCAAACAAACCTCAGGGAATGGTTCCAGTAGGTTCACCTCTACGCCAGTTATTGTGGCCAAAGCCAGGGGAGCTAGCTACTGTCTTTGGTGCCCTTTTAAGCATCACATGATTGATGTGAGAGAGGAATAGGTCCCCAGGGACATGAAGGTGAGAACAGATAAACAACAGGTGTCTTCTACAGTGACTGTTTATTTGCATTCCACTTATGGTCCAGGCTCTTTCCATACTGGATTCACGTGGATGGTTAGTGCTCAGCTCTAAGAGCTCAGTGCTTATACTCCTTGAGTCTGTCAAGCAAAACACAGAATGTGGTCCTGCTCTTCCAACACCAGTAGACACTATCTTGCTCACGCCTCTCATTTGGGTGTAGTCATTTATGCTGCTGAGCATTAACCAAACAAGAAATGCTGGGCATTAGCATACACATGGCTGATCATTAATGCTATGCCATGGAACACAGGTGTATTTCCCAGGCACGTAGCCAAGCTTCTGGTTAGCCACAGGTAGGGTGAGAATGAACAAAATTCAGCCAAGGGCTCCCACCTTGTGCTGATGTGGACACATCTCAGCACCATCTGGAGTGGATCTGGGCCTCAGCATTGCATAAACATTTATCAACCCCTACTATGTGCTAAGCACTGTGCTGTTACCCAAAGAGAGAGAGAGAGAGAGAGAGAATGAAAATGAGAATGAATGTGTGTGTGGCTGTGCATCCATGTTGGTGGTGTTAGTGGGGACAGATTAATGACCAGAATCTGGAGAAAAAGGCCTCTGGTACAGGTGCTGGGGAACAAGGAGAAGGACCTGTAATGTCACTAGAGCAGTGACTTAGATGCCATTTGCACAACCTAACTTGAGGTAATTGTTTATTATTGATTATTATTTATGAAGGTTTTGTCAGGCACCTAATAATTCTTTCCTTGGGTGTGATCCGTTTGGGTAAGAATGGTGTGAACCAAGGATCAGTCTAGATTGACTCTCTCAGGACTGATATCGCCTCTGTATTAAGGTGGTAATAGGATCAAATGCTGCATCCAGTTGTGTAATGTTCCTGGGGAAAGCAACCCAGAAGAAAATGCAGTATGTAATTTGGTATGGGAGACCAGAATCACAAAATCATGGAGTCTGGTCATTTATTTTATAGGTACCTTTAATGCTAAAAGGTTTTGAGGGAATATGGTGTGCAGTCTCTGCATTTGACATGTGACGAACAGAGTCTCAGCAAGCTAAAGCTATTTCGCTGGAACTAGTGGGTGGCATTGCCAGGATTTGGGCTCCGTTTATATTCTTCTGTTCATTCATTCATTAGATATTTCCAAGTGTGTACACTCTTCTCTAGAAGTATGTGTGACTGGGGTAGTCTGGGAATGCTTCTTGGACAAGGAGGTATGATTTGGAGTTTGACAAATGAGTAGGAATTTGCCTCGTATTGCTGAGAGAAGAGTTAGAGGAAACACAAGGCAGAGAGAGATAATCTAGGAAGCGTGCGTTGCTTATGAAATGTGAATGTGGGAATTAGAGGGCGAGAACCAGAGAGAGCAGAATTAATGAATGGCAGGAGTAGGCCAGAAGGAAAGGCCTCCTGAGGCCAGGCTGGGAAGAGAGGATCCTACAGTCAAATAGAGAACCTGGAGGACTAGGACCTGGAGGACTATTGAGGATGAGCCCCAATTCCCAATCCAGGGTTCTCTCCATCACCCTCCGTGGAATGGCTCAGTAATTACAAATAACCAATTCAGGTCAGGAGGCATTCATACATCATTGCTATAAAAACGTGTGCAGGAAATGAGTCATGGACTTTTTTTCACCAGCAGAAATGAGGTTAGCCCGTATGATGAAGGCTCTTGCATTAACTTCTGAAAAGGAAATGTCAGTATTTCGAGAGCATCCAGCAGAGTCAGCCCACACCTTTTGCTCCAGAACGTGACCCTTGCCCATTTTTGCCTCTCCTGTGGCTCTCCAGTTGGGGATAGCCCAGCCCTGAAAATGCCTGGGCCCAACTCATTATGTGGTTCCCGAGCTGCACAGTGGGAGGCAGAGAGGTAGGGTGGGAGATTGGGAGGGGTGACGCTGGGGGCAGAAGGCTGCTATCTCCTGGCCTAGATAAGCCTATCTGACATTCCGGACCTCTGAAATCACCCACCACAGCCCCCAAAGCCAGGCTCTGCTGCACCGGCTGGGCCATGCCAAGCACCGCTTTGCCTAATATGGACAGTTGTAGACAAAACCAGTAGAGCAGAGGATGGTCTCTGGGGTGTGAAATTCTGTCCCAGTTGAACACAAAACTTGGCTGAACTCTGCATTTGTCCATTTTCCTGACAAAGGACTCCAGGCACTGCTACATCAGACGTGGTCAAGCGTAGATTGCCAATCAGGTTATGTTAATTTCTACACTGTTGCCACAACTCCACATGGAGTGTGTGGGGTTTGCATGAATTTGTGCATTGGATGTTATATATGAGCTTAAGTAAAATCAATTCCCAAAAATACTAAGCTGAGTTGAAAAAAACTCTTTTATTTTCTGTCTTCATAGGAAGTGGTTAATCTGGGTACACGGTAGTTCATTTCATAAATAAAGACCTCTTTTTCTTTTTAAGAAAAATAACTAGTTTTATTTAATTAAAAATGAAATGCATGTTCATGATTGAAAAATAATTCAAGCAGGGCACAAAATATACTGTGAAAAGAAATGTGTTTTCTTCAGGCCCACTCGTCCCCTCCCTGGAGGCCACCACTGTCCCATTGCCTGTGTGCCTTTCCTGAAAGTTTCTACATGTGTATACGTGTGTGTGCACACACATATGCATGTAGATGTGTGCATCCCCTATATTTCTAATGGAATTCTTTTTACATATTTATTGTTTACCTAGCTCTTTTCACTTGAAAACATGTTTTGTATAGATTGTTTTGTATCAGTACCTGGGACTCTAACCCTTTTATTATTTTCACAGCTTTTAATGGCTTCCCATTTTGTGGCTAAATCACATTTCATTACCTACTTAGATTGTTTCCAGTCTATCGCTATTTTCAAGTGCTACAGTGTACTTCCTCGTACATACTTTGTATGTGCATAAAAGCATAGCTATGGGATAGGTTGTGAGAATATTGGAGATGGATATGTGGATTGCACTGACAATATTATAGACATAGTCAAATTCTCCTCCCTGGGGATTCTTCCAGGGGACACTCCCACCAATAGTGCTGGAGAAGACTAAGAAGAGTCCTTTAAAAGGGAGCTACTGGGGCGGGATGCTGGCTATTCGGATTTGGTTGGCCTTGCTGAGAAGGCATTGGGAAGGACATCCACTGAGGCCTGGAAAAGGGGCTGGATGACCTTGAATGGGGCCACCGAGTGAAGAGCAGTCTGGAGGAATATGGTAGGGATTCACTGCCACCCCTGTAACAACCACAGTCACAGTGTCATTAGTGTTACCACCCAACATTTGTGTAGTGCTTTATAGTTGAACAAATGATTGCCTCTACATGGTTTCATTAAGAAGTTTGCTTTATCAGTGAAGGTGAATGTTCGTTGAAAGAAAAAAAAATACAAGTGTATACTTTCCTCTTTAAAATTTCCTCAAAGAATGGGAGATTTTAGAACCCTGGCCCAGGGAGGATCTGTACTGTTACTGCTGAACAGGGACCCCTTCCTGACCTAGCTAAATTGTTCTCTTTATGATTGAGTTTAGCAAGCGTCACCTCCTTCAGGGAGTCCTTCTGATCTCTTCTCTACGTTTCCCTTCTTTACCTTTTCCTGGTCTGGGTTTGGTGCTCCAGGTGGGCTCCCAGATTCTTGTCCTAACAGATCTCGCTGATCAGTGTCCCTCATTGATTGCCTTTTTCTTCCTTTTCCCTCCTCCTCTTTTTTCCTTCCTTCCTTCCTTCCTTCCTTCCTTCCTTCCTTCCTTCCTTCCTTCCTTTCCTTCCTTCCTTCCTTCCTTCCTTCCTTCCTTCCCTTCCTTCCCTTCCTTCCTTCTTCCCTTCCTTCCCTTCCTTCCCTTCCTTCCCTTCCTTCCCTTTCACTCCTTTCGCTCCTTTTCTTTCACCTTTTTCATACCCACTGTGAGCAACCTAAGGACAGGGACTATGCCTGGCTCATCACTGCGTCTCAAGTACCCAGCACAGGGCTTGGCATAGGGCTGCTGTTCAGGGACTAGACAAATGAACTCTGAAACTCAAGAGGTTTCTTTCTGAAGCTGTGTAAATAGTGTACTATTTAATATATATTGTTCTTTCTGGAGCGGTACTGTGAGTCCTGATATTTCCAAGCCTTGATCTCGGTTTGCAGAAGCTAGTTGCAGCCAATCCCTTTATTTCTTTATTTAAGCATCTGTCTGTCCAAATTTGCAACAGAGTATTGCTCTCTGAGCATCCTTTCCTGTGGTGTGGGGTTGATGACCACAGCCCTGTCTGGACCTTGACTAGCATCCGGCTACTTGTAGAGCTTACAAGGGGGACAGGGAAAGTAGCCAATAGGCCTGGGAGGCTGAAGGGCTGGGCCTTCTTTTTCTTGGAGAAAAAAAGAAAATCCTCTTATAGTTCTTGGCCCACCCGGGTTGCACAAAGCCTTAGGGAACCTCTGGCTAAGATTATCCAAATAATCTCAGCCAGAGATTGTGTACCACGAGGCAGGGCAAAAGGAAACCATGAAGCCATTTCATGCTCTGCTTCCCAGACTGGGAGGGATCCCCTGGCTGCCCTCATTTTAGCTCACCCGAGATTTTTGCTCTGTTTTTCTTTTTTCTTCTTTTTTTTTTTTTTCATGATAAAAAGTATCTTGGAGCTCAGTATATTCCATGACAGAGAATTTTCCCAGTTAGTGTTAATATATCTGTCTACTTCCTACGCAGCTGGATGGGGCGCCAGGCTAAGTTCAACCCCCCGCCACAGGTCAGGTTCTGAGCGGTTCACTGGGCCCACCCTCAGGTTGTTCTCCCCTCTGAGTCCGTAAGGACTGCACTCAGCTGCAAGTAACTGATACCCGACTGCAGAGACTTCAATAAATAGGGGCTTATCTTTTAATCAGATGTCAGGAGAGAGATGGTGGCTGGAGGTTCGGTGGTTCTATTCTCTGCAATTCTCGAGGCCAGTGCTGTCCAATAAAAATGCAATGCAAGCCACATATGTAATTTAAAATTTTCTAGCAGTTACATTTTAAAAGCACAAAGAAATGGTGAAGTTAATTTTCATAACATATTTTATTTAACCAAATAGATCCACGATACTATCATTTCAACATGCAATAATATAAAAATTATTATTGAGATATTTTACCTTTTTTTTTTGTATTAAGTCTCTGAAATTCTGTGTTTTATAGCTCGTCTCACTTCAAACTAGCCACATTTCAAATGCTCAAATAGCGCGGCTCTAGGCTTCCCTCATACTTGTCACTTTCTTGTCACAAGATGACAGCCATTACATCTGCTTTAGAGGCAGGAGAAGGTAGAAGGGGCCGCTCTAGCTGCATACATTACCTTATCACATAGGCAGGAGTGTTCTCAGGAACCATTAAAATGTTGGCTCCAAGGGGGCAGGACGTTTTGTCTGCCTAGTCTCTGCTGATCCCAGCTCTTAGGATAAAGTCTGATGCATAGTAGGTATTCCTACAAGGCTGAGTTCTTCAAGAGCAGTTGCGTAGAAGGTGTTTGTAGTGTAAGATGTTCATTAGCAATCAACACCAGTGAAAGGAACAGGGGAGAAAGCAGGACTGGGCAAAAGAAGGCAAACTGTGTGTGAGAAAACCAAATGCCTTCAGGGTCAAGCAATTGGATTTTTTCCTTCTCAGCCTTTCAGCAAATGAGTTGTTGTAAGAGACAAGGGTGGGAGGCCTTACAACCTCAGGTGATGTGGAAGGGTCAACTAGGAGCTCCCAGCTCTCTGTAGAAGATGTTTAACATATATACCAGTAAAAATATTGTACAATTTAACATACACAGTTAAAGAAGTATGTAATTCAGAGGAGGAAGTTGTAAAATATAATAGTATTTACATGTATTTTTGACGTACTATATAAAACATTATATTACATACAAAGTGACTCACCTTAAACTTCCGTGCAGCTTCTTAGAAAGAAAAACATGTTCTAACTGCAGAACCTGCTCAGAGCCTTCAGCTGTATGAAACGTATTCTGCTGCCACCTGCCATGCCCCGCACATCCTCGTACTATAAGAGATGTATAAACAGTATAGCAAGTTGTCACCAAAGGTCTGTCCATGGGAATGAAGCAGTGCCAAGATGTTTATGCTTGGATTCTTTTCCTAAGGAGAGCTGTCTAAGCCTGAGGAACGGACCTGGGACAATTCCTTTATGTCCAAATCTGCAGAGGAAGTCGGGGAAGTTTCCTTTAGCCCTTCACCCAAGGAGCTGGCAGGCTGGTATTTACTGTACAGCTGTTTATTGCTCTATCTAGCTGTAAGGAAGTAAGCACTTCCATTTACTCTTCTTACGTTTGTGTTCCTGATATGGTTTTTTTATTGTTGTAAAAATTACATATATCTGTAACATAGCACTTGCCATTTTTAGCATATAATTCAGTGAAATTAATTGCATTAAGTATTGCACAACCATCAACATTTTCTCTCTGCAAAATTTTTATTGACCTAAACAGAACTTCTGTTCCCAGTATTTCCCCATTCTCCCCTCTCCCTAGAACCCGCTAACTTCCAGATCTCCATTTTGTTTCTATAAGTTTTCCTATTCTAGATATTTTCTATAAGTAGAATCACTTAGCAAGATGTTTTCAAGATTAATCAAAGTGGCAGCATGTATCAGAACCTCATTCCTTTCTTTTTTTTCAATTTTAATATATTTTATTTTCTCCAATATATCTGAAATATTATCATTTCAATGTGTAATCACTGTAAAAGTCATTTATGGGACATTTTACATTTTTGTAGTAGGCCTCAGAAATCTGGAGTATATTTTACTCTATTAGCACATCTTAATTTGGATGCTAAACTTTAATAAATACTAAATCTGTTTTTAGATTTCATAAAATTTACAGTTGGAAAAGTAGATTTACATATCCGAGTTATTCTGATCAGACTTAAAAGTTTTCCAATAACCAAATCAAGTACAGGTTTTTAAGAACTGTGGTAAAATACACATGACATAGAATTTACCATTTTAATCATCTTTAAGTGTACAGTTCAGTGGCATTAAGTACATTCGCATTGTCATACAATCTCCACACCAAGCATCTCTCAAACTTTTTCATCATTCCAAACTGAAACATCACAAACTGTACCCATTAAATAATTCCTCATCTCTCCTTCTGCCAGCCCCTGGCAAGCACCATTCTATCCTCTGTCTCTATGAATTTGACTCCAGGGACCTTATATAAATAGAATCAGACAGTATTTTTCCTTTTGTGATTGGCTTCTCACTTAGTATAATGCCTTCAAGGTTCATCTGTGTTGTAGCATGGACCAAAATTATCTTATCTATATATGTGTGTGTGTGTATATATATACATATATGTGTGTGTATATATATACATATGAGTGTGTATACATACACACACACACACACATTTTGTTTATCCATTTATCTGTTGATGGACACTCGGTTGTTTCTGCCTTTTGGCTATTGTGAATAATACTGCTGTGATCACCGTCTACAAGTATAAGTTCAGGTTCCTGTTTATAATTCTTTTGGGTATATACCTAGGAGTAGAATTGCTGAGTCATGTGGTAATTATGTGTTTAACTTTTCGAGGAACCACCATACTGTTTCACTTACTCTTAATTTTTAAATTGCCATCCCTGAGCTCAATTTTTTACAATTATTAATTCATTCAAGAAATCATTTTGAGTGTCTACTACATGCCAGGAATACAGCAGTAAAGAAAACAGGCAAAATCCCTGCCCTCTTGGAGTTTACATTATTCTGAGTGAGAGACAGACAATAAACAGATGTGCCTGACCTACGTGTGTGAGCACATGTGCGAGTATCTGTGTGAGCTCACACATGCGTGTGGTTTGGTGGTGGTGGTAAGGTGGTAAGCGTTAGGGAGACTATAAAGCAAGGTGCGGAGATGTAGGTGCCCTGAGCAGAAGTGGGTTGCTGTTTTACATTGTGTATACTGAGAAGTCTTCTATATAAGGGGGTGACATTTGAGCGGAGACCTAAAGGAAATGAGGACATGAGCATGTAACTCGTAGAAGGAAGAGAGTTCTAGAGAAAGGAAACAATGGCAGGCACAGAGATGCCGGCAAGCAAGTGTGCTCAGTGTGACCTTGAACCAGCAAAGGAGCCTGACGTGGCTGGAAGGAGTCAGGCCAGGGGTGAGGTCGGGGGTGAGGTTGGTGGTAGGAGACAGGTCTAGGAAGGGAGTGGGCGACCCAGGTCTGCAGGCCTTGAAGCTATTGGAAGGACTTTTACTCTGAATGAGATGTAAAGTCACAGAGGCTTTTGAGTCAAGAGTCACATGATCTGACTGCCTCATGGGAGGAATTGCAAAATCACAGAGTTGAAAAAAGTAAAGGTAGACTAGCGTCTCTCCCACCTGGGAATAACAACCATATCAGGCCTAAGGAATTTATTGCATACTGCGCTTGTCATGTCTTAGAGGAGCTGATTGCTCTTTCCTCAAACCAGCAGACTCGGGACAGGCTGAAACCAGCCTTGCTGCCTGGGCAGACCCCGTCATTCTGATTTAGTCCTCTTAGAGGAAAAAATCCTCCCAAATGTCCACAGCACTTAACACTACCCAAGAAGGAGTATTTTCACTAATTTACTCATTCCCTCACTTATCCGGTGACTGCCACCGAAGTGCTGGTTCTCTGTACTGGACACTAGAGAGAACGGTGAAGACAGCCGAGAAGGCCCCTACACCTGTAGAGCTGTCTTTCTGTCTGGTTGAGAGAGAGCAGAAACACACAAAGGTAATTTTGTCATGCCATCCCAAGAAGGATATTATGTTGTGGATGTTGTGAAAGAGAGAATTGGGGAGGGAAGTTCATTCTAGACAGGGTGTCAGGGAGGTGACATTTAAGCTGAGATCGCCAGGTGAGAAGCAGCCAGCCGGCAAATAGCTGGTTGTTTACAGAGGACAGCAAATGCAAAGGCCCTGAGGTGGGGAAAGCTCTCAGCCAGATGGAAGAAGCAGCGAGGCAGCCAAGAGAGGGCTGGAGTGAAGTGAGCGAGGGGCAGAATGGTGTGAGAGAGGCTAGGTATGTGGGTAGACAGGAGGCAGATCACTGCAGGGCCTTTCATGTGGTCCACTGTAACAAGTTTAGGTTTTATTCTAAGACCAGCACCACTGCTTATGACCAAGCAGTATGACCTTGCCTCTTAGAGCCTCTGTTTCTTCATCTATGATATGAAAATAATAATAATAACAATTATCTCATAGGGCTGGGGTGAAGGTTATATGCAAAATACCCATGAAGCATTTAAAGTCCTAGTAAGCTGTTAATGACCTCTTTCCCTTCCTGACACTATCCTGTTAAATTTGACACATCTTTTTTGACCCATATTTTAAAGCTGTCTTCTGTTCTTTATCCTTTTGCATAGGACATACTTAGTGCTTTCTGACTCCTTTTGCCTCTGCTGGGTATGTTTTCTTAGGGAAATCTCAGCTATATTCAGCTGTCACCGCCCCACCAAGAAAACATTTGTATCTCTGGCCTTTACCTCCCTCTCATGATCCATGACCTCACTTAGGTACCTTATGGACATCTTCAGGATGTCCCTTGGACACCTTTAAACCACATTTACCATCTTCTTTCTGAAACCTGCTTCTCTCCCTGTTTCTTTAAATCCTGAGGCTCAAAACCCCATGGTCATCCTAGACTCCCATCTGCTCTCCACCCCCACATGTGATCAGCAGTTGGGTCCTGCTACACCTTTTGCAAGTTTATTCATATCCACCTGCTTCTCTCCATTCCCACTGCTCCATTTTGGTGGAGACAAGATCTCTTACTCAAGTGATTGCAGTCACCAGTCTCCGAGCTCTCTTTTGCCTTTCCTCTCCCCGAGCTCAGCTGCCGACCCTGCAGGGTCATCCATTCAAACACAGACCTGATTGTGGCTCTTTTCTCAAATTCCTGGCTTCCGGTACCTATGCTAAGTTACAGTTCCACCTTCAGCCTGGCCTGGCGCCCTGTCTAAACTGCCCTCTTCTACCTCACCAGCCGTGTGTTCCAGAACTCCCTTCTCACATGCCCTATACTCACCACACCCCCCTCAGCCCCTTCTCCTTCCTGCCTCTGGACAGTGTTCCTACACTTCCAGTGTCCAACCTGCTGAGCACCCTCTCCTCAGATGCCCTCGACCCTTGTAGCTCCAGCAGCTTCCACCTCCCTTCACCCAGCAGCCCTTCCCAGGGCTACCCTTGGAGTTTGCCGCCCCCGCCCCCCACCACCCAGAACTGCTCCACCTAAACTCTGACTGGGGATGCTCCTCTCTATCCATAGATCTAAGCTGCTGCTTCTGTCACTGTGTCACTCACAAGACCTGCTGCCAACCTAGGTTTTCATCCTCAGCCAGCTCCTCCCTTTTCTACCCATCCATCAGCCTAACCTCCCCTTACCTCCAGTTTCTTACCTGCCCGAAGCCTCTGTGCTCTCTGTGCAATGATCTTCAGCAGTGCCTCAAAGTTTGAATGTCCTTGGTAGGTCTGCCTCCAGCTCTGTGCTGTCCTCAAGGGCCGCCTGGCACTGTTGGAGAAAGTAACAGAGCTCGACAGGATGCTCTCAGTACCAAGTTATGATGACTCAGTGCTGAGCATCTTAGTGCTGCAGAGACAGCCTTTTAAGAAAGTTCAGCCTATTTTCTGTCTGCGTTGTCCCCACGCTATTTCTCTCTCTGCCCTTCGGCCCCATCCCTTTAAGTAGCCATGAAAACCAGTCTCATCGGCTCTGTTTCTTCTTCCCTTCTCAACCAAATTCTTAGGGAAATCATCTCTGTGCTCCCTGCTCCCATGGCTTCCTCTCCGCTTATTCCTCAATCCACTGGTACCTGGCTTCATTCGTTCCCTCTGCTCCCGCAGAAATGCTTTTTTCAGGGTCAGTGGGGGCCTTGGAGTGAGCCCAGACCTTGACTACCTTGCATCCTCATCTTCTTGGCCTCTTTCAGATGCTGGACATGGGAAGTTGTCATCTCCTTGAAATCATTCTTCTTAAGTGCCTAGGGGTAGCCATACGCCCTGATCTCTAGGGAGGGAAGTATGTGGATTATGTTCCTTTGCAAGTAATTGTAAACCTGAGGATTAATAGGTTCAAACTCTCCCAGTGTTTTCATATTTTCTTGGCGGGAAGGTTTTCCGTAACGACCACGTCACTGGCCTCTCTGCTGATGCGGCTGAACTCAGCAACAGGTGTGGTCAGCGTGGATTTATGATTCCTTCCAGTGCTGCACGAGCCTCTGGTATTTTTTCCTCTCAGGCTTATGCTGGGACTGAAGATCACGTTGAAGGACTTCATCGTTCATTAGAGTTTAGCAATCCATCGCAAGGCATACAGCTCTGCTGCTTACAAGGCAGTTTTGCATTCACCACCTCACTTGATTCTCACCATAACTGTGTGAGGCAAAAGGGTTGGCATTATCATTCCCACTTTGCAGATGAGGAAACATCGGCTTAATGGGGATAAAGGAGTTGCCGAGACATGAGGCAATCATTCAGGAGTTGCAGGGGATAAATGAAAGAATGCAAGGGTCCCAGATTTTAGTGCCCAGGTGATCGACCTTTGCTCGAGGACTTTAGCTAATGACTCAGAAAAATCTGAAAGCCATCACACCTCCAGCAGCACCGTGTCTCAATACTCAGTCCTGGGCGTGAAGAATATGGGGATCAGACATTGTTCTTACCTTTATTTTCAAGGGATGTGCTGCCTGAAATATTTAAGGTGGACAAGAACATAATACTTTGTATTTATGAATTTATGGTTTTAGAACTTCACAGTTGAGCATTTGCTTCTTAGAGGTTCTCAGTAACATCCTGGTACTGTGAAGCTCTTCTGATGGATGTAATAGGTGAAAATTTGGGGTTAAGATGGCATTTGCAGCCTTATATCAGCTTCGACATCTTATTTATTTTGTTTTATTTACACAGATTTAAAATAGGGAGGTTCAAGGAAACAGTGTTAGCAGTTTGCTTTGCGATCTCTCTGATGGTGATAGTCCAGACATGTACTAGATTTGACTTTGAAACCAAAATTTTTAGATCTATAAATCGAATATAGCTAGTAGGAAGCCTACAGCATGGTAAGCACTCAGTAAATGCTAACATTTCACCCTAAAGCTTTAAAGACCAGGTAGACTACTGTCCCACATGCTAGGGATTCATGGCAATGATGTTGTTTTCTTTTTTTTTTTTTGGTGGTCGCGTCACTTTTTTTTCTTTATTATTTTTTATAGCAGTTTTAAGTTCACAGCAAAATCGAGGGGAAGGTACAGAGATTTCCCATGTGCTACGGCCCTAACATGTGCATAGCCTCCCTCATGATCAACATGCCCCACCAGAGTGTTGCATTTACGTAATCGATGAACCTACATTGACATATCGTCATCACCCACAGTCTAGTTTACTTAGGGTTCACTCTAGGTGTTGTACATTCTGTGGGTTTGGACAAATGTATAATGAAATACATCCATCGTTATGGTATCATACAGAGTGTTTTCATACCTAAAAAGCCTCCGTGCTCTGCCTATTCATCTGTCTCACTCCGGGCAATCATTTTTTACTCTCTCCATAGTTTTTTGATTCTTTTCCAGAGTGTCATACAGTTGGAATCATAGGTAGGTGGCCTTTTCAGATTGGCTTCTTTCATGTGGGAATATGCATTTAAGGTTCCTCACTGTCTTTTCATGAATTGGTATTTCATTTCTTGTTAGGGCTGAGTAATCTCCCATTGTCTGGATATACTTACTGAAGGACATTTTTGATTGCTTCCAAATGTCGGCAATTATGAATAAAGCTACTATAAATATCCATGTGCAGGTTTCCATGTGGACCTCAGTTTTCAACTCCTTTGGGCCACTAGCAAGGAACCTGACTGCTAAATCATGTGATAAGAGTGTGTTTAGCTTTTGTAAGAAATGGCCAAACTGCTAGCCAAGGCGGCTGCGCCGTTTTGCATCCTCCCCAACAATGGATGAGTTCCTGTTGCCCCACATTCTCGCCAGCCTCTGGTGTTGTCCGTGTTCCAGACTTTGGCCATGCGATAGGCATGGCGTGGTCTCTCGTTGCTGTTTTACTTGGCATTTCCTTGATGACATGTGATGGGGAGCATCTTTTCATATGTTTATTTGCCATCCGTGGTATTGAGAGGTTTTTTGGTCTTCAGGAGTCTATGAACTTGGATGGGGGAAAAAAATCTTTATTGCGCTAACCTCTAACTGAAATGTAGCGTTTCCCCCAACAGGAATGTAGGCAGCCTGTGGCTTCGTCACCAATAGAAAGCACAGTTATTTTCACTCAGCCTTGCAGTTGTTAACAGATGACTCAGTCTCTGGTTTATACTTACTACTGTTTGGAGAATATGTAAAGCATTAGGCCTGCAAGTAGAGCTTATTTAATAGATGATTAGGTGCATTGAATACACTGACATTTTGTTTTATGCATTGAAAGACATTCTGAGCAGGTGTCTATGTAGACTTCGCCGTGTTTCCAAAGCGACCCATGGGATAGAAATGACAAAGAACCCCTGGTCTGATGAAACGGCTAGGAACTAGGGGGTCGGGAGCTGCCAGGGGCCTGCCTGTGTGTGGCAGGGGGCGTGCTGGGAAGAACCTGGGAGGGACCTGGATCATATCTCTGCTCCTCCACTTACTAGTTGGTGACTCTGGGCGTTCACGTTAGTGGCTTGAATCCCAATTTCCTCATGTTTAAAGCAACAATATTAAAACGTACCTGACCAGATTTAACACAGAGAAAAAGAATCATTTCTGGCAATAGGAAGTCTTCAAAAGCATTAATTCCCCCCTCCCTTCCTCCCTACCCTGTTCTGTCTCCTCTTGTGTGATATGAGAGATTTTAGAAGATGGCGTCTCTAAGGTCTCTCTTAAATGCGTTGTATTTTTTAATTAAAACCATTCAGTCCATTGTTGTTCCATTCAGAACTGGTGACTTGACGCCCATGGGACTGACAGTCTTCTTTTCTGGAGCAGCAGTGAGAACGGAGGCGTGCAGACCTTTCCTGGCCCTTCTGCTGTCCACCTTGGCTCTCCCTGGCTCACCTCCAGGCTGAGCTCATGGGTTGGGAATGCGTAGGCCGATCTGCTCCCTGGAGCGCCTGTGAGAGAGGGCCTTTGGTGGAACATGCTCTAAGAACAGTCCCTACACTTAACGTCTGGAACAGCTGATAGCCGACCTGGGAAACCCATTAATTATTGTCCTCTGTGGCCCTGCAGGCCCACGTCCATTCTCACTGCTTCTCCATCTGTTGTTTCAAACGGACTGTTCTTAGGTGGAAAAATGGAGCCTATTGTTGTCTTGGCGAGAAGGTGCTAAAGTGACGGAATGCTTCTTTGTACAGGAAGTTAGGAGTAGGGGTGGGGGAAGTGGCTTGATGCCATCATGAAACCATATCCTGCTCCTTTTTTGTTTTTCTTAATTAAGCTCTGAATCAAGAAAGGCTTTGTGGTCCCTGGGTTCAGATGACATGCACTGTGGTTTTGTTTTTCAGTTGTTTAACTGTTCTGACCCTTGGAACCATATCCTAGCCCGACTCAATTTTCAGAGTGAGTGAAAATGTATGGTGTGCCTGGCTGATCACTGCACTGTTTGTTAAAATGGTGGTTAGAGGCTCAGCCGGATGGCATCCGTCCTGGCGGATAGCAGGAGAGGACCGTTGTCCACACTCTGCATGTCCTCCTCCCCATCCCAGCTGAGCCACAGAGCCTCTGCTCTAGCTCTGAGCCCAGAGCTAACCACCCGTGTTCTGCATAGGCTTGCAAGAGAAGGGAGTGGGAGGAAGAAAATGTTCCTGAGAATGAGAGGAGGCAAGAGGGTTGATTGTGTCTTCAGCATCACTGGTAAGATGCTGGCTGGGGACTTTGGAGGTGAGAGGAAACTTTTTGCCACAGTACATAGGACAGGTAGGTGTTCCAAGGGTCCCACTGAGATATACAGTCTGCAAGGCTCTCACTTCTCATGCCAAGGGTGAGATAGTGGTATGGATGTGGAGCTGTGCATGAGAACATGGTCTTTAGGGTCCATCAACCTGGATTTGTATCTACTTATGCCGTGTGACCTTCGACACGTTACTTAACTTCTCTGTGCATCATTGCCTCAATTTTAAAATGAGGAAGATAATGGTAACCAGTTAATTGGGTGATTGTGAGACATGAATAAATTAATATATGTAAACCACTTAGAACAGTGCTTGGCACACCTTGGTCATTATGACTATTTTTCAGGGGAAGGGAATCTTAACAGTGGGGTTCTTTATCCCTTGGCTGCATCATGCCCTGTGAGCTGCTCCTTGTTCACCTTCTTCCTAGTGGTTTACTACAGGTGTCTGCATCCCAGAGGAGGGCTCCCCTGCAGGCCCTAATCATTGGTCAGACCTACCCACAGAGGCTGCAGAGTTGGTACTCAGCTGCATCTCTGAAATTCCAGCCCAGGAGAGGTAAGGGCCAGTCTTTTTGTCTGCCTTAGGGACGCCTAGCTCCTGAGTGTCCTACCTTGTCATCTGTCCCAGAAAATGTCTGATATTTGGGTTTTGTGATGAAATTGTCTAGGCTCTCTGAGAGGTTTTGCAAATACATTCATTGCATTAAACAAAGCCCACCCTTGGGCCTTCCCCTGTTTGCACTGATATAAGATGAGCTTGGGGAAGTAACTTTAGGAATCCTTTACTTCAGTCTGCT
Source organism: Eonycteris spelaea (assembly GCA_003508835.1). Lineage (NCBI taxonomy): Eukaryota > Metazoa > Chordata > Mammalia > Chiroptera > Pteropodidae > Eonycteris > Eonycteris spelaea. Next base: position 4,067,788 of record PUFA01000113.1, read on the forward strand.
TGGGTAGGGGGCTTGGGTGGAGTTTAATTTGGGTTTAATAACAACTGTGGTAACTAACCCACACTGGGCCCTATAGTCTTTATTCCCCATTAAACCTCAGGGGTTGGTGTGGTTATACCCATCACTCAGCCTCTAGGTGCTCAGAATCTCTCCAGTTAGCTGAGCCTTCTGAATCTCTCTACCTAGGAGTTTATGTGGCAGGAGGAGAAGAAGGAAGGCTTTGTGTGGCCTAGAAAGTTATTAAAAAGCTAATGGCCAAAGGAAGGGCTCCTTGCCTGCATCCCTCAAAATTCCTCCTGCTTACGTGACATGTTTTTAAAGGGCTTAGAGCACTGATTAGCTTTCATTCAACACACACACACACACGTGTATGCATATATGTACATACATATGTGTACATATGTGTGTGTGTGTGTATTTAGGGTCATGATAGCAGTGTTCTAGATGCTAAAGATAAAGCAACGAGCACTCAGTAAATGTGACTGCTAGAATAGAAACCATTACTACTATTTAGTTCTGGAGGGAATAGTGAAGAAATATTCTTATTTTCCCATTGCTAGAGCACTTCCCCACACAGAGGGCCTTCCTTGCCCACATTCCTTCCTTTTGTTCTAATCCACTCATATTTCCATCCAGTGCAGATGACAGAGCCTGGCCATCAGGGAGCCATCCCCTGCTGTGTTGCCTGGGGCTGGCTATGAGCTTCCAGGCAGCTTTCTGATGTGTGTAGGTATTACTGGTGCCATTCCGTGGATGAGCAGACTGAGGCTGGAGACAACCAGGGCCTGACTGCACTGCTCAGCTCTTCCAGGGGAGGCTGTAGGGACAGCCAAGCCCACACACAGGGTGTGAAAAAGGAGAATCTCTAGGACCCCTGAGGCCTGGAGGAAGCCAGAGCGACGCCCCTGTACCCTGCCATGCTTCATCTAAATGGCTTCATGTTGAATCCCAACCCCGCCATATTTCCCAAATCCTGCCAATGACTTCGAAATTCTACACCTTCTTCAGCCTTTCCTCCCAGGCCCATAATAGGTGCTTAGCAGAGGGGTCCTGGAGCTAGAAGGTAGGTCCAGTAGCTCTAACGAGGGCCCAGTTTCTCACACTGGCAGGGGTTTCCTGTCCTGCCCGCTTAGCGTGGGAGGTGGAAGCTCTCTAGCCAGCTGTAGGGGAGGCCCTCCTTTACGGGGTAACTGGGGCCTGCACTTTTGCTGGAAACTGTGCAAAGAGGTGAAGAGTTCTCCACTGCTTAAAGAGTGGGTTTTGAAAACCAAACGAGATCTGGCCTGTATGGGGATGAAGCAGAGGTTAGACATGGCACTTTTTTTGGCGGGGGGGGGGGACTTAGTTGAATAACAGACCAGAAGGAACTCTGTAAGGGGGCTTTAGTCTGTTTGAAAGTAGGTCCATAATCTTGTCTAGAGGACAATGTGTTCTCTGTAAATTTAATAATAATTATCATTTACGAAAATGCTCTATAATTTATAAAGCCCTTTTCACGTGTACTCGTGTGTGTGTGTGTCTGTGTGTGTTTAAAAACTTCCCCTTGAAGGATATTATACTGACACACACCGTCTTCATTTTGCCTGTTACAGAGTGAAAAGTACACAGGTTGGCTTTCTGGGCCTCAGTTTACCCATTTGCAAAATCTGGACGACAGCTCCTATTAGAGGAGATCAAGAGAAGGTGCTTCTTTCCAGCCCGGGTGCCTAGTAGAAGTGCAGAGAATGGAAATCGATTTCCTCTGAGAATGTTGGGCAGCTCAGGGGTGCTCGGCACCTCGTGAGGGGAACCCCAGACAGCAAGTAAGAGGAGGCAGGCAGGAGAGGCTCAGGCCCCGAGGCCCACGGGTAGCTGGGGTGCGCCCAGGCCGCCCTCTAAACCTAGTTCTCAAGGCTACCTGGCGAGGCCCCTGATTTACCACGGTGCTCATCCAAAGGAGCCTCTGAGTGGCGAGCAGTGTCTCTCCTCAGTATCCAAGAGAGCAGTGACCCAGACTCAGAGGGCGGAGGTAGAAAGCCATTTCCTGCCTCCCGCCCGAGGCCAGAGCCCTGCTCCTTCTGTCTTCCTTACCTCCATCCTCTTCCTGCCCCATTGCCTTCCTTATATCTTCTTCCTTCCTCTTAATCCTATGAAGCTGTTTGCTTTTTAATTGTAGAGGGTTTTCTTATATAAACATCAGTTAGCTGATTTCATATCAAAGAGGGGGACTGTCTCTAAGTTTTATTTTTGAATTAAGTGCTTCAGTTAAGTTTTTTTTTTCTTTAATTAGTATTGTATCCTGGCCATGTCTAGGGGTGTGGTCCTGTGCCTCCATCTGGGGTCAGTAATGTTCCCCTCTCAGGGTAGTAGTGGCCAAAGGAGTGAATAAAAGAAGTCCAGACAGTGGAAGCCCCAAGCCCTTCCATTTGAATTACCCAAAAGATGTGTTGATATTTGCTGAGTCATCTCAGGCAGGGGTCTTGATTTTTCTAGATCTTACTCAAAATTGACTCAGACACTATGGTTTCCAGGGCTTTGTTTCAGCGGTTGCTGGGGCTCGAATCAGCCCTGCATCAGCAGCTAGCTGCTGGTAGAGGCAACTGGGTGGATGACATCCTGATTGTGGATGACTTGCCTGTTTCTGTTCTACTCATTGCCTCTCTGCCTCTCTCACTGCGGTCTGGTGGCTGCTTGTACGAAAGCCTCGGTAACTCCCCAACGCCTGTGTGGGTGGGCTTCCCATGGCCCCTCCCCTGGCTCTCTCTAGTTTCTCTTCACCTATCCTTATCAGATACTTTTCTTCACTCTCCATCTGCCCCACCCCCCATCCCATGGGGTACTGGGTCCTTGGTGGGGTGGGGCAGTTCTCAGAGGAGATGAGAAGAGCTGGAACTACCAGCATCCCCAAAGTCGTCTATTACACCTTCTGAACATTGTTCAGTGTTGCCTTTTGCTCCTCTGTCTTCACCATGCGTAAATGTGGGTGAAACCTTTCTGCTTCTAGATCCGTGTTGTCCAATATGGAAGCCACTGGCCACATGGCTCGGGCACTTGACATGTGGCAAGTTCAAACTGAGACATGCTGTAAATGTAAAATACATGCCTGGTTTCAAAAAGTTAGTATGAGAAAGGGTTGCATAATAGCTCATCAATACTTTTTATATTGGTTATATGTCGAATTAAATAAAACACATTATCAAAATGAATTTTACCTGTTTTTGTTTTTTACTTTTTCAAAAAAAAAGGGGGGAGAGGGCTACCAGAAAATTTAAATTTACATGTGTGGCTCACATTATATTACTGTGGCAATGGTTCTTAACTGGTGGAAATTTCGCCTCCTTCCCCATCCCAAGTAACATTTGGCAATATTTAGAGACATTTTTGATTGTCACACTTTGGGAAGAGTAAGTACCATTAACATCTAATTGAGGGAGGCCAAGGATGCTGCTAAACATCCTGCAATTCCTAGGACAGACCCCTGCAGCAAAAAATGACCTGGCCCAAATGTCCACATGCCAAAGTCGAGAACTCTGGTTCTACTGGACACTCTCGCCTTGGATAATGTAATCCTCTTTTATGGGCAATGACTCCAGATCAGAAGCCCTAGGGCATAGTAGGAAGAGCATAAATGGCCAGAGTCAGATACTTGTGACCATGGGCAGATTACTTAATATTTCAGAGCCTCCATTTCCTCATCTGTAAAATGGGCACAGTAATCCCTACTTTACAGGTTTCTAATTGGGATTAAATGAGATTGACACATACTATACCTGATACATAGTAGACCTCCACTAAATAGAAGTTACTATTATTGTTTAAAAAAAAAATCTACCTTTTACTCTGTTGGTTCTCTGGATCAACTATTAAGATTTCTATATGTCCTTCTGGATTTTCTATGATACCTGATACTGAGCAAATTGAAAACTGAATTTATAATTTCACTCCTCCTCTCCCCTCCTACTCTCTAAATTTATTCTTTCTGATTTTCAATCTTAGTTCACAGTGGCACCACCCTCCCACTCTGAGACTCTGAATCAGTTTCACTTCCCGTTTCTACCCCCTTACTCATATTTGTAATCCTTTAACCTCCTTTATGGAGTATGTCTTGTCCAGTTCTCCTTTCCATTCCCACCTACTGGGACCTCTTCACCCAGCCTGAGAGTGGGTTCTCTCCAGGTCCCTGCCTCTTCTTTTTCCAATCTCTCTATGTGTATGGTTGGTGAACTCCAGCTTGCTCAGGATCCTCCAGTGTGTTTTGTGTGTGTGTGCTAACGTGGAAGTCCTGTGGGCAGTAAATGTGACATGTCAATCTCTATTTCCCTAGCACCCAGCATGGTGCCTAAAAATATTCATTGACTGCTTTTTGAATGAACGAATGAATGAATGAATGAACAAATGAATGATAGATCCTATTCTTTTTGGCTTATGGGTAGGATCAGGTGCTATAGGGGGCTAGAATAGTGGTGTTCAAAGGTCTTATTTTCCTTTTAATAGCTCAGCAGAGCTCAAACCATGTCCTCACCTGCTCATCCCTCACTCCCCTCACCACCACCCCATCCTGTATTTGAGCTGGGGAAGCAGTTTGTTCTGATGGGAAAGTTATAGTCAATACACCTGGATCCCGGATGTCCCGCCTTCCGCATGTACTTCCTCAACCAGCCTGAGGAGTGATGCCACAGCCATTCCACTGGCCCAGGCCTCCCTCCAGAGAGCAGTTTTCCCCTGATGCTCAGGCATGCCTTCCTTTTCCTGGCAGAATGAATTCTCAGGCAGCTCGCAGAAGGCCATGAGGAGAAGCTTTCCGGAAACATGACTTCAAAGATGCTCTGATAAAGAAGACATAACATGTTCTTCGGCAGGTTGTAATAATGGGTGGCCAGGATGGTATAAGATTGGAGTCTCCCAATGTCTAGACACTGTGGTCTATTCACAGTTTTGAAATATTTTAATTACAAGCCTCTTTAGAGTGTAAGGTGACCCATGTGGAACTTATCAAGAGCTTCTCAGCAAATTTGTTCATTTCTGTCATGGAAGCTGCAAGTGGAGTCAGAACTACACTGCAGTGGTAAGAGTGGGTTCCCTGGTCTGGAAGGCATGTGTGGGATGCGAGAAGGGCCCCAGTCTTCTGTTATCTGCAAAACGTCAAAGCTCCTTGGCTGGCGAAGGCGTCTGTATATACATACCCTGAGGTTTGTCTCTGGAGCTGATGAGCCATGTCCGGATTTGGGAATTTCCTATGCAGCTATCTTTTGTGGGTTGAGTACCAGTTGTGTATCCCACCCCCCAGGAGATGGACCAAGTATACGATTAAATGTATTTTCCCTTGGGAAACTTTTGGATTTGCTGTCACCTGGCTCTGTGACATCTGAAGTTGTTTCCTCTACCTGAGCCTAGCTGTTTCATTGGTAAAAGATGAGAAAATCCCTATCTTTATGCAACTTTGATTCCTCTTCCTTCTCCCCAAAACCTATGCTTCCAAACAAATAGTTTAACAAACAGGCTTGTATGTGTAAGTTATCTTTCCTCCATTTTTAACAAGTCCATAGGTACTTCAGTGCCTATCTGCATTTGTAATCAGCCACATATAAACTGTGTTCATACTAAATCGATATAATACCAGGTAAAATTAAGTAAAAGTGGTGGTTAATAGCTTAGGGCCCAGAGTTGGGCAGTTTGAAATTTAGTTCTACCTCTTACCAAATGTGCCTTTGAGCAATGAGAACTTCACCTCAGTATCCTCATCAGAAATAGGGAAATAAAAGAGTTCTTATCTTACAAATTAGTTTCTGCTTCATTTGTTAAAATAATATGTATAAAGTCCTAAGATGGTGTGTCTCAGTAAATATTGGCTGTGATTTCATTTAGCCTCTGTGTGCATCCTGATTGGGGGTAAAGGTATGATTTGATTTAATTCATTTACTCATTTGATGATACATCTTCTTTGGGCCAGGGACTGTTCTGGCCCCTGGGAATAGAGCAAGGCCCCTGCCTTGGGGGAGCTCACATTCCAGAGGGAGAGACACACAGTGAACTAGTTAACGAATAAAACAGAAGTTTAGCGTTGTGAAAAAACTGTTTAGAGAATGAACAGCGGGGTGTGATAGAGTAAATGGGGTGGGGCTGGGAAGGCAGTGCTGAGGAATGTTTGAGCTGAGACCTGAATGATGAGAAGAAGTCGAGTGCAAATATCTGGGGAAAGGGAGCAGGAGTGGCAAGGGAGAGCTACCACACTTTGAGAGATATTGAAAATGACCCCTGTGCTATCACGAATACCTTTTTGGAAACCCAAGGAGCAAAGAGTTATTAGGAAGGAAGTGTTAGATGACCTAACCCAGTAGTTGGCAGGAAAGAAAAAAAAAGGTCTAAAATATTTACGATCTGACCCTTTACAGAAAAGTGTGCTGACCCCTGACCTCGAGTACTTTCCAGGTCAGACAGTGCACCTACCTGTGAGCTCGGGGGGTATGGGGCAACTTCTTGGTGCAGGAGAACAGCTACCCAGCAGCATCCCGGGGCCCAAGCTCCAATGGGGGATCGTCACCCATGTTTGGAGATGCCTTGATAAAAGAAGTGTGTCTGCCCCAAGGGATGCTAACCACAGCCTTTGAACTTGTGGGATCAGTGTCCATATCCCCAGGTGGACTGACTAGACCATGAGCTCTCAGAGATCACAATGCTGATTTCACCTCTGGGAGTCCTCAGGGAGAAGGGAGGGAGGCGAGGAGCATTTGATTGTTGCTGCCATTGACTGAATGTTCACTACATGCTGTGTTAGGCTCCCCCCTGCCCCCCCACCCTGCCACCACCACCACCAATTCTGCAATGTATTGACTCCATTCTCATAACAACCCTAGTTAGTAGGAACTACCCTTACTCCTCTTTTATGGTTAAAGAAAGTGAGACCAAGTACCTTGAGTGTAATAAACTGCTGTGCTCAGAGTCACACAGCTGGTAAATGGCCTGCCTGCTTCAGAGCCCGGCCCCTCAGTTCGCCACCTATGTACTCTTTCTTGGTTGTGTTCTGTGGAGGGCTGGTGAGTCGTGTTTGCATGCCTGAATTAAGCCGTGATTAGACCCACCTAGGCTGTATTCATTCAGCACCCCCTTATGGGGCTAGAGACTCTCCGAAAGGAGAAGATGGAGACCAGTGTGTTCTTACAGTGAATTCCCAGATCGTCTTCATTCTCACCTGCCACCTCCCTCTTGGGGAACACTCCAGGGCTCTTGGTGGAGTGGTGAGCTGGTTCTGGTATGGCCGCGGACTGTCAGAGGTGGCCTTGTACTCCTTGAGCCCTCAACTCAGCTCTGGGATGGCTGTAAAAACAACCGCTGGACCCAGGTAAATAGTGTCTCCTCTACTGACCTCAGAGCAATAGGAGTCAGTGAATGTGGAAGGAACCCCTGGACTTTCCTTACGTGGATCTATTATCAGGTCTAAAGTAGCCTTTCTGTAGAGGCCAGCCTGGGACAAGGGTACTGTCCACTGATAGGGTCAGCCTTGCCTGTGGCCACGAGTGGTCATGGGATGAGGTGACACTAGTAGAGAAGTCACAGTCCCCACAAGGAGAAAAAAGGGGCCATAAAGGAATACTGGGGCCCTAACGCTTGGGAGAGTGGGTGATGTAGAAGAGAGAGCTAGATGCTGGAGTCACAAGACCTGTTAGTGACTCCTGGTTCTGCCCTTTATTAGTTGTGTGATCTTAGGCAGATGTAACATGGCAGATCTGAGTTTGTGCTTTGGTGCTAGATGCCTGGGTGCAAATGCCAGTTCCTCCTTCCTAACTGTGATGTACTTACCTAACCATCTTGTGTCTTAGTTTCCTAATCTTGGGATGTTGAGATGTTTGAATGAGTTGATGCACGTGGAGCACTTAGGTCAGTGCTTGACACTGCACAGAGTTAGAATTCAACAAATGTCAGCTCTATTACGTTATGCCACCTTTGAGCTTCAATTTCTCAACTGTAAACCGGGAAAGGCAATGCCCCTTTCACAATGGACATCAGTTACATAATTAAAGCATCTGTTGCAGGGCTGGCATATGTAAGATGCTCAGTACATGCTTCTCCTGACTCCAGGCGGCCCCTAGTCATGGCACCTGATAAGTGAAATATTTGTTGTTGGGCTAATTGATGGATTGTCATCTGGAAAATATTTGTCATTGGGCCAATTGACGGATTGTCATCTTTCATCGGGAAAGTATAAGTTAGTGGATAGTCAACTTGGGTTCTGCCTTTCTCCTTGGATTAAGTTATCCATGATGTTGGTCCCTTCCAGAAGTTACTCAGTCCTGGCCAGAAAGAGCATCTTGCCATTGCTGTCATTTTCCTACTGGATATTGCCATTACTTGCTGCTCCCACAACAAGGACACCAGGTTGGCCCCAAAGATGCTAGCCCACTTAGTACTCTTGCCTCTTTTTAAAACATTATCACTGAGTACTTAACTATGCCCAGCTAGTTGTTTGAGATATGCAAAGGTGAGTCAGACATACCTCTACTTCTGAGGAGGTCATAGGAAGTCAGATAGACAGACTTGAAAAATAATTAAAATTCACTGAGAAATGGAGCAATAGAGGACTGTGTGGATTCCCAGTCTACCATCTCTCTCTCCCTCACTACCTGTAGTGGTCTCTATGGCATAGTGGGTAAAGGCATGGTCTCTGGAGCCAGACACCTGGGTTTGAATCCTGGCTGCATCTCTTGATAGTTATAGCTGTGAAAATGGCAGGATGGATATGGGTTTTATTTTTGTAAATAAAAGACTGTCCGTGCTAGCTATTGTCACTGTAACATGGGGACCCCTTTACTACTGAACTCACAGGTTATTAAAAGTGAAAGCTTACTAAGTGACCAAAAAAAGTGATAAAAATGAACTACTGTATCTATTTCTGGATGCTAGATTGTTTGTATATCTTAGCTCTATTTTTTCCCCACATATGGATTATAACTGGCCCTAGAATTTTTAGCTTTGAATACATCTGGACTCAGTCCATCTCAGAAGGCTCTTTCCCCTGTTCCTCCTAAAGGAATATGAGATTCCTCCACACCCTTTTTTGGGGTCTTGGAGGGGCATGTGACTTCTGCTCTCCCAAAGGGAGAAAAGAGGGCCAAAAAAGCCAGCCAGTCAGTCCCCAGCCCCCCACCCCCACACTGACGAGAAGCTGCTTGCTGAAACAGTGCGCTGAGGTGACAGCAACAGAGCCTCGGGAACAATAACCCATAGGGTTCCCTGGAAGAAAGAGCATCGATGGGGAGAAAAGCGATGATGCTTTAAGATTGTCAATTGTCACACCAAATAGTATATTTAAGACATGTGCATTCACTCCACTTAATGATATGCAGCCTGAAGTACTTGGGGAAAACATACTGATTTTGCAAGTTTGGTGAATTGTACCAAAAAATTAGATGAATTTGATGAATGGGTAGAGGGATGACTGAACAGATATGTGATAAAGCAAAAAGAATAAAATCTGATCATAGAATCTAGGTGGTGGGTAGTTAATTTGGTGTTCACTAGAATTATTTCAACTTTTCTCTGTATTTGAACAATTTTATAATAAAATGTTGAGAAAAAATACTGTAAAGCGACTAGATTGAAAACAGAAAACAAACAAAAAAAAAGCCCACAAGGGAAAAATATACTATTAGATACTGGAAATACTTATAAATATTTATAATGTTGTTGTAGCTGGATGTTAATAAGAAGAAATATAAAACTAGACCTGTATATTTTCTACAATAGATTACTTTTTTATATTAGTATAAATATTATATGTTTTATTTTTGTGTGTTGGAGTATATATGTGCATACGTATGTATGTATTTAGGGAAGAATCACCCAGGCAGAGGGCAAAGCAAGTGAAAGGCCCTGTATGTGCTTTGTGAGGACATTAAGACAGAAGGGAAATTGGAGGGCAATGTCACGTGGGTTCTTGAGGCTGTGACAAGATTTGATTTTGCGTTCCGTATGCCATGGGAATGACACGATCTGACTGGAGAAGGACCACTCTGGTTGCTGTATGTGTGGGGTTGGGGGTGGGCTGCAAGGGAGCAAGGGCAGAAGCAGGGAGACCAGATAGGAGCCCTCAAATCAGGGCAGGAAAGGTATGGTAGTATCTTGGGTGGCTTCAGGGATGAGGCAAAACTGTTGGATTCTGGATGTATTCTGAAGGTGGAGTCAAAAGGATTTATTGGTGGATTGGTTGTGAGGTGAGAGGAAAGAAATCAAGGTTGATTCCAGATTTTTGGTCCAAGGAACTGGAAAAGTGGAAAGTGGATGTGCACTTACTGAGTTCACAATGACTAGGGGAAGAGCAGGGGTTTTTTTTTGGGGGGGGGGATGTTGAGAAAAAGTTTGTGGATCTGTTACATATGAGATGTTTATTAGAGCAGATGGGAATGTTGGTTATAAGAGTCTGGGAGTTGGGGATAATTTTGAGTATCATCCGCACATAGATAGTATTTAAAGTAAATGATGTAAAATAAAGGTCAAGAAGGGAAGAGGACTGAGACTGAGCCCCAGGCCATCCCAAGTGCAGAGGTCAGGAAGATGAAGGGACCAGCAAAGGCACCTGAGCATCTGTGCTCAACGCAGAGGGTAGAGATTCAAGAGTGGATAGACCGTTTCAAATGCTATTGGGACTGATTCCTCAGCCTCTAGTGTCTCTTCTCTCCTCTTAGCTTTGTTGTTATTGCTCTGGAACCAACTCTCTTAAACTAGCACTTTCATTCTACTCAAGACCCACATAGTCAGGAGAGAAGGGGGGCCCAAACCCTTTGATCAACTGTCCCAGACCCTCTACCATCTGGCTTCCTCTCCCTCCGCTGTCGGGCTTCGCCCTACCCAGAATTCTTCAGCACTATGTTCCCCTCTGCTCAGCCGGGCCTCCCCATTCCCTCCCAACCACCTCCCTCTTTCTCAGCTTGGACCTCAGCACGCCATTTCTCCTGTCTCTCCAAATGCCCAGCTACAATTCTCCACTCATGGGCCATCTCGTGGAGGGATACTTTCTTCACCAAAGTCACCAACCTGTTCTTCCAACAAATTTCCTACAGCAGTCACATGTAGCCCCAAACAGTATCGCATTCATTGTCTCTGTTTTTGTTCCTTAGTCTCCAAAGGGACAGTTTCCTGAGCTTTGGGAATATGAGCCTTCCCCCGCACCCTCTACAGTCCTATGTGGTGTCGCTGGTCCTTACATATCTTAGTTGAGGAAGGAACATATTCATACTTCACCGTATAATACCCCACAGAAACCTGGAAGAACTAATGTAGATTGTGATTTCAAGCATGGACTCTGGGATTAGAGGTTAGGGTCTTAACTGTGGTCAGGTCAGCTAACCTTCCCAAACTCCGGCTTTCTCATCTGCCAAATGGCTCTGAATATACATAAATCAGGGCTGTTGTAGGAATGAAACTGTATGCATGTCTTAGAAAGGGCTTAGCACAGTTCATGCCCATGGTAAGCAGACAGTAAGTGGTGGCTCTGGCTTCTATTATGAATGCTATTATTACTGTTGCTCTTCCCAGTTGGGATGTATAGGCACCAACCAAGGTGGGATAGGGTTGGCACTCCTGATGACGCACTTCGACGTCTGAAGTGAAAGGAGTCGTGGCCTTGCTGGCTGTTGCTCATTGGTCTCTCCTGCCGGCAGGGGGTCCGATGGGGGTTGGCACACACCCCCTGCCTTCTGGGAGCTCATGCCTTGGGTGGGGAGCTGCTGTGAGGTATGAGCAGCACCCAGAGGCAGGCAGCAGAACCTCAAGGATTGTTCTTATAAGCGTCAAGCCAGGGGTCCAACATGAGTGTACTTCCGGGGCCAAGGAGAAGAATGCTTGCAGATGAAACAGTCCCCCCCAAATCCCGATTCTGCGGTCAGTGGTTACACTTGCTCATTGGAGGAGAGCACCCGCTCAGGCTGGAAGGGAAGGACGGAGAGGAATGGAATGTTTCTCAGGAATCTGTGTATGAGAGCAGGCAGAGAACAGGATATCTTTGTTCATTTCCTTTCTGCGAATTTCTGAAGTTAGTGGGTAGTGTGTAATTGTTATTCAGGAATAACTGGGTGTGTCTGAGACACAGGAGAGCCTGACTGAGGCAGGGCCACATCAAATCAGATGAGATTTAGCTCCTAATCCAGGTCGGCCCTTGAAGTCCCCACAAAGAGTCCCCATCCAGCCACCCCCCTTGCAGAGGCTCCCGTGGCTAGAACCTTAGGCAGCTTCATCAGTCTTGAGCCTGCAGGGTGGGGCTGTGAGGACAGGCCCCTGGGGCAAACCCGCTACAGTAGCATGGCAGTGGCCCGTTGGGTTTGACAACTCTCAGTCCTGTGATTCTGAAGTGAGCTGTTTTCACTTGTGGCAACCCGGTAACGGTCACGGCCTTCCTGCCTGGGTTTAGATAAGCAGCTTGTCCTCAGAGCCAGTGGGGCTGGGATGCCTCACCAGGAAGTGTGGCGGCACGTTCTTGGAACCAGAGCGATGCCCAGGGAGATGGCCTGCGGGTCAGCATGCTGGGAGGCTGCTGCTGCCAGGGAGACAGCACCACGCATGACCTTGTGTCACTCGGCTCCTCTTACCACCTGGGCACTGAAGAAGGCTTGCACGGTCCAAGCCCGAACCCCTGCTGCCATGGCACCTGCCAGAGTGGCTTCTGAGGATTTGCATGGACTCTGGCTCCATCCAGCTGGTAAACAGCCACCCCAGGGAAGCACAGAAAGCTCAGCCCAGATGCAGGCTTAGGGCTTCCTTCCATGCAGAGGCCGGTGCACTCAGCCTGAACCCCAGCGCCATTCAGGAGGCCACCGTGTACTCCGTGCGGAGGAGTGAAAAACAGCCTCACTTCACTAACTATACCTAACTACACCTCCAAGGTCAGGCTTTCTTGTCAGACAAGCAGTTCTGAACACAGGCCTTGGATTCCCACAGCCTGGGTTGGAATCTAGACTTGGCCACTTACTGTTTATATGGTCTTGGAAACTTCTGGCCCTCTTTTGCCTCAGTTTCTTTGCTCAAAAATGGGGATAATAAGGGTACCTGGAGCAAGTTGCTTAACTTTTCTATGCCTCAGTTTTCTGACTTAGAGGAGACGATGATGGTCTTTAATTTACAGGCAGTTGGAAAGATGAAATACATAAAGTGATTAGGGCTGTGCCTGGCAAGTACAAAAGTGCTGGATGAATGTGATACGGTTTAGTCACTATCGTCATCCTTCTCCATGAGGTGCAGAGCCCAGGGGAGCAAGCTAGTGAACACGGACCCCATCTGCCTACTGTCTCCACGTGCTAGCTTTTGTGCCCCGTCTCACTGGAGTGTCTGTACACAGAAGCCCCAAGGAAATCAGAGGCAGAATTCAAAAGCGGAAATCAAGTCTCCAGACTGCTAACCCCTGGCTTAGCCTCTGGTCCCCTTGGTGGCTCACTCTGGGGACCAAATTCTGTTCGCGTTCCTGGGGCAGTCCCAGCACACCCACCCACTTGTGCTTGGAGAGACGCACTGTGTTATCAAGAAGTAGGTAGTGATTGCGGGACCCCCTGGGATAGCACAGGAGTCTGTGTGAGCTGGGCTTTGACTGTTGGCAAGTCCCCTGGTCTCCTCTTCCCACCCCTTGATGATAAAAAGCTGATTTTTCCATGTGGTGTTTGTCTTTCTCTGCAAACATGCAGGCCTAAGTACTGCCAAGCTTATCTATACAATGGACTTCCTGCTGGTGTTGGATCTGCCCTTCTCCCCACTGGGTAATAAATTTATGTCACCTAAAGCACACAGATCTGCTGACGTCCGTGATGCTGGTGGCCTTGGCAGACCCTTGCTACCCCAGCCTGGGTGGGAACCTATAGACATAAATCCTGGCTGATGTGCACTGAGCCTCCCGGCTAGGGACAGACAGCCAGAACTGGGTGGGCGGCAAGGGTATGGGAAGGTTGTGCATCCATCAACTATTTATTGAGGCCTCCCGTATGCCGGGCCCCGTCCTGGGCTCTGAGCATTCACGGCTGCAGAGGACACTTAACGCTGACCTGGGAATCAGATGCAGATAATTAAACCATGGATCGCCTAGTTCTGGCACTAAGGACAGAGACGGTGAGACGAATGCACCGTCTATTTTAGGGCACAAGGAAAAGGGCCTGTGGTAGGAGTTTTAATGAAAAGTTTTCTTTCCTGGCAGTAAAAGCCCTCAGTAGCGATAGCCCAGCTGGGCCTGAGAAAGGCAGGGAGCTCCTGGGGGTCGAGTTATCGTAACGCTGTGCATCCATGGGGTTTGCACCACGTCGTCATCCAGAGCACCCACGGCGGGCACGCTGCGGAAGCCCTCCTCCCCAGCTCCTGGCCTAGGCGTGCGGCAGCCATGGGTCTCGGCCTCCTGTCAGAACTCCGAGTTCCCATGTTAATCATAACACGTGTTTTCCGAGAGGAACTGTGTTGGCCCCTGCCAACCGCCTTCTCTCCTGTCTTGATAACATCTGCACCACATTTTCTCCCTTTATATAATTAGACCCATGGGTATTTACTTGGACTTTAGATTACGGTATGACTGGCGTCTCTGAAATTTCAGGTCCAAAGTATGTGCCGGGGCAGGGTGGTGGGAAAACTGAGCGTTTGCTAATGGGATTTCAGGTTTAGCTGGGAGGATGGGGCGGGAGGGGTGGTGAGTCTTCGAAACCGTACACCAGCTACTGTTTGCATGAAAAATGCGCTGCAGCCCCCCAGCTGGGAAGGGGATGTCCTTCCCTGTCCTGGGAGCAGTGCTTGGTCAGGCTGGGTGGATGAAAGGATGCAAAAGGGCTCCCCTCCTTCTCTTCCTGCCCTTCCGAACCCCACATCCTCCCACCCCCTCTCCATCCCTGGCCCTGGAGTGACAGAACTCAGCAAACAGGAAAAGATGCACTAACTGCAAAGAAATGCAGTGAATCCAGACTTAGCCCCAAAGCCAACCTCACAAGCGCTGGGGTTTGGAGTCTTGCTTTGAAATGCCTGTCATGGTCTGGCTATGTCCGAGCCTGAGAAGCTGTTTGGGGTGTGAGATAAGAAGTGGAGCTGGGTTTGGGGGAGTTGGCTGTCTCCAGTCAGCTCCCACTAGAAAGGAAGCCAAGGCATTTGCACACTTGTTCCCGACATCTCTGGAGTGAGTTGTATCTCAGCAGTTACTTCATTTCCCCTGATGGGGCTTCTACAAACTGTTTGGAAGGTTCCAAGCAGTGAGCCACACTGATTGTGGTGTGGGAGCTTTGATATGCTTGTTCGCGCTTCCCCTTTGGGACACCGGAGGCCCCAAATGAGTGATAAATGGATGATGGAATATTTGCTAGGGGAAAGGGAATGCATTTTTGTAAGATAAGATTTGATCCAGAGCAGAAGGGAAGTTTCTGGATGCCTCTGTAATGTCAAAAAGTGAAGTGTGGGTGCAGATCTCCTTCGCTCTTGCCTTGCCCGGGAATCCTCAGTTATTTAGACCCCTCCAGGTGAACTCTTGCCTCAGGACATTGCTTCAGGTGCTGCCTGGAATAGGGCAGGGTGTTGAGTAGGGGTGTCTTTGACTCTGCCGGAAAACTGCCATTTTTTCCTTTTAAATAGTATTGATGCTCCTCATAAGATTTTGTTTGAATAAAGGGTTCTTGCCCAGTATAACTAGCTAGGTCATTATGTATCTTACCTTCTCTCCTAAATGGCTGTAGCTTTCTTGGGGGAAGGACCCTTATCTTGTGCAGTGTCACAGTGTCCGTTAAAACATAGCATGTAGAAAGTTGGGCAAGATCCTGTTTTTGTCTGCCCACCATGGCTCCAGTGCCTACAGGAACAAGGCCACACTTTGCAACAACTAATCTACTTTCTGTCTATGGATTTACCTTTTCTGTTCAATTCATATAAATGGAATCATACAATGTGTCCTTATGTGTCTGGTTTCTTTCACTTAGCATAATATTTTCAAGGTTCATTCATATATCAGCACTTCATTCCTTTTTATAGCTGAATAACATTCTATCGTGGAATATATCACATTTTGTTTTATGTATCAGTTAAGGGACATAGGTTGTTTTGGCTATTATGAATAAGACTGCTATGAATGATTATGCATAAGTTTTTGTGTGGTTATATATTTTCATTTCTCTAGGGTATATACCTGGGAGTAGAAGTGCTGGGTCATCTGGTAACTCTATATTAACTTTTTGAGGAATGGCTGACTATTCCAAAGCATCTGCACCATTTTACAGTCTCACCAGCCACACACGGGGGTTCTAGTTTCTCCATACCCTCACCAATACTTTTTGTCTGTCATTTTGATTATACCCATCCCAGTAGATATGACGTGGTCTCTCATTGTGGCTTTATTTGTATTTCCTTATGACTAATGATGTTAAGCATCTTCTTTTTTTTATGTGCTTATTGGCCATTTGTATGTCTTTTTTTGAAAATGTGTCTATTCATATTATCTGCTCATTCTTTAATTGGGTTATCTGTCTTTTTATTGTTAACCTGTAACATTCTCTTTACATTTTGGATACCAGTCCTTTATCAAATACATGATTTGCAGATATTTTCCCCAGTCTGTGGGTTGTCTTTTCACTTTCTTGATAGCGGCCTTTGAAGCACAGAAGTTTTGAATTTTGATGCAGTCCAATTTATTTCTTCCTTCTTTTGTTGCTTGTGCTTTTGGTATCATATCTAAGAAACCATTGCCTGATCCAAGATCACCAAGATGCACCCTAGGCTTTTGAAAAGAAATCTTATTTTCAATAACCCTATGAAAAAAGAGTAGTAGACCTATTTCACAGATGAGGAGACTAAGAAGTCAAATGCCAGAGCTGAGATGTAAGCCCAGTTCAGTCTGACTCTGAACCCCACGTGCATCTTACTGTGCCCCCCAAGTCCCTCTACCTTTGTGTCCCTCATAGGGTTTGGCACAGTGCCTGGCGTATGGAAGGCCCACAGGTAATGTACATTGGACTGATGAATGGCAGGTCCTAGCAGGTGCTTCGCTTGGCACTTGCTAGTGGATTTGGGTGGATGGGGTTTTGCTCCTCAGTTACACCGCTAACTAGGAGTTTTTGTCTACAGTCCTGGAGGTCACTGAGTGTCTCTCTCCTCTTTCACCTTTGCAGTGTCTCATTGTCGGGGGAGGACCATGTGGTTTGCGCACTGCCATTGAACTTGCCTACCTAGGGGCCAAAGTGGTCGTGGTGGAGAAGAGGGACACTTTCTCCCGGAACAACGTGCTACACCTCTGGCCTTTCACCATCCACGACCTGCGGGGACTGGGAGCCAAGAAGTTCTATGGGAAGTTCTGTGCTGGTTCCATCGACCACATCAGTAAGTAGAGTTGATGGTGGCACCCCATGAGGCGAAGGGGCTGACCCTGGGTGGGAAACATCTCTCCACATTGAGGAATCCCCGGGATGGTCATATCCCTGGGGACTCCACGCATCCAAGTGGCAGATATTTGGTGAAGAGCTTGCTCTGTGCCTTGTGCCAGGTCCTGTGCTATGCCCCACTAGGCTGTAGGCACCATGAGGTCAAGGACTGTGGCACGTCTTGCTTACCAGGGCATCTCCAGGGCATACAAAAGTGCTGGACACATAGTAGATGCTTAATACACCTCTGCTGAACGAGTTAATGAAGTATGGAATACAGAGGCAGAGGTAAGTAATGCGGTCTCCCCTCTCGGAGAACTTACCAAGATTTTGTCAAGTGACGTGTGCTTTAGTAGAGTAGCCAGACTTGCTAGAGGATTTCAGAAAAAGCAGCCAGACGAAACCGTTCAGTGGGCCAGGTTGTTGAGCGCTTCTTGGGCAAAGGAGTTTGGCTGTTGTGTTGCCAGTCCTGGGGAACCATGGAAGCTTTTAGAACAGAGGACTGACACAATTGACAGATCCCGTACCAAGTTTCCTTGAGCTTTATAAAGAGAGAGGACATCATGATGGGGGCTCGTCCAGAAAGGGAGGGGAAACAGAGGACATGGATTTCAGGTCTCTGGCCTTCCCCGAATGTGTAGGGAGGGTGAGGTGAGTGCCAAGGCCCTTCTGCGCTGACGTATTCGATCCTGGGTGTCTCAAGGCAAGGTCTGTGCAGATAGGCTTTGGGAGAGCAGCCTCCCTCCTCATGCTTTGCAGGAAGGAGGCCTTTGGCCATTTTAGTTTTATATGTAGTAATCATGATCCATAAAAGTCCAGGAGGTTAATACTATGGGGAGAGTTCAAGGGTTTGAACAGATTTAACTCCAAAATCTGTCTTGTCCATTTTCTGTGTGACTTCGGTCAAATTCCTTGTCTTCTTCAAGCCCCAAATGTGATCAATGGCTGCCTACCAGGGTTGCTGAGAGGATTAAAGAAGGTCAAGCTTGTAATGTGCTATCGCTGTGCCTGGAACATAGTAGGTACTCAGGAAATGCTTTACATCCAACAGTGTACAGTGAGCAAAAACCAGCCAGGGTCTCCAAACTCCAGAATTCAGAGCTGCAGTCTCTCAACTGACGGGCGGGAGGAGCCCCCTGAAAGCCATGTTATGTGAAGACAGGAACTGATGGGAAAGGGTCTTGAGGTCCAAGTGGGAATGACTAGAGAGAATGATCAGCCCCGTAGGGTATAATTTAGTCAGACACAGGAGAACTTACCAGCAGTGGCCCCAGAGTTTCTTCCCGTTCTGAGTTGAGAAAATCCCAGGAGTCCATTGGAAAGTAATTTGGATTTGCCTAGAAAACTGCAGTGTCAGCGTTCAGGATGTTCCTTTCCACCCACGGAAGAATGTATGTTGGTTACTGATTTAGAACAGTGACATTGAGCCCCACTTTCTCATCGGACCCTCCTGAGGGGCAGAACTGGGCACCAGGAGGTCTTGTGAGGGCCCCAGGGCTGTTGGGCTGCCTTCCAGGCCAGCAGCCCCTTTCTGCCCGACTAATGGGGTTTCCATTTAATCCGGAGTCCTTGGAAATATCCCAGTGTGCAGAAACACTGGAAGGATTCTGGAACTGAGATTCAGGGCAATCATTGTCAAGAGCAATTCCGATACCTGTGAGGAGGGAGGCAGGAAAAATTTATTGAGCACCGCCTGTGTGCTAGAACCAGGCAGACTTGGAATCTTGAACCTATAAGGAAAGGCCAGGCCTGCTCCAATGCCTGTTCTCAGGCAGGAGGTACATTGGATTCTTTAGACCCTAGCTGGCTGGCTTCCTTTCAGACCGACCATGGTCTCCAGCCCCAGCTGTGTCCTGGACCTCAGCATTACTCACCAGTTCTCAACGTGTCCTGTGTCAGCATCTTCCTCCAGTTCCCACTGGGGCTGTTCCAAACCTCCACTACAGCCTCCTTGTTCTTAGCAGAAGGCCTCCCTCCTGTGCTCTGGGGAAAAGAAGCAACTGGTGGACACTTCCCCTTCCAGCTCCCTCTCCTCCTCCTGCTCTCACCTCCATCCAAGCACGCATTCCTTCCTCTCAACCCAATGGCAGAGGCGTAACTAGCTGCCTCCTTTCCCGCTCTAGTCCCTCTTGGACTTCTCTCCTTTTCAACTGCTCCCTTACTTGGTCTTCCTGCTCCTTATCTCCCAAGGCCCCTCCAGTCTTCCGTTATTGTTACTTTTCTTTACGTCAAAGTATTTATTCTAGACTTTGTCTATATCTATTTATGCCTCCTTTCATTGTGGTCTGATTTCTCTCCCACTCCTGAGCTAGAGTTTTTCACCAAGGTCTCCAGAAGCTTCCTAACTCCCACGTGCCCTGACCTCCTATATTCTTTATATTCCCTAATCTCTTTGTGGGAGTTGATATTCTTGGTCCCCCCTCTGTTCAGGCTTTCAGGACTGCAGCTCAGGCCTGTTCTGCCATTCCCCTACCCCCAACCACTCTGCCCCGCCCCGTTCTGTTTACCTCTGCTTCCTCCATCAGAGGGGGTATTCCATATCTCCTGGACCTAGCATGACTCCTGGCTCATCGTAGATATTCAATAAACATTAAACGAGTGAAGCCCACAAAATACAGAGGGACCCACAGAAAGTCTGAAACTTTGTGCTCTGCAGAAAAATATTTGGTGGCATATCCATTTGTGCTGAAAGGCAGGGAACAAAATAGAGAAACAAGGTGGCACTCATTGGGGGAAGTTTAGGAGAGTGGGTAGGAGGTGGAGAACCATGAGCCCGGGTTTGTGGAGAGAATTCCCCACTCCACTCCTTACCCTGGATGGCTAACAGCTTTGGCCTTGTCCTCAGAGAATGAGCTGAGTTTACTTATGGCCCCTTACTCCTCTTTCCATCTTTATCTTATCAGACCCACAGTGCACCTCAGGAAGGAAGCAGGAAAGAGAGAGCCTCCTCCATCATGATAGCATCATCTAACAGCTAGAGCATAGTCTTGGAATCAGACAAATCTGAGTCTGTATTCTAGTTTTGCTACTGTGTGATCTTGAGCAAGTCACTTAGTGTCATTGAGCCTCAATTTCTCATCTATAAAAATAAAAATAATTATCCCAAAGGGACACTGTAATAGTTAAATGAGAAAATGCTGTAAGGGTTAAATGAGAAAACACAGTGTGAGGCACATAATTCATTCTCATGATCATTATTGGTGTGTTACTATGCTCAGAGATCATTGAGCAGTGAGTATATAGTATATTGTTTACAGGAGGCACTCAGACATTGCTACTCACAGCTCATCTCTTTCTCCCTTCCTTTCTAACAGGTATTCGCCAGTTGCAGCTCATCTTATTCAAGGTGGCCCTGATGTTGGGAGTTGAAATCCATGTGAATGTGGAGTTTGTGAAGGTTCTAGAGCCTCCTGAAGATCAAGAAAATCAGAGTACAGTACAATTTTCCTTTTCTGCCAAGAAATCAGTTATTGCGCAATGGAAATCACATTTGCGGCTCTAAGAGTTATTCTTATTGGGAGCTGTTTGCCACAATTCCATCAAAAGACATTTTACCTTTTTTTGGCCATTGCTGTCCTCTTCAGCTCTGGGGAGATTTATTATTAAGCCATCGAACTTGTAATTTAGTTACCCTGCCAATCAGGCAGTACTTTGACAAATGAAATCTCATCAGGAAGCAGGATAGAAGACATTTGATGATTTGATAACGTTCATTTACATGCTCTTCAAGCTATGTCTGTACACACATAGATATGTGGATAAACTTGTACCCATATATTATTTTTAAAATTCAGTAAAGAAAGTGAAGTTTCTAGACCAAATAGGAAATTAATATTCAAAATATTGTTTGGTATATAATATTTTAATACTTTATTGATGTATCGCTTGCAAAGCCATAAAATTCACCCATTGTAGCTATATCTCATGTAGTAATTTTTTCTTCCCCCCCTTTTCAGTATGTTTATGTAAATCCTGATCTTGTTTGGACACCGCGGTCAGAGTCTGTCCATGATGCCTCTGCATCTTATCAAAACCTCCTGCCGCCGGGGCATGGCGTTCAGTTTTGAGCCAGTTTAGTGGCGGAGACCTCAGTAGTTTCACACGCAGGTTACAACTCTGATTTCTTCTGTCCTCTGCCCAGAACATTGAGAATTTAGGGACGGCATTAGTTGGCTTTTGTAGCAAGGCATCTGCTATTTAACTTTCAGAAACCCGTGTGCTCTTAACCTTTCCCAGACCTCTAGTGGATGTTTAATTCTGAGTGACCAGCAAGGTTTCATCTGAAAGTGGTTTCATAGAAGAACGTGCTACACAACAGAACCGTTTGAGCACAGTGAAGTAGGAATTCAAATCGGTTTCATTTCACATCCTTTTGGATCTGTTTAGCAATGGGAGGGCACTGAGGAATGTGGGGGCATATGAAGAGAACATGGCGAATTCTGCAGAGAAAAATAAGGTGCAAGTGCTACTGGTTTGGGAATCATTGAGGAGAGACGCCTAGCCTTTCTAGAAACCAGCAAAAGCAGGAGTGGACTTAGTGCCGCTGGTTTACCTTATCCTGGATGGAACTGAAACTAAAGCCAGAGGACTCCAGATTCAAGTGTGAATCTGGGCAACTCCAGGTCTTTCCTCTGGAGGCTGTGCCCGGGGTGCCTGTGTACCTGGTGGCATAGTCCTTTTCTCCTAACACGTTAGGAGTATGATCGCTCTGTCCTCCCACCTCTCTCTGTCAACTCATCTCATTTTTCTGTCCTGGTAGAAATTGGCTGGCGGGCAGAATTTCTCCCTGCAGACCACTCTCTGTCGGAGTTTGAGTTTGATGTCATCATTGGTGCCGATGGCCGCAGGAACACACTGGAAGGTGAGGCCTCTCCTTCTTAGGGCTGAGGATTTGGGGCGGGGGGGAGCAGTAATAGCAGGAGGATGTGTATCTAGAAGGGGGTAAAAGAAGAGGGGGCAAGATGACAGTTACCAAAGCTGGTTGGGGTCCTGATGGAAGGGAAGGGCAGACCACCCTGCCGCACCTGAGGCTGAGTGTTTATCTATGTATCTATTTAAATTAAGTTTATTGGGGTAATATTGGTGAATACAATTATATAATTTTCAGGTGTGCATTATAATTTGGCATCTGTATGTTCTATTGTGTGTTTACTGAGACTGAGCATTTAGAGAGCAACTATTTAATTCTCTCCAAACTTCGGTTTCCTCGGCTGTAAAACTTGCAGCATAAAACCTCAGAGCATTGCTGTAAGGGGTGGGGAAGGACTTATATGTAAAAATGCTTTCTAAAGGTAAAATACCACGAAAATTAAAAGAAAGAAAACCAACATTTGTTGGGGTAACCTGCCAATGTACAAGCCATGACGCTAAGCATTTTCATATGCCATTTAACTAAGATAAGCATTTTTATACTAGTAATAGTACCAGTTTACTGTCAAGTATAATATTCCAGAAGAAGGAGCCCATCTCTTTTCATAACTTTTGAGCACACTCAATGCTGGGCAGCAAGATGAATTTTGCCCAAACTGTCCAGGTGCAAAACCATGCTTCTCTGAGTTCTAAATTTGGAAGCATAACATGTGTCCTTGGGGTAGGATTTAGTTAGGTGGAGAGAGGAACCCCGTTGCCAGGACAGGACTTCAGTCACCTCCACCCCAGCCCCAAGATTAATGAACTACTGTGCAAGTTGTACTGGTTTGCACACACTACTAGTTTGAGACCGTGGGTTGTGATAAACAGTCCCGCATGGCATCTCTTTGATCGGGTGCAAGTCTGCTTGTCAGGCTTGCCCTGCTCAAGGATGCAGACAGATCTTAGAGAATTCAGGATGTGAGGTGGGCCAGCCAAGGGCCCTCCCACCGGCTTTGTGGCCAGAGCGTTTCCTCTCTTTTCACCTCCAGACCTACTCCCCATCTCCTGCGATCAACAACCAACATCTGACAAAGAATTTTCAAGCTGCCAATCTGTATGTTGCGCCGTTAGAGTTTATGGAGCCATTTTATTGGCTTGAGGAAACAGTCTGAATTTTGAAAATCCAGGATCCATGCTCAGCATGAGTATGGTGTGGCATTTCGTGAACCTGAAAAGAAGGATGAGAAGGAGGAGAGCCATTTGAGCAACTTTGGGCCAAGGATTTAGACGAGAGCAGGGTGTCTCAGTTGGCACTCCTGACATTTTGGGCCAGCTAACTCTTTATCTTGGGGACTATCCCCATGACATTGTAGGCTTCTTAGTGGCATTCCTAGCCTCTACCCACTAGAAACCAGCAGCAGCCCGAGTTGTGGCAACGAGAAATGTCTCCACATTTTGCCAAATGCCCCTGGGGGGCAAAATCACCCCAAGTTAAAAAATACTAGAGAATGATGGC
Source organism: Eonycteris spelaea (assembly GCA_003508835.1). NCBI lineage: Eukaryota > Metazoa > Chordata > Mammalia > Chiroptera > Pteropodidae > Eonycteris > Eonycteris spelaea. Next base: position 4,091,482 of record PUFA01000113.1, read on the forward strand.
CATTTCTGACTGTTTTGACTAAGGTCTAATGACAAACAACTTAAAGAAGTGGGTTTTGAATAGATACCTAAGATTTTTAGAGAAAGGGATATTTGACGAAGTTTGGGAATCAACATGAGGCTTGATTACATGGTAAGAGAATGTGAGGGGAATTCCCAAAGGTGGCTGAAGACAAAGGTTATGTCCAGCGAGTCTGTTAGTATGATTAGTGCCTTGAGTTAAACAGCAGTGTCTAGGGCATAGGGAAAATTCAGAACTATAGGAATAGGAAGATTCTAAAAAGAAAGGGGGATTAGAAAATGGTCCATTGAAATGTGACCACCTGCTTGTGGTTTTCTGTGTAACCTCCTTTGAGATTGTGATTTATAATAGGGAATAGATATTTGATCTTTGTTCCTTTCTGGCACAGAGCTCCCAAAACTCTTGGAATTTCCTGAGTGATAAGAACAATGGGAGCATCTTCTGTTAACAATATTCAATCTCTTTTCCTCAGTTCCTGAAATCCCTTCAGAGCCATAAAGGTGAAAAGTGTGGCTTTTTATTCACAACAAGCCCCTTTCAACCACACCTGAGTTTATGTCAATGAGGTGACTTTTGGAAAATCCCTAGAGATGGGGTGGGTTGCCAGGGAAGCCAACCATGTTGGAACTTTCTGCCTCACCTCCTGACCTCTTGGAAGGAAAAAGGGTAGAGATTTAGTTCCCTCCCCAATGGCTGATGATGTAATCAAACTTGCCTAACTAACTAATGAAGCACCCAAAAGGAAGAGGGCTAGGAGAGCTTCCATGTGGTGAACACATGGATATTTAGGGGAAGTGGTGTGCTCCTAGTGGGCATGGCAGCTCAGCACCCTTTCCCCATACCTTGCCTCATGCATCCCTGAAAGACCAGCATGCACTTTAAACTTATACAATTAAAACTACCATCTGGCTGTTCCTGAGTTGTCTAGCAAGTAAAATGTTTCTGTAAGTTCTGTGAGCTCTAGCAAATTAATCCAAGTGGGGGGGGCATGGAGGGGTGTTCTTGGAACTTCTCATAGCTGATTGGTCAGAAACATGGACTTGCAATCTGAAGTAGGGGGCAGTCTTGTGGTACTGAGCCTCCAACCTATGGAACCTGATGCTGTCTCTGGGTATACAATATCAGAATTGAGAATAGTTGTAGAACCCCCAGCTGGTGTCTTAGAATTGCTTGGTGTGTGTGTGTGTGTGTGTGTGTGCATGCATGTGTGTGCACACATGAGTGCATTCATGGTGGGGGGAAAGCCACATTGTAATTGGGTACAGAATTCTTACCACCATTAAAAAGCTATTTCAGTGTGAACCATTGAAAAGAATAACCCCGAGGAATCACTGTACTAACTTAATTGTAAGTTAGATGAATGCGTTTCGTTATACGTATTTATTATACATTTATTGAGTGTGTACTAAGCGCCAACTACTGTGGACTTGAGACAGAAAGAAAATTTGTTAGTATTCCTATTGCACAGGAAGTCAGTCTCACAATCCCACTTTTCAGAGGGAGAAAAAAAAACATTAAAAATGCTAACAAAGTAGTTTTAATTGTATAAGTTTAAAGTGCATGTGGGTGGTTGGTGAGTGTACCTAGCAACAATGTCTCACACATCTTTAGCAGGATGACCCTGTGATTGCCTGTTAGAGAACGTCACTTCAGCCTTTCGTTTGTTGAAGTCTAACCAGGATAATGGGTCTTACAGATTTTAGAAAAGGAAAAAGCCCCACTGATTTAGAAAGGCCTCTGGTGCTGTGTTCCTTCTTTGGGTGCAAACCTTGGCATTTTTGCCCCTGTTCTCTGGACACCCAGAATCCTGATTTTACTGGCCTGCGGGGCATCTGAGAATAGCTTTCTCAATAATCTTGTTCAGTTTTCACACCGAATCCAGAATACCCATTTCTTCCCTTTTCTTTACACAGGGTTCAGGAGAAAAGAATTTCGTGGGAAGTTGGCTATAGCAATCACCGCCAACTTCATTAACAGAAACAGTACAGCTGAGGCCAAAGTAGAAGAAATTAGTGGTGTGGCTTTCATCTTCAATCAGAAATTTTTCCAAGACCTTAAAGAAGAAAAGGTGAGACGGTCGCCGTTCCCCAAACCAGGCCGTTGTCCATGTTTTCTAAAGTACCCCTAGGAACAGCTGGCTTTCCTGGCTCACTCTGATTAAGTGAAGACAGAGATGTCTCCTTAGGATAATACGGACAGGATTCCTTTGAGGACAGGAGGAATCCTTGAAGGAAAGTTCTCGATGTTGTACCCGAATAGAGACGCGCATTTATTTACTCAGGAGACACGTACTGAATGCCCATTTTGTGCTGATATTCAGTATTGTGGGGTATAAAGTCAAGGCTAACACAGTCCCCACCTGCAGTGGCTCCCTGTCCAGGAAGGGACACCCACATTAACCGTCCTAATGCAGGTTGCTTAGGGTATGCCAGAGGTCAGCACGAGATTCAGGGAGTGCTAAGTGAGAAGCCCGTAACCTGTGGGTGGCCCCTGAAAAAGTGTAGGTGCTTTTGTGCAGTGTGCCAGCTGCCCTTCCTCTTGAGGGATGTCCAGAGATGGCTGGGGAGCATGACAGTCACCCAGGGGTATCAGTTGTCCCCCAGACATGGGCCCTGAGAAAATTAAGTATTCATTCAACAAATATGTATTGAATGCCTAGTAAGGTATGAGATGCTATTCAAGGGTGTGAGATAGAGCAGTGGGCTAAACAAACAAAACCCCACTCCTGGAGCTTATATACTCCATGAGGGGAGACTGTCAATAAACGCATAACTAACACTGTCAGGTGGTCTAAGGATGGTGGGGCGTGGGGGCGGGAACAAAGCAGAAGGAGGGGAGAGTGAGGGATGGAACACCTGCTCCCAATTAAGTAAGTTCCAGATTTTTCTTATTAACCTGATTTAAATATATTTCTCCTTGAGAAGGCGGTGCAGCAACAGTGTTAAATCTTTACACTAAAAATAAATCACCCACGCCTAGCGCCACGGAGCTCATGAATAGTCCTCATTTTCGTAAGCTTCCCTTTGGTGGCTTTCCACCTGAATTCTTTTTACAGCGATCCAGCCCGCATCATAGCGCCAGTACTCTTGGTTGTTCATCCCTCATCCAGTATCACATCTTAAATGTAGTCCATGTGGCAACCTAGTCCACCTGACGGTCCATGTGGGCAGGATTGCTCATCAAGTGGACGTGTTGTTAACTGCTTAAGCGCTTAAAGCAGGGGATGGCAGAACTGGCCACGCGTTTTTGCATTGTCTTCCAGCTAAGAATGACTTTAATATTTTTGAATGGCGGAAGAAAACTCAAAAGAATATCTTGTGAGGAACTGAAAGTTATAGGAAATTCAAGTTTCAGTGTCCCTAAATAAAGGTTTATGGGAACGCAGCCGTGCCCGTGTGGGTATATTACCCATGGCCGCTTCACAGTGAGTGGTTGCCACACAGACTGGGTGGCCCACAAAGCCCCAAATATTTACTATCTGGCCCTTTACATAGAAAAAGTCTGCTGACTCCCAATTTAGACCTTTCAGTTATTGTTCCAGCTCAAACTGCTTCTTTTGGATTGTTTCGTGAAGATAGTTTTCTAGGAGTGGGCTTCGTTCCTGAGCCAGACTGCCTTTCTCTGGCCACAGGGATGTGTGCCCATCGCATGACCCTCTCTGAATTTCACCACGGTCGCATTATCTTATTTTAAAAAAGTATTTCTTTCAGCATATTATGTCCCTTTGAATGATTTAAGACTTCTCCAACCCTCCCTTCCCCTCAAAAACCAAGAAAATAAATACTTTAAATAAACCACGGCAAAAAATTGTGGCCGCGAGACTGAGTGTGTTTTTCCAAAGGTTTTGATGAGTTTCCTTTAAACTTTGCTGTGGCCGTCACCTTTGGCCATTGTTGCACAACAGCGTCCTTCACGCAGTGACAGCGATGAATTTCCTCTGATTCTCTGGGGGGCCCCCTGCATTGATGGCCGTTTCCTATTTCATGGTAATAAAGGGGTTCCTATGGTTACCCAGGACGCCTCTGTGTCGACTGCTGATAAGCTGCTATGCGTCTGTTTCTTTCGCGTTGAAGAAGCCTGAGGTTCTCAAACTTGCGTGTGAACCAGAATCACCAATAGGGATTATTAAAGCATAGACAGCTGGCCCTACTCCCATGGTTTTAGCTTCAGTCGGTCTGGGTAGGGCCCTGATCGCTTGCATTTCTCATAAAGTCTCAGGTGATGTTGATGCTGCTGGCCAGGATCCAACTTTGAGAACCGCCGAGCGAAGCTATCATCTCACGACATTGTTTTAAAGGCAGAAACCTAATCTATAAAGTGTTTTTGTAATTGAGGGAAAGTGCAAAAAGATACAGTCCAGCCCCCTAACCTGAGTTGCTCCTCCCAGGGCACCTGGGTTTCTACACACAGCACAGGCATGGGAGAAACATGGCTTAGCATAGTCTTCGGAGAGTTCACGTAGCTCTTTGCATCTCTGGCCACGTGGAGGGTGTGCCGGTTGGAACTGGGACTCAGGCAGGCCTGGGCTCAAATCTGGGCTCTGTCGTGCCTCGCTGCCATGCCGCCTGCAGCACTTTGCCTTTCTGTAGCGCCCGCTAAGCTCTAGCCTGGAAAGACTGGTCCACAGCCCCTAACGACTTCCAAGCTGTAAAAGAAACGGCGCCGTAATCGTATCGTAAAACGTAAATGTATCAAATTAACATGTTGCGCACTTACATTTACACAATGCTATATGTTAACTATATCTCAAGTTAAAAGAAAATCATTAGTATCTTTGTGGGGCTATAGAAGCTGGCTGAGTTGAGGCAGATAAACACTGGCACTCAGTTTTATCTTTTTCAGCCTCATGTGTCTCAAACACTCGTCTAACATGAATGTTCTGTAGGTAAATAATGAGGGAAGGTAGCGCTCCTGGCATGCGGGGAGGTGATACTGAGTCCGTGAATGCTTCTCTTTTCAGGGATTGATCTCGAGAACATTGTTTACTACAAGGACTGTACCCACTATTTTGTCATGACTGCCAAGAAGCAGAGCCTGCTCGACAAAGGTGTCATCATTAATGTGCGTACCCCTCAGCTGGGATGTCCTGTTGTCCTCTTTGTGACCTGGGCTTGGCAGCATCAGCAAGTGTGGGAGCAGATGTCATCCTGCCAGAAACGGGAAAAGGGGGGGAGAAAGAGGGAAGGAACCACTGCCCACCATTTTCCTTCTCCCCGATGTTGAGTTCAGGGCTGGATGAAGGAGCCTGCATCGGCACGCACAGACGGGTTTCAGTGTAGAGCTGTGGGGGCGGGGTGCTAAGCCCCTTACCCAAGTCCTTGCATGGATCTTCACTCCTGAGAGACCAGCTGAGTCTTCTCCTTCCCTGTCTCTTTCAGCCCTGCCCGCTTTTCTGGGAGGTCACATGTCATTTGGAGGCAAATGGGGCTCTTCATCTTAGTGGGACAAAGAGACACTTTCCCTTGTGAATTTTGTGCTCTGGCCCCCTCGCCCCAGTATGGGAGGAAACGCTCTGTTACAGTCACATGGACTTGAATGGAATCTTGGCTCTGCCACGTATTAACTCAGGACTGTGACTGGGCCACTTACCCTTTCCGAACCTGAGTCTTCTCATCTGCAGAATATGAATAATAGTTTCTGCTACAACGGGTAGTTTGGAAGAGTGCATTTAAAAACACGTACAAAGCACCTGATACCGCGTGTGGCACCTAGTGGATTGTAGGTTCCCTCTGTAACTTCTCCATCTGGTTTGGACACCTGCTTTATTGTCCTACTGGCTCCCTGGCCTCTGCATTTTCCTGGTTAAACAGAGAGCACGGTTGGCAGGAAGGACTGTGGGGTGGTGGCCCTGGGCTGGAAGCTTCTTTGGTCAGGTGTTCAGTATTTCCTGAGCCCCTGTTCCTGGCACTGCTGCTAGTGTAGCCTCAAGATAAGGATCAGGCAGTCCAGGGTCAGCCTGCTCTCTGGGTGTCAGCCTACAGCCCGGCAGCACGGTGACCATTCATTGCTACTTGTCAGAGAGGAATGTGCCTGTCCTCTCACCAGCTTGTGCTGGCAGTCCGCCGGTGGCATTAGTAACCCAGCCCTCCCCTGGGCCGTCTCCATGTTGGTCAGGTCTTTGTTGAGAAGCCCGAGCGGCTGGACAGGAGGCTGTAAATAAAGCTGACTGAACACAGCCAGCAGATCTGTGGCGATGGGCTCAACACTGGGGCCCTGCTGCTGACCTGGGGGGAGGTGAGGTGGTCCCTTCTTCCCTCTGCCTCCCACAGGGGTCCCTCCCAAAACTGCTCCTCTGCCAAGATGTCTGTGTCAGTCAGTGAAGGATTATTTGGGGTCCAGGGATACGAGAGCAATGGACATCTTTGCAGAGGCCGGAGGGGCTTTTGTCAGCCCACCCCCGGGGCATCAGGCAAAGGGTGACTTGGGTTTTCTGTTTCACTCACTGGCCAAGTACTCCAGCCTTCTGGAATGATGAGGTTCCCTCAGGTCACCCCAGGGCATGTGTCCAGGCCACAACCTGTTGCTTATGGTGACTCGATTTCTTGGCGGTTGTCAAAGCCCGTCCAGACTCCTGTCCAGACTCCTCAGATCCTCTGTCATGGCATAGGTGGGTGAGAGGGACTCACCCTGGTCCCACCCGTCGTAACTGTGGAGGAGCTGGGAGCAGATCCCAGGCCCATGCGTGTTCTCACCAAGGCCTTCCTCCTCCCTCAGAGACTGACAGCATCTTCTGAGCTGATGCTGAGGGGCCTCGGTGTATAAGACATGAACTCCTGTCTTGAAATTGGAGGCCATAGGCTAGACATGGGAGAACTGGACATTCATTTGGTTCAGGAGCTCTGGCCTGAGTCTTCTGGTGTCCAGCCAGGCTCATAGCATTTGCATAAGCCAAAAGCTGACCCATCACCGTGAGCCACTTAAGTTAATGTTCTTCACTTGCTCACAGGGGAATGGCAAGTCCTCTCTATTTTCTACTCCCTGTATGGATCAGCATCTTCCTAGAGGTGCACAGAAGGTGCTGAGCAAATGTTTGTTGAATGACTTGACTGACCTGCTTCCCCATCTGTTCCTGCTGATCTCTGGGCTTTTTTTCTGTGGCTACTGAAGAGAAAGGAAAGTTCCTCCTCAAGAAACTGCCCCTGGGCTCCCAGCTGTGCCCATCTTGCCCTCCCCCACAAGGACGGCAGCCCAGCCGCAGGCCCCTGCCTCTGCTGGCCCGATATATGCAGGCTAGGGTTCTTGGACACAGCAGGCTTGTTTGTGCCACGATGAGAGCTTGGCTGCCAAGAACATGAAGAGGAGACACATCATAGATGTCTCCTGAGCCGAGTCCACCCTCATCTGAAGCATTAAACAGGCACTGCCTGCCTTTTGCTTCTGGTTTACAGCCTCTTTCTAGCTCAATATGTGAGGGAACTGTGCTTCCCATGCCCACGTTCACGGGTCGCCTGATCTACTTCAGGGGTGCTTACAGCGTGCTTTGAAGAGGGGGATCTTTGAAGCTTGTCCATGCCCTCTTCCCCGTCTCATCTCCACATTTCAAGGGAGGAAAATGATCATGTGACTGCAGAAACAGCTATGAGAAAGGAAAGCAAATAACAGGAGCCCCATCCAGCCTGGACAGCATGACCCGACAGAAGGCTCTTGGGCCAATGCTGGGTGCAATTTGGGTGATGTGGTTTGGGTATGAAAATATTATAATTCTGAAACAAGGTATTTGAAATCATGGCTACAGGGGAAAATGACCCAGTAGGTCACTCTATTTGTAGATGCAGCTGCGCCTTCTTAGACCTTTGCAAATGCTCTTGCTGGCATCTTGAATGGGTCCAGAATGTACTTCTCTATATGCTGTGTTTCATGCCATCGTTATTACTGGGGACAAGAATTCCCATGCATTGAGTACTTCCCATGAACCAGGCATCAGGCTGGGGATTTTATAACAGTCTCATTTGGTCCTCACATGGCTCTGTGAAGTAGATTTTGTTGTTCCCATTTTGTATGTAAGAAAAAAGGGGAAAAAGGAGAGAGAGAGACAGACAGAAAGAAAGAGAGAAAGAAAGAAAACATGTAAAGTTAGGAAAGTTCAGTAGTTTGCCCAAATTTACAGTCATTAAATAGCAGAGGTGGAATTTGACCTGTTGTTCTTGATGACCCCAAGGCCTGTGTTGGTCCTACACCTGTATACAGTAGTCCCTGTCTCCCTTCCCCAGGATGCGAACCTTCTGTGTCACCTTTTGAGAAAGATAGTCTTTGGTTTCTTTAGCCACACGATGAACGGGTTTGACTCTGGGAGACAGGCGTCCTACAGTTCACTGCCAGGGTCCCTGCAGGATGGGCAGCCTAGTCCTCTACAGCAATTAACATGGTAAGAGCAAAGCAGGGCCCTGAGTAGCCCTCAGCCCATCAAGAAGAGAAGTAACTGATTCTGCAGAGAAAGTTTGAGTTATGCCAAGTGCCCATTTCTTTTCTGGTCTCGTTTGACCACTAAATAGTGTATCTAGATCACATTAGCTTAACTTAGTCCATTATAAAATCACTCTTCTATTTGCTCTTTTGTCTTTTAATTTTACCGAAGTTATCATGGAAACTAGCCATATGAAATATGCACATGCATTTGCTGCAAGACCATTGCAGAGTATGTTGTTCATTACAACACACCGTTCTCTGTTGAAATCCCTACGTGAGGCAGTTCTTTTAGAATTTGGTGCCAGGAAAAAATTGCCTCCCCTAAGGAATTTCTATGCTTCCTTCTTTCTGATATGGAGAGTCCTGTAATATATCAATCCCATTTCCCTTTTGTCCTGGATGCCTGGAAGCTCAAAGCCAAATTCAGTGCTTAATCACAACCCCGTTGGTCCTCACAGATGGCTGATTTGGGTTCTCTTAATTCCCTTGGCCCTGATATTCTGTTTCCATTTTGCTTACCTCACTATACAAACTCACTGCAAATCCTTCTGTGAAGAAGTGGGTATGAATCCTCGCACTGTGCTCCTATTCTCCTGCAGGACTACATTGATACAGAGATGCTGCTGTGTGCAGAGAATGTGAACCAGGATAACCTGCTGTCTTACGCCCGTGAAGCTGCAGACTTTGCCACCAATTACCAGCTGCCATCTTTAGACTTTGCCATGAACCATTACGGGCAGCCTGACGTGGCCATGTTCGACTTCACTCCATGTACGCCTCAGAGAATGCGCCCTGGTGCGTGAGCGTCAGTCACACCAGCTGCTCGTGGCCCTGGTGGGCGACAGCTTGCTCGAGGTACTGCCTGCATTTTGAGCCCCTCACTCCTGTTAGAAGGACAGGTCCCTGGATTTGGTTTGGCTGGCAGCATCTGTTGTCATGCAGTTGAGGAGAGGACAGACCCTCAGTCCATTGGCAGGACTCTGGCAGGCCTATCCTGGCCTTGGAGCCTACCCTTTCACTAAATGCAGAGGGGACAGTCTGTCTGTATAATGGCAAGAGAACATTGGGGTTCTTCTGGGCTGACTTCTTTGTCAAAGTACAAAATTAGGTGGCCCTGGTCTGGACTTCATGGCCGTCCCGCTCAGAGCATGTGAGCTCTCGCTGGGCCAGGATGTCTTCCTCATTGTAGATGGTCTTTGTGGCCTTTCCATGAGGAGATAGGTGTAGAATGCAAGAAAGGTATGAGGGCCCAAAGCCCAGTTTCTGTCCATAGCCTCCCTGCTCACAATTCTTTCCAGAAAATCAGCAAATGCTAGGATCCTGAGGTTAAATGAACACTTTCAGGAGGACTACATTTTTATCTTTAAGCATTAACCAAAAAGTGTTATGTATTTACCTCAAGTTAAGCATCAAGTTTCAAACCACGCTTCAGGTACACATGGAACAGTTATATTAGAACCGAGCTTGGTGAATCCTTCTTTACTCACCATTGTGTGTGAACGATAACCTGAGCTCCTTGGTTGGGCACTCAGCACCCCGCCCCATACCCCACTTCTCAGGTTGACCTCTCAGGACTCCCCTCCTCTGATCTCTGGTATACCCGAACGAGACCGACTGTTCTGCCATCAATCAGGCTCTGTCATTTTCCAGCCACCAAGCCTTTGCCCACTATTTTTTTTCCCCTCCATTTCTCAAAGGGTCAGGATCAGAATCCTATCCATCCTTTAAAATCAGTGTAAATGCAACCTTTCATGAAGCATTACCTGTTTCCATCTCCCTCTCCCAGGTCAGAATTTGCCCTTTTTTTTGCGCCCCAAAGCATTCTGTGATTCCTGTGTCATAGCACCCTTTGCACATGGCTTGTGCTGCGGACATTTGTATTTGTAGTGAATCCTGGTGGGCTACCCTGTCCCCTCTCCGTCCCCCAGTGCCTCGCACGGGCCTGGCAATTGGCAAATGCAGAACAAAAGGGATGGCCGGCTGGGAGTCCGCACAGTCGGCAGGAATTCGCGTGGTTTCTCTTGCAGCCCTTTTGGCCCATGGGCACTGGCTGTGCCCGCGGCTTCCTGGCCGCCTTTGACACGGCGTGGATGGTGAAGAGCTGGGACCAGGGCACTCCTCCACTGGAGCTGCTCGCGGAAAGGTGAGGATCGGCGGCAGGGCCCCTTAAAGTGCAGGCAGAAGGGGGGCCGAGGCTGGCCAGCAGGCGGCTCCTGGATGAACCTGGAGCCTCTGTCTTCTCTCATCTGCCTTCTCGCACGTGGCTTCATTGGATCATCAAGGTCCCCAAGGAAGCTCTCCCGTGATCTACCTCTTTCAGTGACTTTCTCTGGGGGCCAAGACCTTAGGGAGTAGGTGCCAAAGAGAAATCTTCCTCTGGGGTCGCCCTGAAGGTGGGCTTCCTGCACTCTCAGTTGCCAGGACCCAGAAGAAGTTTAGGGGAAATTTCCGTTGAAGTGCTGAGTGTCTGTCCTGTAGTGTTGGGGGCTGGGTTCTCTGACCACCCAGGCCTCTTTCAATGCGGAGATCCTGGGCTTCCTCCCAGAACCCTGTTGTTGCCACGTGGTTGTGACAGACGGTGAACTGGGAAAAGTCAGAACTGTGGGGTTTGGGACAGGACTTTGCTGGTCTTGGGTGTGGAGGTCTGTGGTCATGGGGGACAGGCCACAGGAGGCAGCATAGCTGAGTGGTGATTATAGCAAAACCACAGGTCGCTGTGCTGCCAGCTCTGTCTGGGGGAGGAGGCCAGCATCCCTGACGCCCGGATTCCCTCCTGCCTCCTCTCGGCCCCTTTGAACCTCCCATGACTTTGCAGATCTCAGGAATCAGGAGGGCCAGGCATTGCAGTGAAGGGTTATATAAACACATCTAAAAAGCCCTTGAGAGCAGGGCAGGTGGGAGTGGGCTTGGGGCGAGGAGACAAAGGCCTGGGGCTTCAAGAGCAGCCCTAACCTGGGCTCTGCCCCTTCCAGAGAAAGTCTTTACCGGCTGTTACCTCAAACAACCCCAGAGAACATCAACAAGAACTTTGAGCAGTACACGTTGGACCCCGGGACGCGGTACCCAAACCTCAACTCCAACTGTGTCCGGCCTCATCAAGTAAGTCCTTCCGTGGGGCTCCATCCAAGTCACCCTTCACTGAGCAGTGGGAAGGAGGATGTCACCTAAAATCTTGTCTCATCCTTGGGACCAAGGCCACCAGTATTTTTTGGCCCAAAAGTGGGAACTGTTTTTCTCTAGGAGAGCCACAGGAGTGACATAGAGTCAGCAGCTCTCTAGCACACAGGAGAGAAATAGAATGCATGTAAGCAGAGGTCCACATATGTACATATATCTACATATGTTTGTCACCGTGCATGTGTGTTGCTAAGCATACCTCTCTCCGATAATCTACTTGGCTGAATACTGAGTCCTTTCCAGGGTCCTACTCCTTTTCCTTCCCATTGACTCAGAGCCATACAACCCCCAACCTCTTCAGTCAACAGCACCAACAATTGTATGAATTTTTAAAATTACCCAGTGACATATATTTGTATTTGAGTCCTTCCACGTTTGGGTAGATGATTGAGATCCCTGGCTCTATGTCTCACGTGGCCTGAGTTCCCTTGCTGAAGGCCCAGTGGTAGAGCGAAAGGGTGGCCGGCATTAAGTAGAGAGCAGGTCGGGTTTGGAGACCCAAGACTAGGATTTAGGGAAAGCTAGTGGGCAGCTATGTGGTCTCTCTTGCTTGTAGGTGATCTGTGTGGTCTCTCTTGCTTGTAGGTGAAGCATTTGTACATCACTAAGGAGCTGCACCAATACCCTCTCGAGAGGCTGGGCTCAATGAGAAGATCTGTGGGCCTCTCCAGGAGGGGTAAACGACCCTTCAGGGACCCCTGCAAGGCCACTGGGAGGGTCTGTCCAGGGAGGAGTCCTCCTGGATGGCCGTGGGAGCAGGCCCTACAGCCACCTGGCTCTGCTTCAGTGACCTTTATGACCTTGGCCAGGCTTCTCTCCTCTGTACTTCAGTTTCCTCTTCTGTAAAACAAATGACACCTATAGTGTAATCGTCATAGAGAAGTTAATGTGTCCAGCACTTAACACCTTGAAGTGAACATGAATTACTTCACTGGAGCTTTTTTCTTTTTTAGTCTTTTGGTTCCAGTGTGGGAGTCTGTCTCCCCAGCTAGGTAACAAGCTCCATGTGCTCCGCTCTTTTCCTGACCTTCCAGAGCCTGGCACAGTACTGGGCACAAGGCCGGTGCTCAGTGGTAGAGGGAAGGGATGATTAAATGAATAACTCCCCAGCATCTTTTCGGCTTCACTTGGGTCACCATCCTGCTTAAAAGACCTGTCTTCCATCACCTGCTCCCACCTTGCCATAGGGCAAGCGTGGCCTTTCCAGCCCCTCCTCTCTTCCCTCCACATACCACATGCCCCGCTGCCACCCCTGTAATCAACCATTTTATACAAACATGGCAGGTCTTTCTAGAGTCTTGCCATGGCACCGTCCTTCCTGTTTTTCTGGAATGCCCTCCTCTGTCTGATGAATTGCTAGACACTTTTTAAGAGGCAACTCAAGTGTGCCTCCTTTGTGACTCTTTTGGGAGCGTTCCCCTGCCCTGGCAGACGCAGGGCAAAGCGCCTCGCGTGCTCCCCTGGGGCCCTGCTTTTCCGTTATTGCACTGTGGCATCATCGCCCACCTCCATGTCTGTCTGCTCCAGTAGAGGAGATATTGGCAGAATCCATGTCGTCCTCACTTGTGTTCCTAGCCTTTAACCGGGCCTGGCCAGAGGGGGTCTTAGGGACCCTTTGCTGCAGGAGAGCATACCTTCTGTCAGAACGTTCCTACGCTCTTGCCATGTCCTTGACAGGGCTCCTTGCCTTGGGGCTGTTTCTTCTAGTCCCCAGCTATGGTGGCAGTCAGAGGGAATCCCCAGGGGGCTACTGAGAGTTCTCCAGAGTGCTTTACCACTGTCTGTCTCTCCTTCCTGCAGAGTCAGACATCCGACCCAGCAAACTCTTAACCTGGTGTCAGCAGCAGACTGAGGGCTACCAGCATGTCAACGTCACTGACCTGACCACATCCTGGCGGAGTGGCCTGGCCCTGTGTGCCATTATCCACCACTTCCGGCCTGAGCTGATGTGAGTCTAGGGCCCAGGCTGGACTTGCCGACCCCTCGTGGCCCAAGGGCACCCTTGAGACAAGTTAAACAAGGGCTGCTTTGCTAGATGCAGAATCTTCAGAATTTGGTTCAGAATTTCTCATTTCTCTTTGCATATTTTTAATTTCAGTTTTTCCTTTTTTTTTTTTTCACTTTGCACTGATTACTCTGTCTACAATTTGTTTGATCTATGTCCCTAATATGTGAGGAGCAAAAGTGACTCAGGCTCAGTGATTTACTAGTTCCCCTTGCCCCCGCCGTCACCACACTTGGGAAATTTGAGTGTTTGCATCTTGGAATTCTGCCCTCAAGAAAGGAATTATGGGAAAGACCTAATTCTGGGGACTGTTGTGAGGCTTTATAGCCAAAAGTATTAGAGTTGAGATCCAGATCAGTTAGCTGTGTACCATTGGGCAAGCCACTTAACTTCTCTGCGTTTATTTCTTCATTTATAAATTGGAAGTAATGTCAGGTTCTTTAGGCCGATTAGGTTATATTTGTGGAAATACCTTGTGATATTGAAAGCACAATACATCCACTGACGTTGTATTTAAATCAACGTGTGCAGTAACCTCACACCCATGAGCACGTTCATCCAGAGAGCTCAAAGAAAACCTCTCAGAGGGTTATCTGTCGGTAACTGGGAAGTCGGGTTACCTCAAAAGGGAGTGGAGCTCTCATTTTTACTTTGTATGTTATATATATAACTGAATTCTTTTTGTTGTTTGGTTTTTTATAAGAAGCCCATGTTAGTTTTGTAATTAAAAAGAAGAGAACTGTACGGGAACTATTTAAAAGTAAAAAAGGTGGTGTAAATCATTTTCTGATTGTTTTCAGTCCAGGAAGCAATGACATTATCATGGCCCAAATCTGATTTGGTCCCACCCTGAGTGAGAAGGACAGGGTTAGCATTTTTCTTGGCTGAGTCTCTGGAGAGTGGAGTGGGGGAGTTGATTGAGGGCAGGGGCCGGGGTCACTGCTCCTTATTCCTCCCCTTACCTCTGCCTCTTCTCTCTGAATTTCACCCTGTTTTGATTCTCTAGCAACTTTGACTCTTTGAACGAAGATGATGCTGTGGAGAATAACCAGCTGGCATTTGATGTGGCAGAGCGCGAGTTTGGCATCCCCCCAGTGACCACAGGCAAAGAGATGGCATCAGCCCAGGAGCCTGACAAGCTCAGCATGGTCATGTACCTCTCCAAGTTCTATGAGCTCTTCCGGGGCACCCCGCTGCGGCCTGTAGGTAAGGATTTGCTTTCCAACCAGGCTTGCTTGGCCCTTGAGCCATCACCACCCTCTGCCCATGTCTGGCTGCTCTTCACACCGGTGTCCTCTGTTCTGGGGCTGACCTATGCCTTCCCTCCCTTTGACTGTGAGGCCAATTAGGGGTGGACCCCACCCATCCACACTTGTGGGTATGTATGGCAGGTGCCATGTGACACTGGGGGTCTACCCCTGCCCTTGGGAGTCACTGATAGAGCTGTATGAGCCCCCTACCCAGGCCATTTACCCCTTTAGTTGGGGGGTAGATGGTTTTAGAGAGACCTTGTAGCAATGACATTCCCTGAGCTCTAGGGTAGCTGTGGCAGGATCCAGATCTCAGTCCTTCTTTTACTTCCTGGCAGATTCTTGGAGCAAAAACTATGGAGAAAATGCTGACCTCGGCGTAGCCAAATCATCCCTTTCCCATAACTATCTCAACCTCACGTTTCCAAGGAAGAGGACTCCGCGAGTAAGTCTCAGCGCATTTTCATTTAATTTCTCTTTGCACGTGAATGGAGCAAGGAGATTGGAGAATGTCATGCTCTCTGCCTGTCTGTGCCAATAAATTACACAGATAAAGCGCTCACAAAAGACGCAAGTAAAATTCAATGTCATAACTGAGTGTTCTTGAAAGTTCCCCATGGCACTGTGTAGCTGACTTAAAAGTGGTTATGGAAGGTCGTGATAGATCAGCTCAGCTTCCTGAGCGGGGAAAAGGAGATGATTTCTTACTGTGTTAGGCAGTTTATTTAGACCAGGAACACAATGGCCGTTTAGTAGTAGTGGTATATGGTGATGCTCATTTACACATTCTGTCTTATTATTATTTTTTATTCAATCATTCAACAACTGTTTATTGAATCCTACTGTATGCCAAAATTAGGGCTGAATTTTTTGTTTGTTTTTGACGAGGGAAGGAAATACAGAGATGAATAATATGGTCCTTGCCTTTGAAGAACTTGGATTCTGATAAAGAGGTTTGCAAACTTTCCTAACTTACGGTTCCCTAGTGTCTCAGCAATTTTTTTTCAGTGCCCCTAGATCCAAAGAAATATATAGAAGTCCATTTATTAAATAATTCAGTCCAAATAACGTGGTAGGGATATTTTGCAAGGTATATGACAGACTTTATCAGGTTTCCTAGAAAATTTAAAATATCCTATGGCTCCTCTATGAGTTTACAATGGTGCCACAGGGTGCCTTGGCGCACAGTTTGAGAACTTTCGGCCTAACAAGAAATTATAATTTTATGTGAATGGTGGCATCTCTGTGGAAGGGATAATACAAGTTATCTGGTTCATTGCGTTCATTTTACAGGTTAAAAAAAAAAAAAAGGCCCAGAGATGTTAAGTTGTAAGTAGTGCCACAGACTTTGTCTTCCCTTCCCAGACCGGCAGGGCAGCCCTCCCCTGGCTCTGCAGAGGGCTGCAGGCCTTTACATGTCTCAGTCTCTCTAGGTCGCTGACAGTCTCTCAGCCTCTGGCCGGTCATGCCATGTCCTGCCAACCCCTACGCCCAGGGTGGGGCTGGGTGTGGCCTCCTTTCTTCCCGTCAGCTGTGCGAGCAGTGGTCACTTTTTCCACTGAGGTCTGCGCTCCCTAGAATGTTGCAAGCAGTTGTGCTACCCCCAGGAGTGGGACTGGAGACTTAATGCTCTCCCACACTTTGTTTACAGCAAGGAATGGGCGAGCCAGGCTAGGGCTGGGAAGGAGGGTGTCCAGGTTGCCTCGGGTTTTCAGCAGAGCAGCTAAAAGGCTGAGCTGCACCAGCTGCTCTGTCCCACTCTGCTCCCCAAGCTTTCAATCAGAGGCTTTGAGGGGGGGCTGCGTCACCCACCACATGTCCACTGAGCAAAAGCCGTCTTCTGGAGAGCACATCGGCTAGTTCCACCCCAGCCCAGGTGTGTTTTTCCTCTGAAGCCAAGGGCCGCACTCAGCCCAAGCGAGCCCATGCAGCCTTTCTGGAGGCTCTCTGAACCAGGCATTTCCTGGCTTTCTCCATTTCACCCAGTCTCTCCCATCACATAGCCTGCACCTGGGAACAGCAGGGGACCTGAAGAGACTGTGTAAACCTTTCACTCACCACACCTCTGTTTAGGGAGTCACCCAAGTGAAACAGCCAAGCCAGATCTGGCTCAGGAGGTGGGAATGGTCAGAAGTCAGCAGTCAACAAGGCCTGCCAGACCCTTGAGGGCTGCTTGGGCCTTGCTCTATGCTCCACTCACCGTGGGCTCTGCTAGGAAACGGAGGAGCAGATGGGCTCTGCCTGGCCAGCCCTGGCCGGTTTGGAACCATGTCCGGTCTCCTCCACGGTCTGCCCAGGGGCTGTCCATCTTCAGAGGGGTGAAGAGCCACAGATCTGCTCCCTCCCACAGGTCCCATTTAATGCCCAAAATTTGCCCTGCTCTTCAGATAGGTAGAGATTAGGTCATTGATGTAAGTGCATGGCATGGGCATTACTTATCCTGTTGTTTCTCCTAAAATCAATTGAACGCTTCCTCTGGATGGGATGACAGTAAGGCCATGGGTCACGTGGTGCCTTGGTCATCTCTGCAATACCCCAGCAGGTTCGTCCCCCTCAGTGCCAGTGCAGTATTGCGCCACATGGAAAGCGCCTTCGACTCTGCCTTCCTGTTGTGGCCGACACGTTTTGGTTGGGGAATGGATTTGCAATGCTCTTTGGTCTTCCCATGTCTCCAACAAAGGTACCGAGTCCACTCCAGTTCCCATGGGATGGGTGCGGAGGGTGTCAACACAGGCGACTCTGAAAACCGCGCACACACAGAGGCTCCACTACAGTGACACCCAGAAGAGATGGTGCAAATAGGTGTGCAACCCTCATTACCCCAGCTCATGTGCCCCTAGGACTAGTGGCCTTGTTTACATTTAGAGAGAGTAACTCTTCTATCCATCCACTGAGAGGGTTGTCCCTCTCGTGAGTGGACAGCCCATGCCTGGGAAAAGGAGAGCTTGGGATTATATTTTCCTCTTAAGAAGCCCTTGGTCTGCTTCTGCAGATCTGCCTCTGATCCTGGTCAGCATCTGAGAGCCTCGTGGCAAGCCACAGTCCCTGGGACTCCAGAGCTCTTATCACCACGTACCACCACAGGTGACACCTGACCATACGTATGCCTGCCTTTATGGCCACTTCAGCCAGTACACACATTACGTTCCATATGTACCCGGGGTACCTGATCTTTGTTTTCTCCATCCTGAGCCCACTCCTTGGAGGACAACACAGCATAGATGTTGTCACTTGTCCACGAAAAGCCCAGCCCAGAAGCCCAGTCAGTGGGCCTAGGATATTTATCCTTCTCAGCTGACTGATTCTGGCCCAGGTTCTCCTCCAGCACTGGTCCCTGGTAGAGTGAAATGCACAAAGCATGACTTGAGTCAGTGTCTGATCTGGGTCCCTCCCAGCTCTCCTCTCCTTGCCCCTCCTCCACAAACACTCTCCAGGTGCTATATGGGAAAGTACTTCCTCCATCCACCCGTTCAACACACATTCACTGAGTGCCTATTTTATGCTGAGTTCTCTTCTCAGAGCTGTGGGTAGAGCCATGAACAGACAAGCAAGGACCCTGCCCAAGGGAGCTGGCCTTCTAGAGGGGCTTCCTCAGTTCCTTTCATCCCCTTCCCCACCTGCTTTCACAGAACCATCCACCTAGAAGCCAAAGCTCCCCTCTAGGTTTCTAGTACTTACCAATTCAGAGATTTGAAGAAGGTTTAGGAGAGTCGAGAGCTCTGGGTCCTGATGCTGCCCGGCAAGCACAGGGCGCGTGAACAGTGCCTCCAGCACTGGTGGTTTCCAGGCTGATCTCAATCCTGTCCTCTGTACAACTGCAGTCCTGAGGTTCTGAGCTGGTTTACAGAATGGAAATGCGCTCTGAAGCCAGGTAGATACGTATTCAGGTCTGCTGGGGATTCAGCACGTTCAAACCTCTCAGGAGGTTCCTTTGCTTGTCTGCAAAGTGATTATAATAATAAACATTGCATTGCTGTGAAGACCCCATGAACAGATGTGTGCTGCTGGTCTGAGCCTTCTCTGGCACGTGCAAGGGCCTCCATAAATGACAAGTCGTGGCTTTTATAAGTCCTGATTAAACGAAGATGTGCATCTTCTGAAAAGATGAGCGAAACTAGTTGGATTAGACACTTAGTTCTGGACTGCAGCCATGACTGATGCAGCATTTCACCCAGAGCAGTTTCATGTCTCATTTGTCCCCAGTATTAGGGAACAGGGGATGTATTCTCATCCCAGTTTTACAGACGGGAAAACTTGGGCATAGGAAGATTAAATTGCAGTGTCATAGGTAGTGAATGGCAAAGTCAGAACTAGAATTCAGATTTTCTGTTACCTAGCATTAACCTAAGTAGTGACAGGGTCTAACACTTACACACACTTTGTTATAAGAAATGTTGTACCTACACGATTTCATTAGTTCATATAATTTGGAGCTTGATAGTATATCTTATAGGTGAGGAAACAAGTCAGAGAAGTTAGATGATTTTCCTGAGTTCACACGGCCAGGAACTAATTAGCACCAGAACTTGAACCCATGACTCCTTCCTGCTCTGCCATTGAAGAATAGCTCTCTTGCTAGTGACACTGGCCATCTTTCTAAATTTCATGGTTGCTCCCCGACTCAACCAGGCCATTGCCTGCAACAGCCAAGCTCTCTCTATGACACAGATCTAAATTTCTTTAGGATTAGGTTACATTAGCTAACTAAATATAAAATCTGTTTGCTTTGGGCTAAAATCACATTAAGTCAGGCAGTGTGGGAACATGGTTATCTCGTGCTAATCAAATAAATGATCAGATTGGCAGATATGTCTTTTTAAGGGAGACACCAGTTTAATAAATGCCTTTTGGTATGTAGAATCTTTCAAATCATTGGGAAATAATGATAAGAAAGTGTTCTTAGGGTAAAAAAGAAAGCGAGTTATTGGTTTAGTCTCATGTTCTCTCTAACTAGGCACAAGAAGTATTTTCTTTCTCTTCATACCTCAATTATTTGTAAAGCAAATACAGTTCAAGGAGATAAGGGTACTGAGGCAACTTTGGATCCCATAATAGAGATACACAGATAAAGAAAAAATTAGGTAAATCTTCAAGTTTGCGTCTTCTCCCCCCTTTGTGTTAACCGAGCACTTAGTTGAGAATCAGCACTCCCATGCTAAACCCGTCGGAAGAGTAGAGACGCTTTGTGTATCTGTGTTGCTAACCTTTCCACGTAGATTGCATTGTATTGTCCTGCAGGTCAGGCTGAAGCAGAGAGGCTGTGGTTGCCCCCACCCACTGCCTTTATTCCCCCTGAAGGATTTGGGGCCTTCTTAGGCGCCACCATTGCGCACACTTCCCCCAGGAGTACTCTCTGCGCCTGTGGGTACCACACCGGCTTTCACCTATACAGGCTCTGATTGTTGGAACAGTCACGCCAGGGACTGTTGAATGCAAAAGAGAGAATGAGATGTGTTGCTCTTTGAGGGAAAAGCCAAGTCTTCATTTAAGGTAGAAAGAAAAACAAAACAAAACAAAACCCTAAGATTCGTGTTCTTGTCGGGTAGGACATCCTGTACTTTCACAGGCTCCACTCTGCAGGCCAGCGAGCCATTCAGAGGCTGTGGAGCTGGAGGCCCAGACAGCCTGTGCCTAAGGCCCAACATTGTTGCAAATAAGGTCATCTGTTTCTCTTGGTGATTGCCCAAGCGCTGGGGTTGAAATAATTTCCATTCACAGAATCATGATTTATTGGAAGCTGAGGAAAATGTTGAAGGGAAAGCAGGAACCTTTGATCTGTTGGGTTGTTTTTTTTTTTTTTTTGCTGCCTGGGCAAGGGATGGGTCAACTTTTTAGACAAGTATCAATGACTATAATATTGTCTTTAAAAATATTCAAGGTTCTGGTGAATATGGGGAGGGAGCATGGATGATGGGGAGGTAAGAACTGGAGAAGCAGGTGCTTTCCATGGGAAGCAAGTGTGCTAGGGGCTTCGATGTCATTACTATATATTATCGTCATATTATCATATAATAATCTACAAAATTATTTATTGTTCCAGAACAACTGAGAAGTTAAAAAAGAATCTTCTTGTGGTTGGGCAAGTTTAGGATGTATGGGACTGATTGGGCTTATATTCCTGGGTTTGAGGGCATAGAGTGGCCAGCAGCCCTTCCTACTGCATCCAAAGTGAAATAGTCTGGGGTTTAATCTGGGCTGCCAGGGAGGGCCCTCTAAGGGTCCTTGGACAGCTGCTCTGAGTCCCAAGAATCCCGCGAGGTAGTCAGTGTCCCCGTGTAGAAGGTGGCCTCCACAAGGCAGCACCCTCAGGGGCTTCGGCAAGCCTGGCTGCCCTTAGCCCAAGGTCACATTGACAATGGAGCCCATCCCTGCCCTGTCACAGGGAGTCTTTGTACTTTGGGACGTTTCCACGTGACTGGGAATGTGATTCCCACCCCTTCTGACAGAGCCTGCAGCTCTCCCGGTAGAGTGAGGCTCCCTCCATTGCGTCCGAACAGAACTCGAGTGAGCACATTGCTCACAGTGCAGGGTTTTTTATGTCCGCCGGTCCCTTGGGTGGGCAGGGCTGTATGTCCAGTGCTGGCTCAGAGCTATTAGAGAAACCACAGTCCTTGATGGCTCTGAGCTCACCATGCTTTCTTGGCCATTGCAGGTGGACAGCCAAACCGAAGAGAATAACGACATGAACAAACGGAGGCGGAAAGGCTTCATCAACATGGACGAGGTTCGTGTGCGCACGGTGTCAGTTTAAACAGAGGCCCGTTGCCTGACAGCCGGTGGCCACACGCCCGCCCGGCTGTGGCAGCACTGCTGGCCCTTGCTGCCTTCCTCTCTCATGCGCTACTGAGTTCCAGGTTTGGCTTGATGGAAAAACAGGTTCTGATCCTCGTTCCACTGCTTACTAGCTATGAAACCTTGAAAAACAGAATCTTCCAGGGTGGAGCTCACGTCTGTAACAAACAGGTGATGCATTTGAAACTTAAGAAACTCAGCAGGATTTTTAAAGATTAAATAAGGAAACAGTAGATAACATGCTGATGTCTGGCACCTAGGTTAATCCATCTCCAATCACTGAAGAGGCGCCACTGTCCCACATTTCTACCAGTCATGTTTCTACTTTTGGTGATTTCTGAGCGCTCAGGGTTTAAGGCCAATGTCCGAGTGCCCATAAGCGCCACCTTCTGGTGAAAGAAGAAAATTACAGGCTACTTTGTGACAACCAAGCACAGATCTCCTGCTGCTGCTGAAAAATTGATTACCAGAGTTTCGTTTCTGAGTCCCCAGGCGATTCTTTAAACAGACCCGAGACATACACCTCATTTGAAAAAGCCGGTCTAGTCCCACAAAAGGAAGCGCAGATACTGTCAGTGAACTCTAGGATGCCAGTGTTAGCTAGCTGACTGGCTAATGTCATAATGGACATTGAGGCATGTGGGAGAGTTTATATAAAACATTGACACCTGAGTTATAGGACTTAGCAAAGATTTCTATCTTATCTGGTTGAAGAGGTGTTAGTGCTGTGTATTTTTATAACCTTGTTGTTCATGTCTGTGACTTGCTTCATGTGGACGCCTTGACTGGGATCAGGACACAGGTTCTCACAGCAGTGAACTTTACAACAAAGAGAGCCACCTGGTCCACCTTGGGGGCGCTGCCTATTGCTCACCCCATTTTCTGGGATGCTCAAAGGAAAACACTGATCACAAAAACCTGGAGTTCAGGTCATGTCTTAAAGTGTGCACAAACTCATTTTATCCATTGAGTTCAAGTCACTCTTGTCTGACCCCTTTCTAGAACTTCTTTGGGTGATCCCTTCAAGAGCTGTTGCTTCCCTGTCTCTTGGCTCTGGTGTGAGCCAGAGGCCAGCAAACAGGGAGAGGAGGGAGAGGAGGACGCCGAGGCTGGCTGAAAGGGTGGGGGAGATGTCACATTTCCCTCATTCTAGGTGTTAGCTCTCACCGTAGGTGCCTATAATTTGCGTCAGCCTCCTCCCAAGAAGCTTCCCTTGGATGCACTTTGTCTCAGGTGGAAGTCTTCTCCCACCTTTCACCCATGGCTTATTTGAGGGAGTGTTTGTGCTCTTTCTGTTGATGGCAGCAGAGGGTGTGGGCAGAAATCTGGTTGCACCTGCCCCTTCTAAGATGTCTCTGGGCTGTTTTCTGGGCCTGCTATTTTGCATCCATGTCAGATTTAACCACACAGTAATTCTTTCTAAATTCTTGCTACTCGAAGTGTGAGTCAAGAATTAGCAGCATTGGCATCACCTGGCAGCTGGTTAGGAATGGGGAGTCTCAGGGCCCACCCCAGACCAACTGAACCCGAATCCGCTTTTGAAGGAGCCCGAGTGATTCGTGTGCCCATTAATGTCTGGGAAGTGCGATCTGCATGATCCACTGTCCTGGCTGCCTTTGGCTTTGAGCAAACAGTGACCGCCCAGTCAACTCACCCTCTTTGCACTCAAGACTGTATTACAGAGTTACATCTCCCACTTTGAAGTGAAGAGTGACTCTGGTCTGTGTTTGTCTAACACTTCAGAGCGGCTATGCATACAGTGTTTCCCATGGGGCTGCTACTCTTAGGGATCTTTTTTTTTTTTCTTTTTGATTTTTTTCAAATTGACGATAGCTTGCTGCCTCCCATGAATTTCTTCTAAGTGGACACATCTTTCTTGTCTTGCGAATGTCTGTTCCTGAGGGAGATTCATTGCCTCCTTGGGAAAGCAGAGTGCTGGCTTGACATGACTGTGCCATTTACACTTCTGAGGCCTGGGGAGCAGATCCCATGGCGAGGGGAAACAGGCATTTCAGCGAACACTGGTGATTTTCCAAGTTTTATATTTAGCAGAAGAGCTAAAGAAATCTTACATAAGTGCCATTGTATAAACAACATGACCAAGTGATCACCGCCAACATCAGTCATTAGTCACATCGATATCATGTACCCCACTATAAAGCAATGAGAAGAGCACTTCACCTCTGTGACACCCTTCTCCAGAATCAACAGCCCTGGTCCAATCATTAGAAAACATCGAAACAACTCAGATTAAGGGACTTTGTCCAAAATAGCCGACCAGTCCTCTTCAAACGTGTCAAGGTCATGAAAGACAAAGATGGAGAAACTTACAGATGGGAGGAAACTTAAGGAGACATGATGGCTAATTGCAGTGCAGGATCTTGGATGAACCCTGGAACCAAAAAGGACCATTAGTGGGAAAAACTGGTATAATCGATGTCAAGTCTATAGTTAATAGTACTGTGTCCAGGTTAATTTCTTAGTGATGATAAGTGTCATGATTACTCCAGGTGTTAACATTACCTGCAGGTAAAGGAGAGTATGCAGGAACCATCTGTGCTATCTTGGTAACTTGTCAATAAATCTAAAATTAGTTCAAAATTAAATTTTTTTTTTTAAAAGATAACAACCAAGAGCAGGACAGGTCGTAGAGAGAGCCCAAAGTCTGCCTTGCCTGACTGACACCCCTCTTGCTTTGTTCACTCCCTCTACTCTATGATTCTTGGCAGTCACATGATGTATTTTTGAAAACTGTTTTGCATACCACTTCATTATCATATTTGATTTTTGCAACAACCACATGAAATGGGTTATAGCCCCACTTTACAGATGAGGAAATTTAAGTTAAATTGCTCGGTCACTGGTCAAGATTCAAACCCTGACTATCTGGCTCCCAAGCATGGGTGTGCCTGTCTTAAGGAAGAAGTGTCCCCTCCTGAGAGCATTGTCTTCACTGGGCTTCTGCCTTCCTTCCTCAGACCACAGAGGACATTCTTTAGGAAACTAGTCCCCTGCCCTCACCCACCAGGCCCCTCCCTGATATCTAGGTTTCAGGATCCAAAAATCAATGCACTGATTGGCTTTTGCAGCTTTCAGGCTTTTCCAGCCGGAGCTTGGGCTCCAGTCAAGAGGGAGGCGGCAGTAAAGAAAGTGGAAATCAGAACAAAGTCAAGTCCATGGCAAGTCAGCTGCTGGCCAAGTTTGAGGAGAGCTCTCGGAACCCCTCACTCCTAAAGCAGGTGAGTCCCATCAAATGATCACTGGACCTGCCTTCTTGGTGACCAGAACTGAGAAGCCAGAAGAAATGTTCAGGTTGGTGATGGATTTCAGGTATACCAGCCAGGCCCAGCTGAGGTGAACCTCCTTCTAGATCATGAGTCATCAGACTTTTCTAAAGGAGACGAGATAGCAAATACTTTAAGCTTTGGGAGCCACTCAAAACTCTGCTGTTGTAGCATGAAAGCAGCCATAGACAATACTGAAACAATGTGTATGACTGTATTCCAATAAAACTTTATTTATAAAAACAGGCAGCAAGATAGATTTGGCCCAAGGACCATAGTTTGTTGATGCCTGTTCTGCATTGGAGAAGAAATCCTTCCCTAATTTGGTTTCGTTTTGCAACAATGACTTGGTTTGCAGCCATCTAGGAGATGATACAGCTAGAGGGAGCTTTGGAGGTGCTGGATACCTGGGAGATCCCTAAGTTCATGGCGAGAAGTCTGTCCATACAAGGGGAAGCTGAGTCAAAGGTCTTAGCTCCTTGTGGGCCTGCAGGAATGGGGACCAACCTCCCAAATATCTCATGGTGCCCCTCTCCTTATTCTCTTGGGTCAGGCTGGCAGGGCTGAGTGTCTGACCAGGGTCAGTGTGAGGCCGAAGGCGTCCAGAGCTGCAGTCAGCCAACAGACTGAGCTGACTTCTCTTGGGCTCTGGCTCGGAGTCTGTGCTGCATGGTTCAGTTTGGTCCCCTGAATTCCTCTGGGATGCCACTGTCACATTACTTAAGTTTGGGACAGGGGTTTTGTTTTTCTTTGGAGAACATGTCACATAACAGAATTAGGCTCTCCTCGGGAAGAGGACAGACTCTTGGTTTAGAGGTGATCATAGGTATCTTCCTGGTCTTGATGTGGACTATGGCCCTTGGGGACAAACTGACCTTCCCCAGAAAGCCAGGTTTTATTATAAAGGGGCCATTTTCCTGAGACTCATAACCGAATTTTTTTCTCAATTGCCCCTTCTGGAGGCTTGGTCATGTGTGGGCCCCCAAGTGTTGCCAAAGCCTGCCTTCCGTCAGAAGGACTGTAGCACCCTCATCCTCTAGTGAGCAGGAGGTTTTTCCGTTTCCAGGAGGACTCAGGCCTTTCCGCCCTGACCTGGCATGGGCTGTGGCCGTGCCTGCCAGTGCCCAGGTCTGAGCCAAAAGCAAGGCCTCCCTGGATTCACACATTGTCCCAGAGGAGGAGACTCCAGGACTTGCTGTCCACATGGACAGAGCGCCAGGGTTCAGGTTTCCTGGCAGAGCCCAGCGCACAGGGGCTCAGCCCAGTGCCCTCTCTCTGTACCTGCAAACTCTCCCTCCCCGCCTCTCTTCCTCTCCTCCCTCCCAGTATCTCAGCCTGACTCACCTTTTTCTTCATGTTTCCTGCTGCTGCTCTTTTGGACTCACCTTCCTCTCAGGAACGCCGTGTCTCGGGGATAGGTAAGCCTGTCTTGTGCTCATCTCCTGACCCTCCTGTTAACTTTCGCTGTCCCAAGCCGGAGGAGCCCACACTCACCCTGTCACCTCTGAAAAGGCAGGTAGGGCTCCTTCCAGTGGATGGGGTATTTGATACAGAGGGGTGGGCTCCAAGGCCTTCTGCATACCTCAGGGCTGACTGTAGATTCTCTGGGAAGGTGGACACAACTTAAGGTCACTACCCTTATAGGTATAGAGCATCTTGAAATGCATGCCATCAGCCAGTCAGGGATACCACTTGACCAACTGCTATGTTCTTGGTGCTTTATTTGCTTAGGGAGAAACAGGTCACACCACATAGTCTTTGGTCTATTTTGTCGGATGCCCCTGGAACACTTAGCTTTATTTGCAGGCCACTTAAATAGGCTGATTTCTAAATCGAATGAAAAAGTGGCAGTGATGGTAGAATGGGCTCAGGTGGCTGATTGGCTGCACGCATTAAAGGGGGAAGGCTGAAATGAGGTGCAGATCTCTCCTGGTCCCCGAGCAGAAGAGGACCTGTCTGGTGGACAGATATGCAAGCTGTAGCTTTTTGCAGCTAGCATCTTGGGTTTGGAATTTGAACAGGATCACTGTTATTATCCACAGCATTCAAAGTGAGAAACTTTGTGTCGCTTCTGGGTGCTGGAGGTCGACCAAGGTCAACGTAGATGTAAGGCAGTGATGCTATGTCTGTGTATATAAGAATTACCTATGGAGTAATTTATTTTTTCAATTAAAAAATAGGTATTTAAAGGAAAAAAACAAACAATGAAATCTGATGTCCGCTCCAAGACCAATGAAATTAGCATCTCAGCAAGTCAGGCCCACTCTTGAGTTGTTTTTTAAGAGTTGCCCTCGGTAATCTCAGTGTGCGGTCAGGAATGATAACCTGGATTGTACTAGTTTTGCTTCCGTGGGTCTGGGGTAAAGCCCAAGACTGTCATTAAGGAGGATGTCAGTAACCAATCTTATTCCAATAAATTTAATTTAAAAAGAAAATAGTTTTACAAAATAAAGAAAAGGAGGATGACAGCTGATTCGGATGCAGGTGGTAAAATGTCAGTGCCTAAGGTTAGTTTGGAATCTAACTCCAGGTGGTCATTGGTCCTCATGGGGGTTCCTCATGTTGGATTATTTAAGGGCCACAGTAGGGAAGGAAGCTTGATTTTCCTTCTCTCCCAGTTCCCCTCAGTGGTTGCGACAGGGCATGTGCTTCGAGAGCTAAATCAAGTGTCTGCCGGTGGAGAGTGCCCAAGCCGGCCCTGGAGAGCCAGAGCCAAGTCTGACCTGCAGGTGGGGGGCCAGAAAACCGGGCCGCCCTGCCTCCGGCCTGCCAGGGAGCGCTGGCCCTTTCTGGGGTGCTACGGCGGCTGCAGCTAGTGGAGGAGAAGATTCTCCAGGTGAAAGCCTCGCCCTTTGCCCTGCCTGTGCCGAGTCTGGGGTGCCTTCCATTCCCCTCTCCCTCCACTGGCCCAGGGCGGGCTCCTTCTCTTGCTGTTCACACCCTGTCTCCCGTCCAGTCCCACGTGTGGTGAGACGATGAGGCAAGCCTGCCCGACGGCCTCCCGCCTCCCTCCGGGAGGCAGCCATCCCAGACTCTGTCACGATCGCTTTTTTCTTTCTCCTGTCTCACTGCGACCGCAGAAGAGGGCTCAGAACTTGGCCAACAGGGAATTTCACAAAAAGAACATTAAGGAGAAGGCGGCTCACCTTGCCTCCATGTTTGGACATGGGGACTTCCCGCAGGTAAACGGGGCTTTCCAACCCCCCAGGGACCCAGACATTGCCATGCCAGTGAGGCGCCTATAAGTCCGTTTCTGGAGCTTCATTTCTTCCTTCCTCCCGCTTTTACAGCATGAGGCACGATTCATTTTCAAGCCACTAAAGAATTCAAGCTAGTGTCTAAAAAACTCAAGGAGAGCATTCAAAACAGGTAGACAAATCAGGACAAAGGGAAAACCAAGGCAGAAAAGTGGGCTCGGCTCAAAGGAAAAATCACTGAACCGAAACGCATGCTGTTAGGTGCCAGATAGGTTCTGAGCAGGATCTCAGCTTCAGAGTCGAAACAGAGAGAGAAAGCTGGTTGGTTGCAAGAATCACACTACAGTGCCTTTAAGGCAAAAGCAAGACAATTGCTTGTGACGTTTTGGGGCACAATGGAGACATCTCCCTGTGGCCTGATCAGAGAGACACTGATGAGGACGTCAACCACGTGCCATCACCTGTGCTCTGCTTTCCCAAAAGGCAGCATTGAGCCAAGAAAAATGGCTTTCCCTTAGCATACGAAGCACAGCCCCCTCCAAGGCAGGTACCTACTTACTTAGAAACTTGTAGAGTATGTGCTTCCAAGGAGATGAAAGGATTGATATGAGGTCCCGTGCTGCTTGTATGTGTCAGGTGCTCCCTGCCTGCAGCAAGCCTGGCCTCTAGAACATACTTCTGCTTCTTTCACTCGGCCTCCTCCGGACCTGTGTCCTCTGCTACTCAGCAGAGTCATTGACATGGGGAGAGTAATTTGCGTTTATTTAGTTCGCGAGGTGCCGCGAAGCGGGCACAGCTGTCTGCGGCTACAGAGGCCCCAGTTGGGGCCATCTGCTTGCCCTAAAGTAGCCCAGGATTCTTTTCTCCTAAGCTTGCACCTGCCGCTTCATACCAAGCTCCAGAGTGAGCACTTCGAGAGTTAGTGCTGGTGTCTGTGGCCGACATAGGCGAGAACAGCATGGTTTTGCTCCAGCTGTTTTGGAGCGACAAGGGAGTTAGAATAGTTGTAACTATTCCAATAGTTGTAACTATAGCAGAAATTGTAACCAGGAGCCAGACAGTCCTGCCCAGCTCCAAAGTCAGAGGCTACTATTTTGTCCTGAGACACAGGCCTGGACGTCTTTCGCCTCCTTGAATACACAGGCATGGGGCTGTGTCGCCAAGGCGAGCATCACTGTGCCTTTCCTCAGGGATAATCATAGTTTCCTCTGTTTCTGTTCTGTGCAGAATAAACTACTCTCTAAAGGCCTGTCTCATACTCATCCTCCGTCTCCTCCCTCCTGCCTTCCATCTCCTGATCCAGCTGCCACTTCCTCTCCATCCACCGTTGACTCTATTTCTCCCGCCAGAAAGGTAGTCATTCTAAACGATTAGCTTCCCCCACTCCCCGCATGCTCTGAGATGTCCTGCTCTGCTCGACCTGCACAGACACATCCGGAGCTTGGCTTGGCTAAGAGGAAAATGCGTAGGATACTTCACAGCAGTCCTGGATTTGGTTTTGGTTTTTTTGCATTGGAGCCAGCATCATACTGGAACAGGCAGCACACAAAAACGCATCTAACAGTGCTTGCTCACCCAGCAAGCGTTAGTGGGGCACCTGTCATACGCCAGCCGTCATGCCAGATGCAGAGGGGACAAAGAGGAGGGTGGTACAGTTCCCTTACTGAAGTTTGGAGAGCAAACAGCATATTAGAAGTAATTTTTTTACCAGATGAAATTGCCAACAGTTGGCTAGAAAGTCAGAATGCTGGTCTGACGTGAGTTTGGAAATAGAAGTATTTATGGCGGTACAGAGATGAGTGTGAAAGTGAGCCCACTCTTTTCGTGTTGCTGAATTTCATTCTATCCTCTTATAAAGAGCCACTGGAGGATCTGCACTGTGTTCTAGAAGGATGACTCAGCAGTGCAGAGGTTGGCTTCAAGGAAGGAAGTGCGGAGCTGACTGTGGTGAAGTTGATAAGAAAATGTACCATGAGCAATTATTAAATTTGGGTTCTGGGGCACTTTTTGTGTTTTCCACTTGCCCGTCTTCTACCTAATATGCTGAGAACACCATCAGGCTGGGAGAAGGGCAGCCTCCAGAGAAGCCTGGCCCTTGGAACTGATGAGCCTAAAAACAGATGTGAAGGCCACTCCTTTAGCTATTGCTCAGGGAAGTAGGTTCGTCTCTTCTCCACAGATTGCCTCCTCTGAACACATCCAAGCTGTTTAGCTCCCACCTAGGCTCGGTGGGCAGTGCTGTATATTCTACCAGAGTTGCATTAGCGAAAAAATTAGGAGTTGCTTCTTGGTATGTAGCTGGGAGTCCCCACCCCATCAATCTGCTCTCTCGTGTGCACACGCTCTCTATTTCTCTCTCTCTCTCTCTCTGTCTCTCCCCCCTCCTCCTCCCTCTCTCTCCCTCCCTCCCTCCCTCTCTCTCTCTCACACACACACACACACACACACACACACACACTCTCTCTCTCTCTCTCTCTCTCTCTCTCTCTCTCTCTCTCTCTCTCTCTCTCTCTCTCTGTGGGAAGAAGGGTGCAAGTAAGAGCTCGAAGAAAGGAGTAAGGTTTCCAGCGGGGCTGTGACACATCCCTGGAAGAGCAGCTAGAGGTGATGTCAAGAAATACAAACATTTTGTCTTCAACTCCCCTGAATGTAGCCAAGGCTGAGAAACCTGGCATCTTGTTCCAGCTCCCCCTTCGGCCAGTCGTTTGGCCTTAAGTCTCCTCACCTGTCTGGGCCTCCATTTTCTCATCAACAAGGCAGTGATTCCCGGTCCACATGATAGTGAGCTGTACGAGTGGAGACCGGCATTTTTGTCATCGTCCCCAATGCTTAAGCATAGGCTTTTTTGCCCTCCCTAGGGAGTATTTTCTGCTGTGACAGGATGATGAGAGGGTTGAGGGCACCTGGGTAGATAGGTAGTGACTCATGCTCCTGGCTGGGTGTTAGGGCCCCACGCCTTGCTTGTCTCTGGCCCAGCCCCTCTCCTGCTGGTCCTGGTTAGGCCCTCTTTTGCCTCTGCTTTTCTTTCATCTTCAGGATAAACGTGGCGTGGTCACGGTCCTCTCAGAGTTGAAGGCAGAGCTGGGTGAGAAAAGCCGCCACACTTTCCAAGTTCCCTGATGTGGTTTAGTAGGTATTAGTTCTCTAGGTGATGGCAAAAGGCAACCTGTGTGGGTACATGTGGGGTCTCCAGGGCCTGACAGACGCTTCTCGTCAGTGAGCATGTCCCTGGTCACGTCATCATCACACCCCACTGAGGCCCTGGCTGCTTCCCTGGGTTCTTCACGCACCTTTAAACCAATGTCACTCATTAAGCCAACGAGTGAACATTCATTCATTCAACAAATATTTGTTGGATGAAAGCTCAGTGTCAGGCACTTCAGGCTCTTGGAATGGGCATCGATGAACAGAAGTCATCTTCCTGCCCTGATGAAGCTTACATCCTAGTAGTGGAAAATAACCAACAATAATATGACATAGAAGTAAATTATAATGTGTCAGAAGACAAGATGATACTTCCTATGGAATATTAGAGCAGATAGCAGGGCCCTGGCATGTGAGGGAAGGGCGGTAATTTTAATGAAGTGGCAAGGAGTTCTTCCCAGAAAGTGTAGAGCAGGAGCAGGGCCACAGAAAAGAAAAAGATACAGGGAAGGGTCTGGGGCCCAGGGCTCCTGAGTCCATGCAGAGCCCACACCCAGGTGCAGGGAGGACCACAAATGGGCTGGGGGCGGGGGCATGGCTGACCCCAGGTCTCCTGGTCCCCACCTCTACAACTTTGCTCCTTGTTTCTCCCAGGTTGTGCTAGAATGATGGCCCCCTGCTTTTTCTTATCCCATGTCCCAAGCCAACCTTGGCCATCAGCTGACAGTGTAATTGGGATATTTTAATAGCTTCTTCCCTGTTGTGCCATTCACAGTGTGTCTGGGAATGATCGGAGAACTCTTAGAAAAGGTCATTCTGGGATATTTGGCAGGTCAGTTACCCTCTCTTTGCCTTAGTTTCTCCATTTGTAAAAAGGATCCAGTTTGCACTTAACACCCACAGACCCCTCCAGATCTCACTGTGAAGCCACCGCAGGCAGTTAGAGATGGAGGGACAGTTTCTGGGAGATGATATTCCCAGCGTTACTACCCCACCCCTTACCCAGCTCCACCATTGATCGAACACTGGACTTTGCACATGCAGAATCTGGCAGAGGGATGTTCTCCTCTGAGAACTGGCTGCCTCTTAAATTAGGTGACAATCCAGTGACAACCAACTTCATTCAGTCTTGGTGGAGCTCAGAGAGCCTCCCTCCTGGAAAGAGCCTGGGATGTAATGCTTCTTCCCAACAGATTATGGGCTGCTCTCATTGCCCAGTGACCCAAGTTTGCCTCAATTCAAGGAAGCCAGAGGAAGGAAAATGCACTTGGAAATTGATGCTTAGTCCTTGACAACCTCCTGGCAGGCAGCATGTCTCTGTTCCTGCCCTAGAGCCCCACCCTGCAAGTCTGAAGATCCAGGGATAATCACTTCCTTGTGGGAGCAAGCTTGGCCACACTTACCGTGAGGAGCATATGTTATTCTCAGAGACACAAACTTGGGTCACTGATTCTGACTTAAGACTACACTTGCCCACCCTCTCAGATTGGCATTCCACCTTAACATTCAGAATGATCCCGCTGGGTTGGTTATTTGCTTGTTTGTTTGTTTATTTGTTTGTTTCTGGCCTGAACAGTTATAGGGAGTCTGAGGCCCTCTTGTTTACTTGTCTTTCAAGACCTTAGACTCTGAAATTACATCCAGTCTTGTGTCCTCAGCACCATTTGACTCATCTATCCCATCGAACAAGCCCGCCTGTAGTGGTATCAGCCCCCTATTGTCCAAGTTAACTTATTTCTTCAAGAAGGGAGGCCTCTGCCATGGCTGCTAGCCATTTGCCAAGGCTGGTGAGCTCTCACAAGAACAAGGTGGCGGCCGAGTGTTTGCACAGCTAAGCATGAGGGATGGCCTCACTGGGCTAAGGCTGTGGTTTAGTCCTCCTGGGTCAGAAGAGCTATGTGCATGGCAAAAGGAGCTTTCTCTTCCCTTGGGGATATTTGTTTTAAAACTGGATTTGCAGCATTTACTCTGGAGACCTGCATATTAGAGGGAAGCCAGACAGTCTTGGCTGAGTGATCTGCCTTTGTTTCTTCTGACACAGGATAGATCTCAAGGCTGCCTCCAACCTCATCGTCCTTTTCTCTGTCCCAGAGATAGAGCCAGGCAGATTTTTGGATGTCTCCTGTGTGCATCCTAGCATAAGGGACTTTTTTATGGTTGATAATTGTCTCAGGGAGGCAAGGTGCTATAGGGAGAAGGTTATGGGCTTGGAGTCGCACTTGGGGTCAGAGCACCAATTACTGTGTGACCTTAGACAAGTTAGTAGACCTCTTAGCACCTTAGTTTCCTAATCCGTAGAATGAAGATGACAGCAGCTACTCCTGAGGGTGATTGGAATAATGCAATGACCTAGTCTATGTCAAAAAAAAAAAAAACAACAACAAACAAACAAAAACAAAAACTGACGTACCCAGGAAATGTACTATTTCCCCAGAGGAGGAGAATTCTAGAAGAAAGCTCATTTACCCAAAATGCAGATTGATTCTTATCTTCCTAAATGCAAAGAAGTCACCGTCAGGTTCCTATTTCCATTCGAGCCACTTAGGAACAGTGAGGCCTCAGGTGAATTAGAGTCTGCCAGAACCTCAGCTGCCCCAGCTGTGAAGGGAGACTATTAGGCTCACCTTGCCAGGCCATGAGGGTTAAATGCATGTGATCAGCACAGTGCCTGGAACCAGGGGATGAAGCCACAGATGTGGGAGGCAGTAGCAGCCCCAAAGCCCTACCTGCGTCTCAGCTCTGAGCATGTAATATTCAGACCCCTTTGGACGAGGAGGTTTCAATCCTTTTCCTTTCTTTCCCTTACCTTGACCATACAGCTGAGGACTCAGGTCCACCAGCCCGTCCTCTGATGTTTCTCATGCACAAACTCCTCAGTGAGGAATGTCCTTGCCCAGGCACCCAGGGAGGCCCAGGAGATGTCCTCTAGCCCTACCTATGGAAACCTCCTCCTCTGGTGATCCCCGAGCCCCTGAAAGCTCTACTATCACCCCTTCCTGACCCATATGGGCTTCAGGATGCTCACAGCAGGCCAAGCTCTGTGGAGGAGCATGGCCTGAACACATGGTATTCTTGGCTGAGATCCAGGCCCAAGGTTGGGAATTACCATTGTTTGGACACAAAAGGGCCCAGAAGCCTGCTTCCTTGTTCATTCAGAGCATCTGTCCTGTGCCAGGAGTGATGAAGACAGTGTCATCACATCAGGGAATGCAAACCAAAGGGGAGATGGGCCAGGTCGAAGCAGAGTGAGAAAGGCTCCAACATCCAGTCAGGCACCTCATAGTCCAGGCAGGGAATGACAGGATTGCCTCAGGGATGCCTCTTTGTGGAGGTCCAGCCGTCTTCTGCAGCCTCTGGTGATGGTGCTTGTGAGAACAGTTATGTCACCATGTGAGAATCTGGGTTTACTCAGGGGGAAAGAAGCCAGTGCTCTCATCCTGGGTGGGCCAGATATTCTTAGTCATGTAGAAGAGGGAACCCAAGCAAGTGAGAGCTCCCCCAGTGAAGGCCATCTGAGAGAGGAGAAAAGAAGTCCCAGAATGTGGAAATGTGAAGCTGTACTAGTGACAGTGCTTTGGACTCATCAACTGCCAAGTGTTCTTGGGAGCCCAGTGCCATCTGAGAAGCAGCCCAGATTCTTTACGGGCTCTTTGGCAGTTCTGCAAGGATGTTGTTAAAAACCTCCAGATCTTACTCTGAGGTCAATATCCGGCCAAGTTTTCTAGAACTTTCTCCACAAGTTGAGCATCTCTTTCTCAGGATCCTGAGAGCCTGATAATTTCCTGGCTAACTAGCGCAGTGCTACTTAAAGTGCGGTCCACAGGCAGGTACTGGTCTGTGACTCAGTGAGCACAGCAGGTAAGTAAGAGTAAGCATTGGACACATGTCAAGCAATGTGACATTCCTGCACATCCAAGTATGTGATCGTATTTCCAGTAATTCATTTTTATTGTGTTCAAAGTATCAGGCCGCAAGAGATTAGAGACTTAAAAAAAAAAGAAAAAAAACCTAGCCATTCACCATTGATAGTACGAGAAGCACTGAGCTAACACAAGGCCAGCTGCTCATGTCGTCACCCTCATGGAGCCAACAAGGCATCCTGCTGTCAGGAAACAGAAAAGAAGCCGTGATCCCTACTCTAGCGTTCACCTTCACGCTGGTCTTTGGGTGGTCTTTGAGGGGTCCCCTCCCACCCCTTGAGATAAGTTCTCTGTCACCTGGTCTCCTTGTGACCTCTCCAGAAAGTACCCATCCACCTCTTGGTATTAGCCATTGGTGATTCTGGGATGGTTTCCATCAGGTTGGGACACGTATGTAGAAGACTCTGCTAGTTTCCTTAAGGAAGCTTCTATGCTAGTCTCAAAGCCGCTGTCACAGAGCGGGGATGTGGATTGAACTGGGAGAAAGGAGCCTTTTTGGCCCATAATAAAACAGCACCTTCACCCTTCATCCCCTGACCAGGTGAATGGACGGGGTCCTGTGCTGGTAGAACAACTGAGCAGGGTTGAGACCGCGCAGACGAGTTCTGGCAACACCCATAGCAACCTCATAGCCCTCCACGTGCTTCCGTAATTGCTCCCAAGTCAGGATTACACGGAAGCTCATGGCACAAGTGCTTATTAGCTAAGTGGTTAATAAGGTCTTACTGGGGACTTGTATTTAAAGCCCGAGAAAGCACAGTGTCAACCTCTGCTAACTCAGGGGAGGCGATAATTGCACATGAGTATCACAGCATCACCATGGTGTCTTCCTGGAGAAGCACCATGGAGCCAGTCCACACGCTAGGCCAGCGGAGATGACCGCACAAGGGCAGTGTGGGCACAGAGGTAAATCTGACCTCTCCTCTTTGTTTTGATATAAACCCAGGAAGTACTTCGTTTTCTGCAGTCTCTCTCTGTGTCGGGGGATGGGACACCAGGCAAACTGGGGCATATTGTCCAGAGCCAATGCACTTGAACATTTCTTGAAAGCAGGAGCCAAGTTCCTTGGCATTTGTGAAATCCAGAACATGACGGAGAGTGTGCGTGGAAGCAGAATCCTAATCTCAGACTGGGCCAGCTTGGGGGATGGGCTGGGGCGGGGGAGTAACTAGCCTGGCAGCGGCTGGGAAGGGGCGAGCTCTCTGAAGTCCAAAGAGGCCCCATCTGTCTGAGTGGTAGGACCAGACACTCCCCCAGAAGGCCTACAGCCACATTCTCTACAATCCCTCAGAGCCACACACGTGGTCTGGAGAGACAGATCCAAAGTTGCTGTTAGGCTGGGGCTATCTTCATGAGAAAGAGGGGGGGCGGGTCTCAGGGTCTTGTCATGCTCCCCAGCCTGTTCGGCAGCCCCCACCCATTCATTCTCTTGCAGTGCCTGTGCTCTTGCTGGAATCTGATGAGGCAGTCTCAGTTTCTGAGGCTGGGCATCGCTGCCAGGCATTGGGAAGCTGTGGGAGCCTCCTCCCATTTGCTTTGCTGTTCCCTGAACCTCTCGCTGTATGCTTGAGGCTTTCTGTTCTGGGATTAGATGTGGCCTCCCGAAAGCACTCTTGGGTGTCGATTGAGGGCCCTGTTATTTGTCCTTGTGAAGGTCATCTGCCTGTTCCTGAGGCCCTTCAGCATCCATCACAGCTCTGGCCATGTCTCCCAGAAGCTGGACTCAGAGGCTAGGGAGCGTCTGGAGCCTCCCTCCCTCCAGGGTCATGGGATCCAGACCCGTATTTACCAAATCTCATACTGCGCGTGTTTGTATCTCTGCAGAGCAGACTGCAGCATTCCCGGGGTGGTCTTTCAGAGCTGATGGGGAAAAGGGGAGCAGGCTGGTTTTGCTGGAAGGGGGTGTGTGTGTGTGGTTGTGTCATGTCTGCTTGGGCTGCCACATCCCACCCCTTCCCCAGCTTTGACATGTTGTGGGGAGGGGGGAGGTGCAGGCACTCGCAGGCAGGCTTGGGCCATCATGCCTTCAGGAGGCCAATTACCCACAGCCCATCAGGCAGTGGTTCCCGGGTCCCACATAAAACCACTGCCTCCCCGCCTCCGGACTGGCCGTGCCCATCACCCACTCTGGGACCTTGTGAGCAATGCCACCTGCAGCGAGCTCCCCATCCTGATCCTTCCACCTGCCCACTGTGGGCCAACTTCACTTCTATTCTAGTCATTGCTTTTGTTGGCAAGGTGGTCGGTGGTCCTGGCCTGGAGGGACTCAGACACCATCATCTCTCCCTAGGGACACGGTTACTGCAGGGCAGGCTGGGCCCACTGGATTCAGAGGAAGAAAGGAGAGGAGTCTAGTTCATCTTGGCCCCAACCCTGCTAAGTGCCAGGGACTTCGACATATGTTCCCTTACTCAGCTCTTAACCACACGTCCGTGAGTCAGGCATGATGATCCCCATTTTACTAAATGAGAAAACTGAGCTCAGCAGTGGAGAGCTTTGTGCCGGCCTCAGAACCAGCTTGTGGTGGAGTGGGGGTCTTCATCTTCGAGGTCTGTGGGGGCTCACTAAGCAGCAGGTCACTGCCCACAAAAGGGGAGAGTCTCTGTGGCAGGGCGGCTGCTGTTCCGTTGTCTGTGACGTCTTGGTTCCTTAGCTCTTTGTCGCCTTTGCTCAGCCTTTGTGCCTCACCAGCTTTTGGAGGCTCCAGTCATACTGGTGCAGATACTCCTTTATGGTGGTGACCAAGCTAAACAGCACAAGCCACTGACAAAAAAGGCCATGTGAAGGTGCCTGGGTGGGGGTCAGGAGACCAGAGTCGAGTCCTGAATCTAGTGTTTGTTTGCTAAGTGGCCTTGGATAGATCCTTCCTTTTCTCTGGGTTCATTCATTCACTCTATCTGTGCATTGAGAAACTCAATCGACTCCCGAAGGCCTTGCACCCCCAGTAAATGTAGTTCTGTGAGTCACCGGGATCACACAGGGCACAAGGTTTCATTTCTGTCCGTCACTCCAACCCCAGAGTGCCTGCTGCTTGCTCCTGGCTGGTTTTGCCCCTCCCTGGATGTGCCAAGCTGTTTGCATGTGGGCGGAGCCGCCTCCCACATCCAGCCTGTTCGTGTTAACTGGCCTTACCTTTGTCTCTGTCTCCTCTACCTCTGCTCTTGGGTAGCTGACAGTAGGGAAAGTATCCAGTGGGATAGGGGCTGCCGCTGAAGTCCTGGTCAATCTGTACATGAATGATCACAGGCCTAAGGCCCAGGCCACCTCGCCAGACCTGGTAAGGCACGCACCCTCAGCCTTTGCCCACAGACACTGGCTCTGGCCCTCCCAAGGCGCCCTTTCTCCTGGACATGCGGGGCTGAGAATGGGCTGGATCAGAGGAGAGTCAGGGGGAGGCAAACCTCACTCAGCTTTCTTGGGGGTCATTTCACAAGGCAAATCATTCTCCCTCCTGTCTGGGACTCTGGAGAACTCGGTGAAAACACCAGGCGAGGCCGTCCTCATAGTTAGACATCCTTGACTGTCAATGTTTAGTGTCCAAAATAAGTAGCCGTTTTGCATTGAATTGAAAATTCCCCCCTTCTCCAAGCGAGGCCGCGCATGGCAGTCACCAGCAATGTGAGTTGACAATTCCTTTGGTTTCCCTTTGGCACATATCCTGGAATCACCCAGGTGCACCCCTGCCCTGGCCCCTCCCCGCTCCCCTCCATGCATTTAGGAATTTGGCCACTTGGTGATCTGGAAGACATAGCCTCTCCCTTTTCTACAGTTCTCTTGAACAATTTTGATGCCACCACCTTTCCTTGCCTGACCTGAGTTACTGCAGCTGGACAAGGATGTGTGAAACATTCTTTCAGTGACTTCACTCCAGGCAATACTTAACCCCAGGGACAGAGTTTGGGAGACAGTATCGCCAGGCAGGCATGTTTGTGACGGATGCCCACTCTGTTAGACCAGGAGACATCACTCCTACCCCCAAATCAGAGCAGCCAGCCTAGGGGACAGCTTCCTCCATGCCCACCTGGTGGCCAGCCTGCCCGCCTGGGTGTACAGCTAACAGCTGTACCTGCACTTCTGGGGCCTGTGCTGGGAGTGCATCTTGCCATGCTCACTCTTTGCTGAAGCACCTGAAGTAACATGAGCAGCAAACAGGAGCCTGCAAGGTCCCCATGGTTCAGGTCAGAATGTCTAAAAGCCTAGGCCTTGCGCTGGAAGACTTGGCAGAAGCCCTAACACTGCTCTTCTCTCCCGATGCCCTGTGCCCCCCCCCCAGGAAACTATTCGAAAGGCGTTCCCCCTGAACGTGGGCGGCAGTGACACCTGTTACTTCTGTAAGAAGCGCGTGTACGTGATGGAGCGGCTGAGCGCAGAGGGCCACTTCTTCCACCGAGAGTGTTTCCGCTGCAGCGTCTGCACCACCTTGCGCCTGGCCGCCTACGCCTTCGATGGCGATGAAGGTAACTCTCTGCCCCCAGGGGCAGCACTGTCCTCCGGCCTGGGCTTCTATCCCTCTGGAGGCTCTGGGATGCTCAGCACTTCTCAGAGAGTACAGCGGCACCAGGCAAGCTATTCAGGGAGCTGGGAACTCCTTGAGAGAGAGGCTGTCTGTGGTGGGCAGGGGCTCCCGGGGAAGAAAAAGCTGCCTGTGCTGCATGCATGGCAGTGGAGAGCACCTACTATGTGCCAAGAGCTTTGCATACATTTTCTTCCTCAGTCTCACCACCTTCCATTGCCCCTGAGTAGTTGAGAAACACATGCTCAGCACCATACTGCTCATGTGGTAAGGGTTGAATAAATGATGGTTTCTAAGTGTTATTATTCATAAAGCCTGTATGCTAAAAATAACCATAATAGTAACATCTGTTCTGATAAGTGGCCTATCTCAGAGGCCATCGATGAGGGAATTGCACTCATTGAATTGAGAGATTATTGTCTAATTTTCAGCACTTGATATTTGCACTGCCCAATACAATGAGAGGCAGTACAGCACAGTGCTTATGATTTCAGACCCTCCAACTAAACTGCCAGGTTCAAATCCAGACTGTGCCGTTTACTAGCCATAGGGCTTGTTCCCTAACTTCCTTGTCCCTCAATTTCCTCATCCATAAATGAGGATCATAGTACTTAGCTCCTAAGGTGGTTGTGAGGGTGGATAAGTTAACTTACAGGGAGCGTTTAGAATAGTACCTGAAACATGGAGTCCTCCCTTTCTCCTATTGTTATTGTTATTCCCGTCACTTGTAACTGTTGTAACTTTGAACAAAGAGGACTTTTCTGGAAGGTACCCGGTTATCCTGGGCAGTGGCCAGTGGCCCAATGTGTGTCTCTCCTGGCCTTTTCTTCCCCATCACTGCCCTCTGTTCTGAGCCTTTCCCATCACCAGGGGTCCCAGAAAGAAGGAGGAGCTAGAAATGATGTCACTGCTCAGAGCTGTCCGTTTTGCTGCCTGGCAACTGGCCTTGGGAAGAGACGGGCTCGCTCTGGTTCGGGGATTATCTAAGAGTTTCAGCCTCATCCAGGGGAGCCCCCCATTGCTGCAGCCTCCCTCTGAGGTAGCAAAGGGTCTTGCACCTTATCTCAATGACACTTCTTTAAGGCAGGACAGAAACTTTCCCAAGTGTGAGCTGTCCTGGGCTTGCTCCATTATTGGCATTTTCTGGCCTAAACAGTGGTGGGCATTTGGCTCATGAATGCTGTGGCTCTGGCTTATGGGAGAAAAATCTTTTTGAGTGTGTGTTTCTTTTTACAGGCAAGTTTTTCTGCAAGCCTCATTTCATTCACTGTAAAACCAATACTCAGCAACGAAAGAGACGGGCGGAGTTGAAGCAACAAAGAGAGGTACGTTTTGTCTTGAAAGGGCTGTGAAACGGAAGGCCCCTAGATAGAAGGTTTTCAAAGGCGCCTCTACGTTAGGCCATCATTTCTGGTCCTAGAGGGACTGAGACTCATAGATGAAGAGGAGGGCTCTACTCCCTTGTGTGGAGGGTCCCTTTGCCTCTGTCTGTTCAGCTCTCTTCTGGGTATGCCCCACCAGATGCTGGCTCCCAGGTGAGTGGCTGTGCTGGCCTCTCATGAGAAGCACAATAGAGCTTTCCCACGTACCAGGGATGGGACAAGATGCTTAGCCATGCAGAAGTTACCAGTCGTCCCCCATGGTCCCTGTGTCATGTCTTCTCCCCCTCTGCCTCCTTTATAACCAAGAGTGATATTTTCAGGGGTGCCTGGTATTGGGCCCAACCTTTGCTGTGGTTTTTAAGTCTTTTCCCCAGGTTCTTAGATGTCATCAAAGTGACCAGCCTGCTGAAAGTATGGACAACTTGTTACAGCGCCTCCTCTGGCAGCTCTTAGCTTCTACAGCTTGATTAATCTCCGCTGCCAGCAAAGACCCACGACTTACAGCTTTTTTCTGATTACACATTAATATAAGCTTAATGTAGAAAAGTGGGTAAATAAATGCAAGTATATAAAGAAAGAAAGTTAAATCGCCCGTCATCACTCTATTCTGGGTAAACCATGATTAGTTTTGTAACACTTCCTTCCAGACTTCTTTCTGTGTGTGAATATATTTTAATCTAGTTGCAATCCTGTCGCTACAACTTTATATTCCTTTTTGTCCCCACTAACACTGTATCAAGAACAGTTTCTCATGACATTAAAAACTCTTTGGGGGCATAATTTCTGATGCCTATAAAAACTGGTCGATAATTTAACAAGTCCCGTGTTGGACCTTTAGATTGCTTAATATTTTGCCTTATATTTTTACCATGAACATCTTTGTACCCACATCCTTATCCATCTTTCAAATTATTCACTTAGAATATGTCATTAGAAATGGGGTTGCTGAGTCAAAGGACATGTGCTTTGAAGGCTGGTGAATTTGCCCGCTTCCGGGTGCATGTTCACGTCCCCCTTCGGTAGTGAAGGGTGCTGCGATTATGGGGTCGGAGGAGTACTGGGTCTGCCAAGCTCTATTTTTATCGACTCTCTTTGTCTGTTCCACAAGGGGTCCACTGTGAGAATCATAAACTAAATACTCTCCCTTTGACCTTTCTCAGGAGGAGGGAATGTGGAAGGAGCAGGAAGCCCCTCTGCGGCGGGACCTGCCTACGGAAAGCTCTTGCGCAGCCGCTGTCATTGGCCCGCCCGCAGGCAGCCCCCCAGGTATCACCACTTCCTCCTTTAGGAAGGCGCTAAGCTGGCCGCTCAGGCACCTGCTTAACTGGATTCGGGGACTCCTGCGCGCAGCTGGCCTGCATTTCAGGGACAATGCTCACAACTACTGCTACACGTACGAGCTCCTGAGCCTTGGGCTGCCCCTCCTGTGGGTGTTCTCCGAGGTTCTGGCTTCCATGTACCTGGAGTCCCAGGAGTCCCTCGAGAGCATCCGCGACTGGGTGCTCAGGTTCTTGCCGGTCAAGCGCCACTGAAGGGCAGCCGCCCCGAGGGCCTTCACATTTCCAGGGTAGATGGCGGTGTGTTTGTAGTTAGCTAGGGTCAGGAAGCCCCGTGTACCTTAACCCACAAGCCAAAGAGTTTCACGTTGGCCACCTGTGCTGGCCTTGCAAGGTGAACACCTGCTCACTGTGCTAGGGCCAGCAGATATGAAGGATTTTTTAAATAGAGATTTGTACTTCTTTTATACCAAAGTGAGCCGTATTTCTAGGTTTACATTTCAATTTTTAACTTTTAATAAGCCAAGAGAAAGCATTTTTTACTATGTCTGTCAGTTTTTCTGTACATGGGTTTGAAATTTATACTGGTGTTACAAACCCCTCCCATACTGCCGCCAGTCGTAATAGTCATTGCCTGCAATGTTTGGGCTTTTACATAAATCAGTGCCTTTCGATCTACAGACTTGGCTGCCATTTGTCAAGAGCGGGCACGTTTTTGCAGCACAAAAGCATAATCATTTTATAAGGAAAGAGTAGAATGACAGTCTAAAGAAACATACAAAAGCACGTGGCAGTGTGTAGTTGGCTGTTAAATTTCCTCCCAGAGGAAGACTTTTTTGCTCCCTTGTTTCAATGTAAAATAATAGATGAAATTTCCCCCCAAATAATAGCCAAATGACATAGAACCACGGGGTTTCAAGCAGATGCCTACAAACATGCATTTTCCCTTCCCACTAATGAGCACGGCAGTGAAAGTCCATTGGCACCTTACTGTGCAGAGATCTGTCAGGCTGATGCAGGTCCTGCTGAAGAGGCACCATGTCAGCTGGTGGCTCCCTATCCAGTCCCCAGCCCCAGCTGCAGTCTGACCCAAGGCCACTCAGGGTCCATAATGG
Source organism: Eonycteris spelaea (assembly GCA_003508835.1). Taxonomy (NCBI): domain Eukaryota; kingdom Metazoa; phylum Chordata; class Mammalia; order Chiroptera; family Pteropodidae; genus Eonycteris; species Eonycteris spelaea. Next base: position 4,134,965 of record PUFA01000113.1, read on the forward strand.
AGAAGCTGAGGGAAGAATTTGCTCTCTCACACCAGGTCCTTTGGGACTAAGGTTGTGTGCTAGCGCCTCAGAGTGGTATTTATGGGAAGTGTGGCTTACCCAGTGAGCACTGCTCACAGACCTCCTGACTGTTCAACCAGTCAGCCACCATGCATATTTGTTCAAAACAGTCATAAACCATTTATTTTCACACTGTCCTAGCAAAGGAATGTGCCTGACCTCCAGGAGTAATCTCCCCTTTGTCTTGATTGGCAGAGGAGGCTGGAGTGGAAGCTATTTATTGACTGATGCAAATAAGTATGCCCTATTAAGGACAAAAACAGGCATTGAGCCTACCTGCAATCTTTACTCTGGGCATTTGGAAGAGGCCTAAGCTCCTTGCCCACTCTGCACCCTCCCCGCACCGCCCCCCACCAACACACACACACTGCACTCTGCCTGGACATGCACACTGTTGGGTCTGGTTGAAAATGGAAAGGCTAATGTGAAAAAAGCCTTCTGCCATGCTTAATGTATCTAGAGTTGCCGGGCTGGAGACAGCTCCGTGCACTTGTTACTCTGGAGATTTCTTCTAGGTTAAGTAGGATGGAAACTGGTGTGGGTTTAGAGCAGAGCTCTTGAGGGCTTTGAAGTGACAAGTTTCTATAGGATGGGAAGAAGGGGGAAGGAATTTCTACAAACAATTCCCTGAACTCCTGGGGTAAAACAGGGCATGGCTGTGGCAAAGTCCATGGGAAATGGCACCTCTGTCCTTATTGGAACTGTTCTCAGTCCGATGACTTGCATTGTGTTTTTCCAAAATTTTGCTGGGATTTTAATGTTCACCGTGGACGAGATGCTCTGTGGAATGCTCCATAAAAAGCCAGAGTTAGAATTTCTGAGAATGTCATTTATGGCCATAAAGAGACTGTTTTGAATTACTCTGATGAGACAGGGTGTGCCTGTCAGAAGCCTGAGATGTCTGTATGTTCTGAGACTTTGAACCTTCCTGGTGGGCGGCACCAAGCACCCGGTGGTTCCCAGGGGTGTGGAGACTTCCAGGCCTCCACAATATATTCTAGAGTGAATATGAGACACTAGAGGAAAATTGGGGACAAGGGGTCCCGAGGGAGCTCTGGAGAGCGGTAGAGCGTTGGCGTGTGCAGACCACACGTACTCACCTTTGTGGCCAGGTAGCGGTCACTACCAGAAAGGTTCATCTGTCCTAAGTAAGCAGTGACTTGTTTGGGGAAGTGTCCCCATTTTTAATGGTTGCCTCATTTTCAACTCCTGTGTCTTCTCTTGCCAATTGTTTTTCTTTTTTCCTCCAAACTAAATTCTCTTTTCTCTCTCTTTCCAACCTTACACTGTGGCCGTCAGTTCATTTCAGCCTTCCAGTGCTACACCCGCTCCTTGGCTGACACACTTCTGCTCTGAGGTGACTGGTTTTCTTGCCGATTTTCAGAGAGTGGGACTAACCCCTAAGCTGCTTTCCGCACCCGTCCGTGGTACCGTTTGTGCTAACTGCGTGCGTCTTGCATACTAATGGATCCATTCGGTGGCGGCGTTGTCGGCGAACTGTGCGGGGGTGGTGTGCTGTTTCCGAACCCCCTAGCCGGCAGCCCCGTCGACGCCAGGTGCATGTTCCGCCTGCCCTCTGTTCCCTGTGGCCTGCGCGCATGCTTTTCTAGTTGCACTGACAGGAGCCGCTTACCTTCCTGGAGGGTTAACCCTGACTGAGACAGTACCACAGGGAGGGCTCTGTCGCCTTAGAAACGAACTCCTCTGTCTAGCAGCCCCTGAAAAAGCACATGCGTATAAGCATCTTCTGAAATTGGTTCTCATATCAAGATTATTAACGTCGTTGATCCAAATCATAAGTGACGGTTTTTGGAGGGATTAAAAAAAAAAATACTCCCTAGCTTCGTCACCAGCTTGACCCGTGCTCTGTATTTTAAACACATCATCACAACTTTCCTAGCAATTCTTTCTCTACTGCAGCCTACATTATAGATCCACGGATTTTGCAGTGGCTCTTCTTATCTCTCTTGGCTCATAAAGCCCCAGATGATGAAGAAGCTTCAGCTAGAGCAATCATCATCATGGGCCAGGGATGGCTTTGAGAAACCACTCAGTTCAACCCCAGGCCTGAAGCGGCCAGTTGCATGGCTCTGCTCAAAACCCACGGCCCCCGCTGACTCATTGCATAGAGCAGCAGGACATTCAAAGTGCTTTTAAAGAGAAACACCATGTCAGGTACGGGGCGAGCTGTTGTAGGCCAGGCCTCGCAGTCTCAGGTTGCAGGTGCTGTCTGTCCTGCACGTGGCCCAGAGCCATGCTGACCTCTCGGCCTGTCTGCACTGTCCCGCATGCTGCATCACTCACTGCATCGGCGCCGATGCTGCCAGTACGAAGTCATCGTTCTTGTCTTATCTTCTCTTGCAGAGTCTCCCTCCCTTTATAGAATGTCAACCAAAGAGTGCCCTCCTCCCCTCTCAGCTCTCCTCTTTAGCTAGCTTCCCCCATGTCATCGAAATGCCTGTTTATGACCTTTGGTAGTCATTTACAGTGCCACATGGAACCCTGTATTTTGCACACAGCAAACAATGTTTAGCTTTATTTATGGTATTTGATGCTGTAAATGAAAATAAATATGGTTCTTTATAAAGCTTATTGTTTCCTCTCTTCTTTGCCATGGAAGCTGCCCAAACTTGAAACACAGGGGTTGGTTTAGGGGGGTCATACTTCCCTAAACCGATGGCAGGACTTGCACTTATGGTGACATGGGACTCTCTGGGGCTGTGCTGGTCATTCTAAAAGGAAATATTACCCAAGGGTAATATTTGGAAAAAGTCACCAATGCTCCTGGGCCAGGCTTTGGGGTCTCTTTCTTAAAAATGCGTGGTACTCTTCTGCTCTAGATGCTGCATAATTGGTAAGGGTCAGTGTCACCTCAGTTGTTAGGATAGACTGTCTTAATAGCTGTTTTCACCCATCTTCTCCATACATCCAAGCCACGGACCTGTAGGAGAGCTTTACTCAAGAACCGTATACGAATTTAGGTTCCTGTATGACCAAGGTTGCTCTTGCAAGTTTTACGCTGGTTCAGCTGAGTGATGAGTCAAAGGTAAGGAGGAAGGACCGGACATTGGTTTCAGGTCGCAGTGAACATTGCAGGTGTGCTCACCCAGACGGAGAACCATTTGTGATTCTGCCTCGCCCCCAGAAGCGCACGTCACTCAAGGGCTTAGGCTGCAAGGCTCTGCTCACAGGGCCACTCGAGGACAGCAGCATGGCAAGCCTTGGCTCAACTCCAGGCTGTCTTCTCCGTAAGGGAAGGATGTGGAGTTCCACTTGCCTCCGGAAGTCTGACCCTCAGCCTCCCGTGGGTGGGATGCCTGCCGTTTCCAGGCTAGATATAGCTGGGCTTCAGACACTAGTATGAAAACTCATCTGTGAACTTCGCAAAGGCCCTTGCTCCTCCAAAGGGGCGTTCCTGGGGCCCTGGACCTCTGAGCCCACCCGGCTGCAGGCATCTGACGCTGCCTTCACAGCCGCCTGGGATAATGCCCAAGGGTCTGTACTCTTATCCACGTGAGAAACTCTCCCCCTTCCATGAAGGGAATGGTGTTAGGGACTGAAGTCAGAAGCTAGGTTAGGCCTGTGACTCATTCCTTTATTTATTGATCTATTCAAGTATTTATTGAATGCCTACCATGCTCTAGGCATATCCTAGGTCCTAAGAATGCAGCAATGAACCACGAAGTCCCTGTGCCTCCCCGCATCTTGGCATGCATGTGTGCTCAGTGTTGCATACTAGATTTGATTCGTTGTGCTCATGTGTACATGCCCTCATTTGTTTACTCAACTAATAGTTACTGAGCGTCTGCAGCGTGCTGGGCATATAGCAAGGAATGAAATGGGAAAAGGGCCTTGTTCTCATGGAGCTTGGTTTTGATTTTTTGATTCGAAGTCGGATTAAATGGACAATTCCCAAAGTGTGGCAACAGAACACTAGCTCGAAGAGGTGAACAAAGGGTTCCATAGTCACAATGTTTGAGAGATGTTTTATACAAATCATGCCCAAAGTCCCAAACCTCAGACACCCACGAGGTTCATTAGCATGTTCGAGTCTCTGAGGAGTTCTCCAGTAAGGAAGCTTCATTAACTTTGTCCAAGTGGGTTTTCCTATAGCTATTCAAAATGGGCATTTTGTTTGGGGGGGGGGGGAGTGTTCTGTTTTGCACATTACATTCTACAAGTGGTTGGTAGAATATTTTTTAATCCAGAAACACTAGGTTATTAAAAATTTAAAAATCAAAAATGTAAAATAACAAGATTAAATAGAATTAAGTATTGATTAGATCATGGGTTACTTTCTAAGCTTCAAAACCCCTGACAGAAAAAAATCACATACGGAAAAGAAAACATAATATAAATCTAATTAAATTTTTAAAACTTTAAGTATAACAATAAAATGAAAATATTCAATAGAAAATCAGAATGGAGAAAAACTTGAATTAGATGTGATAAGAAATGTCATTGCTGTGACATTTAAAAAGTTCTTATAAAGCAGGTATTCCCAGGCACCTCGCACAGTGTGAGTGATCAGTTGATATTGGTCGATAAAGACCGAATTATAAATGTGCAAAGGCAGTTGCATAGACAGTTCATACTAAAGCAAATTTTAAAAATAAATGGTAAAATAAAACAGTCAGCATTTACAAACTGTTCGTGCTTGGCTTTCAAAGGAAGGTAAGCAAATTATAATGTACTCACTGAATTAGTAAAGAAAGATAGTAAAAAAAAAAAAAAGTAAGAATTTAGTAACCACTATTGAGGAGAGATAAATGGGGACAATCTTTTCTGGAAAGCAATATGGCAACAATTACTAAGATCCCTAAAAGGGCTCTGACCTCTTGGCCCAGTAATCCTACCCCAGGGAACCGATCCTAAAGAAATAATCCAGCGGAAGAAACAAATCTCCATGCAACCGGAACATTAAATAAAGTGGGTCAAGCAGAGTGGGTGGGCTGTCCTTTGTTTCTGTGAACTCCTTCACTTTTACAGCTTTTCCCTTAATGCCTAAGTAAGTAAAGGAAGCCGTTATTGACTGTTTCCTCCCTGCCAGGCGTGGGGCCAAGCACTATATGGGCGGGCACCTTGCAAACTCTTCACCTCCTTGAGGCAAGCTTGCAGTTGGTAATGATATTAAGTTCACGGATCCTAGGGAGATGATCTAGAGCAGCAAAGGAACAGAGTCCCACAGGCCCAGGCCAGGAGGGAGGTACTGCTCTCGGGAGAGCCTTGGCATATGGGATGAGCCCTGGATGTGGCCAGAGACCTGGCTTTGACTCCTGCCCTGTGTACCGACTCAGCGGCACTGGACAGGTTCCTTCTGTGAAGGACTCTTTTCTGGAAAGCAGCACCTTGGGCATAGGGTTTTATGAAGGCGCAGAATGCTGAGCATGCCAGGTGTGGCACTCAGAGCAGCAAGGGCTCTCTTGCTGAGTTCTCGATAGCATTTTCCTGGTTTCGTACAGCAGGGAATGCTGTACAGAAGTCTCCCTGAGGGACACTTTCTTCAGGCATTCTAGATCAGCTGAGTCTCAGAGTCCCTGACAGGACATCTTCAGGTTGGGGACCAAACAGAGGCCTCCATACATGCTGAGTGGCAACATCCATTTTTTTTCTAGTTTTCTGATCCCCCAGTCTCTGGAAGATGACTGGTCACCTCCCTTCAGACACCCCAGCCTCAGCCCTAATGCCACCATCCCTCCTGCCACCCGCCAGAGGAGTTTTAGTTTCACTTCAGCTTTGCAGTGGGCTCAATGTGGTCTGGCCCCTGTGACTCGGACCTTCTCTCACATGCTGCCCCAGCCACACTGGCCTCCTCGAGTACCGGGCATGCTCTGTCTCAGGGCCTTTGCACCGGCTGTCCCCTCTGCCCGGAACACCCTTCCCCAGCATCCACATGGCTGACCCCGCCCTTATTAAAATCTTTGTTTCCATGTCTCGCTGCAAGTGAGGTTTACCTTTAACCCTGTAACCTGTACTTCCAGCTCTTCTGATCCCCCTTTCCCGACAAGACAGTATTTCCCCATAGCATTTATCACCTCCAGCCATATTATGTAGTTCACTTATTGATTATGTATACTGTTTGTTTATTATGTATACTGTTTGCTAGGGCATAAGTTCCTCTAGGGCAGGGGTCTTTGTCTTTTGAACACTTGTAACCCCAACAGGTAGCACAGTACATGGCACATACGGGCCCCTCAATAAATATTTGTAGTTAAAGGAATGGCAGGCCCCGCTTTCTGGCTTGGACCTCAGACTGGGGAGCCTGTAGTTGACTTGGGCTGGGAAAGGTCTTGGGGTGTGGGTTCATGGCATAGGAGGGAGTATCTGAAAGAGAAGTGTGACACTGTGAGTCCTGCTACCTCCACAGAGCCCTTCAATTGATTGGGGAAGGGAGTTTTGATTTTGCTTTCATTTTGCCTTCCAAGGGATATAATCTTCAGTTTCCTAATCTGCTAAATCATGGTACACCGGAGAACATGTTGTTTTGTTGTCTCCCTCGGTTCTGGGGAGAGAGGAGGGTCTCTGGACTTGGGTGGAAACAGGAACAATTTCACCAACAGAACTGGGGTGCCGGTTTTTACCCTGACTCTGCACCCTGGGCCTCGCCGGGAAAGAGCTGCAGGGCTTGGCTGCTAGGAGTGGCGTGTGAGGACACCGCCTGCCTCTGCCTCTGGAGTCTCATCTTTCACCGCCGAGCAGGTGTCCGGCCAGAGCTCTGAGAGGAAACTGAGATGCTCAGCTCTGAGCAGACCTTCCCTCTGGGAGGCCAGGACAGCTGCCCTGGGGAAGTGCTGGACTGTTCCAGCCCCCAACCCCATGTACCTCGCGCCCTGGCAGCCCCCACAGTCATCCTGGATTCTCCCTATGACCACAGACAAGGAAAAGTCCAGAGCAAAGAGCAGCCAGCCCTGGGGCAGGTGGCATAGGTGAGCACATCCTGTTCCCTCACCTGGAGCTGCTCTGTGTCCTAGCAGAGGCTGATCCAGCTGACTCACTGGGTGCCCCTGGCTGAGTTACCCTCTGGACTTCATGTTCCTCTGCTCATGAAATGAAGATGACAGTACTGCCCTTTCAGGGTGCAGGATGTTGGAGGTGGTAGACATAAGGTGCTAGGCAGGCACATGGGCCCTGGATGATGAGATGGTGTTGCTTCTGTCATTGTCTCTGGATTCCTTCCGTTACTAGCACTAGTACCGCTGCAATTAGCTCTCCTGCTATGTGCAGGTGGACAGGAGCGTGCAGGGACGAACAGAGGTGTCTGGGAGTAGAAGCTTGAGGAGAGGCACTGAACCTTAGAGACCCAGCTGTAGCCTGTGGTCCAGGCCTTGGGGTGGGCAGAAGGAGAAGAAGAGCATGTCCTCCTTTGGGGCCTTTTGCCTAGGCAAGGTAGTGACCAGAGAAAGCATCAGCTTCTTTTCCACAAAGCCGCCGCCTCCCAGTGCCCAGCAGCCCCTCCACTGATGTCTGCAGATGGCAGGGCTCCCCCGTGAGAGATGCTGGCCCCTGCATCGCAGTACTGAGGGGTGATCAGTCAGCCATGCCCCCATTCCTCCAGAAGCCCAGGAAGCCACTCAGCCCTCACCCTGTTCCATCCCTTAGCTGTGCTGGCTAAATCTAAACTCTGAGAGGAGGAAGAAGAGAAGCAGACCCATGGGGTGTTCCTCGCAGGTGTGGCTGGTTCTTGGGGTGTAGGAGCCATGGGTCTGGTGCCACTGCATCCTGGCACAGGTCGCCTCTGCCTGCCGCTGGCCCATCCTGCCAGGATGCTCTCAACTCCCTCACTTTCCTCTCCTCCAACTACGTGTTTTTGTTCTCAGCCTTTAGGTTTTCTCACTGGTCTCCCTCTCTCCTCCTTGCGGGTCCTCCAGTCCACCTTCCACGTTGCAACCAGAGCCATCTTTCTATGCGGAAAATTTTGATAATGCCAGTCCCTCCCTCCCAACCCTTCGGTGGGTGCTCTCGGAGAGGACTCCACGCTTCACCTTGCCATTCGAGGCCCTGCTCGACTGACGTCCGCGCCATCGTTTTCCACTGGTTTCTTTTCTACTCCTTCCCACCCTCCAGCCACATGGACTCGTTTTCGGTCCCCATGCGGATGGCAGGGCTTCCCACGTTGCTTTTGCTCACGGAAGTCCACCCCTTGGAGCACCCCCTCTCCCTTTCCTGTTTGTCCAAATCCTACGCATCCTCAAGCCTCGTTAAAATGGTGCCTTCACCCCAAAGCATTTACTGCATTGAAATAGGTCTTTCTCTCTTTCACCTTGTCTGGGCCTCATGCTTAGATGGTCTGCCTTATAATGTGGATACCTGTGAATGTGCCTTATCTCCCCCATTGGATGGACAGAGATCCTTAAAGGCAGAGACCATGTCTAATTCATCTCCAAATTATCAGCACAAGTCTGAATCAGTAGCATCTGCTGACTATAAAAACATTTGTACGTGCAGCTCACAGGCACACATACCTGTACTCAGGTATCAGCCAGGTACAGAGTCAGATCTCTGCTACAGTATTTCTGTGTAACAAGCCTCCAAATTCTCAGTGGCTCGTAGCATTTCTTTTTCTTGTTGAGGGGTCTATGGGTTGACTGGGTGGCTTTGCTTCAGGTTGCAGGTCTGAAGGTGGCCTGGGCTTCGTGGAATTGGCTAGGCCGGGCTCCAAGCCATAGGTTGGCTCTGGATCTGTTCCATGTGCATGCAGTCAGGGACCAAGGTGTAAGGGGAAGTGGCAAGCTGTTCTTACGCCAAAGTAGCAAGAGTGTGGGTGGACAAGCCAAACAGCAAGGCCATTTAAAGCCACTGGTCACACCACATTCACTCATTTCTACTGGTCAAAGCAAGCCTTATGGTCAAACTTCACATCAGTTGGGCCAGAAGGCACACCTCACTTCCTCTAGTGGGAAGGACTGCGAGGTCATAGGACGAAGCACGACTCTGCTACAGGGAGGGAGTAAAGAACCAGGGACACACCCCAGCCCCTGCCAGCAGCTTGTCCAAGCCCCTGGAGGAGGAGCAGGTGCCCTACAAGGCTTCCATGCCGGCCGTCTCTCTAGACCCTCTTCTCTCAGCAGATGAGCCAACCTCCCCCAAGAAGCCCAAGAGTGTCCCAGAGCCAGACCCTGGTGATGTGGAAGGTGAAGCCACCTCTCCCCTGCCCTCTGAATGGACCTCAGTGAGGATCAGCCCTGGGGAGGACATGGTTGGGCAGGATGTGCTGGCTGTGCGTGTCCTGGTCACCAGCGATGACAGCAGGTATGCTCAGGCCACTGCGGGGCGAGGGCAGGATGGCTTGGGCAAGGGGAGCAGCGCTCGGGGGCTGATCTAATTCTTCACTCACTCGCAGCGTGACCTCTCTGTGCCTCCACTTGCTCATCTATAAAACGGGGACAGTTATAGCACCTGTCTCATAGGGAGTTGTAAGGTCCAAGAATTAATACGTAAAGTCTGTAGAACAACTCACACTAGTCTATGTGACAAAGGGAAATATGTCGGTGCATGGGGAAGTACAAGGGCAGCACCCACTCCAGGCGAGGTTGGAGCCGGAAACTCACAGAGCTGCTGCCCCTCTGCGTGTCAGAGCAAAACAACCCACAGAAAGGCCGTCTCCATGTGGGGCTCTGGGCTACTGAGGGGTTCGTCCCACATTCATAAATGAATGTTTATGTATCTGGATTTCAAGGTAGGACACCAATTGGTACCATCCATGCCATATGCCCGCCTCTAGGGCTAACCGGACAGAACCAGGATGCCATGACCAGTGGGCTTGGGCAGCCCGATGGATAGACAGTCCGCCAAAGCCCACAGACAAGGGGCAGAGACCTAATATAAAGAAGCATGCTGGAGATATATATTTATATTTATTTAAGTCATTTAAGACCCAAGTTAAATATTCCCACTCTCCCCAAGGTAGGCTTTCCCATATCCCCATCCATTCCCAGGGGAAGCGAACAGTATTTAAGTGCCCGAAGGTTTCGGACCAGGTCCCTAATGATGAGCTCATTTTACCCCAGAAAGCTTATGAGTTAAGCCGATGGGTCAAGCTCAGGGACTGGAAAAGGTAAGGAGACCAGCCTTCATGCTAATACTTTATCACACACTTTGCTGGGCTTCTTTCTCCTGCTCTGACCCACATGTGTATTTGTCAAGGCTGCCATAAAGTGCCACAGACTGGGTGGCTTGAACAGCAGAGATTTGTTTTCTCAGTTCTAGAAGCTGGAAGTCAGATTAAGAGTTTGGCAGGGATGGCTTCTTTTGGGGGTGTGAGGGAAGGGTGTGTTCCAGGCTCCTCTCCTGGCTTATCTGCATGTTCACATGGCATTTTTCTCCTGTCCCTCTCTGTGTCCTAATTTCCTCTTCTTGTAAAGATACCAGTTGTATTGGAGTAAGGCCCACCCAGATGACATCGTTTTAACTTATTTATCTTTTAAAAGACCCTATCTTTAAGTGCAGTTAAATTCTGGGGTACTAAGGGTTAGGACTTAATATAAATTTGGGGGGACACAGTTCAGCCTGTAACAAAGCCTGAGGCGGGTGCTGGTTACAGAGGTAACTCAACCACCCCCTCGCCCCAGAACCCTGTGGTCCGCTGGAGGCAGTGGTGGGCAGGGCACAGTGTGGGCTTGGGGGTGAATGCAGGGCCCCTCGTTTACCCACTGTCTCTTCCCTCCTTCCAGCTCTGACACAGAGTTGGACTGCGGCAGCAGTGAGGCCTCTGGTACAGGGCCCTGCAAGGAGAGACCCCGGCGGCCGGAACCCCCACTCCTACCGAGGCCCCTCACTCGGCACAGCTCCCTGAGGGAGGTCCTGGCCAGGGCAGTCCCTCCGCAGCGCCCTGAGGAGTCCAGAGCTCTGCATGGTGAGCAGAGAGCCTGCCCGAGCAGGAGATGGGCCTGCTTGATCCTGGGACCTGGGGAGGGAGTAGACAGCCCCACGACCAGTTTTTCCTCATGGAGGGCCAGGTAGCAGGAGGCCTAACCCTCAGGCAGTGGGGCCGGGACTTTTGAGGGTTGGGATGCAAGTGGGGGCGAAGGGACTGGATCCAGGCCCAGCCTCCTTTGGAATCTCGAATGAGAAGGTGGCAGAGGGGACTGGCTGGCTTAGTATGTCACAGGCAGAGATAAGGAGGGCCCAGGACCCTCCTGAGTGGAGCAGTCTCCTTCCTGCCTCCTTCGTGGTCTCCGTGAGGGCCCCTCTGGCATTTCCTAGCCCACCAGGGAGGGGAGGCGGGCTCAGCTGCTGTTAGACCACAGGCAGCCCCAGGTAGCACAGCTTCCCTGCCGCTACTTGAGGGCAACACAGGACCATGACCAGTGCTTGGGGCTTATGCAATGCACTAAAACTACCTACACAATAATAAACGCACTTTCACTGAGCATCTGGAATGGGAAGGCTTATTCTCATGCATGACCCCGTTTCATCCTCAGGATGAGCCTATGAGGTAAGTAATATGGATCCCTGTTTACAGGGGAGCAAAGAGACTGCTTTCCCAAGGTCCCCCAGCTAGTAAGCAGTGTGGCCCAGTGCTGAGTTCCATTTTAAAAAATAAAGGTGGCCTTGAATAAAGTGTTTGGATTCAGTCAATAGAAATTATGACCTCTGGGTGGGAAGAACAGGCTAGCAGAAACTTGCCACCAGCAAGACCCATGGCCTCAGCTGCCGAGTGGGAGCCAGGGCTCACCTTGTCCTGTGCTTCCCTCTGGTGGCTGAGAGCAGAATTTTCACCTGAAACCGGGAAGGTTCTCATGGGGCTGGTTTCACAGGAACCACCGGGAAAGTGATGGATCAGGAAGACCAGGGCTGAGGCCAGAGTCCTGGAAACTAGATTTACCCTCCCCGTGAGCATTTTTTTAAAAAGGACACATTTGCTAAGTACCATTTGTAGGCCTGTTCGGAAAGGCTTAGCACATGCAGTGAACAGAGTGCTGTGCTGCGTCCAGGTGGGTTCGGTCCGCCTCTGACTGGGTACTACTTGGCGTAGGTGCCCCCCCTCTCCTGGGGCTCCTGCCTCCTCATTTATAATACAAAGCCTGCCTGCCTTTTATTCCTTCTCTCCATTTCTCCTCTCTTCTCAACTGCCTGGGGATTTTAGGCAATTTACAATTCCATAAGAAAGACATAAAACAAAATTGTATGTCTATATAAATGAAAGGTAAAGCCTCAAGATCAGGGTTAGTAAAAACAGTTTAGGAGGTATAGCCTCCAGAGAGGAAGACCATAGTCCTAAACTACTACTCTAGCAGGGTCATAAATTTGATTCTGAATTTTCTGGCAGCCAGAGTTAAAAAGGAAATAAATAATTATTTCATTGTTCACAAGAGAAAAACAATATTGGTTCACAACGGCAAGCCTCAGAGCAAGTGCCTCTTCCTAATGCTTCACTCTGCAGGTATTTTCCAGCTCATGGCAAATAGATGGCATTGAGAGGAGTATTATGTCTTGAACTTCTCAGAAAAATATGCAGCCATAGTTTTCCCGAGTCTGTTCCAAGCGGCAATTTTTCCTGGCAGGTGAGGTCGTGACAGTAAACCGTGACACGAGCAGTTCCCAGGGAATGGGGTTGAGCTGAGAGCACAAGGCGGTTTGGCCAGAGCATTTTGTCCCTGACAGTCCAGCTTAATTCCAAAATAAAATGTAGGATAGACAGAGAAGCGGAGAGACCACAGGACCCTCAAGCAATCGTCTGTCGATTTCATCTTCACCCATCCTGGTTTTTGATCATTGCTAGGCAGACCACGTTGTAAAGTTCAAATCTCTGGCAGAGTCCAAGTGCTATGTTTTGTGCTGCTGGTTGTGGTGAGTCTAGCACTTTACTAGGTTAATGGTAGCATTATGGGTATTAGGGAGCTTCATTAATTGCAATTTTCACCTGGATAAATGGCTCAGAGGTGAGCCAAGGAAATGCTGAACAAGACCAGGATGTTGCTTTAAAAAGAACCCTGGTTTGTACTCAAAGCAGTGTGATGCACAATCACCAAAAGGAGACATGACCCAACTCTCCATTAGCAGGTGAATGGAGAAAGAAATTCTGCCACATCTACACAATGGAATGTTATTCAGCTTTAAAAAGAAAAGAAATTCTCACACATGCTACAATGTGGATGAACCTGAAGTCATTATGCCAAGTGACATAAGCCCGACAGGTACATAGAGGTACATAGAACAGTCAAAGTCATACACACAGAAAGTAGAATGGTACTTACCAGGAGCTGGGGCAAAGGGTAGAAAGGGAGTTATTGTTAATGGGTACAGCGTTTCAGTTTGGGATGAGAAAAAGTTCTGGAGACAGATGGGTGATGGTTGCATGACAATATGAACATTCTTAATTCAACTGAACTATTTGCTTAAAAAATGATTAAAATGGTTATGTGGTATGTGTTTATGCTACAATTTGAAAAAAAGACTCTGGGACTACCTCAATTCATCAAGGAACCTATTGCCTCCTCAGAGTTCTTTAGCACAGAGCGTGCCCAAGAGGCTGGTTTGAAATAGAACTTGAGTCCCGTGTTAACGAGGCCATAGAAAATCCTCAGTAATGTTCTCCTGAAACACCTAGTGTAGTGGTTCTTAAAAATCTTGTTTAGAAGGCGGTTTCCCAGCTTCCCACTCAGAGATTCAGGTTCAGCTGGTCTAGAGTGTCTGCATTCCATGTCAGCACCCCCGGTGCTTCCAAGCAGGAAAGCTAGCCCGGCCCTGCACCTTGGGAAGCACGGAAAAGCAGCTTCCTAGAGGCCTGCCTGGGCGCGTTAGCTGTCAAATGCATGCCGAAGCAACTAAATGAGTTGATTTAGTGCGCTGGGTTCTTGGACATAAACCAGTTAGCGTTTGGAGGGCAATCTGCCCCCCAAATTACTCTGATTTAGAAAAATTGGTATTTGTCCATTTTTTTTTTCTGGCAACAATTTGATGACAGGAAGTTGCAATGGCCTATGGAGGACACTGCTGGTTTGTAACAATAACATGATATCGTGAGCACCGTATGGTACAGTGTTTACCCTCTTACTCCTTCCGTAGTGGGCCACGCACCAAAAGTCTCCAAAAGTATTCCCTTAAAATAATATGGATAGATTAGATAAATATAAGTAAAATATAGGCTAAAAAGGAGGGAACGGCTCTGCTTTTCTCTGCTTAAAATTATCAGATCAAATCGTTACCCACCCTAGTATTCCTATTTAAAAAATATGTCCACATGCGGTCTATAAACCTCCCATGACTTTAAGCCTTTCTAATAAGTTCCATTTTACAATGTTAGAAGATGAGGGGAAGCAATCAGACGTTTAAGCACTCTTCTTTGTTTCTTGAGTAACTTCTCCAGTTGCTGATTAAGAGGTAAACTTTGCCCAGCAGGATGTAGCCTGTGCTTGAGGCCTGCCTGCTCCTTGTGTAAAACGCCAGCCTGGAAAACCCTGATCTGCCCTTGATGGGAGGAAGTGGGCCAAAAATGTAGACGGACTGTTCATCCTGTAATGGGGAGATGGAGGAATGCACCCTGAGCCTGTCCACACAGGCTCCCCTCAAACCCATGGGTGTGATTATGAAAGTGGCCTGTGGGACGGGGAACCCACCAGACTGAGCAGGCTCAAAGCATCTCCAAATGGAGAAAGGGAGGGAGGGGCACCCAGAGTCTAGGAGCCGCAGGATCTTGTCCTGAGGAAGGGAAGTGCCAGGCAGTGGTTGTCACCTGCACTGCACAGCCCGACTGGTAAGAGTTGACACCCACTCTGAGCACTGGCCAGAAGTGAAGTGAAATCTAGGGCTTTCTTCAGAGAGGAAGAGAGGGAGAGACCTGTGCCAGCCTGCATTCAAGCCTTCGCCCACACCCACATAGCTCCTGTGGGCTTTCTTCCTTCCGTGCCTCTGGTCCCACCTGTGTGAGCATTCAGGCATGCATCGCCCCCATTCTTTTTCTCAAGGTCATGATGGAACCACTACAAATTGGAGGCCAAATCCGAGAGGCCGGTGAAGGAATTTTCTTCTGCATGCAATGTTCTTTGCTCAGCTGATTCTCAGCCCCAGTTGGGCAGAGGGTCTTCAGTGCATAGTCCACAGCCTCCTACAAATGTGTTCCTACTGGAATCAAGGCCAAGAGGAGGTTCATGGCAATGGACTGTTTAGAGATTCAGTTAAAATGGGTTCCCAAAGGGTTTTTGAGGGCAGAGCTTTCTGCCACCCCAGCCTTCAATGAAAGCAGCCCTCATTTTACCTATTGCATATGCAAGACACAGATGTGAGACTTCAGCATTGAACTGCTGTGATGAAAAAAATTTGTATATATGCATATATGTATATGGGCATAGATGTATCCACATGTGTGCTTATAAACACGTACACATCTATATGCTTAACGGTGGGCACGTGAGAATGATGGCTCATAATTTGAGGCATTTCCTGAAAGGTGGCAGTACCTGTTCCATAGTAGGGTCTCAAAAGTGTTTGATGAATAAATGAGACGTCGAAGGTGTGTGTTACAGGGACAGGAAGGTGCAGCCTGAGGGAAGGACGCAGTTCAGTCAGTGACACCATTAGATGATTAACTTTTGGTAAACTGACCATGGGAGAAAACTCCCTATTCTACACTTTTAACAGACTTTATCCCTCCCATATTCCCTGCCCTTTTCTTTTTTTCCACTACAGCTCTACAACGGGCAAACAGCATCCAGTCTCCAACTCCCAGCAAATACCAGAGCTGGAGAAGAAAATTCCAGTCCAGTGAGTCATGAGTTCTCTGGGGGTGGAAATGGGGGTGGAGGTGGGCAGGAGTTCTCTGATTAACTCTCATTCCTTACATGGCCTCTCTGACCTGGCCTCCTAGATGTGAAGAGCAAGGCAAGAAAAATGAGGGTGACCCTTTGCTGTTGCTGACTAGAGGGAGTGTTTTCCAAGGGATTCGGGACCTTCCCTCCCCCTTACTCCTCACTCTGGAATCATGGAGTCTTAGAATTCTGCAGCTACACTTGGAAGGGACCTTAGCATATCAGCTCCGCGCTTTTGAAACAGATGAGGAAACTGAGGCCCAGGGTCTCTGTATGTTTTGATTTAGCACCCTGGAGCTGGGCTGGGGGCATCCACTTAACGCCATGCAATCACACGGAGAGAAGTGAAGGAAGACACACACGCATGCACGCAAGCACGCACAAATGCACAAACACATGCCGCTCTGCTCCTTTTTCTGAGCAGGCTGTGGTCCCAGCATCCCAGAGAAGAGCGGCTGGATGTGGACCAGGGCCTGAGGCAGGGGCAATAGCAACATGCTCCCGCTAGGGGGCGCAGTGACCACACACACCGTTGCGGGTCATGCCAGGGCTGCCCACATTCCTGAGCATTGCAGCAAGTACAGAGCAGGGATTCCCTCTCCGGTCCTGAGAGAGGGGCCCGGATTCTTCATTCGAGTCGAAGTCCATTGCTGCCTTCCACCCCCTCCTGCCCCCAGGCCCCTCTCAGGCCTGCCTCTAGGAGGGGTGGACCCAGGAAAGTTAGACAAGGGTTTCTGAAAAAGAAACGGAGTTGTAATCAGAACAGAGTGCTCGTTTAGTTGACTCCTTCCTTCTGAGTCAACAGTGGGTGTCTCTGGAGCTGAATCAGGGCTGCATACCTGGGGACAGCACAACCTAAAATGACTCTTAGATTGCCTTATAGCCCCAGGCGGTGAGAGTGAGGAGCCGAGCCAGCCCATGTTTACTGAAAGCTTGGGCCGGGCCCTTCTCTCAGCCATCTCACTTACTGCCCCACCCCACCGCTCCCTCAGTCTTGGGGATTCTTTTTATGGGTGAGCCCTTCTGGGTGCAGATTCCATTGCAGTGCCTCCAGTCACCTTTACTGAGTGCCAGCAATGCCAGGCGATTGTACTTGCCCTCAAGAAGTTCCCAGTCTGGAGTAAGAGCAGGGGGTCCGGTGGGGGACCCTCACGGCAAGGTCAGGGTGCTGAAGGAGGCACAGGACAGGGGACTGCTAACCAGCAGGATGGTTTTCAAGATGGGCCTGAGGACCTCAGCTGTGTCTGTAGTTATCCCAGGAGTATCAGGTTTTGATTCTCAAGTGTATGTAAAAGCTGGTTTGAGGGCAGTCCTTGAGTTCAAATCATTTCTAGGGGCCTAGTGTCTAGCATGGTCCTGGTCCAAAAGAGGCACCTAGTCCTTGCCAGATGAATGAATAATGAATGAATGAGTGAATGGGCAAGCAAACAAACAAATGAACAAATGTACAAACAAAGAGCGAACAAATGAATGAACAAACTAACCCGGGAGCAAGCAGGCTGGATGGACTGAGTACAGGAACAAATGAAGCACATGGATTGAGGCCTGTGCACACTCCCGCCCCTAGAGGGCGCTCCAAGACTGTGAGAGGTCTGAGCCATTGCCTACGCTCCAAATTCTGGGAAGCTGTACCCTTGAATCCCACCCAGTCTTTGTGAAAATCCCCAGAGCTGAAAGCCACTAGAGCTGTCCTTTTTGGTCATCTTCATTTTGCCCCTAAGGAAACCCCACTGGGCAGGCTGGTCCTGTAGTAGGGAGCAGAACATGGGGGACCATCTCCTCTGTCCATTCACTGCCCCATCAAGGCTGGTTCTGTGTGACTGCCATCAGCACCCTCCCCCAGCTGACCATGTCCACCAGAATGATCTCTAGGATCAAAGGGAAAGGTCACCATTGCCAGAGGGCCCAGAGAAGAGGCACCTGACCCAGACGCAACATGAGGCTATAATCCAGGCCCTGGTCTGCTCACCAACCCCCTCTGCACAAAGGGACCTGAAGGACCAGGGGCACCCAGGACTGAGGCCCCTACACATGGCAGGGCAGCCCTGCCTGGGCCATGCCAGGTTTTAATGAACAAGAAAAGGCAGCGGAGAAAGATGTGAATTGATGGATGAGTTGTTGCTGGGGCCAGGAGTTAGAGAAATCCTGGCTGGGGTAGGTGTGCAGCCCCCTCTGGAACTGGTCAGCGGTTCAGCAGTGTCCTTATTGGACAGCACTTGTATGCATGGAAGGAAGGGAAGGGATGGAATTAATGTTTAGCCAGCACGTAGTACTCACTTTGCATCCCGCAACGGGCACCTCTTTTTATCTCATTTTATTCCTTCAACCTCCCCGAAGCAGCACTAGGCTTCTCATTTTCTGGTTGAGAAAACAGAGGGATTAAGAAAGTTGCTCAGTGTCAGGCAGCTGGTGTGGGTGTAAAGAGGGTTCCAGGCTCCCCTTGACCATTCTCTGAGGGAAGCCAAGGACATTAGTCACCTCAGGCAAGTGAGATTCCGTGTGACCTCTCGCTCTCCTCGCGCCTTCCCCTCCAGTGCAGCACCCACCTCCCAAGCAGCGGCTAGAATGGCGGGTGTTTTGTTAGCCCCGTCTCCCCAAGTTCCCTGAAGACTGTGCATGAACAGTGCTTGTGGGGAGAGACCCCACTAGCTTGGTGGGGGGGGGCGCGGGGGGATTAGGGAGAGGTAAAGGGAGGGAGTAGCTCCTGGGTCATGACCTTGGGAACCCCAAGGCTTTCCTGTCAGGCTTGGTTGCCAAGATGTCCCTGGTTCTGTATCAGAAGGTTCCCGGAGAGCTCCTTAGGGTAACACAAAGGCAGTTTGTTGAGCTGAGGGGACTTTGAGAAACGTTCAGGAGTTTGATTCAAGAGGTGGCAGAGGATGAGAATGAGGGGGCGAGGAGGAGGAGGAGAAGGAATTTGGCAGGAATTTGGCAAGCTGAGGACAGGAAGCGAGGCAACAACTGACTCACACTTTTGCCTTTTTAGGCTTGAACCATCTTAGCTGTGGGCTGAGATGGAGGTTCATGGGCTGAGAGGGGGGTTTGGGTAACAGGCAGGCTGGCCAGACGCCTCCCCGGCATCAGCTCCTGGCAGCCAGTGGTCTTTCTCCCAGCAGCTCCTTCCTGCCACCCTCAGGTCTGTCCCCGTGAGTTATCTTTTCCTTCCAAAGTATTCTGACGAACTTCTCATTGGGCCCTTGCTGACCATACCTGTGGAGACCATCTTCTCAGAGCACGGGCCTGGGCCGCCGACTCGGACATGCTAGCATTTGCGTGTGAGGAAAGCAGGCCGGGCTACTGAAAATCCCCCTGTGTGGTCCCCTGTGCGAACGGGCCTGAAAGGAATGCTTCTTGGGTCAGAGCTCGGGTTTGGCCTGGCCTGTGTGGGTCCCAGAGGAGAAGCCCCTCACCCAAAGCTTTAGGGAAACTGAGGCCAGAGACTTTATTGGGTTAGGAAGTGAGCTAAAATCTGAAGGCTGGACACTTCGGAGAAAATTGGAATGGGTCAGTTGAGCAGCCAGGAGCAAAACTCCAAGGGAAGTGGCCAGCAGCAGCGGTCCTGGGCAGCCTCCACGTGCGAGGTGGGTTCAGGGGAGCATTGGCTGGCTGAAGCGTCAGACACTGAGGGGGCGGACCCGAAACAGAGCATGGCATTTCCTGAATCCCTTGGAGGGCAGATTAGTGAAATGGTCCAATATGGAAACAAAACGCTTAAGATTTTAGATTTAAGGTTACTGGGGTATATGTGTGCATGTGTGCGTGTGTGTGCGTGTGTGTGTGTGTGCGTGCGTGTGTGTGTGTGTGTGTGTGTGTGTGTACGTACTCATGAGAGATGTTGAAAGAGAGAAAGAAAAAGAGATGAATCTTGTAGGCTACAAATGTCCAGAATTCTGCTGTCACTAGACTAATTGATTTCATTTCCCCCGTTCAGAATTAGGCTCGTCCTCCGGGCTGGCCACACTTCTTTCTCATGTCGCTCTGAGCACATACACCACATCTCATTTGTTCCCTGACCAATGAGAGCTTGGCACAAACTCCACTCCATATGCTTCAATGATTTGATACTCATTATAACCTCTCTCCCTTGTGTTCTCTTAAAATCTCAAACTAACCATCTCGTCTGAGGGCCGCTTGGCACACATGTGAGAAGGAAGAGCTCATTTCATTAGCAGTGACCGCCTGTCCTGTCCGTGCCCGCAACTAATGGTCCCGGCTTTGTGTGGGAAAAGGCCTCAGGTAGTTTACTGACTAAGCGACTTAATGCAGCCCCAACCCCTCCCTGGCCACAATGGCTTTAGGGGAATCCTAGCGGTAGATGTTTATTTCTAAGAAACACCTTGGGGCTTCCTGTTTCATCTCTCAGGAATATCGTCACATGAGTGTGAAACACAGCGATGTTTACACTCTTCGTCCTGGGACCCCTTCCCCCACAGGAGCTGCCACTCCTATGCCCCTCCCTCCAAGTCCCAATCTGTGGGCACCGGGGCCTCTAATCCACCTCTGAAAGCTTCCTCCCTCTGACCGCATTTATAGAGTTGGTGCTTCACTTAAAACCTCCCCTTTTCATGGTGAAATAAGGTAATACAACTCTGCAATGGACAGTGTGTTCTTTCTTTGGTAGGTTTGACACCAATAAACAACAGAAGAACTGTGTCACCTCCAAAGGAAGCTGCTCCTTCTCCGCCCTCGTCTTCTGCTTCGTCTTCTCCACCATCTTCTTCAGGCGGCGTCCCAGGGAATACTCTGGATGGTTCCTCCCCTCCTTCCGTAAGTGCCCCTCAGGGCCCTGCACAGGTGCTAGGAAAGCGAGCTGCCTCTACTTCTCCCACTTCCACGCTTTACTCTGGATTCTTAGCGCTCTGAGGTCACCCCATCGCAAAGGCAGGGCCGGACAACTGCTCTGTCAAGAGTCCGCCCCCCAGGCCTCCTGGATGAGTCCCTTTCACAAAAGCTCCTTCTGCTCCTTCTCAGCCACCTGCCAGGGCACCACCACTCCATCGTGCACTGAGCAAACTTGACAGGGTATGGAATCTGGGCTGGGCTGTGGGATGCACAGATGCTAGGGTATATGCTGTGCCCTGGAGGACCTCGCCAAGGGGTGTTAAGGAGCTGGCAGCTGTGGGATGGCAGGCATAGACCTAAGGGTACCTTTGGGAGCCACTGAGATCCTTGGAAGCAACATCCACCTTGAATAGAAATGGCGTCACTGGGAAGCACAGGGCTGGACTCTTTCCTTCACGGGTTTATCAGGCCCCCATGAACTATCAGACCCTGCTCTAGGCTGTGGGAAGTAGAGTACACAGACAGAAGGGTGCATGCTCTTGTGATGCTCCTGTCACATGACCTGCCCCTCGGTCATACCTCTTGGCAGGGCTTAGCCACTCCTTCTAGAATCCACCTATGGTCTTCCTTTTCCAAGAGCCATGCTAGAAATGAGACATGAGCCAGGTTTTCAAAAGTTATTGGAAGGTCCTAAAGGCCATCCTGCCACCACAGCTCCAGCCCAGAAGGGTAGCCGTCTCTCCTTACCTCCATAGGCTCCAAGAAAGGAGCCTTGGTTTCTCCCTTGGTTTCTCTGGAGCTGGAGGAATGAATATACCTGTGGCAGAAAGCGCCTGTCAGTGGGGAACATGGTTGAGCAAGCCAAGGGGACTCTGTCCTCCCCTACGTGCTGGCCACGCACAGGGGCTGAGTCAGCTCTACCTTCACTTGCCTTCTGGCTTCTGACACGCCTAATCCAAGACCCAGAAAAGCCTTCGATCAGTGCCAATACAAGGGCTCCAGGCAGATCCCGGCAGGTCCCAAGGCAGCCACTTGAACAAAGAACAGCACTTTGCAATCACCCTAGGCAGAATTCTTTTTGCTTGGGTATCTGAGATCCGAAGGGAGGGAGGGAAGGAAGCTGTAGACTGAAATGTGCCTTCTTCATATAAATCAGTGCTGGAAATTTCTAAGTCACTTATTTTTTGCCCAGCAGGTCTCAAGAGGTCATTTTACTCCTACCCCTATCTTTTTGAGGAGAGCCAGAGCCCAAGGAGCACCAAAGGAAATCCCTCTGTACCTGCCTCACGGCCAAGTGCTGGAGCGGGCAGAATACTGCCTGGTGAGGCCCGATGGAGATGGTCTTGCAAGCCCCAGGCAACCCATCCCTGTAGAGATGGCTTCTGATGGATGTCAGGAAGCAGAGGCCCCTCTTGGGGACATGAGAAGCACCCACAGAGGCCCACACGCCATTGCGGAGAAGGACAAGTGCTTACCAGACCAAGAGTTGTCTCTCTGGGCTGGAGAGGACCTAGGAGAAGGGCATACTGATTCCAGGAGGGGAGAGGAGGGTGGATCAGAGCCGGCAGAGGGGAAGAAGTTCAACTTGAAGAAGTTGGTCCTCAGTCAGGAGCAGAAGACAAGGTTGCTGGATTGGAATGACTCCAGTTCTGAGAGTTTGCGCCTGGAAGCAGGGGCAAGACTTTCCCAGGAAAGTGCTGAGAATGGCAGAAGAGGTCGTGTGCTAAAACCAGTCCGGCCCTTGCTGCTCCCTCAGACAATGAGAGAGACTCTGCCAGCAGCCCAGACAGAGGCTCAGGGGAAGATGGGGACCCCAGCTGAAAGGACTCCAGGGGAGCAAAGCGTGGCTCCACCCAAGTCCCCACTGCGGCTCATAGCAAATGCCATCCGAAGGTCGCTGGGGCCCCTACTCCTCAACTCTGAAGGGGAGGAAGGCCTGGGCCAAGCCAGAATCGAAGGCTTTGACCACCAGCCAGCCGCACGCTTGCACTCGCTCGTTCAGCCTGCGGAAACCCAGCTCCAATAAAGACTGGGACCAGCAGCCCCCTGGGAGAGACTCGGCCAACAGGGCCTCAGCCTTCTTCTCCCTGGGCACCCCGAATGCCAGGGCTACCCACCCCTCGGACCCTGGCCCTCTGGACCCTGCCCTCCGCACCCGTAGTTTGCCCAACCGGGGATCCAAGATGTTTCCTGATTCACATCCCCACCTGCAACAAGATGGAAGATGTCCCCACACTCCTCGAGAAAGTGAGTTTGCAAGAGACATTCCCAGATGCTGCTAGGGTTCCGAAGAAAAGAATCCCGCTCTTTTCCTCCCTCAGACTCAAAGACAAATATTTTGAGAGTTTCCTACAAGAATCCATACAAAGAAAGGACCTCGGGGACCTCTTTAGCAGCCCCGAGGGGAAGGCACTGGTCGGGGACATTGCCAAGTCAACTTTCAGTAGTACCTGCCTAGAGCGAAGGATTCATCCTTTTCCAGAGAGAGATGAAGGTGAGTGGCTCTTTCCTTACACATGTCTACAGCTCATGCTGGGCGGTTAGTTTATCCTTATTGGATGAATAAGCAAGCATATTTCTCTTGGTTTTGCTTCTCAAATTAAATTCTCACAAAAGTAGGAAAATTTGAATTTGAAAAATACGAAAAGATATTTAAAAAATTAAATTCGAAATTGTTATAAGAAGTTTTGAAAGAGACAATGATTAACCATAATTCAACCACTTTCCCACTCATTGATCATGTTTTTTTACTAAGTCGTGCATTGAATTTTGTATTTTTTAAATCAATATTAAATTATAGATATTAAGCTAATTACCTCACAGTCTACATAAATGTGATTAAATGGCTGTAGAATATTCTATCTAGTGGCTACGGTGTCATTTAATGAACTGTTTTCTTATTGTTTAACTTACAGATACAGGTGACCTCTCCACGTTATTTCTTACAATTGCATGTTGTAAACTTCAGTTAAAACAAGGGAAAGGTACCAGTTTATATTTCACCACTAATGTATGAGAGTACTTTTTTCACCACACTCTGCATTGAGTATCATATTTTTTAAATGCTGTTATTTTACTAGTCAAAATATGGTGCCTCTTTTAAACTTGTATTTGTTTTTTTTTTTTTATCAATAGCTTAAAGGTGTTTATGTGTGTTTGGTTACCAATGGAAACGTAGGCTTTTTTGTATTGAAATCTGTTTATAAACTTTCTTAATTATAAATTAATTAGTACACCAAAGAATCAGAATAATTTAACAGTGAGGAAATATCTAAAGAAAGCAACATGCATTCTCTCACCCCCTCTCCTCCTTGCCAAAGTTTAAACACTCACATGATTTTTTTTGTTGTTGGTATTTGTTTGTTTACTTTAAACAAGTTGTGATTTAACTATCCCTATGGTTGAGCAACTTTGTTTTTCTAATGTTTTATTTTTTTAACTTTTATTTGGAACTTTAGTTTTCAAGCAAAAAATTATTTCTCTCCTTTGGTGCCTTAATCAAAAAGATTAACAAGAGACTTTATTTCAGCCAAGCTAGGATAAGCATGGACAGGCTGAAAAACTATGTTCTTTAGATCACATCATACACTCTGATGGGTTGTGCATTTTTTGATAGATAATACATTCACATGGTTCAAAATAAAAGGGTACAAACACAGAATATCCTATCTCCCTTCCTTTGTCCCTGAGCCATTGAGGTCCTATCCCTGATGATAGATATTATCATGTTCTTAGGCTTTCTTCCAGACAGAATTTAAGAATATATATGCAAATGTACATATCATGTTCTTTTCACAATATGCAGCATGCTAGCATATTGTACACACTTTTTTGTACTTTTATTTTGGAGATCATTACATATTAGTTCATAAAGAGCTTTCCCCTTTGTTTTATAGCTGCATGGTATTCCATTATGCACATGTGCCATAATTTATGGAGCCCGGCCCTCTGAGGGAAAGTTTAAGTCATTTCAAATCTGTTGCTATTACAAAGTATACCATAATTAAGAACTTAGGCCATTTGGCATATATGAAAATTTCTGTAGAATAAATTCCTAGAAATAGAAATGCTGGAATAAAGGATGTGTGAATTGAGAATTTTGATAGATATTGCCAGATTGTCCTCCATTGAAGAGGTGCCGGTTCACACTCCCGGCAGCCAAGTATCAGAATGCTGTTTCTATGCCTGCACTAACCATTGTGTTACCCAACTTTCTTTTTAATCTTTATCAATCTCATAGGTGATCGAACATCTTTTTATATATTAAAGAGTTATTTATATTTTTTTCTGTGAATTATTATTTCTGTTCTTTATTTAGTTTTCTGTTGGTTGCTGGGATTTTTCTTAGTGATCTGTAAGAACTCTATTAAAAGGGAAATTTAGCCTTATTTTGTGATATATATTAAATACTTTTCTGAGTTTCTTGTTCGTGTTTAATTTTGTTTATGGTGTTTTTTTGTCATATACATTTTTTACTTTTATATAGTAGTTGTAAGCAATTTCTCATTTTATGGCTTCTGAGCTTTATATAAAAGTTCAGAGAGAGCTTCATCCAAGTTTACAGAACTTTCATGTAGTGCTTTTTAGTCTTTTGTTTTTAATTGTTTTGCTTTTAAATAGTTACATCAAGAAATTATCCTACTATGAAATGTGAGATATGGATCCAACCTTTGTTTTTAGATGTTTCCCTGCTTATTCTCAAATAATTTAATGAATAATGCATCTTTTTCCTCTCTTATGTGAGATGACATCTTGATCATATATCAGATTCTTGTGTTTGGACTGATTTCTACACCATCTTTTATGTTCTATTGAATTGTCTGTTATGTATCGGTAGCACCTGTTTTAATTATTTTGGTTTATATATTTATACATATTTTAAATTTATGTACTACATTATCAGATAGAATATTCTATTATTGATCTTTCAGAAATTTCCTGGCTCTTCCTGTCCGATATTCTATATGAACTTAGTATCAGCTTGTCTATGTATCCCCCCAAAAAAATCCTGTGAGTACTTTTATGAGATTGAGTTGTTTACAAACTAACTTGGCAAGAATTTACAATCTTATGATATGAACTGACTTTCCATTTGTTCATATCTTTATTCATAACCCTCAGGAATATCCTAAACTTTATAGCATATAGATCTTTCATATTTATTGCTAGACATGTTTAGTTTTTTTTTCCTACTATGAGTATTTCCATTTTATCTTGTTACTCTTGGTTGTATATATGAAAGTTATTGTTATCTGTGTAGTGATTTTGTACCCATTCATTTTATTGAATTCACTTTGCTTGTAAAAATTTTTCAGTGACTTCTCCTGGTCCTCTCTAAGTATACAATCATAACATGTGCAAATAATGATAATTTCTCTTGTTTTAAAGTTGTACATGTCTGATTTATTTCATTTCTCTAATTTCTTGGTTACCAGAACCTTCAGAACACTATTAAATAAAAGTAGTGTCAATGGTTTCCTTATTATATCCCTTATCTTAATGAGAATGTGTCTTGTTAGTGAGAATAAGTTTTCCCATTTAAGCACGATGCTAGCTTCTGGGCTTACCCAGATATATTTAATCATTTTAAGGAAATAGCCATCTAGTCCTATTTTATTAAAAATACAGTTGACCCTTGATGAATGCATGATTGAACTGAGCAGGTTCATATGTATGTGCAAATTTTTTTTTCAGTTTGGCCCAAGCAGTCCAAACCCATGTTGTTCAAGGGTCAACTGGCAATTGGGAATCCAAATATGTTGAGGGCTGACATAAGTTAATGTGCCAATTTTCTAATGCATGGGTGGTAGATACCCCTAACCTGTAAACAGAGTCAACTACATTTTTAATCACAAATGGATATTAAATTTTATCAAATATCATTTTGGCACCTTTTGAGATGATTGTATGATCTTTTCCCCCTTAGTTTGATTAATATGAATTATCTGATAGATTTACTAATATTGAACCATCCTTGCATTGCTGAAAAAAATACCACTTGGTCATAATGTTTTCTTATTTCGATATACTTTTTTGTTCCATTTACTTAACATTTTATTTAAGATTTTTGCATCAAATTCATAGGTAAGATTGACTTGTATTTATTTTATGTTTATTTGATTTCTATATGTGCTGATTACAATAAGTTGGGGTAAGTGTGTTTGCCTTATTTAGTTATCATGGACAGCTGCATTCATTTATATTCATTAAGAAATGGTATGACTTCCTTGGCTTGGAACAGAATGGGAATGTAGAGCATGGAATTAGGTTAAGGTTGACCAGCTCTGAAAATAGTGCGTAGGTTCATGTCATAGAAAAATTTTGTGTTTCTCTCAGATGTTTTTAAATCAATATCATAAGAAAGTTAAGATTTACCTCCCCTATCAGATTAGACCCATTAGTTTCCTTTTATTTCCCTGCCCAACCCACCAAACACATAGACACAGCTCTCTCCACACTTAAATTATAGGTGTATACTTCCATGCAATGGAGAGAGAAACATTATTCAGATTGAAAGTGAGAAACTTTTAAAAGTCATTAAAATTGAAATATCTTGAATTTATGATCACTTGCATAAAGGCCAGCTGAAATTTAATTTTTCTTATTTTTCACAATTTTCTAGGTAAATTAATAGTATACATAAACTTCTCAATGTTTAAATTACTGAGGGATATGAACTGATTTCAGGTACTTACCAGTGCCTATTTTATCCACATTGTTTTAATGCTAATTATTATTCTTGCATATAATTAAAGAAAGTGCCCTGAGAACCTCTTTTTTATTTTTACATAAAGTTGTTATTGCAGTATAAGATATATACAATAAAGTACACCAATATTAAGTACACAAATGATGAATTTTTACAAAGTGCACATATGGGTAATCACCTCTGAGATTAAGATACAGAACATTGCCTTCATGCTTCTTCCCAAATACATGTGCCACCAAACAAAAAAGCACTATCTGACTTTTATCATCTTAGATTATTCTTGTAGATTTTTGACTTTATAAAAATTGAATCATTTAGTATTGTGGTAGGCAGAATTCTAAGAGGGCCTCATGTTTCCTACCCCTGGTTTACTTGCCCAGTATAATCTTAACCTCTTGAGTATGGAGGCAATATGAGTAGAATGGATTTTATACCTGTGATTAAGTTATGGGATTTTGCAAATGTAATTTTACATTCCAAACCAATTGACTTTAAGTTAATGAAAAGAAAGATTATTCTAGGTAGGCCTAACCTAATCGGGCAAGCTGTTAACAAGGACTGGGCCATGCCTCAAGTCAAAAACTCCAGCATGAGTGGTACATGATCCCACTGGTCTCAAAGAAGTAACCCGTCTTATTGCGAGAGGGCCTGGGGAAAGGGGCCTCTAGGAGCTAAGATCAACCTCCAGCTGACAGCCAGCTAGAAAACAGTCCCTATGTACTACAACCACTAGGAACTGAATTCTTCCAACAACCGGAGTGAGCTGGAAGAGAACCCTGGGCTGCAAGTGAGAACCCAGCCCAGCAGACACCTTGATTGCAGCATTGGGAGATGCTGAGCAGAGGACCCTGTTGAACTGTGTGCCTGCACTAGTGACCTCCACAACTGTGAGATAATAAATGGGTGTCCTTGGAAGCTGCTGAATTTGTGTTCAGTGATTCCACACCAATAGGAAACTAATACTATACAAGTATATATTCCTCTGTGCATGACTTCTTTCAGTAAACTTTATGTATGGTGGGTGGGCTGTGATATCCCCTTATAGTTATATGCAGTTGTGGTTCATTCTTTTTCATTGCTACATTTTTATTTTCTTGTATGAATATGCCACAATTTATTTGTGCCTTCTGTTGCTGGCTACTTAGGTTATTTTCCATTGTTTTTCCTGTGCGTAATGCAG
Source organism: Eonycteris spelaea (assembly GCA_003508835.1). Classification (NCBI taxonomy): domain Eukaryota; kingdom Metazoa; phylum Chordata; class Mammalia; order Chiroptera; family Pteropodidae; genus Eonycteris; species Eonycteris spelaea. The sequence goes on from PUFA01000113.1 coordinate 4,163,442, forward strand.
CTTTGAGTACTCATACATATCCTTTCTTCTGGGTAATTTCAAAGATAAAGCCATATACTCGTTAAAGTGGTAAGAACAGATTTTAATTATAGTATACTAGTGCAGTAGGGAAGAAAGTCCAGCATGAACTGAACTCAGCTTTGATTTTTACGAAAGTGGCTTGGTGTTGGTGTTTTACTGGGAGAGTGAAGGAGGAGGGAGAGAGGCTGAATAATGGTCGAGAGCTCAGCAGAGTCAGACGTGAAAGTTGCAAAAGGCTTGTCATTGCAAATGCTGATGAGGCCTGCTGTGTCTGTTAGCAGGCAGTTATGGAAGTTAGGGCTCTATCCTCCCACAGAGACCAGGAGACAGAGGCTCTATCCTTCCCGATGGTTGCATTTTAAAGGACTGGCTTTTGGGTTCTTGAGAAAGACACTCCTGAGTAATAGGAGATATATATTCATCTTGAAGGGACAGAGGAAGAATTCTCATTTGTAAGCCCTTCCTAGTAAACTCTAAGAAAGGGTGGGTGGTCAAGGGCCTGTCAAGAAAGTATTTATAAAAACAATAAATTCTTTTGTCAGCCTTAAGTTTTCTCAAGTAGTACTTTAAGGAGGTCTAGGCTCATCCTTGGATGTGGCCTTGAACTGTTAGAAACTATGTTAGTTTTTTAATGTAGGAAGAGTGAGTGGGCTAAAAATTTATGTTGAGGCCAAGGTTAAAGCCTAGTCAAGAGAAGGGCTCAGAGGAGCTTGGTTAAAGTTTGTTCAAAGAGAGAATCTTTGTCAGTATGCACCTCAGGTATGGTGTAGGCATGTATGGTTTGCTTTAGAAGATACTATGCAACAGTTTTCCAAAGTGGTGGTGCAATGTGTAGACCCTCCTGCAGGATATGAGAGCTCCCCTTACTCCACATCCTTGCCAACTCTTGATAGTGTCAGTTTTGTTTTTCCAATGTCATCATTTTTATGAAGATGTAGTGGCATCTCATTATGGTTTTAATGTGCATTTTACCTGGTAATGATGTTCCATTACTTTTTTTAGCTATTTTCTTGTATTAAGTCTCTATTCTAGTGTTGTGCTCATATTTTTTGTTGTGTAAACAGCCCTTATTGATTTGTAGTCTGGGTAGATTCTGGATGTAAGTCCTTTGTCAGATATATGCACTGTAAATATCTTCACTCACTTTTTGGCTCACTTTTTCACTCTCTAAATGTGTCTTTTGATGAAAATGTACTTATTTTAATAAAGCCAAATTTGTTAATGTTTTTCTTTATTGTTAATGCCTGTGCATCCTGTTTAGGAAATCTTTCCCTACTCTGAGGTTATAAAGATGTCGTTCTATACTACCTGTAGAACGGTGCTGTCTGATATGGTAGCCACTATTTCAAAATTGAGATATGGCTAGTGTAAGAAACTAAAATTTTAATTTATTTAATATTAACAAATTTAAATTTAAAAACTGAAACAGCATAAAATGTTTTTAATGAAATGTATTAAGCACAACTTTTTGCTTTTGATAGAATTGCGTTTCACTTTAACCTAGCTCACTATGAGTTTTTATCATGAATAATCAAATGCTTTTTCTACATCTAATGAGATAATCATATATTTTTTTTACTTTAATCGGTAATGTGCTAAATTACATTGATGGCATTTTTATATAGATTTTTAAATGTTAAACCGTTCTTGAATTCCTGGGGTAACCTCAACTTGGTCATAACATATCTTTTCATGTATCATCGTATTTGATTTGTTAACTATTTTTAGTAGTTTTGCACCTATGTTCATGAGAGATTTGGGCTGGAAGTTTTCCTTCTTGCAATATCCTTGTCAAGTTTTGTTATCAAACCTTATGCTTGCCTCGTAACACAAGTTGGGAAGTGTTCCATCTTTATTCTCTGAAAAAAGTTTTGTTTGTTTGTTTGCCTTAACATTGGTGTTATTTCTTTTTTAAACATTTGGACACAAGTGAAGTCATATACCCTAGATTTTCTTTGTAGAATAGTTTCTAATTATGGATTCAATTTCTTTGATAGATATACGTATTCAGATTTTCTATTTCTTCTTATGTCAGTTTTTATGGTAAATTGTGTTTTTCAATAAATTTCTCCATTTTATCTAAATCTTCAAATTGTCATAAAATAGTTTGTGTAATAGCTTTCTTTAATACTCTGTAGGACTTTATTATTTCCAATATTGGTAATTGTTGTTTTCTATCTCTTTTTCTCGGTCATCCTTCTTAGGAAAGTTATCAATTTTATTATTTTTTTGAAGAACCAAATTTTTGCTTTGTTAATTTTCTATTGTAGTTCTGCTTTGTCTTATTGTCTTTCATTATTTCTTCTTGATTATCTCTTTTCCTTTTAGTTTCTTTAAGTTCAATGGGTGGTTCTTTTTCCAGCTTCTTGAAATAGACCTTAGAGCATTGATTCTCAACTTTTCTATAAGGTTTTAGCAATTTTATTATCATGAGCTTTGCTATGATTTTTCTTTGTGTTTGCAGTTTGCACCCTGTAGTTTATTGAGCCACTCAGAACTGTGGATTTATCATTTTCATTAAATTTGCATGATTTGTAGCAATGTTATATCAACTACTTGTTGCCATTCCTATCTCTCCCTATCTCCTCTGGCACTCCACACATATTTTATTTAGGCCACTTGATACTGTCACACAGTCACTAAGATTCTGTTTATTTTTTAGTCTTTTTACTCTGTGCTTCATTCTGGATAATTTCTATTGCTATTAATAATTTCACTGAATGTTTTCGATTTACTGTTAAGCTGATCCAGTGAAATTTGTATTTCAGATTTTGTATTTTTTATCTGTGTAGGCTCCATTTGGTTCTTTTAAAATACTTCTCTCATTCTTTTCATGGTTTTTTTTTTTTTACATCTCTATCATTTCTGAGTCTGCTTTTATTAATTGATTTTTCTCTTGATTATCAGACTCATTGTCCTTTTTTTTTTTCTTGCATATCTAGTAATTGTTTACTGGCTGCTAGATTTTGTGACTGTTGCATTACATAGTTTTAGTTTTGCTTCTTTAAAGAATATTAAGTAGGAAATAAATGTTGGAAAGGCATTAAAGTCCTTGCAGACCAGTTAATTTCTTTCGAGGCTTGTTTTTCAGCTTATTCAGGTGAGTCTACAATAACCTTTACTCTTGGGCTCATTTCTCCCTATTGCTAAAGTGAGACTCTTCTATGGTCTCTACTAATGTCCGCCAATGTTTGTTCTACCCTGGTTGGGTAAAACTTGAACACTTCCCAGTCCTGAGAAAGCTTTGGAAATAATGTAGCCTATAACTCCCCAGCAGTTATTTGCCCAACCTCATGCAGTTTCTCTCTATGCATCTATAGTTTACTGTTAAGCAATAGACTCAAGAGAACCTCTGTGTTCCTTTCTGTTCTTTTTCTGCACAGCTCCCTCCCCTCCAGTACTCTCCCTCACACATTCCAACTGCCCCTGCCCACTCAAACTCTGATCTGTTTCTCAACCCAGTGAGTCAGCTTATATTCTGTTAAGGTTCCTCCTACCTGCACTGTGGTCTGGAAAATAGTGCCTCTAGGCAGAGGAAGCTATTGTGATTGTAGGGCTTACTTCATTTGTTTCTGTTCTTGCCTTTATCACAGTTCTGCCCTGCCTATTGTGATGCCTGGAAACAGCTGCTTCATGTATTTTGTCCTGACTTCTAGGGCTTTGTGGTGGGAGAGCAATCTCAGAATCAGTCACTTCATTACAGCCAGAGTGAAACAATGCTGCCAAGTTTTTTAAACTTTGCAAATGAAAAGTAAACTTCTAGAACGGATGGTTCTATGATGGAAGAGGGTAAAGGGGAAGAGATTCAGAGGCACACATATAATTTTATATAACTTTGCCATAAGTTTAAGAAATGCATTCTATCTGGAAACATTTTCTCCTTGTTGTCAAAATGGAAATATTAAATTTGTTTTTGAGAGTTAGAAAAAGTCTCAACCTTAGGTTATTATACTTCTTTCATTAAATGAAGGCCAATCAGGCAGTTTGACTAATATTGCAGTATTGTTAATTTGGATCAATAACAATGATGAAGCAGTGGCTGTTTCTAATGCTGATAACAACATTCATTTAAGCACCTCCAATGAACCAGGCACTGTGTTAGACTCTTTACATTGATTGTCTTTAATCTTGTATAGCAAATCTGCATGTTAGAAATTATGATCCCCAGAAACTCAGGGAGGTAAAAGTTAGTTCCTCAAACTCACACACTCTGAATAAATTACCCAGTGGTAATTTATTGGCTGCAACTGAGAAACAATCTCGCTCACCACTAACAATGCCTCCTCCATTATTATGCTGTTCCCTGATTCTATCTTCACCTGAGCTTTCCCATCTGGCAAATTAAAGTGGAAAACAGTTAACTCCCTCCCCAGAGAGGCTGTGTTATTGGATGTTTTGCATTATTTTGCTTTGAATAACAGTGTATGTAAATGTGCTTCTGGAGGTTAAACTTATTTTTATTTTTTAAAACTTGGCCTCTCCTCTTGGGGTAAATAGTTGAAAATTATGGAGAGGAAAAGGCGGACTGGAGAGAATGCTTCTCTGCCTTCCTCCCCACCCAACACATATTTCTGTTCAGATTTAAGCTGCCATAGCAGAGTAAAGATTAATAAATTTTCTATCACAGAGTTTTAACTGGTTCTGATATTCAATGTCCAGAGTGCGTTAATCCAGGTCTTAATCATTAACTCTGCATCAGGTGTAGGGGCAGATATTCTTGCTGAGAAGAATAAAAGCTTCCTAAGGCACCTGGAAGACTTTATCACACTTGGTCCCCAGCCAGATCACAGATTCTAGTGAGCACGGGCACTTTGCTGCCTCTAACCATCTACCTCTTGTTTGGAAGTTGGCATATCCCCTCAACCTCAGCTCTCCCATGGACCCTGCATTGTTGAGCCCTCCCTATCTTAAACCGCCTTTCCTGGCATTTGGATCATCACTTCAATGATGTGATAATATCTGCAAGTTGGGAAAATAAAAGTGGCATTTGTTTAGCCATAATTAATGAAATATTTATGTTGCATGAGACTATGTGATAAAACCTTAGGCTTAGAGTCCTTTTGCTTCTGATTACATTTGGGATTTTTTTTTTCTATGACCAGACATTCTGACGCCAGCTCTTTTACACTGAGCAGATGTCATGTAGTAAAAATGGGTGCCAGATGCTGTGAGCCGCAGAAGGGCGATTTGTTTAAGAGCTGGCTCCGACTTTTTTGCATTCAATTACTTTGCAGAACAAACCTTACACAAGCATTTAGGTAACTCAGCTAACTTCAGACAAGCATTTTAATAATAGATTTCATCTCTGGATACATTCTAAGCAATGTACCATATAAAAGGTGTTTAAGGAATTAATTGATTTCTGCATAATACCTTTATTTTTAACATGAGGAGAGAGCGGCACAGCTCTTGGCAGGGACCCAGAAATGTAATTAACGTGGAGGGCCAACTTTTCAGTTGCCCTTAGGTACTGCCGTCTCCTGCTTACGGCAGGTGCAGTGAGGGGAGGGCAGAAAGGAAGAGAATGGGGAGAGAAGGGAGGAGGAAGAGGCAGATTTGAGTCACTAAATAAGAAAAAAAGCCAGGAGTTCAGTGAGTTTTCTGTTCTCATTTCAGGTCCCAAGCACATCCTGATCGGGGCGCAGGTGACAGGGGCTACCTCTTCAGCCTCTTCCACCACCTCCTCCTCTGCAGATGAAGAGTTTGATCCCCAGCCTTCCTCGAGGTCAAAGGTAACAACACTTGGCAAACCAAAGGGAGCTTTGGCTTGCGGGGCTGTTTACCATCCAGATTTCAAACCCAATGTGGGCTCCAGCTGTGGCGGTTTCATTAGGAGGGTCACATTTCATTGCATCTGACAGCAACTGCTTTTATTTTTACCTGGAAGACCCCAAGAATTATCTCTTTTTTGTTGTCGTTAATTTTTATAAGCTTGCCTCTCTCAGAGATGTAAATTTGAGGAGGGAAAAAAAAAAAACCTGACATATTAACTTGAAACCATTTGGTGACTGCAGCTCTTAAAGTGGGTTTAATTTGTGGTCCAACAAGCAAACTATCGAAAAAATTACAACAAGCAGATGCGTATTTCCCTAGGGGAAGCACAGCTTCATTTAAGAAGCACTTGAGGCAGATTGCATGGAAAATGTTATGTTTATTCTAATCAGAAATATGAAATGAACCATGCAGTTGCATGTAGACGTGAATACTCCAAGGATCCCTGTTGTGGAAGGGCCTAGCCGTGTGCTGGCTGGGGAGATGGCAGTCCTCTCCTTACTTCATGAACATTAATATTTCTGGAGAACACTTGGAGCAGCTCTCATTCCCATAGATGAAAAAAATACGAACATTGTGCTATGTCTTTAAATGCATCCGTAGGTCACATACACAGAGACACTGGGGCCAAACAGTGTCACTAGGGCTGAGGGGGCTGAAGGGCTGGACCGAAAACGATTCCCGGGTAGACAGAGGCGCAGCTCACTGCTCTGGCTTTGTTTATTTTTTTGGAGCATTGAGGACCTGAGGAGAAAGGGAGAGACCCAAATTTATTTACTTAGACTCAACTTTTCCATGTCTGGCACTAGTTGCTTTGGCATCATCTCAAGTCACTCAGGGGTTTCAGCGCCTCATGGCCCAGACTGGAGCAAGACAGGAGGGGGCTGAGGCACGGCATGCGTGTGTGTGTGTGTGTGTGTGTGTGTGTGTGTGTGTGTGTGTGCGTGTGTGTGTATGTGCGTGTGTGAGAGAGCGAGCGAGCGAGAGAAAGAGTATGTGTGCACTCCTAATTTTCTAAAATAAGTCTAATTGGATGGATAAATAAGATGATACATGTGAACCGATCTCTGATGGTTTTGTTACTCGGAAACAAATGAATTCTATGTGTTCTGTTGATTTCCGGGGTTTCCTTCCTGCCCCTCTCATCCATTTGAGTGACCCTGAGTTACTTCTGTCTTCGAATAAGGTAGAGGTCCCGGCGTCAGCCGTCCTGACACTCATGTAGAGTAAAAGAACGGAGTGGCCCAAACACGTTGAAAGAGCTAAACTATAATATCTCAGGCAAGCCTGGCAAATAGCCGCTTATTCCCTGCTTGCCCAGAACAGAGCCAGGCACCACTTCACCTTGCAGCAAGGTAAAGCTTGCCTGCTGCGCCTGGCGTCTGATGTGGCCCACTCTTACAGGAAGGCAAGCTGGCTGGAGGGTTTCTTCTTTCTGACTTTTCAAGGGCTTGCACTGCAGGGACGGAGGTAGTTTTCCCCTTTCTAGTTTCTTTATCTCTTCAGTCTCACACAGGTGTGTCCCCAGACATGTGGCACAGAGCCCATGTCAGCTCAAACGAACCTTTCCACAGGAAATTAGAGACAGGATATCCACACTCCACCTCTTCCCTTTGCTTTGCCCCTCCCCATCCGCTGCCTCTGCTCCCAAACCAGCGCCTGGGTCCGAGAGACTGGGGCAGGCGCATTCCTGGTCCTGCCAAATTGCTCCTTTCTCTGTCCTTTATCTTTTTCCTCTTTAGCCCTTAGTCTTTCTTCTCTCTACATCATCATCACCATCACTGAGGACATAAGACCTGTGCCTGGCACATCATAAGTCTATAAGAGTAGTAATAAACCATCCTTCATTTCTATGTCATCATCTTTTAATAAAATGCCACAGAGGACTTTCTTTCCTCCTCTTGGTTCTGTTTTGCTGACCCTTGAGAAAGCAGTTGAGATTTGGCAGCTTTGCTGCTGGGAAGTGCTAAGACAATGGGATGCTGTTAAAACAGCCTCCCTTGAAATTGTGTTAAATGGTCTTAATTAGGGGGAACTTTGCAATTTCTATAAAGCAGAGGTCCTTGATGTGCCTTCACAGGAAAGGTGGAATAGAAGAGATGAAAATGTGAATGCTGGATTCAGGTTACCTGGGGTTTCCTCCTGCGTCTACTAATTACTAATTGTGTCAGCTTAGGCAAGTTATTTAACTCCCTGAGTTTTGATTTACTTACCTGTAAAATAAGTCTAATTTAAGGGATAAATAATATGTGAAGTAATCAGTACAGTGTCTGGCACATAGTATTCAATAAATACTGGGATTATGTAAAATTAGTATATCATAAACTGAAGAGCTTTTTGTTAAAATGAACTGACTCTTCAGAGATTGAGTTAGATAATCTCTGGGTAACAACTACCAGTGATCTCCACCATACTTTCCCCCCTGGCTTTCCAGAAAGGTCCTGATTGCCTAATAGAGGGGTTCCCCCTCCCAAATGGCCTGGAACCTTGGTTCAGATTGACAGTCAATCTAGAAGTCATCCCCTAGAAACAGAGATGATATTATATGGGATAAGTTTGAGTTCTGAGAGCCAAAATATCCTTCCAGGATGAAAAAAAGGATGAATTCTTTGGGATTCTAGATCCTAAAAAGAATTCTGGAAAAAAACACGTTTCATCATTGAGATACCTGTTTTCACTGGTGATCTGTAGACATTATGAACTCTGAAAGCTGGTGCTTTCCTAAGGAGAGGGATGGTCTCTCCATGGAATGGGTGACAGAATGACAAGGATCCATGAAGCCCTGGAAAGGTGCATGCTTTTAAGGCACAATCTCTAACCTCTGTCATGGACCCAGATTCCTCTGGCAATATCTGGGACCAGGCCAGTTAGGTCTATTTCCCACTTGTGGATCTGTGGTACTTTTAATGTACAAATATTCAGTTCATCCACACTTATTGAATACCCAGGCACCAGCCTAGCTATAGCAAATTTTTAATTCCACCTTTGTTTCTGCCAGTATTAAAAAGGAACCTTAGCATGCTCTAATTCTTATTCTAATGTAGAAAGTTGATATGTATGCTCAGAGAAGGCAAACTCACAAAAAAGTGTCCAATTTTAACATTTATTTTGTATGTACAGAATGTATAAATATGTATATACTCTACACACACACACACACGTGTAATAGACATAAGTTTTCTTCTCTTGATTTTTATAGGAGAGGAAGACACTTAGAAGAAGGCGGAAGCTGGAAAAAGCAACCAAACAATTGGTTAAGCAAGAAGAATTAAAAAGACTTCATAAAGCTCAGGTAAGAAAACAACCTTGAGATGAGTGAGTGGATCTGACATCCCGGGAGTCTAGATCCGAAAGCCCTTTGGAAGTCTGTATTGCACTGGGGGTGGCAGGCTGGAGAGAGGTCAGTTTCTCTTCTCTGAGTGACCATGTTCGTGGCCACTCTGAAGGCCCTGGCTCAATCCCTGGTGGGATTCTGGGGCCTGGAGAGCCCAGGTGTGGAGCTGTCCCAAGCCCAGCTACCCTTCCATCTGCAGACATGCAAAGTGAGCCTGAAATGGCAGCTGACACATAGCCTTGGAAACCACCCCGGCTGTGAGTGCCACATAGCAAAGGCCTTAGTTCTGTCCTCTGTCAGGACTCTTTCCGCAACTTCCCGAAAGTGTCTTTGCTTAATTGACAACTATTAGGAACTGTCTTTATTTCAGAGCGAGTTGGAAACATAAGCATCTAGCATTCTGATATAGATTTCCTGGCCTACTCCAAACGTTTCTCCCCGGATTGGTCGGCCCACCTCTATCGCAGACAGGCAAAATGAAACAAAAAGGCAAGGCATTTTCCCTCTCCCTGAGAACCCCAAAACTAGCCTTGAAGAACAGTTAGGCTTTAGGACAAAAGGACTTAGAACGACCACTGATATTAATCCAATGCACCCTTACATCCCTTTTTCCAGTTATTCCCTTTACCTGGCCAGGTAGTCCTGTGAGTTGTTTCTGACAAGGAGGAAGTCATTGAATCCAACCTTCCTTCACAGTGACTGACTTGGGAGTGACAATTTTCACCTAGTGGACAGGGAAAATTCCCATCAACCCCCCTCTGTCCACTCTCCACTTCTGAAATAGGTTTCTTTGAAACATTTCAACTTTCCCTTTTGAGAACAAGATAAGTCTTTTGATATGGATTGGCAAACTCAGCAATTTCCCTTCCTATGTTTTCACTCCAGACAATAAGTGGTGATAAGAGAAGGATTATGATGGCCTTTTGAGTTCTAATTTGCAGCCCTTTTTCATCTTTGAGATTTTCATCCCTAGTTCCTAAAGAATAACGCCTATATTAGCTAGCTTGGGCTGCCTTAACAACATACCATAGATTGGGGAGGGACTCTATTCAATCCGTAACAACCATGTAGCCATAATTGCCAAGTAATCAGTAATAAAATTATTTAACTGTTTTCCTTCCTTTAGCAATTCTATACCATGCCAGCAAGAGATGGATTTATGAAGATATAGTTATCTTTAAAAGAGAGACAGGAAATGGGCGTGAAATTGCAAGTAATTTTAGATAGAATTTCCATCCATTTCAGATTTTATGCTTGGGGCTTAAGCAGTCTTAGCCAGCACGAATGAGCCAGGAGACTACTCAGGTCCTACCCCTGCTCAGGCCTCTTCATGATATTGGAGGCGCTTTGGTGATTGTATTCCTGAATCCGGGAGGCTCAGAAAGATACGGAGTTAAGGAGGAAGGGAAGCAAGAGAAAGCTGAAGTAAGGTAGAGGAGGAGAAACACCCACATTCTACCTACACCGACACTTGCCAGTTCCTTTAATATACCTGGCCTGCCAGGTGCAAAGTCTGTTCTGCCATGAAATGTGCCTTTTGGCAGCATGGTGTCTGAAAGCAGAGAAACTTGGGATGAACAAAATGTGCATAAGAAAGGCTTTTCCCTAATTTTTCTTCCTAATATACACAAGAGAGGCATAGCTAGTGGGGAAAGTAAACGTGAGAATGTGAACACAGTCAAGGCCCCAAACCTTAATAGGTGCTGGTGGTGAGTCTAAGGGAGGGTGTGAAGTTGCTCCTTAATGGGATAAACATCTTGTGTCTTAACAACTTGCTAATAACAAAACCAGTACACTGGTAGTAAAAGACCCCGGGCATTGTGCTCTGGAAGGAATAGATACACTCTCTAGCTGAGGACGGGAGCCAGACAAACCGAGAAAGGAAAGCCCAGCTCCAGGAGTTGGCCCAGGTCTCCTGCTCCAGATAAGCTTCTTGGGAGGGAATCTGCTGGTTCCTTGTAGGAAAATGGACTCTGAGCGTGCCCTGTGTTTGGCCTCAGAGCCCTTGTCTTACTCTGAGTAGTGGCCGCAGCTCCAGTGGTTCTGCCATACGCATAGTCAGAGGCTGGCTCTGAGGGGTCCAGGAGCCATGAGGACCACCTGCCTAGCCTCGCAGCCTCTGCCTGCGAGCAGACCTGAGTGACTGGCCTGGTCAAAGGGGCCTATTCTAATGTCCACTTGGGGCAAACTGAGCTTACACAGAGACTCCTTGCTTTACTGTTTCATACTAGAGAAGGAAAATGTAGGTTCTAGTTGTTTGGGAATCCAGAGCTTCTGACCTAGTTAATCAAGAAGGCAACATCACAAGTTAAAGCGCTTCTTCCTCTTGGAAAGTAAGTGGTAGAAGTGGCCCCCTCGTGTGACTCTGTACCTCGGGATTCCCATGTGACTTAAGATCTCGGCGTTGCAGGCCATCCAGAGGCAGCTGGAGGAGGTGGAGGAACGGCAGAGGGCTTCCGAGATCCAGGGCGTGAGGCTGGAAAAGGCGCTGAGAGGAGAAGCAGGTAGGCTTCCCGGAGGACCCGCCGCCCCAGGCCTGGGCCGTGTCTGTGGTCTGAGAACAGTGCCGGTGTAACCATCTGGGGGAACAGGGACTCTTTGTCACTTTCTGTGGAGCTGTCAGCATCAGCGTGCAGTGCTGCATCCACAACGGCTTCACGTTTTCACAATCAACCGGGCAGTTCATTGGAAATTGCCTGGGGGCCTTGCCACTGGGTTTCTGGTCTGTCCAGTTATCCTCTGCTAGTGCGAATGTTCTTCGCACTTCGGGGGTTAAGATAAATTCTGGAGAAATATTTGGGCATTCGAGCAATGTTGGTAGTGATGATTCAAAGTCCGGATTTGGAGTCAAAATCCTGGTTTCTCCCTTTACTCACTATATGACTTTGAGCCAGTCACATTCTAAATTGTCATGAACTTTGGTTTTTTTCCTCTAAGGTAGGGTATAGTGGTTTTCTACTTTATAGAGCCGATGTAAGGATTAAAAAAGAATATATATACACACACATATATATGTATATATATATATTTTTTCTTCTTCTTCTTCTTTAATCCGTATATGTGTAAATATGAATTAGCCCATGGCCTGGTACACAGTAAAGCACTAAATGGTAGTAACTATTCCATGGATAGCTTCAGAGTCAAACAGAATTTACCTGCTGACGACTTACGGTAAATTGGACATGAAGATAGTTGGTCTAGAATGATGAGCATAGCACAGTTTCTGCCTTTGAGAAGTTTATAGTCTGTCAAAGGACAGACATGTAAAGACATAAATGACAATACAGGAGGACAAGTGCTGTGATAGAAGCAAGCATTAGGGTGCAAGGGGAACAGAATCAAGAAGTTCCTAACTGATCTGGGGAGAGGGTAGTCAGGAAGGCTTCCTGGAAGGGGTGATCTACTAAGATGAGAAACAGGAGGAACAGGAGTTAACCGATGAGGTGAAGAGATTGTGCTGGCAGAGGGAGCAGCACCTGCAAAGGCCATATGGAAAATGCAAACAGATATGAAATGCCTTAATGAATGAAGAGCCAGCGAAGGGTTTTATGGTGAGGGATGACTTAAATCAACATTTTTTGGGGAAATCACCCAGTAACTGGGCGGCTAGTGAATTGGAGGGGGCCCTTAGATTTTGTGGGGAGTGTTGTCTCTTTAACTGTGTGATGTGATGTCTTTAGCATTCTGTATTTTGGACATAAAGTGTGAAAAACCAAATACTAAAAACACCTATCTCTCTGTACAACCGTGAAAACAATGTGTTACTTGTTAAACACGTAGTGAAGGGTTAGGATTTCAATTCTCTTAAAAGCTTAGTTATTCGAGAATGACGACACTAACAGAGGCAAACCCAGATTTTGTGAGGCCTGAAGCTCATACAAAGTCATTTCCTCGGAACTGTGAGGACTGCTCCCAGAGCCTTGCAAGGAAGGGCCCAAGTGAGGGGCTCCATGGTTTCAGCTTTCTCAGCGGTATAGTTAATTTGTCTCTGAATATCAGGGAAATGCTGGGGTCTGACTTTACCCCTCTGTGCCTCAGTTTCCTTGTTTGTAAAGGAAGAGTGATAATTGTATCTGTTTCTTGGATTTGTGGTGAGGATTGGCTAAAACAATTTATGCGAGAGCCTTCGTATACTGCCTGTGAGATAGATGATTAATAAATATGTGTTTCTTTTCTTACTAAAATAAGCTACATTCCTACGCAAAGAAAACTGAAATCTACTCATCAGAAGTAGGCTTTATTACAGAAATGATAGCTATTTCTTGCTGCGTGGAGTGAGAGTCACTGACTGGCTTTGCAACTGCTTTTGGGACCTTTGGCAGTCAACTGCCCTTCCTTGATATTTGATCATATTCCCAATGAAGAAAGCTCTGGCGCTTTTTGTTTCGGTGAGAGCCTTAGAAATAACAAGGATAAACCAGTAAAACTAGGGCATGTTTTATTTTGCTGGAGAGGCAGCATGGCATAGTGGGGCAAGTAGAATTATTAGGCATCAAAGAGCGCTGGGTTCAAATGCTGTTCCATTGCATTTACGCTGTGCGGTCCTAGGAAAATCATTTAACCTCACTGGCCCCAGATTCCTTACCTGAAAAATGGAGCTAATAATCTCCACGTTACCAGGTCATTTTGAGAATTAAGAGTATTGACGGAAAAAGTGTCTGTCACATAGTAGGCATTCAATAAATGCTACCTGATATTACTTTACAAAATATTATTAAATATGCACACACACACACACACACACACACACTTTTAAAGAATTGATTCTCTAATCTTTAGTGCTCGAGGTTTAAATTCTGTAAACTAAATTTTTAAAGCTTCTGAAAATCTCCCTCACCCCAACTGTAAAGAAAGGCTATTTTGAGTTATCGGCTAAAGAAACCTAGGCAGCTTGTGGCGTTTTCAGAGGTGTGCTAACCTGGCCAGAAGATGGATTCCATTCATTCTCTTTATGCCCTTGATAATTTAATTCCTCTGTTAAGTTTATGAGTCTTTTCTTCCTTGATTGTCCTTGTGTGGGTGACATCAACCAGGGGCCGAAGACTAAAAGAGCGAAGTCATGGAGAGAGACCCCAAAGGAAACCAAATGGAAGATCTGTAAACCAGGCATCAAAATTAATACACTCTAACTTGTAATAACATTTGTGCAATAATAATACTCCTTTACAGTTTAATATTCTATTCAGCCCCTTTAAGAGATTGCCCTGGTGCTTAATGAATGACCAATGTTTATTAGGTTAAGTTGTATTTGAGCTGGCCTGTGCTGTTCTGGCTCAAGTAATTTAATGGGAATTATTTAATAGGTATTATTAGGATAATTAGAAAATGATCACAGTTAGGCAATAATACTGAGTTATAAAGGTTGTGAATAACCAAATTTAGAGACAGGCCTGAAAACATGAGTAGTCTGCGACAGTTATGCAAGTCTCCTCTAATAATTATGTGCGCCAGCCTGAAAGGGTCTTTTGTTCCTAGGAGTTATTCATTAGGCAGGCATTGAATTAGAGGAACATGCGGGGGTGCAGGACGGAGGGCAATGATGGCTGATGAGCAAAATGAGGCTTTGATGAGCTCCTAATTGTCGTGACAACAATTCCTGCTTTCTTTTTTCCCAACAGTCAGAAATAAGCTTCCCCGCCCCCGGGAAGGGTTTCTCCCCATTTTTCAAGGAAAAGGAAACAAAGAAAAACCCACCAATCCACCCCAGAAGACAAGTCATTATGTTCTGTAATGTGCATGTGTGTGTGCACATGTGTGCACGTGCACACTATGTATGGATGTCCTTGACAAAGGAATGGATTCCCCTGGTGGTCCTGGCTGCCCAGAGTAAAGGACTAGCATATGCAGTGGCCCGATTGCCCTGGGCCTCACTTTCTGTGAGGAGGCCAACCCGAGCTTTGTCAGCCACTTAGACTCTTCATGGTCACGGCCCTGTTACCTACCGGTTTCTTGGATGTCAACGTAGTGCTCAGTGTTGTTATGTACCAGGGCAAGGAATACCCAACTTAGCAAAAGACCACCATTCACATTTAGAGCGTCTGCATAACGGATTTTGTGCTTTCTTTCAAGACCTGGAGACAGGTAAAATCTGATGAAAACTGAGAGCGGTTTTGAAGGAGGAAGGATTTATCCCCAGAGGAGATGTGTGGGAATTATTCCTCCCTTATAATGTTATAGGCTTCAGAGAAGGTTTACCAGCTGGTTGTCTGCATTGAGCTTTTTGATTTTTTTTTTTTTTAAAGAACCAGATGGCTTCCGCTTCATAATCGTGGAAGAATTTACAACGAAAAATCAGAATACGTAAGGTTGCCAGGAGGTGGCAGCAGGAGTACACATTATGACCAGAGAAACTGCAATGAAAACCTAGTCCGGAAGAGGGAAGTAGTTTGGCTTACACTCTGTGGTTTTTATCTTGACCCGCTGCTGAGGAACAGAAGGACTAATAATTTCCTGGATAATGTAACAGTGAGGTGTCCTGAAAAGAACACAGGTAGTAGAGTCAGTTGCTCCTAAGCTTGAATCCTCATGCCATTCATAGGAAGTGGCCGGGAGTAACAAGACTCCAAAACTGATGGCTAAGCAAGCAAGGAACTTGGGTTGATTTGCTACAACTCTGTGATTCACGTAAAGTCACATACTTCTGAGTTTGAATTCCAATGTGGTCATTATCCAGTAGTTACCTCATGCTAAACTTTCTCACCTATAAAATGGACTAATAATACCAGCCTTATAGGAATGGTATAAAAACAAGACTAAATGAAATAATGTTAGTACAGCACCTTAAAAATGGACTAGCACGTAGTAGGTGTTCAAACGTATTAATTCCTTTTCTTTTTTTCATATCCCTATTATTATAAAATACAGCTAGATGGTTAGTGATTTCTCAGATTGCATTTATTTATTTGTCCATTCCTTCACATTCATGTATAACGATACTCCCTACAAGATATTTACACTAGTTTCTAAACTGCATAAAATAGATAAATTTCATAGGCTTGGTCCGTATTAGGATCTCAGTGTAGACTCATAATGTTAACCCCACACACAGAAAAATTTTTGTTGTTGGTAAAAGTTCAACAATGAGAACAAAACACTGTGGTTCTGAGGCACACCTCTCTGACAGTCTGCCATAATTTGGGGACAAATTTCAGGGAATGGACATCTTTTAGGTAACTTTCTACAATGATTTGTTTCATACCTGTACTGCAAAGCTGTCAGTTCAAGGCTCGTCAGCCATTACAGGTGGCTGATTGCTGTGCTCTCAAAGGTCATCAGGGCAGGGGAAGGGCTGAGATCCTTCTGTGGTCCTAGAGGAGACTGATTGTCCGAATACAGGGTGGCCATAAACCTGGAAGCACAGAAATTATTATTTCACCACATAATACAATGGGATATAGTCAGAAAAGAACTCTGACCTCATGGAAATAGGAAAATGCATACAAAAATGATCAAGGAGAAAAACAATGTAAAAGTGAAGAGGTAATACCACCCTAACCTGAACCAAGCATAACCATAATCAAACTTAACATCATGACCTTCCTGCTATGATGTACTAAGAGAGATACATTATAATTAAAATAGATGTAAGTTGTTGAGAGTTGAGTGATTAGAAGTAACGTATTCCAAGGTCCTTATATTGTTTAAAAAAAGCCGAGGTGTTGATTTATTTAGACTTTGCTAAGGTATTAAAAATACCTATTTAAATTTTAAGTGTAATCACTACAAGAATATAAATAAAAATGTATGACTTCCAAATCAGTTGGGAGAAGCAGAGGGAGAAGGAATACGAAGAAAACAATCAATAAGACAAAAACCCCAACTCAATACTAAATAGAAATAAAGCATAGGAAAAAAAAAAAAAACAGATTAAAAGTTAGCACAAAGATGAAAGAAACAAGCCTATATCTCAGTAATAGTAGTGATGGTTAATGACCAAAACAACACCCAATTACGAGCTGTTTAGCAGACATGTATAAAACATAAATACACAAAGTTTTAAAGTGAAAGGATAGCAAAATATATACTAACTAAATAAAGTTGAGGTAATTATACTAAAAACAGTGAAATAGCTTTTAATACCAAAACCAGAATTAGCAATAAACAGGGTCACCACAAAATTTTTAAATGATCCACTCCTCAAGAAGCCATGACAGTTTCAAATGTGTGTGTGTGTATTGACTGTAATAGGCTCAAAATAAGATAAAACCACAGAGAGAAACCTCTTTTATCAAGACAGGAGAATTTAGTGCATCTCTGAAGTAATGATAGTTAAGCTGACAAAACATTAGTAGAAATTTGAACAGTGCAACTAGTACCCTTAATTTACTGGACACTTAGAAACCCTGCACCCCCAAATTAGAGAATGTATATTCTTCTCTATTTCAGGTAGTGATTTATAAAAATTGACCATATTAGTTCACAAAGTAAATCTCAGAGACTCTATCATACAGACCCCATTCTATACCACAGTATAGTTAACTGAGCAATATTCAAAGATACTTGGCATTTAGAAAGTACAAATATACATTTTTCATGAATCAAAGATAAATACTTGGAAATTTAAATATACTAAATACGAAAAGGAAAACAGTGAATGTGGCGCTTAGGGGTATCGCCTTAAGTACTTTTATTAGAAAAGAAGAAAAGCTAAAAATTAATGAGCTAAGTGTCCAATTTAATTTAGAAAAAGGAAAACAAAATAAACCTAACAAAAGAAAATAATAAATATATGAGCAGAAGTAAATGATATTGAGAATAAAGATAAAATAGAGAGAATCAAGCAAGCCAAATGTTGGTTCTTTAAAAAGACCAATAAGACTAAAGGCATCTCTTAAATTGATTTTTAAAAATAAGATAGACAAAAATAAATTAGAAATAAAAAGGGCAGATATGAACCCAGTATAGCAAAGATGCAAAAAGATAAAATAAGAGCATGTGATCTAATTTCAAAATTTGGCAGTCTAAGGGTAATTCAGCAGTCACCATATTAACAAATTAAAGAGGAAAACCATGTGATTTTTTTAATAGAAGAAAAAAAGATTGACAAAATTCAATACTCATTTGGGATAAAAACTTTTATCAAAATGGAATAGAAGAGGATGGAATGTTCTTAATTTGAAGAATATCTGTTAAAACCCTGCAGCAAGCATCATTGTTGAATAGTAAAATATTAAAAGCATTTCTTTAAAGATCAATAATCAGAGAGGGATGCCTACCATCAGCTCTTCTATACATTGTCTTGGAGACCAAAGCCAATGTATTAGGACAAGGAAAAATGGCATAAGGCTTGGAAAGGAAGAAACAAATTTTGGGTTTTTTTTTTTTTTCAGATGATAGAATTATCCACATGGAAAACCCAAAGAATATACAAATAAATTATTAAAAATAAGAGCCTATGTGATGGTGATTGGTTATAAGATCGAAATTTTAAAAACAATTGCATTTCTATATCTTAGTATCAAGCAGTTAGAAAATGAAATTTAAAAAAAGATATATCATTAACATTAACATAAAGTGCCTGGGAGTAAATCTAATAAAAAGTGTGCACAACCTTTATGAAGCCAATTTTAATACTTTACTGATGGCCACCAAAAGACCTAAATATAACCTTACATATTCGAAAACCTGATGTAAGCCTGCTGTAGCATTATAGATCATGGGAAATAAGTGATTCTGGGGCAATCGGTTTTCTATACCAAAAAAAGAAAAAATCAACCTTACCCTACACCATACAAACAAATCAGTTTCACAAAGATTTAAAAGCTTTAATATGAAAAATGAAGCTGAAAAGTTAAGCATATGTTGGCCTCAAGTTGGTAGTTTATAACACTGTCAAGAAAAGATAAGCCAGAAAAAATATTAACAAAAAAATATAACCAAAAAAGAAGCAGTGTTCTAGAATATGTAAAGAACTCTTACAAATCAATAAGAAAAGACAAGCAACTCAGTATAAGAATAAGCAAATGAGACAAATACACATTTCACAGTAAAATACTCATTAGTAATTAGGAAAGTATAAATTAAGACTGCAATGAGAAACTATTTTAAATTATCAAAACTTATAAAATGTGATAATACTAAGTATTTTGCAGGGATAAGGAACAAGAGAGGCTCTTATTTAGTGTTAGTGGGAGCGTAAAGAGTCACAACTCTTTGGAAAACAATTTGGCTTCATGCTTAAACGTTTGTATACCCTACTACTCGACAATTTTATTCCTCAGTGTATAATCCAGAGAAACCTTTGCCCACCTGGACCAGAAGACATGTACAGGAATGTTCTCAGCAGCATCATTCATAACAAAACACTAGAACAATTAGATGTCCCTTAACAGGAAAATGGATAAACTGTGGGTTAAGTAACTGTGTTGTATACAACTGAGTATTATATACCCAGCAGTGAAAATGAATGTCAACATGGCTGTATTTTAGAAACATAATATGAAATTTAAAACAAGTTTTAGAAGACTGCATACAGTATGATATTTCAATGAAATTCAAAAGCAAGAAAAACTTTATAATAAATAGATATGTAGTTAAAAGCAAAACAAAACAAAAAGGTATCTAAAAAGGAAGGACTAGACATTTTGTTTTTCAGCTACAGCCTCTGGCTCCCTGAATGGAATTGCAAGCTGCCTTCCAGCATCCTGGCTTTGCCCAGACTGAATCAGGCCAGGCCCACAGTGCAGCTTTCTGGATTATTACCATCATGTGTAAGGTGCCTGAGAGAGGTCAATATACCCAGAGCGCTGGGCACAGAAGGCCTGGCTAGAGATTTAAATGAAATATGCCTATGGATAAACACAGGAGTTAAGAGCTGACCTCAGGCCAGGAAATAAGAGACAGGGGCTGAAACGCAGCTAGTCTAGGGGAGTTGCCCTGCACTATGTACCAAAGGTTCTGGCTGCAATTACTCTCATGACCTTTTATGCCCCAGATCATCAATGAGGATTTTGAGGGTATTGACAAAATTGCAGCAAACATCAAATTAGGACTTCTTATAGACTCTTAGGAGGCAGAGAATCACATCTAACGAATTAGATAGTTGAAAACCAGACAGCAAAACAAGACCCAATTTGGAAAACCACACACCAATATATAATCAGAGAAGTATTCAGCATCACCTCCAACAAAAAGGTTAAATAGCCATGACTTTGAAGAATAGGTTGTTCATTTATTATGTTATTATTCATTGGGAAAAGAGTTATTGCCCATTAAGTGCTAGTCGCTCTAATGAAAGCAAGGACTAAGAATTATTGGACTGTGTGATTTGAACTTGACTGTGGGGAATTATTGAAAAATTTCAGTAAGGAGTAACCAAATTTGCTTCGTATCTTTGAGGGTTCATTCAGAGAAAAATGGTCAATTTAAATCATTTCATTAATAAAAAGTTGTTTTGTGTTGAGTTTTGATTACTTTGCTTCACCTGAGCAAGTGGAAACCTTGTATTTCATCTAAGAAAAAGCATGATATGAGGACACAGAAGCTAATAAAGAACCTGTGGATGGTGGACTCAAGCAGGAGTGGCAGTAAGGGTTAGGTAACTGCGCTATTGTAGTCACAGCCTGGGGCTGCTGGCCTTCTGGCTGCACCATTCAACTTTCTGGTTCCCAGATGTAGGGGTCACATCTCTGCTTGGAAGGGCTTTCAATTCAACAGCAGCCACAGAACCAGATGGAGACGTGGCTGAGCCAACAATCCATGCAGGCACAGCATACTCAGCTCTTCCCAAGCAGGTGCTGAAGATCCAGCCAGCTAAGGACCTTTTCATGTACATGGGGCAAAAAAAAAAAAAAAAAAAAAAAGAGAAAGAAAGAGAAAAAAAATTATTTTAGAGTTTTTATTAAACTCAAGTGAAATTACAAGATAAAGTTTAGGCATGTGTAATCAAGTCAGGGATTATACTCCAGAGTTTTAAAGATGAGCAGAAAGTAATGCACATGGAACCATATAAAACTAGACACTGGAAGAAACAAGTAGTAATAACGATGGTACAGTTTACTGAACATTTACTGTGTGCCAAGCACTATAGTAAGCATTTTACATGCGTCATCTCCATTGATCCTTGTAACCAATTATGAGGCAGGTACTATCATCATCCACATTTTTCACAGGAAGAAACCAAAGTGGAGAGATTGGAAGGTACCTGCCCGAGGTCACACATTTATAACTGGATGAGCTAGGTCTGTGTGACCTCTGAGCCCAGGCCCTCTGCACTTCACTCTACTGCATCTACAGTGAGAGGCGACACCGGTCTAGGCTTCATCAGGACCTATAAGGAAGCTATCTGATGGACGGTAGGTAGTGAGTTAAGGAACATCATGGAGCAAAGTCTCAGAGCACTGTTGGCGTTGAGAGCAAAGCAAGCCCAGGTGAGGCATAGTCTCCTGGACCCGACGCCTCGGGAAGGCAGATTTCCTGGGAGTCCATGTTCAAAGATCCCCAAAGGGACTTTGACTACTGAGGAAAGGAAGACTCAGAAAAAAATGAACTATAGGCAATAAAATTGCACATTGTTCCATTGGAAAGGAAAATCGATTCAATTTAACCTGTCAGTGTGACTACGCCGGGAACTTGCTAATAGATTAGAAGTACACATAAGAAAGATTGAAAAAGGACATGTAATCCAGGATAAAAGTCTGGCTGGACCCTATGGGTACAATGCAGCAAAGAGGCTGAATCTGAAAAACAACAACAAAAAATACTCCGAAGACAGCAAAATAGTGCTGTTTCTTTTGGACTGGGAACAAGGAAAGGATAGGCCCTGTGCTGAAGCAGATGGGATCATGTTACGTGATGGGGAAAAGCAGGATTTTCAACTCTCAGCTTTTCTGTTTTTCTTTTTCAAGGCCAAATGGTTCTTCAAACTAGAGATATTAAACAACTATCCAGAAGAAAAATGGGAGAGCATGAATTCGGGATTCTAAGCTCAGGTGAAAGATGATAACATACATTGAGTAGTGTCTTGGATGTGGCATTACTGTCAGAATTTGTCAAATGAACCGAATTAACCCCCTGGTGTTGAAATAACCTCAGTCTTTGAAAACTCATGAAGAATTCCAGAGCCTAACGACTAGAGATGAATACATTTTCTACTTTTCACATGAGAAAGACACATGAATTCTGATCTTTGTCAAAATTCTAGAAAGGATTATTAAAGAAATTGTGAACATTTAGAAAGACACTTGGAGATTACTAAGGAACCACTGGTATTTACTGAGAAGCTGTGAAAAACAAATGTCATTTCCTTTCCTGGGCGGAGCTGTGAAGTTTACAGTGCCAATGGGCATGGCAGATATTGTAAAATTTTATTTCAGGAAATTATTTTGTTACTAAAGTTTCCTATAATGACCTACTGGATAAGACATAGAAATGTGGGCTAGATAATACCAGTTGAATATATTTAGAGTCTATAGAACAGTGTCACCCAAAGGGTGAGGAAGGTCTCTAATGGGCCAGAAGGCTCTGTTCTTAGTCAGATTCATCTGAAATTTTGTTTTTCAGTATTGCATAAAGGTACAACATGCCCATTTATCAATTTTTCAGAAATCTCAAATCTAGGAGAAATGTGTCAGATGGATAAAATAGTCAAAAGATTTCCCCTTGATAGAACTAAATAAACAAGATGATATTTAACAAGATTCATATAAAGTCTTGAGGTAGGTTAAGAAAAAGGTCAGTTGCATAAATAGACCATGAAGTCATCAGACTTTACCATCACTTGTGTGGGAAGATGAGATTCGTTTGCAAGTTAGTAATAGCCCATTGGAGACATGGCTGCTAAAAAGACTTCTGCAATCCTAGGGCACAGGAAGCTTCAAGAGAGTTTCTCTACTCTGGGCTGTGGATAATTTGATTCTACATTTTCTTTAAGATGCATCCTGGAAATTTAGAGGGCAAGCAGAGGTGGGCAGCCCTTTTAAGGCAAAATAATAGATAACCTGGAGGTACTGACTGTGAAAAAAGAACAGTTCAGTAGTTCATGAGACCTGTCTTGAAATGTCTTAATATTTTTGTGTAAAATATGTAGTATGTGTTCTCTATTTTCCTCTGGAGGACAAAACTGGACTGGCCTCAATGCCTAGCAGCTAACCCATCAAAGATGAATAGAAAGAAATGTCCAATACTAAGAGCTCACAGCCCTGCAGTGAGCTTCTCGGACAGCAGGGAATTCTGCCATCGGTGGAAGGAGCGGAGGCTGGAGTAGAAAGGAGACAGAGGGAATTCCTGTGTGCCCCCGTGGCTGTAACAAATGGCCCCTAAGGGTTTTTCCACCATGTATGTTGTATAATTCGACCATTATCATTTATTGAGCTTATACTACGTGCCAGGGCTGGGTTAAGGCCTTTGTGTGAACGGTCCCACTGCATCTTCACAAAAGTGAAGAGACTGAGACTCAGGGAGTCTAAGTACTCAGGCCCACAAGGTGGTACGTAGAAGAATGGAAGTTTAATCTTAGATCTGAGTTTAAATTTTATGCTCTTAACATCTATGTTATATATGATCACTAATCTCTAAACTTCATTCTTTTATTCAAAAACTAATGCCCTAGAATGCCTTGTTCTTCACCTCCTCTCCCTAGAAAACTCTTACTCATCCATTTTGACTCACTCGCTGTCTCCTTTCTGAGGCTTTTTCATATTGCCTCCACCCAAGATTTATTGTTTCCCTTCTGTGTTGCATAGCACAGGGGTGCGTTATATTCTATTGGGCCATATAGTGTTGGTTTCCCTCACTGGACTACAACTTCCCAGTTTCCTGAAGAGCTGGAATTAATGCTTATTCATTCCCATCCCTCAGCGCCACAGAGACATTGGTACTCAACATGTTTATAAGTTTGTTCACTCATTCATTCATTTAGTCAGTCAAGAAACCTAAGAAAGAATAACATCTTATTTCCCTCCCTCCTCTCTTCCCACTTTAATCCTCCCTGTGTAAACTCTATATATCATTCTCCTACTCAACCCTTCGTATTCTATAGAATACAAAGGGACACTTTGTATTCTATAGCGTAAAGTACGTGAGCCTGAGCATGATGTTCAAGGACCTCTACAATGAAATTGTCGTACACTCCCATCCCTCCTTAGCCCTTAACCATCTCTGTCTCTGCCACCTTCTGGCCCATTCCCTCGTCCTTGCTCACACTGTTCCCTCTTCTTGAAAAAGTCCTTTCACTATTTCTTCTCAAAGTGTTATCCATTCTTCAACATCCCAGTTCAAACACCACCCGCCTCAGGAAGCACAATCTCATGCCCGGACCAGGAAAACCCTCCCTTCTTTGTATTTCCACAGTCTTATTTTGCTGCTTTGTTGTGGTGACTATTTTCTAATGTTCTATTTTATTCTATTTCTTTGGGTCCATCTGATCCAAAAGATGGCCTAAAAATAAATACCCTTTCAGCAGGTCCTGTGCTTTACTATCTCCAAATTTCTTGTGATATGTAGCATCATCTATTACTGTACCCCCAGTACCTAAGGCACTATGCAACACCTATTTTGTAAATAGGTGTTGTTGAATGAATAAATGACAAATGAATGAGTTCACCATAAGTTAAGGCCTGCACTGTAGCATTGTTTGCACATTAACTAAATATATAACTTGGGGCATTGCATATAAATCTCTCTGGACCCATTTTTCTCACCAGTAAAAAGGTGGTGAAGGAGACAAGGAGAAAAGGGAACTCTTTTTTATGGGTGACTTGCTATATGTAACACAATGTGCTGGAGGCATTATTTACCTTACATGCCTATAAGAAGGATAATGGAGGGAGGGAGAAGGAGGCTGCATGCTACACAAGTAGTGAAAGGCATGGGCTTAGGATCAGGCTCACTTGAGTTCAAACCCTGGCTCTGCCGTTTACTGTGAGCTTGGGCAAATTATCCTTTTAAACCTCTGTTTCTATAGCTGTCAAGTGGTGATAATAAGGAAACCTACATGTGAGTTTGTTGTGAGGATTAAATGAGATGGTGCATCTAAGGCATGTAGCCCACCGACTGGCACATAATAGTTGCATAATAAACAGCAGCTCATTATTATTATTTTGCCTGTGTGTCTTATTATTCAGTTTAACCAGTGAAGAAGCAGAGGCTCCAAGAGATTAAACAACTTGCCCACAGTCACAAATATCTTTTGTCTGCATTGTTTCCCCCTCTGCCTACAGGATCCTCCAGTATATATCCTAGAATGGCCATGAAACTTGCAATACAGACAGCCTGTTCTCACTTCAGGGTGAAATACTAGAAAGCCACCTCAATATTGCTACCTCTCAAATATGCCCAGATTTTAACATTTTAATATCGAGACATTTCGCATCTAACATTGAGTATCTAAAAGCAGTGTCAATTTTCTCATGGTTACTCTTCCGTTTAATAATCTAAATTATAAGAATATATGGATATAACTTTCTCCTTATGAGTCTCAAAGCTATTAAATAACAATTTTCCCCATCATTTGCCTTTTCTTTTTGCAAAAAAAATCTAAATGCCAATTGTCGCTCCTTAATGACCAAATGTGGTATGAGCTTCTCTGCCCCGAAAGAGAGCCACAACCATCTGGGCACTCAGTAGGCATTTGATTAGGGGAAGGGAAAAGAAGAGAAGGAGATAGTAACCAGCAGGGTTGTTAGAATATTTTTTAGTGAAGGATGTAATACACAAACAGAAGGTTTACAGAGAACATACAAATAGGCAGAGGAGTCATTTGTGCCAGGACATTATCAAGGGCATATGACCTTGGAACTGAAGTATTAATGCTCTGAATGTCCAAGGGGACCCCCCATGGAGCATGCACAGGTGGGTTCTATTTGTCATGCCCATGACCCTGCGGCATCAACAGGCCGTCAGGGGGCTGCCGCCTGCTGAGCCCTTTTCCCTACAAACATGGTCTGCTAAAGTAGTCCAAAGCAGTTTGATCATGTGGAGAGAAACGCCAATCTAACCCATTTGCTGTTGATTTCTTAAGCAGATTCAGGCACACAGGATGAAGCACAGCTTTTGCAGGAATGGTTTAAGCTGGTTCTGGAGAAGAATAAATTAATGCGATATGAACGAGAGCTCCTGATCATGTAAGTCAGAACACAGATAACAGTGAGTCCTAAAGGCAAAGGGGCAGGAGGGGGGTGGCTCAGCCTCCCAGGTTGCCGTCCCAGGATTTTTCTACTGTGCATACAGAATTGTGATTGACGCAAATTGATGTTTGACGTCTTGCATATCATGCTGGCATTAGTACAGAGAATTTTCAGTTGTCTATTTTCTCTGTGGAGTCCTTTGGCTAAAGAGATTTAAGGTAATGGGTCTGAAGTGGAGGGCATTTGGATAGAGTATGTTCAGTCCATTCCTGTCACCCAGACCAGGGGCACAGACCTGTAGTCACCTGTAACACAGAAGCGTGTGTCTGGCCTATGAGTGTGAACCACAAGGAAGGCTTGGTGAGAGCTGCCGGGGCACTTCCTTGTGTTTTTAAGGGATTGAAGGGCTGAAACATGTCTGACTGTCCTCTTTGAGTGAGGGGTAGCAGCCTGGTTTGGGCATCAGAATGTAGAGTTGGATCTCAACACATTCTGAAAAAGTCACCATTCTGCAGGGAAAGAAAGTCACGTTTAATATAAAGCAACAAAGTTCCGTACGGGGTGCTTTTGCTTATGCTGTCTCATTTTGTTTTCATCCCAATCCTGAGAGGTAACTTGGGGTGGGGAGGGTCTTTGAAGAGGTCTCATAAGTTCGATTCCTCTTCCCTGGCTGGGTTCTGAACCAGGAAGGAATAAGACAACCAGGTCAATAGATGGTTGTCTATTCATCAAAAAAATCAACATCAAAAAAAAAAAATCACCTTGATTACAGTAATGGCGTGGCTAAATTTAAGAGCCCAGGTGGGCTTGCTAACTGGATTATTTTCCTAGGGCTGGAGTAACGAATTACCACAAACCGGGTGCCTTACAGCAATAGGAATTTATTCCCTCACGGTGCTGGGAGACAGAAGTCCGATTCAGATGTTAGGAGGGCCGTGCTCCCTCTGCAGACTCTGGCGGGGAACCCTTCCTTACCGCTTCCTGCTTCTGGTGTCTCCAGGCATCCCTTGGCTTGCGGCCGCATCACTCCAGTCTCTGCCTCTGTCTTTACGCAGCCTTCTCTGTGTATCCGTGTCTTCTCCTCTTCTGCTGTCTTTTGTAAGGACACGTGTCATTGGTTTTAGGGACCACTGAGATAATCCAGAATGTTCTCACTTCAAGGTCCTGAACTTAATTACATCTGCAAAGACCCTTTTGCAAATAAGGTCACATTCACAGGTTCCAGGGTTTAGGACATGGACATATCTTTTAGGGGTCACCATTCAACCCATGCCACTAACCAAACCCCTGAATTAGACATATCTATATAGTCTCAAAGGGTAATGGACCCACTTGCTTCTTAAGGGCAAGGCTTTTACCCTAGACCAGTGAATCTCAACTGGGGATTCTTTTGCATACACGTGCATACACACACACACACACACACACACACACACACACACCCAACCTGGGGGATATTTGGCAATATGTGAAGATATTTTTCGTTGTCACAACTAGCAGGTACTACTGGTAGTTAGTAAGTAGAGGCCAGGGGGGCTACTAAACATTCTACAATGCACAGGACACCCCTTCTCCCCCACTAACTAAGAATTATCCAGCCTAAAATATCAATAGTGTTAAGATTGAGAAATCTTGCCCTAGATATATGGCAAGGCTCAGAGTAGTCAAGAATACGTTTACTGCAGACAGGCTAATCTCAGAAGAGAAAGGGTGTGGGCTGAGTTCACCTAGTCTGATCTTCCTAAGTTTACATCCCTTGGGGTGAAAATGAGTAAGAGTGGAGACTAGGGGAAGAGGCCAGGAGTTATACTCATTGAGCTCCACTGGCATAAAAGAAAATGCCAGGAGGAGGGAAGAGGGGTCGTCTGTAGTAATTGTTTTTTCCTATCACTATTTTTGAAGTTGATGCATATACTGAGACTCAAAGCAACTAAATAATTTGTTCCTGTCCACCTGACTGCAAAGCCCTTTTTATACGATCATACCATCTGCTTTGAATCAGGTTCAAATTATCAAGTTCATTCAACAAAAATGTATCAAGCAAATTCTACGTGCCAGGAACTGTGCTGAGTACTGTGGAAATAATGATGAAAAAGGCCACAGGCCCCATCTTCTAGGATCTCATGGGTTTCAGGGCAGACAGACATATAAACAACATAGCACGATAGTAATAAGAAAACATGGCAAGAGCCCCATGAAGGTTTGTAGAAGGAGCAGTCAGTGCAGAGGGTCTCCCTGGGAGAGTCAGGGAGGCGCTGGCTGGTGCCACTGCTGCTCAGAGACTGGCTTCCCCAGTTACTGCTGCAGAGGGAACTTCCTTCTCTGAAAGAGGCCGAAGAGAAGAACTCGGGCATGTGAGCTAGACAAAGGCAGGGAGGAGCTCTGTTAAAGGATAGGTTTGAGTTCAGAGATAGATGAACAAGAGAAATGTCCATCTGGGGTCTTTGGGAAGATGGAGTTAGAAGTACAAGCGAGATATTGGGGAAAGGCTTGTGAAGGATGAAGGGGAAAGGCAGCAGGAGTAAGAGGGATGTCTTCAGAACCCACTGCAGCCCGATACACTAAAAGGCTAAAAGGAAGGAGAAGTGGTCAGGAGGAGCCTCAGACAGTATCGCTGCCATGAGAAAGTCTCAGCCAGGCCAGTGGGCATCCCAGTGCAAAGAGTCCAAAGGTGGGCTCAGCTCTAGTACCTCTGCTCTCCCAGCCATTGGCGGGGCCCCGCACAGGGATGGCATGGCTCCAGCATGACATCGCACGGCTTCTGCAGTAGCAGTCAGCTCAGTACACTCCCCCCGGAAAGGTCTCTCTTAAAGGGAAACCTAAGTGGCTCAACTCTGTTGGCTACCGCACTGGGCCAGGAGAAGTTCAGTGTCAATAGCAAAAGGTAGACTATTGAACAAGGTAGGGACCTTGGCCCAAGCAGTAGCAGAAGCAGTAAAAATAATGGCAGCGACCACAGGGCATAGCAAAGCGATCCTGGCGCCGTGGACGACACGCGTGCCAGCTGCGGGTGGGGCTGGAAGGGCAGGCCCCACCGTGTCAAACCCGGGCACCTGGTGTTCAGCCCTCACCTCTTCAGTGTCTCTGTAGCAGCGAACGCCCTTGCCCTCTCTCTTCTCTCTCAACACTTTCCTCTCTTGGTTTCCGTGACGCTGTGTTGCTTGTTTGATCCTTCTAACCTTTGCTTGCTTTTCCCCGGCTCCACCTCTTTGGGTTCCCTTCTAAATGTAAGCATTCCCCAACTGCTGTCTTCACACCTTTTCTTTCTCTATACTCGCCCTCTTAGGAATCACGTGACTTCTTTTCACCTCTGACTGACTTCTCTGTCTGCACTCATCTTTTTTCCCCCCGAGGACTCCAGAGCTGCATTCCCAAGCTTTGAGGACCTCCGTGTTACCACACGGCCTGGCCTTGGGGAGCTCACACACTGTGATATGCATGGGATATCCGTAGGCACTGAAAGATCAAGAAGTTCCTCCCTGACCTTCACCGAGGACTAACTTCATTTCTCAACTTTGTCGTTCTCATCAGTGGAAATACTGAGTCCCCAGCACTCAGGCTTGACCACTGAAAGCATCACTGACCCTTCTTTCCACTCATCCTACAACCGGCAGTTGTCTGAGTGTTATCACCTCCACCTGGACAAAATGTCACACTCCCGTTTCTGCCCTTTTGTCTTCTTGTCCACCACGATCAGAGATTGGGGAGTGGTTAGAGTGACACTTAAAGTCCTGTTGCCCCTAAAAGAGAGAGGAGTTTCAAATTGTCATTGTTCATTTTCTGGATTCTTCTAGTCATTTTCTCATGATCCACCCCCTAAAGAGTGGCCTTCCAAAAGCCTGCTGAGGTCACATCACCACCTTCAGCTACTGCCCGTCATCTCCGGAGTTCAGCATGCCTCAGCAAGCCTTCTTGGCACCTCAGTGACCCCAGCAGCAGTAAAACTTTTAGTTTAGAGATATTTCAAGACTGCAGTTTTAATAAGGAAAAAAAGAATGCAGTAGCGACTGTCAGTGGACTTATTTGTCCATGTGTCTGCACAAACCTCTAGTATTTACGAAGTCTGAACATTTCTCATTCCCAGGGCCCAAGAACTAGAATTGGAAGATCACCAGAGCAGACTAGAGCAGAAATTAAGAGAAAAAATGCTGAAGGAGGGTGAGTATGGTGAAGTGTTTGGGGGCCTTGCTAAACACATTTTTCCCCAGAAAGATAGTCGAAGAGAGCCCACTGCAAATCGCAGAGCGAACTTGCCCTTCCTGCTGTGGAGTCAGAAGAAAGCACAAAGCCAGGCTGACTTCTGTGCCCCCGCCAGCTTCCCAGTTAGCTTCGTTCCCTGGGCTATGAAGGCAGCACCTTGCTCCATCCCGAGGGCAAAGGAACAAAGTCATTTATTCACATTTCATCCACTCATCCATCCATTTAACAAATATTTAGTGGAGACTCTAGAGTGGGCCTGGCATAGAGAGATCAACTCTGCCCTGTGGTCTCACTACAGAGACCATCACCCAGACAAGCAGTTATAGCTCAGTGAGATGAAGGCCGTGACACAGGTGTGTTGGGAGAGGCGCTGGTGAGGGAAACGTCCTGCTCAGCATGGGCTGGGCCGGGCATCACACGTGAGAAAACTATTTCCACCATGAAGGACAGAAAATTGAAATAAACTCAACTGACATGATATACTGACTTATGTATTCACCGGCTCTAGCCAGCTAAACATATTCACGCTGTTTTTCACCTGTGTGTTTGTGGGTCCAGACCGAGGCATGACTTTCTTATATTAAGACCTAGGTCTAAAAGAACAAGTGAAATAATTTTTTTAGACCTTATTGACCAAACTTTGCACCTATCTGTGGGGCGAGTAGTTAGTAAATATTAGATATCATCGTGAATATTTTTATTTAGATATTTCACCCCATTTTACAGATTAGAAAACTAAGTCTGAGAACTTCAACCACAGAGTCAAGGACTCTTGTTCTTTCCCATATAGCAGTGGTTCGTAGACTCTTTCTTTATAGCAACAGAAGTCTTTTTCTAATGAAATCCGCATAGAGCTGCACTGCACAGGACAGGAAAGTGGTGTATATCATCTTATATTTGTTGGAAAGGGCTCAGATTAGTCCATCAATGACAAGCCAAAATTCAGAGAGGAATTTTTTAATTTCTCTATGTTAATATCGAATAACAAGCACCAAAACTGGGATATTCCTAAATTAACAAACCATAGCGTGTAACTAATATCTGATTTATGCATCTGATGAAATTTTTAATTAGCTCTGTTTCAGAGTGGTAAAATAAATGCCACCAAGACTTTATTAGCCACCTTTGATTCTTTTTCTAAAAAAATATTCTTATTAAGGAGTGACGGTCATACATTTTCTTACTCCTCTCAAGTATACAAAAAAAAAAAAAAGTAGCTTCTTCATTTTGTCTATACCTGAGCTCATCTTCCACAAAAGCTTCATCCCATTAATTAGCAAGAAAGAAAAAGAACGTTATTTATCCCTCTCTGGTAAACTTAGTCTGATGCAATAATTTAAACAGTCCCTGTAGGAAATGCTTAGTCTCTTTGGGATGAAAATGTTCAGTCTTGCAGATGGCCACCCCTTCCTCCTGCTTTTGTCCCTAAGATGACTGCCAGGTAATGGGAAGAGGCAGGTTTGTGGGACTTTTTGGCATTAGGAATCTGTGGGTTGCGCTGACTCGTTGAGTCCCCACACAGTTGTCTCCCGTCGTCAGGATGCCACTCTGCTGGCATTTGCAGCTAAGGTGTGTGGCTGGTGTAATCCACAGCCTGCCATGCTCTCAATGTGCTTGGAGCCTGGTGGTGTTCCCTGGCTCACTCAGACACTCCTCGCATGTCCTCCTTCAGCTTGGCTAGACGTTCTACAATACAGTCTCCACTGGGGGGCACTTTATTCTTCATCACAGCCCACCCGACATCAGACCCACTGGCCAGCTGCCTTTGGCAGCTCTGTGGCAAGTGGACACTTCTAGGCTTTACCCATGCCACACACAGCGGATCAAGATCTGGGGAGCCACATTCACACCCTACTTCTCTGCCCAACCACATATCACTGCCCCTGTTTATACATAGAACACCCTTCCTGCTGGCTTCTTTCCAGAGTTCCAAACAAGGGACAGGCAAGAGTCCTTGGGCCCCCAGTGTTCCCATCAACTGGTATGACATTTCTGCTGCCATGGGGGCTTCTAGGGCCCAGAATGGAGAGACTGGAGCACAGACAGGGCTCTTACCCTCCCATAAAATATAAGGTACAAAAGGAATGGTACTTCTTTATTTCTCTGTTGTCATATGGCCCCGCCTCAGAGCTAAGCCTGATTGACAGACAGTGGCACCTTCTCTACTCTGTAATGAGGCTCCTTGCCCAGGCTCCTGTGTGTTGAAGGCACTAGAAGTATTTATGAAGTCCTTTCCCAAGGCAATAATCTGGTTAACAAGACTTAAATCTGGCTTTAAAATTCTATTTTGAATGTCAGAAAGTCATGACTACAGTACCTGTTTCTTACTCCTTCCCTTGCTTTTATAATAATCTTACTTCCCCCAGGCAATTGGATGCTCCCAGCTATTTAGGAAGAAGGCAGCTTACTCTGAAAGGTGAAACCAGAAAGCATACTCACAGTCTGGAAGCATCCACCAATTGGCCAGCCATAGCCTTACTCTGCCTCTGCCTGATCTCTACCCAAAGACTACAATCTGTCATTAACTGCAAATGAAAAAAAGGATTCTCATCATTGCAATAGAAGCCATTGGTGCAGATAGCTGACTTATTTCTTGCTATAGCTCAGATACATTTTGTGGGTTTCTTTTATTCCCTCCCCACCCCACCCCCATCCCCCCGCAGGGTAGGGGAGGTTGGAGAACATGGTAGGGCTTGGCTGGTATTAACTTCTTTTTCTCACAAAGGGGTCCTCCCCTGTCACTTTACATATATTCTCAAGGTGGAAACTGAGCTGATTGCAGCACAAAGCATCCACCTTTCTAACCTGTGGCTTTGAGGGCAGTTCCCTGGTGTTCAATTCATTTCCTTATTTTCTCTGTGGAAATTAAAGGGCAGAACGAGTCCAGAACAATCAAGAATGCCCAGGCTAAGACCTCTCCCGGGGCCAAATCTTACCCGAGGACCACTGTGGGTTTTGTTGTTGTTGCTGTTATTGCTTTGTTTTTTTCTTTAGAGAGCCAGAAAGACGAGAAAGATCTAAGTGAGGAGAGAGAAATATTCACCAAGATGATGCAAGTGATTGAGCAGAGGGACAGACTTGTGGATTCCTTAGAGGAACAACGCATAAAAGAAAAGGCCGAAGACCAGCACTTTGAAAGCTTCGTTTTCTCCAGGGGCTGTCAGCTGAGCAGGACGTGAGCAGGCCCAGGGGCCCTCTCCCGGGAAGCAAGTCAAGGATGGGATCTCACCAACACCTCACGCACTCCTAGTTCCTTTTGCAGGATTTGTCATACCTGCAACTTAAGTTACACACTACTGCAATATGTTTTTAAAAATTAAAATTCCTCATATTTGCTACAGCTGCTCCAGATCCTTCCAGAGATTATAATGAAGAAAATATAAAGACGCTTTTGAACTTGGCAGTCAACTTTAGCAGGTCTCGCCAAGCGAACGTGACCTTGGCAGATGACCGGCATTGTTTTCCTTAGAAAGTGACATGGAGGTCGACTTTCCCGCTGCTTTTACCATCTATCTTCCCCATTCATTGAGTTACACATCTTGAGATTTCAAAAAAGCTGCCTTTTCATGAATATATCCATATTTGCCTTTTTTACATGGATGACTGGTTTCCAAATGTCAGAAGGAAGCAGCAGCAGTTTGAAGATTAGGTTAATATTTAAATTGTGTTTCCAGAGAAAGAGGAAAAACCTTGAGATTACTGATTACATAAAGCAAATAACTCATATAGCAGGTGTTAATTCAATCCAGGGCGAATTTAATTTACCAGGTGTATTTATAAGCCTTAATATAATATACATAAGTAATGAGAGTTTAATAGAACATTTGAGCCTTAATTTTATTTAAAAAAGAAGAAAAGGAAATAAAACTTTAACTTCATACCACAAAGATCGTTAGTTTTCACCAAATACTATTGGTTTAGAAAAGCTTTTATTCTCAGAGCACTGTCCTTATGGCCCCGGAACATACTGAAAAGCATTTTTAGAAAATGAATAATTTTGAAGTGCTGTTTTATAACCATTGGTAATGGCAAAAAGGGAAACTCATTTGTTGATAAAATATGGGTGAGGTTGGTGCTGCTACTAAAAATGAACACACTAGTGATCCAAGCAAGGGCTACGTCCAGTGGTGGCCTTTTCGGGTCCAAACAGGGAAGTGCCTCTGAGACGCTCTGCAGGAGTTGCCCAGAACCCCGCAGGACAAGGACAGAGCCACTTCTAACGTCATGGTGAAGCTGAGGGCAGTGACCCCATTTACGAAATCCCAAAGTGGGTCATGGATTTTTAATGACACTTTCAATGTGCAAAGAAAGCTGGAAGGTGGAGTGTGTACACTGACATTGGATTCCTGGGTGTTCTGATGTTTCGTATGGAACCCAAAAGATTTCAAATGATAATCTGTTGGCATAAAGTATTTTATTGTTTTCCCTCAATGGGATTTTTTGAAGATTCAGGCTGACATTGACAAGAGACAACCTGAAGAATTTCT
Organism: Eonycteris spelaea; assembly: GCA_003508835.1. NCBI lineage: Eukaryota > Metazoa > Chordata > Mammalia > Chiroptera > Pteropodidae > Eonycteris > Eonycteris spelaea. The sequence goes on from PUFA01000113.1 coordinate 4,198,319, forward strand.
TTGTTGTATGTTTGGCCTCTCTAATTTCTGCAAGTGTTTAACTGTGTTATTGGAAAAAAGGTGCTTTGCAATAGTTGGATATGACTGAAGACCTAACTTTCCTCAATATAAATTGACCCATGAACCACTTCCGTCTGAGATGCTGTCAACGTGCACCAGCCTGGGCAGCTGACAAGCTGGAAATTAGAAGTGTAACTGGATTTCCCAAGTCAGTCAATGTTTCAATGGTATTAAAACACAACCTTCCGATGATATACCAAGTTCCTAAGGTTGTAGGTTTTTATCCCTTTCTTCTTTTCTCTTTCTTTTTTTCCTGTTTTTTCTTCCTTCCTTCCTTCCTTCCTTCCTTCCTTCCTTCCTTCCTTCCTTCCTTCCTTCCTTCCTTCCTTCCTTTTTTAGAATTAGGTCTTTTAGTGCCTGAATTCTATTATTAGGAAATATGTACAGGCATCTATCTGTCTGTCCATCCGTCCGTCCATCTGTCCCATCTATCCATCCATCATCCATCCATCCATCCATCCATCCATCCATCCATCCATCCATCCATTATCCATCTATCTATCCACCCATCCATCCATCTATCCATCCATCCCTCCATCCATCCTTATCGTCTAGCTTTGAAAACTGCCACTTATGGCTATTTATGTTTATATTTGATGGAAATTGCTAACATGATTTCCTCATAATTCTTTTTTTTCTGTATTATAATTTGGAGAAGACCTATTATCACTCTGATATTAGTATATAAGCTATTTATAACCTAGATGTTTGGGGCAGTGAGTTGTACAGTATTAAAGATTTATGGAGAGAGTCAAAATAATGTTTTCAGGCATCAGGCATTTGGAGGTATGATAAAAGATGCACAGGAATGATAACTTGTTTTTAGTTTTCATTCTAGAATATGTAGAAATATTCAAGCTCAGTCTTTTCTGTCAGTTATAAAAAAGCATACAATTGGATGCTTGCATACATTTAACAGATGATGCTCAAATGTGTAGTGTCTGGCTTGTTATTGTGCAACAGAATTAATTGCCACTTATTTTAATTTGCTCTATTTCCATGTAAAAAAAAGATTCTCCCAAGAGGGCCAACAAAGGAGGTGGTTCTTGGCCCTAGTATTCTGTTAATAGGTGAAAGAAACAATTTTTCACTTTCTCTTCCGAAGACTATGTTCTGTGGTTTAAAACTATGTCTTATCTGGCCAAATTAAAACATAAACCTCGTACTTAACAGGCTTCTACTTAATATGTACAAGTATCTATCTATCTGTCTATCACTCTATCCATCTGTTTATCAATATGTAAAAACTAACATGTACAGTCATCTACCTACTTTCAGTTTTACCAGTATATAAAAACTATTTCAATGATTATTTCCAAAAGGACACAAATATTGCAGTTTTTGAGCTATTTTAAATGATTCCATTCCTTATTCACAATAGAGACTGCTCCAACACCCTCAAAATTTATAACATTGTACATTTTGAAGAAAGTTTCTTTGTGTACAGTATGAGGAGGATTATGATGGAAACAGCCTTTACTGTCACATGGAAAACACTTGTCATCAAGTCTGAACAATTTAGGACTCTGAATGAGATGTGGAGCCCCAGCCTCAGGTCGTATTTCATAGTCTCACACAGCTTCAGAGTTAAACCAAAGGCTCAATAGTTATAAATTCAGAATTTTACATAAGTTGGACCAAGAGAACAGTTCTTAAGTTCACTCTCATTTATTTATCTGTTCAATAAACATTTTTTTTTTCGAATACTCATGGAGTTGCATCCCTGTGCTAGGTGCTGGGATATAGAAAGAATGTTGTTCTGTGCATGTGTGTGCACGTGTGTGCGTGCGCGCGCACACACACACACAGATAAGTACCACTCCCAAATAAATGCAAAGAACTATTTTTATTATAAGCATGAACTTCTACTCACATTTATCTCAAGTATAAAAACTTGTATCTCCAACTATTGTGCTGCCCTAGCAATAAAAACGATAAGTTTGTGTTTTTAAAACTGAAAAATAATATCGTTATACTGTTTTGATCTAAACCTTGACTTTGGCAGTGTTAGGCGGCTTGGAATCAATGCGGAGATGCAGCATGTTAATTGCAACTGAGAAAGGAAGTGGCAGGTGTTTCCAGCCCTGATGAGCTGCAATGAAATTGATGTTTTCTGCATTCTGGAGGCCAATAACAATTCAGCAATGTCTGTCTTCCCAGGAAGCAGATTTACAGGCTTTTCCTTCCAAACTGAAAATGGCAGCATATCCCACCCAGGTGGTTGATCAGACAACTCCCTCAGCAGAGCAGAGGTGGCAGGGGGCAGCTGGGGCTGCCACATCAACAGAGTGGCTGGCAGTCACTGGATGTGGTGAGCTCCAGTGTAGGAGTTTATGGAATAAGATGGTTCACATACATGGGAGCGTGTAGTATGTCACCTACTGTATATCTTCTAACTTCACTGCTGAGTACCTTGTAAAAGATTAATTTGCTCCCACATTTGGGAACTATGCACGTGGATTGAAATGTGTTACATGTACACTGCTCTAAATACTCAAATGAACCCCAAATAAATGGTTTTGTGTCTAAGGAATCAAAACATTTTCCTGAGAGCTTTGTCTGGCACTCCTGAGAGCAGCGCCCTTTTCATTTCTCTCTTTTCAGTGAAAGGACCTGAGAAAAGCTTTGATTTCATGTGTGAGTTAACGTTGGATGCTCTATTCCCACTGGGGCACCTGGAAGAACTTACCTGACCAGCAAATTGGATTCAAGTGGAGGAGGAGTGAAGAAGGCTCACCTCAGGTGTATTCTCTCAACAAAGAAAACTATTCTCAGGACTGGGGAGGAGTGAGGTGGGGCCTAGCCTAGTTCCACCTCTTGTTTCTCTCCTTACCTGGTTTTGTATTTTATTCTCCCAACGAGAATGCTCCCATCTGCATAGACCTGGCCTCTTCTTCAACTCACACTCTTTCAGGCCCCAGTTTTTATTGTTATTGTTGTTTTCTGTTTCTAATCCCAGTACACGAAAATTCATGAAATGTGAGTGCATAATACACCAGAATTGCCACATCAGATTACTGAAGTGGTTGGTCCTCATCATTGCACACCATGTTTCCCCATTGTTCGAAAGCTTTTGTCTGCCGATAGGATATTCGAAATGATTCATTTTTTTTCCGTTGAGCATCCACCAAAAGCAAACATAACTGCAGATGAGAGCCCCTGTTTTGGAAGCGCTAACGTGCCAAGGGAAAAGGGCCAAGGAAAGGCCAGTCACCTTTGATGGTGCTTTGTGCGTGTTACTTGTGCCCATGCTGGGGCTCATGTGTCCTGCTCACAGAGTCACAGATTCTCAGCCTTTAGTGGGTCTGTTAGCTGCAACTCACCATCCCTCAGCCTTCAGGGCACACTTAGTAATTTCATGCTCATCTCCCAACTCGTTTCTAGAAATATAACAAGCAAAACAAATGCTGTCACGGCTCCCCTGAGGAGTTCTGACCCTGACGATGATAATGGATCCTGTGAATTCAGCTCCCCTCACCTGCCAGGTGCCAGCATAAGCTGTGTGCGTGCATTATTATTTCTTTTAATCCTGAGAGCAAAACTCTTAAGACCAACATTACCCCATTTTGAAATAATAAGACTGAGACACAGGATTCTCTAGAGCCTGGGCCCTCAACCATAGGCTGTATGGCTTCGCTTTATGTCCCCACCTGGACTTGTTCCTTGTGCTTACCAGTCCCTTCCCTTCCTTTCCCAGATCAGTTCCCATTGCTACCCTGCCCCAGAACACCAATGCAGAGCCTTGCTCAGGGGAAATCTGGGTATAGAAGCCAAAGCTGCCATTTTGCAGTGTTTTGTGTTTCCTTCTGTACCACGTCATATGCTCTAACATGAAAACAATTGTTTAGAACAGTTAAATCACTTAACCTCCATCACCCCTCACAAAAATCTTTTGATAAACATGATATTTTAGGAAACTGCTTGCTGTTTATCCAGGGTGACCAAGTACCCCTGACACACTGCCGTGGACACTTGGGGTACATTTTTACCCCAGATTGAGAGGCATGACATTACATAATTAAACCCCCGGTCCCAAGGGTAGAGAAACAGGAACACGGGGCTGAGGGGATGAGAGAGGAAGGACCTAGGGACTGTGTTGGTGACCAGGTGAGAGTAAGGTAGCTTCTGCAGGCCCTTAGGGAGATTGTGCAGAGGTGGGGTAGAGGAGCAAGGAGGGTGGGGAGCAGGACAGTAGTCACTGAAAAATGCTACTTGTGGTCCTGTGTGAAACTAAAACAACCTGATACTGTGCCAGCGACTCCAAATGTATCAGTGCCACTGAATTCCCTTCCCATTCCCAGAATAATAGAAAATGCTTCCATAAGAGTATGGGGGAATTGCACATGTGTGTATAGAGTAGTCCTAAAACCCTAAGTATGTGATTTGAAAACAAATCAATACCTCAAGGCAAAACTCACCAGTATAATCATTTCATACACAGTAAACTGAGTCACTACTTCAGGCTCAAATTCCAGCTCGCCACTGCACAGTGGATGATACTGAACAACTCATTTGTGCCTCAGTACCTTCATCTGTGAGATGGGGGGATCTTCCCTCCCTCCTTTTCTCCCTCCCTCCCTCTTCCACTCTCACAGGTTCCTTGAAAGAGCCAGTCTGCTGTACATAGGCTCAATTTCAACATGGAAATGGCTAGAACATAAATTTTTTAATTGGCATGACCATGGTGATTTTCAAACTGTTTGAATTCCTACAGCAGAAATAAACAAGCAAACAAAAACAAGAACAAAACAAAAAACACTTCAAATCTCAGCAGAACAGGTAAGAAGGGGCAGTTTCCAGGAGGGGAAATATAAGCAGTCAACTAGGCCAGAAAAACAACTTCTCAGAGCATTGTCATCTCCTTTTGGATTCTCTCTGACCTGGCCTCTGCCAACCAACTGTGCAGTCTCTTGCAGACCCCTTTGGCCAATAGTTCTTCAAGGTCATCCTGAAGACACCATCTGGCCCTGGTGATTTGGTTGCATCTCATTGTCAGAAGTAATGCTTCTGACCTTCCTCTTTGAAAGGAGATGTCTGAGGTAGGAATCATCCTAATGTCTTCCCAAGCAAATATGGAAGCGAGGACTTTTGCTTCTCCAGGCCACACGAATCTGGAAGTGGGTGTGGGAGGAAGGTGGGTTACAACATGACAAGGAGACTATGTTCCTATGTTCCAATCACTCAGGTCTGGGAAAGGGGAGGAGGAGACCTTTGGAGTAATCTCAGTGGCCTGTGATACGGACCAATAGAGTCACTGGGACCCTAGGTACTCTTGCCTGGCTGGGTCTGAAGTAGCTGACAGCTGCTCCTTTCTATCCTTAAAAGCTTCCCCTGCTGCTGTTCCTCTGGAGTGTTTTCCATTCCTCTGCTAGACAACTCCAGTAGGAGCCACTGACCTTAGAGCTTCATCTCGACATGTAGTTGGCACTCAGCTCTCATGCGCAGGTGAGGAAATCCTCCTACTGATGTCTACAGCTCATTACTGGACTCCTGAAGGAGAGGTAAGCAGATCACCAGCCTCAAAGAGCTTGAGACACATCCCCCCATGCGTCTGATTCAGAGACCATTTGAATGGCATCATCCTATGTGAACTTCAAAAACACCCTCCCCCCTGTCCATAAAACTAAAGCTATTCAACTTTCCTCTGCCCCAGTGCCTTCTCTGTCCACCCAAAGAAGCCCCTGCTCCCCTACCTGGGCTGTCCAGGCAAGTAGACTCCTGAAGGACATGTTCAGGGGCAACCCAACCTTCAAAGGCCTCTGCTAATATCCCAGAGCTCCCAAGGGGGCATGCAATGAGAATTCTCACTTAAGATTGTCATTCCAGAGCCATTGCTTCTCTCACACATTCTTTTCATCCCAAAAGCACACCTCGCTTTCAGTGATCGAGAAGGTCCCCAAGAGTGGCTGGCTGGCTTTTTCCCACAAGGTCATCCTTGCTGCTTTGATGTAGTTATATAACCTCCAATCATTGCTTGGGATCCAGACCCTTTGAACACCCCTCTTTATATTTATGATCTGCTGGAGCCTCCCGTTTTGTTCCTTAGTGTATTAGTCTCTAGGCTACCATCACAAAGTACCACAAACCAGGTAGCTTAAAACAACGGAAATGTATTCTTTCACCGTTCTGGAGGCTAGAATTCCAAAATGAAGGTGTCTGCTGAGCAACGCTGCTTCCCGTTCTCTAGGGGAAGATATGTCTTGTCTCTTCCAACTTCCGGTAGCTCCAGGCATTGCTTGGCTGTGGCAGCATCACTCCAGAGGTCATCGTCTTCCTGCGTGTCTTCACATCATCTTTCCTCTGTGTACGTCTCTGTTCAAATTTCCCCCTTCTCCTAAGGACGCTGGTCTTACTGAATTAGGTATCCATCCTATTCCAATATGACTTAACACATTATTTTAACATAACTAATTATATGTGCAATGACCTCATTTCTAACTCAGGAGGTTCTGGGATTAGAACTTCAACACATCTCTTTTTAGGGGGCACAGTCCAATGCATCACAGGTGGTATTCACATTTGAGAAATGTGACACTTTCCCCAGGGAAAGCCTCTTCCAGAAGAGTTTGCGTTTTCTTTTGATTTTGAGATGCTTGGTCTATCTCTATCCTGGGTTTTTAAGAAAAAAGTAACAAGGCAAAATAAAAAGAAAACAAAACACAAAAGAATAAATATGACATGTAGAAACACAACTTAGGAAATCTGAAGAATACACAGACTCCAGTTTTCTCTCCATTATTTAGTAGTTACAGGCACTCTTTTACTATTGTTTTAATGGTTACCCTAGAGGTTACAACATGATTCCTTGATTTATCAAAGTCCAATATAAATTGTTACTTTTACTTCTACCCTGACAATACCATACGACATTTAACTCTACTTAACTCTCAATTTATACACTTTTGCTTTTGTGTATTTTAATTTGATTTATATATTTTTAAACCTTATGAGACATTATTATTATTTTATATAGTTAATGTTATTTGAGAAACTCCCATATATTTACCCGTTTATTTGTGTTTTATTCTTCCATGTGTCATCAAGCTTCCATCTGGAATGATTTTCCTTCTGCCATACACTTTAGTATTTCCTTTCTTTTGTTTGGGTCTGCTATTAATAATTTCTCTCAGTTGTATTTTTTTTTTTTTCTGCAAGTGCCTTTATTTTCTTTTTGTCTACTAGAGTGGAATCTTTTGTAGTCCCAAACCAAAGCAAGGAGGGCTTACTGGAGGCCCTCGGTTTAGAGGCGCCTGAAGTTTTGTCTAGTTATCCTTATGAGGGCGGCAATTTCCCAGCTCAGTCTCTCAGCTTCTCAGCTGACTCTTCTGAAAGCGGCAGATGCCCTAGTGGAAAGTAGTTCCAAGGGACAAGCTCACTGCTCTGGTGTTCCTCCTCCTCCAAGCGATTCGTCCTGCACGTTTCGTTAGCTTTCCAGTGCCCTCAGATTTATTTTAGGTTTTGTCCAGTTTTTCTAGTTGTTCTCAGTGGGAAGGTTGGCCTGTACTATACATCTGACTGTACAAAAAGCCACATAGCCATTTCCCATCTATTTCTTAGGAAGAGTCCTGGAAGCGGTTATATAACACTTTTGCCTACATCCCATTGGTTAACTTTAGTCATATAACTGCACCTAGCTGGGAAATACCCTCTTTGCTCTAAGAGACCATAATCCTAGCTGAAAAGTGTGGGTTCTATGGATATTTTGTAGAACAGACCCCAGGGTTTGTAATATTAGTTTTTCAGTTACTTGTTATGCGATCTGCAGCGAGTTACTTACACACCCCAGGTTTCAAGTTATTCATCTATAAAATGGAGGTAATAATAATATCTTTTATGAGTCTCAAATGAAAAACGAATAATGAATGTTTATCTGCTGGGCACTTAGCTGAGTTGCTTTGTTTACACTGACTACCTTGGTCCTCCCGACAATCTGTTGAGGTAAATACTCATTTGTTCTCATGACGATGAGAAAACTGAGGCAGAGAGGTGAAATACCTTGCACAAGATTAGACAGATATTTGGCTGCAGAATGGTGAGTCGAATGGCAAGGCTTCACCACCACATGATCCTGCCTTGTAAACCACAAAATTCGCCTGTTGGAATTGCTGAGGGAAGATGACAGGATGAGGACTGGAACAGTGCCAGGTGGCTGAGGGCAGTGTGTGTTTATAGCTAGAAAAATGGCCTCCTAAGGGAAGGTTTGGGAACAGAACTGGACTTGTTTGGGACCTATGGGTTTTTGAGTGATGTGGACCACCCAGGGAGTTCGAGAAGGCGACCATGGAGATAACAGGGACCCTAAAGAGCATGTAGTCCCATGGCTTTGTTATAAATTAATCAATTCTGTGATACATTTATGCATTTTTATTGAAGTACAATATACATACAGAAACCTTCTCACACTATTAGTGCGTGCTCTATGAATTTTCAAAGTGAATATACCGTAACCAGTACCCAGGTCAAGAAAGAACATCAGCAGCTCCAGGAGCCTCTTTCATGCCGTCCACCCCCTGGCCCACACCCGTCACTCCCAGGGCTAATCATTTTCCTGACTTCTAACATCAGAGATTAGTTTGGCCTGTCTTTCAACTTCTATGAGTAGAATGATAGAGTATTTGTTATTTTGTGCCTGATTTTTTTCACTCCACATTATTTTGTGAGATACATTCCTGTTACTGCTTGTCGTTACACATTGTTCATTCTCATCACTGTGTAATATTCCCTTGAGTGACTGTCACTATCTATCGATTCAACTGTTAATAGGGCATTGAATGGTGCTGCTGTGAACTTTCTAGAACATGTATCTGGGTGGACGCACTAATGTACTCATTATTTGGTGGTGTAACCTAGATTGAAATTGTTAATCATATGGTACTGCCTTGTCTTTGCTTTACTGTTGATGGAAATGAAAGTACAGAAAGGGCAGAGATCTGTCCAAGGTCACCCAGCTCCTGAGCCAGGCCTAGAACCTGAGGTGATTCTCTCCCTGTGCAGCTCGTCTAGGCCTATATTTCAAGTACAGACTGACCTAAAGATTTAGCAACACACATTTAACTTATAAGCTGTTATCATTTAAGCGTTGGTAAGATGAGACTAATGACCAAGCATAAGAGGGGCAGCTGATCAGTGGGGCCATAATTGCAAATACCAGTTTAGATTGGAGGGAGTTAGAGCAGATTCTTCTCTGCATCTTGTCAAATAATCATGTATGATGTGTGTCCTGTTTAACTAGAGTTAAATTCAATCTCATTTAGGGCCAGGACCTATGCAAGGCGTTTCCCCCATATGTTATTTCATTTAATCTCCTGAATAAAAATCAGGTCAATTCATAACCATAAGGACTAGCATAGTCTCAAAAGAGAGTATATAACCTCTGTAAGAAAATGAGCATTTAGAATGGTGCTTTTCAATCTATGGTGAAGGACCAATATTTTTAATAAAATGAAAAATAAATAACAGAAAAATAAAATGAAAAGACATTCAAAGCATAAGCTTCCACTTTATTATTATTAAATTAAACAAGTAAAAAGTTACATTGTTAAATTACTATAAAAGTTTCTAAAACACTCTCAGTTTCTATATAACATCGAGGATGAATAGCACACAGTTTGTAGATCAATACTGGTTTTGAGACTACACTTTGAATAGCACTGGTTTATAATTTACCACCCATTCCCCCTTGGCCTATCAAGATAGGTTAATAATTATCTTAGAGGCAGAAAGGTTTGCATAACAAGATGTCTGTATAATACCAGAGACCCTAGAAACCATTCATGGTTTACATTCCTGGGACTTTACCATTCCCAGTCTTTATCAACATGACTTTATTCCACAGAATGGATCAAAGATAAAAATTACAAATAACTTTATTGTTCTTTTCAAGAACTTCCCCTCAAATCTCATTGAAATGAACATAAAACCCTTAAACTTTTCAATATATAGAATTAAAAAGACTATTTAATCTCCAAGACTCTTTGAAAGCTGTGGCTTATGTCCATTAATCCTAAACTATTTTATCATGATCTTTAGCCAAAACTAAGCACCACCTCATTGAAAGATTTTCCTTAAACCAGATCCCCAAACCTTATGAATATTCCCACTTTGCCCCTGCTCTTCCCCAGTCCAAGATGCTATTAAGACTGAGAAGGCAGGATTCTCCTTACCATGGTGTACAATAAACTTAGCTTTGCCTTCTCTGCAGCTTATTTTGCAGGTATTTTCTGGGATCCAGAATTCAATGATCAAGACTTTCCTTCGTTCGTTTTAGTCTTGCTCAGTTGCTTCCAAACTTTGCTATGCATAAAAATTATTGAAGAGTGTTGTGTATGCAAAAGCATGCATGAGCGATTTAAGAGATCTCTATGTATAATTTTATCCATGCCATATTTAGGATCTAAGCCCTGTACACAGATATTAGTAATTAGTGAAGAATAGAGAATGATTGAGCTTGAAGTGGCCTTAGGTGCGTGGATCAAAATCGCCTGATGTAATTAATTCCTGTTAAATACTTGTCTTGGTTTTACCTCGGTTGTACTGAATCAGAATTTCTAGAGATGGGGCCTGGGAATGTTTGTAACAACTCCCTAAGGGATTGTGATGCACAAACAAGTTTGAGAACCACTACTCTCCTCCACCACTTCAGTTTGTAGATGAAGAAATGGAGACTCAGAAACAGGAGTAAACTTGCCGAAGATCACACAGCTTTTGAGCTGAGCTTCTCATGATTCTTTGACAAATTTCCCAGGGCTAGAGGTCAGATTTGGGAGATGGACTTATGTATCCAATACCCTGAACAAGAATAATTGATGATGTAATCAGAATACAATTCCATTTTGGCTTCTCAACATCTCTAAGATTCATCAGGGGAGTGGTGGGAAGGGAATGTGGTTGTCATAATGTTCCACAGCTCCTGGGTAAATGTTCTAGCAGTCATCATGATTTCCTTGCTTTCTGTCAGGTAAAAGGCACCAGCTAAAGTATTATTTTCAAAAAAGATAAAATTAGGACTTGTAAGTGAGGATAAAATGAACACATACTCTGCTGAATCTATTGACCATCTTTTTTGTTCTCAAATTTCTGCTTGTTAGTTTTCTGATTAGCTCAAGTAAAGACAGATGGGTTATTAAAAGGCTTTAGGAACGTGTCCTCAGAAGGACACACAGCTGGTCCTCTGAGGAACTGCAGGTGGGAGCTGGGAAGAGATTCAAGGTTTAGGAAGCTACTCCCCATGGTTTTTCATTACCCAGATCACATGGCTTCTTGAGCTTTGCTCCATTTTTTTGTTGTTTCTCTATTCATCAGCGTGCATGTGGCTAAAAATGGACACCCCGGTGCTAAGTCTACATGATCATCACTAAGAACTCAACTTCTGACAAGTCTTTCTAGCTTGGTTCAGACTCTTGATTGAGACTATCTGATTGGCTGCTCTCCAGTCAAGTATTAGCAGTCCTTTGGGTCAGGTCAATCAGCTGTAGTTACTTGGAGAAAACACACCACCAGGGGCTGTGTGAGTGTGAGACAGAAGAGTCCAAGTGAGATCTTAAAGTGGGCAAGCACAATAAAATGGGCCTTTTAGTCATTTCCAGCATGAGACTCCCCTGTTATGCCAAATGAGTCTGGTTGTCACTCTGTTGCTTTTACTCAGGCTGGGTAAGTTTGGGGCAGGGGTTCTCACAGGAGCTGATTGTTGTGCCTTCCCATTCATGTTTCCACCAATACTCGGGATCCTCTTTTGCACAAATCTTTGAGCTGCTAGAAATAGGATGTCTCTAAGAAGCCTTGGCCCTGTGCTCATGAATTACAAACTTCTCAGTTTTGGATTGGGGTGAAGAGGAGGGTTGGTGCGCCCAGTTATGGTACAGCTATAGATAATTGCAGGAATGGTCGGATGGACCTAGTTGGTGAGGCCTGAACACGTTTGGGTTCACTATTTCTTCCCAGATGGCTCACTCTCTTTCGTGGGCTCAAAACCTGGGCCTAGTAACTGTACAGGTAGAAATGCAGGGGAAGAGCAATCACCTCACCACTTAGCCGGGCAGAGACAGTGGGAGACAGTAACAGGTGGATTCGGTTCAGCAATCACCAAACTCCGGATTTGTGTGAGGATCTGTGCTGGGTGCCACGGTAGGGGAAATGAGGCCCCCAGGCAGGAGGGTCTCACACACACGAGATAAAGGCCGCACGTTCTGCAAGGGGCCGATTTGCGGTATCCATCCCCCTTGCTACCCGTAGCCAAGCGACCTGGAGAGCAGGCCTGGCCAGGGCGAGGGCCCGAGCGCGCAGCTCCTCGCAGGGCGGAGGGCGGCGCGAGGGAGGGAGAGAGGGAAGGGAAAGGCGAGTGCGAGCTGCCTTAAATGCTTGGAATAATTCCGCTTCCGTTTGGAAAGCCGCAGCCTCAGTCCCGCCGCGCCGCGCGTCAGCCCAGCGCCAGCTCCGCGTCCCGACCGGCCGGCCCGCAGCTGCCCGCTCCACCGCCATGGCCACCTCCCCGCAAAAGTCGCCCTCTGTCCCCAAATCCCCCACTCCGAAGTCGCCCCCGTCCAGGAAAAAAGATGACTCCTTCTTAGGGAAACTCGGAGGGACTCTGGCCCGAAGGAAGAAAGCCAAGGAGGGTAAGTGTGGCCCTCCCGCGCGAGCGGCGCAGACCGGGTACCGGGGGCTTTGGGGCCAGGGCTCAGGCCGGGCGGGAGCGCGCCGCGGGTGCCTGGAGCCGAGGGGGGCGCGGCGACGCGTGCGCGCGCTTCCCGGGACGTTGTGGCTGGCGGGGCCTTGAGCGCCTCGCGGGCCACCGCTCCCTCCTTGCTGGTGGTCGCCTTCGCGCTGCTCTCCAAGGCCCCGCGGCGGCTGCTGGGGCCACCCGGGCCTGGGACCGGGCAACGCCTGTTCTCGGGCTGGGGGCCACTTGGCCCAAGGACCCTGGAGGCGGTCGGCCCGCCATCCCGGAGGCGGCGTCCTCCTGTAGGCCCCAAGTCCCCGCCCTTTACGCGCCGAAGGCTGGCCTTTCTCAGGTTTCCACTGAAACTTTTCTAGGCGCCGTCACTCTTTGCCTTTTGTTGGTCTTTGAAAATCGTTTCAGACCTGCTGAAGTTCAGATGCAGCATTGGCCTCTTTAGATCTTTTGTCCATCCCCAGGGCCCGGTGTGGCCCTATTAATGAGTAGATCAGCATCAAATGTTTGTTGAATGAATGAGTGAAAAACTGGCTTGCCTAGCGGTCCTGCTGTGTAATGGAGGACAAACTCGCACCCCAAGAGAAAACCTGGATGAGACACACACACACACTTTGCAGCATGACTGTGACCCTTCTGTGAACTCGGTTGAGCGCTCTTGCAAAAACCATTTCCTTTTTCCCCGCCCAGGTGAATTGAGGCGGTCTTATTTTTTTTTTTCTAGAGAGCTTGCGTGGGAAATGTTTTGTCTGAAGGGCAGATTTTGCATCCTGGTTGTGAGTTTGAAAAATGCGGTCACGGTTCTGAAGGAGTAGTGAGAGAGGGGTAGATAGAAGTTGCTTGGCTCATTTTCTAATGTACTAGACTGCGCAGTGGTGTAGGAATAGCACGTTTGAAAGTTGTGATACGAGATGTAAAATAAGTTCCAGGTTCCGGAGTTATCTTAAAGCATAAAAAAGAATTTTAAAAATTTCACTGTTGAGAATGATTAAATTTAACAACCGACTAGCCTTCCAGTCCCTTTATTGAGATGAGAAACAGCACAACATATCCCCGAAAATGCCCCCCCCCCCACTCCTCATTTGGTTCTTTCGGTAAACCATCGAGTAATGTGCAGTTGGTAGCAAACCCTGGCTTAGAAATTCCTTTTCTAGACGACCCTTTTAGCTTTTCCCCCCCGCAGTATCCCTGATAGGGACTCTCCAGTTTAAGACCGGGCAACTCCATTGTTGAAGCTCATGGCCTACTGGGAATGCTCACACCACCATTGCCAACTCTTTAGAAAAGTTTATTGTAAAAGTAAAAAGCTGTTTTTTTTTTTTTTGTATTTACTACGATTCTATTCCTGGAGCCAGGTAAATGAGTCTGCTGGGGGCCCTTCACTTTTTTTCAGGCGGACCAGCCCGTTTCCTTCAGTCTTTTCTTCACCAGGCCAAACATCCTCTGCTCCTATAGCTGATCCTCATAGACATGATTTTATGGCACACTGACATCCTGTCTCTTCATTTTCAGTGAGGGGCCCCCACAGGAAACAGAGGTCAACTTAGTTGGGACTTTGGAAACCATGTGGTGGAGGGACTATTTACAGAAGTGTGGGCAGGGTTAAGGGAACCCCGAGGGATGATGAGGAATGTAGGCGCTAGCAGCAGTGGCAGGGACAAGGAGGGACAAGGATAGCAACCTGGAACCCATGAGAGCTGGAGCTGTGAAAGGGAGGCTGCTTGACAAACTGCAGCTGTAGAGGGACACATGTCAGAAATGTGGAAGCGGAGCAGGCAGACGTGGCACAAGAGAGGCTGCATGTTCTCCCTCTTTTTGCCCAGAATTTTTTTGTGGTACTTAAAATTGGCTAGACCCTTAGGAAGTCACCAGCGCAAGGGAATCTGGGTGATGCTGTATGTAGGGGTCAGCTCCTTTAGGACACAGAGCAGTGCAGAGAATAAATCATAGTGGGGAGTGGTGGTGGGGGAGCAATGGAGAATAACTAGCAGATCCTCTCAAAGCAAGCTGCTCTGAAGTCAACATAGTACAGTAGTAATCCCGTCCAGCTAGTCCTGGTTAGAACAGGGCTGTCACCTCCTTTGCTCTAGCGTAGACATCATGTTCTATTAATGTAGTCAAGGCTGTTTTTCTTTATTTTGCCAACTATATCACACTGTTATCGCTCATTGAGCTTGCTGTCAGCTGAAAGATATTTTTGTTTGGTACTCCTCGAGTATTCCCTTCCCTATCTCAGATTTACTCTATTGGGTTTTTGAAACCAAGTGCAAGATCTTGTTTTAATCCTTGTTTTACTTAACTGTAAGTCCTGATTCTGTCATTCAGCCTATTAGCTAATCCGGGGATATAAATGGGTGAATTGAAGAGCATGTGCTTCTTTTAAAGGGGCCCACCATCACTCTGCTCCAGCTGCTTGCTGTTGCACCTGGTGGTTCTGTGAGCCCAAGGTCAAAGAAGGCAGTGGGTGTGTCTGAAATGACCTGCTCTTGATGAGTGTGTGCTGCGTCTCAGTGATCAGTGCTTTACCTTGTCAGGGGCCCACTAACCATCACTTCAGTAACAATAAGGCTAGATCTTGCTCTGGATTCTGCATAATCTCTCAGCTCTGTGTTTTGCAGAAGCTACCTTCTTCCACTTTCCCACTAGTGTTCTAGAACCTCCCGTTCTTCATGATTCCTCAAGATCACTGATGTTGGTCTGTCTACAGGTTATTTCGGTGCTTTGGCATAGACTTCTCCTGGGCCCAAGGATTACCATTCGTTCATTTTGATACCTGTCGTGTCCCATTGTAAGACATGGATTAGAAAGACTAATATATGTTAGAATATTTAGGTCAATGATTTCATATAACAATATGTCTTCCTAAGAACACCTATGATATACATCACAGAATGACTATAAATTTCATGAGACTACATTAAAACTTGTCATCACGCTAGTGTTTTCATAAGAAAAAATAGCATTGGAGAGCAAGAGAGAATACAGGTTAAAAGCATGGTCTTTGGGATCAGACACATTTGGGTTTGATTTCTGATCTGGCTCTTTATTTATTGCTGTGATTTAGGACAAGTTCCTTAATCCCTTGAAGCTCTGTTTCTTTATCTATAAAATGGGAATAAAAATTCCTTTCTTAATTGAGGTTGCCAGGCTTAAATTAGATAAAAGTATGCACTGTGCATAGCATGGCACAAATAATAGTAGCTGTTAAAATTGATAGCTCGATTTTATATAGCCTTTGAATTTTGAAATAGTTTTTTCATTCTGGACTGCAGAAGATTCTACAGGTTCTACAAACAGGCTAGTAGGCAATGACCATATGAAGCTCATCTAAGCACTATTTTGGTCCCTTTGGAAATTAGAGATCTTTCCTTGCAAGTCAGATCTTCTGATTTCCAAATGTCACATTTCAGCATTTTAAAAATATCTAGCGCCTTTTAGTGAGTTGTGGCTAAGAGGCTTTTGTTTTTCTCTGTGGGTCTTCTTTTTGGGGTTTCAAGTCACCAGTTATGCCATACACGGCCCTCCTGTGTAGGTTTTTAGACTAGCCTTTCAGAGTCCACTTGCCAAAGGGCTGCTTTTCATCTTGCTTCCTCTAGATCTATCCTTGAGACTTGGTCTTTCCAAGAACACCATCTTGAATCGTATCTGCCAGCTGAAGGTACCCTAAATTAGGTCAGCAGCAATGGTTATTCCTATCATTTACCCATTTACTTATTCTCCTTCAGAGCTTTACATTTCATCCAGTGCCTGAAGTGTTTAATAAGGGCTTATTTAATAATTTTATAAGGATACTTATCACTTTGGTTCACATGGGCTGCCCAGTATAACTGGGGGAAATCTCCAAACTCTGCAACAGACTTATGGTTTCTAGAGTGGAGCTCTCAGCATGGATGAGCAATCCTTCTCCTTTCTCCTAATCAGCTTGCATTTTCATTTTCCAAAGTGCCTCCTCAAACCCTCACCCTCAAGTACTTTCCAAGACCTTGAGAGAGAACACTGAGTACCTGGTATGAAGTTGTTCAATTTCTCTTCACCGCCCTCCTTCCCTGCCCATATCTATACCTCTCCTTTCACACTCCTCCCTGCCCTAGTCCCTTCCAAGGAAATCCCTCTCTCCTTTCTCCCGAGGCCATTCATTTCCCCTTTCTCACAGATTTGGCATAGCCAGATAGCCTTTTTTTCCCATATCCTCAGTCTTTTTCATGCTGATCTATTCCCCTAACATTCTATAAATATGCTTGAGTCTTTCCTGTTTGAAGAAAATCTGATACTGGTTTCCTCTTAAGTTACTTACCAGAGGTCTTGAAAGAGTTGTTTATACTGGCTTTCCCTTTCTTATCTCCTAGTCGCTTCCTGATCCACTGTTCCCATTCTTGTTCCAGTTATTTATTGAGCGCCTGCCATGTACGAGGCACTATGCTAGGTGCTGGAATATAGCGGTGGAAAAAAAACAGACAAGGCTCCCTGCCCTCATGGAGCTTACATTCTAGTAGGGGAAACAGATAAGAAAGAGATAAATTGGTAAAATACGGGTATTTTGTTGGAGTGGTTGACAAAGTGCGATAGCGTGAAAAAAAAGCAGGAAAAGGGAAGCTGGAATGTTGGGGGATGAGGGACGGTTGGCATTTTAAATGGGAAGGCTAGAGGAGGCCTCGCGGAGAAGAGAGGGTTTGAGTAAAGACCTGAAGGAAGTAAGGGAGACAGCCATGTGTATATCTTGGAGAAGAGTGTTACAGGTGAAGGGAATGGCAGATTCAAAGGGGTGGGGGAGTGGACTTGGTGTGTTGAGGACTAGCAAGGAGGTCACTGCTATGAGAAGAGAGAGTGAACACAACTGTGAACAATGATGTGGTCTCAGGGGCAATTAATGAGGGAGGGGGGGACAGGTTGTGTAGGGCCCTGGAGGCCATTGTGAGACTAGGGCCTTTACTCCAAGTGAGATGGGGAGGTTTTGAAAAGTTTTGCACAGAAAAAAAAATGACTGTACTTCTTCTTTAATAAGATTGCTCTGATGGTGTTAAGTGACTGAGGGGGAAGGAGTGGAAGAAGGTGGTAAGTTAGGGGGATGCCATAATGATCCAGTGAGAGATGGTCATGGTCTAGAGATGAGTGGTAGCAGTGGAGGGGGTAAGCATCAAATTCTGGATATAGTTTTTCAGGTATAGTGCAGTGTTCCCCATCCTTTTTGGCACCAGGGATGGGTGTACCTATGGGAATCTAATGCCTGATGATCTGAGGTGGAGCTGAGGCGGTGATGCTAGTGCTGAAGCAGCTATAAGCACAGATGAAGCTTCTCTCGTCATGCCTGCTGCTCAACTCCTGTGTGGCCTGGTTTCTAACAGGCCACGGACCGCTGCTGGTTCCCGGCCCGGGGATTGAGGACCCCTGGTATAGTAGATAGGATTTCCTGAAAGATTGGGTGGAAGATGAGAGAGTAGAATTGAGATGACTCCAGGGTTTTTGGTTTGAACAACAGGAATGATGGAATTAATTTTAACTGAGGTGGGGAATTCTGCAGGGAGAGCTTGGTTTTAAGAGAAGGCAGGAGATCAGTTTTGGCCCTGTTTAACTAGACGTCCAGTTCCTATGTTGAGTTCACAGTTGGTTTTAGGGGTCTAGTTGGGGGTGGGGGTCTGGGCTGGAGACATATCCCAATTGGTGTGTAGGTGTATTTAAAGCCATGACACTGAATGGGATCATTAAGGGAGGGACCATGGATAGAAAGTAGAAGAAGGAAGTCCGAGGACTGAGCCCAAAGGCTTTCCAACATTTAGAAGCTGGGAGTTGAGGAATGAGCGAGAGAGCCTAGTGACCCATGTGAGGGGAGGAAAATCGGGAGAGTGTGGAGTCCTGGAAGCCAGTGGCAGGGTCCCTTCTGTTCCCACTGTTGATGCTTCATGGACTAAGGCCTCCAAACCCTCTGTCTCCTTTTCAACCCTGATTCCACTTGGGCTCTTTGTGGCATTTGCCATTATTCAACTTTCTCTTTTCCTTAAAGTTTTCTTCTCCCTTGACCTGATCCACACTGAATTTGCTCCCTGTGTCACTGATGACTCTTTTTCAGACCCTTCTGCAGGCTTTTCTTACCTGTCTGCCCCCTCGGCCATTTCCTAGGGTTCTGACTTCACTCGCTTTGCCCTCTGTTTCTTTTTCTCCCATGGATTAACTCGCCTACTCCCATGGCAACCGTCTACCCATTGATGTTTCTCAAATCCAGATCTTTACCTGTGGTATAGATGCATCTTCCGCCATCTCCTGGATGTGTCGTAGAATTCTCAAACTCGGCAAGCCCTTGGTGGAATTATTTGCCCCACGTACCCAAATCTGCTCTATCCTTCCACCATCTACCTCTATGTCAGAGGTCAGCAACTTTTCCTTAAAGAGCACAGAGTAAATATTTAAGACTTTGCTGGCCCTCCGGTCTCTACTCAGTTCTACCTTCGTTGCCATAAACAATAGGTGAATGAACAAGTGTGGCCGTGTTCCAATAAAACTGGAGTTATGGACACCGAAATTTCAATTTCACATAATTTTCGTGTGTCAAAATATTCTTGTTTTTTTTTTGTTGTTTTTTGTTGTTCTTTTTTGCTGCCTTAATTTAGGCCCCATGAGTGCTCTTTTCATTGGGCTTGTTTTTTTTTTTTTTTTTAAAAAGTGTCCTCTTTATTTTCCACCTGGGATATTGCAGTACCCCGGTAGTCCCTCTCTAGCCCTTTTTTTGTTCAGCCTACCCTTCATCCTTTTGCCAATATGTCATTTTTTAAAACAAAAGATCATGTCCCCCCAGGACAGACTTCTTAGTGTGGCCTTTGCGACCTTCACGAATGATCCTTAGTCTAGATTCTGCTATTTCTCTTCAAGAAGCCTCCATTTTAACCACACTAAACCACTCTTTATTCCCCAAATTCATCGTGTTCTTTCACATGTTTTAGCCTTTACACATACTGTTCCATGTTTCTGGAATGATCTTCTCCCCTTCTCCATACAACAAACTCTTATTCTGTTATCAGATCCAACTCAGAGATACCCATTCTGCTTGATGCCTTCCGTAGTTCCGCCTGGAGGAGTGAGATGCTTCCTTCTCTGTGGCCCCCTACCACCTTGTCCTACCACTGTGGTAGCACTGGCCACTTTGCCTTGCCGCCATTTGTGGGTGTAAGCCCTCTTCCTGTAGCCCTTCTGCCTCCTGTAATAGTCCACACATAATGATGTTGGCATTTCTGTGGAATGAATTTCCCCATTTTTACCTTGGTGAAAATAGCCCACTATAAACTGATCGTACAATTTTAGACAAGTCTCTTCCCCTTTGCCCATTTCTGACATCAGGGGATTAGGTTAAATAACCTCCTAGGGCCCTTGCAGCTCTGGTATTCTATGATTCTGCATTCTCATTTCACCAGGCTTCTCTCAAATTCAGTTTTATTGTCTGTGTAGGGTGGTCTGGGAATGACATCATCACAAAGATCTCTTTCTTTCCTCCACTAATGAAGGCCCCTCTGTGTCGGGAGGAGGAGATGGAAACCAGGATAAGTGGGCCCTGGCCCAAGGACACCTCCGTATTAGGAATCAGTCTCCTTGTCTCATGGAATATCTCTATTTGGTTAACAAGCGCAGTTTGTAATTATGTTTTAGCCATTAGTACAGGAGAAGGGATGAGATCCTCATGTAAACATTTATAAACATCTAAAATCTTTACTCACTGTTATGGAAAAAATAAGAACACATTTGGTGAAAGCTCTGCAACAATTTCAAGACTTAAAAGAGTTTTAAAAATAAAAAATAAAATACTTTAAAAAACTGTAAACATTCTCTTGTTTTCAGTTATGTTCTACAGCCTGAAATCAATGAGAAATCCAAATGAGGGCTTTGCCCGAGGCCCAGGACAAGGAGGCCTCCTCCGCCTTGGGCCCTGGACCTCATCCTTCCTTTCCTTTCCCCCGCAGACTCCAGGAGGACAAGAGTGTGTGTGTTTTGCTTTCATTTGTATCCCCAATGCCTAGCACAGCACCAGGCACTTACCAGATGCCCTCGAAATGGTTATTAACTGCCTGAATCATCAGTGGGCATCTTATTCCTACTGAATAAGAAATAAGGATGCCCCCAGGTTACTTCAAACTCTGCTCT
This sequence comes from Eonycteris spelaea, assembly GCA_003508835.1. NCBI lineage: Eukaryota > Metazoa > Chordata > Mammalia > Chiroptera > Pteropodidae > Eonycteris > Eonycteris spelaea. The sequence goes on from PUFA01000113.1 coordinate 4,219,170, forward strand.
AACCTCAGATGACTCTTCTGGTCCCTTGATTCCTCATTTTCTTGCTGTGTCTGTCTGTCTGTCTGTCTGTATCTGTCTCTCCCTCTCCCCCCCCGCCCCCCCCCACACACTGCCTCCTCCCTCCCTCCAGGAATCTACTCTTTTTGGGAAGACTTTATCACTTAGCAGCCCTGTTGTTTGACAAACACACAAAGGCCTCCGAAACCAGAGGTCTCGGTCCTGGAATCCGCGGGCACTGGTTGTGCACTGGCAGCAGTGAGCCCGCAAGGAGGCCTGGTGGTCAAAGGTGGAAAGGAGGCTGAGTGTAGAGGCCAGTGTTCTTTGTGTTTCATCCAGAAAAGCTTGCTTTGTGGAAACGGCGTCACACATATTCATGTTAGCTTACTTTTAAATGAACAAGGACTGAAGTGAAACAGCGTCTTTGCAACATTTGGGGGAGATGAGAGAAGAGTGCAGACTGAAACTCTACCAGAGAGATTCAGAATTCCTTTAATTCTCCCAAGCTGACCCCTTGCCCTCCCCCGCACATCTCAGCTTCATTTCCTCACTGAGTACACAGTTAAGGAAAACTGAAAATGAGCCCGAGGCAGGGCCACTATCATTATCCCTCAGCGGGAGAGGCACAGGAACTCCACCCCCCTTCAACACACCAAGAAAAGAACCACCAAAAGGAGAGGATGGCTCGGTGCCATGGTTTCACTGAGCTTTGCCTCGCGTCTGTTTATTGCCGCTGCTGCATTTTTGCTCAGGCCTGGGACACATGTTTGCCTGGTGTGGGGCTCACTAGAGGACTCCCCTAAAACCTAGTTCTGTTAGCGTTTACTAAGTGATAATTCTGTGTGCTTGGAACGCACTCGCCTGCCAAAGTCTTAGGGAAACCAAACTTTGTGACTGGTGTCATTTGTCTTCTCTGCGAGCCAGCCTTAGGGAAATGTTATGCCCTGGGTGGAGGAAGCAGAGAATGTAATCGGTTTAAGCAGAAGTATTCTGAACCACTACTGCACATTCTCTTGGGGAAATGAAGAGTGAACCGAATCACTTCGCATCTGATATTTTTAAAGACAAACTTTTCTTTCCCATTATAAAATTAACCCATGCTTGTGGGATTTATTGGAAAGTAGAGACAACAAACAGTCGTACGGAGTTCCAACTCCCAAAGGCAAATCACGATTAGAACTGTGATTTATTTCTCTCTGTTCTTTTTTTTTTTCATTATAACTTTTTCCTGGTTTATAATTGAGTATACTGTGTAGATAAATATTCTGTATCATTTTTCATTTAGTATAAGGTAAATATTTTCATGTTATCGCAGATCTTTTCAAACACACTTTATAGGTGCATAATTGAATGAATGTCTTCTTGTTTACTTAAGCATTTCTTTTAGCCCTCGTTCTGGCCTTCATTCTAGAAATAATGCTGCCTAAAGCTCCCTCCCCTCCCCATCATTATTCAGAATAATTTCGTTTGCATGGAGCCCCAGGAGTGCAGTTACAGAGTCAAAGGCTCACAATTGGCTTGCTTACTGTCAATGATTTACAATTGATAATTAGGGAAAACTTACGCTTTTGAGTCTGGGTAGTCTTCCTAGCTATAACCATCATTGTTAGGCTGAGAGTTTCTGCTTGCTCCTGGCTGGCAGCACTAAGTTACCTACTGAGTGGGTGCGTGGGAGGGTCAGGCGTCAGGGGCCAGCACATGTCCAGCCTGGTCAGTAACATGTACAAAGTAAGCTCTAGTACAGGCAGGTCTTTATTTCAGAACATTCTCTTACGGCCGTCCTTCTATCCATATATGGCCCCATATATCATACCTGGTGCCTGCTCTTTCTTACAACAGGTCCCAAGGCATGACCGTCTTGGGAATAGTTATCCTTCAAGCTCCCCTGGGAGTCACAGCCCCCACCCCCCTGTCTCAGCTGAGTTCTTACCACTCCCAAGGGAGGCTCAGTGGAGATTTGGTCAAGAAATTCCTCCTTCCCTTGACCACTTTCTCCCCACCTCCCCACTTCTGAATTCTTGGTCTTGTCTCACAACCTGATAACCCACAGACAAATGCGAGAGAATCTCAAGACACCGGGCTAACCTCTGCAGTAAACAAATTTAGCTTCACAGGGTTAAGGGACCCTGCCTGAGGTGATACAGGCTTGAAGCCAGGTTGAGAAGAGAAGGGACAGGATTTGGGAGGCTTCTGAGTTTCAGTTGGATTTTAACAGAGTGGGTTGGGCTGATGCCTCCGGGGCTCAGTTTCCTCAATCTGCATTAGGAGTCAATAGTCAGGTGTCTGTTTCCTAAGAATGGCTCTGAACCTGTTGGAGCAGGTAATGATCACACCCAGCACCCCAGGGAGTATTTCTGGGGAGCTGCTCATGGAGGCAAACACCCTCCCTGGGAGTGATGTGTCAAGGGTATTTATTTCATCATTGAATCATACCCCATTCCCTTCACTCATTCCCTTATCTCTTAAAATCCAGAGGCAACCGCCTGACATTGAGGAGCCATGAATGATGCTATTGATGAAAACCAGGAGGTCTCCTGGTGATGATGATGTTGGACTATAAAGGGGCAAGGCTGTCAGCCTGTTTCTGCTCCCTCAGTGACAAACCCAGGTGGCAGGGCTCCCGATTACATCAAGGGGCTCAGTGGAGCAGGAGCTCCACTCGTTTCGATTTGCAGGGTACATTCATTGGGAGAATAATTAATCTACCAATTGTAGCATTGCATTGGCTTTTCAGTTCAAAACAACTGTTCCGAAGGCAGTTTTTGCCTTGGGCAATGAGAGTTTGGCTGTGGGGCAGGCTCGGAGCCCCAATGGGGAGGAGAAATGAGAGAGGAGTCAGAAAGAGGGGTAGGGCAGTCCAGATCAGTTGAGGCAGGCACAGAGGTGGTGGGGTACAGAGACTTTTGGTATCTGTTGGGTGCTTGAGCCCTGAATCAGGCTCATCTGAGTCTAGAATGGGGTTTCAGATTCAGGGCCCTAGGGACAAAAGCTGGCAGAACTTAGCAGGCAGATCAGGACTGCAGCTGAGTAGGTGAGGGGCCATGGCAGGCTATAGTCTCAGTGTGGACTTAGGGTTCCCCGGCTCACTGAGAGGAGCTAGGTGGGGGAGGCTGCCAGCACTCACACAGGAACCTAAGTCTTGCCTCTCACTTCATCTCCTTAAACTCCAGGCATGGAAATAAACTTTCCTCTTTAGTGGGAAGGGGTTTTCCTATTTACCATAAGGCTAAGCTATCCCTGGCTCCCTATGACAGACCTGCAGAGGACAGGTAGTTAATCATGACAGCTGGGAGAAGCAGGAACAGCAGGAACTGACAGTTTTGATGCTGTTTGCAGACCACAGAAGGAGGGTAACACAATTCCATTTTAAAGCAACTCAGGATACTGGCCTCTAGCAAGGCATAGCAACTGCCTCGTGGCTGCGGGTTGCAAGGCCTCTCTTGAGGGGCTCAGTAGCTAGCCCCTCCAGCACATTCCTAAGTGCTTGGAGAACAGAATGATCCTTTTGCCTGTTTTTCCTCCATGCCTGTCATTATGGTAAATTACAAGGCTCCCATGATGACTATGGAGAGGCGGATTGATTTGTTCCTTCTGATTGTCGCTGTGCTGAACGTGGCTGGGGTGATGGGCACCCAGATTTCACACCTTGTAATGGCCCTGCCAGGGGTGGATGTTAGCGCAGTTGGGATCTGACACTTCAATAAATCAGAGATATTCTGCCATGGAGATCAAAGTTCAGAATTGCTTAAATTGGTGTTAGAGCAGGTGGGTAACAGGAGTCCAGGGCCATGAATTGGATAGATGGCAATTGTCGTTCAATTTGTAGGGCCTGAATGTCAGCTTTTCAAATGATATGACATCAATTTAAGTAATTTGGACTCCCAGTTACCTAGCCCTTTCAGTATTACTGATCCAGGGAAGTGTGATTCATAGTCTAGCTTATGCTCCTTCAGGAGAAAAAAAAAACAAAACTTGAATCTCTGTGTTGGATGGTTGTATTTGTGCAGGATTGGTATCAGTGTGTTATCAGCTTTTATGGGAGTGTGGGTGACAATTTCATCTGCTGCTTGGATGTGCTGGTAACTCCCCAAGCTACACTCCTTTTATTTATTTATTTATTTATTTATTTATTTATTTATTTGGTGACATTGGTTAATGAAATCTGGTAAGTTTTAGCTGTATATTTTAAAAGTAAGGCATATATAGATATGCCTTACATTGTGTGCTCACCTCTCATAATTAGATTTCTTTCTGTCACCACATATTTGACCCCTTTTACCCTATTTACCTCCTCCCCTCTCCCCCTCTGGTAACCGCTAGTGCCAAGCTACACTTTAGCCATGAGCCCTCTCCTGAGCTTCAGACTCATTAGCATGTGTGTATCTTGGCATTGTCACTCGCACACACAGATGCACCTTGGTTTTAACACAGAGGATATAATTCCCAAAGGCTTCTGATGAAGTGGGAATGTGCTCTGATTTCTGATGGCAGCTCAAGTCCAGAGGAAAAATGGTCTTTATAGAGGAGTGTACACTTTAAAAATATTGTGACTTTATTGCAATACATTCCACCCATTTCGACAGTATAATTCAATGACATTTTTTTTAGTGTGTTTGCAGTTGTGCAATCATGACACAATTTTAGAACAGTTTCATCACTCCAAAAAGAAACCCTGTACCCATTAGCAGTCACTCCCCCTCCCTTCCCCATTCCCCTGCTCTCAGGTAACCACTAATCTATAGTCTTGATTCGCCTGTTCTGAACATTTCATATAAACGGTATCATGCAATATGTGGACTTTTATAACTGGCTCTTTTTCACTTTTCATAGCGTTTTCAAGTTTCATCCATGTTGTAGCATGTATCATAATTCATTCCTTTTTATGACAGAAAAACAGTCCATTATATGAATATACTCCATTTTGTTTATCCATTCATTAATCGATAGACATTGGGACTATTGGTACTTTTTGGCTATTAAGAATAATATGGCTATTAATTTTCAAGTACAAGTTTTTGTGTGGAAACATGTTTTCTCTTAGGTGTATACCCAGCCATGGCATTGCTGAGTCACATGGTAGCTTTGGGTTTAATATTTTGAAGAACTGTCGGGCTGTTTTCCAAAGGGGCTGCACCGTTTCCCACCAGCAGTACATGAGGAATCTGATGTCTCCATATCCTCTCCAACACTTGTTGTCTGTCTTTTTGATTATAGCAATCCCAGGGGGTGTGAGCTATCTCACTGTGGCTCTCATTTGCGTTTCCCTGATGACTGAGAATGTTGAATACCCTCTCATGTGCTTTTGGCTACTTATAGATCTTTTGGGCCCTGGTATTTTAAATTCGTAGAGTTTAGTGCACATCTCCTCAGTCCTAAACATGACGAGAGCTCTGACCTCTAACTCAGAGAGGTGCACGCTGAGGAAGTCTCATTCTCCCACTTTTTTAACATTGGCTGAGAGCACCAAAGACTTGTTGCATCTTGTATTATAATGGTGCATTTCATTTTGCAGAATGACTGTATTCCTGAAATATTTCCTGTTAAGCAAATTGTCAGAATCTTATTATATCACTGGCTTTCATTATTAAATTGGAAGTTGTTTGGCTGGAATATAGTTTTAGCTGCAAATTGTTAAAAAAAAAAAAATCATACCAGGAAAACAGTAAAGATTTAGAACTTGTACATTTAAATGAAATGTGGAAATTCTTGATATATCATGACTTTTCAAATAAGAATGGAACATTAACGGTAATAATGACATGAGGGGCAAGCGTTTACACAGTGCTGTTATGGGCCAGGCAATATAATTGGTCCTTTATGTAAACTTATTTGATTTTCCTAACAACCCCACAAAATAGGTATCATTAGCATCTTTGCCCCTGTACAGATGAGAAAAGTGAAGGTCAGAGAGGACAGGCAATTTTCCCAAAGTCAAGGCTAATGCACTAGCTAAAGTAGCCCTAGGTGCTGTAACAGATAAGCCCTAAATTCTCGTGAGTGTAACATAATAAAAATTTACTTCTTGCTTATAGCAGAACCCAGTGGCATCATCTTTTGGTTTGATTGCATTCTATGTAGTCATTAAGGGACCTAGGCCCCTTTCATCTCATGGCTCTGCCTTCCTCCAGGTTCTTTAAGTCCTCACCAATCAGCCAGTCGGCAAGAGAGAGAACAAGACTGCAGTGGGAGGTTTTTACGGACCAGGCATAGACACGATGTATATCACTTGTGCCTATTCACCACTGTCCAGAAATTAGTTATGTAGCCACACCTGTGTGCAAGAGAGGCCGGGAAACATAGTTTAGTTGTCTGCCCAGAGGGAAAGGAAATGAGTTTGGGCAAATACATGTATCATTTTGCTATTGCCAGCAAGCGGATGACATGGGATTTGAACCTGGGCAGTCCGGCTCCAGAGACTTGCTCTTAGCTAGCACATTCTACCACCTTGCTGTGAACGGTGGCTCAAAGTCAGAAAAATGTGGAAAATTGCATAGGTTTTTACTCAGTTTTCTTCCCACATATAACTCTGGTTGCTTGGATGCTGTGCTTGGGAATTTTGTCGAAGTCACTGTCTTTCAGAAAAGAGTAACCATGAGAACTAATATTGAGTGTTCACTCAGTGCTAGGCACTGCTCTAAGCTTTTTATATCTTCTGTTTAATTCTCACAATAACCCCATGAGACGGGGAATTTTTATTCTCATTTTCCAGGTAAGAAAGCAGAGAGCTAGAGAGCTTGGTTATGTGTCCATGGCCTTGTACGTGAGTGGTGTCTCTGGGCTTTGAGCACCCTCTCGTGAAACCAGTGTGCCAGGTGGGGGTTGAAGAGAAGAGCAGATGAGAAAGCCAAAGCCACTAAAAGTACAAATCACAACTGAGCTAGAACCTCGTTTGGATCCTGCTTCGAGCAAATCAACTTCTATAAGTCATTTATGAGACAGTCGCTGGAGATTTGATGATGTTAAGGAATCGTTAACTTGTAGGCTGTGAGAATGATGACACCATCATTATGTTAAATAAGAAAATAGTCCTTTTTTGAGACACATACTGAAATGTTTATGGATGGCGTGATAAAATGTCTAGGACTGGCTTCAGATGTTGCAGTGTAGGAGATGAGGTGTAGATGAACAAATGAGGCCACAAGTTGCTCATTGTTGTAGAATGATGGTGAGTACATGGAGAATTGTCATACTAGTCTCTCTACTTTGGGGTCTATTTGAAATTTTCTATAATAATTATAAAATAGAAGACTTTAATGAATCAGATGTTAATGGGTGGACTTTCTTTAGCCCCCTAGATAGTAAATGGAATGATGGTGGGCTCAGAGCATGGACTATGTTTGCTGAAGAACAGAATAGCAGCCTGGAATGTTTGTAAAGGGAATCTTTAGGGTCTTTGTTTGGTTGCCATTGGCCATTTTTTGAATTCTGATTCTGAGATACCTCTGGGGTCAGCATTTTAGTGCCTGGAGAACTGACATTCTGAAGATGAGCCCTGGGGGCCTCCAAAAGGCAGGAGAACAGGCTTCCTGGGCAAGGGAGACACCCCACCAAAGTCTGGGCTCTGCCCTCGCCAAATGGTTCTCAGCACAGGCTCGTTGTGCAACCTGTGATGAATAGCTGACTGAAAGGTACAGCATGGCCCCAAGCCCCAGCTGCACTTTAATTAAACAGTGAAAATCCATCAAAGACGCAGCCTCCTCAGCCAGCCAGTTCTCCTGAGTCCCAGGTGAAGCTGGCTCTGGGCTGGCCTCTAGCCAGGAGGGAGGTGGGCTGCAGGCCCTCCCAAGTCCCTGCCTAAAATCAACAACCAACATTCAGCAGCCCAGCTTCTGATCCGCTGCACATTAAGCCTGGCATTTGGAGATGGTATTAAAGGTCCTAAATCAATATTCTAGAGGCCAGATCAGAACAATTAAAAACCCCGATTTTCTCCTCAGATTATTGGAGTATATGTAAATATGAGTTTTTCAATTCACTTTTAAAAGTCAGTGGGTTGAGAAAGATGGAATGCTCTGAGCAGACTTTATTCTATTTTCAGCATCTTTTCCCATTTTTACACATATTCAACATATGTCAAGCACCTAGGGGCTTTCATATATGATGTCACATTTAATCCCTACGGTAACCCCAGGAGTTCTTGTCATCCCCATTTTACAGATGAGGAAACTGAGGCTCAGAGAAGTACAGTGACTTGCCCAAGGTCTATCAGCTACTAAATGGTAGAGCAGGGATTTGAGTTAGTTTCTTTGTCCTAAAGTCCAGCACGTTGCTTGCTTTAACACGCTGGTTTTTCTGAGTAGCCTTTGTTTTTCATTCATCAGTAATAATTAACAATGATGAATAAACAGTACAGTAGTAACTGTTTAATAATTCACCTTTTTCTAGTCTTAAAACATTGGCAGTTTTTCTAGTTTGTCCATTTGTTCAATAAACATTATTGGGAGGCAGCCTGGTGGGGAGGTCTCTGGGTTCTGGCACCCACCAGACTGCCTGATTCCACCACACACTGGCTGTGTGTCCTGGTTCACATTCATCAGCCTCTCTGAGCTCTGCTTCCTTATATGCAAAATGCGATGTTACTAGGACCACTTACAGAGTTATTGTCTTGGAGATGAAAGGAATTAGTACTTGCAAAGCATTTAGAGGAGGGCCTGGCCTCAGTAGGTGTTCAGTAATATGATCCCTTAGTAGACACTGCAAACATCCTCAAGAAAAAGCTGTGTCTTTGCTTTCATGGAACCTACCTCTTATGTTTAACCAGTGATATTATCGCTTCTATTTTTATTAATCTAGCTCAAGATGCTGATGTTTATGGTAAAAACTTTGAGGAGACCAGAAATGTAAAATAGGGCCCCTTTTCACTTTCCTACTCTCAGGCTTTAGTGATAATAGTATAGACTATTATAATAGCAATAATCATAGTGATTAGTGTATAATTAGCAATAATAGCATAGTACAGGAAATGTTTTGCAAGCATATAAGTTGATTTGTGTTATACAACTGTCAAAAACATTTAGCAGTTTATAGTTTTCCCCTTACCTATTTGTCTTGAGTATCTTTCATATATGAATTTACCTCATTTTTAAAACAACTTTATGCATTGCCTGGATATGCCATAGTTAAATTTAACTAGTTCCCTATCAGTGAACATTTAAGTTCTTTTGTAGTGCTTTGTTACTCCAAACAATGCTGCATTTAACATGCTTGCAAACAAGTAAAACATTCTATACCCGTTTATCTGTACCATAAATTCTTAGAGGTAGACTTGATGAGTCGGAAACTTGTTAGGTTTGAATTTCATTGGGTATTACCAAATTGCTCTCCAAAAAGGAAACATGAGGGAAGCAAAACGCCTACCCTAACTTTAAAACTCTTATTTCTTGTTAAGAATGCAGTCTTGAAAAGAGGATAGAAAATAAAGGTTACTCTAATCCTAAGTTTTATTGGAAGAGCTTTTCCTTGGCCACAAATTTTTAGGCATCAGATTCTCAGGCTTCTGGTACAGACAGAATGTTCTGGATTATAAGGCAAAATCCTGTGTGTTCTTAACTGTCACCCCACCCCCAGGCTTCCTGCCCCTGCTCTCTGAAAGGAGGACTTTTGTTTTCTCCCTTTGGCTTTAAGGATAAACTTTTAGAAGTTTCACACGTTCCTGGAATGGACGCTATTTGCTGCAGAGGGCCCAGGTTCCTCACTGGAGGAGGAAATCACAGAAGAGCATCCCCAAGCCAATGTCCGAAGCCAGTGTCCTGAAGTGTTCCACAAGCCCAGCACACACTTTTCGGCTTCCTTGAATTCCTCCAGGCCCGGACACAGCTGGGTCCTGCCAGGGACCTTCCTTCTGCCTCTAGTCCCTTTGGCAGGGGGAGATGGGACTTGTTAACAGACTGACTTCCTTTTAGGGATGGCTGGTCCATCAACTCCTAGCCAACCAGGAGCGGAAAACTCAATGACGAAGAAGATAATAAATCGTGTCCAGGACTGTGGTGAGGAGGGGGAGCAGAATGACTCATGAGCCCCCGTATCCTCCTGTTACATTCCGAGAGCTGCCTTCCTCAGTGCTTAAATCACTCAGTAGGAGCAACACCCGCACAGGCTGTGGAGGGAGGCCAGCTGCTGTTTGCTGGCCTGGGTGAAGGGGACCCAGTGAGTCCTGGATTTTTTTTTTTTTTTTGGCTAGGTCTTTTGAATAGGCTGGTGACCCTGGCGCCGTCTGGAAAAAGGCATAGTACATTTATGCTCTCAAGGATCTCAAGGTCTAGGCTCCAGGGACCCCTGTCCTCCAGTGCCTAAGCCCAGTGCCCTGGAGAGAGACAGACCTGATAGTCTGGCGACCCTGGGCAAGTCACTTCATTTCTCTGAACCTCAGTTTTCCTTTCTACAAAATAGAAGTGAAGAGAATTTGTTCCAATTTCTGGGGTTATTAATAATTAGAGCTAATTCATGTCAAGTACTTATCATGGAACCTGGCACACAGAAAACACAATATTACTTGTAATAGCTACCTTTTCTGCTGTTCCTCTAGATCGATTTTTCTAATAAAAGATTAAGAAATGTGGTTTGGCTGTGGCTCTCACCACTGCCCCTGATTCGTGATAATAATAGCATTTCTGTAGCGGTTACTGTTTTCCAGAGCCTTATGTATGTTGACTTGTTAAATTCTGTCAAACCTTGTAAGTAGCTATGTGATAGGTTCACAATTATTCCCATTTTACACATGAATAAACTGAGGCACAGAGAGGTTGTGCAGCCAGCCCACAGTTAGTAAATGGTGGAGCCAGGATTGCAAACCCAGGTTGTCACCTCTAGAATCTATTTTCCTAACCAGTATATCATCCTGCCTCTCAGCATGTTTGTACATTTCTATAGGAAAGTTAAAATTATAGTAGTCAAGTGGCATTTATTTTCTTCTTTTTGCTAGTGTTTAAGAAACACTGTATTGATATTTCTTATAATAGAAATATAGCATTATCAAAAAATTGGAAAATATAAAAGAAGATAAAAGTATCTACAGTGCTACCATGTAGACCAGTGGTCTAGATGAAGGGCCAGTCCTTTTTATTTATTTCTTTGTGGACTGTGATGTCCTACTGTGTGTAACTACAGTACAGTTTGTATAACCTGTGACTCTCAAGTTTGATAACGTTCAAGCTTATCTATACCCTATTCAGTTATACAGTTTCATGGAACATGTACTTGGATGTTGCATCAATGTTAAATAGCTAAAAGTTTCCAAAAGTATACTATGAAATTATTTTCTTTGTGATAGACAGGTAACACATAGTTCACAGACGGATGCTGGTCTGTGAATCACACTCTGATTAGCACTGACCTAGACAAACACTGTTTGCATTTAGCATATTTTTTTCTATGTGTATTTTTATTTTTAGTCTATATACACCTTTCTTTTTTCTCACTGCATTTCTCATTACAATGTTATGGTAAACAACAATTGAGTAAAATCTTTAATGACTATAATAATAATATTCCATCTGGAAGGTGTACCATAGATTACCAAACTATTCCCTCTGTCTTGGACTGTGGTGTATTTCCAGTTATTTGCCCTGAAAAATATAATGGTAAACAGTTTTAGAGTATTTTTCCTTATTTACTATTATTTCCATAGGGTAGATCTCTTAGAATGAGATTCCTGGGTAAAACAATATGAAGCTCTTTAAATTTCTTGATAGATATTACCAAATTTCTAAAAAAGTGTGCCGATATATGCTCCCAGCAGTGGTCTGTGAGAGTTCCTGTTTAGCTACATCCTTTTCTGCATTTATTATTATAATTTAATTAATGGAAACAACCTTAATTTTTTTTAATGTCTTTGATTAGTGGTGAGGTTGAGCATTTTCCATGCTTGTAGCCATTTATATTTCCTCCTTTGCTTTATACTCAGTTGGACACGAGCATAAAATTGTCTTTGAACAGATTTCAAACTACTTTAGATTGAAAGCCAAGTAAATCTATATATAAAGTCTGTACATATTGATGTATGGCAGGGTCCCTAATCTTCAGACAAATATGTGTCTGTGGCCTGTTAGGAACCAGGCTGCACAATAGGAGGTGAGCAAGCGGAGCTTCACCTGTATTTGCAGCCGCTCCCCAGCGCTAGCATCACCACCTCAGCTCCACCTCAGGTCATCAGGCATTAATTAGATTCTCAAAGGAGCACCGGTCCCTGGTGTCAAAAAGGTTGGGGACCGCCGATGTGTGGTATCTCCATTATCTAGGTCCTTCCCCATTTTTCTTTTGCCAGATCTAGGGGATGCTTTTTTATAAACTTGATGGTCCTCAATCGATTCGATAGATAGATGTTTTTTTTTTTCTTTACCTCTTTCTCTCTCTTTCTGGTACGATTTGAGCTTGTTTTGTAAGTATTACAGGCCAGCTTGAATTAATTCTGGAAACTATGGGTACATTGGAATTTCTGGAGTTTTGTTAAGTATGGGGAAAGTAGGAAGAATTTTTGAAATCTGAATGATTTTAAGAAATTCTAGAGGCCTGAACACAAATATGTAACCATATTCTTTGTGTGCTGTGTGCTATCCTAGCAGTGTGGGCAAAGTGAAGCCCGAGGAGTGATGAAGAAAGCTTGGGCTGGAGTCCAGCACTAAATGCTGACATATATTTTCCTTACAGAGACTTGTTGAGGGCTTGTTTGCTCTTCAATACCAGCAGGATATACTTCTTAAGACAGTGATTTCTCAGTATGCCCGAAGTGCGCCGCCCTTTCAAAGTGTGGGCGGTGGTGGTGACACCGGGATATTTCATTGTGGTGAGTCCCACCCCAGCAAGCCTCGGGTCCCCTCCCTGAGTCGGAGATAGTTTCAAGGAATGCAAAAGACCATAACTGGAATATATCGTGACCTCATAGGCAAAGAATTATAACTAGCAAAAATATGTGGACATTAAAGGAATTTAGAATGAACGATTATCTAATTATATTTAGAAAGCTACTAATAATTGTCCACAAAAAACCTACGCTATGTTCAAATTAGTTGAACATAGGGCTCGGTTCAAGGAGCTTTTTTTCCTTATTAAGACTTAATACACTCAATTTCCAAAGCAGTGCCAAAGTAAGGTACAGTATACACTTTCTCCAAAACTTTTTTTCACCTGTGGGAGCTTATCTTTCAAGATGTTTCCATTAACCTTTTACAAAATAGTGTTTTGCAGCACACAGCAGACAGTGGACAATGTTGAAGCCAGTCCATCTTCTGTGGCATTGATGTTCACATTGGTCACGAACCTTAAGAAGCTGGGGACTGTTGTACTGAAATAGAGACTCATTTGAGGAATGGGAATGACAGCCCATACTTTATAAGGGTTGATTTTCGAAATGTAGTTATTCACCACTAACTTTCCTTTCTGCCCACTCTCAGACCAGTAACCTTGGGGGAGCAATAAGGATTGGGAAACCATGATCACAAGTCAAGTCTTAAATGGCATAGACATGTTTCTTCCTCCTACTAAAATAGATCAAGACAGCCAGTAAGTTGAAGACGTTTCATACAACTTAGAGGGTCAATATCACACAGGAGTTAGTATAGACACAGGAGTACAACTTTCTGTGTCAAATCCAGACTCTGCCACTTAATTAGCTCTGTGACTTTGGGCAGTTAGTCAACCCGTTATAATTCTAAAGTTCCTCAACTATAGAATAAGGATAATTTCACCTAGTAGGGTTAATGTAGGCATTAAAAATGTATTTAAAGTGCTCAGAAGTTCATGTATCAGTGTGGTTCCTGGTGGGAACAGTTGGCACTCTGCATGGAGTAATTGAAGAGAGTAGTGAAAGTAGTCTTTACAAAGGTATGGGTGGGGCTGAAAGAAACCAAGGGTGGTGAAGCACCCCAAGGCTGACAGCAGGAGCAGTTACTATTCATAGGCTTAAGCGGCAAAGGCCAGGGTACTGACCAGCAGCTAGGGACAAAGCTGTGGCTATCAGAGAAGATCTCAATAGTCACTGCCGACTCATGGCCCAGCACGGAGGGAGCCTTGGAATAAACCTCCTGACCTCATCCACTGGCCAAACTCAACTGTGACAGACACTGGATGCGGAGCAGCAAAATGGATAGCTCATAGAGTAAGGGCTCAGCACGTGTTAATTAATTTTGACAGGTACGGGGCAGTTGATTTCCCTTTATTTCCATTAGTCACAAGGAATTCTACATGACTGCTCTTGCTTACTGTCTGTGTCACTATCAGTATCAATGATGTTTGTTTTTTTTTTTTAATGAAAATCGCTTAACCTTACTGTGTGCTGCAGTTTCCTCCTCTCTCTAGAAAGTGGGCAATACTAGTACCTTTCTCATGATGTGAGACAGTGAGGTAATGCATGTCAGGCACATAGAACAGTGCCTGGTTCATAATAAGCTCTCAATAAATGTGGAGTGATGAGCTATTTCCCGTCTTAGTTTCAAAGAGATGTCGATGTGTGCATTCTGCTTTGTTGCAGATAATACAGAAATATATCTAAGAAGGAGCTTGTCTCTCTCCTGGGTCTGGCCTTTTATCTGAACGTTTAATACCTGATTTTGTGATTCACTTGTTGAGTTTCCATTCTGGGCCTCAAATTGGTCCCAGAAACCTGTATATCTTTTCTGATATTTATGGTAATTTTTCTGTAATGTACTTGGGACAGCTGAGCAGGTATTTCTGTCTCTCTCTCTACCCTGTGGTTAGCTCTTTCTTTAAATATTTGTGTTAAAGCAGTGGTCCCCAACCTTTTTGGCACCAGGGACCGGTGCTCCTATGAGAATCTAATGCCTGCTGACCTGAGGTGGAGCTGAGGTGGTGATGCTAGTGCTGGGGATGCAAACACAGATGAAACTTTGCTCCGTTGTCCGTCACTCACCTCCTGCTGTGTGGCCCAGTTCCTAAGAGGCCATGGTACCACTCCATGGCCTGGGGGTTGGGGACCCGTGTTAAAGCACCTTGTCAACCCCACTAGCTTTCTCCCTCCTTCCCTGTAGAGGCCAGTGTGGGACAGTCCTAAGGTCCTGCCCACTTCTTCCATTTCCTTTCTCTCCTTCTCTTTTCAGAGGTTTCACTGTGAAATCCCCACTCCATTCTGCCTTCTTTGTTCCCTCCTCCCCTTCCTCTGCCATATCTATTAATCATAACAGTAGTGGACGGGGAGGAGAAATCCTCTCGCTTTTCCAGTTTTTTTCATGAGCAGCCTGGTGCTGAGGTCACCAGGATGGAGAGAAGGTGCCCCGATGAGTCCCCTAGTGGGTGATGGGACACTACATGACCCTCGGGGTGGGGGGTGGGGCGGCTGATTTCCGGAAGCTTTCCCGTGCTGGTGATAGGAGCCCCCTCGCCTTCCCAGTGCCAACCAGTGCCCTGAGCAATGAACCGCACTTGAGGGATTCTGACACCCAGACGGTGTCAGGCCGAAAAGTATGTGTTCCACATTTTGTTGTGGGCAGGGAGAAACTGATATTTATATGAAGCTATTAAGGCTGTTTCTTATTGTCTAAGTAAGGGGCTACATGTGTTTATTTCATGTGAGTTTCTGAACTAAGCAACATCTTGGAGAATATAGTAAAGGAGTTGAAATTTAGTTACTCCAGTACATCACATACTTCCACTAAATAGCGCTAACGTTTAGGGTTAGTTTGGTTTCAACATTCCAACAGACCTGTACCTGATAACTTCAGGTTCCTATCAGCTGGCTGGTTTGGGGGTTGGTGGCGTGGCCCCTAGTGACGCCTTGCAACTTGCACATTTGGCAGGGCAAACGTTTTCACCTGAACTACCTTTCAGAGAGGACTGTGCCTTTTTATCCCCTCCCACCAAAGCGCATTATCTTCTTTGACAAAAGCGGGACCAACTTACACTTTATCAGTTATGGAAGAAGCCATGTGTGGAATCCTGAGATAACTGGTACCATATATCCAACTTATTCCAGGGCTATTTTAGCATTTCTTATAAACTTATACCCCAGGCAGCTGCCCAGATGGCTTGCTATTTAATATGGCTCTCTCTCTCTTTTTTTAATCATTGGGGAATGCTTAGTGAGGAGACTTACTGGGACCTCAATTATGGCCAATGCATTGTATGTTTATCCATTTGTTCAGCAAACATTGGGTATCATTCCAGTCCGAATTACCATTGGGTCCTGGGGTTGCAGGTTACAAGATATTCTGGGGTACCAGTGGTTGGAAAGAAGGGGTCATGATTTGGGGAGATCAGCTTATTTGTTACAGGGTTGTTGGTATAATAAAGTCCATCTCCCTGGGGATGTCAAGAAGGGTGTCAGGGCCCCAGGGAACGGATCTAGTCCTAAAGGGGTTTGAGATTACGCTCAGCCTGGGCGGGCTCAGAAGGAAGGAAGAAGGAAAGTCCTCGGTGCTGGAGCCCAATGCAAGAACTTGCCAGTGCTGGCAGTGGTAACTGCTTCTGGACCCTCAGTCTTCTGCAGCGGGGCCCTCCCTTCGTGGGCACGGGGTTGGCCGCTGGCCAGGCCCTTGTGCCAGTAATTAGGTGGAGACTACAGAGACTGCTGAGAGCGGAAAGAAAGTGCTGAGTTTGGCCTCATTTGGGGCATCGTAGGTGGCCCTGCTGGTTTCCAGTTGTGGAGCTTGAGTCCTCAGGAGCTCTGGCTGGGGTGCTTCGGACACGTAACAGAGCCCAAAGCCTTTTTGGTTCGGAGACCCGACCCTGGCCATCTTCAACGTTTTTGGAGTTTAATGCGCCATCGTGTGAAGTCAGGGAGGAAGGCTGTGGAAGGCCAGGCAGAAGAGCTCACAGTGTGATTGCCGTGGTTTTCACATGGTGCATATGGGAACATTAATGAAAATCACTCACATGTGCCCAGTTTTATGGTTTACAAAGGAAGGAATTTGGACTGTGTTAACTACCAGCTGGGTATCTATGTACAAACCACTTAAACCCTCTTAGCCTCAGTTTCCTCATTTATAAAACAGGGATAATAAAAGTCACTGCCTCCCCCATTTTTCATTCAAGAGAGTGAAGAAAGGGACAGGAAGCAGAATGGGACATACGGAAAAAGTGGGTCTGGAGACAAGGCCAAAAAAACGGTTTCGATTTGAGTAGCAGGTGAAATGGTAAAAAAAGGTGTGTTCTCCAGGTCGCCTATAATTGCACAGTATACCTTTTAGTGAATAGTGAAATCATTGCTGATTTCAAATCATATTGTAATTATGTTTTCCCTGATTGCAAAATTAAGTCATGCTGATAGAGGAAATAATTAGAAAAAAAGTATAAAGAGAAGAATTAAACAATTTTTGTACTGTTAATATTTAATTCTTATTATTTACATATCCAATGTTTTAATAAAGAAGTTAGAATCATACTATATATTCAGTTATGAGACCCAAGCTTATTCGATGTAATTTATGCATATACAGATAGTCCTTGACTTACCATGATTTGACTTACAATTTTCAACTTTATAGTGATGTGAAAGTGGTGTGCAGAAACCATACCTCGAATTTTGAGTTTTGATCTTTTCCTGGGCTAGTGATATTCAGTCGTATACTTTGTCGCAATGCTGGGCAGTGGCAGCGAGCCACACCTCCCAGTCAGACACACGATCTATCGCGAAGGGGAACAACCCATACTCTACAGTGTATCCATTGTGTTGGATGATTTTGCCCAGCTGTAGGCTAATGTAAATGTTCTGAGCACATTTAAGGTACTGTAGGCTAAGCAATGAGGTTCAATAGATTAGATGTATTAAGTGCATTTCGACATGATATTTTGTTTTGAACTTATGGGTTTATTGGAATGTAACTTCATTGTAAGTCGCGAAGCATCTCTGTATGTTTTTAGCTTTGTTTTTACAAAATTGGACTGTGTTGTGTATCAGAGTTCTCCAGAGAAACAGAACCTAAAATCTGTACAGTAAGCCAGCAAGCTGGAAACTCAGGCAGGAGTTGATGCTGCAGTTTTGAAGCAGAATTCATTCTTCTTTGAGAAATCTCATTTTTTGCTCATGAGGCCTTCAACTGATTAAATGAGGTCCACCCACATTACAGAGGGTAATCATCTTTCCTTAAAGATGTCAATCACATCTATAAAATGCCTTCACAGTAACATCTAGTGTTTAATTAAATAACTGAGTACTGTAACCTAGTCAAGTTGACACATAAAACTGACCGTCACATATAGTATACCCCAATTTTGAATTCTGATTTTTTACTTCACATATCACAAATAGTTTTCCATAACACCAAGCATTTTATAAGAACTTGACATGTAATAACTACATTGTTTTTTCACCAAATGGCTTTACTGTGATTTATTTAGAAATTTCATTGTTGTTAGATATTTAGGTTGTATCCAGTTTTTACTATAATATATTCGGATAAACATCTTTGGGTACATTTTCTTATGTATTATTACATAATCATTAATATATCATTAATGGGGAATTACTGGGTCAAAAGTTAGGAAGATTTTAAGCCTTTTGATGTACATGGCCAAATTTACTCAAGGACATTGCTTCTCAAGCTATAATCTTTGCAGTTCTTTGTGAGAAATGCAGATTCTTGGGCCTCATCCTAACCTACTAAATCAGAATTTGCATTTTAATAGGTCTCCCTCATGACTTGTATGCATTCTACAATTTGAGAGGCACTGCCCAAGAGAATTTGTACTGAATTATAATCTTACCATGCTATAGTCTGAATGTTTGTGTCCTCCCAAAATGCATCTATTGAACTCCTCATTCCTGATGTGATGGTATTTGTCAGTGGGACATTTGTGAGGTGCTTAAGTCATGAGGAGACCCTCCGGAATGGGATTCCTGAGAGATCTTGACCCTCTTTCACCATATGAGGGCACAGCAAGTAGGGGCCAGCTATAAATCAGGAAGGGGGCTTGGCCAGGGTGGTGCCTTGATTTTGGACTCCCAGCCTCTTGAACTGTGAGGAATAAATTTTTGTTGCTTATAAGCCAGCCAGTCTATGGTATTTTGTTATAGCAATCCAAATAGACTAAGACATACTAGAAGTACAGACAGAGAATTGTTTATTCACTCTCATCAAAACTGGGCCTTATTTTGTTTTTCATCTTTGTTAAATTGCTAGCCAAAAATGATATTCTATTAAAATTTTTTTTATAACAAATTTACTGAATAGGCTGATTTCTATAGAGGTTCAGTCAGGAAAAAAGCTTTTCTTTCCTCCTAAACAACTCCTTAAAATATTCTCTGTGACATCCTAGGTGCATCTCACTACTTTCCAGTCTCTTCCAGCTATAAGACAGTTTCCTTTAGGTAATCATGACTCATTTCTAGATATGAAGGTCGAATCCTGAAGTCAAAACTTCAGTTTCTCATCTAGTTCCACGCTCTTCTCTTTCTCCTTGCTCAACCTGCCCCAAGACTTGGGCACCTGCAGTGGGGCTACGGGGAGTGGGTGGTGGGCCTGGTGTGGTCTTTCATTCTTTCTCTACTTCCTTCTCCCGTTTCTCTTGTCTATGGCGGGGGCAGGAAGGAATATAATGGGAAGGGACAAAATCTTCCAATATTGGTGCCATTGTTATAATACTCTCCAGATTGTTGGTGGCTGGCTGACTCGCTCATGGCTGATGCCCTGTATTTGATTCTTCAGAGGCCCTGCAGGGAATTTTTAAATATTTCTTTAATGTGGTGAGCTTGGTTGGGATTTCAGTCTCTGGAATCCATGATGCAGTGGGCTCTCCATCACCCATTAGAATAATGGCATTCAGGGCTGCTGTTGCAGTTGCCCAGAGGAAAACACCATGGCATCTATTTAAGTTCCCCACAAATGACAGTAAAGTGGGCTGAAAATTCTGATGTTTAAAATTTGTCTATTTTATTATTAGAATACGGAGAGAGCAATTCCTTTAGAGGTTAGAACCATTTTTATTTCTTTTTTAAGGTTTATTTTGAGAACCTCAATTTTACCTTGGGTGTCTTCCGGAAAAATACCAATAGCATGTGAGTAGTTTTCTACCCTGGGCATTATAAGTAGAACTGATGTTCGGGAAAGGCCATAGAAATACAGATTTTTATTCTTTGGAGTTGAAGCGTAGAAGAGGTAAACCATAAAGGGGCATTTTAAAATGTTCCATTTAAAACATTCTCAGTGAATCAAAACTTCTTTCCAGCCAGCTTTCAAATTGTTTTCTAAAATCAGAAAACTAAATATTCACTTTGGAGGTTGGAGAAGAGAGGATTACTTAGGCTTTGATTACAGGTCACAATTTCCAACTTTTTTCTCCTCCCGGTTGCTTCTAATGCCCTCCCAGATGTTCCTAGCTGCCCCAATGATCACCACCACAGAGGAAAGCAATTCTTTCTGCATCGTCCTCAGAGTATTATCCTTCAGCCCTCGTGAAGATTCTTAGCATGAGAGCAATACTTTCAACCCAAGGGAATAGAACCCCAACAGAAGGTTTTGCAGTCTAGAGGTGTTTTGTGCTTGGAGGCTGTTTTAGCACCTACTTTACCTGTCCAATCCAGACTGGCTTCCGCTACTAAAATAAGTCTCCCTAAAACACAGGCTTTTCTCCTGCTCAGGAAGCTGCCAGGACTCTCCATCCTTTTAAAGGAGGAAGTATAGATTCCTCAGTCCCGCTTTTCAGGCCTCCAGAGTCTGACTGTGACCTGACTTTGTTTTCCTCTGGTTCCTAATAGGCATCTTCTGCTGACTTGCGCATGTGTCCTGCCCACACTCGGGCCTGCGCCTTTGCTTGTGCCCTCCCCTGCCCACCCTCCCACCCGGGCCCTGCTAGTTAAACCCAGCTACCGCACCGTTTGCTCTCACGTGTCTGGCCCTGTTGCCCTTCCTGTCATAGTAGTGAACCCTGGATCGCATGCCGTCTGGCACATCTGATTGTTTGATGTTTCGGATTGGTTTTCTTGACTCGATTGGGAATTCCGGGTTGCAGTGACCATGTCCTCTCCTTGTCCCATAGCCCTCCTCGCCGAACACAAAGACCATCCTCAGTTATGCTTGCTGATTGCTTAGGACATGGCAGCCTGGTCAGCAGGCCTGTGTCACTGTTTCACTGAGCCAGGGGACCGCTTGAGAGCTGCACCCAATGTTTTCATTCCTGTGCCTCCCAGCTGGACTGTGGGTCTCTGATGGGGAGCTTAGGGTTCGGGGTGCTCTTTAAGAGGCTGAGGTATAGAGTGTATTCTGCATTAAAATTCTAGTTGACCAGCTCTGTAAACTTGGCAATATCACTGTTTCCTCATTTAACATAATTTAACTTTGTTCACTTAATAAATATATATTGAGTGCCTACTGTATACTAAGCGCTGTTGAAGGGTTGGGGATATAGCATGGAATAGATAGAGATCTGAATAATGAAGGAGGGCCAGCTATGTAAAAATATTGGGGATGAATGTTCCAGAAAGAGGTGTCAGCAAATACAGCCACAGAAGTTCAAGGAACTGAAAGGAGGCTCACATGGCTGAAGCGTGGAGTTCAAGAGGAGGCTGGCAGGAGATGGGGCTGGGAGGTGGGCCAAGTCTAAATTCCATAGGACCTTACCAGGCCATCAGAAGGCCGTGAGTCTTTCCTAAGGACATATGGGAAACTAGAAGGAGATTTCAGCCAGATGAGTGACACAGTCTGTTTTATTAACAGTGCCTGCCTCATTGAACATTAATACAATGATATAATGTACATAAGATGCCTAGTGGTATGCCTGGTATACAATAAGTAGTAATTGTTATTTTCATGTTTTGGAGAAAGAATGGTTATCCTATAATCTGACCTTAAAGATGAAGTTTGCTGTAGGCCGAATAATGGCGCCCCCAAAATCTCCATGCCCTTATCCCCAGAACCTAGAACTATGTTACCTTACCTGGCAAGGGAGAATTAAGAGTGCAGATGGAATTGAGGTTGCTAATCAGCTGACCTTAAAATAGGGAGAGTATGGGAGGGGCAGTGTAATCACAAGAGGGAGGTTGAAGAGAGGCAGAGGGAGACACAATCATGGAAGAAGTTCAGAGAGCTGCATTGCTACTTCGAAGATGGTATAAGGAGCCACGAACCAAGAAATGCAGGCGGCCAGTAGGAGCTAGAAAAGGCAAGGAAATGGATTCTCCCCTAGCTTCCAGAAGGGACTATAGCTCTGCCAATATCTTGATTTTTAGCCCAGTGAAACCTATTTTGACTCCTTACCACCACAACTGTGAGATAATAAATTTATGTTGTTTTAAGCCACTAAGTGTGTAGTAATTTGTTACAGCAACCATAGGAAGCAAGTACAAGGATTTTGCACGAAATATTCTAAACTCCAGTTTAGTATGTTACCATATGACCTGTGGCCCATGAATTTTAAAATCTGTTTAGTTTACCATCTATGGATCGATGCCTACTACATGCCAGGCTACGAAGAATAGCATTTGTGCCTTTGCTGAGTTGACCAGCTAGGAGACTTGCTGGTTTTATCTGTAACCTCGTGGTACCAAATTCCAGATATACCTCTAGGTGGCATGTAACAGCCTCTCAAGCACACTGGTGAAATGAGTCTTGCTTTTCATTAACCTGGGAGGGCAAAAGAAGCTACAGAGGTATTGGTAAGAGATTGGGGTCTCAGCCCCAGCACCCTCTGGCTGAGTGACTCATGCACAGGGACTGCAGTGAGGAGTGGGATTGCCTTGCACTGGCCTTGGACCCCACCTCAAGTCCCTCCGTGTGCCCTTTCCCAGCCTTCAGGGCCCAGCCCACAGGAAGTACTCCCTCTAAGACCTGGCCCCACCCCTGGCAGGGGCTCCCAGCTGGCCCACTCCAGCTCCATGGCTTGGGCTATACTCACTTTCACTTTACTAACCTCGGGTCCTGTTTGTGGAGTCTGCAGACAGGGAGCTCCTGGAGGCAGGCCCAGGCCATGCACACATTAAGAGTTTGGTTGGGGCTGGATACAAAGGCTTCCTAAGAGAGGGTTATCCTTTTAAGGAAATCCATTTTCTCTGGATGCTCCTGCTCCTCTTGGAGACGTTGGTAGAAAATTTCTGCTATTGAGACCCAGTGCCTGCACCCGCCCATCCTTCACACTGTGGCTGCCAGCTCTGACCTCCTGCCCACGCAATAGGTAGCTCTAGTTGCAAATGTTAAAAAGAAAATCAGTACAGAACATTTTCCAATGAAATATCAGTATATAAAATTGAAAGTCAGGAGGTAATAAAGTAGATTTAAGTCATTAAGCATCTGGACTCTGGCATCAGAACCTGGATTCAAATCCAGGCTCTGCCATTTGGATAAGCTCAGGCAAATTGTCTAAGTGCTCCGTGCCTCACTTTCCTCATCTGTAAAATGGGGGCGCTGACAGTACTTCGTTTGTGACTGTTGTGGAGATCAAATGTGACAAGGCACATGAAGTACTTCGAGTGCCTGGTCCAGTGTAGATACTTAATAAATGTTGGTATTTTCCTAGAGTATAAATTTTTAAAGTTCTTATAACATTAATTCTCATAAAGCCCATCAGGGACAATAGTTTGGCTGTTTGAATGAATACAGAATTTTTTTTTTTTAAATGATTGTTTTCAAACAGATTTACAGAAAAATTATGAGCATAGTACAGAGAGGTCCATATGCCTTGCACCTAGTTTCTGCTATTAATATCTTGTATGAACTGAACATGGCACATTTGTTATAATTAATGAACCGATATTAATACATAATCATTTACTAAAGTTTGTACTTTCTCAGGTTTCTTTAGTTTTTATTAATAATGCTCTTTTTCTACTCCAGGATTCTATCCAAGATAGCATATTATATTAAGTTGTCACATCTCTGTAGGCTCTTCTTGGCCACAACAAGTTCTCAGACTTTCCTTGTTTTTGATGACCTTGCCAGTTTTCAGGAGTACTGTTATTTTGTAGAATGCCCCTCTACTGGAATGTGTCTGATGTTTTTCTCCTGGTTAGACTGGAGTTGAATAAAGCAATTTGAAGTCAGTGGATCATGGATAGCTACTACAGTTTTCTCTTAGCCTCAGCATCCATGAAATTAGAATTGAATGTCTGTGGGAAGCCTCAAGCACAGCTTGGGAAATCACAATGGGGAAGGTGAAGTCCATGCTCCTTGGTGTGGCCTACCAGGTCCTTTTCAGTCTGTCCTGCGTACTTCAACAGCCTCCTTGCCCTGCCGTGAGCACCCCAGCTTCTTCATGGTCCCTGAATAGGTCTGGGCTTTGGCACATATTGATCCTTCTACCAGGAATACCTTTGTTCCTTTCTCTACCTGGCTAACACTCTTGGTCTCTAGGAAGATTCAAAGATTCGGTGTAACTTTTGACTCTTCCCTAATCCCTTACCCACTTTCCCCAAGGAGACTGGTGCTTTTTCCAAGATTCCCATAAAACTCAGCACATCTCTTTGTATTGTCCTTTCTGGGTCACGTCTCTGCTTCTTCCTGTAGGCTGGAAGCTTCTTGAGAGCAGGGACTGACCCATAATCTTCTCTGTATTCTTCATGCCTACCGTGGGGCCCGGCACACAGTAGGTGCTCAAGAAATGCTTAGTGAATAACTCTGACATTAGAGGTTCTGCTTCTGTACTAGCCTTAACACAGGACACATTGCCTTTGTCCTAAGGACACGGGGTGCCCCAGTGATAAATACTTGGGTAGATCTTTTAAAGCCTCTTTCTCCCTGCCCCAAAGGGGTGTGAGAATGTGGCGTGAACATGGCAAGGGCCACCAGGGGGCTCTAGGAAGCAGTTCATCAGCCCAGCCCCAGAGGAAGTCTTAGAGGTGGCTTTTGTAACAAGCCATAGGTTCGGCAGAATCCACAAAGTGTGTCAGAAGAGAGGTCTGTTTTGCTACTAATATGCCAGGCTCTGTAGCAAGGACAGGATGTACCAGCCTGTTCTGAAAACATGTGTGGGCCCCGGATGGTCTCTCTCCCCAGAGGTCTCTGTAGAAATCAGACAAAAGATACCGATAGCCAAGAAATGATATTTGCAGGAGCAAATGATATTGTTACAGCTGCCAGAGACCTTCACTTCGTTCAGATTTCCCAGTTTCTGTCTCCACTTCAGCGATAATAGTTCTCTTTGGCTCAGAAACTCTTAATGGCTATTCCTAAAGCCAAAATTATTACTGAGAAGTTGGAGCCAAAATCTCAGGGCTTTTTTGAATTCTATGAGGAGTTAATTTAAGATAATGAAGCTTGAATTAGAAGTTGCTCTCTGGGGTCAATAACATCTATTATTTTGTTCTTGCAGCTGATATTATTAACAGTAATAATAATCACAATAGACCACATTGGGTACCTACTCCATGCCAGGCATTGGGGTAGAGATGTATGCCAGGGCCAGGCATTTGTGTTTGGGCGTCCAAGGGGAATTAGTGGAGTAATTCCTGCCCATTTGCCTATGGAGACATTAGCTCCATTTTATTGATTGGGAAACTGAGGCTCAGGCACATTAAGTGATCTGTTAAGGCTGGAAATCAAATTCTGTTCGGCTTCAAGACCTGCACTCTTATCATCACCCAAACACACCCGAAGAGATCTAAAATAGTTTCTGGTCATAAAACAACTGTGATCCAGGGGAAGGAAAGGGATAATCACAAAAGAAAGAAATCTATAAGCATTACAAGCATATCATTAATAATTATGATACTATCTTACTCTTCCGGGGCCATGAGCTTCCTAGCAATCAGGATAAACAAATGGAAATACATAGGTATATCTGCTAGAATTTAATACCTTTTGTATTCGAAGGACTTCAATCGTTTATTTTAAAAGCAAAGTTAAGCTGAAACCTCTAAAATCACATGTCTTAAGAGGCAGTCTCCGTCTAAGGATTTTAAACCAGCTGCATGTGACCCTCCTACACCCCTCCTCTGTTTGGGCCCTCAAGTGCAATAGTGATCAGGTGAGGTGCCCACCATGTCGGCTGCAGGAAGCTACACTGGTGGCTCCCTGTCCCAAGGGCTCTGCCCACCATTTCTGAGGACGAGAACGCTACACGGCAGAGCCCCGAATCAAACGCGGAGGACACTCGAGCCCCCAGCTGAAAGACATTCGTTGTCCCTGGGCAGATTGCTTAAACAGGAGAAAGTGTGTAACTGTGGAGAAAAGCTATTTCTACACAAAACCATGACTACAGGAGGATGCGCAAAACCCCTGGGACTGGTGTCTCACACGATGGCCTGCAGGCCTTAGAAGCCACCGAGGATCTCAGGACCAGGCAGGTGTGCGCTGTGCCCTCTGCCGGGCCCTAGCGGTCAGCGGATCGCAGGGTGGTGGTCCGGCATGTCGTCGGCAAGTTCACGTCCTCGTACTCCAAGACTCACCATGTGCCAGGACAGAGCTCTGAATTATTTTTCTTTGTCAAGCCTTTGTCAGCAACTTTATCCCAAAAGAAGTGGTTTATTATCCCTTTGGCAGTTTCTGTGACTCTAGTAAATAAGAGATAATAACACTCTAGTTTTAAAATTAAAACAACAGCAAAAAACTAGAGATGCCAGTGAGTTATTTACATTGTACAGCAGCCTACTTCTCCAGTCAAAGATCCGACAGACTTAGTTTCCTATGTTGCATGCAGACTCTGAGGCGTTTGAGTGGTTTAAATGTTAATTTTAAGAGGCCGGAACACCTTCTCTTTTGCTTCAAGTTAATAATAAATAATGCTTCAAATTCTTGTGTATTTTAACACCTCTGGGGAATTTAAGGCTCTAAAACTGCAATTAAAATGTGAACATTAAAGATTTGCAAGATTATAAATGAGAGAATATATCAGAAAAGGTTTGGAGATGCTTTTTTCATTGCATCATGTTCTTTCTATGTGCATAATGCTCTGCTTTGGGCGGGGTGAAGGGGGCAGACTTTCTTGACTTGTGTTTGCCGAGAATTTTTTTGTCCCCTGGTTTGTGTTCAGAAAGTGAAAAATATATTCAAATGAGTCCTTACGAAGAAGCGAAAGGAATTGCAAAAAGTAATTTTAAAAATGGAATTAGATTCTTAATGTTGTTTGGCCAGCGAATCCATTTATGGGGTGGGAGAGGAGTTCTGTGGCATGTGGCTGGTTCATGGATAGTAACAAAACTCTCATTAGTGGCCTGGTGGAAGCTGGTGAAGCTTTGCTACACGAAGGCTTTTTGGGAGGGGGAGAAGCATCTTCCTGTTGTGTCAGAGGAACTAACACCACAGATGAGAAGGGGCCTTGTTCTTTTCAGAATGGAAGGCTGGGCACAGGACCCTGCCTGGGCACTGGTGGGCTGGCTTAACTCCTTGCTTTTCCCATATCCCCCACCCCCTCGATGAATGATGTGCTGAGGGCAGGAGGGCAGTGTTGAAGACTTGGGACTTGGGAAGAGGGTTTACTTCTGACAAGCGAGCTGCTGGCTGTACTTATACAGATGGGTTTTTAGGCACTAGAAATCTGTGAGTACCCCCAAAGATGTTGTAGGGCCCATGGGAGCAAAGATGGAATGAGAGACTTGAAACTAGGATTCCAAGATGACAGTGGGAAGAGAGTAAAGTTTAGTGTGCTAAGTGCTAAGCTTTCTCCAAGGCCTTTCATCTCAGTAAATCATAGGAGAAAGCTGTGTTTTGACAACCCTGCATTTAAGACATACCAAGCACTTTAACTATTAGGCAGCATTGCCCTCCACCCCCAAATGTGCTTTGATAGTCAGGCGGCACTCTCTGATGTCATCAATACTGAAATTTATTTGGAAAGATGAGAGTGTTAGCCAATGAGAAACAACAGCCAGTGTTTACTCTCAAGGGGTACCAGCCTTTACATCATCTGATCCTAAGACATTTTCTAGACTGCAATATATATTATCACAGATCTTAATTCGAGGCATAGATGTAGAATAATTTCATTTTGAAATATGGAGGTAGTAAAATTTAGCATTAACATGAGTAGTCAATAATTCAAACTTTTATTTGCTCTGATATCAAAGGGTTATCTTTCTGTTCCCATCAGCCAGGGGAAACAAAAAGAGAGAAAGATTTAGCATTCTGCTGATAATAGTACTTTTTCAGCTCAACTTAATTTTTTTCTTAAAGAAGCAGCTTTGTAATTGATTTATTTGGTCTCCGAAATCTACAAGAGAGCTGCGTAGCTCCCTGGATCTTTGCAGAGACACGTGGCCTTTCCCACGTAGTTGCTGGCGCTCATCTATGCATGCCTTATTAGGGGCAAAAAGTTTGAAAACTTAGAAGAAATGTTTCTAGTCTTCACTTTTTATCCCCGTGGTGAAACTGATTGACTAGCCTATGTAGCTAGCTTTAGAAAAATTTTCATCTGTAGCATAATTTTCACCATCATGAACATAAATGGCTTTGTCACCAGTTAGCAGGCAGATGGAGCATGTGTTTCACATTATTAATTCAAGGCAGCATTAGGGGTGGTTGAAGCAACTTGTAAGAAAGCGGAGTCTACATGTCCCCATATTGCTTCCAGTTCCACGACAAAAGTCAGCGTTAAAGTTATCCAGGGTTATATAGAACAGCCCCTTGTGATGGGAATGCTGTGTGACACGAACCTTGCCAAAAACTAATGGATCATTTACAGGAAATAAAAGTTAAAGAGAAGGATGAGTCAGTAGACTTCAAAGCTAACCCATTTCCACAGAACTTAAATAATGAATACCAAAAACCGAAGATTTCACAGACAGCTTATACAGCTCTCTGTGCAGCTGGAGCCTTGGCCCAACCCTGGCACTGGCTGCTTCAAGGAAGGATCCTACTGCTTCAGGAAGGAGGAGTGATAGGAAGGAAGGAAGAAAAGAGGAGAAAAAGAAGGGAGGGAATGAAAAAGAAGGGAAGCAGTTTTGAAAAGAAAGGGAGAGGAAGTAAGATGGAAGGAAGAAGGAAGGAAAGGAGGAAGAAGGAAGTGGGGAAGATTAGAGGGATGGAGGGGCAGGTAGTAAGGGGTGATCAGAAGGTGGGTAATTAAGTCTAATTTTGCACAGATATATTTTGCATGGCAAGTATCCTGATACATCTGTCATGTGGGTCTCTGTTTAGTAGATTCCTGAAGTCAAAATAAAATTGTGTATTTTTTTAAATGCCACTGAGTCATTTATGAGCTCATAGACAAAGGTTTAAGGAGTTTTATTTTGGAACTACTTAAAATGAACTGTGTTTGAGAAAACCAAGGGCTGGTTCAGATTATAAGCACAGTGCAAAGGTCTGTCACTTGAAGGAAACTTGTATATCAATTTAATAGCCTGGTTACAGAGATTTATGCATATCACAAAAACATTTTGATCCAGCAATTCCACTTTTAGGAGTTTATTCTTAAGAAATAATTGGACAAGGGTGTAAACTCTGTGTACATAATAGCATTGTTCATACTCATGTAAACCTTGAAATAAACGATATGCCTAATAAGAAGAGACTAGTTAAATAAATTATGGTATATCATATAATAATATTACTATAACGTTAAAAATACAGTACAGTTCTATATTATTGACATGGAATGATTTCCACAGTATGTTAAAAAAATTGAAACTCAGAGCATTTATATGTATTTGTATGTATATCTACATAAATTTATATATTTATATTTGCATTGAACAAAGTCTGGCAATGTACACCTAATGTGTTAGCAGTGATTAAATCTGGGAGGCAGGGTTTGGAGTCATTTTAATTTTTCTGTCTACGATTCTAATGTATTTTCTACCATGAATATGTATTACTTGCCTAATATAAAAAACAGTTGGTGGGACCGGAGGATTTTTCACCCTCAGAGTGGATTTATTTAAGTTTTTTCTCCATTGAGAAGGACCTAAGTTAAGTTTGTAATTACAACAATGTTGGGAGGGGCAAAAACTTTCCCAAATTTCAAAATCCTGCTTCTGGATCTTTTTCCTTCAAGGGTCAAGCTTTTCTTCTTGCTCATAGCCTGACCCGATTCTTCTGGGAGGGCTGGAGGCCGCGGAGATCCTTCTGGCAGCTCTGGGTTGGGGGTGGGCAGCAAGGCACTTCTGATGGGGTGGCGCCATTTCCTCTGGATTGGAGACTCCACCACTACCAGACTCTGATGAGAAGTGACCATTGGTCACCCAAGGCCAGCTTGGGTGTTTTAAAAGACTTACATTGGGATGAGGAGAAGAAATCATTTGTGTGTGTGTGTGTGTGGCGGGGGGACCTTCCTAAGTGCAAGTCATTGGTAGGTTCCTGCTGGCACATCCTTCTGGGCCCTGAAAACAATCACAACTGAATTCCTGCCCCATTCTCAGAAATTCTCCAAGGAGATTGATGTGGGGCCTGTGTGCATCCACGGTGTAAGCAGGCCATCTACCTGGGCTTTTGTTCTCTGGCTGGGTGACACAGGCATCGTTCCCTCAGTCTGGGCATGGTGAGATGCCTGACGGGCCCTGACCACAGGCCTCCCCTCTCAGTCTTGCTCTTCTCCTTGCTTGGGGGCTGTGGTGACCCCTGGGACCAGCATCCCACTTTTGCCTTGTGTTCTTTTTGTTGAATCCAGCTGGTCTCGTCCCTGGGGCAGGATGGGTGTGGGAGGAGGACAGAGACAGTCGGGATTCGTTAGCTGGTGGGTTGTTGGTCTGGAGATGAGCCAAGCTTCTCAGCCATCCCTACCACAGCCACCCCTCCCCCCCCCCACCACCCCAGTTCATGGTCGGGACATAAGCTCCAGTTCTGACTTGATCTGGAGCCAGGGTGATGATTGCTTACTTCTCAGTAAGGCTCAGTAAGGCAACTGGACCTCATTGGAGCCAAATTTAATCTTTATCCTGCCACCCACTGGCTTTGTGACTCAGGCAGATCACTTAACCTCCCTGAGCCTCTATTTCTTCATCTGCAAAATTTCAGCTTTATTGGGGGTGGAGGTGCGGAGGTTGGGGGTGGGGTTGAACACTAAATGCCATAACATAGGAAATTGCTTTGAATAGTTCTGTTCACATGTAATGATAATTATTATTACTGCTGTGATAACTGACATTTATTGAACAGTACTTTGTGCCAGGCACTCTTATAAACACTTTATGTGTAATAATCATCGCAATGGCCTCTGAGGTAGATACTAACTAATCTCATTTACAGATAAGGAAATTGAACCATGGAGAGAGTGAATAAATTGCCCAAGTTAGTAAGTGAATTAGTGAAGTAACCAGGTTGTGAAAAAGGTGTTATTTTGTTTTTTTAAATTGTGGTGAAACACACATAACCTAAAATTTACCATCTTAACCATTTTTAAGGGTACAGTTCGGTAATGTTAAGTACATTCCCACTGTTGTGCAACCAATCCCCAAACATTTTTCTTCTTACAAAACGGAAACTCTATACCCTTTAAACAACTCTCCGTTCGCCCTCCCCTCTGACCTTGGAAACCGCCATTCTACTTTGTGTCCCTATGAATTTGACCACTCTGGGTACCTCATATAAGTGGAATCTTGCAATGTGTCTTTTTGTGACCAGCTTATTTCACTTAGCATAATGTCCTCAAGGTTTACCCTGGCTGTACCATGTGTTCGAATTTACTTCCATTTTAAGGCTGAATAACGTGCCATCATATATATATATATATGATGCCATATATATATATGTTTTATTTCTCCATCTGTCATGGGCACTTGGGTTGCTTCCCCCTCTTGGCTATTGTGAATAATGCTTTTATGAACATAGATGTATCTATTCAAGTCCTTAGTTTCACTTATTTTGGGTAGATACCCAGAAGTGGAATTGCTGGATCACATGATTCTATTTTTAATTTTTTTTGAGAAACCATTATACTGTTTTCTTTAGCTGCGATATCACTTTACTTTCCCACCAGCAGGTCACAAGAGTCGTAGTTTCTTCACAACCTTGCCGATACTCGCTGTTTTCTATTTTTGATAGTAGCCATCCCAATGAGAGCGAGGTGGTATCTCATGGTGGTTTTGATTTGCATTTCCCTAATGATTAGTGATTTGAGCATTGGTTCATGGACTTAGTGGCCATTTGCATATCTTCTTTGGGCAACATCAGGTTGGATGTTTTTTTGTTGTCGAATTATAGGAGTTCTTTATGTGTTCTGGATATTACCCCCAATCAGATACACGATTTACAAATATTTTCTCCCATCCAGGGCTTGCCTTTCACTTCGTTGATTGTATCCTTGATGCACAGAAGTTTTAACTTTTGACATAGTCCAGTTTACCTATTTTTGCTTTTGTTGCCGGTGCCTTTTGGTGTCATAATCAACCAAGGGGTTCTTTAGAAAGTGATCTCTAGTTGAGGTAAGATGAGGGGAAAAACAAATTCTACCCATTTTGTGTGGAAAGTAAGATATGAAGACAGAAGCCAGCACTCTGCACAATCTTGAGCCATGCAGAGAGACTTAATAAAAAAGATAGTAAAGTATAACTAAGGGAAGGCAATTTAGGATTGGATCGCAGCCTAAAATCAAGAGAAAAAACCTAATACTGTATTACCAGATACCATTTGAGGGAGAAAAAAGGGCCCGAAAGGGCTGAGAGCCAAAAAGTCCAAAGAAGAGTAAAAAATTAGGAGAAATGGGGAAATGATGGGCCTTTGACGATCTAAAGGGGGGAAAAAGGTGGTGTGCATTAGGGAGGGAATTATGGGGTTGAAATTTAAGCAGAGAAGTTGGTAAATTCTCCTGGCTGGGAAAAAAAGAGGTTCTGTTGACTGGGGTAAAATGGATTTTGCAGTGGTATAGGAGACAAAGCAGGATGGGGAGGAAGCTGAGGCTGCTAATTAAAGAGAGAGGGCTTTTCAGAGACCCAAGGAAATGACTGCAGAGCTAAATTCTTAGTCCCTTTCAGCCTTCCCTGTAAGGGGTTCCAGTGACAATGAGTCGGCACAGCCAGAGTAGGCAATGGAACAGGGGGAACAGGAGTGCTAAAGAGCACGGGAAGGAGTATCCGAAGCCTATGCACGTCCTTCGGCTTCAGTTATTTAGTTTTAAAAATGGAGAGAACTGCACCTTGGTAGGAAAAACCCCGGTCACGATTGCTGCTACCAACCCCGAAGGGCAGGGGCGACGTCTAAAAGTCTGAGGCAAGCAGGTTTAAAAGAGCAATATTACCTGAAGCCAATTCCACGGTCAGGAGGAAGTTCAGCTAGAGAGAGCTCTGCGCTGGGCAGTCGGTCAGTCAGTCGAGAGCTCTGGAGGCCCAGCTTTGTCATGAATTTATTCTGCTCCAGTGGTTCCTTCCATCCTCATCTAGAAAACAAAGGCTGTAGCTAGTTGGTCTTAGTTTCAGAGGGGCAAAGAGTCTTATTCAAATGATCTCTAGTCATGGGGAGCTATTTTAAAGATGCACGTTGACAAGAACTCTGAAAAAAACAGGAAAGTCAGACCACAGGCCGAGCAGCCACCACATGACAGCTAGACCTTAAGGAGGAAGGAGCATGAAGGGTGCTCAGAACCTAAGGCCACAGGAGAGGCCATGCAGGTAGGAGTTTCTGCATTTCCAGTCTTGTGTGCTGCCACTAAAGTGCCTGTTCTGTTCTCTTTCTACCAGATGGTTTCCTGACCCTCGAGTCTGTATCTTTTCCTCTCCAGTTTTGTTTGCTTACCCATCCTATCTGCTTGAAGTCAAGCCTGTTCTGGGGGCTCAGATCCAGAGCCCAAGATGTGTTCTTAGTGGATGATGAGGATGATGATAATAGCTAACGTATATTGAGTGCCTACTAAGTGCCAGGCACTGTTCTAAGCACTTTACACGCCTTAAGTCACTTCTTACCAATCTTACGGGGCAAGGACCATCATCTTTCCCTTTGATGGAAACAACTGAGGCCCAGCAAAGCAGCAACCGTCTGTTCATATCAACCTGTTTAGGACTTTTTGTTTATATTCTTCAATCTGCGTCAGCTCCGAGAGGTGGTACTACCATGAATTTGCTGTGTTATATCTTGATGGACTCTTGTGCTTACTATTATGGGTTGCTTGATGTGGGGTGGGGCAAGGAGGTGGGCTGGCAAGAGGGGCCACTGAGGATCTGACCCAGCTATAAACAGTGGCTCAGATTAGGACATCCAAGCATGGTAACAGGGATTATAGACTCTCTTGTCCCACATAGAAGTGTTTACATTATATCCTATTGGGGAATCGAGGGAAGCACACAGGACTAGAACTCTGGTTGTGGGGTGGGAGGGGGAGGGGTGTGGGAGAGGGAAGGAGTGGTGGCCAGTAAGCCATGAGAGTGAATGAACTTTCCTGGAGAGACTATACAGTGTGCTGACTCCCAACGACATTTATCAGATTCTCTGTGAGTCTAAATACCAGATGAATCGCCCAAAGAGACTTTTTTTCCTCTTTAATCTTCCTTTTAAAATCTATTTTTGCAGTAATTAAAGAATGGTTTCACTGAAATGGACTTCACATGGTCTTAGGACATCCACCAGGCATATCTCAACTCAGTGACACTGAACTGCCCAGGCCACGCTTTACGGACAGGCTGGCGGTGATTGCAAGGGCAGTTACAAATCAAGCTCTCACTGACAATGCTCTAGTCCTAGTGCTTTTAGCCATTGATGTGTTTTCGTGGTAGACAATGACTTAAATTCTTCAACTGGAATTGTACAAATAGAGTTTGTATACTCCATTCCTTAATCCATAAAATAAAGGGAAAAACCAGAAGGATGCATTCAAAAACTAGGGGCTCATCAAATCTTTTTCTGATTATGTTCTTTTGAAGTCAAACAATCTAAGATCTAGAAATATTGGCACAGGTCGGGCCTGCAGCATTCTTGATTGAGTAGCTCAAGATCTATTGATAGAATTCAAAGCCTTACCAGGTGGCTGTGGAAGCCAGATGCTGCTGCTTTAACCTGACTTCTCCCTGTGTTTGGACAGTTTTCCAGTCAGATAAGGGCTTTGATAATCAGTGAGACTGAACATCTTCCCATGTGTTGGTTTATCAGGTATATTTTATAGTGTGCGTAATGCATATTTATAAAATACCAGCACAGAGTTGCCACTTTTTAATATTCCTTCTCTCTCTTTTTTCCTTTCCTTCTTTAGCCATTTGGCAAATAAGGTTTTATTACTGACGATGATATGTTTATATCACAATACAGGATTTCATTCCTATTTTGGATTATAAGTATTTATCATATTTATCATAATTTGAAACTATTTTGCCCTCTTTGTATTTGTTTTGTTACTGACGATTTTAAATAGACTTTGAAATATTCGAAAACACCCTCCTCCAGCCTTATAATACTATTTTATTTTTCAATTGTCATGAATTTATCTCTCTGCTACAGCTTGGATAAACATACTATCCTTTTTTAAAAATGATCTTTGTGTTTAATTAGTTTATTGACCAATTTGGAAAGTATTATCTTATTTGGTTAGTTATGGATATAATCTACTTTTTTTCATATTGATACCAGATTATTCCACTAGCATTTATTAAATGGCAATTCCTTCATTCATTATTGTGATTGTTAGATTTTTGGGTTTGTTTGTTTCCTGACTGTATCCTAAGGACTTATTATAAGTGCTTAAATCCATCTCTGAAGTCACTATTTTATTAGAGACTTTGTCCTGGCTTTGATCCAGCAAAATTCAGTTTTAATAAAGATCACTTTATAATATATCTTTAAATTTGATTATTATATCTTGCTCCAATCTTCTTTGGTGTTATTGTGTATTTATTTTTCTTATTAATTTTGCCAGTGATTTATTACATCCTAGAGCATTCTAGCAGAAATTTAATTGTTCTTACGTTAATCTATTTTTTGTTTTATGGACTAATGTTACTGCTATTACTCTAAATTTTCTAAATCAAGAGCAATGGATGTAACTTTAGGTATTTATTTTTTCCTTTATAATTTTATAATTTTTACTTTACTAATCCTCTAGATACATAAATTCTCAAGGTTTTTTTTTTTAGTATTGGGAACAGCATCAGGTTTCATTGCCTTTTCTAGTTTTACGTCATTGATATGCATTTGGTTGTTCTTGTGGTTTCTATTTACACTATTACATAATCTGCAAAAAAGGGTGATATTCTATTTCTGCCTTTCCTATATTTATCCTCTATTTTTTTCCCCCCCTCTCGTCCTGCAGTATTTTCTACTACTACTTCCAAAAGGCATATTATGGGAGAGGAACGTCTTGGGCTTCTGTCTGTGTTTGCAAAGTGAAGCTCTAGGACTGTGCCATTCACTATGGTAGCTACTCATTGCTTATTGCAATTTAAATTCAAATAAATTAAAAATAAAATAAAAATGCAGTTCCTCAGTCACATTAGCCAGGTTCAAGTGCAAAATAACCACACATGACTAGTTGCTACTATACTGGACAGTGCAGAAATTAGTATTTTCATCATTGCTGAAAATATTAATAGACAACCCTCATCTAAGATGTCCACATTAAAAATAATATTGAAACTCAGGTTTATACCTATAATCTTTTTTATCTTAAGAAATAAACCTCTTTCTATTTCAAAGAGTTCTTATGGAGTTAATGTTGAATGTTAATGATGGCCTTCTTGGCATCCACCAAAATAATTCTTAGATTTAAAAATAGACTTTTTTCTAAGTGTTAAACTATCCTAATAATTTCCCCACATAATGCTAGTTCTGTCTTTGTAAGGTAACTCATACTTGTTTTTGAAACATTTCCCCTTTCTGTTTATAGGATATTATTTATGATTTATTAAACTATAGTTTTAAATAAGATAATCCTATAATTCTCTCTCTTGGTGTTGTCCTTATTAGGTGTTTTAAATCAAGATTTTATTTACTTCCTAATATGAGTTATATAACATGCAATCTCTTCTATATTTTGAAACCTTTTATATAACTGGTATTTAAAAATTTGGAGATGTTCTCCTAAGAATCCATTAGGGGCTTCTTTTAAAAATGTATGGAAGGAAAAAAAAATGTATGGAAGGGACAGAAATTTCCCTAACGGTTCCTCTGACATGAGTCTATACATGTTTTTAATTTTGAATTCAATATAATTAGTTCATAATTACACTGTTGATTGTAAATCTCCTGTAAAGCACTAGGCGACGTGCTGGATGACAAGATGAATGTGTTATTGGCCATCAGAAAGAATGAGGATTTTCATATTACCTCCTCATTTAATTCTTCAAGGCTCTCCTCCACCCCTAAGTTAACCCCGACTGTACGTCCCCAACATAAATCACCAGGTCAGTCTTCTCATCCCCCCACCCCATACATTGACCTTATCCTCTTCCCAACTCCCAGTTTCCCTGGCAGAGAATGTCCCTTTCCTCTTCACCTCTCTTTCACCCTGAGGACCCACCCAAAGTTCCCGTCTTTGTGATTTCCCTGAGTGATTTCTCTCTGCTCTCATCTTAATGTATTCCTTGAGTATGTCATTTTTTTTGGCAAATAACTATTCATAGCCTTGTCATATTATCTAATTATCTCCTGTTATTATGTATATCTCATATGTCTACCTGTAGGGGTAGAAATGGGGGGGGGTTAGGTTTTCTATTTCTTTTGTTGTGTTAAGAATGTGGCAGACATTAAGAGATACTTATTGAATAAGTGTGTTGATAAATTAATGATTCTTACCTCATTACCAGGCACAGCCAGTAAAATCTGTAGCCAAGGCAGGTTTTACCAGCTGTAGTAAACTGGTATAACCTATTTGGAAAAAGGCAAAAGGGTTTCCACAAAGGACCATACTCATCTTTCAGGTTTGTTTATTCAGCCACTAATTCCACACACCCAACAGGTCACTATCGAGTAGCACCCACATGCTAGCTGTGGGAGATACAGGGTTAAACAAAATAAACATGGTCCCTGGCTTCATGGTATTCAGTCTAGTAGAGGAAATTGGTATTCTACAAGTAAATTAACAAATATAAAATTATAAATTGTGTTAAGCGCTATAAAGAAAGATGAGGATGTGGACAATTAAAGTTAGTCTGGTTGATTAGGCAGGGCCTTGGTCAGATTAGGAAATGACATTTAAGCTGAGAGCCAAATGAAGAAGCCAGGCAGTGGAAATAACATGTTCAAAGGCCCTGAGGTATGAAAGAAAGAGCTTAATGAGTTTGAGAAATAGCCAGAGGCCAGTGTGTGACTGGAGCATAGGGAATAAGGGAGAATTAACATGGGTTCAGGCAGGTCCAGAACCAAAGGGCACTTATGATCCAGGATTGGGTATTTGGGTTTTAATCAATCTGGTGTACATTTTAAGAGATTTTTCTAAACCAATACATGTGCCTAGCACTGCTCCAAGTAATATACATATATTATTTAATAATGAGAACATCTATATGACATAGACACTTTTAATATGCCCATTTTCCAGTTGAGGAAACCAAGGCCCAGAGATATTAAGCAACTGGTCTGGGGTCACACAGTATGTTTGTGAAGAAGCCAATATATAACTAGTTTGTCTTGAGCCTGCAGAGGCCAAGCTCTAACTACTGGGTGGCCTTGCCACAGATCGATCACTCAGCCACCGTGTGGCTGATGGAATTAGGCAGTGTAGGGACCGGCAGATAAATTAGGAAGCTCTTTCAGCAATCCAGGTGAGAGGTCATAGCTATGAGGGAGTGCTGTGTAACTGGGGAGGTACTGATATTCTGAGGTCAGGGCAAAGAGGGAAACATGATTTAAGGGAATAAATACATATGATTTATTTAGAATTTTTAAAAGGGCTTTGAAGTCTCATTTTAAAGAATTTAGAAAAGAAACAAAGCAATCAGCAGAAGCACAGCATGAAAAGGAAATAAAAATTGGATTAAAAACGAAGTACAAATCACATTAATAAAACAAGTTGTTTTTTTTTATTTTAATTGACGCAGTGGAAAGAAAATAAGAAGTGAGAAAGGAAATATGATAATTGTAAAAGAAACATGTCATTTGTATGGAATTTATAACTCCTT
Organism: Eonycteris spelaea; assembly: GCA_003508835.1. Classification (NCBI taxonomy): domain Eukaryota; kingdom Metazoa; phylum Chordata; class Mammalia; order Chiroptera; family Pteropodidae; genus Eonycteris; species Eonycteris spelaea. The sequence continues at coordinate 4,257,946 of PUFA01000113.1, forward strand.
GCTAAATTAGCTACCCAAGCTGAAACAGAGAACTGCTTAAATAGAGTAAGATAGTGAAAGTGGTCAAAAACTTATTGTCATGAAATCTGAACTGAGATTTATTGCCCTCCATGGGGCCTACTCTTTTACTTTCTTCCCCTCTCTTTTCCCTGCCTGTTGAAGTCTCACCAGTCTTCTGGCCCTTTTCAAATCCCTTCCTAAATTAGAAAAAACCATTGACATGAATACATGGTTATTTTAACCCAAATCAACAATTACCAGCAGTACAGATGGCCCTGAGGGACTGGAAGCAAAGGTTACCTTGTGTTCAGCCTTTTCTGTTGAAGAGAGCAGGGATGGGTTTAATCTACTTTAGAAATGTTTTCTACCACAACAGACACATTTTTAAAAAGCAAGTTTTGGAGCATAAAGGCATAAAAATTGTCTGGAAACTTTCATTATGTGGATTAGCAAGTGGGCTGAATAGTGTTAGAATGACACGTCGGTGGGTGACTTTAGGTTGTAAGCTTTTAGGTAAAAACCTCAAATAAAGCTGCCATGTCACTAACTTTTATTCTCTCAAGAAAAGGTGAATGACAGTGGTTAGAAGTCAATCTCCATTAGGTTGTCTAACTGAGAGGCGAGGAAACCCATTGCTGGTGTTTGGTGAGAGGGCACTGTGTCCAGTCCAGGTGTGTGACAAGGGCACAAGAGAATAGATCTCGAATGTAGCTACCAGTTCCCACCTCATGATTGCCTTCTCCAAGCCTCCTTCATCCTGGGAGAAGTCTCCTAACATTTGGGACAGGGCTCACTACCGGCCTATGGGACCTCCCTTAAAGAATGAGCAGCCCCTTTAAATGGTACCAGTTTAAAGGGATTGGGAAATTACAGAGCGATGGTGGAAAGTGAGCAGTAAAGCTGGGCAGAGGTGGAGTCTCAAAGCCATGCACATTAAGTATTGCCAGAATTTGACAGGTTTTAGGAAAGCAGTTTCACTTTCATGTATCGGGTTCAGGGCACTCCAGTATCCTTTCCCATATAGAATCCTTCATATGGGAGGAAGAAAGGAAAAGTAAGGTAAGCGGAAGGAAGAAGAGAAGAAACAGAGGATGGATAGTTAGATGCTAATAGTAGGCCATTCTCTCATTCATTCATGCACTCGTACATGCATTCAACATTACTAAGCTAGGACAGAACCAGGTCCTGAGAGCTGAGATGACCAAGGCACAGTCTCAAGGTACCTTCTTTGGATTGTCAGCCATGTGTTCACAGATACTGACATGTCTGGATATTGTATGCAAAGTCCCTGGCTTAGCATCTGGCACGTATTTGGTATTTAGCAAACCCTGTCATCATCACATCACCATCACCTTCATGAGGCTGTGAGATCATGAGGACAGACAGGTTCTTCATGCATCTTGGAATCCCTGAATCGGCAGAGTGTCTAGTGCAGAGGTCAGAATCCATGAATGTACTTTGACCCATTGACTGAATGAATACATTTTTGAGCATTCACTCCATGCAGGTACCTTTATAAGGCATGGAGAAAGCTTCTGAGACTAACCTTTGTCCTAAAGTGAGATAGAGCATAAATTAAAAATGTTGTAAATTGAAAAGCCAATACCAGGGTAGCATTTGCAAGTGCCAAGTGAATAAAAACAGAAGCTTCAGGAATTTAGGGAAGGAGGAAATTCTGTGGGTTGGTAGGGAGAGTGTGACAATGTATTAATCTAGAATCTGATCAGGTTCAGAGTTTTAAAAGAAGTGCTAACCCTTTAACTCTTTGGCAGTGGGAATGGGGAAATAAACCCTTACCTAAGACTTGAATTTGCAGTTGTATACTGGTAAATTATTCAATGACTGGCTCTCTAGATAAAAGTATGTGTATGAAGGCATATATAACTTTAAATTTTACTGACAAAGGATCTGTAGCACACAATCCACAATAATAACAAAATATCCAATCTTCTTTCTTATAAATTTCATGAGCCACTTGAGTCACACAGAATATTTTTGTTGGTTTTTGTTGAGCTCTCATATCCATAGTTCACCTGTGGTTGCAGTTCAACCACTATTTGACTAGTAGAATTTCATCGCAATTTGCTCTTTCCCGATGCATTTATTGTCATTACATCTGATATGCGATCTGCTAAACTGCTCTCACCATTGTACGTATTATATTTATTCAACTGAAACCTCTCTCAGCTTTAGCCCTAAGTATGTCAGAACTTATTCATTCACCAATTACATGAATACCTTTGCTGAAGCAGAAAATAGCTTTCAAAGTACTGGGAGAGTATTTCCCTCTTTTTTAAATGCTAGTCACAATGTAATGACTACAGACATGACTCACTTTTAAGTTTAATGTGCATTATTGACATTTCTTCCATCACTTTCTTAACTGTAGATAATCAACAAAGCAAGAAATCAAGCCCTGACTTGTAGTGTTTGTTGATTTCCATGGTGTAAATACTCCCACGATGGCCAATTTTGTTATATTTTTGAATGTGGAATTGGGAAGATATAGTAGCAGTACACCATTATGTAGTATTTCTGCCATACAGATCCTGGAAGTGTAAGTGATCTCAAGAGCATAGATAAGAGAGTAAGTGATGAGTTTTGAATGTTCATCGCTTTTGTTTTTAAGCATACTTTATTTAATTATAAGTTTATGTTTGAAAATTTAATAGCGGCTATTTTTAACAACCAGCCCAATGAATTCTGAAAATTTAATAATTTACAGCTGGTAGGAGCTGGCTCCAACACACCCATTGTCTTCATTCCTAATGAGAGTAAAAGTTTCCTCTTCGGGTGAGGAACTCTGTACTTTTGGCACCTTGCCCTTCCCAGCTATACGGGTTTAGTTGCTCATCCTGCCTCCAGCAGAAAAACTCTCAAAGAGCCTCATTTCTTTCCTGAATCTGATACCAAGTGTGCTGTGGGGAGTTTGACATGGGTCTTGCCTAAACTGCGCTACTCACTCTAATCATGACGTTTAACTTTACATTTCACATTTATTTCCATTATATCTTTCTTTAAAGGGAAACACAAGAAAGCACGATCTAGTATGGTTGTGGTAGAGGATGGTTATAAACAGCACTTGGGCTAGCTGTCAAATTAGTTACTCTATAGTGTTCTGCAAAAGTTCCCTCCTGACCTGCCTCCTAAAAGAACCCCAAACTTGCCTGACAGGTTTGAAAGATGGTGACCTTCTTGTCTGTCAACCAGAACAAGGAGACACAATTCCTGTTATCAAAAGTTCAAACTTTAATCAGCAAAGCAAACTTTTATTGAGAAATTCGACAAAAGCAAGCTCCCTAGCTCCACCCTGGCCTTATTTTACCTTCTTAAGCAATGTCCCTTTCACACAGATGTGAAAAATCTGCCAAGTGGGAGGCAGGAATAACCTGTCTGCCTCACTCCCCTGGCTGACCCATGGCAGTTTATTTTTGCACTGGTTGGCGAGTAGCTGATCGCCATCCCTACCAGTGCCCCCCCACCTTTGCAGGCAACCTTGCCTCCCCCCATTCCTGCTAGGCCCTCCCACAATCATGTGATAGCAGGTGACTCCATACCGGCTCCCACATCTGACCGGACAGTGCCTGGATGTTGTCCATGTTAATTTTTTGACTATTACTCTTTCCTACATCCTCCCAATCACAGGTTTTGAGCCACAAAATACCCTGTATGCTCACCCCACCTCCAGATCCTAGCCAGAAGCTTCAAGCCCACCGCATGGCTGTGGGATTCATCTTTTAATAGAGAACAACTCAGCAGCTTAGAATCAGGCAAGGGTCTTCAGAACCCAAGGCCCCTTCTCTAATGTGTCTGCCCTGCATTTTCAGTTCTTGGCTGGTTCCCAGGTAGCTTGACTCATTTATCCCCACATCCTAATTCCTATAAAATCCTGTGCCCTCACCCACTCTGACATATCCTTCTGTTCCATGCTAGGGCCTCCCTATTCCAATATTAGACCTTCCAAACTCTCACCCTCTGCCCAGCTGGGCCTTGTCATACCTGTGTCCAGATTCTGCTGACCCTGATGCCACCTTGTGCCCCTCCTCACTCTCTACCGCCTTCCCTGACTCTTGCTGCTCCCCTTGTGCCATCAGCTCTTAGTCAAAGTGCCTAATTTTCCCATGGGACTTTTTCTCATCTGCTGTGGGTTCTGAATCTGAGCACTCATCTGAACCAAGCAGTTATTGGGAATTCTCAACTTCCCCTGGTCTTCAGAGAGGTAAGGCTACCAGTTTACATTAGGCTCTCCTGTCCATTTGACCAAAAGCATAAAAGAGATGGAACCTATTTCTCCAAAAGGAAAGGGCTCTGCAAAGGAGCTGTAATGTGATCGATATCCAATCATTGAATCATAAAGTCATTTTTTCCAATTAACATGAACTTTTTCCTATTTTGCTTTGGGTTGTGAAATCACTACTACAATTGAGTAATGATTGAATTGTAGGTTTCCCCCCTCATTTTCTTTCTTGTTGTTGCCTTAAAAACATTCTTCAGAGGTGTTTAAGAATTTATATTAAAAGCGAATTCCAATGGAAGACCTATTAATTAAATTAGCCTGGTGCAGGAGCTTTTTAACAAAATAATGTGCATGTTTAGGACAGCAAGTTTTTTCAGTTGTCATTTCAGGAGATGAATGTGTTGGAAATGAGAATATAAATAGAGGTGCATGTCATTTTATCTAATTGAAGATGAATGCTGAATTTGGGGAGCTGTAGTAAAATTGAGTTCTGGTTCAAACTTGCCTTGAAAGAGATTTATGATCGTGGGATATGAAGCTTTGTCTCCCAAGGGTTCTACTGGTGACCATTAACTCCTTCAACTCAGTACTTGTGCACCCAGAAGAGGCAGCTTGCAAGATGATGGGGGAAGGAAAGCTGTTGCAGTGTGTTTGATAAGTCAACGAAACAAAATAAAAAGCACAGCTTTATTTAGGCCTCTGGAAGTTAAAGTGGTTTAACAAACTAAGAGCCACATACCGTCACATGTGTATTATGCCAACTGGTCTTCATTTGGGCTTCTATGTCTTTTTTTCCTATACCAATGAGATTTTGCAGAATGTTTTCAAAAGTGGAAATTAGTAGTTCTAGCACAGTCGTTTTTAGACATTATTGTTGAAGCATGGCATAGCCATTGTATTTGAGCTTGTTTTCTTCCTTGACCTCTGAAAACCTCGTGCACAGCACTGACAGCTTAGATCTGATCTGTGGTTGTATACGATAGCTAGAAGTAAGGGCTCTGTTTTGGCTGAGATACTGGAAGATGATTCCTTAATGAATACTGCAAGGAGTGCTTTCGAATAGTGAAATGTGTATTAAATTGTTTTGAAGGTTTTAATACCCTCAAAGGTTGCTGGGGAAAGCTAGACTTGAAGAATAAAATGCACTTGAACGTCTAGGTCAAATGCTGAATTCCTTCTGCAGGTGGAACTGCTACACCTTACAAGGGAAGCCAGGCCTCATTTTTGGGATGACCTTACCCACTTGAGACTTTCCTGGAATCTCTTATCATTGGCTCCTGCACCCAAAAGATGAAAAACACCATCTGATTTCCAGTTTTCCCATCTCTTATTTGAGTTTGCAACTTTCTTGAACAACAGATGGCCAGAAAATGTGTAAGCCCAAATAAAAGCAAAGCATGGGCTTACTGTGTCTTCACTGGTGTCAGTTGCTTTTTAAAATTAAAATTATGGAAATGATCCCTTAGCTTTATGTAGGAGAAACAGAAATTAAGGAAACAACCTCAGCACTTGAGAGTATTTTTGTTTTGGTTTTACGTAGGGCTTTTTCTTTTCTTTTTTCTGTCTGTCTGTCTTTTTTTAAAGTTTTTAATGTTTCCTTTTAAAGAGAAAGAAGAGGCATTTGGTAGAAGCATTTGCAAGTTGCTCATTCACAAAGCTCGCAGAATTTCACAGGCAGCCAGCCTAGTGTATCAGGGCTGGCAGAGACCTTAGAGGTCTTTGTTTTAATTGACTTGAAAAGGGAGGAAAAGATTTGAGAGTAAAAGACGAAAGGAGGGCTCAGCCTCTCTGGGTTTGGCATCTTTCTTACCTCAAGGAGTTAAAAGTCGGGGGCTGAGCCTGATCAACCAGATGGTCTTTAACAGTAACATGGTTCATATTGTTTAGATTATCCTGTTGCAAGTACCGTGCCTCGTTTACCTTTTATGGAATAAAGTGTGGAAAATTGACCACAGATGTAAGTAACCAAGAATGACGGGGAAGCTGTTGTTACCAGGCCTCCTCTTTTCTCTCCAACATGCCTGATCCCGCAGATAAAAATAGAGAGAAATGGGAGGCAGGCCGAGAAATAGCTTGCCTTACCTCGATGGCTCGGGTCTGAGCACCTTTTGCCCTCTGTTCTGTGTTTTCATAAACTCAGCCTCAAGACTTGTGTAGGCTGCCTCAAAATCTGATTTTCCAAGTGCCCTCCAGTTAAAATATTGCACTACGTAAGCAGTTTTCCCATCTTGTTTTGAAAGACGGGGGGCAAGGCCAACAGACTGGCGTGGAGCAAATTTGCTGCCCTCCGTTCCCTGAAGGAGAGAAGTGAGTGGCATTTTGCAGCCTGAGGAACATGGATAAATTCTGCATTCCCGTTTCTTTGATTGCTATCTCAGCTGCAGGCTGGGCCAGATTAATTAGAACTAGGCTCTTGTTATTTCTGAGAACGTATTTCTGAGTTTACAAAAGAGTTGACTACCCGGAATGGGCCCAGTGTAGCAAAGAGCTTGTGGAGACAGGCCTATGCTTTCCTTTACAGCATGCCTTTTAGGATTATAAAGTCATTATGCCTTTTTAAACCTTCAGAGGAATATTCTCCAACCAAAGTAATAAACTAGGTTTTATGAAGTCCCTTTATTTTCACTCACTCCCTTTTCTCCACTTTCCTCAGTTCTGCGCACCGTTGCCAAGGCCACCACTGACTTTTGCCTCTCATCCTTTTCAGTGGCACTTGCTGCCTTTGCCTGTGGCTGTAACAACAGTCAGGTGACTAGACCTCTGCTTTCAGGTCTGCTACAGGCAGTGAGGGCCAGAATTACCCACAGGCTGCTCCAGACCTTTGGAAAGCGGATGCTATTTCTCAGTGTGGTCATCAAGGTTGCCTTCCCTTTCTGTGAGGCCCAATGTGCGATGGGACTCACTCTTGGTCACATGTGTTGTCTGTCTTATTCCCATCCAGTTCAGCTCTCCTTTCTCTTGCCAGGCTTCCCTACTTATCCCTTCCACCAGGCTCTCTCTCTGGTGTCCTGTCTCTACTGTCAAGAAACTCCGACATGGGACATCCTAATACATTTCTCACACATTTTTCTGGACACCTGGGTTGGTCTCCCGGGACGTTATTTTCTTCTCTTGCTTCCCTGATTTTAAGTTCACTGACCCCCACAACCCCTTTAAACCTCTCCTCTTTCAGCTGAGGTGCTTGGTTAGCCCACTCTCATCTGTTATGAACCCCAGGATGCTTCTTTGCACTCACCGAGGACTTTGGCACTTGGAGCTGTCACACACTCCTGCAGTCCTCCCTGGTGAGCTCAGTGGCCTCCCCGCTGACCTGTCCCACAGCCATGTAGTTCCTCTGTCTTCTCTGCTTCCGTGGCTGTTCCATCCACTCTACCACATGACTCGGCTCCCATGTGCATTTCTGAAATCACGAACACTTGTCCTCTGAACTTCCCATCTCTGACCGCAACCTTCCATTTCAGCATCTCTACTACTCTGTACTTCCCGCAAAGATGTGGCATCCGCCTCTCGCTCCTGACCCTCTTATTTTCCCAGATCCTCAGTCCCCCTTCCCCATCTAGCCTGGTCAGCTGTAGATTATTTCAGCCACATTCTCCAGCTTCCTTGGTTTCTCCCAACCTATGCCACCCCTTTTGTTATTTCACTGCTCCAACTGAGCAGTCCCCAGCCAGAATCAACTCACTGTTTTTTTTTTTTTTCCTGAGCCTGTTAGGGGCCTGCTAAGAGCTTCTGGAGATAATCACTTAATCTGTCTAAATGACTTGGGACAAAGGCCTGGCTTCTGACATTACCCTAACCCCGTATCACATCCCTGTCCCTTCTTAATCAGCTCTTCTTCCCTTATTCAACAAATGTCTTGGAAACTCATCTCTAGCACTGCCTTTTCACTTCCTCTCCTGCATCAAACTGCAGTCTGGCCTCTGTTCCCATTGAAATTGCTCCACCGTAGGTTACCTGTGACCTCCCCATTCCCAGATTTTCTTTCTTCATCTCACGTGATCTCTCTTCAACTTCTGTTTCTTGGAGTATTCCTCTTCCTCAGCTGCAGTAGGCATCTCTCAAGGTTCCCCCTCTCTCTGAACACTTGTTTCATTTTCCCCGCTGACTCCCTTTTCCTTTCTATGTAAAAATTATTACTCCCTGAGTTCCTATCGTCTGCCTCCTGTCCTCTCACTCTTGCCAAGACCCTGATCCTACAACATGGGAAAAACAGAGACGGTTGACCACACCAAAGGCCACTTCTGAAAACATCCTTCTCATTCAACGCAGATGGGAAGCCAAACACCCCAGATGACTGATGGTGCTTAACAGTCTGTTTCTGAGATGATGGGCATGAGTCCCAGGATTGACAAGTGTTTGGTTTTTTCTTTTCTTTTCTTTTCTTTTTTTTTTGATGATAGCAAGTATTGGTGCCTTTGAGCTCTGGGTGGGTAAGCCCATGGTGTTAGCAGAGGGTTTGAGCTGCCATATTGGGTGTTCGAATTCTCATAGGCCATGAGGGATGATGAATAGGACATTCCTAAAACCTGGAGAAGTGTCGCCGTTTCAAAACCTGGGGTGTACGATTGAAACAGTGTGGGGTTTAGAGTTAGACATTATATTTTAAATTCTGTTCTCTTCTTACCATTTGTGTGACCTTGGGCAATTGACTTCTCTCCTGGCTGGGTTTCAATGTTTTCAAATGCAAAATAGATAATATTATCTTTCTCTTCCAAGGATTAGGGATAATGCACATAATAGGAAGACATTATTTGCTAGCCTTAATATGTAGGATAATTAAGCCAAATAGTGATATTCTCTTAGACTAACTATAAACCTGACAAACTTGACAACTCACCAAAAATTACTGAATAACCTCTTTTAGGGGACTAGCATCAAGAGTGGGGGAAGAGAATGAGCGGAACCCATCCCTGTCTCAGACCGATCATCATGCACAACACAGTTAGAGTCCATGCAATAACACTCTCTCAACCAGGTGTCACTGATGTTGGGTAGCAGAAGTTCAGGAGAGGGAGTGACCAGTGTGAGCTGGAATAGATGAGACAATAGCCTTGGAGAACCTTTGGCCGTCTGGAGCAAAAATGTCATATGAGTATAAAGTGAGTAATTAGTGATACAGTTACAGGCTTCCGTAAAAGCTGGGTGGGGAAGTTAAAATTGATGTCAACGGTCCCAAGGATCTACTGAATATTTTAGAGGGAGAACATGATGAAAACAATGTTTTAGGAAGATTAGTGTGTGTGTGTGTGTGTATATATATATTTATATATATATATTTATATATATTTATATATATGATATGTATATCACATATATATATGATATGTGTGTGTATATACATATGTGTGTCTATATTTATATATATGTATATATGACATTTTTTATTGGATGGGGCCACAGAGGACATCAGACTGTTGGAGGAACCAGAACCTAATCTGAAGAAGTACAGGGATATTATAAAAAATGAAGGAAACTTTTTTTGTGGTAAAATATACGTAGCATAAATTTTTCCATTTTAACTGCAGCTCAGTGGCATTACGTATATTCACATTGTTCTACCATTACCACCAAAGGAAAAACTTTTATAGCAATTTGCCATTGCTCTGACATCTGACCATGTGATCAGTACGCTTCAATTTTGTATGCTTTGTTATATTAACATTTTAAAGTAATATATCACATCTTACAAAGTATCAGTTTGCAATGTTTTAGAAATTAAAAAAAAACAAAACTGGTCCTTTCCTTCAGATTGCTTGAGAAACACTCTGCTGGAGGAATGAGAAAGTTATAGGGTCTCTGGGAAGGGAGAGACGAGGTATAGGAAGGACATCCTCTCCCCTCTTCTGCTGGGCAAGATCCTATTTATTCTCAAAACTCAACTCCATCCAAGAAACGTTCTCTTCCCTACCTCCCCCCAAACTCCCAAGCCTCAATAGGGATTAATCAGCCATTATGTTGCCCCTGTACCATGGACATATCGCTGTCGCTGCCATCGTAGTGCAATCTGAACTGGCCATCTTGATGGTCTCCCCACTAGAATATGAATGTTGTGAGTGGAGACCATGGCTTTTCACCTCTATATCCACATTGCCTTGCACACAGCAGGTGCTCAGTGAAGGTTCATTCACATGGATAAAATTGAATTTAGAGAGTAGATTTGGAGGGTGGATATAGAGACGATATGCGGGGGTGACGATAAAAGCATCAAGACCATGCTTGATATTTAGATCTCCTTAGGGAAGGAGGAGGCCATTTACCTGCAATGAGTAGGATGTGTGCTGAAGACATGGAAATCGAAGCACAGAATCAGTCGAGCAGCCTGTTTGTGGGGGAATGTGCTGGGGAAGCAGAGAAGAGAGAATAGAAGGAAAAGAGTATCATGTTCTCTGCTTCCTAATATCTCTGCCGAAGCATTTATCATAGTTTCTTCATCGATATCCAATTATCAAACACAATTCAAACTTTGTCATTCATTTATTCAGTAAATACCTAGTAAAGGCCTACTTTGTGCCCAGCTTCATGTTACAGACTTTACTTACATTATCCCTAACCCCTGAACACTCTTTCAAGATAGGTATGATTGTCTCCATTTCATGGAGAGACTCAAGAGGTTGAGTTCTTTGTGCAAATTAAGGCAACTAGTTAGTGGCAGAATTAAGCTTTGAACCCAGGGCTTGAATCCCTCCTGCCTTGTACAATGTCATGAGGCTGGTGCTTAATAAATGTTTGTTTGATCAATTTCATGAAAACTTGGACCAGGATGGGAATAAAGAGCAAAGAAGAGGCAGTTTAGGGTTAGGGGTCTGTTTGGCCAGTTTGGAGAAAGATTGAGCAAGAACAGGGTTAGGGTAGGCACTGTGCAGCCTAGAATGGCTCGTGTCTCTGGGAAAGAGGCTGCACGAGTAAGACTGTGTTTAGGGTGGAGAGTGGACAGGTTTGGGTATGGCAGAAGAGACTCTGCTAGTTCTGATCCCAGGGGTTCTTTGTGAACAATAACTTTTGAAGTCCCTATTCTGATTTCTGAGTTGAATGGGACCTTACTCTTCTCTCTCGGGCCACAAGGGTGATAGGGAATGGGACCACTCCTTGGCCAGTGGTTCTGCTGATTCTTCTTTAAAGAAATGGAGAAGATGGGAGGAGGACCCAGCTCTCTACAGAGAAGAGCCTTTGGTAACAGAAGCTGTTACTGCATCATCTACCAAGGACCCATATTGCCTGTAGGCTTCACTCTTTTCATTTAGTCCTCAGGCTTCCACTTTGGTAAGTGGTTGAAATATGATTGAATTAATTAATGTTGCTCTTAGCTATAATGGGGCATAAATAGATGACTAGCCTAAGTCACGCATCACCCCCTTCTCTTGGAACTCGGAGGCCAGCTAAAGGGACAGGCCTGGAAAGCCGGGCTTTAGACCCTATTTGGGTCTCTGACCTAAGACTAGCCAATCAATGTCACTACCTCGTAGTCAACTCTCCAGTGGTTTTCCAAAGTCAATACCATGGCTTATAGGCCTTACTTTGTTGGCCCACTCTACCTCTTCCACCTCAATTCCTGTCATTCTCCCATTGCTTTCTCAATTTCAGCTTCACTGGCCTCCTTGCTCCCTACACAAGCCACGTAAATTGCCATCTCAAAGCATTTTCACTTTGTTTTCTCTCCCTGAATGGTTTTTTCCACCATCTATTAGCATATCTGGCTCCTTCACTCAAATGTTGGTTTGAATGCTCCCCTCTCCCCCAGGTCCGTGAGCACCTATTTAAAAATAGCACTTTCTGTTTCTCTGTATCCCATTGCCATGTTCTGTTTTCCTTTATGACTTATTGCTGGCATAACATATATGTTTGCTCGCCTTTTCATTGTCTCTCTACGATGTAAACTTCCTGTTAGCAGGAGTTTATCTTGTCCTTTCCTCTATCCCCACAGCACCCAGAACAATTCTTAAAACATTATACACGCTCAATTAATATTTGCTGAATAAATGAATGATCAGCATCCAGCTTCTCAGGAATCCAAACTAAGGACACAGTGACTTTCTTGGCTGGTGATAGGTTCTGGCCCTGTGGGATTAGTCAGGCTTGGGGCTGACAGCCATGTTCCTCACATATAAGTACGGGAAGCTGTTCAAGATCAGAAGAGATGAAGGGAGAGAGATTCCAGGTGTTTCTGAAAGGGGAAGAAAAGGTTTTGCTGCCAGGAGCTTCTCTTTTCTTCTTGTGGCCTGACCTTATTTGTATTTCTTTTGCCTACTGAGTTGTCTGGGTATGCGTACTTTTCAAATTATCACAAATTTAGCAGCTTAAAGTAATACCCTTTGTTATCTTACAGTTCTGTAGATCAGAAGTCTTGTGGGTTGGCTTCTCTGCCCAGGGTGTCAAGGCCAGTATCAAGCTGTTGGCGGGACAGGCCTCTTCTCTGCAGACCCTGGGGAAGAATTTGCTTCCAAGCCCATTCAGCTTGTTGAAGATATTTAATTCTTTGCTGTTATATGCCTGAGGTCCCTGTTTCCTTGCTGAATTTTGGCAGGAACTGCCCTCAGCTCCAAGAGACCGTCTTACCTTCTTGCCATGTGGCCCCATCCATCTCAGCCACAGAGAGCCTGCACACATAGGATCCCTCCCACTGTCTCTTTGATTTCTTCTTCTGCTACCAGCAGGAAAAAACTCTGCTTTTAAAGGGATCACGTGATTAGGTTAGGCTTACCCAGATAATCTATTGATTAACTCAATCAATTAGCCAATAACTTAAATATCTGCAAAATCTCTTTTGCATTGTAACCTAATATTGTCAGGGCATGTGATTGCCTCACACAGTCCTGGCATTAAGAGAGAAAAACTTGAGAGATCATTTTAGGATTCTGGTACCCCAGTATTTTTTGAATCTCCTTTAATTAATTAGTTTGGGGAGGTGAAGTTGAAAGGAGGGTAGGGTCTTTTGCTTGTAACTAAAGAGCAGTGGCCATAATCCACAGAGGCTTAGCCTTGGGGAGTAGAGGGATGGGGGTGGGGGGGCTGCAGTTATAAACTTTGTGTTCGTGACCTGTGCTAAATTGTGGTTCTTCAGTTTTCCTCTGGAATAGAGTTCACAATATAGAGACGCTAAGGATTAGACCATCTGCCATATTTCAGATGCCAAAAATAATGAAAATAGCCCCTTGCTTCTAAACTCTGGTAGAAAACTTAAAAAAAAAAAAATGCTTTTCCTTGCAGATCACTCTCCAAGTGAGATCATTGGCGATCCTGAGCCTTTTCCCATGACTTAATTGATGAGGCGAGGACCGCCCAGCTAACTCTCACAGAATACATTCTGGGGTAATTGGCTTAAAGCCTCCAGGCTCTTGTTGAAATGAGTGGTTTTGGTTAATCCACACCATGAAGCTGAAAAGCTATTATGTATGTATATTTTCATCCTGAGGTATTATCACGAAATTCCATTTCGAAGGGAATAAACTATGGTTTCGGAATGAAAAAAAAAAACAACTTTTTAAAGAAAAATGCAAGACATAAACTTTGTTTCCTACACATGTAAATCAGAGCAAGTTTTAAAAGCTTTTCATGACTCAGAGAGAGGTCATTGACCAAATCTGCTGAGGAGGCAGGATGAAACAAAAACGATTACATTTTTATGATTTTTCCTCCTGCTGCTGTTAGCTCTTCCATTTGCCTGATGTAACACAATTTTCCAGAACACTGTAGGAATCAGAGATAGGGAATCGCTATCCAGTTCACTGCCCAGCTTCAAAAAATGTATAGTAGTAATTGAGTGTCAAAACATAGCATGTGGTAAGTTGGGGGGAATTGAGAGGGGAAGCTTACTTTGTGGAAAATTGCCAGCAGGTTGAAAGATTGTGAGATAATAGAATCAGAGAGGCTCAGAGTTTGAGGGGGCCCCCACCCCTCACAGCCTAGTCCACCCTGATGCACAGACCAACTCAATAGCATGGGACAGGAGATCATCAGCATGGCTTCATCCTCCTCTTTAGAGTGAGTGAGAAGATTTAAGAAGGCAGCGACTATAAATGAAAATAAGGAGTCCTGGACCTTGGGTAGTGCCTGGTGCTGCTGCTGGGGGACCTGGCACTTTTGAGTCTGTGTCACTTGGAGATATGATACTTAGGTAGCAGCATTGTTATAGAATTAAATAAGATGCACACGTACACTTTGTAAATCATTAAGCAATTGTAAGTTATTGTATTAGTTCTATTTAATAGGAAGGCATTGAGATTCTCACTTAGAATGGTTGGGTGGTCAATACCTGAGGAAAAAAGACATAGAGCCCAAACAGGTATAGAAATGCAGGGAAAGACATTGTGTTTTCAGGCCCAATGACTGTAACACTAGGATCTCGAAGCTGCTTTAAAAAGGGAAGAGGGGTCAGCCACTGTGTAGGGCAGAAGTCTCAGGCCCAAGACAGAAAGCCCACACTGCTCAGGGGGACATAGGTACACCAGTTGTGTTCTCAGTTATGCAGCCTGAGAGCAGAGCTCTTAGGAGCTGCTCACCAGGATCCCTGAGAAACCAGATGTCAAGTATGAGTCTGAAGACCTGAGGAGGGGACAAGAGCCTGCCCTGGAGTTTTGTGAAGGTAGAAGGCAGAGGCTGCCACAGCCCCTAAATGAAAAAAAAAAAAAGAAAAGAAAGAAAAAGCATTTTTCATAGGCATTGGGAAGATGTATCCAGGTGTTTCATGATGTTTATTGATTTAACTTCTTAGAAGCATCCGTCTCTGGGTGACACTGCTTCCTGTCTTGGGTGACATCCCTCTGGAGATGTAGGATTCAAAAATAGAAAGCTGCACTCTTGGCTTTTGGCTGAACAAAGTTAAGTGTTATTCATTCATTTCTTCAGAAAGCGTTTGTTGATGCCTGCTCTTGTTCAACCCTATTCTACAATTCCCCTAGAATTCCCCTGAGATTCAGAGAGAAAGTCTAGTGCGTGTCAGGAGCACATTGATGTGGAAGGGAAGCAGGTGTGGTATAGAATTTTTGCTTTCCTTCCCCCATGCCCTCAGCCAGCAGCGATTTGATATTGTCACTATTGCTGCTGATTCCTGTCCCTCAGGCCTTGTTTCTGGACTTGCTTCTGCTCTGCTGCCTTCAAGTTCTGGGTGGAGGACTGCTTCCCCTCCAAAGCCTTACCAAATCTCATGTGTGTGGGTCATCCCTTTCTTGTCATCTGTGCCCCAAGTTTACTGTCTCATTATCTCACTCCTGTTTGCCTCAGCCTTTTCAGCAGTGGTCAGATGGATGGTCCTGAGCCTGGCTCCATGGGTGCTTATTGAGTTGAACCTAAAGGTCATCCCTTCCGGGACTGTGTGACAACTGCAAGGAGGCAGGTTTAAATCTCCTGCTCCCTGGCTTCTCTTTGCCCACAGTTTCCCCATAGAGTGGGCATGTCAGTGTTGTCCCCAAGCGATATGGACTTGGCAGAAGTGGAATCTGGATTGGCATCCGGCAGCGCTCTGGGTAACAGGTGGGCCAGCGGAAAGAGGAGGCATTTCAAAGTACACCAGGCAGCGCCATGAGCCCAAGTTCAAGAGCCAGGATGAAATGGGTCCCTGCTAGAGGAGCTGTGGGAGACCAGGAATAGGCAGTTCAGATGATTACCACTCAGTGCTTATGATAACTGAATGAATTTTTATGTAGAATGACATTCAGGCCAGTATAACTTATAGATGTTGTATATAGTCTCTGGCATTCTGATTGCCCCTGAAAAAAGAAGCCCCTGGCTGCTGCCACATAGATGAACCCTGAGGCATTCTGAGACCTTAGGCCTTAGCCATGGCCTGGGGGAAGAGAGTACAGGCTAGGATAGGGTAAAACCAGGACAGAGAATTTAGGACTTCATGATCCTATGAGCAGTTAGATTACGGTGCCTGATGGACTGTCTAAGGTTGAGCAGCCCTCTAATCAGTAGGTGGAGCTGAGAGATTCTTTCCCCCAAGGAAGGGCCTAGCAGAGTTGTCAGGGAGACTGTGGTCTAGGGAAAGGCTCTACCTGTAGAAGAAAACGAGACTTTTAACCACTGCTGATAGGGCCTGCGGAAAACTATCTGCGATTGCGTGTGTTCTCGTGCACGGAGGCAGCTTGGATCCTGGGTATGTGGTCAGGATCCCTGCACACACAAATCATATAACTCAAGTACAGCTTAATGAAAGGTGTAGTTAAAAGAATTGAGCTACATATACTCCGTCCTTGGGCTGTCAACCCTGGGGAGCTGTTACCTAGATCCGAGTGGTTACCGAATTCCAGAGAAAGTGGTGTGAGGAGAGCCATGCAATAAACAGTCTTTGGTCATGGTGAATCCACAGCAAGGGAAGCAAGAAATCAATACCCCAAGTTCCTCTCTCTCCTGTCTTCTTAGGGGCACTTCCCATTGATCTACTTTAAGCTGCAGGCAGAAGGCAAGTGTGCTCTGGATGTAGCCATTCTGGTACAGAGAGCAGGGCAGGGAAGGCAGAAATGAGTCTGAAAGGGCAAACACCGTGCTTTTGAACATGACTAATCCTGGGCCCTTCCTTTCTGTGAGACTGACCCTGCTGAAGTCCTGCCTAGTGGGGTTGGGCTCAGGACTCCAGTGAGGTGAGCCTCAGGCTAAAAAACTCAGTTGCTTAGAGTTGACTGGAGCTGAGAAAAGCAGGGCATGGAACTGTACCTTTAAAATAACAGCTTGCTCCATACATACGGAGGCCATATGTCCTCGATTTTCCAGGACAGTCTCAATTTCAAATATTCTGCCCCATTTTGCCCATAAGAATACTGGCACTTGTAAGATCACATGTTCCAATTTTTGATTCAGAAAATATGGTCACTGTATCCCTATACCACAACAAAAGCCAGATGGTTTAAAGAGCTAATTTTTTTAATGGTATACTTTTCTCAGTTGTTGAGAAAAGACAATTTTCTGACTATTGGAGCAATTGAAAAAATTATCAGTGACAAGTTTGATGGGTTCAATTACATTTAAAATAATCCACCTTTTTTTGTGCAAAGAAAATCAAAACTAAAAGGTAAAAAGCAAAGCAACAGATTAGGTAAATAGCTGCAATAAACATAACAGCTAAGAACTTAATATCCAGACACTTTGGGAGTTTATGTAAATCTTAAAGGGCACAATTAGGACTTCACTGGACAGATGGTCAAAGGATATAAGTAGACATTTCACACAAGAGAAACGTTCACTATAACAAATCCCAGGGTGGTAATGGAATAAATTAAAGTTAAAACAACTTTGAGTTACCATATTACACCTATTCTGATAGAAGTATAAAATATAACATGGGTTCGGACTTTGTAGGAACACATATATTCATACATTACAGAAGGCATTATAAATTATCTTTTTTTCTCCTAGAGGACAGTGTGATGATATATAAAATAGATTACAAAAGCAATTCACCTTGACCCAACAATTTCACTTTTGGAAATATTTCTCAAGGAAATAGCATTATGGAAAAAGAATATATATCAATATAGTTAAACCTATGCTTAACCCAAATTACCAACAATCGTGATGACTTTAATATGTTATAATAGTCTAGGGTTAATAAGTATTACCGTATCATTAAAATATCAAATATGTTCACTTTGTAAATATGAAGGAAGATTTATTTTTAAATGTAAAGTGGCAAAAATACAATGAAACTTTGACAGTAATGATTATAGTTATGTGTGAAAACTAGTTTTATCTAATTATAAGGATCAGATAAGAGTCTGAATTGTGCAGTTCATCAATTTCTTATGGTAAAAGTATATTCTGTGGTTTCTGGCTCATTGTTTCATTATTATTGATTTTAGACATTCTAAACATAGTCAGGTTTTTCATAAAGATAATGAGAAAAATAAGAACATGGCTCTGACTCCTGTAGATTGTACAGGGTGAATTCTGTTTGCTTCTTTAGATAGGTTTCTCTATGGGATGAGTGGCTGCTTCCAGTACAGTGTTGTATTCACTGGCTGGAGAACCCTCTGGTCTCTGTCTTTTTCTCTCTCTCCTAAATGTGACCCCATGAATGCCCAGATGCCTGGTTCTAACAGGTGATGAGGACCTTCCCATGTGTTACTCAGATTCTCAAATATAGCAGTTTATACTCAATAATAAAATTGCTTCGCGTCCATCTACGTAAAGATCAATCTAGTTACCTGCCAGTGCAGGGGAAAGCCAATACAATCTCTACTGTACATTTCTGTGGTATTTTCAAAGCCTTAAATGCTAATGTGTTAAAAAATAGCGGGGATGGGGAGAGAGTTCACTGTGCAAATGTGAAATTTGCAAATACCGTACACTGTGTTCCTGCTATCAATGTGTAGTTAGTATGGACTGGTGTATATCCGACTCTTCAGGCTCTGGCCTACCTCATGTCCCCAGCAGAGACAGAGGGGCCGGAGTGCACTGACAAACCCCGAGCCCTGCAGTGTCCCAATTCGTTTGGGTGCTCTGTCTGGGAAATCCAGGTCCCACTACTACCTTGTTCCCTGGGGCAGCAGCTCCTGTAACGGCATAATAAGCTCTTGTATGCAGACCCCTTGAGAGTATTTGGAATTCCACATTTCATTTTCCGTGTGACCTTCGCAAAGCACTTGACACATGAATTTTCATAGTAGAAACAACCTAGAAGAGGAGGCTGAGGACCGTTTGTCTGAGTGCTCTGAGTTCAGTCACTAGCTCTGAAAGTAGATGCTATGTATATTATGAAAACTTATAAAAGGCAAAAAAAAAAAAAAAAAAAAAGATAGAAACCCTATAGATTTCCAGTTACCCATCACAAAGACCACTCCTGGTGTTAGGGAATGAACAAAAGTTTTTGTCGTGTTCTGTTTTGCTTTTAAAAAGGCGTGTTTATTATCTTTTAGTTCCAAATGTTAGAAATCTGACATTAGACTGACTGGGCTAAATTCAATATATCAGCAGGGCCGTGTGCCTATCTGGAGGCTCCTGGGGAGAATCCGTTTCTCGCCTTTTCCATCCTTTTCTAGAAGCTGTCTGCATTTCCTGGCTTGAGGCTCCTTTCTCCATCTTCTATACCAGCAGCATGTCTCTCTTACCACTCTCTCCTTCATTTACTAGTACCCTTGTTGTTACATTGGGCCAGCTGGATAATCCAGAATAAACTCCCCATTTTAATTCTTTAACTTAATCATATCTGCAAAGTCCGTTGCGCCACGTAAGATTACATATTCACAGGTGCCGGAGATTAGGGCATGGAATATTTGAGGGGCCATTATATTGCCTACCACAGCTAGTGCTACTAAATCACTTTTTTTCTTTTTATTCAATTACAGTTGACATATAATACTATATTAGTTTCAGGTGTACAACATAGCAATTAGACATTATATAATTTACAAAGTGATCACCCCAATAAGTCTAGTACTCACCTGATACATACAAAGTTATTATTGACTAAATTCACATTGCTGTACTTTACATCCTTATGACTATATCATAACTGCCCATTTGTACTTCTTAATCCCTTCCGCTTTTCCATCCAGCCCCCTCACCCCCTCCCATCTGGCAACCATCAATTTGTTCTCAATGAGTTTGAGGTATTTTTGTTTGTTTGTTTGTTTGTTGCATTCCACATATAAGTAAAATCATGTGGTATTTGACTTTGACTTATTTAACTTAGCATAATACCCTTTGGGTCCATCCATGTTGTTGCAGATGGTAAATTTCATTCTTTTTTATGGTTGAGTAATATTCCATTGTATACGTGTACGTCATGTTCTTTATCCGGTCATCTATCAATGGACGTTTAGGTTGCTTCCATATCTTGGCTATTGTAAATAATACTGCAGTGAACGTAGGGGCATATATCTTTTCGAATTAGTTTTTTTGAGATTGAATAAATTCCTAGGAATGGAATTTCAGGGTCATACAGTGGTTCTATTATTGACTTTTAAAGGAACTTCCATACTGTTTTTCATAGTGGCTGCACCAGTTTGCAATCCCACCAACAGTTCATGAGGGTTCCCTTTCTCCACTTCCTCGCCAACACTTGTTGTGTTGATTTATTAATGATAGCCATTCTGACAGGTGTGAGGTGACATCTCATTTTGGTTTTAATTTACATTTCCCTGATGATTAGTGATGTTAAGCATCTTTTCATATGTCTATTGGCCTTCTGTATGTCGTCTTTGGAGAAATGTTTATGCAGGTCCTCTGCCCATTTTCAATCAGATTCTTTATTTTTTTGGTTTTAAATTATATGAATTCCTTGAATATTAATCCCTTTTTGGATGTATTATTGATGAATATCTTCTCCAATTCAGTAGGTTGTCTTTTTGTTTTATTGATGGTTTCCTTCTCTCTGCAAAAACTTTTTAGTCTGATGTAGTCCCATTTGTTTATTTTTTCTTTTGTTTTCCTTACCCAACGAGACATATAAAAAAAAATTACTAAGAACAATGTCAAAGATTTTATTCCCTATGTTTTTTTATAGGAATTTTATGTCCGTCAATATTTGCTTTACATATTGAGGTGTTCCTACACTGGGTGTGTAAATGTTTACAAGAGTTATATATCCTCTTAATGGATTGATCCCATTTTCATTATAAAAAATACCCTTTTTGTCTATTGTTACAGCCTTTAAAGTTCATTTTGTCTTATAAGTATTGCTCCCCCAGTTTTTTGGGGGAGGGTCTCTATTTGCATGAAATATATTTTTTTCATCCCTTTACTTTGAGTTTGTGTGTGTCTTTCAATCTGAATGGGTCTCTGGTAGGCAGCATATGTGTGGGTCGTGTTTTTTTATCCATTCAGCAGCCCTGTGTCTTTTGATTGGAGCATTTAGCCCATTAAATTTAAAGAAATTTTGATGGGTATGTAGTTATGGCCATTTTATGAATTGTTTTCTGATTGTTTTTGTAGTTTTCTGTTTCTTTCTTATTTTCTTGCTGTCTTCTTTTGTATGTTGATGACTTTCTATAGTGTTGTGTTTAGATTCCTTTCTCTTCATTTCTTACATATTGTTAGATTTTGGTTTGTGCATATATATATATGCTTCATATATATAAAGCTATGTTTATAGCCATCTATTATAAGTTGATGATTGCTTAAGTTTTAAAATCATTACTATTTTTTCTCACCCATTCCACATTTACATTTTTGTCTTTTATTTATTTATTTATTTTGGTCATTACTTCTTTAGTGTGTGTTGTGTATCCCTTAATTTACTGTTGTAATTACACATGATCTTCCTACCTTTGCTTTAAATGTTTGTACTTAGCTTTGTAGTTGGTTGACCACTGCTGTTATTATGTGTTTGTCTTAGAATTTTTTTGCTACATTTTCTTATTCATATTTTTTATCTCTTTTTAAAAAATTCTTAAATCCCTTTAACATTTTTTGTAATGTTGGTTTTATAGTAATGAATTCTTTTAGCTTTTTCTTGTATAGGAAGCTCTTTATTGCCTCTTCGATTCTAAATGATAGATTTGCCACATAGAGTAATCTTGGTTGTAGGTTCTTGCTTTTCATTACTTTGAATATTTTGTGCCATTCCCTTCTGGCCTGCAAAGTGTCTATTGAGAAATCAGCTGACAGTCTTACAGGAGTTCCCTTATAGGACTGCTTCTCTTTTACTACTTTTAAGATTCTCTCTCTGTCTTTAACTTTTGGCATTTTAATTGTGATGTATCTTGGTATAGGTCTCTTTGGGTTCATTTTGTTTGGGACTCTCTGTGCTTGCATGTCTATTTCCTTCACCAGGTAAGGGAAGTTTTCAGTCATTATTTCTTCAAATATGTTTTGAGTCCCTTGCTCTCTCACTTTTCCTTCTGGTACCCCTGTGATGTAAATGTTGCTACACTCAATGTTGTCTCGGAGGTCCCTTATTTTTTTAATTCTTTTTTCTTTTTGCTGTTCCGATTGGATGTTTTCTGCTACCTTGTCCTAAAGATTGCTAATTTGATCATCTCCTTTATCTAATCTTTTGTTTATTTCATCTAATGTATTCTTCATATCAGCTATTGTATTTTTCATTCACGACTGGTTCATTTTTATGTTTTCTATCTCCACGTTTATGCTTCCTATCTTTTTGTTGAAGTTCTCACTGAGTTCATCTATTCTTCCCCTAAGATCATTGACCAGTGTTTTGAACTCTGCATCTGATAGATTGCTTGTCTCTATTTCATTTTGTTTTTCTGGAATTTTGTCACATTCTTTCATTTGGGAAGTGTTTATCTCCTCATTGTGGCTGACGCCTGTGTTTATTTCTATGTATTAGGTAGACCTGCCATGTCTCCAGGTCTTGGCAGAGTGGCCTTATGTAATAGGTGTCCTGTGGGGCCCCGGGGTGTCTCCTGTGTGGAGACGGCTTTTAGTGGGTAGAGGCCAGGGATTCTACCAAACACCGTATAATGCATAGGACAGTCCTTCACGACAACTTACCCAGCCCTAAACATCGTTAGTGCCTCTGTTGAGAAACTTGGGCTAGATTGTGAACATATTATGAGCTGATATGATATTTTAAGATTCTGGCAAAATAATAATCATTACTAGCAAATAACATTTATCAAGCTCTTACTGTGTGCCGGCATTGTTCCAAACACTTTCTACATATTAACTCATTTGATCTTTTTCTTTAGTAATTTTTGTTATCCAGCTTTACAGATGGAAAACCTGAAATGTGAGGAAGTGAAATAAAATTGCCCAAGGTCACAGAACTAGTAACTGGTGAAGCCACTCATTAGTAGTAACGTAATAATAGTCGTAGCAGTAGAATTTTTATTGATTTGTATTAAGCCAAGGGCTTTGTACATATCGCCTCATTTCATCTTTGCTGTGGTCCCACAGAATAGATATTCCTTAGTATTAACCCATTTTAGATATGCAGAAACTAGGACTTGGTGGAGATTGCCTTGTATTTATGAATTTGTAAATTTTAAAAGTTAGTGATCGTCTCCCCCATGCACCTTAACCCTAAGAATGCAGGGACCTTGTTGCTCTCTTGGTCTCCATAGTGACCCCACTATTTAGCTCAGGATCTGGCAATAGTGCACACTCCAAAAGTGATTAAGGGACAAGGGAATGAAGTAGGAGGGTGTTAGATGCCCACCTTTTAAGACCTGCCTGTGGCTTGGCAATTGTGCCCTGTTTTCTCTGCCCTGGTGCTTTCCTGTGGTTCCTTCCCTCCCCGGACATCGAAGCTACCCCATGAAATGATCTGGTCCTTATCACCATATAGAATCCAAAAAGTGATCGGTATGGGGTGAGAGCATCAGCTCTCTGGCCTCTTCTGGGCTTTGTGAAAACAATCAGGGAATGAATGATTATTTACAGAACGTAAAAAACATCATGATCTGTTAAACCCCAGATTTCCAGGTACCTTTGAAAGTCTTTACGACTTTCTTAGAGGAGGGATGGGCTTCCTTGTAGCTGGATGCTCATGTCCTTAGTTAATGAAATTTGATGACACATGAGACTAGGTAGAGATACTTTCTTCCTTCTGATATCTGGATATTTTCAGAACTTAGATAATTTCATCCTATTTACATCAAACATGCAGGTAACTCTAGACTTTTATATCTGTATTATTTCTGGGGAGTATAATATGATTATGAATGACAGTAATTGACATTACATGCTTTAATTAAATTTCCTTTGCTGTGAATCAGAACCTTTTAGTCCAGTCCTACAGTGCTATTTCTAGACTTCTCTTTTACATACTCTGATGTGTTAGGCAGCAGGTATGACATAAATTCACTTCTATAAATTCTGCATCCCATAGATTAAATGAGATAATGTGTGCAAGGTCACCTTAATGCCAGCCACATAATAATTATTAATAAAAAAATGTGAGCTGAATTTTCATACATTAGGGATTGACTATTTGAAGAACATGTTGCTTCTTAGATGATAAGTAGAAAGCTGACAGTTACGAAAAGACTCCATTTTCAAGTGTTCGTGTGTAGCATAGTAATTACGTGCCAGGATTTCTCCTAGGGCTTTTGGGTGGTCTGCAGAGCCTTAGAGTAGTAGTACCCTTTTCCAAAAGGGAAAAGTACCCCCAGATAGCCTCCTGCTGCCACCCACCCCCCAAATAATAACCTCATCCATCGCTGGTGCTGCCAGCCTACTAGAGGGGACTGAAAAGGAGGGTCTAGGTCAGTCTCTGGAGCGCACAAAGCACCATGTCTGGGAAAATGCATCTGTAGCCATTTCTCGGTGTCTGGTGCTCCTGGGCTCTTGAGCATCCTTGAACACCTCTGCAGCACTGTCTCTCAGCACTATCTATACCTTGGTGTTTGAGGTTAGTTGAAGCAGGAGGTAAGAATGGCGTGGCCTCATTCCAGCCCAGAGATTTTCCCTAGGACTGACTCTCAGCAGGACCATCTTCCTTACCTTGCCTGGCTGGTTTCTTCCCACCCCGGGGCAGGGTGATTTTGGCTGAGGATCCTGGAGGACTTACCACAGTAGTGGACATCCCTGCTGAATGCCCCGAGATCTGGCATCTTGGGAGCTAATTTTGGATCTATGCAGGGGTACTCCATCAGGGCACAGGTGAACTGGTCCCAGTGTTTGAGGAGTCCATTTAACCTGTTGCTGGTACAGGGTCACTTCCCTGCTTTATCTACAAGTAAAACAGGTACACAGTACCAGGGCCTTCCTCCCCAGCAGGACTTTGCATTAAACCAACCAGCCAACAAACCCAAAGGATCACAGTGACGAGTATTCAAATATAAGAAAGTTTATCTTGTCCTTAACACATACCTAAAATTCTAAGTTCATGCCTCTAACGTGTATATAGAGACCCTCACATCTTCATCGTCTAACTACAGGTTTAGGTTATCTGTCCTGAAAGGACAGGTTCCCCCATAACTGAGAAAAGGCTATGCTATGTCCTCACAGCATAGCCACTATGTGTCCAGGGCTGCCAGGAGCCACCCAGCTGCAACCATAACTTGCCTTTGCCTGAGGAGATGCTTATGACCTTGAATCTGTGGGTAGACTAAGAAATTTTAGATCCCCCCAGATGACACCCACTTCTCAGTGGCTCCCATCAGTTGACCCCTTGAAAATAACCAACCCAGTCTTTACCTGTGCCCAACTATGACAGGTAACTTGAGGTATATACCCAGACTGAGCAGAAACAAGCAGGAACTCCAGATTTCCAGTTGCCAAGAGGCAGAATCCTGCTTGTTTTGCAGCAGGTCTATGAGTCTCATGTGGCATCATATTAAATTATATAGGCAGCCACTTGTTCTCAACTGATGTACTGAGCTGACAGTTGTGTCGAGCAGGCAGCATTCTCCTCAGGAAACGGTTGAAAAGATCCTATAGCTTCGCAGACTCCAGACCTCTGAAAATTAGCCTGAAAGCAGAGGGGTGTGGGCCACCACAGGGAGAGGTCAGCTCTGGGCACAAGATACCATGACTGTGGCTGAAATCCTAGACCATGGGCTGCGGGGCACTTTGCCCTAAAGGTAGGTCAGAGCCTGGGCAAAGTTGAACATGCTACCGTGGGAGCAATTTTCTGTTGGAGTTGCCCTGGTCAGCGTCTGGCTCGTCTCTGGTGTTTGGGCTTCTGAGTTGGTAGGTGCCTTCCCCATTCTGCTTGCTTT
Organism: Eonycteris spelaea; assembly: GCA_003508835.1. NCBI lineage: Eukaryota > Metazoa > Chordata > Mammalia > Chiroptera > Pteropodidae > Eonycteris > Eonycteris spelaea. Next base: position 4,283,740 of record PUFA01000113.1, read on the forward strand.
GGAAGGTTTTTAAATATGATCCTGACCTGCATTAGCCTAGCTCTGTTGTTAGAGATAGCTGTGGAGGGAGGGACAGAGAGATGGAGGGAGGGGGAGAGAGAGAGAAAGAGAGAGAGTGTGTGTGTGTGTATGTGTGTGTGTAAGATGTTTAAAGATGGAGGGAGGAGGTGAAGATGAACAAAGAAATAAAGGGACCAAAGACTCATGAAAGAAAATCTCTACCTAATTTTACTGCTTGCCGTCCTCTGCACTTACTCAATGCTAAATCTATGCATTCTGAAAGTGTAGAAAGAAGCTTTTGGCCTCTGTGAGCTATTAGCCTGCTAAATGCTTTTCCTAGGATTTAACAGCTAGCTTCTACTCTATGCTGGAGCAGAGAGGGTGTTGTAATTCTCATTAGTGACAGCAATATGAACAGGACAGATATCTTTAAGAGCTCATAATCAGTAATGCTTAATGGGCTTTTCCAATTCTCCCAAATAGTTTGGAATAAATAGATTAAGACAGGAATCGAAATGGCTTTTGATTTATGTACATGCAAGTTCCTGGCAAGACTTTCCACTCAGTTTCTACCAAAATTAAACATGGTTTGAAGATTCACTTGTTTGGGTTTATGGTTGGGCTGAAATGCCTCCCCATGGAGTTTACAGGTTAAAAGTTACAGCAGTTTGGGCTCCTCGATCCCGGTTTTGAAAAGACCACAAGTAATAAAGGAGTAGAGTTGGCCACATGGGAGCCAAAGGGATGGCCATGGTGAGTCAGTTTTCTTGGCTTCTCAGCACCCCATCAGGTCTACCATGCTTCCATCACAGATTAACAGCCAATTCCCAGCTGATGAATGTTTAAATCCCCAAATTCACTCATTTGCAACCCTGGTAAGGCATTTGTGTTGAACGTCCCAGCCAGAGAGAATAGCAACTCTGGGAGGAAAGCAGGAGACTTTAAGAGATCCAGAGGTTTTGACTCCTGGATTGCTCCTAAGCAGAGCTGGTGTTTGTGCTTTGATTGATTGGGGTGGTGGATGGAGCAGACACCTAGGGAAAAAAGGTGCTGAGAGGGTCCGGGGCTGCTGTTGACAGGCATTTCACTGTTTCATTTACATCTCTATGGAGACCAGTGGAGAGGAATACTTTCCCTAATATTACTACTTATATATTTTTTCTTTATACGAATTGCCACTTAATGTATTTTATTAGCTTACCTTAGGGGCTTTGATAGACTGTTGTTATGGATTTTTATAATGAAGTCATTATATGTTAAAACTATTAGTCTATGCTTACCACATTAGTTGCATTATTTTTTCCAGATTGACCTTGTTCTTAGTTTCTTTCCCTGATCTGTCTCATTTTACAAAACAAGCTTGTGGTTTGCTCCCCTCATTCAGAATGTAGTTCTGAAATACCATGAAAAAAATCAAAATCTTACTATAGAAAATGTCTAACTTATACAAAGGTAGGAAGAAATAATGTAATACACCCTCAATGATCCCATCACCCTTTTCAACAATGATTAATCCATGGCCGATCTTGTTTCATTTATACCTCCCATCTGACCTCAGCCCCTGCCAGAAAATTCTTTCACAGTGAATTCCAGACATATCATTTCAGTATACATATTTCAGTTCTAGCTCTTAAAGATAAGAATTACTTTTTAAAACAATTATATGACATGTAGCCAAAAATGTAATTTAACATCTTCAGCTACTCAGTCTTCTAATTTTGATGATTTCATTTATCATTTTTACAGTTTGTCGGAGTCAGGATCAAAATGTGGCCCATGTTGATATTTTCTCAGATATCTTGTATTCCTTGAAATATATTTATTGAAGAAATCTAGAGAGTGTCCCACAGTCTATATTTTGCTAGTTGTGTCTTAATGGTGTCAGTAAACATGTTCCTCTGATAATTGCATTTCCCGAAAATCAGTAGGTAGATCTAGGACTGATGGCAGTGTGTCTCTTTGGTGGTAGGAGGCAAGGGGAGGCATTACATTTGGTTGTTTCTCATTTGTGACAAGCCATTGGTGATCATTGCCTAGATACATTAATTCATTAGGAGTTTCCAAATGGTTATATTCTAATTCATTTATTACATTGCCATTTATTAGAGAAAATGCTTTTGTAAAGATAAACTTTCCCTCAAGTATTTAGTCAGCCACAGTTACCATTTGATTTAGAAAGACAGGAAAAAACATTAGCTTTTTTCTTTTATTTACCAGTTTTCAAAATGAGTGGTTTCCTTAGCATCTTCCAGAGGTGATGAGAGAGGTGTTCTTTTCTTTTTCTAATATCATTATGAACTCATGGATTTAAATATATCCAATGTGTTTCAATCCATTTTAGTTGTTATCCTTATTGGTGCTCCAATTTTTCTGTCTTTGGCCAGTAGAAGCCTCTTTGATACAGCCTGACCTAGAAGAAATTCATAACTTGTTGGGTTTCGGCAATAAGTTGTTTCAGGTTCGTTTTGTATGGTTTTTGCCTTAGATCTAGAATCAGCCATTTCTCCAAGGAGCACTGATTCTTTTTCATGGAAGATGGCATCATTATTTAGATGCCACAATCTAGGTGCTATGGGTATTGAGCACCATGTTTCTCCACCTCCGAAAATTCGGTGAAACCAGTTACCACTATGGATAAATAGCACTACTACTACCCATTGAAACCACCACCGCTGTCGCCCTGACTGCCCTCTCCACGCTGTACCCGCCTTCTTCCAGGGTCCACCTTCCAGTCTCCATAACACTCATAAAATATTTTTTCCCCAGCCATGCCACTTGCTCCAAAATGTCTTGCTTTGTAAAACATTTCATGGGCCTTCTTCTGTTCTATCACTATCCTCTCTCTCTCTGTTTGAAACCCAAGACAAGGGATAGGTCATGATGTCTTAAAGTCTTCTCCAACTTTGCTTTTGAGCTCTCTTGGCTTGTCAAAGTCATTCTTGTTTCATTAGATCATCTCTGAGCAATCCCTCTCTCTCCCGGCGGATGCACACACACTGGGAAATGGGAGGAAGGGCAGACTGACAGCTTACTGAAGCTTACTAAGGCGCGTCCTACTAGGCTGGGCATTCTGTGTGTTATGTTATCTGCATTTTATTACAAACCTGTGAGCTTATTTGTTGTGATTCTTATTCAGAAGGGAAGAAAGTTAAGTAAGAGCTAGATTAATCCAAAATCTCCCATGGATTGGCCAGAGCCCAGGCCAGCTCAGATTGCCTTATGCCGGTATTCGTCCCATCCCAGGAAGACTTCTGCTTAGGTGGGAACACTAGGGAACCTTTCCCCAGTGTCCTGCAAACTCACATAACTCTACTTTTCTTATCCTTCAGTGGCTTCCCATTGTTTTCAGGATTAAATCCACACTTTCTGTGCTCTAGCCCTTGGCTTAACTTTGGCACCCCATAGAAACATTAAATCTTTAGCAATCTTCCTCAAAACATGTCTGCTGGCATGTCTCCAGCTCTTTCACATGTCTTGCTCCCTCTTTACCTGGTGAACTCCTCCTACTTCTACTTTAAGAAGCAAATGAAGCATCTCCTTTAAGAAGTCCTCTCTGATTTCCACTGCCAGATGAGTTAAGTGATACTGCTTTGGTTCCCACAGGGTACCATGCTGTGCTCTGGGCTGAGTTTTATTCATCCCTTTGACCCCAGGATCCAGCACAGGCCTGGGCCAGTAAAGTTGCTCAGCAGTGCTTTTAGTGACTATTTAAGCAAATGAATAAGTGCATGGTACCAGCTATCCCACACTTGCTCACATGGGTAAAAACTTATCTTGTTTAAAATAGTTTGTACAGTTTCCGGTGGCCCCTGTTACTCTATGCTTCTGTTGTGCATGTTAATTTTTGTCCATAAGTGAAATCATGCTCTGGGCCTGGAAGATGAAACTGGAATGAGGCCTCCAACGCATTGCCTTACACATAGTCAAGACTTGATCATTATCCATGGAATTGAATTAAATGGGAAGTTGTACAAAAGGAAGCTACAGTGAAAGTGTCAGGCATGCAATCAGCAGGATGCCAGACAGACAGTTAAAGCATCTCCGATTTTCTACAATTTCTTTTAATAGGCTCTCTGTACAGATTTGCTGTCAACATGGATTGTTGGTTTAGAAAAAAACCAAAACAACAGGGCGCTGCGATGGCTCTTGTGAGGCACCATGTCTGGCAGCGTATTTTTCCTTCTAATGTGATGGTCCCCAGATTTCCAGCTTGCGACAGGAAGGAAAAATGCTTCCAACTGAGTGACTCAGACCCTTACACTCAGAACTAGCACATATTTTCTCTCTCTGTTCTCTCTTGCACAGCCTCCAGTTCCTTATCTTTCTCTTCTTAAAGCCCAGACCCACCCAAGTTTAGTGTCTGGCTCTGATGTAGGAGGTAGAGCTGTTTGTTTGGCTGGGAACCCTGCTGGAAGGGGAGGACTGCTCAGAGGCCACGTTGCCACACTGTTGATTGATTCAGTACATGCACATCAAGCACCTATTGTGGGGCAGGTACTGGCAGTGCAGTGGTGGGCAAGGCCTCAGTCCTCTTGGAGCACTCGAAATAATGGAGGCAGAGTTCTTCAGATATACATACAGATGCATATGTACGAATGGTGGTAAGTGAGATGGAGAGAACCGAGATCTGTCCCGTCCACAAAAGGGTGTCGTACCGCCTTCTTTATGAAGCCCTCTGTGGTCCCTCCTGGCAGTGCAAGGCTAGCCTGGTGCTCCCTTGTCACTTGGAGCCGTGCCTGTGTCAGCCCTCAGCCCACTCGGACTCTAGGTATATAGAACTGAGCTCCTAGGACAAGGGTTAGATATTTCCTAGAAAAGTGTGTGGCATACAGCAGGTGCTCAATCAGTGTTTAAGAGTAGGAGGAAGGGAATGAGCACATTTTACAAGTCCTCATTCTATTAGATGAAGGCGTCACAGACTTCTCTCAGTACCATGATCACGATGGTGTGGTGATGAATTAGTTCCAAAAATTCAGCTCTGTCCCCAAGAAGTGTTGTAGGTGAAGAATAATAAACAGAAACCCTTGGCATAGGGCCTGGCTGGTGATAGGAGCTCAGCTCGGTTATCTCCTGTCCCCTGTTTTCAGAAGTTTCCTCAGGATTGTGCTGTGCTCTGGGGAAAGCAACCTGCCCACCCACCATTGCCTGGCATCCTGTCAGACTAGACCTGAGCAAGGTCAGGACCAGGACTCACGTCCTGCTCATCGCCAAGTCTCCAGCATGGGCACCTCAGAATCAGGGTTAAGGAAATGTGTGTTTTGAGTGGCAGTGGCCTAGTGCCATAATATGAAGAACAGGATTCTGCAGCCCATCCATTTTCATTTGCTTCTTCCATGGCTGGCAATTGACTCAACCTTTCAGCCACCTGCTCAGCCACTTCTCCCCAAGATTGGAAACCACCTAAATGTCCCATAGTTAAGGAACGATTAAGTAGCATATGTGGGTACCTTCAAGAGAGATTGAGGAAGCCATTGAAAGTGATATTTTTGATGGCATACGGAAAGATAATAAGATTATGTAATATTATAAAAGGCTATATGTTTATCCAGTATGTGTGTGTGCATGTGTGTGTGTATAGAAAACAAAATCTTGTAAAAAAATATAACATTAACATTTTATCTCTAAGCAGTAGGATTTTCTTAGTTTTTTTATATTTTCAAAATTATCTTAAATAAGCATGTTTTTCTTTTCTAGCCAGAAATAAAGCAACCCATTACTTTAAAAAACAGAAATACTGTTCAAATATCACCACCTTTTTAATCCATCCTTACAGAGGCTGAGCCCTATAAGGGTGACCAGACAACCCATAGGACTTAGCATACAAAAGATGTTTCCCATGAGACCTGGCTTTGAGACCTTCTGGCTTTATGTGGGAATGCAGAAGTGGCCATGTTTTAGACATGGCCATTAAAAATGCTCTAATATAGGATGTGGTTCCATAGTATAGTGGTTAGTACATCTGCTTTACACGCAGAAGGTCCTGGGTTCGCGCCCCAGTGGAGTCATGGTCCATGGTCTATGGCCATGCCACCCTGAATAAGCCTGATGTCTCATCTCAGAAGCTAAGCAGGGTTGGGCCTGGTTATTACTTGGATGGGAGACCACCTAGGAAGACCAGGTGCTGTAGGCATAAATAATAATAAATAATGAAAAAAAATATGCTCTAATATAAAACTGACCCAATATACAGTATAGTGTTAAGGATGTAAACCCTGGAGCTAGCTAGCCTGGGATCAAATCTGGCTTTCACACTCTATCTGTGTGGCCTGGGTCAGGTTACATAACCTCTCTGAGCCTTAGTATCCTCATCTGTCAAATGGGAATAATAATAGTACCTACTTATTGAATCGTTGGAAGATTAAATGAGTTTGTTTTTTTTAAGTGCCACATCTATGTACCTGGTAAAAAGGAAGTGCAGTGTGTGTGTTCTCTCACCACCACCATCATTCTTCATTCAAGAGCTGACACAAACTGTACTCCTTCCGGATAAACCACCGACAGACCTTCAGACAGACCCAGAATGAGACCACCAGTGAATTGATCCAAACAAAACACAACTCTGTGTTCACTCACCAGCTACACCCAGAGCCCTTGTTTCAATGGAGGCCACCACTCAGGAATTCAAGTGGACTAATATTTGATGTGGCTTTTTTTTTTTTTTAATGCAGCAGTGAGCCACTGCAAAAATAAGTGACTGGCTGTTCAGGACTTAGAAATGAGGATATAGACAGGAAGGTCAAAGAGCCACAGAGAATGAAATGAAGAAACTTGACTCAGGTGATACCCAAAGATAAATCCAAGCACACAGGATGCCTGGGGCCCTACTGGCCTTCTGGTGGCCTCTGCGTCCCCCACATGCTCCTCTGTTGCTTCATCTACCCTGGAAGGGCACTCTGCTCTCAGGATTGGTTCAGAACTGGGAGGAGGCCCTTATCATATTGCATTGCAGTTTCTGTACCAGTCTTTCCCCTCCCTCCCTCCTCTCACTGAAGCATCCTCTGAACACTTATAGAGTGTTTGTTGTGTGCCTGGCACTGTGCTGGGCTCTGAGGGCCACCAGAGGTAGTCACCTTTCAGGAACCTACCTACCCCAGAAAAGAAGTACTTGTTTATATTTTTATCCATAGCTCTTGACCCAGCACCTGGCACCAGAGATGTCCACACATGTTTATGAATGGAAGAAATAGTGCCAGTTCTACACTGACTGTCCTGGTCGTTCATTGTAGCTACCCTTCATGCGTAATTAGCCAGCATCCCAGATCAAGCTCTATGTACTCCCCAAGGCTATTACAAGTGCTTAAGGTACAGGAGGCACACAGATGCACACACATGCAAAATGGCTTGGCATTTTCTGTTATAGACTCCCAGGATGGCATATCCACATCATCTTTTGCTTAAGTAGAAACAGACCTTTAAAACCAAGGAAATGGTTCTGGTTCTCAATCTAAAGAGATAATGGCAAAAGACAAAAAACAGTAATGTATTTGGTGAAGACCCTCTGTGCCTGTGCAGTGTTTTAATTAAACTCCCATGGTTTTCTTGAGACCTCCACCAATGTTTCAATTCAGATTGTTTTGACTGCCCAAAACTAGCCAATGGTACATCCATCTCCCTCTGTGCTTACTGGCAATTTGAGGGCAGTTGAATCATGTGCTTGGCTGAACAATGAATAAATGTCCAGCCTTGGCAGCCTTCCAACTCTGCAGAGACTATAAAACTGACCAAGACAAAGACTCTCATGGAAACGATAAGACTCAGGACTGTAGATCCCCTGTCAGCTCTCATTACAACACTAGCATCTAAGTTCCCTTTTTTGGCTTCACTCCAAATGTCAGAGCCTGTTGCATAACAGCTGTCCCAAGTAGAGGGGAGTATGGTGAACCCTGACAGTCTGCTGAGGCCACCATGGGCTGACTCCCATGTTTACCTGATGCTTGTGTACTATGGCTGCTGAATCAAGTATCCTTTTAGTTAAAAGTAATAAAACTCTCTGCGTTAAAGCCTGAGGTGCAGAGGGTTGAGATTTTCATTTTCTTTTGGCAATCTCACACAAAGGAAAAGTGAACCCGCATGTTGTAGGCAAGAATGAATATTGAGAACAGAACTTCCCCTCTTAACCAGGGAGGCTGTTAGGCAGGATAATGGCCCCCAAAGATGCCCAGGTCCCACTCCTTGGAATCTGTGAATGTTATCTTATGTGGAAAAGGCAAATTAAAGTTGCTGATTAAATTTTGGTTGCTAATCAGGTAACCTCTGTCATGAGATTATTCTAGTAGGCCAGTGTGCTTATAGGATACTTAAAATTTGAAGCAGTCAGAGTAATGCAATGTGAGAAGGATTTGACATCCCACCTCCATTGCTGGTTTGAAGACTGAAGAAGGGCTACAAGCAAAGAATACAGGTAGCCTCTAGAGGCTAGAAAAGGTAAGAAAATGGATCCTCACCTAGAGCCTTCAGAGAGGAACACAGCCTTGCCACCAAAGTGATTTTGCCTAGTGAGATCCATGTTGGACTTCTAACCTATAGAACCATAAGTTATTAAATCTGTGTTGTCTCAAGCCACCAACTTTATGGCAATTTGTAACTACAGCAGTGGAAAACTAATATAAAAGTCCATGGTGTGAAGACCCTAATCAGGGACCAGGGATAGATATCATTTCCAGAAATTAATGATTATTAAAGAGAGCACTGTACCTTCAGTGATGGTTGTACTGGTAGGACAGAACCCTTTTGGGGAGAGCAGAAATGACCCTGCCAGACCTCCAAGTAATGAGGAAGCTCGGTCTTCCCATTCTCAGCCCTAGAAACAACCAACCAACCATGCACTTCTTCCTGGAAACCTGGCTTTCACTTGGGAATGAATACAGGTTGCATTGTAGGGCTTTGAAATGGTCTTTGTGTTTTGCCTCCTGTACAAATGCTTCCATAGGGCTCAGCTGATGTGGATAAATTACCACTGTCTCCTTGGTGATGGAAGAGAACATGTGCGTTCCCTAAAATCATGGATTTCTCCCCAGTGAACACTATATGTAGTTTGAAAAATAGTAAATTTGGATTGATTTTTAAAAAAAAAAATAGACTATTTTTACAATAGTTTTAAATTTGCAGGAAAACTGCAAAGATAATGCAGGGTTCCATATGCCCCACACCGTTTTTCCTCTTACTAACATCTTCCATTAGTACGGTACATTTGTTACAATTCATGAGCCAGCATTGATATATTAACTAAAGTCCATAGTTTATTTGTATTTCCTTAGTTTTTACTTAATGTTCTTTTTCTGTTCCAGGATCCCATGCAGGACACCACATTATGCTTTTGCTGTCACATCTCCTTAGCTCCTCTTGGCTGTGACATTTTCTCAGACTTTTCTTGTTTTTGATGACCTTGAAAATTTTGAGGGGTACTAATTCAGTATTTTTTAGGATGTCCCACTACTGGAATTTGATGCTTTTTTTCATGATTAAGCTAGGGTTATGGGTTTTGGGAAGGAAGATCACAGAAATAAGTGCTGTTTTCATCATATCTCATCAAATCCACAATTTATGACTGTGATGTTGGCCGTGATCATCTGACTGAGGTCGTGTTGGTCAGGTTTCTCTACTATAAAGTTACTCTCATTCCCCCTTTCCATACTGCACTCTTGGGAAGGGAGTCACTCTGCAGAGCCCACATTTAAAGAGTAGGGGTTTATGTTCTCTCTGAGGGCACAGGTTCTACATAAGTTATTTGGAATTCTGCAGAGAAGATGTGTCTCCTCTCTCCACTTATTAGTTTATTAGTCATTTATATCAATATGGATTTATGGATACTTATTTTGCGGTTTGGGTTATAATCCAATACTACTTTATTTTGTTGCTCAAATTGTTTCAGCTTCCTTACTGTTTCCAGATTCAATTGTATATTTCCTGTATTTTTCCTTTCTAGTCATAGAATCAGCCATTTTTATAAGGATCCCTGGTTCCTTTTATTAGAGAACAAAAATCTAGAATTAAGGTCTGGGTTCTAGCTATGTTCACTGCTACTAGACTGTCATTTCTTTTAGGCCTTCTTAGCTAACAGCTGTTAGTACATATGTGTGTACTAACCCATAGTACTAACACATATCTCTAAATATTTCTATATAATCATCTGTACCTATATTAAGATAAATATGAGTTCTTGTTGATGTCTCCAACTCTAATCCATTACCACATGGATCATTCTAGCCTTTCCACTTGCTTCCCTGTAACCTCCCAGTCTAACAGTGAGAAACCTGGTTTCTACCATCCACCATCCATTGACTGAATGGTCCAGTTCCAGTATACATGTATAGCAATACATGTATTGTTAACCCACACCCCCATGTGAAATTATTAGCCAGAGTACAGTGCTTATGTGCAGTTCCTTTTGCCTTTGGTTTCACAGACGCCACTCATTGCCAATGACGCCTAGGTCAGCACTGTTCCTCTAACGTTCAATGAGGTTGTCTCATCCACTTGTAATACAATTAGATTCTATCATCACATCTACATTCCATCCTTGAATCTCCAGCCTCCTAAATGATTTTTTTTTAAGTTTACATACATTAAGGTTTACTTCTTGCACTACAAAGTTCAAATCCATACAATCACGTATCCACAATTGTAGTATCCTACAGAACATTCTCAACATCTTAAAATTTCTCTGTACTTTGCCTATTCAACCTTTCCCCCAAACTCCTGACGACCATACTGTCTCTATAGTTTCACCTTTTCCAAATGTCAAATAATCAAATCATACATTATAGCCTTTCTAGAATAGCTTCTTCAACTTAGGAATTGTACATTTAAAGTTCCTCCATATCTTTTCATGGCTTTATTGTTAATTTCTTTTTATCACAAAATATTATTTCATCATATGGATGTACTACAGTTTATCAGTTAGCCTGTCAAAGGATATCTTGATTGCTTCCAGTTTTGAGCAATTTAGAATAAAGCTACTACACACATTCACATGCAGGGTGTTTTGTGAATGTGTTTTCAAATCAGTTGAGTCAATACCTAGGAACAGATTGCTGGACTATATGGTAAGACTGTAGCTTTGTAAGGAACTATAAAACTGTCTTCCAAAATGGCTGTACCATTTTGCATTCCCAACAGCAATGAATGAGAGTTCCTGGTGCTTCCCATCATTGGGTATTGTAAGTCTTTTGGATTTTAGCCATTTAAATTAAGTGTGTAGTGATATCTCATTGTTTTAATTTGTCATTCCCTAATGACAAATAATGTTGAACATCTTCTCATATGCTTATTTGCCATCTGTATATCTTTTTTGATGACCTGTCTGTTCAGATCTCTTGCCCATTTTTTAGCTGTGTTTTCCTATTGTTCAGTTAGAGTTCTTCATATATTTTGTGTACAGTCTTTTATCAGATATATGTTTTGTAAATATTTTCTCCTAGTTCATGGCTAGTCTTTCATTCTCCTCACAATATCTTTTGCAGAACAGAAATTTTAATGAAGTCCAGTTATCAATTTTTCTTTCATTGATTGTCCTTTTGATGTTGTACGTAAAAACTCATTGCCAAACCCTAAATCACATAGATTTGCTCCTATGCTCTTTTTAGAAACTTTATAGTATTTTGTTTTATAGTTAGGTCTGTGATCATTTTGAGTTAAATTTTGTGAAAAGTGTATGGTCTGTGTCTACATTAAATTTTTTTCATGTGGATGTCCAGTTTTTCTAGCTCCATTTGTTGATAAGGCTATCTTTATTGCATTGAATTGCCTTTGCTCTTTTGTCAAAGATCAGTTGAATATATATGTATGGGTTTGTTTCTGGGTTCTCTATTCTGTTTCATTGATCTACATGTCTATTCTTTCACCAATACCACACTGCCTTGATTACTGTAGCTTTATAGTAAGTCTTGAAGTCTAGTAATGTCAGTCCTCCAACTTTGTTATTCTTCCTCGGTATCGTGCTGGCTAATCTGGGTCTTTTGCTTTTTTTTTTTTTTTATTTTTTATCAACTTTAGAGTCAGTTTGTCAATATCTACAAAATATCTTGCTGTGATTTTGACTGAGATTGCATTGAATCTATAAATGAAGTTGAAAAGATGTAACATTTTAACAATATTATGCCTTCCAATGAATGAACACTGAAAGTCGCTCCATTTACCTGACTTTCTTTGATTTCTCTTATCAGAGTTTTATAATTTTCTACATATCCCTGTACATATTTTGTTAAATTTATATCTAAGTATTGCATTTTTTGATGCTACTGAAAATGATGTTTTTTTTTTAATTGCTAATTCCAATCATTCATTTCTAGTATATAGGAAAACAAACAATTGACTTTTGTATATTAACCTTGTATCCTTCACCTTGCTTACTAGTTCTAGGAGTTTGGGTTTTGTTTTGTTTCATTTCTTTGGGATCTTCTCAAATCATGTCATCTACAAAGACAATTTTAATTCTTCCCCACCTGTATACCTTTTATTTCCTTCTCTTGTATTAGCTAAGATTTTTAGTACGATTTTGAATAAGCATGATGATGGGAGATATCTTGCCTTGTTCCCAATCTTAGGGAGTAAAGATCTAGTTTCTCACCATTAAGTATGATGTTAGCTGTAGTTTTTTGGTAGATGTTCTTTCAGGTTAATTTTTCACATAAAGAAAAAATTGCTGAGATTTGCTTATCAGACAGTGTAGTTGTCTCTAGCTGCCAGGATCTGTTTTGACAGCCCTTGAACCATTTAGAAATTAAGAGAGCTTTATTAGCATTCAAAAAGACCAGAAATCCATCATATCCTGATAAGGATCTAGAACAGACTAAATATCTCACTGGGCCCCACTTGCACTGAAGGAGAAAAAAATCCTGGCTATTCTCTTGCCCTTCCTTGGTATGCTGTTTGTTTGTTTTTATCTGTAAACACAGGGAGCATGGTCCAGGGAGTACTAGAAAATAGATAAGTTTATAGTTCTTTACACTCTGGACCCCACCTACTTATTTGCCCCTCTGTTCCTTCCCCCCATTTCCCCTGCGCTACATTCCTGGTGCTCAAACATAAGCACCAGCCTCCTAACACATGACCTGTTTCTCCATACCTTGCTGTTTTTTGCAACAGACATGCCTTCTGTGAGGCACCTGTGTCAGATGAAAATTTATGTTTTTTGAGGTTCAACTCAAATGTCTCCCTTTCTGGAAATCCTTCCCTATCTTTCCCATCCAAAGTCAGCCTGCTCCTTCTGAGCCCCCACAGCCCTCTAGTTGCATGTCACGCACCGCTGAGTGCAGCATACTGCATGCTGTGTTTATGTGCCTGCCTCACCACCTGTGAGCAGATTGAGGCAGACCCACGTCCAATCTCCACAGCCTTATCTCCCATGCTGGCACAAGGTGTACTTCGAGGAGGGTGCCTAGTAATGTTTATTGGTTGAATGAATGAAATTACTGGCCTTGCATAAATGGACCCTTTTACACCCTTAGAAACCTCCATGTCCGTTCTTCCCTCCCTCCTTGTTTTCTGCCTAGTGTTCGAGTCCTTATACTTATTTCTGGAATGTAAGAGATGCCTGCAGCTATTCTGTTTCTCATGGGAAAAAAAGGAAAATTATCATTCATTACAGATCTACTGTATTCATCCATGATCTTTATAATCCTGATGTCCACTGTATCATTTGGGGAGTTCAGAATCCAAGTCCCAGAAAATGCTGACTCAACTGGCTTAAACAATAAGGGAAATTAGTATATCTCTTATAACAAGACATATAAAGCTAGGGTGGCTTTAGGGATGGTGGCTTAACAGTATCGACAAGAACCCCCTTCTTTCTTTTCTGCCAATTTTACATATTAGCTTTTTCTTTGGGCCGATTCACCCCATGGCTACTAAATGGCTGCAGCAAATCCAGGCGTAACATCCTGATACAATAATGGTTAGGAGAAAGATTCGTTCTGTCCATGGGCCTCTTTAAAATGGAGGAAAACTTCTAGAAGCTTCTAAAACTTTCCCCTCACAGCTCATTGGTGAGAACTGTATCACATGACAATGCTTGAGCCAATCACTGCTAAAGCGATGATCATGGTTAGCTTTAACCAGTCAGCATCTCACATAGAGGCGAAGGAGGGAGGGATATACACTGGAACAAAATGATGGCTCTTCCAGCAGAGAAAAAGAGTAAAATAAATATTGGGGGGAACCCCCAGTGTCGCTATATCCATCATTTTTCATAGAGAATTATTTTATACAGAATTGCAGGTTAAGTCACGCATATAAGGTCCCGCAGCTGATAAAAACGGAAGGATTTAAATCCAGCCCCTTCAAACTCCCAAGCCCACCCATGTACTTTTTCTGCTGCACAGCTGGACTCGGAGCCCGACTTCATTTTCCAAAAACGCCAAAGCCCCGCTTCTCGTGGCGAGCGCTTCAGGAGTTAAGGCAATCGCCCTGCTTTCCCAAGCCGACCTTCAGCTGGGCATTTAATCTGTTTATTAAGTTATGACTCATGGCGCTGCGAGACACCGAAGGCTGCACATTCAGACCTAGTTTTAGATCGTTAGAGGAGGTTCGGGGGACAAACATCATATTTATATTCTGTGCCTAGAAAATTCAATTGCAGCTCTTTCTTTTCAGAGTGCAGGGTTGGCGAGGGGCTTCTGCTGGCTCCTGCTTTGGTTTAATCGAACTGAGACCTCCAAAGCAGGCGGGCTGTTTTGGGAAGTGGTCACTAATGCAGCCCCGTGGGGCGGGGGCCAGGCCTGAACTGGGCAGTTTGCATATTCACTTTTACAAACAGTTGGCTCGGAGTCAGCAGTTAATGGGACAGGAACGATGTTCCTGTCCCAACTCATTTCCTGCAAAAAACCTTTCCAATTGCAAACACATCTCAGCCTTTCTTCTCGGGTTTGTTTTGTCTCTCTGAGTGAATTAAAGAGGCTGGGCAGAGGGGAGTGTTTCTGACTGGGGGTTTTTCATCTGAAAACATTTTGAACAATGATCTTCACGTAAAAAAAAAAAAAGATCCCTTTCAGACCTGCCTTTAGGAGTCCTGGCTGCGAAGATTGCATTTCTAGTCACACGTGAGAGATGTAAATATCTCTATAGTCACAAGTTGGCTCTGGCTGTACTACAGTCTTGAGAGAGATGCAGTTTTTTCTCGCCTTACAAAATGTAAGCTGAAAATGCTGCCTCCGAAATGTGCACACGCACACGTCTGCACACACACATATACACAGGGTCAGGCCAAAATGTAATTTCTCTTTCCTGAGGACAAGCTGAAACCCTTTTTTGCACCCTACATACTGCTTTGGCAAATTGTGCTTCAACTCATAATTTGTGCTATTGAAGGATGGTCCGAACAGTTTTGATTATTCGTTTACTTAACAAATAGTTCTTAAGTGCTTACTGTGCATGAGGTAGTGTTTTAAGTAATAATAATAGCATACATTTACATAGCTCTTACCAGGCACCAGGGACTCTTCTAAGCATGTTATATGTATTAACTCATTTAATCTTCTTAACAACCCTAGGAAGTAGGCAATGTTATCCTTCTCACTTTGCAAATAAGGAAACTGAGGTATTAAGGAACTTGCCCAAGATCACATAGCTAGTGATTCTGGATTTGAAGCTAGAAAGTCTGGCTCCTCTTTGAGGATCTAATTGTAAATAAGAGAAAAAGGGGCACTCTTCCCACAGCTTATTTCCTAGTGGTGGGGTGGGGGTGGGGATAGATAATAGACATGTAAATATAATTTCAGATCATGAGTGCTCGAAGAAAATAAGAGAGAGGCAGGAGGCTAATCAGAGAGTCTTACAGGTCTTAGGAGCTGGGGTTTAATTTGAGTGTGATGGGAAGCCACAGGAAGTCTTAAAGCATGAGAATGTAGGATCCTATTTATGTCTTTATATTTCATTCTGATTGTGCTATACAAAGTAGACAGAGGTAGGGAATATGCGTCAGAAAGCAGTAGGTAGGTTAGAAGGTAGCTCTGGTTGTCCAGGTGAAAGACGGCCTGAACCAGGATGATGGTGGTAGAAGTAGTAAGAAGTGGTTGGGATTGGGTCCTGGTTTGGAGATGGAGCTCACAGAACCTACCATGCATTGGCTGCAAAAGGTGAGAAAAAAAAAGTTAAAGATGATTCTTCGGATTTTGGCTTAAACCACTATATACATGATGGGGCCAGTTATTAAGAAGGATAAGAATAGGGAAAAACAGTCTTGTATCGGTGTTGTTACTGTGGGAGTGAGGGTATTGAAAATCATGAGTTCAGTTTTGGACGTGTAAATTGGAAACCTTTATTAATGGACATGAGAGGAGACATCGAGTAAGCCTGAAGCATAGGATCAGGTCTAGGCTGGAGATCTAAATGTGAACATCAGCCTTTAGATATATGGGGTCACCTAGGATAGCACTATTCAGTTGAATTTCCTGTGATGGTGGAAACCTTCTACATCTGTGCTCTCTAGTGTGGTAGCCACACTCAATGTGGGCCATTGAGCAATTGAAATGTGATAGGTACAACTAAAAAAATTGAATTTTGAATTCATTTAAATCGAAATAGCCGGATGTGGCTAATGGCTATCATCTTAGCACAGACCTGGAGGAGAATGCAGATAGAGAAGGTCCTGGTCTGCAACTAATTTCTTCTCTGTGCAGTAAGACCAGCCTCGCACTCACCTTTAAGCGTAACCTTATTTCTGCTGCCCATTGTTTGCACAGCAGTGCTTGTTAAGTAATGGAAACCTTGCTTCTTTGTGAGAAACAGCCTGGAAAAGAAGCTGCCAGTCCTACAAGGAATATTAGAAGAAATTACAGAAGTCTAAGGAACCAATTGTTCTTCGCTAGAAAGCAAATGTAGTCCTATACTTATAGAATCATTTAAGCCTTGAAGGTATTGCTTATATTTTTCCTTATGTTTTATGGGAGAGAATTATATAGAGTGGTCGGTGTCTGTGAACTTGGAGATTCAAGACGGTGACTGGCTGATCTCCCATATGAATGTCAAGGGCCCACAGCCACGGGACTAAATGCCAGCTTCATAATGCGAGTTGTGTCTCTTTGGGGTAGACTGTTTCACTCTTTGTTAGGCAATCTCATTCTCCATCCAACTGCAGCCATCAGTGAGTTTGCTAATATGAAAGAACTCTTTGTAAGCAGCTGCCTTGTGCTTAAGAGTTCTTGCAAGTATATACTGGCAATCGGTGAGGCCAGAGTCAATAAAAAATAAAATAAAATGGAAAGATGGGATATTGTTTCTATTAAAGTTGATTGCAGCTGCCATGGTAGCTCTTTAAGAACCTTTTTCTGACCAACGCTTTCAGAGAAAATGGTCGTTTTATGCTTAATTGGTGAAAAGTAATTATCTAAACTAGAATGGAATAGAGGTGAGGGGATTTAAGACACTGCTTTTCAGAGAGGTAATCCAAGGTCAGCACTCAGCAGTGTCTGTCACACAACTAGTCTTCTGGTCTTGTGGTAGGATTTTTTTTTTTAATGCTTCATGTGGGAGATGGGTGCAGGGAAGGGATCAGGCTGGAAGTCTTTAGTGGTCATTGACCTATTTTTGTTTTTCTTGAGGAAAGTAGCATTGTAGGTTTCTAGGGTTTGGAAACTACAAAAGAACTTGCTAGTCATCCAGTTGAGCTCTTCGTGTTCAGCTGGGAAACAGGCCTAGAGAAGCGAGGTGCCCAGCCCCGGGCCCACAGCTCATTACAGCCCAAGGGACGGGACCAGAGCCTAGGGAAGAGCCTGACTGAGACATTCTCAAGCAGTGGCTGGGGTGGGGTAAAAGAGGGAGGTAGTATAATCAGAAAATCCTCAGGGAAGCCAAATCAAGAGAGAGGTCACAGAAGGCTTGAACTGAGAATGGAGATGACTTACAACATAAATGTAGCCTTAACGTGGTGACCTCATTCATCCAGTCAACAGCTGTGACCAGAAAGCAAGCCCTTGAAAAAGGGGCCAGCAGAAGGCAAAAGGCAGAAACTTAAGAAAGATGTCAATGCCCACCTCACTTCCATTTATTCTGAGATCGTTTCTGTGAGGAGGAAGACACCTCCCATTTTCTCCAAGGGAATGAGGTGATAGTTGGAAAAGGTGAGATTAAAGGGACAGTTTGGTCCTTTTAGCAAGGAGAGGTAGAGGATCACTTGCAGGCAGAGCAACAGCTGAAACCTAACCTTCGTGGTTTCATTTCTTAGTATCAGTATAGAACAGACTTGTTAGAGAGCCTCTTACCTGCTGTCAGTGGGCTGCAATGAGACTGTGCTTCCTTCTCCTCACAGTGTCAGAGCTTCAGGAGGAGGGCATGAACGCCATCAACCTGCCTCTCAGCCCGATCCCTTTTGAGCTGGACCCTGAGGACACGATGCTGGGTATGTGGGCCTCTTGTTCTTTGGGGTGGCCTGATGATGTCAAGTGAACCACTCCCACTGACTTCCTTTTGTTTTTAAAGAGGAGAATGAAGTGCGAACAATGGTGGATCCAAACTCACGCAGCGACCCCAAACTTCAAGAACTGATGAAGGTAAGAAGAAATTAGGAGGGACTTCCAGTGCTTCCCAGACTCAACAGGTGTCTATAGACCACCTGCTCTGTACAGGCACCACACAAGCCACTGCAGAGAGAATAAAGTCATGACACTCCTTGCTTGCAGGCAGCTCAAGGTCCAGTAGATGGACATCTAAAATTTAACAAAAGCGGGACATGACAAGTGCTTAACCAATTATGTTGGTCATAAGCATCAGAGAAGTTTGTGCAAATAAGCTCACATTTGCTAGGGTCACACAGTCCCTTTCACTGCTTTTCTCAAGGACCCTCACAAACCCCCTGTAAAGTAGGAATCAGCATCAGTCCCATTTTACAGATGACAAAACTAAGTCTCAGAAAAGTTAACTGGTTTGGTTTTGGTCACAGTTGAGTAGAGGAGATGGAATTCAAACAGAAATACGTGAGATTAAATGAAATATTGTGCATAATGCACCCGGCACAGGGGTTGGCGTGTGGTCACCCCTCAAAAAGTGTTATTTCATCCCCCTTCTATTTCTTCGTCCCGTGTTTTCCCACTTCTCCAAGCTCCACTTAAGGCAAAAAGTTACCGTGGATTCCAGAGTGGTTCATTCAAAATGCAACTCCCAATATGTCATTTTCCCACTCGAAATTTATGTGCAGTTGCCCATCCACTGCAGGTCGAAGCCTACACTCCTGGGGGTGGTGTTTGGGGTCTCCATGCTCTAGCTGCCTCTTCAACCTCAGACTGTCCCCTGCCTACCAACATGTGGGTACCAGACCTGCTCGTGGTGTCTCCCTGTACCCACTGTGCTTGCTTCTGCCCGCCTCACTGCTGTGCCTTTACTTAAGTTAGGTCCTTCCAGCCACTCTTCAGAGTGGGGCCAGAATGGGTTAACGTGCTCCAAGGAGCCTTCTCTAGACCCCAGTGCTATTGGTCAACCCCTCTGTGTGCTGCCTTGTTCCCTGCATTTGGTTCTGTCATTCAGTTACCCCATGATAATTCTGTCTTCTCTAAACAGTGAGTGTATAGGAGTTAGACTGCCTCTTTCAGAATTGTACCCCCAGGATCCAGCACAGAGGGTGACATGTAGCAGGTATTACTAATGCTGGGTGGATAGATGGTGAGTGGATGGGTGATGGATGGAGAGAGGGAAAAAGGAAATGGAGGAAGAGAGGGGAGGGTACACACACAGAGTTCGGGGTAAAGCTGGAGTTTCAATCCTAGTTTGTGTAACTCCAAAGCCCATACCTTGCCCAGTACAAAGCCACACAGCCAACACTGTGTGCCTGTTGCTTGCTATTAGGGTAATGATTGGTAGGGAACCAGAATATATTAGCAGGGACACTAGTGCCACCAGCACTAGAAGAGCTTATACCTGAAAATTATCAGGACCACTGGGGCTCACACTTAAAGGCTACTTGTCCACACCCTGGGTCATATGGATAATTCTGCTGCTTTCAAAATCTGAAGTTTATTTAGATTTTAATTGTCCAGGATAAGAACACTTGTCTCTAAGAAAATACCCTGTGATTCTTATTCTCTCTCTAGGTATTAATTGACTGGATTAATGATGTGTTGGTTGGAGAAAGAATCATTGTGAAAGACCTGGCTGAAGATTTATATGATGGACAAGTCCTGCAGAAGCTTTTTGGTAAGAGAATTGAATGTCGCAGTGGATTTCTTTAATAGCAGGTGATGGATCACTTACTCCTAGTGAGTTCTCAGTTCACAGCGGTTTACCTAGAATGGAATAGGACTGTGTACAGTAGTGTGGGAAAACAGTGGAGCCTTTAGATGTCCTCTTAGAATCTGTTTTACATGAATGAATTGCAGAAGGAGTCCCAATGATCAAGTGGGTCTGCTGACGCCAGCGGTAGAGGATCATCAGCTTGGTAGATGAAAAGACTACACTAATACTAGAAAACATGCCTCACCTGCTTTAGAAAATTGTGCACTTGTGGCCTCTGTAGGTTTACTTACGTGTGTGTGTGTAGCAGGGAGTACATGTAGGGGTATGTATCTCTGTCACCCATGGATATGTGTATGTGTGTGAGTACACGTTTATGGATCTGTGTATATGTGTGTGTGTACGTGTACCGCTGTGACTTCTGGGTGTGCGTGTGTTCCTCAGTGTATCCCTCTCTAGGTTGGGTTCAGGTGTGTGAGAGTATGTGCCTGTGTGATGTGTGGCCTCTGTGTTTGTTACCTCTGTATGAGGTATGTATCCTGTATGAGTTCACAGCTGTTTATATAAAAATGTAAGGCCGTGAGGGAGGGAAAGGAATTCGGGGACATCATAGTGTTGAAGGGACAAACTCAACTTGAATGAATTCGGACTTCTCCTCACTGTCCTCCATGTTTTCTCTTGTCCAAATCTCTGCTCCAATTTCTAGACTCCAATCTTCACTGCCCACCGGGCACCTGAATGCATGGTTCTCTCCCACCACAGAGGTATGGACAAGAGAAAATGGTTATTGGATTAAAGTTATGTATTTTGGGGAAGCAAACCACAGAAGGGATGTTTCCTTCTCATTGCAGCATAGCAGGGAGCACATAATTAACATCTTATTTCTACTGATGGAAACCTTAATCACTTGGTTATGATGATGTCTGCCAGATTTCTTCATTGTAAAGTTGCTGTTTTTCTCTTTGTATTTAATTGATTTGGGGGGGGGAGGTAGTTTAAGTCTGAAAATATCTTGTTTCTTCTTAAACTTCTCCCAATTGCAAATGGGTGGTGCATGTCTGCCACAATTTTTAATGTGGTGGTCTAGTAGAGATTTTCTATTTTCCTTATTCCTTTTACATTTATTAATTGGAATTCTTCTTTAAGGAAATGTTGTCCCCTCTTCCCCATTTACTTATTCTATCAGTATGGACACAAGGATGCTTATTTTATACTTTACATCTTAATCCAATACTATCCTTATTTTTTTTGCTGACATACTTCCAGCTCAGACCCTTGTAAGCTCTTCCAGGTTGGCTCCTGGACACTTTCAACATGCTGCTTTTTTTTTTTTTTTTTTTAAGCACTTCCTTACTTTCTGGCATCATAAGGCATACTAGGCTCATCTTATGTTTTACTTACTCTGGCCCTGGAATCAAACTTCTTCTCCAAGATCCCTGATTTCTTCTATTAGAAATGGTATTTAGAAATCAATATCTAGGCATATTAGTAGTGATTTTTTTAATAATTACAGTTGATATAAATTTTTATTCATTTCAGATGTCCAACACAGTGATTAGTCATTCATATAATTTAATAAGGCTAGTACCCACCTGACACCATAGTTATTCTAATGTTTTTGACTATATTCCCTATGCTGTCCTTTACATCCCCATGACTATTTTGTAACTGCCCAATTTGCATATCTTAATCCTTTCACCTTTTTCACCCATCCTTCCAACCCCTCTCCCACCTGGCGACCATCAATTTGTATTCTATATCTACGAGTTTACTTCTGTTTTGCTTATTTTGTTTTTTAGATTCCACATATAAGTCATATGGTATTTGTCTTTGTCTGACTTGTTTCACTTAGAACAATATCCTCCACATCCATCCATGTTGTCACAAATGTTAAGATTTCATTCTTTGTTAAGTCCGAATAATATTCCACTGTATATGTGTACCACAACGTCTTCGTTCATCTGTTGATGGACACTTAGGTTGATTCCATGTCATGGCTATTGTAAATAATGAACATAGGGATGAATATATCTTTTTAAATTAGGGTTTTGGATTTCTTTGGATAAATAACCAGAAATGGGATTGCCAGGTCATAAGATAAATTTTAAATTGTTTCTGGAATCTCCATACTCTTTTTCATAGTGGCTGCACCAATCTCAATCCCATCAACAGTACACACCAGTTCCATTTCCTCCACACCCTTCACAATACTTGTTGACTTATTGATGATAGACACTCTGACACATGTGAGGTGATATCTCATTGTGGTCTTGATTTGCATTTCCCTAAGGATTAGTGATGTTGAGCATCTTTTCATATTTCTGTAGCCCATTCATATGTCCTCTTTGGAGAAATGCCTGTTCTGGTCCTCTGCCAATTTTTAATCAGTTTATTTGCTTTTAGGTGATAAGTTGAATGAATTCCTTCTGTATTTTGGATGTTAACCCTTATTGGATGCATCCTTGGCAAATATCTTCTTCCATTCAGTAGGTTCTTTTCATTTCATTGATGTTTCCTCCCTGTGCAGAAACTTTTTAGTTTGATGTAGTCTCATTTGTTTATTTTTTCTTGTTTCCCTTGCCCGAAGAGACATATACAAAAGAAAAAATATTGCTAAGATTGATGTTAGAGTTTACTGCCTATGGTTTCTTCTAGGAGTTTTATGGCTTCAGGTCTTTTGTTTACATCGTTAATTCATTTTGTCTATTCTTTTAGATGATCTAAGGAAGTGGTCTAGGTTTTTGTTTCGTTGTTTGTTTTGTTTTGTTCTGTTTTTTGCATGTGTCCATCTGGTTTTCCCAACACCATTTATTGAAGAGATTGTCTTTACTCCATTATATATCCTCCTCCCTTTATCATAGATTAATTGACCATATAGGTGTGGGTTTATTTCTGGGCTCTCTATTCTGTTCACTGATATACAGGTCTGTTTTCATGCCAGTACCATGCTGTTTTGATTATTATAGCCTTTTAGTATAGTTGGATATCAGGCATCGTGATAACCTCCAACTTCATTCTTCTTTCTCAAGATTGCTTTGGCTATTTGGGGTCTTTTGTGGTTCGATACAACTTTTAGGATCATTTTTTCTAGCTCTGTGAAAAATGCCATTGGTATTTTGATAAGGGATTACATTGAATCTGTAGAGTGTTTGGGAAGTATGGATATTTTAATGATGCTAATTCCTTTCTGTATGCAGGGTATATGCTTCCACTTATTTGTATCTTCTTTGATTTCTTCTTTCAATGTTTATAGCTTTCTGAATAAGGTCTTTGACCTCCTTCATTAAATTTATTCCTAGGTATTTTATTCTATGTGATGCAATTGTAATTGGGATTGTTTTATTAATTTCCCTTCCTGATAGTTGGTCACTGGTACATAAAAATGTAACCAATTTCCAATATTAATTTTTATCCTGCTACTTTATTAAATTTATTTATGCTAATAGTTTTTTGATGTAATATTTAGGGTGCTCTATATATAGCATCTTGTCATATGCAAATAATGACAGTTTTACTTATTCCTTTCCAATTCAGATGCCTTTTCTTTCTTTTTCTAGTCTGAGTGCTGTGCCTAGGACTTCTAATACTGTGCTGAATAAGTCATGAAAGTAGACATTCTTGTCTTTTTCCTGATCTTAAAGAAAAAGGTTTTCAACATTGAGTATGATGTTAGCTGTAGGTTGTCACATATGGCCTTTATTATGTTGAGGTAAGTTCCATTTATCCCCACTTTGCTGAGAGTTTTTACATAAATAGATGTTGGATTTTGTTATGCTTTCTCTATCTATATTGATATGATGATATGATTTTTATCCTTCACTTTTTTTCATGGGGTATATCACAATGATTTACAGATATTGAACCAAACTTGCATCCCAGTAATAGATCCCATTTAATTATGGTGCATGATCTTTTTAATGTATTGCTGAATTCAGTTTGCTACCATTAAGGATTTTTGCATCTACATTCCTAAGGAATATTGGTCTATAATTTTCATTGCTGTCATGTCTTTGTATGGTTTTGGTATAAAGGTAATACTGGCGTTATAAAATGAGTTTGGGAGCCTTCCTCCTCTTCAATTTTTTGGAATAGTTTAAGAGGAATAGGTATTAATTCTTCTTTGAATGTTTGGTAAAATTCACCTGTGAAGCCATCTGCTCCAGGACTTTGGTTGGAAGTTGTTTGGATTGCTGATTTGATTTTGTTTGTAGTTATTGGTCTGTTTCAGTCTTGGAAGATTGTATGTTTCCAAGAATTTATTTCTTTCACGTTGTCCAATTTGTTGCCATATAATTGTTCATAGTATTTTCTTATAATCTTTTCTATTTCTGTGGTGTTGGTTGTCACTTTTCTTCTTCCATTTCTGATTTTATTTAGGCCCTCTTTTTTTTTTTTCTTGAGTCTAGCTAAAAGTTTCTTCATTTTATCTTTTCAAAGAACCAGCTCTTGGTTTCATTGATCTTTTCTGCTGTTTCATTTATTTCCTTTGTGACCTTTATTATTTCCTTCCTTCTACTTATTTTGGGCTTTGTTCTTGTTGTTCTAGATCCTTTAGGTATAATGTTAGTTTGAGATTTTTCTTGTCTATTGAGTGAGGCCTCCTCTGTTGCTAAGAATTTTCTTCTTAGAATCACTTTGGCTGTGTCACATAGATTTGGGATCATTGTGTTTTCATGTTCATTTGTCTCAAGTATCTTTGATTTCTTCTTTGATCTTTGGTAACCTACTGTTTAGTAGCATGTTATTTAGGTTCCACATATTTGTGTTTTTCAATTTTCTTCTAATTCCTTTCTAGTTTCATGCTACTCTGATCAGAGAAGATGCTTGATAGACTTCAGTCTTCTTAAATTTATTGACTTATTTTGTGGCCTAATGTCATCTATCCTGGAAAATGTTCCATAGTACTTGAAAAGAATGTATATTCTGCATTGGGGTAAAATGTTTTAAAAATGTCAAATCTATCTGATCTAATGTGTCATTTAAGGTGACTTTCTTGTCAGTTTTGTCTGGATGATCTCTCCACTGATGTCAATGGGGCTGTTAAAGTCCCCTTCTGTTACTCTATTACCATGGATCTCTCCCTTTATATACATAAATATTTGCTTTATATATTTAGGTGCTCCTACTCTAGGTGTGTAAATGTTTACAAGAGTTATATCCTCTTGTTGCGTTGATCCCATTTTCATTATAAAATGCTTTGTGTATTGTTACAGCTTTATTTGAAAGTCCATCTTGTCTCATAAGTATTGCTACCCGGCTTTTTTTGTTTCCATTTGGATGAAATGTATTTTCCTATCCCTTTGTGTCTTTTGATCTGAAGTGGGTCTCTCATAGGTAGCATATATGTGGGTCTTGTTTTTTGTTTTTGTTTTTAATACCCCATTCAGCCACTGTGTCTTTTATTGGAGCATTTAAATTTAAAGCAATTATTGATAGGTATGTAGTTATGGCCATTTTATGAATTGTTTCCTGATTATTTTTGTAGTTCGTTCTTTCTTATTCTCTTGCTCTCCTGTGTGTTGATAGGGTGGATTCCTTTCTATTTATTTCTTGTATATCTCTTGTAAATTTTTGATTCATTGTTACTATCTGCTTCATATATACCAAGCTATGTTTATAGCCATCTAAGAGTTGATGGTCATTTAAGTCTAAACATTCTAAAATCACTACAATTTTCACTCACTTTTTCCACATTTATGGTTTTGTCATTCTTTTTCACTTCTTTTGTCCATGTGTGTATCCCTTAGTTTATTGTTGTAATTACACATGATCTTCTTCTTTTGTACTAGTTATATAGTTAGTTGATCCACTGCTTTTACTGTTTGCCTTTGTCAGAATTTTTTTTTTCCTGTATTCATGTTTTTAATCTTCTTAAAGAAATCCCTTTACTATTTCTTGTAATACTGGTTTGGTTAGAATTAACTCCTTTAGCTTTTTCTCGTCTGGGAAGCTCTTTATCTCTCCTTTGATTCTAAGTGATACCCTTGCTGAGTAGAGTAATCTTGGTTGTAGGTATTTGCCTTTCATCACTTTGAATATTTTGTGCCATTTGCTTCTGGCCTGCAAAGTTTCTATGATAAATCAGCTGATAATCTTATGGACACTCCCTTGTGTGTAACTAACTGCTTTTCTCTTGCTATTTTTAAGATTCAATCTTTGTCTTTGGCATTTTAATTATGATGTGTCTTGATTTGGGCCTCTATGGATTCATTTTGCTGGGCCTCTGGACTTCCTGGTCTTGCATGTCTATTTTCTTTGCCAGGTTAGGGAATTTTTTTGGTCATTATTTCTTCACAGAGGTTTCCAATCGCTTGTTCTCTTTCATCGTCTTCTGGTAGGCCTATGGTCCCTTAAACTATCCATTAAAAAAAATATTTTTTTTGCTGTTCCAATTGGGTGTATTCCACTTTGTCTTCCAAATTGCTGAACAATCCCCTGCTTCAGCTAATCGGCCTTTAATTCCATCTAATGTATTCTTTATTTCAGTTTTTCAGTTCTGAGTGGTTTTATTTGCTGTTGTTCTGAGTTCTTCTGTTTTTCCCCTTGCTCAATGCTCAAGGTCACTGAGCATCCTTATCATCAGTCTTTTGAACTCTATCTGGTAGATTGCTTCTCTCTGTTCCATTTCTTTTTCTGAAGGTTTGTCTTGTTCTTTCATTCAGACATGTCTTTTTGTCCCCTCATTTTGGCTGACTCCTTCCATTTGTATGTATTAGATCTGCTACATCTCCCATCTTGGCAGCGCAGCCTATGTAGGAGGTGTCCTGCCGGGCAGTCTCACTGGCCACCTGATCCAGGTTCTCCAAGGATGCCTCTTGTGTGTATCCTCCTGTTGTAGTTGAGCTTTGATTGAGGTTGGCCTGTCAGTAGGTGGGGTTGACTCTGTCTGGCTCTGAGAGCTGGCAGTGACTACAGTGGACAAGCCGGTGTATGGGGCTGACCCCACAGAGCAGTTGTTGTTTTAGCAGGGCTCTGGTGCCAGCCTCGTCCACCCTTTGTGTGTGTTATTTGTGGAGCTGGTTGGGTGATGCTATGGTGTGCTCTGAATCTGGTTACTGGTGCCTCTTATGTATAAGCTATGGTCAGCGGCTACTTGTGCCAGGCCTAGGACCCTGTGAGGCTAGCTACCACTTGTCCCAGGTTTGTGGCCACCTTTTGGGATTTACAACATAAGTTGAGACTGGTTGCCATTTCTGTTGCATTTGGGGCCATTTAGCACGAGGTACAGGGCATGCTGAGGCTAACAGCTGCCTGTTTGGGGTTTGTGAACCTTTGAGAGAATTTAGGAAAGTCCTCAGTATGAGTAGAGGCAGGCCGCCCATGTGGAGGAATCTCTGGAAGAGGTTCAGGTCCAGCACACAAGTTGGGGTGGGGCAGGAAAAATGTTGTTAGCTAGGTTAATGGAGAGCTCAGATTTGGCACCTGTCTGCTCTGGGCTGACTGCATGAGGAGAGAGCTCAATGATGGAAAATGGCACCTGCCAGAACTTCAGAAGAGAGCTGTGCCGTCCCCTGCCTCTCCCCCTGAAGCTAATTAGGGCGATTCCTGTATGTTTCTGGCATTTTGAGCTGCTGCCCCTGTGCTAGAGCCCAGAGCAAGTGAGTTTGTGGTTGACTTAATGTGCAGGTCCCTCAGGAGGAGCACTTCTGTCTCTAGCAGGCCTCTCTCTCAATGGGACATAATCCCTGCTGGTTTTCAGGCATATTATGGGAACTCCTTTTCCCAGTGCTGATGTCCTGGGCTGGGAAGTCAGATGTGAGGCTTAGATCCCTTACTCCTCCCTAGGGACCTCCGCAACCATCACATGTGAGTGTGGGACCTGTCCATTCAGTCCATGCTGCCAGTCTCGAGGTGTCATAGGAGGTAAACACAGTGCTTACGCCATCTTACACCATTTTGACTAGAAGTTATTAGTGTTTTTTAACTTACTCCCTATAGCACAAACATTTTATGCATAGGTATGGTACCGTTACCTGGTAGTACTAAGATGAATCAGGTGTGATCATTTCCAGAAATTTAACTTCAAATTGTACCAGAGCTGGATCTGGAGAGTAGGAGGGGGTCTGAACTTGGGATTAGTAAACTATGAACCACTAGAACTTAGAAGAAAATGAAAAAGGTGTAGATACCTCCAGGAGTTCAGCCATATCAAGTCACATCTATGTAGCAAGATCTGAAGTCCAGGAAGCCATGTTGATAGCATCACGGAGCAAGGACTCGGAATCTAGAGATGAGCAATTTGCTGGGGCAAGGATTTCTTGGTGGAAGTTGTTTAGGTGAAAGCCTGAGTAGGTGAGCATCCCTGAGTGATAGGTGGACTTGGCGGAACAACACTGGCCGGGAGTTCCCTGATCATCAGCTCTGTGAGGGCAGCATCATACCTGGTTCACCTATGGCCAGATGCTACTTGCTCAGCAGCAGTATCTACTCTGCTTGCCCTTCTCAGAGTCCCTGGGCATGTCTAGGAGGTTCTCCTGGAACAGCCTTCCCCCAGTCTTTCTTTCTGAGATGCCTAACACAGCTTCCCACTGCTGCTGCTCTGTTCTGAGTCTTCCCTAGGATAGCAGAGCTGAGTTCAGGTTTTTCTGAAAGCAGATGCCAAGACATGGACTTGGGTAGAAGTTTATATGGGAGGTAGTCTTAAGTACAGTCAAGTGGGGAATGTAGGGGAAGAGAGAAACACTAGTTGACAATGCACTGATAAGGATAGCAGCCCAGTCCTGCAGGGACATTTTTCTGTGACTCCCATCACCCTGTGGTTAAGGATTGTCTGTGTAGGAATTAAGAACTTCTAGTTTACTCCTGGTAGAGAAAGAGAGCCTGAGGGCTGAAAATAGGAACCAACAGTGTCCTAGGAACTGTCTGCAGCTGCAGGCCAGGGAGCTCCAGGAAGGGGCAGTATCATCATCCAGGAATACCAGCGGTACAACTTCTGCTTTAAGGGTAGCTCCTGCTTGACCCTGGCTTTCTCGGTACCCCTTGTGATGCTGCCAGGGAAAAATTGGATGCTGGCCACTCTGCCCTTCCCGTTTTTGATACTCACTCCCATTCTCTCATGGCAATGGCTCCAGCCCTTTCCACACCTCAGAATGAAGAAGTTCTTACCCCGTGCCAAAAATTCACCTTATTTCTTATCCCAGGATTAGCCAGTTTTCAGGGTATTGATAGAGTTCCCTCTGGATATACTCTTCCCCTGTGGTGCCAACAGGAAAGTCACAATTTCCCAACCTCTCAGTTGTGCAGTTGTATCTGTGGCCACCTCATTATATTTGCTTCCTCAACACCTGGAGACCGATGTAACTGAGTGAGACAGGCAAGAGGTGGATTCTAAAAAAACTCCTACACCACATAATCATTTCATTCGAATGTAGGGCCACTGTGTGTTTCTTACCAAGGTTTTCTGACCTGAGACATCTATGCAAGTTTCCTTATGGTATGTTTTATTCAACTGATTCTTATCTTTGAACACGTACTGGGAACAGAAAAGGCCTGTTTTGAGTGATAAAAGTCATAATGCAATTCCTTCTGGTTTTCACAATAGCATATGGCTGAAACAGGATATCTTCAGGCTTGGGTCTAAAGGTTTTACAGGAAGGATTTTTGTCTTGTTTTGATGTGTGTGTGGCTTTGTCTCTAATAGACCCTAGAGAGAACATCTTACACCGACCTTAATCTAGTCAATATTTATTAAGCAACGACCATTTGATTTGCTATATGCTAACTGCTGAGTTTAGAGATATAAAGGTAAACATGTCACAGTGCTGCCTTCGGGTAGCTCAAAACCTGGCATATCAAGTAGGAGTTTAAGAAGGGTGCCATGGGAGCGGGCATATCTCCAAGGGACCTTATGGAAGGAGAAGAATCTCAGCCAGATGAGGAAGGACAAGAACATTCTAGTCAGCACAAGTGTTGCTGGTAAGTCCCTGTTGATTTTGGTGTGAGTGAAGGGAGAGTGTTGTAGAGAGGAGAAAGTGGTAGGTAATCATCAGGATTGGTTGAGTGGGGTGTGTGGCTTACACAGAAGATGACACCCAACACCCAGATTTTCTAACATTCTCCAATGATAGAAACAAGGGCTTCTGAAGAAGTGGCAGGCACTAGGATTAGAGTAGGATATATAGAAGATGAGCCCGGAACATCTTGAAGTAACAAAAAGAGGTTCTGAAAAAAAAATCTGAGGCAGCATGTTGAAAGTGTTCAGGACCAACCTGAAAGATCTCTCAATGGCTAAAGATGGAGTAATTTGAGGGCAGGGGAACAACAGTATTAGGTTATAACCCAAAGTCTAAAATATCCTTAAGCCTATATTGATATAAATGGCTGAATAAATAAAAGAGAAGGGACAACACTTCCTTGTAGAATAATACCAAATCATTTATGTATTTACAACCCCTTTAAGGGGGTAGAGGTTAACTCCTTTGAGTGGACTGCCTTTCGTAACTGGTTCCAATGATTAGAGTATGGAGTGGAGGGAGGCTTTATAGTAGAGAAACCTGGTACAGATACAACTTTGGCCAATTGATCAAGGTTAACATCACTAGTGACAAGTCATGTTGAAGGCATGTACCCTAATATAGTACAATGAAAAGTTCACTTCACCTCTTTTGTCTTCCTTCCCCAAACCCATAACCCCATTGTAATCATGGGAAAAACCCAGTATTCCTCACAACTGTCAAGGTCATGAGAAACAAGGAAAGTTTGATAAGTAGATGTGAGCAGAAAAATGACATTAGGGAAAAACTAATGAAACCTAAATAAGTATGAGGTTTTGTTAATAGTTATATACCAATGTCCATTCATTACTTATGACAATGTACCATAGTAATGTAAATGTTAACAATAGGTAAAACTGATTCAAGATTCACAGAAGGAAAATGAGACTGCATCATAGAAGACCTTGAACTAAGGATTTTAGACTATATTCAGTGGGCAGTGGTAACTGTTGATGGTTTGTGAGCAAAGTGACAAGATCAGAAATGGGGCTTTAGGAAGATGACCTAGGAGCAGGAGGAGGGTTGCCTAGAGGCAATGGAGGAAACTCCAGCACAGTATCTCCCTGTGAGATAATGATGGTGTCAAACTAGAGGAGTGGCAGTATAGATGGGGAAAGCTTTAAGAGAACCTAGTGATGTAGGGAATGAGCAGCTAAAGTAAACCAGTTTGATGCCCAGTTGTGGATGTCAAATGGGGATGACTTCATGAATCCCAGGAGGAACAGCATCTTGAAAAGTTTTGGGAGTTGCCTTCTTATACCAAAAAGCACTTAGGCTGAAGTCACAGCTATGCTAAAACGATAAGAGGAATGAAGAGAAAGACACAAGATCTGAGTTTCAATCCTGGTTCTACCACTAAAATATTTCTCTGTGGCACATATCAATCTTTTGTAAAACCAGGAAGGTGGCCTATACAACCTTGCAGCTGAGCTGTCCAATACAGTGCCCATTCACATGTAACTATTAAAAATAGTTAAAATTAAAAATGCGTTTAGTCACACCAGCTACATTTCTAGTGCTCAATAGCCAAATGTGTCTAGTGGTTACCATAGTAGATAGTGCAGAAGTGAACAAGTTCTTTGTACAGCACTATAGTAGTCATTGATTCTAGGATAGTTGAAGAGAATGTATACTGTTATTATTATACTGGAGGGGGCATTTCCTGATCTCTAAAAAACTCAAAAGTTGGATGAAAGTCTTATCTAGAGAAGCTCTCTAAAAAATGAAGAAAAAAGCATAGTGCAGAACTGTGTAGGTAGCATGTCACTGTGTGTATATTAAAGGATATATCTAATGCTTGAAAATACAGAGAATATCTCTGGTTAATAGTTACAATAAACTGTTTCTATAGAATAGGACTAGGTAACTTCGGACTACAGTGGAAAGAGGAGACAATTTTCACAGCTTGACTTTTTCCATGTTTGTATATTATCAATCTCATGTGTAAATTTAAAAGAGTTAATCTACTAGTAGGTGTCAGATAGTACTTGATCTATCTCAACAGCTATCCTACATAAAATAGGAAGAAAAAGAAACTACCTAAAGACCATTATACAAAACCTAACAGTGAACATATTAAATAGTGAAATATCAAAGACGTGTGTTAGGATCAAGTCAGAGATGATGGCTGCCACCATTATAAGTATTTTAGATGATGCACGATGTAATAAAACAGGAAAATAATTAATTTTTGTGTTCAACATTATGGCTAACTAGATGTTCACATTCTCTTGGTACTGCACACTTAAAAAATCTGTATAAGTCCTTAAAAACATATTTTTGTATTGCAAGGCTAAACTAGTATGGAAGGAAATTCTCTGATGCCAAAAACAAGGAAGTGTTAATCAGTGAATCCAGTGAATAGGTGCTAATTCCTAAAGGCTTATAGCTGGAGATTTATTGGGTCGTACATACAGAGTCAAGGGACAAAGCCTGGATAGAGACTGAGCAGGAAAGGGGCTGGATCAGGGACCCCTGAGTGAAGCCAGGGTCTCTGAAAAGCAACACTTCTGTGAGTAAACTAGAAAATCTTGTCTCACAGAGAGTTATGGTATGAGTAGAACAGAAAATAGAAAAAGTCTGCGCTTGATAATTCCCTATCAAATCTCTGTACTCACACAGATTTAGAACTGGGATTCACACTACTTATTTGGCTTTAAAAGACCTAAGCTGAAAATGTCATTTACAGTTGTCCCAGTTTATTAGTGCTCCTCAAGGCAGAAGCAGAAACATGTTCTTTATAGAATGAAATTTAAACCAAGGCCACAAAGATAACATTGCAAAGAAAATGCAAAGAAAATGAGCTCAAGATCAGAAATCGCCACCATGAGCATCAACAGAAATAACGAACTGTACTTCATCCCACAATACTATACATATTAGCAACTGTCAGTTATGGAATATAAAGTATGTTTCATATGTCAAAAGTTTAAAAAGGCTTTTGAAAAAAAGAACAAGTAACAAATTGGACAGATATATCTGAAAAAGAACCAAATAGAACTTACAGAAATGAAAAATATGTAACAATGAAATTAGAAACCTCAGTGGATTAGACACAGCTGAAGTAGAAAATTGAGTAAACTAGAAGATGGCGCTGAAGAAAATACCCAGAATGCAGTGTAGAGAGACAACAGTGTGGGAAATAGAATTGAAAGACAGAGATTCTAAGATGATCCAGCATGCAGCTAATTGAAACTCTAGCAGTGAAAACAAATAGAATATAGGCAATATTTAAAGAAATAGTGAATGAGAATTTTTTTAGAATTGATTAAATATATGAATTATCAGATTCAGGAAGCTCAGGGAATTTCAAACAAGATAAATAACAAATCCATATGTAGAGAACTTCATAATGAAACTAAGAAACACTGAAGACAAATGATTAAAAGCAGAGAGAAAAGATGGATTTCCTATAAAGGAAAAACAAATTGAAAGCTATCTTTCATTAGGAACAGTAAAAGCCAAAAGATGCTGAAATGAAATCTTCAAAGTTCAGATAAAAAGTTTTTAAAAATGAGAAAATGACAGCATTTTAAACAAGTATAAACAGGGTTTACTACCAACAGACTCTCACTAAAAGGAACTTTTAAAGGATGTACTACAGGAAAAAGGAAAATGAACCCAAAAGAAAGACCCAAAATGCAACAAAAAAATGATAAGCAAAGATTATTGTGGTGGGTAGATCGAAAGCAATAATTGAATGAATAAAAACAATTACAATAATTTCTATTCTTTAATTTAAATAATTAAATTTGTAGAACCAGAATCCTAGGACAATTATAGCACTTTAAGTCAGAAAGAATGTGATTGGAGTTAGTATGCTGAGGTCCTTATATTATTTAGTATGTTGATAAAGCTAATTAACTAAAGATTCTCTTAAATACACATAATAAATTTTCTAGAGTAGCCACTAAAACAATAAAACAGTGTGTTAAACCTCCCTGCTATTAATGAGTAGAAAATGAAATGAGAAGGAATAGAAATTTTAATCCAAAGAAGGTAATGATGCAAGGGAGGGTAAAGAATCAGAAAAGCAGAATAGAAAGTTCAAAATAAGTTTGTGGAAGTGAATCCAAAAATAGTGGTAAACCCAATTATTATAAATTAACTTTATCCATTTAAAAGACAAAGCTTGCCAGACTAGATAACAAAATCTCACTATATGCTATTTACAAGAGACTATGGAGACACAAAGTTTGAAAGAAAAGATTGGAAATAATATACATACTAGACAAGCTAATTAAAAGAAAGCTGAGGTAACTATTTTAATATCAGACAAAACAGACTTTAAGACGAAAAGCATTGCTACAGTCTCTACATATTCATGAGACTAAAGTTACCAGGAAAATACAGATATTTTAAACCTAAATGCGCCTTTGTGCATCAAATATATAAAAATTAAAAAATGACAATCAGAATTACCAAAAAAAAGAAAAAAGAAACTTGACAAATCTGCCATCACAGTGATAGATTTCTAACATATTTCTCTTAATAACACATTAAGAAAAAGGTTTATAAGGAATAGAGAAGCTTTGGATAATACAATTAAACAGCTATACCCCAAACTGGAGTATTCTCATTCTTTTTAACTGCACATGAAACATTTACAAAATTTGACTATGTCCACAAAGTCTCAACAAATTATTACATAGAAGAAATTCTGTGACCATGATGCTGTGAAAAAAATTTGTTTCACTAACCCTCTCCATATAATTGGAAACACAAATATAATAACTCAGGAATCACTCCTGGAAAGATGATTTTATGTATTCTAGTACTATGAGAGGTGGTTTTATTAATATAGTAGTATTTATATGGCAACTGTTAGTGAGAACATCTCAGTTCTTTTACTATTCAGAGTAATTGAGTTTATTCTTCTTTGTCTTAATACTTAAGAACTTTTGAATATTATTTCATTGTTTTCTGAAAATAATCTCTCCAAAAGCATATTTGGATGCTAATTCAAAAACAACTGAAAGATTTACAGAATCATTCTACCTGAGAAAATTTTCTAAAAAGCAATCTATTTCAAAATAATGCCTACTACTTTATAACAAGTTAAACTAATGATGAACAATTTTCAGAACTATGGAAACTTGAGAAAATTTCCTGGAAGACTACAATTTCCACAATAGAAAATTTTCATAGCGCTAGGTGTAATTTGCCTAATAAAGAACAAAAGAGGAAAACCAGGAGTCTTGAAAAATAAATCACCTTTAAGTCCTTAGCAACGCTAAGTGAAATTACTATTTAACTATAGGAATATTTGAGTGGATCTCTTAAATTATAAAGGTCAAATATTTTAAAAATAAAGTGAGTTAAGAATAGCAGAAGAGATTTTCAAGTAAATCTTTTATTTTAAAATGTCAAAAATTTAAATAAGTGATCTAAGCTTCCAAAAGAGAGAGTCAAATAAACAATAATAGAACTAATAAAGGAATTTGGTAAATTGACTGTGTTCAAGAAAAAAAAGCTTTTCTTCTTATCAACAATAATCATTTGGGATATACACATACAATGTTTATTGCAACTTTATTACAAATAGGAAAAGAGATATCTATAAAGAAATGGTTAAAAGTCATATCAAAGAATAAGCTATATTGATGTATTGATGTAGAAAGATACCTAGTATGTTTGAGTGAGATATATATATAGACAAACTAAAAAGGCAATAGAAAAGGTCAATGAAACTAAGACCTGTTTTTTTGAAAAGAAACAAATTTGACAAAACTTTAGCTAGATGGGAGCTAGCGAGAGGAAGCAGGAGAGAGCATGTGGGCATGGTAAAGACTCAAAATCACAAAGGAAAGAGGAGACATTACAGCTGATACCACAAAAATACAAAGTATCATATGAGACTATGAACAATTATATGCCAACAAATTGGACAACCTAACAGAAATTAAATAAATTTTTGCTAGATTTACAATCTACCAAGACTGAATCATGAAGTAATAGGAAATCTGAGCAAACCAAATAATAGGAAGGAGATTGATTCAATAATCAAACACCTAAAAAAATCCCAGGACTAGATGGTTTCACTGGTGAATTCTACCACATTTAAAAAGAATACAATTCTTTTCAAACTCTTCCCCAGAACAGAGGAGGGAACACTTCCAAACTCATGAAACCAGCATTACCCTGGTACAAAAATCAGACAAAGATGCCAAGAAAATTACAGGCAAAAGTATTCAACAAAATATTAGCAAACTGAATTCAACAATACATTGAAAGGACCATACACTATGGTCAAGTGAGATTTATTCTAGGGATGTAAGGATGATATAACATCCACAAAATCAATGTGATGCACCACATTAAAAATAAAGAATAAATCATATCTTAATGCAGGAAAAGCATTTGACAAAATTCAATATCCATTTATGTTAAAAACTTCAAATGAAGCGGGTATACAAGAAATGTACCTCAATATAATAAAGACCATATATAACAAGTCCATACTCGATGGTGAAAGTTAAAATCTTTTCCTCTAATTCAGGAATGAGACAGCGATGCTCAGTCTAGCCATTTTTATTCTACATAGTATTGAAAGTCTTGATTAGGCAAGAAAAAGAAATAAAAGTATCCAAATCACAAAAGAAGAAATAAAACCGCTATTATTTGCAAATGACATAAGATATAGAAAACCCTAAAGACTTCACCAAAAAACTATTAGAACAAATGAACAAATTCAGTAAAGTTGCAGGATATAAAATCAACATATAAAAATCTGCTATGTTTTTATACAGTACTAATTATTAGGAAGAGAATTAAGAATCCAATCCTATGTACAACTGAATCAAAAGAGTAAACACCAAGGAATAAATTTAACCAAGGAATTGAAAGACCTGTCTATTCACTGAAAACTATAATACACTGATGAACAAAGTTGATGAAGACATAAATAAATAGAAAGATATTTTGTGCTCATGGCTTGGAAGAATTAATACTGTTAAAATGTACATACTACCCAAAGTAATCTACAGATTCAATGCAACCATTATCAAAATTTCAATGGAATTTTTCACAGAAAAAGAACAAAAATCCTAAAGTTTGTATGGAACTACAAAAGACCCGAGTAAAAAATAATCTTGAGACAGGACAAAGCTGAAGGCATTCAAACTATATTACATAACTATAGTAGTCACAACAATATGATATTGTCATGAAAACAGAAACATAGATCAATGGACCAGAACAGAGTCTAGAAATAAAGCCACACCTACATAGTCAGTTAATTTATGACAAAGGAACCAAGAGTGTACATTATCTTCAGTGAGTGGTGTTGGAAAAACTGAACAGCCACATGTAATAAAACTGGACCACTACCTTACACCATACATAAGAACTCAAAAAGATTAAAACTCGAACGTGAGATCTGAAACCATAAAACTCTTAGAAGAAAACATAGGCAGGCAGTAAGCTTCTTGATGTTGGTCTTGACAATAATTTTTTAGATTTGACACCAAACGCAAAAACAAAACAAAGCAAAAAAGAAACAAGTGAGACACATAAAACTAAAAAGTTTCTGCACAGCAAAGGAAACCATCAACAAAATGAAAAGGCAACATACTAAAATATTTGTAAGTTATATACCTGATAAGGGTTAATATCTAAGATATGTAAAGAACCCATAAAACTCAATTGCAAAAAAGCAAGCAATTGGACTTAAAAAATGGGCAGAGGCTCTGAATAGACACTTTTCCAAAGAAGACATACAGATGGCCAACAGCTACATGAAAATGTGCTTAACATCACTAATTGTTAGGGAAATACAAATCAAAACCACAATGAGCTATCACCTCACACCTGTTGTAATGGCTGTTATCAAAAATAAGAAATAAGTATTGGTGAGGATATGGAGAAAAAGGAACCCTTGTGCACTATTGGTGGGAATGTAAATTGGTGCAGCCACTTTGAAAACCAATATGGAGGTTCGTCAAAATAAAAATAGAACTACCATATAATCCAGAATTCCACTTCTGGGTATTCATCTGAAGAAAACAAAACCACTAACATGAAAAGATATATGCTCCCCATGTTCCTCGTAGCATTATTTACATTAGCCAAGATATGGGCACAACCTAAGTGTCCATCAATAGATGAATGGATGAGAAAATGCGACATATATATATATATATATATATATATATATATATATATATATATATATATATATATATGAAATATTATTTGTCCATAAAAAAGAATGAAATCCTGCCATTTACAACAACATGGATGGACCTTGAGGGCATTATGCTAACTGAAATAAGCCAAACAGAAAGACAGATACCATATGAGCTCACTTACATGATGAATCTAACAACGAAATAACACAAGGTCATAAATACAGAGAACAGATTGGTGGTTGCCAGAAACAAGGTGCGGGAGAGGAGAGGGAGTAAACGGGTGAAAGTGGTCAACAGTACAAAAAAAAAAAAAAAGAGTTATATCCATATATCAACATAAAAAGATCCTTATGATATAGGTTTGAATGGGGGAAAAAAACTAGTAGGAAAATGTATACACGGTAATTTGACTTTTATTAGCAGAGAGGATGCTTTATGTTTGTGCGTGTGTTATGAGCGTGAAGAGCTACAACTAAAACTGTTAATCAGGGTTACTTCAAGATGTTCTCTCTCCTCACGTCCACATAATACCAATGTCAATACCGAAAATAAGATATCCTGCAACCAAAATTAACGGCAAGAATATAAACCCAAAGCATAATAACTAAAGTGGGGAAAAAAAGAATTACATTTTCTAAAAAATTAGTAATGCAAAAGAAATAAAGCAGAGTGATAAAAACCATTCTTAATAAACAATGCTAGATGCCAAAAAAGAAAAAAACACAGATTTTAATTTTAGGAAGAATGCATTATAATTTTAGTACCATAGACTACTTAAAAATATTGGTGGAAACAGAAAAACAGAGTGTTCCAGTAAGTAATGTGTAAAATCCAATTTTTAAGAAATGAGAGAATGGACCAACAGTGCAAAAAAACAAAATTTATTGACCTAGAAAACAGACTCAGAGCCCTAAGCTGTTTACTCTAAGAAGTCCAATACCGCCAGCAGGTTATAAATATGAAAATTCATAGGCAATATTATAATACAACAGGGCTAGCAAAAAACAACTGCTCTCTGCTGCCACTCTTCCCCTCCCTACCTTCCCTGCTCACTCTGAAGATGGCCATCACTAATCTGTCCCACCAGTCTTTCTCTCTGCGGGCAAAGCTTTGCAAGGTTTCTTAACCTAGCACTTTGGGCAGTCTCTACCAAAGTACCAAAATTATAGTTACAATGTAAGATGAAAACAACTCATAGAAGAGGATCCAAGATAAATTTCACAGCCTAAAAATGGAAAAGGCACGCAGGGTCTCTTCAGGCTTAATATTCAAGAGGAAGACATTTAGATACATACCTGTTAAATCCCTAATCTTTAGAAATAAAGAATGATGGCTTTAAGCAACTAAAGAGAAAGATAACATTTCAGGCCATCACAGAAAAGAATAGCTTGAGATCATCCTATTAAAGTACCAAAAAGAATTCTTAAATCCAAGAATCTACAGAAATTCTCCAGCGGCAACCTCATCTCCAAAGAATCACCCAAGGGGCATTCGACTTGGATAAACTGGAGCTACTTAAAAATAAAATAATGTAAGGAATAGGGGAATCACTGATATATGATGAAGTTTAATTTCTTTGTATTACAGCCCTTAAAAGTGAGAGAAAAAGATTTTAAATGTTTCAGAGCATCGGTTCTCTTAATCCTGAATGAGTTGTGGAGGGCAAATTAGGTGAATCTAATAGAAGACAACATTCCTTTTACAGAGCCAAAGTTGTTCTTTTTAATAGATAAAAATAGGAATTTAGACTAATAAAGGCAAAACACAGTCTAATCATGTTACGTATTAAGGGGTTATGTCATTGCATACAAGAACCATTGATTTCAAAATACACTTATATAAGTACCACTCGAAAAGAGAAAAAAAAGGTATTACACAAAGCTTTCTTATTGATTGAATTTTTGTTTTCTATTTTTTTAAAAGTGCTCTTGTAGGCTTGAGACATGGCAGTGGCCACACTATGCAGAACTATGACCAAACACACACGTGAAAGCAGTGGCAGATAGCTCCTAACTTCTGACAGCAGCTGCAGAATGCCATCAAGTTTAAGACACGGCCTGATTTCAGAGCTGTGAAACTGTGAAAAAAAAAAAAATGTGTGCCTTAGAATTAATGACACAGGCACATCAAATAAGTTACCTTGTAGGTGGGTTTTAAAGGAAAGAAGGTGCTTAAAACAGATAAATAGGATTTAGCATTACACATATACTACAAGGAATGTACAAAATGCCTTGAATAAGGACAACCACTGTCCAGGGGAAGGACAGAAGGCTATCCAGTTGGAGCTCAGAGATGCCCATAGAGAAGGCAGAATTGAAAAGAAGAGGGAAAACCCCAAAATGATAGAAAAGGGTTCAAATATGACAGGCTGGGTTAAATGTCCCACTTCTAAGGGATCTTATAATTTGGGGATTCAAGACACAATCACAAGGTTTTCACAATACTGGCGCCACCAGTGCCACCGTCAGACGAGTGGGGAGAGGTCCTTTACATACCGGCGGCATCCCTCAGAGATATCACGGGTTTGGTTCCAGATCACAATAAAAGAGTCAAAGTCTTTTTGCTGGTGGAGGGTTTTGCCTTCACCTTGTGAAAAAACACATCTGTGAAGTGCAATAAAACAAAGCTCGAATAAAGCAAAGTATGCCTGTACATGTTTGTTGAGTGAGTAAATGTGTGAGTGCGTGCGGAAGAGTCAGGGTTGTCTGTGGCTGGCGATAACAGCTGTTTTCCCCTTGTCACCCCAGAGAAACTTGAGAGTGAGAAGCTGAACGTTGCTGAGGTCACGCAGTCAGAGATTGCTCAGAAGCAAAAGCTGCAGACTGTCCTGGAGAAGATCAACGAAACCCTGAAACTCCCTCCCAGAAGCATCAAGTGGAATGTGGACTGTGAGTTTCACAAAGAGAAGCAGGACTGTTAAATGCTGGCTGTGGTCCCCACCGTGAGGTTTCCTCAAGAAGCCTCCCAGGAAGCTGGCAGGCCCTGCGTGGGGGCAAACCCATTTATCCTTCTAAGGAAGAACGCATCTCACACAGAAACTTATCCCACATAGCTCTGGGGAAAATAACAAAACGTCAAAACCCAGGATACCTTTTCTGTAAAAGGCTTTTTGTAGAAAGCTCCTATGAGGTTGGGAAGGGAAGGAAACTCATTCATTGAGCTACTTCTGCAGTCTAGACAACCTGTTAAAAATGTTTGTCTCCAGCTTTCAGAGGCTTGAGAAAGCTGAGATCCCCACATTTAGGCAGCTGAGAAGCCAGAGAGCAAGGATATGGTTCTGTTCCAAAACCCACGCCCTTCTTCTTACCCCTTCATTTTCCAGGAAAGCAAAGATATGGTGGATATTGTAGGCACTGGAATAGGATTTTTAAATTCAGGTTTGACAGCTACTATAGCTCAAGGATCTCGGAAAGCATAAACCCTCAAGGGCCTGGTTGTCTAATATAGACTTAATGACTCCATATCGCAACCCACCTTAAATCAGCAGGTTGACAACATGTTATCATAAAAAGTCCAAAGTTGTTTTGTTCTTTGCAATAGATTAAATCATGAATTTAGATTGATAAAATGATTTAGATTGTGTTCTTTACCTTTAAGTATTAAGGCATTCAATACTATACCTTATGGCATCCAATTTATACAGCTTAAAATAGACACATCCTCCCCATAAAATGCCTTTCAAAATTGGGAAAGGAAAAGGAATCTTCACCTCTCAACTTAGAGGCCCAGTAGCTGCCAGTCACAATCTCTTCAGCAGGTTTCTAACATCTGACATTGGAGGCAAGACACCAAGTACCGCCTTCAGCATAATTACACCTTTGCTTGCATCGCGTAATAAGCTGCCTCGCACAGCATAGCACTTGGAACGGTCATCTTCTGCTGAGGGAGACATATAAGGGCAGGAGTAGGGAGGCCATGGCCTGGGCCCTAGATGCTACCCATCCTGTACCCCAGGAATGCTACTAGTGTTCAATGGGATTTTGGGGGGCAGGGGAAGGGGACTTAATTACTAGTTTGAGAAATGTGCCTGCATTTTGGAAATCCACATTCATCATCAGCATTAAAGCATAAAGTCATAAGGATTAAAGTGCTCTCATGAAGGACCCTGCTTAGTTTTGTCTGATCCTATTTTCTGTTCCTTAGACTATGGACCATCTCTGTGAAACCTTCCAAAAAAAAAAAAAAAAACCACACACCTTTTAAGCTACCAGGGGACCCAATTTGGGAAGGGCTGAGGTAGAAGAGTGAAAATTTTAAAACCCTCATGGGGGCCATCATTGGTTTGACTGATTTGCTTGGTTCGTGTTTACTTTCATTTCTCCGAGAGAAATGCGTATGAGCAAAATAATCACTTCTACAACTATGCTCATCTGGCTATTTTCATTTTTTGCCCACTGTCCGTATCAACGCATATTTTTATTTGATGAAGTCATATGCATCTTGTGTTTTGTTCTTTTCACTTAATAGTATGGCGTACACATTTTCTGTATCCCCATGTGGACTTCGCAGTTATTTTTGATAGCTGCTCTGTTTCATGGGGTAGATATCCCATCGTTAACTTAAACCCTGCGTTGACGTCGATTCCGTTAGGATGTTTGCCAGCCTATTGCTAATATCAGATAGTGCCAAGTTGAATGTCGTAGGTTGTGTTTCTTTTTGCTTGTCTTGAATTATTTCCGTCATAGATTTCCAGAACTGAGATGAATTACTAGGTCGGAGGGAATAATTATCTCAATGGCTAGCTCCCTGTGATGCCTCAGGGCTTCCAGAAATGCTGGGCCTGTGTACGAGCGGCAGTGGTTTCTTCCATAAGGAATGTGGCAGGCACAGCTCCTGGGGGAAGGTCCATCCCTCCTGTTATCATCCCTGGCAGTTTCTGAGGACATTGTGTTGTCTTTCCCGCGGGATAAAGGTGGCGAGGAGAAGCAGCTGTGGGTGAGCTGCAGTTAGGACCCAGGGACCAGAGCAGTTTTACTTTGTTCATGTTTTGCCTAATGGCTTTTAAAACAAAGGCTTTCTGTGCTTAAAAATAATTGAAAACCACTAGTCGAAATGATCCCCTTGCTATTGGACATAGTATTTTCCAGATTTTTTTTCAGCAATAATATATTACACAATAATTCACATCTTTGTACACGTAGTATTGTGTGAGAGAAAAACTGTGTAATTATTTCTTTTGAAAAAAAATAAATCCCAGGAGGACAGAGCACTCATTGAAAGAGTCTGACCTCTGTACTGTTCTTATGAAATAGCTCTGTATTGCTCACCGAGACAGTGGAGATGATGTACAATGCCACCAGTGTGTAAGAACAACCTTTTGACCACAGCTTTTCCAGCATTATGTTTTGTCACTAAAGGAGAGGTAGCAAATGTCGTACCACTCTCGGTGACTGGTCTGATGGTGTGGCGGTTCTGATCAGA
Source organism: Eonycteris spelaea (assembly GCA_003508835.1). NCBI lineage: Eukaryota > Metazoa > Chordata > Mammalia > Chiroptera > Pteropodidae > Eonycteris > Eonycteris spelaea. The sequence goes on from PUFA01000113.1 coordinate 4,327,439, forward strand.
AGGGCAAAGCTGACGTTGCCTGTCTGCGGTGAGCACACCACGTCAGTGGGTTGGGTCTCATGCCGGGAGCCTTTTTCGTGCTCTAACTGTGGGTGAAACTTTTGACAACACCCAGAAGCCCAGAAGTGAAAACTTCTGGGAGGCAGAGTTAGTAGCCGATCAGCTGCTGTTTGATGGTGGTGTTGAGCTTGCTGTTCATAGTCATTAGAAAACCTTCTCTGAAGTACTGGTGATAACAAGAAACTCTAATGAGTTCCCAAGGAATGTCTGACTCATATCCTTTTCTTGGTGTTTTCTCAAAGCTTCTGTTAAAGCAGACTCATCAATCTCAGGGCAGACAGAATGACACCCTAATACTGGACCCAGTTAATGCTAAGTACACAAAATGTTCATTTTTGTTGTTGTCGTTCTTTCCTTAAATGCCCCCTGTAATGAAGAGCCATGAGACTTGTAGGACTGTGAAGGCAGGCAAAGTATCTGGTGAATCTTCCCTTTTATGAAAAATAAAGGGGAGAAAGTTGATGTGATTTAATTGCCTAGATGCCAGGCACTTTCTCATAAATTAGAATAAAAAAGATCAACCATTCCTAGGCATCTGCTACAGGCTCGAAGCTTTGCCTACATTATCTCTAAAAATTCTTAGAACATACATTTCTTCACAGGAGTGGTTTTGCCCATTTGTGAGGATGAGCAGATCCTGTGGGTGGCCTCTCCAAGGTCATGCAGGCAGTAAATAAATGGTAGAGTTGTCAAGACAGTCTCCCGACCATGTGTGTGCCCCACGACATGTCTTTTTCTCTTATCTACTGAGAAAACTACAACCCCATAGTTGCCCAAGCTTCTCTAGTGTAAATGGCTTTATATCCAGCACATTGCTCGGTAGCTGTAGAAGCCAGTTGGGTCATGAACATCTTCTCTCCGTTATTGCCTAAGCGACATTGCCTACACTGACCACACATGGCCTTCGAGAGAGCAACAAGACCCTTTAGATGTCTCTCGTGCCTTCCTCCAGGGATCTTAGAGCCCTGCACAAAGGAATGGATCCCGTGTTCCTGACGCAGTGTCCATTTATTGAGGGACTGCTTTGAGTAGAGCCTTGGGACACAGGTGGTAGTGATAACCCAAAGAGTGTGCAGTCAAGTGGAAAGGGAAGGGGATGCAGAGCACACATGCCCATGGTTATTAGAATAGAGTGAACAAGAACATAGAGATGGTGGAAAACTGATCTGAACCCAGAATTCAGCAGTTGTCAGGGTCTCTGAAAACCTCGGGTTAGAGTAAAGAGACATTACACTGGAAATCCAGCAATAACATGATCCAAGAAACAACTCCATGGAATCTGGCCAAGAATGAGGGGGCCTAGGATGAGGGCTATGATGACCAAGGGTATCCCCTGATCCTTAGCGGTGGGATAAAAGGGGCAATGGGTGTGGGAGGGCTACATTTTGGATATCTGTATATATCTGCCTAGAATCTCGAAGAAAATTCTCTAATTTTTAAATCACCTTTTATTTCAGCTGTTCATGCCAAGAGCCTGGTAGCCATCTTGCATCTGCTGGTTGCTCTTTCCCAGTATTTCAGGGCACCAATCCGACTCCCAGACCATGTTTCCATCCAAGTGGTTGTGGTCCAGGTAAGACACGTATCACTACAAATATCTGAACATTTAAACAGGTGTCTTGGAGGCTGAGTTCCTATGAGAGCTAGGGCACATTGGGTAGCTTATTAGTAGGACAGCTGGATGAATGCTGTGTCCTTGGGTGTGCTACATGTTGGGGGCATGCAAGTGAACTTACTGATGCATGTGAGCTTGTCCCTCCCTGATAAATATACAAAGGGCGGAAAAGTATGTGTTTGTCTATGAGATATAGCCTTGTGTGGGCATGTGCCTGGGGTTTACATGTTTTTGTCAGGAGGGTGTCTGTGTAATGTATATTTGAGAGTGCATGGTGTGTTGTGTCATGTGTGTAGGATCAAGAGGAAAGATGTATCCCTGTGTGTGTGCATGCACGCACATGCCCTACAAGCCATAGGGAATCATTTTTTGATTAAATGATACACAAGTATTGGGAAAAGACATATCTGTGTATGTGAGTGTGTGTGTACTTGTATGTGTGTGAGAGAGAGAAAGAGCAGGAGAGGCGGAGAGGGGGAGAGGGAGAAAGACCGAGAGACCGAGACCCCGACTGGCCATGCCCGTATCGAGGGGAACTGTCACTTTTCACCCGCCCAGAGAAGCACAGCTGGGATCTCAAGTCATCTTTTCCAGATTGTTGGATGGAATTTCCATTCACATATGGCTGTGTAATTTCCACAATGAGGGTGTGCACTCTCCCTGTGACTACCTCACTCCGCTCCTAACCCCATTAGATACTCAAATTCAATTTTATTTTCCAACTTTATGCCATTTAGCAAAAGGTCATCATTTTGTTTATTTGGAAAAGAACAGAAACAAGCAAACACACTGCAAGGGAGAACTCCCCTCATAGGCAGCTCCCTGGTTATCCAGGGTTCTGGAATAGAGAATTGCACAGCAATTCTGCTGTCCCTTGGTGAGGAAGAGCCTGGAAGGCTGATAAGCTTTGCCTGAGCAGGCCAGGCCAGTTTCTAGGACAAAGATCTTTGAGTCAAGTTTTCAGGGATCAGATATTAATGGGAGAGGAAGAGGACCTGGGGATGCTTTTCAATCAGTTGCTAAGTTGTGCCCTAACAAAAAAAAGTGTTGTTGTTTTTTTTTTACACCTTCTGGGTTCTGAACATGCTAAACATCAAGGGGGTATAAGAAGAATGACACCTTGGCCTGCCTGCCAAGAGATAAGAAGCAGAGAGGGCTATCAGAAGCTTATAGTCAATGAGAATGTATGTGGGTCAGACGCTAAGTGCAGCTGACTGAAAGGGACTAATTGGCCTCATTTATTGAGCACTCCACCGTGTCAGGCGTGGCGCTAAGCATTGATGCCTGCTGTGGATATGTGGCCAGCTCAGAGCATCCTGGAACAGGCATCTTCCTGGTGAATCCAGACCATCTCTTGTTATTTTTACCAATCAATGTGGAAATCCATTATATTTTTAAAATTATGATTCAAGATCTGAACTAGAAAAAGGTGTGGCTCCTATTTTGAAACAGTGGTCACTTGCAAGCCGTGACTTATGCCTTATTTTGAGCTCAATTATGGGCCGTCTGAAGTCTGGTTTAATTTCTCCTGTAGGCAGTTCCATTAGCATGAGAGGGGAAAGAGGACGCATTACGTAAAATGGCATCAATGTATATCAGGTTTTATGGAGTGTTTTGCTTTATCAAGTTAAACAGGCACAGAAGCAGGACTCAAAATTGGCTGTGAGTCACTGAGCTATAGAAGGAACTCTTTAGGGAACGAATAATGGATTGAGGTGAATCAGGGTGCTGTATGAGGGGTTATTTAACCCAGATTTCTTTTCCATTCTGTATAAAAGCATTTAATCCTGCATGAAATTGAAGATGAAGTTTTATGTCTGTGAATAGCCTCACAAGACAGGGACAGATTCCATTAACCCCATGTGAAAATTTTACATATGTTAAAGCTGAATTTAGAAAAAGTTCAGATTTATCCTCACTGGATTGCCTTTAATGACTATTTTTCCTTCCTTTTTTGCTTTGATAGTCCATTCTTCTTAATCTACTCCAGATAGACTCTTGGCCTTTATCCAGCTCTACCTTTCCTTCTCTAAAAGTATTTTGCAAGGACACTAGATTCTGTGGCTATTGGGAATGTGAAAAGATATGCTGGAAATTTGGGCCGGAGGGTCAAGGCTGGTTTGGGCTGAGACACCAGAGCTTGGAATGGTCCTTCTTGACATCTCTGTCCTTGTGGAAGATGAATTTGCTCTGGCCACTGTTTTTCATGCCAGACTGTCCTCCAAGTGCCTGGTACCTGACTGAGAAGGGACTTGATAAAATGAATCTTCCTCCTCCCGCCCATTCTTCCTGAATGCTAACACTCCTTCAGTGGCTCCCATACCCACACAATGAATTTTAAACTCTAACCAGCACTTAGCTGACTCCCCACTGACTAATGGCACCCGCCCTCCAAATGGCTTTCTGAATACATTGTGCTCTCCTGACTCCGCCTTTTTGCTCTAGCCATTCCTCCGCTGGAATGGCTTCCCCTCCTTAACTGGCTAGGCCCTATGTGTCCTCTAAGTTCCAGCTCAAGGACTTATCCCCTTAGCAGGTTTCCCTGACCATCCCAGCTGAAAGTACCTGCTTTTACCCTGCATGCAGCACTTCCTCTCTGCCAGTCCAGAAACTGTCATATATTCCATAGTGTTTGCTCTAGGTCCAACACAAGAGCTTGTACATAGAAGGCACTGATTAATGAAATAAAGAGGATGAATTGACGGGAGGAGATGGAATAGATGTCAGATGGATAGATGAGTGTGTGGATGGATGGATTGGCAGGGGGGCTTCAAAAGTGCTTAACCTTTTCTCAAAGGATAAACTAGTGACCTGAGACTGTATTACTTATTTAAAAGCTCCCATATTTATCATTAAAAAAACAACAACAACAAAAACAAAAACTCTCCCTCTCTTTAAATCATCCAAGTTGGCTTCAGTGGGTCCACCCCAGCCCCCAGCTAAATGTGTTTCTCAGCTTCCCTCTGTGGCCCCAGCTGGAAGGCAGACACACCCTGGCCTTCATTTCCATTTGGTTTCTGCAGATTACTCCAGGAGGCAAACAGTTTGCTTCCAGCAGAATGTCTTCCAATAAAGAAAGAAAAGATTCACCATCCAAGAAACAGCCTACTTGTTTGGACTAAACACTAATTGCACTTAAGTACAAATGGTACGGTCCAGACCCGGGAAGTCAGGGACCTCGGCTCACTTCTAGCAGTCTCGCGTCTCCAGAGTCATTTCTTAAACACCAGTAACTTTCTCAGTATCTTGAATGCTAATCAGTTGTTTGTATTTTACTAAAGCATATTTTTCTCTTCTTCTCCCAATCCTTCTCCCTACCCCCGTTTCAGAAACGAGAAGGAATCCTCCAGTCTCGGCAAATCCAAGAGGAAATAACTGGTAACACAGAGTATGTCAACACCATTGTTGCCAGCGATTCTGTAATGGAACACAGATGTTTCTCCGAAATTCGTCCATTTGCTGATATTTAGTTTTCATTTATTGGGATTGCAAGAGGGATTAGACTTCAGCCAATGATTATAGTTTAGCCTTTTCCATGCATTCAAAACATGTCTCTCAATGCTTAAGGTACAAACTTGGGTGGGGAAGAGGGGAGAGAGAATTAGTAGTGATTGAAAAATTCTAATTTTGTGGCACTCCAGGAAAAAAGTACCCAAAAAAGCCAACCAGCATGAAATCATCATGCCATAAACATGGAGTTGAATTTAAATTGTTAACCTTCAAAAGGACATTTTTCTTCCTTTTCTGAATCTGATTTATTTGGTCATGTGCCATGACCCAGAAAGCCCTCTACTTCAGAGTGAGGCTTTTTTTTGCTTTTTGTTTTTTTTTTTCCATTTATATTAAGAAATTGGAATATCAGAACATAAGAGATTTGCCATGGGGAAGACAGGTTTTGATCTTAAGCAAAAAGAGCAGGTCGCTGAGTGTGGGTTTGAGATCGCTGGGCAGACCTGAGCCCTGGTCACATGCAAACAGTCAAATTCCTTTTCATCATCCTCTGCTCCCCCAACTTCCCTCTATGTTCCCTCGAACAAGAAGAGCTCAATGAGAAAAGCAGAGATCTCTAAGCCAGCCTGACTTGAGTTCAAGTCCAGAAGCTGCCACTCACTCACCAGTGAGTCCCTTAATTTCTCTGACCTCTGTTTCGTCTCTGAAGTGGAGAGCATTTTCCTAACCAGAGAGATTACGAGGACTCAACATGGTATCAGCCTTGCCCCCTTTCCCTTGCCCTTCACTGCTATCTTTTCTGGTTTTCCTCAACACAGCCAACCCACACCATCCAAGCCTTGTCCCATCTCTAGGAAACACACGCCCCCTCCCCAGTTGTGGCTCACGGGGTTCAGGGTGATGTCTGTCTGGACCACACTGTGCATGTGCCTTAAAAAGGGCCCAGAGGTATGGGCATTTCGGGGCCAGGGTAGGACAGATGTGTGGAGTGACTCTTCCCCAGATGCCTCGTTTATGCCTGCGGACACCCCGTCAGGCAGCTTCATGTCACTCCAGGGCCCAGTCTTGGCAGCTGAGGGGACAGTTGATCTATAAGGCACACTAATTCTTGGCCCTGGTTCTGTGATGGGTGAGAGGGGAGCTGCCCTGTTTCAGCCCTGCTAGGAAAAGAGCAGAATTCCTCACTGTCCTCCCCTATGCCTCCCCTACCCTTTGCTGGGCTTGTCTGTGCCCTGTATTTCACCGTCTGGAAAAGAGGAAGACATATCTGAAGGGGAGTGTGGCCTGCGAGCAACTCTCAAATGAGGGAACATGAAGTTCCGGTTTTCCGAGCAACCTCGCAGCTACTCATCATGCCTTCAGTCATCTCTCTCTGCCATCGTGCCTCATAGACGTAAATGTGGTTGCAGACTCCTGTACTGATAACATGGCACAGTTTCTGAAGCACTTTTGTATCTATTGATGTTCATAAAAAACACATGAAACAATGATCACCCCTCCTAAAACCCCACAGCTCAAAGGTGGAGAAGGAGACCATCACTGGTCCATCCAACAGGTCACTCCGCGTGCATGATTCTTTCTGATACACTACCTGCACGTCATTTCATTGATGACAGAGGCAGGTGGAATAAACCCGTATAAGAACCGAAAACATATTGAGAAAAAAATGTATGGAGCATTTACTATCCCTAGAAATTATGCTAGTTTTTCTACATATTATTTAATGCTACAGTAGTCTGTTGAGGTGTGTACCATTATTGTCCTCATTTTAGAGATAAGAGACTTGGTGTCCAGAGAGGTTTGGTAGCTCTCTCGAGGTCACCCAGCAAGCAAATGGCTCTGTGGGATTTAAACCTAAGCAACCTGTCTTTAATGCTTGTGCTCTCAGTACTTCGCTGCTTCGCTACTGTGAATGTAGTTCCAGTTTCTGCCTTCCTGAAGAAAACCTATCCTGGGTCAAGGACAGATGCAGCTTGTTGGGTATCACAGGATGCACGGGAGACAAACCTGATCTCCTGAAGCAGATGCCCACAGCAGTCCGGGCAGTGAAATTCCACCTTGGGGTGGTGCTCGAGCTCTGCTCCTAAAGCAGGGTTAGGAATCTTGAACTCCTGAGTCCAATATTCTTTCTCACCTATAACAACAGTGTGATTTCTATTTACGGTCCTTTAAGGATTTCTTATATTAGGTTCTGTGCAAGCACTAGTATATCACTACAGCAGAGGGAAAAATAGGAGGTAACGTGGTAAAGACCACTGGTGATTGAAGACAGTGCAGAATAAAATGCTGAGGAAGGAAGCTTCTGGGCTCTTTAACCAAAGGCAAGGAGAGAAGATTCACAATTTTTTTTCTCCTTTTCCTACAGGGCTCTTTCCGGAAGGCATGGTGAGTTGCATAAGATTGTCCTCTGGTGCTAGTGACTGCCACGGGGGTCTAGTTAATTCTGCAGCAGCTGGAAAGAACAGGCACTCAGCTTGCTTCCTGCGTGTGTCTGCACCAGCCCGGTGACAGGGCCACTTGGTAGGGAGGGTCAGCTTACTGGTGGGAAGAGGAAACTAACCACAGCTGCACAGTCCTTTCACAAGTAACCAGACCATTGACATTGCCGGGCTTTCTGACGGGTTCTGGGCCTTTGCAGAGCAGCCTTGCTCTAAGCGTATTGTGGGAGTAAAGGAGGGAGGTGTATTTATTTCCACGCTTGGACTGTCCCTTCCCCCTACTCTGCCCAGCCCTTCTAGAAGCTGCCTTTCCCCTCTTTCCTCATCACACCTCCTGCCTCTCCCATTTCCCAGAACTTTGAGTTTGTTTATAAAGTCTGAATGTCAGAGATCTCAATCAGCTTCCTGGCAGATTTACCCATCAGTGCAAGAGGAGGAAAAGGCAGGCCCCAGGACCACAGACCTTCCCAGCCTCAGATCCCCACCACTATTTCACCTCTCGGTTCAGAGAACATGGGCGCTATCGCAAGGAGAGACCCTGCAGGGGGCATGGCTTTGCTATTTTCTATGATCTGTATTTACTACAGATAATATTTTGAACTATGCCAATAATGCCAATAACAGTTCAGGTTTACAGAGCACAAACACACACATTCTTGTCTTTCATCCTCATGACACACCTGGGGGAGGTTCATGTCTCGGATGGCATTTTAGAGGAGAGGAAACCGAGACACAAAGAATTGAAATGACGACATCGCTCAGGGGGAGGCATTCACATCCTGTCCTCGGGCTCCCTGATTCCCAGTCCGCTTACCTATGTGTTCTACCAGGAAGTTTGTCTTGAGCATCCTGGTTTTGAAAATTAGGAGCTGAAGTGATTTGATACTTGGATAACCTTCGTCTTCCAAAAAGCTCCAGAAACACTTTAGAACCATGATTGAATTATGATGTAATGAAATACCAAGGTGGAGGAGAAAGGACCAGTTCCAAGTCAAAGTGCCTAACGAAGGCCCCAACCGTGGTTCAAAAGAGAGTTGACATAGGGGGTGGACAGGACGGATGGACAGACACGTAGACAAAGGGAAGGAGGGAGGGAGGGAGGAAGAATCAACTCCCAAGTCCCTGCCCTAAACCTAGCTTTCAGAGTTCCCAACAGCCTCATACTCCAAAGGAGTCTGTAGCTGACCATTGACTTTAAAGGCTTGTTGCTGGGACCTGGGGTGGGCTTCCCACCAGGAATCAACTCTGTATTCCACTTGACATTTTCCTCCTTTTCAGAACGTGATGCCTTCGACACCTTGTTCGACCATGCACCAGACAAGCTCAATGTGGTGAAAAAGGTGAGGAAGGAGGCTGGGGCGGGGGGAGGGGAGGCAGGGGAGGAAGTGAGATGTAGCAAAACAGTTTAGGAAAAGCCATTCCTGCAGCTTGCAAGCTTCCTGAAACTTGGATCTCTGCCAACACGGGGCTTTCCAGCTTGATGTCCATTTTACCTGTGTCTTATTATCACTGGGTACCTCCTCCAGTCCCCCGCGTGACAATGTCTCTTGGGGGTTCTGAGGCTACTAGCATCTTGTCTTCCACTCGCACTGAACCCCCAGCCATCCCTGCCTCCTAGCTGGGGTTTGGGAGGAGGGACTCAGTGGAGTTGTTTCTTCTCTGGCCCCCTTCCTAATTTTCCTTTGGCGCCTGCCCTTGGGCCCAGAACTCCACCTCTCTGCCCTCTCAACCCTCCCTGCTCCTTTCGGAGTCCTACAACTGGCCATTTGAATCACATAGTGTATGGGACCGCAAGTTCTGGGAACCGTCTTTTCCTGTGAACTCAAGGCATTTTGTAGAACCACCTCATAGGCTGCTCATCCTCACTCAGCTCAACACAGTGATCACCCTGCACAATGAGTGCTCTTGGCTGGGCCTTGTCATCTGTGATCACACAGGTCCTTGTCCTCATGGGGGAGTCACAGAGGCAGCCTCCATCTCAGTCGCCGGCCTGTGCTTCTCTTTTAGACTCTCATCACCTTTGTGAACAAGCACCTGAATAAACTGAACCTGGAGGTCACGGAGCTGGAAACCCAGGTGAGTGGCAGCCGTGAGCGCAGGGTAAGGGGCAAGGTCCTGCTCAAGAGCCACCATTCCAAGTCCCCTGTCCCTGCGCTGCCAGGAGGGCTTTCCACCCTGACCTCGAAGCTTTTCCAGGAGGAAGGGGATTCTATTCCACTCAGGTGAACTGCTCAAGAACAAGTACATTCTCTTAATTACAATCCAATGACCAAATTCTGGTAATTTTACCATTGATATAATACATTAGGTTGAACTATGAAATTGCTGACATCTGACTACTTTTGACAATGACATATAGTTCAAAGAAACACTCTAGATTCAAATTTTGCCAGTTGTCCTAATATTCTCACATGCTACATTTAGTTGTCATGTCTCTTTAGTCTTTTTATTATTTTATTTATTATTATTATTATTATTATTATAGAACAGATCTTCAGCTTTTCTTTGTATGACATTGCTATTTTTAAAGCGTGCAGGCCATTTGGTTGTCTCCAAAGTCATTGAATGTCTCTAAATTCTTGCCCCCCAGAATTAGATGCAGGTTTTGTATTTTCAGTACCACCACCACCTAAGTAATACTGTGTTCTTCTCACTTTCCGTTAGTCCCAGTACTAGTGATAATGACTTTGATCATTTGAGTAAGGCAGTGCCCACCAGATCTCCCCCTATAAAGCCCCCCACACACACACACTTTATAACTAATCTTCATCGGGAGATACTTTAAGACTAACATATCCCGTTTCCCAAACTTCTTTCATTTGTGATGAATTTCTAAAGTGTGGTTTTCTATTGAGCATGTGGGCACTTCCTGTTATTTTAAAAAGGAATTCCTGGGTCTGTGCCTGAGCTGTAGGTCTGAGTGTGTCTATGCTCTGTGAAATGAGCTTTATATACTCTTTTAGGAGTTAGAGAATGCTCTGGTGTTCCTTGGGTGAGCTAGAATGGGCTCTGGAACTTTCACTTCAGGGAGCACTACAAAAGGAGGCCCTGCCAGCATGTGCAGTGTCTGTCTGCAGGCATTAACATCGGGCATCAGAAAGAGCAGTCAGGGGTGGGAGCGGTCTAAGCCAGTGGCACTCAGATCTGTGACTAAACCCTGACCCTAACCTAAGGTCCTCCCCTGAGCTCACAGACTGAATTCTTTTATTCGCGATCCAGTCAAGCCTCAGCCAGAATGAGGCCCAGTTCACTAGTTCCATGGGAGGGCCTTAATTTTGACACAGGTGTGGGGTCTGCTCTCTCATTGTCCACCCCGGGGTAGCCTGGAATGAGTCACACTCAGGCCCTACCGCTTGAGTTGAAGGCCAGATGGATGGAAGCTGGGAGGAAACCGCTCCCAAGTTTGTGCTCAGGATCAGATGTCCATAGCAAAGGCTGAGCCACAGGCCCACCAGCCAGTCACCCAGCAGAGTTCAGACTCTAGGCCCAATCCACATTCCAGGCAATTTAGGGTAGGTTTTTTTGTTTTGTTTTTTTTTTTAAGTTTCTTGAGACAATTCTAAGAATTATGGCCTCTTGCGAACCCTAGCAACTATTGTTTATGCCCACAAACATTTGGTGGCCCTGCCTCCTTTGAAAGGTCTGGAATATCACATATGCATCTGACCTCTATATCTATGCTCAGGCCATCCTCCATACCTGAACGCCTACTCCTTCCAAATTCTCCTCATCCCACAGGCCTCCATTCCCCCTACAAAGCCTGCCCCGAGTGCGTACACACTGCCTCCTCCTTTCTCTTGAGCGGAAGACCTGCATCCCTATGCTTATTCTTGGCATCATACCCATACCCACTCAGACTGGGACAATGTAGACACGCCAATTCACCTCACATACACATCTTCAGCATGTGGGAGGAAACCAGAGCACCCAGAGAAATCCCACACAGACCACAGACATGGGGAGAATGCGCCAACTCCACACAGGCAGTGGCCCTGGCCAGTAATCAATTTTTTCCCCCCTCATCATCATTATGAAGTAATGATGTTATTCAAGGACCTGCTATAGTTAATATTTATTAGGTGTAGCCTACATGCCAGTGTTCTAGGCACTGTACACATATTAACTGGTTTAGTCCTTATGATAACCCTATGAGGTAGATACTATACTATTGCCATCTCATTTTACAGCTGAGAAAAATGAGGCACAGAGAGAACTTGCAGAACTTGCTCAAGTCACACAGCCAGTTAGTAGAGCTGGAAGCCTAGCTCCAGAGCCCACATTCGTAACAACTACGCTTTACTGCCTCTCAAGCAATAATAAAGTGAGATCTTTGCCTCTCGAGCAGCAATAAAGTGAGAGGTGAGAAAGGAAAATGTCCGGACCTACATGACTCTGGAGTTCTTTCTTATTCATAAAGCAAAAGTCACTGTTAATAGCCTCACGCCATTGGCCTCGGACATCCCTTTTCTCTCCTTCCTCTGTCCCACCCTAGCTTGTCCCTCAGATCTCCATTCAGGCAGTGCCTCCTCCAGAAGCCTTTCCTGTTGCCTTCAGTGGAAGGGAGTGACCTTTGTCACACTCACACAGGTTAACGTGCTTCCCTCCATCAGAGTAGCTGCTGCATTTGTTCCCCATCGTTCTTCCCACTGTGAGCTCCTTCAGGGCAGGAGCCACAACTGACCCATCTCTGTGGTCCCCATGCCAGATCAGGGCTTAATGCATGGTCAGTGCTCAAAAAATGCTTGATCAGTTGAGGTCTGGAGCCAGACATGCCAGGCCTGCTGCAGTGCGCACCTTCCTACCTATAGCCATTGGCCCTCACCCCCTTTCAGCGGCCTGCCTGGGAGTGTAGTCTTTGAGGGATTGACATGGATGAGGACAAGCCCCCAGGGAGGGGCTGGGCTTAGGGATCAGGGGTCCAGTGCCTTCACCTGGCTCTCCCCCTCCAGTTTGCAGATGGGGTATACCTGGTGCTGCTCATGGGGCTCCTGGAGGGCTATTTCGTGCCCCTGCATAGCTTCTTCCTGACTCCGGACAGCTTTGAACAGAAGGTAAGGGGAAGTGATGTCAAAGTGGGTCCTAGTCCACTTGCTCTGATTCACCTGCCCACACCTATGCTGGGCCATCTGGGAAAAAGACAGCAGCTTCCTGTCTGTCCAGGGTCTTCAGTGGTTGGATGAGGGGCCCATTCTGATGAGTAGCGGAGCTAGGAAAGAGCTGCCTGCAGACCACGTATCATCCTGACCCTGGTTCCCTAGCCATATGTTCCTGCCAGGTGCCATAGCCCTGCCCCATCTCTCTTTAGGGGTGACAGGGAAAGTGGTTGCAGGGCTGGTCAGACCTGAAGACACACACTCAACCTAACGGCTCTCATAGGCCGCCACAGCCTACGTGTGAGACAAGGGGCAGTTGATCCAAAGCGGAAGACTTTCTCTGCCTCTTAACCTATGTCTTACTATCTCATCCTTTCAACTGTATGCACTACTATTCCTTAAAGTCCTGGCAGTTGACACAGGAACACAGTGGGACAGGAAGAGGGTTTTGAACTTTTTCAGGAGTGCTCACCAACAGCAGGCTGGGATCAGCCAGCTCACATTCTGCATGGCCTACTCATTTTGGTAGCCTCATTTCGCCTTCACATTAGAGCCTCATTTTAGCTCAACCTCTTCCCCTCTCGTTACAGTGTTGGCTCTATCACTTCCCAGGGTTATGTCCCAGGAGTCCCAAAGGTCCAGGAATAACTGTGCAATGATATATGCCCTGCATTTCTTTTTTCAGGTCTTGAATGTCTCTTTTGCCTTTGAGCTCATGCAAGATGGAGGGTTGGAAAAGCCGAAACCAAGGCCAGAAGGTACTTTGCCCTTTCCTTGGGTGTGTGACAAGATGACGAGACCCTCTTCCTGCATGCGAGTTTTTGGGGCACAGGGCAAGGCTCATGTTTGATAGCAGAGGGAAGTTCCTTTCCTTAAGCCTTTTCCATTTTCAGGAAAAGGTGGGACAGGGCACAGCTGCCTAGCCCTGGAGATCCTTTATGAGCTGCAAATCACATAGTCATAGATGAGAAAGAACCTGAAATCCCTTGCATAGGATTACAGGGTTAAGAGCTGAGCAGACATGGCACAGGGCAGAGGTGCTGCTGCAGGAACTGCCCTGTGCCCAGTTTCCAGGTTCTTCAGTCCCTGAACAGGGTGCTGATCTGCCACAGAGCAGTATCTCAGCCAGGAGGGGGAAGTTGCAGGAGTCATCACTGGCAGCTCTGCTCTGAGCATAATTGCCTTTCCTGTCCTGTGCCCACTCCAATTCTGTCCAAGAATGATTTGTTGGGTTTGGGTTGAAAATGTGAGACTGAAAAAAAAATGCACAAGGAACAAAATGCTCCAGCAGCCTTCTTGTGCTGGCACTTGGAGCTGTGTGTGCATTTGTGCATGTAGGAGGCATGTGTCTTCAGTAGTCTCCTTGATACGGATGTTTATTGTGTGCCACTCACTGAGTGAATATTCCATTTTATCATGCTAGTGCGTCAATGCTGTGTTGCAGACCATTTTCTGTTTATGTCAGTTTGGAACATTAGTAATGTCGTGTGTGGGCCCTTTGCTTGTACTTTCCTAGGTGTTTAAAGGCATGTGGACAAGTAGGGTTTGTGTGCTTTCACTTCCCATTGCTGCCTCTGCTCTGAGCTCTCTACCCAAACCTCCACATAGACAGTTTGTCAACTGTCCAGTGGGCCTGAGACCCCATAGATCATGATATACCGAGATGGGTAGGCCACCCCTGACCTCAAGGCACTTGTAGCCACCCAGGGGAGAGAAAAGATGTACCTAGTCGCCAGAACCGGAGGACAGTTCTGATAACTGCAATGAAAGGTGTACAACTAAGAGTGTGAAAATTGAGGAGGTGCTGTTCGCTTCTGTCTGGGGCGGGGGTTGGTTTGATGGTGATGTTGATAATTGTGCTAAACCATAAGGATCAGGTTAGGCTTTGTTTGGAGATTAAGATAGAGGGCTGCAGTCCAAGTGGTGGCTGAACTTTACCCGAACTGTACCCCTTCTAAGAAGCTCCAAAACCAACACACCTCGTGGGCAGCTTTAGACCAACCAGAGAACCTCCCAACCAGCTCTACATGGCATACCCAAGGTGCAGACTCGGCTGGCATCAGAGCCTTGCTAAAATGACTCCTGCTCCATGGGGTCGGCCCTTGCACAACACTCATCACAGCCAGCCAGCCTGAGGGTCAGTCCCACCCACTGATGTGCTGACAGCAATCACAACTCAATTATAACAGAAGAGGACACACGATACACACAAGGGACACCCCTGAAGCATTCAGCTCAGGTGACCAGGGAGACTGCACCACTGGGCCTCACAGTGCACATATTACATAAGTCCACTCTGCCAAGACCTGGAGACATGGCAGGTCTACCTAATGCACAGAAACGAACACAGGGAGTCAGCCAAGATGAGAAGACAAAGAAACATGTCCCAAATAAAAGAACAAGAAAAGAATCCAGAAAAAGAATGAAATGAAATAGAGACAAGCAATCTACCAGATACAGAGTTTTAAATACTGCTTATAACGATGCTCATTGATCTTAGGGGAAAATAGATGAACTTAGTGATAACTTCAACAAAAAGGTAGGAAATGTAAACAGAGATAGAAACATAAAAATGAACCAGTCAGAAATGAAATACACAATAACTGAAAAGAAGACTACATTAGAGGGAATCGACAACAGATTAGATGAAACAGAGGACTGAATTGTGATCTAATAGAAAAGGTAGGGGAAAACATTCAACTGAAACAGCAAAAAGAAAACTTTTTTTTAAATAAGGATAGTTTAAGGGACCTCAGGGACACCAAGCATACCCACATTCACATCATAGGGGTATCAGAGGAGAAGAGAAAGCAAGGGACCGAAAACCTATTTGAAGAAATAATGACTGAAAACTTCCCTAACCTGACAAAAAAATTAGACATACAAGTCCAGGAAGCGCAGAGAATCCCAAACAAGATAGACCCAAAGAGGCCTGCACCAAGATACATAATTAAAATGTCAAAGATTAAAAACAAAGAACCTTAAAAGTAGCAAGAGAAAAGAAGTCAGTTACATACAAGGAAGCATCCATAAGAATGTCATCTGATTTCTCAACAGAAACTTTGCAGGCCAGAAAGGAATGACAGGAAATGTTCAATGATGAAAGGCAAAGACCCCTTACAAAGATTGCTGTACCCAGCAAGGCTATCATTTAAAATCAAAGGAGAGATAAAGAGCTTCCCAGACAAGAAAAAGCTAAAGGAGTTCATCACCATTAAACCGGTATTACAAGAAATAGTAAAGGGAGTCTTTAATAAAAAAGATCAAACATATGAATAAGAAAATGTAGGAGAGAAAAAAATTCTTACTGACAAAGGCAAACATTTAGTAAAAGCAGTGGATCAGCTAACTATAAAGCTAGTGCAAAGGTTAAAAGACGAAAGTAGGAAGATCGTGTAATTTCACAATAAATAAAAAGATGTAGAGAAACACACATAAAAAAGTAAAAAAAATGACAAAAACAAAAAGAGGGTGAGTAAAAATTGTAGTGAATTTAGAATGTTTTCGAACTTAAGCAACCATCAACTTAAAACAGACCACTATAAACATAGCTTGGCATATGTGAAGCACATAATTACAACAAAAAATCTATAAGCTATATAAGAAGTAAAAAGGAATTCAAATATAACACTATAGAAAGTCATCAGCATACAAGAGGAGACAGCAAGAGAGTAAGAAAGGAATAGAGAAAGAAAGGAATAGAGAACTACAAAAACATTCAGAAAACAGTTCATAAATAGGCATAACTACATACCTATTAATAATTAATTTAATGGGCTAAATGCTCAATCACAAGACATGATTGGATAAGAAAACAAGACCTATATATATGCTTCCTATAAGAGACCCCTGTCAGATCGAAAGACACGAACTGAAAGTAAAGGGATGGAAAAATACATTTCACAAAAATGGAAAAAAGCTGAGCAGTAATACTTCTGTGAAACAAAATGGACTTTAAAACAAAGGCTGTAACAATGGACAAAAAAAAATATTTTAAAGTGATAAAGGGATCCAATCCAACAAGACATAACTCTTGTCAACATTTTCTCACCCAACATAGCAGCACCTAAATATGTAAAGCAAATACTGATGGAAATAAGGACTGAGATCCACAGTGATACAGTAACAGTAGAGGACTTTAACACCTTGTTGACATCCAGACATCAAGAAAAATTGCCTTAAATGACACACTATACCAGAGATTTAATTGACACTTTTAGAATATATTACCATAAAGCAGCAGAATATACATTATTTTCAAATGCATATGGAACATTTTCCAGGATAAATCACATTAGGTCCCAAAACAGGCCTCAATAAATTTAAGAAGAATGAAATCATATCAAGC
The DNA here is from genome assembly GCA_003508835.1 of Eonycteris spelaea. NCBI lineage: Eukaryota > Metazoa > Chordata > Mammalia > Chiroptera > Pteropodidae > Eonycteris > Eonycteris spelaea. Next base: position 4,344,443 of record PUFA01000113.1, read on the forward strand.
ATCTTCTCTAATAAGATCACAATAATATGCAACTAGAAATCAAAAGAAGAAAACTGAAAAACACAAACACATGGAAGCCCAAATAACATTTGGATAACCTAGAAGAAATAAATTCCTAGAACACACAATCTTCCAAGACTGAATCAAGAAGAAACAAAAAATCTAAACAGACCAATAACTACAAACAAAATCAAATCAGCAATCAATACAACTTCCAACAAACCGAAATCCTAAACCAGATGGCTTCACAGGTGAATTTTACCAAACATCCAAAGAAGAATTAATACCTATTCTTCTTAAACTATTCCAAAAAAACTGAAGAGAAAGGGAGGCTCCAAAACTCATTTTACAAGGCCAGTATTACCCTAATAAACAAAACCAAAGACACAACAAAAAAAAATTATAGGCCGATATCTCTGATAAATATAGTTGCAAAATTTCTCCACAAAATATCAGCAAACTGAACTCAACGATACATTAAAAAGATCATACACCACAGTGAAGTGGGATTTATCCCTGGGTTGCAGGGTTGGTTCAGTATTTGCAAATCAATTACATGATATGCCACATACAAAATGAAAGATTAAAATTATATGATTCATATTAATAGATCTGGGAAAAGCATTTGAAAATTTTCAACATCCATTCATAAAACTCAACAAAGTGGGGATAAATGGAACATATCTCAACATAATAGGCCATATATGACAAACCTACAGCTAACATCATACTCAATGGTGAAAAATTGAAAGCTTTTTCTTTAAGATCAGAGACAAGACAAGGATGTCCATTTTCATCACTTTTATTCAACTTTGTTTTGGAAATCCTAGCCACAGCAATAAGAAATAAAAGGCATACAATTTGGAAAAGAAGTAGCAAAACTGTCATTATTTGCAGATGACATGATTGCTATATAGAAAGAACCCTAAAGATTACACCAAAAAACTATTAAAATAAATTAATTTAGCAAAGTAGCAGGATACAAAATATTCAGAAGTCAGGTGAAGTTTTATATACCAGTAACCAACTATCAGAAAGGGAAATTAATAAAACAATCCAATTACAGTTGCATCACATAGAATAAAATATCTAGGAATAAATTTAATGAAGGAGATAAAAGACTACTCAGAAAATTATAAGACATTGAAGAAGTCGAAGAAGATATAAACAAGTGGAAGCATATACCATGTTTATGGAAAGGAATTATCATTAAATGTCCATACTACCCAAAGCACTCTACAAATTCAGTATAATCCCTATCAAAATACCAATGGTGGCTGGAGCATCACTCTGCTCGACTTCAAATTATACTACAAAGCAACAGTAATCAAAACGGCATGGTATTGGTGTAAAAAAAAAAAAAAAAGACAGACACAGGGACCAGTGGAACAGAATCAAGAGTCCAGAAGTAAACTCATATTTATATATACAAATAATTTTTGACAAAAAAAGCCAAAAACATTCAGTGGAGAAAGAAAAGCCTCTTGATAAATGGTGCTGGAAAACTGGAAAGGCACCTGCAAAAGAATGAAACTAGATTGTTGTCTATTTACTACACACCAAAAGTAGCTCAAAATGGATTAAAAACCTGAAACAATAAAATGCATAGAAGAAAACATAGGAACTAAACTCAAGGACCTTGGACTTAAAGAGGATTTTATGAATTTGACCTCAAAAGCAAGGGAAGTAAAAGCTAAAATAAATGAATGGAACTACATCAAACTAAAAGCTCTGCTCAGCAAAAGAAATTGTCAACAAGGTAAAGAGACAACCATCCAATTGGGAAAATATATTTGCAAGCAAAACCTCCGATAAGGGCCTAATATCTAAAATATACAAAGAACTCATACTCAATAACAACCAAAAAAAACCAAATTATCCAATCAAAAAAACAAACTATCCAATCAAGGACCTAACAGACACTTCTCCCTAGAGGACATACAAATGGCCAACAAATATTTGAAAAGATGTTCAGCATCACTGGCTATTAGGGAAATGCGAATCAAAACCACAATGAGATACCATCTCACGCCTGTTAGAATAGCTATCATCAATAGGACAAGTATAAAAATGTTGGAGAAGACACAGAGAAATAGGAACCCTCATACACTGCTGGTGGGACTGGCAAATTGGTACAGCCACTATGGAAAACAGTATGGAGGCTCTTCAAAAAACTAAAAAATTGATCTGCCATAATGACAGCATCACCACCCACTGGGTATTTTACCCCAAAGACTTGAAAATTATATCCAAAAAGTTATTTGCACACTAATGTTCATAGCAGCATTATTCACAGTGGCCAGGACATGGAAGCAGCCAAAGTGTCCTATGATAGATGACTGGCTAAAGAAGCTGTGGTACATATATACAATGGAATATTACTCAGCCAAAAAAAGAGATGAAATACTGCCATTTGCGATAACACGGATGGACCTAGAACTAATGGTGCTAAGCGAAATAAGCCAGATGGATGTATAAAAATCACATGATATCACTTATATGTGGGATATAAACTAAAAGCAACAATGAACAGGACAAAGATATACATAGACTATAGACTAGTGCTACCAGGGGGTAGGGAGTGGGGGAGGAGCGGGTAGGTAGACAGTTAAAGGGAGTCAAATATAGAGGGGTGGGGATGAAGTGTGTAAAGGGGATCAAATATATGGTAGCTGAAGGAAACTGGACTTTGGGCGTAATCACACAATAGAATATATAGATGTCAAAATTATAATGTACACCTGAAAATTATATAATTGTATTAACCAATGTCCTACCCAATAAACTTAATTTTTAAACAGTTAAAAAAACAACAATGGCATTTTTCACAGAACTGGAAACAAATGACCCTAAAAGTTAAATCAACTGCAAAAGAACCCCAATAGCCAAAACTATCTTGACAAAGAAGAACAAAGTTGGAGGTATCACGCTGCCTGATATCTAGCTGTCTTCCAAGGCTGTAGTGTCAAAACAGCATGACACTGGCATAAAACTGACACATAGATCAATGGAACAGAATAGAGAGCCCAGAAATAAACACACACCTTGTACAGTCAGTTGATCTGTGACAGTGGAGGCAAGAATATACAATAAAAGACCGTCTCTTCAATAAACAGTGCCAGGAAGACCAGACATGCAAAAACATGAAACTAGACCACTTTCCTACATCGTATACAAGAATAAACTCAAAAAAATGGATTAAAGACTTAAGCGTAAGACCTGAAACCATAAAACTCCCAGAAGAAACCATAGGCAGTAAACTCTGTGACATTGCTCTTAGCAGTATATTTGGGGGGAGGGGGATCTCTTCTCAATCAAAGGAAACAAAAGAAAAAATGAACAAATGGGTCTACATCAAAGCAAAAAGTTTCTGCATAGTGAAGGAAACCAAATGAAAGACAACATGCTGAATGGGAGAAGTTGTTCTCAATGATACATCAAATAAGGGGTTACTATCTGAAAATACGTAAGGAATTGATTTCAACTTATCACACACAGAAAAATAATCCGATTAAAAAGCAGGCAGAGGACCTGAATAGACATTTCTCCAAAGAGGACATACGGAGGGACAACAGACATGAAAAGATGTTCAGTATCACTAATCATAAGCAAAATGCAAATTAAAACCACAATGAGCTATTATCTCACACCTGTCAAAACAGCTATCATTAATAAGTTAACAGTGTTGATGAGGATGTGGAAAAAAGAGGACCCTCATGCACTGTTTGTGAGATTGCAAATTGGTGCAGCCGTTATGGAAAACAATATGGAAGCTCCTCAAAAAATTAAAGCTAGAACTACCATATGACCCAGAATTACACTCCTGGAAATTTATTCAAAGAAACTGAAAATCCTAATTTGAAAAGATATGTGCACCTTTATGTTCATTGCAACATTATTTACAATAGCCAAAGGAGCAACCAAGGGTCTTTTGATAACTAATGGATAGAGAAGAGGTGGTACATATATACAGTGGAATATTTCTCAGCCATAAAAAGAATGAAATCTTGCCATTTGTGAAAACATGAATGGACCTAGAGGATGTTATGCTAAGTGAAATTAAGTCAGAAAGACAAATACCAGATGATTTCATTCATATGTGAAATCTAAAGCAAATTAACAAACTCATACAGAGAACAAATTGATGGTTGCTGGATGGGAGGGGAGTTAGGTGAAAAAGGTGAAGGGATTAAGTACAAATTGGCAGTTATAATATAGTACGGAAGATGTAAAGTACAGCATAGAGAATACACTCAATAACATTGTAATAACTATCGTGTCAAATGGGTACTCAGAAGTCAATATGGTCACTTCATAAATGATATAAATGTCTAATCACTATGTTGTATTCCTGAAAATATATTGTATGTGAACTGTAATTGAAAAAATTTTTTAAAGCATAAAGGTTCAGGCATCCCCAAAAGGATAGTGGTGAGAGTAAGAGTCCTTCTGGGGTATGGATTGGGGCTCAGTTATTTAGACAAAAGTGCACGTGATACAGCCCTGGGTCCAGTCCCTACCCATCAGCTGCATGAGCTTTGGCAACTTACCCTGCCTGAGCCTATTATTCATGTCTATAAAAATGGAACTCTAGAGACATGCACATTACAGGATTAGATGTGATGATGCCTGATGCATAGCACCTGACATGTAATAATTAATGTAAGCGGTTACCTATTTGGCTGGAATGTTAAGAGTATGAATTGAGTAATGGTTGATGAGGATAAAGCAAGCTGATGTGAGGGACTGAAGGCCACGGCAGAAAGTTTGGACTTTTTTCTGTAGGAAGTGGGAGTCATGGAACATTCTTAAGCAGGTGAGTGGCATGTTCAGAGGTCTGTTCCAGTGAGATCATTTGGAAGGCAGTGTGAAGAACGGATGTTTAGATGTAGGGCACCATCAGCAGCACTGGGGAGCCCAGGAGGGAAATGTTTAAGCTTGGGGAAGAGACTAAGGATGTCAGCTTTGAAAACCTTGAGGCTGACACCTAGGCATTGACCAGGCAGAACTAGGGGTGGGGGAAAGATCAGGACTGTGATTATATAATGGGAAGTCTTCCCACTTGTTGGAAGCCAACATGCTAAGAAAGTATGGGACAACAGGAGAGCTGTAAAGGAAAGGGTTAATGACAGTATCTTGTGGGAATGCCTTTACTTATAAAAGTTGGAGGAGAAAGCAGGTAACTCAGATGAGAGAAGTGGATTGTGTAGATGTTGGTTGGGTCCTGTCTCATGCCTCATTCTAGACCTCAATAACTATCAGCCCTAGCCAACAAGAGCCACCCCTTATTCAAAGTGCCTAGTCACTGCTAGGAGAGGACCTCTAGCTAGATCGCTGTCCCTCTCAGGGGTCTGTCCCTGGCAAGGCCACTCTAGCATCCTAAAGCCATTAGGAATGGACTCTGAGTATCCTGTGGCCAGATGATAAGCACCCTGCCTGCCGCTGGGTGAAAGACACAGTAGGAGAGCTCTGGCCAGCATTTCTGCTTATTTTTTTGAGCTGCTTAATATGAAGCTTTCTGGTTACTGATTGGAAAGTACCTTATACTTCAGTTTCAGACATTATTTCCCTCAGGACAGTTTTCCCAATATCAATTCACCTATAGGATTAGTTTGGCATATAGATGGCAGACATTTCTTGTGCAATTACTGAACTGCTTAATATGAAACTCCTGACCAATGTCAATGGAAAACATCTGTTTTATTCGTTATTACCCTGGGCATCATGCCATGCTGAAGATTTCTAGTACGGAAAGGAGAACTGAAATGGTGTTTTGTGAAAACGGTACTTTGTGAGAAGTATACCCCAGCACTCTCTCTGGTTTCTGTGCTTTCTGGAAGGGGAGAGTCAGCAGAAATAGCTATCGACTTTATAAAAGGTGCCAACGTGGGTAATTCTTTGAAGCGCATTTCAAAATCAAATTGGCTACGTAGAGGCTTTTCATGGCAAATGGTTTTAAGTTCAGGAAGACACATTCTCTGCTATGCCATTTGACACTCAAAGCTCTGTTGTACCTTGAAGTCCCTGGAAACACGACCATACCCAGAGGCTAAAAAGTCCATCTACACTGGGTAGAATGGGGAGGGCAAGAGGCTTTAGGGAGCCCAGTCAGGGAGTCTGTTTCCGTGGCTCCAGTGCCGTCCTACCTTCCCCTTTACACTCCCTTGGTGAGCTCGCTTTTTCTCCTTTCTGCTTTCTAGAAGTTCTACCTGCAGTAACTTCCTAATCTTTGACTTGAGTGGAATTTAAGAAAACACTCAACACCAAGCAAAGTCAGGGAGAGGACAGGAATCAGCCCTCAGGGCACAGGAGTGATTCAGCATGAGCAGGGCAAAGAAGTAGAAGGGCTCAGCCATGGGCAGGGCCCCAGGTGGAGGGTCTGATATATGCATGTACCAACATGGGAGCAGAAGAGGAAGCTAAGCTCCAGACCGTTCAGATGGTCCCTGGTCTTACCAGTAGGAGAGCTTGGAACAGAATCCGAGCCCAGCTGGGTGGAACAGAGAGTCCTTCTGCAACTGGGATAAGGCCAGGGAGGGCATATAGAAGGCCAAGGGGTGGGGGAAGCCCTAAGGAGGTTCCCCAGCCCTGAGCCTTCAGCTTATAGCCCCAATGGATGCTCACCTTAGTGGGGCCTGTGTGTACCTGGCTGTGGCAGCCACAGCTGCAAGTGTCCCAAGGCTAAGGCATGGGCACCACAGCCCAGCCTGATGAAGCCACTGGCTTCCACTCTGCGTGGTCCTGAAGGATCCCTATGCCTTGCACCAGGGCCTTGCTAGAGTCCTGGTATCTCCCTCAGGCCTCCTTTCGCAAGCAGCTCGCCTGATCTCTTCCGCCTTGAACCCCGTTTATTATTTTCCTCTTACATCATTTACCTTATCTGACCTCCTGCATAGTTAGTGTTTTTTTAAATAAATTTTTTTCTTTTTATTTGTGAAAAATATCACACCTACAGAAAGGTACATAAATATAAATGTGCAGTGAGCAGGTTAGTGAAATAGTACCAGTGAGCCACAGCGCAACCACCGTCCAGCTCGGGGAAGAGTCACCTCAGCTCCTGAGAACTCCCTTCGACTTTTTTTTCAAACGTAATTCTCTTCTTCCCTAAAGATAACCACTCTACTGACTTTTATAGTCAGCAGGCCTCTTATTCTTATTTTGCTTTCTTTCTTAATTTTATTACCTGAGTATGCATTCCTAATTAGTAGGAGAAGTTCCATTTATATTTCTGTACTCTGGTTCTTGTGAGGCCTTCCAAAGGAATGAGTACAGAAGGACAGGAAGCAGAGAGGGGGCCTTTGGTGGGAAAAGAGAAGGCAGAGGGGCTGGCAGAGGGTTAGAGGGGCAGCCAAGAAGATGACTAGAAATCAGAGGGAGGGAGGGAATGAGGAAATGGTTGTATAAAAGCTTGGCAGCACACAGTAAACTCCTGAAATTACGGTCCAACTCCCAGCCTCAAACCCAGCTGCTTTGCTGTGTCCTTAAATCTGAAGCTGTCTCCTGAGGATGCACAATTACTGAGTACTCCGTCAGGTGGACGTCTGTGCCCTTTTAGAGAACCTCCCTTCGGCTTAGTCCTAACTCACTATCCCTCCCCCACTGTAGCCTCAGACCCCTCCCTCCTTCCCACCACCTCATGGCCACCTCTGTGGTGGAGGGGCCCCATGGACTGGCGAGACTCAACAGTCAGGGTCAGCACCCCTCTTGCTTTGAGATTGTTTCCAGGGCAAAGGCTGCATGCTCTGGAGCCTGTTCATTTCATTGAGAGGTGAGACCCCACACCCCAGCACCTCTGCCCTTCATTATCCCCCTGCTCCGAATTCTCACTGCACACTCCAGCGCCCATCCTTCAAACTGCCTTTGGTCATCTCTTGGGGGATGCTCCTGTTTCCCATCAGGACAGGGAGCTCTTCCAGAGCACCAAACGATGTCCTGTGGGTGGAGGGGTAGTCACCCACCCCAGGAGCATGATGGACACACAGGTGGTGGCAGACAGAAAAAGAACAATGGATGCCAACTTTGGGCCATGTGCCCCCACTTGAAGCATTGTATGTTTTTGTTTTTACATAGACATCGTCAACTGTGACCTGAAAATCCACACTGCGAGTGTGTTGTACAACCTCTTCACCAAGTACCGAAACGTGGAATGAGGGGCAGACTGGACTGTCCTCCAAACCTCCTTAACCTGCTTATTCCTGTCTCCTGCTCTGTGCTCTCCCACAAGTTCAACTACAACCCAGAGACAGTGGGAACCGAATTTAGGAAAGAAATGATCAGTAACTCAGTGGGCTGGCCCACACCTCCTGGACCCATGGAACGTCATGGCCCAGCAGTGGCCAGCGAGGTCATCCTCATCCTGGTGCTGGGTCCAGATTTCCCTCAGTGTGCTTTGGGAACCAGTTAGGCCCAAGTGACCCCCATAGAAAATGAAAATAAAGATAATTGTTACCATTTAATGGGTGGTTGTAAACTATCTTCCAGATACCACACTAAGTGCTATGATATACTCAAACTCATTAGTCCTCACAACTCCCACTGAAACAGGTATTATAATCCCCTTTTATAGATGAGGAAACTGAGGCCCAGAGAGGTTAAGAGACTTGCCAGAAGTTGGCATTTTCCTCTGTGAATGACATATTTTGTTAATAAGTAGCCAAGTACATCACATTCTTTGCATGTCTTATAGTGTATATGTGCACATGTACCCACAAAGAAGACAAACCCACTAACCCCACCACCGGCCCAGCCAGGTCAAGGCTTAGTGATTCACACTAAAATGGCAAATCAAATTTAACCCAATTAATAGCATATGTGTGGCAGGAGTCATGTCCCTCAGCTCCTTTGTACAAATGAAAATTACTCTTAATCTCCTTCAGATTTGTAATAACCCTATACTCTGGTTTCAGTGTGACATTTGGGAGGATTCTGTTTTAAAATTAATGGAGTGGCACATTTTATAGCCTTTTGCTTGATTGCATGTAATGGAGTGCCCTATATTTTCCTGCAAAATAAGTACTCAATTCATTATCATTAGGCACAATGTACAATATAACTCCAGCACCACAGAGAGCTGGGCGCAGGCGCCCACGTGAGCATGGCTTAGGAAGTGAGGGCTCTTCAGCAGAGACCCTTGAAATTTTAAAGAAAGGAACTCCTTTTTGCCTTCTAATTGATCATTTAGACCGTTTCTGGCTAGGTCTGCCCACACGCAATTACCAACTAATTCAGGCGAGGAAAAACTAAGTTGTTCAGACCAAGCCGAGCAGCGGTTTCCTTGCGTGGGCTACTTGCGGGCTTGTGGTGACTTGTACCCACATTCTGTGAACCCACCTTTGAAATACAAGGCTCTATTGTCCTGGCTTCCAGGTCCTGTAGGAATAGGAAAGGGGCTAAAGTGGGGCTCCTAAGGGGACAAGAAGCATGGGGAAAATATTTACACACTTAACGTATAAGGGAATACCCTCAGACAGGGTGATGGGGCTTGTGGGGTTTACAGTCTGTAAATTAACCAAGGCCTTGGATAATTAGTAAATGTTTACTGATAGATCTTTATAGAATCGTCTCAAATATGCCAGATAGACACAGCCTGGCATATTCTGTTTTTTGTCACTGTTTTAGGCCCATTGCACAAAGCCCTTCCCTAGTATGGTGAAGTCATATCGATCCCTGTTAAGCCTCCGATATTGTCCAAAACATTTCCTTCTAGCTCCTAAACATTTCTTAACTCTATGGTCTATCTACAGTAACTTGGAACCATGAGATTTAGATACTAAGTATTTCTTTGGATTATTTTGCTCTAAGAATTGTTACCCAGCGTAATGAGCATTTACGACATAGAGCCAATGTAATCTCATGTCAATTTATGTAAAAGGATATGGTTATTTTTTTATGTAATTAATGAAATACTATGTTTTTCATTAGGAAACACTAGAAGTGTAATATTAGTTTGGTCTCTTCTATATTCCTGATAGCAAATCAAGATAAGTCATTGCTTTATCTCCCTGAGCAATACTAAAGCAGGATGAAATAAGAATGCATTCATTTAAACATGCTTGCTGTACGAATTTTCTCAGTTTTGTCTTTTTTCTTATAGTCAAGCTGCAGATGTACAGTCTAACAAGTACTCTTATTAAGGTCACTCCTTTTTGTGCTGTATATACGTAGTATGAAAACACATTGGAACACTTGGAATATTTTTTAATGACAGGTCTAGTATGTCAGAAAACTGTGTTTCAATTCTGAAGTCTTAGCCTCAGTCCAGGGTCCCAGGGACTGGGCCTGGTTTTAAAACTGTCATCTCATTTAGGTTTCCTTTAGATTCCCCTGCTCAATACTTGACCATGGTTTTGAAGGGGGAAAAGGCATCATCAGAACGATAAAATAAACCAAACTTAACCCACATTTCTTTACAACAAAAAAAAAAAATCCTGCCTTTCTCTATAGGCTCACTTTTCTTTTCTAAATTTAAATTCATTGATATTTGAATAGTTGATACATAAAATGGTACAAATTCAAAAAGCATGAATTGGTATTTAGTGAGAAACAAATCTCCCTCCTTCCCCTCCCCCAGCAGAAAATTACTCCCCACTGGGCCATTCATTTTTGATCCATTCATTTTCTCATTCATTCTCAGAAGATACTCCAGCCACAAAAAGCATTCAACATTACATATAAAATTGTTTGGGTTTTTGGTTTGTCTTTACATAAATAGCATATTATACATACTATCAGGCACATTTGCTTTTTCACTTGTTATATCCTGGAGATTATCCTACACTGGGTATTAAAACCTTTCACATTTTAAAACATGAGAGTCTGAGCACTTTGTAAATCCACAGGGCCATCTCTGGTCTTCCCGGGTCCGAAAATGAAAGCGCGACCTAAGGGAGGTAATGCTACCTAGATAGCGGTTTCAAGAGTCAGACTGAGACTTCCTGGGGCGGTAGGAAGGGGGTGCGTTACCAGAGGTATTTCATGTGCCCTGAACTGAAAACAATTTTGAAGTCCTTCTTTGGATTACTACGGGGAATGGTGTGCAGTTTAAGTTTTCATTTGTACATATTGCTGGGGCTGCTACCTTGTAACTAAGAGAGCCCTCACGGTGACTAAGTGCCCTACAGTATTCGGTTACAAGTCCAGCCGCTAGGCAGAGTTCATCTCCTTGATCGGCAAGCTCTGATCCCGCACATGCAGGCGTTTCCAGAATCTGGGAGAAGGGCCCTTTATCAGCACATCATCAGTGTCACCCGATTTGGTTGTGATTTGTAATTGCTACTCTTACGGTACTTTTTAAATTATGAATTACTGTTAGCTTAGCTTTATCATTATCAATTCATTTTGTTGTGGTTGCTTGGTTAACCCTACAGAGTATACTGAAACTTATTTGCATCAGTGGTATCCTGGGGCTGTAATTTTCCAATAACGAGACTCTAAGACATGTATACATTGTGGTTCAAATAAGAATTATCCATACTCCAGTGCTAGAGCAAATGTATACATAATCTACTCCCCCCAAATTATCACTAATTTATTTTTCCACTGGAAAATGAGACTTGATGGAGTCAGTAAGTCAAGCACTTCTGCCCTAAGTAGGGTTGACCAAAGTATTATGAGATCCACTGCTTTGAATACAAACCCACCTCAAGAAGCCTACCTACATAAAACATCCTAGATATGCAAGAGAGATGTCCTAAAATCTTCACTAATGTTAGTATTACATGCACTCTCCCCTCGTAAAATTCATCTAGGTCTACTGAAAAATTCAAGAGAATTGCTGTGGATACTGAGAACAAGAGAACTGTTCTGAGATGTAAATGTTGGGTGGTAAGTGGACTCACCAGCCAACGGATCTACATCTTCACACCAGCTTCTCAATATTTGCAGAGTCAGGCCTCAGCAAAAGACAAGTTACTATGCATGCATTGCTCACTGTCATAATTACAAAGATGAAGTCTGCCAACGCCAAGTTTCAATTTTTCTTCCCCTCTCTTTTGCCTGAAAAATATAAACACAGGCTAGCTCCAAGTTCTGCTCATGCTCCTGCTTTGCTACGGTGGTGACTGCACATGTGACTGTGTGTTCATGATGACAGCAAGACAACCATGAGGGTAGCTCAATACAAGATGAACAATCCCCTACACAAACCTGACCATCTTGCAAGTTTCAGCTTCTCAGGCAGGAAGCCACCATGAAGCCTCCTTGAAGTCCATTCATAGATGGTCAGTGAAAAAAAAATGCCACATTCAATTAAGTTTGGGAAACAGGATAGAGAAAACCTCTCTACCATTTTGGTTTTATTTTTTTGCTCTGTTTTCTCATTGGAGCCCATCTCAGAATCCCCTACACTGATGCATATTGTGACTCTCTAAGGAGAAACAGAGTAGGGCACATCCCAAATGTGTTTGGCCTCCTTTGGGTTATTAGGGTGAATGGTATGCAGTTTAAGTTTTCAGGACCTATTTGCCTCCTGAGAAATTTGCCGGATGGTACCCTGTGGAACTCATCCATTTATTTAGCCATATAAAGTATGTGCCGAGTGTCTACCATGTGTTGTGTTAGGTGCACTGTATCCATGAGACTAGGAGCTCACTCGTACGGCTTGTAGTCTAATGGGAAAGACGCATGGAAAATAATCACAAATCAATAGTACAGTACGTCCTCACTTAATGTCCATAGGTTCTTGGAAACTGCAACTTGAGGCAAAATGACATTAACAAAACCAATTTTACCCTAGGCTAACTGATATAAGTGAGAGTTCCTACGTCATATTGCTGGTCACAAAAACATAACCAAACTTCTAAATAAAGACCTCAAACACTTCTATTACTAAACATTGAAATAAAGGTGAGCTACACATACATACATATACCAACAGTAACATGAGATCCACTGCTTTGAATACAAACCTCACCTCAAGAAGCCTACCTGTATAAAACATCCCAGATATGCAAGAGAGATGTCCTAAATCTTCACTAATGTTAGTATTACATGCACTCTCCCTCATAAAATTCATCTAGGCCTACTGAAAAATTCAAGAGAATTGCTGTGGATACTGAGAACAAGAGTACTGTTCTGAGATGTAAATGTTGGGTGGTAAGTGGAGCTATACATAAGATTAATAAAAAAACAAATAAGAGGATTCTTTTCTCCGCTTATTCCAATTCAGGGTTGCAGGTGGCTGGAGCCCATCTCAGCAGTTCAGGGCACAAGGTGGGCACCCACGCTGGTGGACGGAAGGGTGCCCTTCCACTGTAAGGTCACTCGCACACACCCACACTCACTCAGACTGGGACAATTTAGACGCACCAGTTCACCTGAGGTGCACATATTTGGGATGTGGGTGGAAACCAGAGTACCCAGAGAAAACCTGCACAGACTTGGGGAGAACGTGTCAACTCCACATAGTCAGTGGCCCTGGGCGGGAATCGATTTTTTTTATCAACATGATCAAAACAAAGTTGAACGAAACGATGTTATTTAAGGACCTGCTATACTCGCAACTTGTGATGACCACTGTGGAGTACACGAAACCATGAAAGAGTTCTCATTTAAATTTTGAGGTCGAGAGAGGTCTCTGGCAAAGTGCTGTATGAAAATGACACCTGAATCATAGAGCTACTTAAGTGAAGAGCTCGCCTTTCAAGAGAACGGCCCAGGGTAGGACAGCAAGCCAGGCGAAGACTCGGCTCCTGGAGGAGCTGGCAGAAAGTCAGGAAGGCTGGAGCACAAAGAGTGAGGGGGGAGGAGAGACATCCGATCAGAAATATCAGAGGTTGCAGAATTTATTACAAAAAAAAAAATAATAAGATTCAATAATGTTAAAAGCCTTCTGGCCAATGTGTAGGAAAACTGGAGAAAGCGATGTTAGCAATATGGAAGTCTGAGACTGCCCTTCCCATCTATTCCATGGTCATGGCTGGAGAGCAGAGGAGACCAGGAGAGACTAAGCTTCTGCTCGCCCCCGACCTTGTCTCAAGCATGGCCTGGAAGCCTGGGTGTGCTTTCAAAGATGGTGCCTGCTGGGCAGCCCTAACACTCCACACCTCCCTGGGGCTGATGGGAGGGCAGGAACTCCCAGACCCCCTCCAACCTCTCCACATTTTGGTCCCCTGGGAAGAGTAAAAGGAACTGGGAAACTGGATGAGGCTGCAAAGAAAAAGAGAAGACTAGTAGCAAGAAAGCCAATTCTGGGGGGCGGTGCTTCCAACCTTCTTACCACCAAGGACTTCTGCTGTTTAATCCCTGTGAAGATTTGATTGGTGGAGGGGCAGGGCAAGTATAGGCTTCCTGGAGGTGAAATAATTTCATTGTCTCAATTCACATTAATCAGCATGAATTATTATTGTTATAATGCCTACCACATTATATAAAGCCTACTAAAAGTGGGTCGCTTATGCTTCAGTTAGTGTCGAGAAATATCTTTTATAGGAAGGTATATTATTTTCACTGGGAGTTTCGAAAATACCAGAAATATCCCTGGAAAGCCCCACTTGGACACTCCTTGGTTGGAAACCAGTTCAGTGGGTGCCTGCCCCAGAAAGATGCTTCTCCTTAGCAGGCTCTATGGCCTGAGCAGTCCATATTCCTGCCTTGACTCCCTAAGTCTTCTGCACACACATGGGCACTAGCTTTGATACTGGCATTTAAAAGGGCACTTAGGAAATTTAAGAAGTCCCAATGATTGAGACAAATGATGTTTTATCAGTGAAACGGACTTTTCATCTCTTTCTTATCGATTTTTATGTTTTCACATCTTCAGATGTGATTTGTTAGCCCAGGGCGGCATTCCAAGACACACAAACGTCATTAAGGTAACCGCTTTAAAGAGTGCCATGTTTTATTGAGGTGGACAGGACAATAGATATTTAATTTGCTACACGTTTGCTCAGTGGAGCCAGGGTTGGCACTGCATGACTCTCAGGCTCACGTGTCTTCCTGGAAACTCTGACAATGGCCTTACCACCTGCCCGTAGACACAGTGCCTGCCCTTGGCAAACAATTTACCCATGTTTCTGAAAAGCAGCTCCTGGGAGGAAGCCTTCTTCCACTTGAGCTTCAGAGGTTACCCCCTTTTTCCTTATTTGTCATGATATTGGAGAATATAAACTCTCGTGAAACTGGGGACAGTTGCCTTAAAATAATGGACAATAAGGTCATAACCAGTGAGCATGCATAAGCTGGGTGACCGAGGCCATAGAGTGCTCGTCTCTTCCATGGTTGGAGTCTCTGGTTGATGCAGGGCCCTCAAGGGGGTGAGGGGATACATTCTCTGCACAGCACCCGAACCTGTATTTCCTGCACCGTTGGTTCTCCCAGCTAATTCTCATAATGGCCTACTATCCCACATTGGAAATGTGTGGGGTCCAGTCCCGTGACCAAGTCTGTCATCGCCTGTGAGAGACCAAGCTCACCATCAATCACTCTAAACAGGGACCTGCCAGATTAGTTTATAAAATTCACCCGCCATGCATCTTTGCTTATAGGTTAAAAGACTTTCTGACCTGCATGTCGTCGGTGCAATCTGTCAATAAGAGATTTCCCTCGTTTTTCAGGATGATTCCAATCCCCACATGAAATTCTCACCCCATGGTGGCATGGGCTGCCCTAGCATTAATGACTGGGGACACCGAACATCATAGGAAAGAAGAATCCCTGTCAACTCCCTGGGCCGGCCCCCAAACTGTTCATGATCAGAATGCAGTCAAGTCAGGGAATGTTATGGAATGCCTGCTCCGGGCTCAGCCCCATTCTATGCACAAAATGGGATCAGAAAGTTCAGAATCCCTTCCCAAATAGATTCTTCCATTCTAATGGGGGCGACAGATGCAGCTCACTTGAAATAATTCAGTGACATGAGAAACGTCAGATGCCTTTGAAGGTCCTATGTTAGATTCTCCCAGAAAATGCCCCCAGCACCATGTGTCTGTAATCTTTAGGGCATTTGCCTCTAAGATCATTAACTTCATGTTCCATACAGATTTGGTGCTTCAAAAACCATACGACTCACCCTAAAGCCAAATGGTGACTTAGGTCATTTTTCTAAAGCCTTACTTATTGCCAGAAAATCACTGTCTTTATTCCACAGATTCCAAATAGTCATCGAGGACACCAAAATCCAGTCTGGGTCCACTGCCAGCTATTTTGACTCTGTCCTCACACTCAAAGTTTCTTTGCTTCTCTCTATCACGTATTGGTCAGCCTCACTGATAGGTATCACCACTCTTGTTCCCCAGACAGAACTGCTGCAGAAAATCATATAATAGACACACACCAGCTAACTACTCAGCCATCCTTTAATTGGGTGCTCCCTGGCTCCTGGGAGTCTTCTCTTGTCTCTCATGGATCTCCTTCATCTCCACAAACACCTCTTCCCTACCTTTTCACCACGCCCCTCCTCCTCCTTTCTCTACCCTTATCTACATCTCTTCCTTCACCAAGAAATCAAAGCTGTTTGTTTAATGTGCTTTCTGCAGCATCTCAGCATCTCTTCTCACTGCCCTCACTTCCTCCCACATCAATTCCCAGGCTTCCCCTTCCTCCACTTGCCTCCTCTAGAACCAGCTCCCTCATCCTCCTACAAACTCATGTTTCCCTTCTCTTCCAGCAGCTTAACTTCCCACTCAAAACCATGCAAGCTTCTAGGATGAAAATAACCTTGCACTTGAGCCAGTTCTCCCTGCAATTCCATATTCTGCTCTAGTTCACTCTTTCCTTAAGATTCTGTCTTGGAAAAATACAGATTCATGCTGATTCTATTTTCTCCCTTTCTCCTTTCCATCATGGGCCCCCTAAAACCTGCCTCTTGTTCTCCAGAAGCTGAAGTTGCTCTGAGAAGTTAGCTCCCTATCTGGGGGACTGGCCGTGGCCCCTTTTCCCCCATTCGTTGCATCTGACCTTGCTGTCCACCACCTCCTTCCAGGAACTCAACTGCCAAGTTTCAGAGACACTACATTCTTCTACTTCTTTCTCACCCTCTGGCTGCTGCTGTTTGCTGCAAGGTGGGCTCTTTCCCTCCCTCCAGCCCCCAAATGTGAATGCGTCCTGGGGCATCCTCCATACTTCACTCCTTACATCTTTCCCTGGCTGCCACTACTGTCCGCTCTCCCTCCAGCCCCAATGCCCCACCCATCCAGTTGGGCATGACCAGCATCACAACATCCCTTGAATGGGCAACCCAAGTCCAACACCCCAAACTGAATTTTTCTCTCCCCATACATGCTCCTTCTTTGGACAGGCTTTGTCTCGTCAAGAGGTGCCATCTCCCAGACACCCTCACTCTCACACGCACAAGGGAGTTTGGAATTTTCTGCTCCCTTCCTGCCTCCTCCAACACCGTCAGTTCTATTGATTGCTTTTTCACAAACCACTTATTCTGCATTGATCCCCAGCCCTTCAGAATCTCAATTATTCCCCTAACTTAGGTTTCATCTTCTAATGCTTGGATATTACAATGGCCTCTTGACTAATTTCCCTTTGGATTAATCCATCCTGCACATGTTCCCTGCTTACATTTTTTGAAGCATAGCTCAGATAATCTCACACCCCTCTCAAACAATGCACAGTGGTGCTAACTGAACACTTACACTGCTCTTTTTACAAATAATCCCATTTAATCCTCTCAACAACGCTTTAGGTTAATTTCATCTTTATTTTACATGTGAAAAATAAATTGAAAGCAGAGATTTAGTGACTAGATACAGGTCACATGACTCATAAGTGTCACAGCTGGGCTTCGAGCCTGGGCAGCCTGACTCCCGGGTTCAGGTTCCACTCTTGGAACTCGGTACATCTTTCTCACAACCTTCAGTGGTTTCCACTGGCCACAGACCAGAATCCCTTTGTCTGCTTAAGGCCTCTAACGTCCACTTCTCTTCTCCCTGACCAATCACTAACTCTTTGCATCCAGGCAGATCCATCTGTTTGCCAGACTGGAACCTTTGCTTCCTGCCAGCAGCTGTACTTCTTTGCCTTGTTTTTAAATGGAATTCCTGAAACAGCAAGGCTCTGATCGATAAGGCTGTCATTCATTCATTTATTCATTTGTTCAATAAATATTTAAACATTGCCTATGGTTCCCGACACTGTGTTAGGTACAGAAGAATACTGCAGAGAACAAAACAAACGTGGCCTCTTCCACACGTGTATTGCTCTAGCACCTTTTAAGCCCTGCTAACTTCCTCTGACCCCAGTTCAGACCCCACGTGGAACTGAGCTGCTTCTGCTCAGTCTTGACCCCTTCTAACAGAATCCCTGCTAGGACCCCACTAATCCCATCTCTGGGATCAGACCCCCTTTGGTTGTGTCCTGTGTAACTGGTGCTTGGCAAGGCGACAGATACTCCCTTTCTGGAAAGCTCAGCTCCAAACCCCTTTCTGCTCAAGAGACTGTGATTCAGTGGTCCCCAGAAATAAAGGAAAGGCTTTAGACAAACTATTGTTGGACTCCAACCGTGTGCCAGGCATAGTGTGGGCTCCTATAGACCTCTCAGCAACGTCTTAGGTAGGTGCTTTTTATTATCCCCGTTTTATAGACTCAAAGAAGTTCCAGCTGGGACTCAGAAGTCTCGATTCAGGTCCCCTGCCTGCCATATTCCTATAATCCTGGCTACCTCAGGCCATGCAGGCTAAAGATGGGGGTCAAGAGCAAGCCAATGAGGTTTTTGACTGCAACTGTAGACCAGTGTTCCTTTTAATATCTCAAATACTGTACACCTTCTTAACTTTGCTTCATGTATTTATATCATTTTGCACAGGGGAATGGGGGGCTTTCCTTACCTGATAGCAGGAAATTTAATTTGAATGAAGAAAAGTTTATCAGAACTCTACAGGTGTCCTTTTGAGGATATACGTTCTATGTCTTTTCCTAACAAACACTTGGTTATTTGGGTGCTCTGGGAAGAAACACAGATGTAAATGTCCAAGGGAGCCTCACTTCCTCTTCAGCAAAGCAGGAGATAGGCAGAGCACAAGGCATGTGGCTGGAAGGAGGGAAAGAGCTTCGATGGGCTGGGGGCTGTGACAGCTGACCAATGCTGAGCTCAAGTAAAGCAGCCAGAACAGCTGAGACCTCACAGGGGAGGGAGTGGGGGACAAGAGCACTCCAGGTAGAGCTAAGCCCAGGCAGCAAGCAAGGCTTGAGACCAGGAAGAGGTGGCACTGTTCACAGAGCAGGCTGACTGGTCTGACAGGCTCAGAAAGAGGACTGGCCAGAGCAGCCTTTTGAGCCCCACCGGGGAATGGCAGGTGCAGGGCAGGGGTTGAGGCAGGAGGCCTGTGAGCTGGATAAGAGAGCTGGGAAGAGGGTGCTGTCTTCCAAGTGTCCAGGTGTTCCAACTAGACTCTGGGTCTTTATAATCAAAACTTTCCAGGGCTTCCTTATAACTGTTGCCTGCCCATGAACCCCACCCCCACCCTCTTCCACCTTTCTCCCCTTCCACCCTGCACCCACAGTAAGGGGCTTTGAGGCTGGGATAATATCAGCGGACCCAGAGATGAGGAACCAAAGAAATGCGATAGCAGCAGTCCTGACTCACAGCGCAGGCCCAGCCGCCCAGAGAAGAGCGCCACACTCCATCGGCATAGCCTGTGGGCACAGCCTGTGCCCAGGTGCGAACAGACAGACGCCACTGCTCCCTTCATTCACAGCCCAGGATCACTCACACTGGCCTCCGCTCCATGTGTGTGAAAAGTTAAAGGCACCACGTGGAGGTTCCTTT
This sequence comes from Eonycteris spelaea, assembly GCA_003508835.1. Taxonomy (NCBI): domain Eukaryota; kingdom Metazoa; phylum Chordata; class Mammalia; order Chiroptera; family Pteropodidae; genus Eonycteris; species Eonycteris spelaea. Next base: position 4,364,157 of record PUFA01000113.1, read on the forward strand.
ACAATAAACTCAACGAGATCATATTTCAAAAAGGGATTTCCAGGGGAAAGGAAAGCAAGCTACACACAAACCACCATTTTCTTCTCTCAGAGTTTTCTCAGTGTTGTCAGAGTCAAGTTATACGGACCAGCCGAGAGAGAGCACAAGCACATTTTCTAAGTACAGCAGGGAAACCCCGAAAACTTCTATTTCAGCAAATCACCTGACGGGTTCCAGCTCGGGCACTTTCCTGGCTGTGTGTTATTAGGCAAATTCACTCCACCTCTCTGAGCCTCTAGTTAGTGAGATGTAAGAGGGGCTTGCCACATGTTGAAGTACTGCGCTTGGTTCTGCTTGCCTGACTTAGAAGGTGTCTCCTCCTCACCTCACCTTCTTCAGGTCTCCCTTCTGAAAACCATGGATAAACAACCCATCCCAGACCAAGTGGGACCAGTCTATAACCGATACTTGTCAAGAGGACTGAATGCGTGTATCACTTGTGGACATTCAGTGAAACCAGAAGCTCCACGGCAGATGTGAGTTATTGTTCCTACAAGCATAAGACCAAAGTGGGCATGCTTACTCTGCTCCTCACATACCATATGCAGAAATTACTCATCAATGCGGCCCCCTTCCCTTCTCTAGACTGATCAGTGACGTCTGTAGCAGAGCTGCGAGGGAGGTAGAAATAAAGTTATATGTCACTGTGGTGCTGCAGAGAATTTATAGCTTAAGATACCAATAAAAGTCTCCATATAAGGGCCTAATAATGTGAATTGCGTGCCCTGCTTGGGTCAGAGGCCCACTCCAGGGCCAACTGTCTGCAACAGGGGGGTAGAGGCAGGATGCAGAATCTATCGGAAGGTAGTAGCTACCAAACTCAAGAGAAGGAAACACCTACTAGGAGAATGTCATTCTGCTCAGGTAGAACTTGTTCTCTTCTAGAAAAGCACTCCCCTAGGTGCTCAGGGTAGTACCAAGCCACGTGGGAGAAGAGCAAACAAACCCAGTGCTGGCAACATGACCCTCTGGAAAGGGCTGGACCCCTCCAACTCCAGCCTCTGTGCTTTTCACCATGGGGCCAGTGGCGAGGTTTCCAAACCTCCACACATTACCCAGCCAACCTCAGAGGCTCACGGACCCTGCAGCCAGAGGGTGGCTCTGAAAAGCGAGACCCGGGCAGCCCTCGGATAGGTTCTAAGAGCAGAGGAGCAACCACAGTGAAATCCAGAAGGCTCTTTAGAGAAGCCTGCAGTTTGGGAACAATCCTGCTAAGTCATAAATGCTTCGAATTCCGCAGCTTTTTGCCTTCAGAAGTTCTGGCAGCCCCGGGCAGAGAGCGAGTGTTCACGGACAGACACTGATTCCTCCACTGGGGAATGCCAGGTCAGCACCTAGAGACAGAGACGCCGACGGACCAAGTCCCTCCTCTAGGAAGATCCAGGAGGTGGAAGGACTGCTGTGGTGGATGCTACGGCGCTCAGCCAGAACCCTCAGGACCCAGGACCCAGGACCCAGGCCCTCTTCCCTGCCCTTCCCTCCTTCCCTCCCACAGCTTGCCGCCCGCTCTGCCATGGGCCTCAGCCAAAAAAGCCGCGGGGTCCTAATTTAAACATGCTCCCCAGGGGCGCAATGACTGGTTTAAGTGGGCACAAAGGCCAGTACCTTGCTTCCATCCAGGGTGTCTCAGAAGGGCCGTCCCATCCTCAGAGTCCCAGGTGAGAATGTCGAGGCCGCTCTTGCAGCCGCCTCACAGTTCAGCGTCTCCCCCACCTGCTCCCACTCCCTCATAAGTGTTGTCCCTCGCAGCTCTTGGTTCTGGGATCTGTGCTCCCAACAGGTGTAACTTGTTCTCCTACAGGTGTTCCTGCGACTGTGCCCTGTATGCCTCGTGATGGCAAATAAAGCTCCATCTCAGAGCCTGCTTCGCAGGGACCCCACCTGTAGCCACTTGGAAAAAGAAGGCAGACTCACGTGTCTAGCTGCTCAGAGCATTAAGAATGATCTCATCCAGCCTCACCAGCTCACAGGCTGCCCAAGGCTACAGAGCTGACTGGTGGCAAAGCGGGCCCCAGGGGCCTTGGATCCCATTACCCTCCACTTTTGTGGGATGATATGAAAACTGCTGAAATGTTTGAACACCTACTTTGTATATAAGCATTTCCCCTAATCTTCACAACAACCCTCTGAGGGAGGTGTGATCACTTTCATATTTTACAGATGCGAGAGATGAGTTGCCCAGGTTGCACAGCTTGGCAGGGGTGGGTACAAATTCCAGCTCAGGCCTGCGCGATTCCCATGCCTGTGTTTCTTGCACCAGCCTCTAGTGCTTGGGGAAAACGAGGCCTTCAGATTGTTTGTGAACACATACGAGACCGGCGTAGATCCTGTCCCCCTACTACCTCAGGGAAGGATCCTCGGGGAGGGCCTCTGTGGAAGAGGCAAATGCTCCCAGGCTTCGGCGGGCCCTGGCGCAAACGCAGCCTCCGTAGAAAGTTGTTCCTTTTGCAGATCAAGTTCTCACTCGTTCCTCAGGGCGGTCCAAGAATGCCAGAGGTTGTCCAGTGAGGATTTAAGCCAAATGCCCTGTCACTCCCTAGGGATGTCCCCAAAGGTGACAGCAATGTCAAGCCCAGTGGCTGAGTCCTAAGAGGCTATGGATCTGAGCAATGGCCTCTCACCATTCCCCTACTATACCTGAACTTCTCAGTTTCATTGCCTGTGACTCTTATTTCCCAAAGGAATTATTGCTGACCTTTGAGTCCCGTCTGCTTGACTGAGGTTCTGACATCGTGCCCAGCTTTGGCTTCCTTCTCCAGGGGCCCGGGGTAGGGGATGCCAAAATCTACCCTCTGGATGAGGTTTTCCTCAAAGTGATGGAGTTCCCAGAACTCAGCCACTGTTGATGATGGCAGAGGAGCCCGACCAGGAGGGTGGCCAGGGGGAGGTGGCATTAAATGGCTTCTGAAACTCAGACGAGGTTTAGATGGGTGTATCTGGGAAGAGGCAATCCCCTAGCAGGTATGGTGTCCACTACCCAATGTCAGGCAGCGGGGAGTGGTTCTGGCCACCTGCCCAGATAGTGACCACAAACCTGGCAGATTCAAAGCTTCATGAAAATCCCTGGAATTCAGGGCTGAGCCCCAGGACATAAAGGCTTCAAGGGCTGGGCTCTGACCCCTAGACTGAAGGACCGAATTGCATGTGGGCCAGCAGTTCTGAAGAAGGTGAAGCCAGGGCAGATAGTGCAGGGTCTAGACCCCGTGGTATTCATGTGTTCAGCAACGTTGCCCTGAGAAGCGCCAAGAAGTCCCCCAGAAGTGATTCAAGGTAGGCAATGGTCTACCCAGGAATGCGTGCAAGAGACAAGCCATAAAGGTGGTCAGCCTTAGAAGCATTTGAGCTGGACAGCAGGACAGCTCCGGAGCACCACGAGGTGCATCATAAGACGAGGAGCCCCGAGACACACATCAGGAATCACCTCCACCTGTGATTTTGCTGAGAGACCTTGGGCAAGTCACTTCACCTCTGTCTTGGATGGGTCCTGCAGGAAATGGATGGAAAACTCAAAAAAAAAAAAAAGAAAGATTAACAATGGGACGGTGAATGAGAATTTAACAAAGGGACTGTTTTCGAAGCTGGGGACAGGGCTGAGGAAAGCAACAAGGGATGACGAAGCCCTGGAGACGAGTAGCACTGGACAACTGGTACCACTCCAGGGGCAGAGGCAGAAGGCGCACACGGTAACCCATGGTAACCCAGTAAGATCTATAGTTATAAGAAAGGGTCACCAAACGGGAATCAGGGCTTTCAGTGCAGGAATCTACTTACTACTGCCAAACTGAGGCCAGGGAGGAACCGGGGGATAAACACCCCCTTTTTCTCCTCAGGCCCTTGCTTGACTGTCCTGCCAACGCCTCCCAGTGGGGAGCCGGCGCCAAGGCGGCCCAGCTGTGGCAGTCTCGGGGGGCACACAGACTGGGGGAGAAAGTCGAAAGCAGGTCTGGGAGTAACCAGAGAATATCCAGCACTCCCTCTCTGAACACCTTTCCTCATCCCCCCAAAAAGAAGAAAAACAGTCTCCGTCCTGCCTGCCTCCACGGAGACTGGAGGTTGGGCAAGAGATTCAAGCTCCAGAGAGAAGGATGAGGTGACTCCTGATGTCCCTTTCAGCTCGCAAGGCCTAGGATTCTCAGCAAATACAACCACTAGAAAGAAGGACTGACCAGGGTGCCGGGGACAGAAAATTCTGGAGAAGCTTGCTCGAGGCAGTCAGGAGACACGGCAGAGTCAAGCTTGAGTTTTAGTTTAAGGCGCCACCACAGTTGGAACCAACTTCCTTAGGAGACTGCGGGTATTTGGGAAAGGTCTGGTTAAAAGGCCCAGGTTCGAATCCTGACTTTGCCACGTATTAGCTAAGGAAAGGTACTAAATCCCTTTGTCTTACCATCCTGATCTGTGAAAATGGGAATACTCGCTCACGGGCTTGTTGTAAGAATTAAATCCAAGGAGATGATGTGTCCCAGTGCCTGGCGTGCAGTGTGTTCTCATTAAACAGGGCTCTTTCGTTCTTCGAGACAGGACATGGGAGAGAATGGCATGGACTGAGTGAGAAGTGAAAGTAAGAGTGAAAAAGCAGGTGAGCTCAGCGTGTTTCAGGAGATGGGTTGCCTGCGAAACCAGTCACGCTAAAGGAAGGCAGGGGAAAGTCCCCAAGAACCCCATAAATGCTGTAAGACAAGTAACATGAGACCACAGAGTGACTCAGCCTTAAAGGCAGAAGAGGTTCGTGGTCCAAAGCACGTACCAGCCAAGCCCCAGGTTTCCCTGGCCTGGCTCATCGAGTCTTGATGAGCACAAACATACTCCTTCCAAGGGCATCCAGTGGCTTCCAAGTGCCTGGTGGTTGTCACGGGCATGTTTGGCATGGAGGAGTCCCTTGAGCACGTGCTCTCTAGGTGAGGGGCCAGCTCCGCACTAGCTGAACACGGGACGTGAACTGTGTACTGAGGAAGAAACTCTGGATGCAGAGCCAGCGGTTCTGGATTCATTTCCAGCTCGCCACTAGTTGCAGCTTTTCCTTGAGTCTCCTTCTCTCATCTGCAGAATAGGAGCGAAAATCATTTCCACTTCAAGGAGTTTCCATGAGGACTCGGAATGTGGAAAACCATCTGCACCCAAGGGTGGGTGTGATCAAACAGCAGTGCTGCATGCCTATGGCTCTCCCCAGACTCCTGCTGCACACAGAGAAGACGGTAGAGAAATGACTCTTCCCATCAAAGGCAGAGGAAGGGCTACCTCTTCCCAGCCCTGCAGCCAGAGGGAGTATAGCTGAAAGGGATTGAGAACACAGACCTCCAGGCCCCAAAACTCTGCCTGCCAAGGTCATCAGGACTGAAGTCATTTGGGGATTTGGAGTGGTACTTGCAGGGCAGACTGATTAGACAGAAGTGACCTCCAGGTAACTAATTCACTAAGACTGTGCTCATAGCAGACTGAATCACTGCAGGTGCTGAGACTTCCCTATGAGTCCACGGAAGGGCATGCCAGTGAACCTCTGCGGGGACATCCAAGGCTGAGAATGATGGAAGGTGGAAGGAGAGGAATCCTGCCTGAGTCCTGCAGAGATAACTCCCCCTACAACTCTCAGGCTCTCCCCTCCTCCCCGCCCACGGTTCTCACTGTCTAGTGTGGGATCATTCCCAGAAAATCCTCTACCACCCTTACAAGAGCTCCAGGTATGGCAACGAGAAGAGCCAACATAGGTAGACTCAAACTATAAGCTGAATGGGACTAGTTCTCAAGACTGGTTAACCAACAGAAAAAAGTGACATCTTAGGTAGACTAGTTCTTCTCTGGATGTGATTTCTGGGACACCAGCTCCCAGCAAACATCCTGGCCCTGTGCTGATTCTCAGTAAATATTTATGCTTTCATTTCTTCATGAGATGCACTGCCAACCAAATCCAGGAAGACTGACACTCATGGTTTAATATTTGGGCCCAAATCATCAGAGGAGTCCTGAAAGTAGCCTGGATCCAATGCCCAAGATAGTGCCAAGGCCCCAGGCCCCAGCACATTTTAAATGAGAGAAGGCCAAGCGTCCAGGCCCAGGATCTCCAGAACTCAGGCCTGTAGTCAGATGGGCAGTCTGGGCCTTCTTCTGTCTATAGACTCCTCAGCCCATGGCCCACCCCTCCTATTCCAGCTGTCTGGATCCAGTTGACAAGTGACAGCTCTTTCTGAAGTTACTGAGCCTCTCAGCTGCTCTAGATGCTGGGGCGGGGTGGGGAGGGGCGTCTTAAAAGGCCTAAGACACAATCTTTGGCTTTGAAATGACTATCCTGGACCTGTAAATTTTGGTCTGGGTAGAGACAGAAGACACAAAGTAGGGTAAATTTTGAAGGAGCTAGATTGTGAAGGACCTTGAATGTCAAGCTAAGGGACCGTCTTTGTCCTATATTCGGAAACCAGAGAGGGTCTCTTAAAATTCTCTAAGCTTGAAAGTGATAAGATCAGGTGTGACCTGCCTGCTCCCTGAGTCCCTAGCTCCCTACCCACCAGAGCAGTGCTGATAGGCATGTCAGCAGCTCCTCTGACCCAGAGTCCAGGTTATAGGCCGGCTTTGTCCTTGCTCTCTTTCTCACTTTACCCCAGGCTCCTTACTCTTCTTGCTAACATGACAAGGAAGTTCGATGGTCTTATTGAAGGCCCAGAAGTCTCCTGGCCTTCACAGCATAACACAAATATTAGAACACTGCCTTGGAGACAGGTGGGTGGAATTCTAGGACCAAATTGCTTTCTGAATGACCTGAATAGATCATGATCCCTCTCTGAGCTGGATTGTTTCTGCAAAATAGTTTGCTCATTGCTGTGAGGCTGCAATGAGATCATGTGTGTCAAGGCAGCTAGTGTGTGGCCTGAGGATCCAGAAGGAGGTCAATTAATGCTTGCAGAATGTGAACCTGACTAGCAGTTCAGGCTGGGGTCTCTGAGGAAAGGAAGCCCAGCCAGGCCCAGCCCAGCAGGAAAAAAGTTCCCTAACTGGGAGAACTCCAGGATTGCCAGTATTCTGAGACCATGTCAGGCAGCACTCTGACCCCTCTGCTGTCCCCAGGGTGGGAGGGGCTGGGGCTCCACTCCAAGGGTTTACAGGCTATTAATAGTTCGCCGCTGCAGGGCTACAGGCCACTGTCCAAGGGGCTCCTCTTTTTCCCTCTGTTCTCAGCTGTGCTGCTCTTCAGAACGACTAAGAAAGAGCTATGTTGTTTGGGAGAGCTGGCAGGGAGAGGGCATGACATCATTCCCGGAGAAGACCACCATTTTTCCCCAAATTGCTCGTTTCCCAACGAATATTTCATTTCTGTTTTCCATAAGGTAAATCCAAGCCTTCCTTTTCTGCTCTTTGTTTTGGGTTGTTCTTTAGCGCAGTTGTCTATAAATAGGAGTTCACGTTGTAAAGCACTTTGACATTTTCTCATCTAATCCTTAATCCGAGGTAGGGGCTACTTTTATCCTCATTTTGCAGGTAAAGAAACCAAGGTTATAGAAGCTTATGGGAGCTGCAGGGGAAAGTCCCCAAGAAGGGCGCGGTGACCGGCCAGGAGCAAAATCAGGGTTTCCACCCCCAAGTCCGCAGTCTTGCTTTCTAGTGCCCCATGCTTCCTCTGGTTTCTGTAAGGAACTTCCTCGATGGCTTCTCAGAGTTCCCTTCCGAAGAGCACGGGAGCAGAGACTTCCAGACTTTGCAAGGAACTACTGCATTTCCCACGCAAGGCAGGAAGCCCTCCTGCACGACTGACATCCTATTTGCCATAAAGGGAAGTGAGGGGAAGCAACGTCACCAAGCCCATGAAGTGTATCATCTAGGTTGCCTTCACTACCAAAAGCGTAAGTTCTGACTTGACTGGCCCAAACTGTAAGGAAAATTCATCTAGTATCAAGAAGTCCAGTGCTGGTTCATTCAGTGGCCCCATGGTGTCATCAAGGACCCAGGTTCTTTCCAGTCTTCAGCTCTGCCATCCTCAGGGGGTTCTCCACATGGGCTCGAGATGGCTGCCTCTGCTCCAGGCTTCACATGGAGTCTCAACAATTGGAAAAGAAATACGTTTTCGTTTTTTTTTTTTTTTCCTGTGCCTTCTTCCTCTTTCTTAAAGCAAAGAAATCTTTCTTGGCATCCTTTAGTGACATTCCCTCATGTCTCCTTTGCCAGGACTGAGCTTCATGAACACACTTAGACCAATCACAGGCAAAGGAATGAGATCACCAGAATGACTGGCCTGAAACAGTGAAGATTTATTATGCCTCCCTGAGTCACAAAGAGGCTGCACAGAGCCCTAAATACAACTAGGGTTCTGTCAGCAAGAAAAAAGGGGGAGAATGGTTTGGGGAGAGCTGAACTACTATCTCTGATCCTGCTGGATACTATTTTCTCTGACTTATGGTTGAAAAGAATGAGATTGAGAACTGATGATTTGAATCCTTGTCTGTTGGACTTTACCCAGCATCTCACTCACTTATATAATCCCCAAAGTATCTAGAACAATGCATTACATGTAGCTGGTGCTAACCAACCAGGAACAAACATTTAGGGTTGCCTACTATGTGCCAACCAGTTCGTAAGGTGCTAGGCATACAAAATGAGCAAGGCAGTCTCAACCCTTGAGCTTACAATCTGGCATCTTTTGGTCATTATTATTATATATTAATGTTGTTGTTATTATTAACTAAGATTCATAGCATACATAATGTGCTAAGCATTTGGGGAAGATATATAATGTTCACGGTCAAGATTCAGGATGATTTTTTTGTATCCCATTTGGCAGACAAGAAGGTGACACTGAAGGACAAGAATGGCTTGCCCAAAGTCTCATAGCTCATTGGTGTCAGACCCAAGAACAAACTGAGCTCATGTTCTCTGTCAATATTGTTCTCTGTGCCTCTCACACTCTGACTGTTCTATCTTACCAATTTAAAAAAACAAACAAACAAACAATGTTAAGCCAGTATAGGGATATGTAGGTCTCAACAGTTATTGTCATAAGACCAATTTTTGTTTGTCTCTCCTTGTCCTTTGTGCTCTCCTCAGTGGGGATTGCCCTTCCCCTAACAAGAGATGCAAAGTTCAGCAGTGTCATTATTTTCTTCTGACTCTTAATGCTTCACATTACGTTTCCAACAAAAAATTCAAAGATTAAAGTGTCTCCACCTTCCTCAGCTGGAGACTTATGCCAGAGAGAACTGACCGTCAGGGAAGTGGAATGCCTCTTTAATTTTTAGATAATAAATCGTCCTCAGGTCAGAATCACCGATGAGTCATCCCCAGAATCCAGCAGTTCCTCCATTTTGAATGTCAGACTTTTGTTACCACCAGCCTTCTGGTATCTCTGGGCCTTCAGAAGCTGCTTTGGCATGATCCAAAGAACATGCTCTAAGATGCCACAGGCAAAAATGAAAGACATTTGTTGGCCAGCTTTGCTCAGAAACATCCATCTGTTACGTGCTATAGTTCAGGAGGATCCCACTGGCGCCACTAAGAATCCCTGCTCCTCTTCCACAACACAAACTGCTGGATGTTGCTGAGGTGTGCTCTGCTCGGAGTTCATCCCCTCTCTGGGTTGAGGATGCTTTGTGCTCTAAAACAGACTTGCTCCCATCCTCCTGGGAGCCCAGAATCCAGGCGTGGGTAGGCAGTGAGCCACCCATCTAGCCCACGAAGCCTGTGTTAAAGGAATTACAAGAAATTGAATAAACATCCCTCCCTTAACTCCAGTGAGTCAACTGCAGGTCTCTCAGTGCCCTGGGCCATCCCTTACAGCACATACCACTTTTAAACTGCAGACATTTAGGAAGCTTTCTGCTCTCCCTTGGGGGCACCTCAGTCTCTACGCTAGTTGCTGGAAGTTCTTCTCCTTAAATAAGTACTTTTGGTGAAATTTGGTCAATAATCTTGGGAATGTAAGAAATATCCAAACCTGTGGACAATTTTTATGAATTTATTTGAGCCAAAATTGAGAACAGTTGCTGGGAAGTAAGATCTAAAATACTCCAGAGAGTAACAGTTTGCAGTCTCTTTATGCATTTGGAATTAAAGAGGGGACTTAAGAAAGATGACACGAAGGTGAGAGAAAGCAAGGGGAAGTGGGTGGGAGGGGTGGATTATAGGATAGTTAACAAGATTACGTGTTCTCTTGAGGGTGGTCACATTTTAGAAGGGCCGTCTGAAAAGAGGCATTTCAAAGGCATGTAAACCTAGATGCACAGAAGCAATGGACAGGTCTTGCTTAAGGCAAAGATAAGCCTTTTACTAGAGAAGTTACATTTCTGGGGTGAGTCTACCCACAATGACCTTCCCAGTTAGGAACTTATGATCACATCATCCTGTGAGGTTACTTTCCAAAAAACCCCCTTTTCATCCACAACCTCTGGGCTCCCAGATTCCACAAGGTATTCAGAGGCTTGGGCTGAGAGTGAGCATACTCTAACCGCCTACCTCTCTATTCTTCCTCTGGTCTCAGTTTCTTCCCTACTGTTCACCTTGTTTTTTCTTATCCCACTCTTTTGTCCTGGATTCTAAGTAAGGCCTTGTTGCTTATGAACAGTGCCATAGCATAGTGAGAACAATCAGAGGTCTGAGATTCAGGCTACATCCAGATTCAAAACCAGATAGTCCTACTTACAAGCTATGAGCCATAAGGTAAGAGACTCAACCTTTCTGAGACTCGATTTTCTCTTTTGGAAAATAGGAGTAATAATAACTGCCTTGTAGTGCTGTTGGCAAATTAAATAAGATATTTTGTGTAGGAAGCCTGGTACATAGCCTGGGAAACTGTCAGATACACACTCCATGTTAGTCAGTGTCACACCAGGTAGCCCACCTGAATGGATTCACTAGAGCTCCACACAAGTTTCCTGAATTAACCTGAAATAAACATTTCTCAGATTTCTGGGCTGCACTAGAAGGGTTTTCTCCACCACCCCTATCTCTGTTAAACAAATAAACAAACAAAAAATCAGAAGCTTGAAAGCCGAGAAAGGACTGGAGAGAGGCAATGAAGTAAGCCGGATGCTAGAGCCCAGATTGCCTTTGGCTCAGTCTAGATTTGAGGGAAACCTGGAATTACTGAGATTTCATCACAGCAGCTGGTCCAAGATAAACCTGCCAGAACTGCTCAGAGGCCAGATCTGGATTGCAGTGATAGCTGGGGCCTGCTGAGAAGCAAGGAGAAACTATTTATCTGACATTTTTTCAACTCCAACTAAGAATTTTCTTTGGCTCAAGATGTCGCTGGGACCGGTCTTCATTTACATGGAGCTCATTTGAGGATCTGCGTGCGCCTCTGACAGAGGAGACTTCTTCGAAAGACTTTCATCCTCCTGCCTTCTGTCCGTGTGTGCTTTTCTCATGATTCAGAAATAAGTACTCACCCAGAAAGGCTAGCCCCCGGGTTTTATTTGCGCTTTGATCGTGCCCGCACCTCACAGATAGGTTCTCTTCGATTCAGCTCCACACACAGTCTGTGCAGGCCTAGACATCCGCAAAGATGGCCACCAAGGAACACTTGTCCTCCTTCCAAATTGGCAGACTTCGTCTAATTGAATCCATGTTAACTGATGTGGCACATTTTAATACATTTCACTGTTTCAAGCTGAGGCAGCAAATTGGAGTGTGACTCTTCTTAGCAGCTGCTTCTAGAGTGTCTGTCTAGAATCTCTGCATCCTTGACTCTTTGATGCCAACCAGAGAAAAACTTGTCGATTTATTATGTATCTTGGCAGGGTTTTAAGACAGTCATGTCTGAACTAAAATGCCGCCATTCCTGTAATATTATTATGTAGACTCTGTACTTTCCAAGCAGGTAGCATTTGAGGAGTTATATCAATATTCCAGGAGTCTTTGAGATATTTTTTGAGAAAACAATCCAGAATGTATCCAATCAGACCAGCATTATTTGCTTCCAACCAGTTGCCTTATTCCAATGATATTGCCCAGAGCTGCCTTAGGAGCCTATCCTATGTCTTCGGGCTTTATCGTTTTCAGTCTAAACTAAGCACAGGGAGGGAAGGAGGGTGTTGGCTGCATTGTTGTCATGGCCAAAGATTAGAAACAAATGTTAACCGATAAGGGACTGGCTAAATCTATTATGATATATCCAGTCGATGGAATGCCATATAATCATTTTAAAAAAATGATGCAATGTGAACAAGTGTTGTTATGGACCCGTCTCCAATAATATAGTTAAATCTGGAAGCATCCAAGATCCTGGTCATATTGATTATCTCTGGAGGAGGGGAATTAGTAGCAGAGGGGCAAGGGAAGGAAGGCGTTTCCATTTCCATCACCTGATTTTGGTACACTTTGAATTTTGTACCTTGTATTACCTAAATACACAATAATAGAATGATTAATTTTTTCAAAAGTGTATTCAGAGTCTAGTCCAAAAAAAAGATGGTTGAACTAGCTATATAATTCAAAAAGTTATAATCACAAGAACTCTCATTTGCTGAGCAACTACTCTGTATCAGCCTCTGTTAGGCTGGTTACTACACATTTCATCTTATTTTCTCCTGAAACCAATCCTATGAAGTATAGTTTACCATCTTCATTTTAGAAATGAGGACACTGTGACTCAAAGAGTTTAGGAAAGTTGCCTGAGGTTACACAACCTGCACAGGCGAAACTGGGATTCAAACCCAGGTCAGCCTAACTTTTTCCACTGGCCCCTGAGGGCTTCCTCCATCAAACATTCAATAAGATCGGGTCTCCCTCATCACTCTGTCCCCAGGGCCTGTAGAGCGCTTGGCACACAGAAGGTATCTAATACATGCTGAATGAATGATAAACAGAAAGCAAAACAGTGTGAGCAAGACTTGGCCAGTCATTCCCTAAAATGCATTTGACACATGTTGGAGCATCTTGGAACTGCAGGATAACATCCCACTGAGATTACTTGGAAGACAACAACCTTCATTTGGATGGCTGTATTCTGCTGTGTTCGCTTTAAAAAAAATTTAGTCACATTGTTTTTAGTCACACCTCACAAAGCCTCATTACTTCAAAATGCCTTTCTAGTGGAAGATGATTTCACAACAAGGAGAACCAGAGAATGTGGTTTTCATTAGGCTACCTTTAAAAATAGCTGTTTTTCAGATGGGATCATATGAATAATAAATATTTCTCTTTTGTTTTATCTTCTGTTTTTCTTCATGATTGTTGGAAAAGTCCAACAAGCTTGGCCATTCATTTCAGGATGAATTTGGGATCCAAACAGTTAAACAACCAGCCAAGGAGATGAATGGAATGTTCATGAGGTCGTTTGGCAGGCATCCACATTCCTATGGGAACGTTGCAGCACTGAGAGCTTTGGGACACTAAGAGGCAAGTGTGTGGGAGTTGTGGGGCAAATTGCAAATGATCCAAAGTCTCAGAAAAATGCATGGAGCACTGTTGGCCCAAGAAGGCTTTGCAAAGGACCATAAAGGTCTCCGCCCTTGCTCAAAGAGACTGGAATCAGCACTGTCTAATTCTTTCCTACAGCTACCCAGGTCTTAAGCTGAACGGGCCACTTAATAGCAGTGCTACGAATGTGACTTCATTACAAGAATCTGATCAAGGAGTCCTACTTCTTCAGGGGATCTTTATACTTATTTCCTTCTCTCATACTCAAGAAAATGACTTCAGAGGGATTTACCCAATCTCCTCTTCTCTCATCTTTCCTACCACCGCAGCTTTCTCTGTCCTTCCCCATGAAGAGAACTCAAACCCAATGCATTTTCATTATCCTCCATCGTACTTCCTTTTATCGTTTAAAATGTACTCTAGAGACCTGGTGAACTCACTAGAATCCTGTAGTACAATTCCCTCCAGTTTTAGAAAAGGTCATATCTGGTCGATGATGGTAGTAGAAATTGGGTTTTCTGTTTAAAATTAAAAATGTGATATTCACGCTTTTCCCTAAAGAGCAGATATTTAAAAAATTTTTTGTCACCGCACTGAAAAAGAAGCTTGAGCCTAGCAGAGACTTCTGTGTGTATCCCAAACATCTCTTGTGCCAGGCAACTGAGAAATGCTCCCCATGAGGAGGGAGCCTCGCGTCCTGCTTTCCTGTCCTACTCGGTGACATTGGTACCAGGGAATGGTAAGCACTTGAGAAGAGTTCTCTGTAGTATCGACAAAAGAAACATCCAAACCTGTAGAGAATTTTCATAAGAGTTTATTTAAGCCAAACCAATGATATATGCCAGGGAGCAAGATTTTTTTAACTGTTCCATAGAAGAACAGTTTGCAGTTTCTTTTATGCACTAGGAATTAAGGAGGGGGTATGCGGAAGATTGCACGAAAGTGGGAGCAAGCCAGGCGGGCTTGGATTACAGGATAGTTAAGATTATATGCTTTCTTGAGGGTGGTTACATGTTAGAAGGAGGGGTCTGAAAAGAGGCATTATAAAGGGGTGTTAACCTAGATGCACAGAAACAATGGGCAGGGCTTGCTTAAGGCAAAGATAAGCCTTTTACTAAAAGTTATATGCCTGGGGTGTAACTCCCCACTATGACCTGCCCAGTTAGGAATTTATGACTTACTACAGCCCTTTTTTTTTTTTTAAATCCACAGTAGTAACTCAAGTGGTTAAGACTTTGCTTTATCCCAAGGCCTTGGTATTGAGGAAATGGAGACAATGAGAGATAATAGATTGATTTTTCTCTTTGTTTTATCTTATCCCCAATGTTTGCAAAAGACACCTTTTCAGTCCATCCCCAAAGGCTAAGAGAGAAACCAGTAGGTCACTGGCTTTATTTGTGAGGTCTTATCTAATTAATGTTCCTGAAGGCAAAACTGTCCCTCCCAAGGCCAGCAAGCCAGGCTAAGAAGGGACCATTGTGGGGGAGAAATAGCATCCTGACTTTGTGGGTACCACAGGTCATGAAAACCTTAGAAGACTTCAGGACCAGAACAAAAAGACTGAATGGAATATGATGGAGATGACATTAATGAACTATAGTGATGAAGTCATCTGTCCAGCCCATAATCCGTCTTCCAGAGAGGCTGCATTCCTTTGGCCACAAAATTAGCCCTTGGCTACAGCATTATCTGAACATATGTCCTGCTCCTTGCCCCCAGGCTAACTGACCCAAAGTGAAAAAATCAATTCTCCTAGGAGTTTAGATTTGAGATCCAGAGAGACTGTTGTCCCTTGCACTGGTTGGTCTCTAGAATTAAAAAGATGTAATTTGAAAGCAGTGGGGTAACCACCTTTTGTCCTGTAAATAGAGAAGTCTGGAACCCCCTCTGTAGAGAGAGAAGGAAGGGAATGAACTGACCAGGTGAATGGAAACAGGGAGACCACATGTGGCCAGACAGTTCCTGAAAGATCCTAACCCTGGCTCCTCAGGGAATCTTTGCTCAGGCCTGGTCACATCTTGTATTCTATAAAACCCATCTGTTCTTATAATAATCCCTCCCCGACCCCTTTTTTAAATTAAGCCCATATGAGTGGGTTTCTGTTACTTATAACCAAAAGAACAATGGCTAAGGCAGAAGCACAGGAAGGTCCGCAGGCCAAGGTAGCAACAGATGTTCAGGTAAGATTGAGCTTCAGGATGGGACTGCAACTGTCCTTACCTGGTCTGAACTGCCCTCCTCCACAAACTCTGAAGGCTTTGTTGTTGTTGCTTTCTGACACAAGTAAGCCATATTTATATTCTCTTAGTAAAGTTTCAAACAATATAGAAGTATATAGACTAAATACAGAAGTCTTTCATCGTATCCACCCAATCATAGATCCTACCTCCAAGATAATCTTTTCTTGTGCCATATTTCATGCCATCTGAAATGCCATCAATTGTAGTATGTTGGGTATCTTTCAAAATGCTTTTCTCTACATACCACATATCTGTAGATTTTTGTATGGTTGTTAGTTTTTATCATTAATAGGCTCATTCTAAGCACATTGTTCTATAAATGTTTTTTGAACAAAATTTCATGGAGATTTTTCCTTTTCAGTAAAAGATTTTGTTCTATCCACGACTATATCTCTAGTGCTAGTACAGTACATGGCACAAAGTAGAAACTCAATAGGGAAAGGCTCAACTCATGAATGGCAGGTCTCCTTTGTCCTTTTAATGCCGACATGGTCTCCAATAGTACTAATTCAACCTTTCCCCACTAAAGCAACAATTTTGGTTCCTTTCTGCTTTTTTGCCTTTACCAAAAATACTGCAGTGAATATGCTGGCTCCATTGTGTTTTTCTATCAGAAATAGTGATCATCATTGAGTCCTCATTGTGTTATGGATGCTAAGTACTTTACATCCGTTAACTTATGTAATATTCATAGAAGACATCTGAGGTTGGTGCCATTACTATCATTCCTATTTTTCAGTTTTCAGACAAAAAGAAGTTAAGTGACTTGCCCAAAAAGTCAGCAGGGAATAAGTTAATAAGCAAGGATTTAGAACCCAGGCAACCTGGCTCCAAAGGCCAAGTTCATATCTCTGTGCTCCTCTGTTTGGATGGCTACGTTGAAGATGAATTGTGATGTCTGAGGGAAAGAACATTTCACTCCAAAAATGCTGTATCAAAGGAATTCACTCCATCATTGTTTGAGAGTAGGTGCTTCCAAGTTTGCCTTTGCCAATAATGGATGCTATTGGTTTTCAAGTCATTTTAAAATATAAGTAAAAAAGAATATTTTGTTGTTCATTTAATTTGTATTACCTGCCTTTCTGGGACATTGAGCTTATTGGCCATTTGTATTTTTCCTATGATATGCCTGCTCATTTTCTTTGCCTATTTATCCTATTGGGTTCTTTGTCTTTTAGTTATTAATTTTTAGGAACACTGAATATTATTACAGATGTGGCAAAAAGTTTCACCTAGGCCATTTATATATTTTTCACTCAAAAGTTTTTAAAATTTGATATAATCGAATTTAGTAGTTTCTTTTTACATATGGCTTTCCCACTCACAATGATAAGATATTCCACTTTTTTCTTCTAATATTTTATTTTTATGTTTAACTTTATATTCCATCTGGAACCTATTTTGGGATATAACTTGGGCTCTAACTTTTTAAGTGGAGACCCAGTGTCCCTAACATTATTCTTTGATGTGCCATGTTTATCATATATTAAATTTCTACAAATACAAGAGTCAATTTCTAGGCTTTCTATCATGTTTCATTGTCTTAATGGTCTATTCCTGACCCACAATGTACATGTAAAGTATGAAGGCACAGTCAGCACATAAAGTCAATGATCTTTTTCATCTCTTTTTAATCTTCCTAGATTCTTTTCCTTCACCCAGTTTCAATTCTATAGATTTATGCCTATTATTATTTAATATATTTAGAATCTTCCATTCTGAATTTTAGGGAACACATCTGACTACCATCATATCTAATGAAGTGAGATGATGTGGTCACTTGATCAAATCATTTTTATAGCAACATAGCTATACGTAATATAACTTCCTACTAAATCAGCCAATCACTCTTCATTGATCAGAATAAGAAATAATTGAATTTCTTCAGGTTGCTTATTAGCGTTCCAGGAGAGAAAATCATTCACTAATCTACTCGACACTTATTCTACTGTTAGCTGAATCTGAGGTTTTGGGAAAGGATACAGAGGGATGACTCCCCATCATGGCTATATGTGCCATGTGTGTCCTTTCTGCTGGTTGGGACAGACAGCATCATTCAGTGACTCCCCATGGCCATGTGGTCTGCCATAGAGCCCCACAGGTGTCTTCGCCACTCCCAGGCTCATTGATTCTCATTTAAATGACCCACATTTCATCCCTGCCCCTTCTCAGAGGTCTGTCTCCAAAAAAGTGTGATTATTCTGTCTTTGCAGTCCAGTTCCAGTCTCCACAGTGACAATGACACTATAAGATCCTTCTCAAATAGTGAACAATAAGCTTAAATTTATTTTGCAAGTTACCTATTTTCTACACATTGGTGTTTTAACATTTGTGGCTATAATAATCTAGTCCCCATTCCAACTGTTTCTCCATATAATTCAGTACAGCATCTGGTTAACAACATGGCCACGGAAGCCAGTCAGCTATGTTTGGATCCAGCTGCCCTCTCAACAAGCTGTGCAACCTTAACTCTCTGCCTACCTCAGTTTACTCATTTGTAAAATGTGGGTGATGATGATAATATACTCACTTACAGGGTTGTTGTGAGACTAAGTTAATTAGTAATTGTAAAGTACTTAGAACAGTGCCTAGCACATAATAAAACCCTGGAAATGTTTACTAAAATAAGTAAAATGATCCAGAAAGCCTTTCCTACATTTCCATTAATCTTCCCATGTCATTCCTTTTACTCCACATAAAATCTGGTTTGTTATTTATGTTTCTCTCTCATTCCATATTCATGTGAAAATATTCTTTATGTCAACAAGGCTCAGAATACATATTTTTTCCCATCCTCCATAGATGCCCTGTAGATTTCTGAGATTGATTATCTCATAAATATAATAGTAGTAAAAATACTACTACTACTACTACTACAGAAAGAAAGAAAGAAAGAAAGAAAGAAAGAAAGAAAGAAAGAAAGAAAGAAGGAAGGAAGAAAGGAAGGAAGGAAGGAAGGAAGGAAGGAAGGAAGGAAGGAAGGAAGGAAGGAAGGAAGGAAGGAAGAAGAGGGAGGGAGGGAGGGGAGAGAGAGAGAGAAAGGAAGGAAGGAAGGATGGATGGACGGAAGGAAGAGAGAGAGAGAGAGAGAGAAAGAAGGAAGGAAGGAAGGAAGGAAGGAAGGAAGGAAGGAAGGAAGGAAGGAAGGAAGGAAAGGAAAGAAAGAAAGAAAGAAAGAAAGAAAGAAAGAAAGAAAGAAAGAAAGAAAGAAAGAAAGAAAGAAAAAGAAATTTGCATGTATGAAGAAAACTTTTAAACTCTCTTGAAAGAAACAAAAGATTTGCCTAAGTGGGAAGGAAAACTCCCTATCATAAAAATGTCAATTAATAAAAATACCAATAAGTTTTTCTAGATAAGGTGATTATAAAGTTTATGTGAAAGATAAAAACAAACATATCCTGGAAAACTAAAAAAAGAAGAGAAATGAGGAGGGAACTATGCTTAGCAGATTTAAAAACTCTTTTATAAAGCTTCATGTGGTCTTGATACATGAATTCACAGACTGACCAATAGATTAGAATAAGAAATGTAATGATAAAGGTAATAAATCAGTAAGAAAAGGTGAACTATTCAGTGATGGTCTTGGGGCAGTTAGCAGCCATCTGGAAAAACCATATATAGTCGATTCTTATTAGCAGTAGTTATATTCTATAAAGATTCTACAACATGAAATTAGTGAATACTGAACCACTTTTGCTAGAAGAATACAGGATTAGGTTTCTGCGAGTCTCTGGTCACAACATTTTCATCAACTAACCAATACATACCTTGTTTTAAGTGTGTTTCTGTGTAACAACACCTTATTAGTATGCATTGTTTACTCATTAACATTGAACTTAAGGCCAATAGCACTATAACTCACACCTGAACAAAGCTTATCTGACATGCATATGAAGGCACATTATAGCCTTTTCGTGCTTGAGAATACTAGATAGCACTTTAGCACTATACATTGGGCCCATTTTCAACAGCAAAATCACCAACAAACAGCACAGAAATGCAAAATGTGGTATTACATAAACCACAAAATGGAAACTTGTTTACAGTAAGAGAGCTGAAAAGAGAAAGCAGAGCACCGCCTGTCCCACCTCAGCTGGCAACTCAAATTTTCCTCGTTCCTTGCATGTCCACAAATGACAACAAAAGCACTGAGAATATTAATTTGGGAATTACAAATAAATATTAGCAAGCAGATAAATTGGCAATTACAGAATCTGTGAATAATGAGGATAGACTGTATTAGAGCCATCCCTTATATGGTATACTAGGATAAATCTCAAAGGATCAAATCTTGAAATGTAAAATAAAATAATCATAAAGAGGTAGAAAAGATAGTGGAGAATTTTCTTTATGACCTTGGAATGGGGAAAACCTTTCTAATTAAGAAACAAAATCGAAAAGCCACAGATAAAGATTGTTAAATTTGACTGAAGTAAATAAACAAAAATAAACTACTTCAAGACAAAAAAAGAACTACTATAACCAAAGTCAAATTTAACTTACTAAATAACCAAAATAGCAAAGATAAATGACAAATCAGGAAAATATTTGTAATTTGTAGGAGAGCAGGAGGCTAATCTCTCCAGATTATAAAGTGTCCTAGACATAGACAAGAAAAAACTAAACTCTAATAAAAAACTGAAAAAGGATATGAAAATTTCACAGAAAAAACTATATAAACAGCTCATAAAACATAAGAAAAGATGCTCAAATTTATTAATAATAAAAGAATGTAAACTAAAGCTATACTTAGATATTATTTCTCATCTATGAGACTAGCAAAAATCCAAAAGATTTTGTAATGATATGATGATGCTGATTTGAGAAAACATGTATTTTCATACATTTCTATTAGGAGTTTTAATTGGTACGACCTGTCCCAATGATTAGCAGAATTTGAATGGCTATAACCTTTGACCTAGAAATTCACTCTTAGGAATTTGTCTTATACTAAACACATGCAAAAATGATCAATGAACAGGGATTTTTCATTGCAATGTTGTTGGCATTGGCCAAAGATTAAAATGACATAAGGATTGAATATACTGTGGCTATTAATACAATGGAAAATTGCAGCTATAAAAGTATGTGAAAAAGCTCTTTATGGATTAAGACAAAAAGATCACCAAGATATATTGTTAAGTGAAGAGCAAGATGTGGAATTTATGTTATCCTTTGTGTAAAGGAGAAGAAAAAAAATTATGTGCACTAGCTTGCATATGCATAAAAATTCAATGAAGGGTTATTAAGAAACTAACAGAGGCTACCTACTCTGGGAACTGAGAAAATATAGGAATAAAGTGGGAAGGAAGCTGTTTTAGAATTCTGATATTTGACCCTTGGGAATACATTCCACGTCCAAAAAATTAAATAGAAAATTTTATTTAAAAATGGAAGCTGGATAGATGGTTTATAAGATGAAGGCACTTTATCTTTTTATCAACAAAAATAGAAAGGCAATTAGAACTCCAGTAGGAAAACAAACAAATAAACAAGCAAGCTAAACATAAAAGTCCTGGTCCCAACTGGAAGCCAACTAAAATTCATCATAATTTCTGTAAATGGTATTCCATACACAAAGTGAATCTATTCACTCTCGATGCTTAGGACAGTATTATTCAGAACCTACCTATTCTCTGGGTCCCAGATTCTTGAGCAGTCAATTCAGGTCATTAGGTACCATTTTAAATTCAACCCAGCCTGTTACATCTTGACAAAATGAAGATCCATGACATCCAAAAGAGAGGTAATCATGACTGGAAAAACCACTATTTGGTCCAGCCACCTTGTCTTTTTGTAAACTTACAAAACTATTAAAATGAAATCTAAACCCAACTATTAAAAAAAAACTTCATATAAAACTTGTACACTTCTCTATATAACATACAATAATCTAAAAACCCAACTTAGCCTGGTTATTCTACCAGCCTGACCAGCCTCTAGGAAGACAAGAATGATTCAAAAAGTTGATAGAATTGTATAATTATTTTATGAAAAACTCCCTGGCCAATACCAACATTGTTTAGTTTCTTTTTACAGTCAGACTGCAATAAAGAAAAGAGGTGTGTGACAGAGACATCCATGTTATTTTCTCTCAAGTCTTCCTGGAGTTCCAAGAGTTGCCATCCAAATTCTCTCTACCTGAATCAAACAGCCTCTGAGAATTCCAAAAGTACAGGGGAAGCCTTGGTTTATGGATACAATTATGTGATTATGGCATTTCATCATGGAATAGGCTCAAGAGCATGGGTCAGCAAACTATAGCCCATGGACCAAATATGGCCCACAGCCTGTTTTTGTGAATAAAATTTAATTGGAACATAGTCACGCCCAGTCATTTACGTATTGTTTACAGCTGTTTTATGCTACAACAGAGCAGTTGAGTAGTTGCAACAAGAGAATGTATGGGCCACAAAGCCAAAAATATTTTCTATTTAGCCCTTTACAAAAAAAAAAAAGGAAAAAAGAAAAAAAAATTACAGTACTTTGCTCGAGAGTATCCAGGCCTGGCATCCAGCTGACTCCCACTGACAAAATCAGACAGATAGGATAGCACATGTAGGCTGAATCATTACTAAAATTCCTGCTTTGGGGATATAGATATACATAACATTATCAATATTATATATAAGTATATACGTGTATATGTACATATATACATACATATATGTATGTATATGAGGAACAAGATGTTCATTCAAAGAGAATAATAATAATCTTTCCCTCATTCTTTTTTTCACAAGACTCCAATGTTTTCTATATACTAAGGGAGGCAGCATGTTTTAATGGAAAGAGCAGATCGATCCAGTTAAAATCAGCTCTCTCACATTCTGATTCCCTGGACACCACTTCCCTTCTCTGGACCCTGGAAATACTATTTCCTTTAAAGGGAGGATCAATGAGACACCACATGTAAAGTGCCTGTACATCGTCAGCACCCAACAAATGGTGATTATTAGTGTTACTATACCTACCCTATCTGCCTGGATCCCACTCTTCTTTTCTTGCTTTATTTCATTCCCTGGTCACATTAATCAACCACCATTTCCTTTAATAACTGATAATATCTTTATTGATATTCTTTCTCTTATATGTATTTAGGTACTTACTTTTTAACTTCAAATTACTGAAGGCTGGAAGCCTCACTAAGTTGCCACTAACTAGAAATCAAAAAGAAAACATGTAATCATTCAGAATATGCATGTACTTTTAATAGTTAACATCACAATAAGTAAAGAGAAATCCCCACACTCAAGAACTAAAAAGGAAACCGAAAATAAGAACAATAAATATGGGGACTACTCTGTGAAGGTCCTAGCAGAAAGGAAGATATGCAAGTTTAGTAATCTAGGGATTTGGGTTTCAACAGCCATGTAAAGACAGAAAAGCCCCATGTAATCCTAGGAGTTGGAAATGAGTTATCTATATAAAGTTCGACACCTTCTAGTGTGGAAAAAAATCTATCCATCAGTATGTAAGGATCATAAGAAAATTTGTCAATCTTTTCTTAGGCTCTGAATTAAAGAAAAAAAAGAAGTCTCTGTCTTGACAATTCAAAAATGTGGGCCCCTATCATACATGGGTTTGGACTTTAAATTTACACTCTCCATGTGATCTGAGAATACCAAAGATGTCCAATGTCTTTTTATTTTATATATTTTGTATATGTAATTATATACAATGTCAAATTATTTAATATATTTTTGTAAGCTCATATTCAGCATTTTTTTTTATTTGTGAGAATACTGTGCAGCTGAAAAATTAATATAGTCTGGGTAGGAACAGAAAAGTACCCTGAATGGATATGCCTTCAGCATAGGCTGTAAAGGATTCCGACATAAATAAATAAATAAATAAATAAATAAATAAATAAATAAATAAAACCCTGAAGACAAGCTCATAGTCAAAAATAACAATGTTAAACATTTTAAAACATAATTCACCATGAGTAAACAACTGTATGGGCACGAAAAAGACATACAATCACCAAGAATCTTGGATGTAGGCTGCATCCATAAACTAGATACTTTTAAAGTTATTAAAGATGAGAACTTCCACTTTGGGCCAATACAATGTAACAGAAATTGGATTTCCCTTCCACCTGAAATAACCAAAAAGGAGGACAAAATATATTAAACAATGGTTCTCAGATATTGGACATCTGGCAGTTCTGGACAGTGACGCCTAAGAAAAAGGAAATATGGAAAGTGAGCCACAACTGCCTCAGCTTACTGCTTGGAGGAAATTTCCAGGACGCAACACAGTAAGGGAAAATGGAGGCAGAGGCTTGAAGTCACCATGAGTCAAGAAGAGAGCTGGAAGACAGAGAGGCTGAGATGGCTGGAGCTACCAGACAGAGAACCAGAGGGGTGAAACAACATATGAGAGAGTTCCAGGGTTCATCGGAGCCTCTTGAATCTTCAGCTGAATACAGACCAGAACATGGTTTCGAGAAAATTGCCCAAGGATGGGGAAAAATCAATTCAAAAGAGAGGGGACAATCCCCTAGCTCTTACAAGGCCAGAAATAGTTCATTGTCCCATAGCCAGCATGAAAACCTCATCATACATAATTCAGGGCATTGAGTAGAATACTTAGAAGGATGTTACCTCATTAATAACATGATTAAGAAGAAAAATCTTGTGATTGATAAAGAGGGACATTTAATAATAATAAAAGGGTCAGTTCATCAAAAATAAATAATATTTGACTTGAAGAGATGTAGCTGGGGAAACCAAGGACACTAGTATTTGCAAGAGTACAGACACAGAAAGAGAACTCTAGGGAGCTGCAGAGGGTTCCCTTGAGTATTCAGCATTCGGCTGAGTATGGTAAGCATACGTGTGTGAGGAAATTCACCAAGGCTAGGGAAAGAACCATCCAAAAAATTTGGAAGTAACAGTGCCCAGTGCTCACACATAGCTAGGAATGGTGCCTGCTTCTACCAGCCAGGGAAACCTTATGATTCTCAGAGTGTGAGGGAGAATACACAGAAGACTCTTATATCAGTAGTGGGGAATAATTAGTTCTCTGCTGAGCACTGCTCCAGCTTTGCCTAATAAATCTTAGAAGCAAAACTTGAATGCATCAAACTGTTTCAAGCAACTTAACTGTCTCAGGACAAAGAGCAAAAAAACAAAAATATCCAGCACCCGTCAAGGAAAAATTCACACTGACTGGGATCCAGCAAAAAAAAAAAATTCCCAGATACAAAAGAGGAGACAAATATGACCCATAATGAAGAAATTAATACCAAACCAGAACTGACACAAATATTAGAATTAACAAACATAGTCATTAAAAACAATTAGTATAACTATATTCCACATGTTAAAGAAAGTTAAGTGGAGATATGGAAGATATAAAAAAGGAACAAGATGAAACTTCTGGAGAAGAACACTACAATGTGTAATATGAAAAATATGCTAGATAAGGTTAATGGTAAATTAGATTCTGTAGACAAAAAGTTAATAAACCTGAATATGAAACAATAGAAAACATCTAAAAGAAGAAATTCAGAAAGAAAGGGGAATTTTTTTAATGAGCATGGTATCAGTGAGCTATGGGAAAACTTCAAGTGGCCTAATATATTTGTAATTGGAGTCCTTGAAAGGGAGGAAATATGAGAGCAGAAAAAATATTTCAAGAAGTAATGACCATAATTTTTCAAAATTTGATGAAAACGATAAGCCCTTCAAGGATCCAAGAATCTCAGCAAACCCAAGCATGAGAAATATTAAGAAAACTATGCCAAAACTCATCATAATAAAATTATTCAGAACAAGTGATTTAAAAAAAAAAACCTAAAAAGCAGCCATATTAAAAAAAAAAAAAAAAAAAGGACATTCCTGGGATGCAAGTTTGGTACAATATCTGCATTCAATTCATGTGATATACCAAATTAACAAATCAAAATCTATGATCATATCAATAGACCAAGGCAGGAAAAGTGTTCGACAAAATCTAGCATCTATTTATGATAAAAACTCTCAGCAAAGTAGAGACAGAGAGAACATACCTCAATATAATAAAGGCCATATATGACAAACCTACGGCTAACAACATACTCAATAGGGAAAGGCTAAAAGCATTTTCCTTAAGATCAGGAACAAGACAAGGATGCCCACTTTCACCACTCCTCTTCAACATTGCATTGGAAGTCTTAGCCACAGCAATAAGACAAGAAAGAGAAATAAAATGCATCCGGATTTGGAAAGGAAGAAGTAAGACTCTTGTTATTTGCAAATGACGTGATACTATATAGAGAACCCTAAAGATTCCACAAAACTATTAGAACTGATCAATGAATTCAGTAAAGTAGCAAGATACAAAATTAATATTCAGAAGTCAGTGGCATTTTTATACACCAATGATGAACTTTCAGAAAGAGAAATTAAGAAAACAAGCCCATTTACAATTACATCAGAAACAATAAAATACCTGAGAATCAAATTATCCAAGGAGGTAAAGGACTTGTTCTCAAAAACTTATGTCATTGAAAACAGAAATTGAAAAAGATACAAATAAATGGAAGCATATACTGTGGTTATAGGTAAGAAGAATCAACATCGTTAGAATGACCATACTACTCAAAGTAATCTACAGATTCAATGCAATCCCAAAATACCCATGGCATTTTTCAGAGAGCTAGAACAAATACTCCTAAAATGTATATGGAACTATAAAAGACCCTGAAGAGCCACAGCAATCTTAAGAAGGAAGAATAAAGGAAATATCACACTATCTGATATCAAACTATACTACAAGGCTACAGTTATCAAATCAGCATGATACTGGCATCAAAACAGATACATTGATCAACGGAACAGAATAGAGAGCCCAGAAATAAGCCCATGCCTATATGCTCACTTAATATGTGACAAAGGAGGCAAGAATATACAATGGAGTTAAAACAGTCTCTTCAATAAATAGTGTTGAGAAAACTGGACAGATATAAGTAAAAAAAGAAAAGAGAAATGACACTCTTTTTACACTGTAACAAGAATAGACTCAAAGTGGATTAAAGACTTAAATGTGAGACCTGAAACCATACAACTTCTAGAAGAAAACATAGGCAGTACTCTCTCTAATATTGCCATTAGTAATTTATTTTCAGATATATCTCCTTGAGCAAGAGAAACAAAAGAAAAATAAACAAATGGGACTACATCAACTAAAAAGTTTCTGCACAGCAAAGGAAACCATCAACAAAATGAAAAGACAACAGAATGAATGGGAGAAGATATTTGCCTATAATACATCTGATAAGGGATTAATATCTAAAATATATAAAGTACTCATATGAGTTAACAACAAAAAACAAACAAATTTTTAAAAATGGGCAGAAGACCTGAATAGATATTTCTCCAAAGAGAAAATACAGATGGCCGATAGACATATGAAAAGACGCTCAAGGTCACTAATCATCAGAGAATTACAACTTAAAGTCACAATGAGATATCACCTCACATCTGTCAGAATGGCTAGTACTGGCGAAGATATGGAGAAAGGGGAACTCTCACACCCTGTTGGTGGGGTTGCAAATTGGTACAGCCACTATGGAAAACAGTCTGGAGGTTTCTCAAAAACTTAAAAATGGATATGCCTTTTGACCCAGCAATTGCACTTCTGGGTACTTATCCAAAGAAAACCAAGACAATTGTGGCAGCACAATTTACAATAGCCAAGATATGGAAGTAACCTAAATGCCCATCAACAGACAGTTGGATAAAGAAGTTGTGGTTCATATATACAATGGACTATTACTCAACCATTAAAAATCGAAATCCTACCATTCACAATGACCTCGATGGACCTAAAGGTTATTATGCTAGTGAAATAAGTCAGACAGAGAAAGATAAATACCACATGATTTCACTTATATGCAGAATCTAAGGAACAAAAAGAACAAACAAATCAAAAACAGACACACAAATATAGAGGACAATATGGTTATATGGCCAGAGAGGAGAGGGTTTAGGGGGCTCGGAGAAAGGGGTGATGGTTTAAAGAAGTACAAATTAGTAGTTGACAGATGGTCACAGGGATGGGAAGCACGACATAGGGAATGCAGTCAGCATTAATGTAATGGCAAGGTGTAGAGCCAGAGGAAAGAAAGAGCAATCAGGGGCATTGCTTCATAAACTATATAAATGTCTAACCAATATACTGTATACTTAAAACTAATAATAAAATAAAATTTACAAAAACAACAACTTAGAAACAGCCATATTAAAAATAAACTAAAACAAGACATTGTTACATCATACTTTCTGAGTTCAAGTTATATTATAAAGCTATAGTCATCAACACAGCATGGTATTGGCATGAAAATAGACACACAGATTAATGGAAGAGAATAGAGAGCACAGAAATAATACCATATCTCTGCAGTCAATTAATTTATGCCAAAGGAGCCAATAATATACAACTATGAAAGGGCAATCTCTTTAATAAATGGTGTTGGGAAAACTGAACAACCATATGCAAAAGAATGAAACTGGTCCATTATGTTACACCATATACAAAAATCAACTAAAAATGGATTAAAGGATTGAAGGTAAGACCTGGAACCATAAGAATCCTAGAAGAAAACATACGGAGAAATTTCTTGATATAGGTCCTGACAATGATTTTTTGGATTTGACACCAAAAA
This sequence comes from Eonycteris spelaea, assembly GCA_003508835.1. Lineage (NCBI taxonomy): Eukaryota > Metazoa > Chordata > Mammalia > Chiroptera > Pteropodidae > Eonycteris > Eonycteris spelaea. Next base: position 4,392,429 of record PUFA01000113.1, read on the forward strand.
CAAAGACAACAAAAGCAGCAATAAACAAATGGGCTGTATTAAACTAAAAAAGTTTCTGCACATCAACGAAGTGAAAAGAGAACCTGAATAATGGGAAAAATATTAAATCGCATATCTGTTAAGAAGTTAATATCTAAAATATTTAGAGAACTCATAAAACACAATAGGAAAAACAAACAAACAATTCAATTAAAAAAGAGGCAGAGGAACTGAACATTTTTCCTAAGAAGACATACAAAAAGAGCCAACAGGCACATGAAAAGGTGCTCAACCTCACTAGCCATCAGGAAAATGCAATTCAAAACCCCAATGAGATAACCTCACACCTGTTGGAATAGCTGTCATGAAAAAACAAGAGGTGACAAGTGTTGGCAAAGATGTGGAGGAAATGGAACCCTTGCACACTGTTGGTGGGAATGTAAATCGGCGTAGTCGCGAAGGAAAAGAGCATGGAGGTGCCACAAGAAGTTAAAAATAGGACTAAGATGTGATTCGGCAATATACTCACTTCTGGGTATATATGCAAAAAATAAAAATAAATAAAAACAGAATTTCAAAGAAATATTTGCCCTCCCATATTTATCACAGCATTATTCACAATAGCCTAGATATGGAAACAACTTAAGTATCTATCAATGGATGATTGAATAAAAAAGATGTGGTAAGTATATACACAATGGAACATTATTCTGCCACGAGAAAGAAGGAAATCCTACTATTTGCAACAACACAAATAGACCTGAAGGAAATTATGCTAAGTGAAACAAGCAATAAAAGACAAATACTTCATGGTATCACTTATAAGTGTATCTCAAAAAAAAAAAAAGTGAAGCTCATAAAAGCTCATAGAGTAGAAAAGTGATTGCCAGGGGCTGGGGCTGGGAATATAGGGAGAGGTTGGTGAAAGAGTACAAACATTCAGCTATGAACTGAATAAAATCTGAGGATCTAATGTAAAATATGATGACTGCAGTTGGTTACACTGTATCACATATTTAAATTTGCTAAGAGAGTAGAATTTAAATGTTTTCTCACACACACACACACAATGCAAGGTGATGGATGTGTTAATTAACTAGATGGTGGGAATCCCTTCATAATGTAGATACATATATCAAATCACCACGATTTTGATTTATAACATAATACAATAAATAAAATCTTACAATTTCATTTATCAATTATTCCTCAATGAAGCTGAGAAAAGCTTAATATGTAGCATGTGGGGGAATAAAGATAATTTGCCAGAAACAATGCAAGCGAGAAGATAACAGAGAACATTTATTAAATGCTTAAAAAAATAAATTGTCAGCCTAGAATTCAATAGGCAGCAAAAATGTCACTTAAAAATGAAGGTGAAATACGCCTCTTTTCATATATTCGAAACATGAAGAGTCCACCACCAGTCAACCCACATACAAGAACTATTAAAAGACATCCTTCAGGCAAGAGCAAAAGATATTGGATAAAAATATGGATCTACACAAAGGAAGAAAGAGCACTGCAAATGGTAACTACATAGGTAAACATGTAAGATTTTTCTCTTGTTATATAAATGCCTGTAAAGGGAACTGACTCTTTAAACAAAAGCAATAACTTGTTAATGTGGCTTTTACAGCAGATGTAAAACACATGACAATAGCACAAAGTTGAGGAGGAAAGAAATGGAAGCATACTATTGAAAAGTCCTTGTACTACATAAAGTAGTATAATATCAGTTCGAGGTAGAATGTAATAAGATAAAGATGTATGTTACAAATCCTAAAGCAACTTCTAAACTAATAAAAAGAAAGTTAGAGCTAATAATCTAAAATAGGACATCAAATGAAGTCACAAAATATATTCAATTAATTCAAAAGAAGTTACAGAGAGAATTGGGAACAACGACTAGATAGAACAAAATAGAAAAAAAAAAGGAAGACGATAGATTTAAACCTAGCCCTATCAATAATCATATATAAATGGTCTATCTGCCCTAAATAAAAGGCAAAAATTGTCGGATGGGATTTAAAAATGTGAAGCTCAATTACATGCTGCCTAGAAAAACTCAATTCAAATAAAAGCACAGATGTCCCCTTCCTTGTTCCCTACGAGAAGGAAAGTTTTTCTATGGGTTTTAGTTGCTCATACCTGTTACAGTTTTATCACTGGGGCCACCTTTGGGTTAAAAGGAGACAAAGGAAGAAACCAAACCGGGAAACTCATTCCCATATTAACTGTTCTTCAAGAACGATCTTGATCTGACTTTCCTCCCCAGTTTGAATGTCATTGCTCATTTTTCACAGCCTTCAAGTAAGATCTTTTTAAAATTTCATTCAGAGTTATTGGTTGTAATCTGTGAGAAATATAAGCCATAGTGGATTTAATTTATCTTGACCAGCACCGAAAGTCACAAATAAGTTTTTAAGGCAGGCAAAGGTTATAAACATATCATGGAAGTGGGAGAGAACCATAAACTGATAAATTCGTGAAAAAAATGTTGACATTCATTTATAATCAGGGAAATGGAAGTTAAAATGATAAAATTTATACACAGTAATTTGGCAATTTTTAAATCATCTGATAACATCAAGAGTGGAGGAAGATACAAGGAAAGAGGAACCCTTTATATTTTAGATGGAATTGTAAATTGGTAAAACCAATTTCTAACTAAAGACATAAGAGAAATTAAAAGAATTAAGAGAGACTATCATAGGGAAACTCCATAACTACAAATTTGAAAATCTACAGGAAATAGGCAATTTCCTAACAAAATAAAAATTGCCTACATTAACTGAAGAAGTAGAAAGGTTGACTAGACCAATTTAAAAGCAGTTGAAAATGACAAGAAATCTACCATTAAAAATAGCACCAAGTCCAAATAGGTTTAGAACTGAGTTTCATCTAAGCTATAGGACAAATTATTATAAATCTATTTAAATTATTCCAAGCCATAGGAAAATATAGAAAACTCTCTGACTCATTTTACTAGCAAACATTTCAAGAACCAAATTGGTTAAATATAGTACAAAAGAAAGATCAAGCTCACCCTTTATTTAGAAAGAAAAATTCTAAACAAAATATCAGCAAATAAAATGCAGCAATACACACAATTATAATATCATGTGATCTATTGGGGGTTTATTTTAGAGATTCAAAGATGGTATGATAGCAAAAGATTGTTGACATAATCTATTACATAAAGAAAGCAAAGGGGAAAAACTATCATCATTCATCATCTGTCATCATCTATCAAGATGTTCAAAACTAATAAATATTCAGAAGCATAGTTGAGAGAGGGACCTCCTGATTACCTTTGAAGGCCCTGAATTCTAGTTTTATATAATCAGCACTTCATTTGTCCATAATTTCTCTTTTTTCCTTCAGATATTTTGAGTTGGAATGGTAGCTTATCATTATAATACTTACATACTAATCTAAGCATCAACAGAAAAACTATTAAAAAATAAAAAATATATATTCAATAAAAAGATAATCATATACAGAATAAATACTTTAAAGTCAATAGAGAACCATCTTACATTGTTAGTAGGGATGCAAAATAGTGTAGCCCCTTTGGAAAACAGTTTGGCAGCTCTCAGAAAGCTAAACATAAACCCAACAATTCCACTCCTACATATCTACCCAAGAAAAATAAAACCATATGTCCACACAAAGACTTTATGTGAATGTTCATGGTAGCATTATTTGTAACAGTCAAAACTGAAAAAAACCTAAGTGTCCGTCGTGAATGAATAGAGAAAATGTGACATAAACATACAGTGAAATATTATTCGGCATTAACAAGAAACAAGTTACTAACACATACTATGTCATCGATGAACGTTGAAAAACATTATGCTTAATGAAAAAAAAAAGCCAGACACAAGAGACTACATAACGTATGATTAATTTATATGAATTATCCAGAAAATGCATAGACAGAAAGTGAATTAGTATTCACCTGGGACTGGGGAAGGGAACTGGGGTTAACTGTAAACAGAGTCCGAGATCTTATTGGAGGAAAGAAAATAATCTAAAATTAATTTATGGTGATAGTTGCACTACTTAGTAATGTTAATAAAAGTTATTAAAATGCACACTTGAATGGGTGAATTCAATGATACTGTAAAATTTACCTCAATAAATCTGCTTAAAAAATGGAAAATAAAGCTAATAGATTTACAAACATTAATCAAGTAAATTACAGAAAAAAAAAACATTCCATTCACAACCATAGAAAATTATAAATTACTCAGGAAAAAGTAACAAGAAATGTTTGAGAAGTGTCAGAAACCATAAAATTTTACTGTGAACATTAAATCTTGAATAGAGAGAGGTATCTTGTTTTTTTAAAAGTGAATTTCAACATCACATTTTTTTCCTAATGTAAACAATAGATTCAATGTGTTCACATCAAAATCTCAGCATAATTTTTTTAGAAGGAACTTGAAAAAATTATTCTTGACTTCATTTAAAATTATAAACATGTGAAAATAGCCAGCAAAACTCTGTTTTAAAAAAGAACAAGAAATGGAAAATGTCATATAATACATTATTATCAAAGCTACAATTCTTAAAACAGTACAAAAGAATTTATAGATAGATATATCAATGGAGCAGAATAAAAATTAGTAAATTAGCAAATAAGCAAATAACTATGCAAATTTAATATATTATAAATCAAATTTCAAAGCAAAGGAAAAAATACAGAATAGTCAATTCATGGTATTTGGACTGGTGTCAAGTCATTTGGAAAAACATAAAGCGTGATTCTGACCTCACTTCATATGCCACAATAAAATCCAGATGGATGCTATTTTTATAATAGCTGAGTGCAGAGACTTTTCTAAGCATTTAACAAAGATCGGTGTCTATAGAGAAAAAGATGATAAATTGGATTGCATGTTAGGTAATAGTATTTGAGAGTTCACTCAGTACCAGGTAGTTTTCTAAGCATTTTACAACTAGTAAGGTTTTTAATCCACACAACAGCCCCATAAACTGACCTATTTTATGCACGTCCATCCTCAGAGTCTCTCAGCCTCTCCTGACTCTCAGCCATTTGCTCTGCTTCACTCACCACCTCAGCCCAAGGACTTCATGCAGGACCTCTGTGGTTCTGCTGCCTGAGGCTGGGCAGCCACTCACCTAGAGTCTAACGGCTCCTCCACAACCTCTCAAGTCTGGGTATGATATCTGGTTGCCCACAGCTGCCAAAATGACTAAATATGCAACCCAGAAGTGAAGGAAAGTTAACTTCTGGTGGGGCAAATATTGACAACCAAGAAAAGACAGGAAGCCAGAAGATAAAATCCCCCTCTCCCTCCTCCCCACTGATTGCTTTGAGGCCCAGGTTGTCATTCAGCTGGAAGCATCTTGCCTGGCTGAGAGGCTCACCACTGAGCAACTGGTTTTGTCTTTGTAGCTGAGACAGTGGCTTGGGTAGTAAGACGTTACCTTGCATTGCTTCCCATACTTCCCTGCCTCACTTTCCCCTTCACTCATTCTTGCTACCCTGGTATAACACCTCTCATGCAAAGCATTAGCACTTAATCTTTGCTCTAGTCTCTGCTTATTAGGGAATCTACAGCAGGACTTGAATTAATAAAATATTACTAAAGACAAAGATAATATACAAATCTGAATTATATTTTTATATATAAGTATATATAAATTATATGTAAATGTATATGTTATATATTTACATATTTTTATATATAGCAACAACCCACAACAACATAAATATGGCTTTAACAGCCATATTTAATACCCAGGAATAAATCATATAGAAAATGTGCAAGACGCTCAGAAAACTATAAAACATTATCAAAAGAAATTAATAAGGACTACTACAAATTGGAGATACATCTCATACCAATGACATAAAACTAAATATTATAATGATGTCATTTTTTCTTAAATTTATCTATAAATTTAATACAGTCTAAAAGTTTTAGCCATTTTCTATTGGGTAGGTATTTTTGTGTGTGTGTGATAAATGTGTGTGGAAAGGGTCAAGAATTACCAAAATGACCTTGAAGAAGAACAAATGAAGAAGAATTTGCTCTAACAGATGTGAAGCTACAGGAAATTCAATACCATATTGACACAAAAAAATGACAAATAATGGAAGAGAATAGAACACAGAATCAAACTTATTCATAAGCAAATAGTCCATAATGATAAATACATTATTGGATCCCTACTTCAGATTATATCTAAAATTAATTCTAGATAGATTAAAGATGAGATGAGAAAGGTAAACAAACAAACAACAAACAAACAAACAAAAACTATAGGAAAAATTCGTAGAGGAAAAGATAAAGTTTGACTTCATTAAAACTTAGAACTTCAGTTAATCGAAGGAACTATATATACAAAGGGAAATATCAAGCCATGGATTAGGAGAAGGTATTTGCAACATGTATAACTGGCAAAGTTATAGTACTTAGCATATTCCTGTTTCTAAGGCACACACTTTTCCACATTTATCATCATGAATATTGGGTGCATATCGTCATCAATGGCAAGTTATAATTTAACCGACAGTGTTCTTTTTCTTAATGTAATATAAAATAGTAGCACATTTTCTAATCAATGCCATCTTAGATTTGATGAAAAATGTAGGTAATACTTAAGAATCATTAAATAAAATACAAACAACTCAAGAGAAAAATGGACAAATGACTTGAATAGACACTTTATAACGAGAAAACCAAAATAGTCAATAATCATGTGAAAAGAAACAACCTCATTAGGAATTAGGTAAATGTAAATAATACCACAATAAGATTCTACAGATAGGCAAAAAGTTTTAAGACTGACAATACCAAGTGTTGACGCAGATGTGAAGAATTAGGACCTCTCATCCACTGCTGGTCAAAGAGTAAATTGGTAAAACCACTTTGGAATATAATTTGGATTACCTAACAAAGATAAATATGTACAAACCACATGATTCAACAAGCCCTCTCTTAGGTACATGTCATAGAAAAACTTTTATACATTTACACCAGGAGATGTATATAAAATACTAATAGTAGCAATATTCATAATATCAAAACCCTAGGAACAACATGAATATCTATCAACAGTCCAATGACTAAACAAAGTGATTTATATCCAGGCAATGGAATATTATACATCGCTGAAAATAAACAAACTGCAGCTATATGTAGCAATATGAATGATTCTCATTAACAATACTGAATTAAAGTTACAGAAAAATTCATTCAATATAATTCCTTTTATATAACATTCAAAATATTCAAAACTAAATACAGTTTAGCAATATATATGTATGGGGTGCAAATGTGAAGAAAAACTGGACAATTGTCATAGAAACGAAGGTCATTGTTTCCTACGGAAGACTGAGAAGTGCCCTGTGCATGAAGGGGCACAGAGAGCTTTTAAGGTGTAGGCAATTTTCTATTTCTTAATTTGAGTAGCGATTACACTGGTATACATTTAATTATCATTCATTGAAATGTACACATCCATTTACATAATCGTCTGTAGGTATGGCAACATGTCACAACTTCTTAAAAAGAGAAGAACAAAAATCACATTGCAAAGCAATATGATTGCATTTAATTTTCATACTTATATATATGGTAAGTGCTAATGAATATAAAATTCTAGAACATTACATAAACTTCTTAATTAATGGGATATGACCTCTGGGGTTTTGGGTTGTGAGTTTGTAAGATATTCATAGTCTATGTTATCTGAATTTTTATGATAAGCACATATTACTTAATAATTGATTATAAGTAAGATGTTTAAACAATCAAGACCATTATTTCAGGAAAAATGTCCGAGGCATTGAGGCTAACCAACTTTCACTCAAATAATTCAAATTGAACATTTTCATAAACTTTCGAATTCTTTACCATATTGCCCAGTTGCTAAGAATCAGATTCCAAATTTTAGTTGTAGCCCTGATGAAAAACCTATTATACAAGCACAGCCAAAATTCTGGTGCTGACAAGAACCCTAATTGCAGTCCCACCATCACATTATGTCAGTTAACTATGTCTGTTATAAATAATTCTCAGCTTCTTTAGACATATCCTAGGGCCTTTTGCAAATATATCAGGAATCAAAGACATCCCAAAATTTACACAAACGTCTTACAGCTTGCCAGAGTCATGGAAAATGAGGCAGGGGCATGACAGCAGCAGGATGTGGCACGTGTAAAAAATGCAAACATAGATTGAACCTCACACATCACCTTCAAGTTTAATCAGCTTTAGAATAAAAACAAATCCCATCATCCTGTCTATAGCTATTTAATATGATGAGATTTCTATACCCTCAAGTTTTTACCAATTGAGTTTATGTGCCTGATTTCTACTTCATAACTACATTCTTGTCAGCATTTTCTTTGTCTTTCCTTTTTTAAATGAAGAATACCTACACCGAACATTTCTATTTGGAAATACCAAAACCCCATCCTCAACTCCCTGACTGCTGGCTCTTCCAAATAACAGAGGGGCCCAATCACAGGCAACTGCAGTTTTAATCATGACTGTGCTCACACTTTCAAAGTTGCCTCTGAACCTTGCCCTTTTCCCAGGCATTAAACCAAGGGTGTGCCGATAAATGATTAGCAACCAGCTTTCAGGAGGGTGGAGGCTGATTTGTAACATTTGCTGATTTCCATGGTGTAAATACTACACAATGGGCCATTTCAGGCCGCCTGCGTGTATCTCTGCACACAGAATCAGCAAAAGAAGCACAGCAGCACACCACTAGGCAGAATCTCCACCATTCTGTTGCAATAGATACAAACAACTCGAGAGCATCTAGTAAAATGTAGTAAAATACTTCGAAAGTGGTGAGTTTTGAGTTTGTATTATCTTTGTTTTAATATGATTTTCAATTGTAAGTTTATAAAATTTAATTTTTAATCATGGTGGCGTCTAATAACCAACCAGCTTGCAAAATTATCGAAAGTTTAATAATCAGCTTTTGCAAGTTGTCACACCGCTGGATTTGACCTGCTAAACTTTCTCATGGTTCCAATTTGAACTTAACTTTCCACAAAGACCTCTATTGGCTCTTTGCAGCTGGAAGATGTGTATATACTCACCATGGATTCCTTGGCAGCAGCCACATCTCTGCACCAATAGGTTCCTGCTTTAGGTTACCTTTTGCCCAGGCAGGAAAGTTCCCTGACGACTATGCTATTCACAGCTTAGGTCATTTCCCTACTTTTCCCTCGAGTCAGATAGAAAAGGGTGGAAGGAGTGCCTACTAAATTAAACTTAAAACGAGTTATTTAGAAGTTATAACAGTTAGTTACATTGGTTGATAAAGACAAGAGGACGTGAATCTTAATCCTCATTCTGATACTTATGAGCTGTAGGATATCATTCAACCTCTCTGAGTTTCAACATTCTCAACAGAAAAAAAAATGAGAATAAGGGGGTGGCTCCATAGGGTAGCGGTTAGCGTGTTGCTTTACATGCAGAAGGTCCCCGGATGTGCCTCAGGTGGACCCACGGACCATGCCTGGGGTTGCCAGGCTCTGGGTGCACACCTAGAGTGAGTGGGAGGCGACGCCCCGCCTTCAGAGATCCAGTTCTTAAAGGGAAATGGCAACATCCATAGGTCAGAGGTGGAAGTAGCGGTGTGAGAATTAAAGAGAGGGAAAAGAAATGGGAATAATAGCAACCTCATGGGTGGTTGTGAATATTAAATGCAAGAATGTCTACAAAACAGCACAGTATCTGGCATTAAGCTGATGTTCGACAAATGGTAACTATTGTTATTATCTATTTTTAAAGGCCAGCTTTATATGGATACACATATGATGTAACTTATGAAAGTTTAAAATAGTATAAACTCCTGATTAACTAGCTCATCACCAAAGCAAAATGCCTTCCAAATTTCAGATTATTTCAATAGTAGCACTCAAATATTAAAATCAGAAATACGTTCTTCAGCCATCGAAATACCTAACCTGCTTTTTCTTACTAATACGACAGAGCGATACATCCATCTATTAGACTAGTTTTCCAGGCATGAAAAATGTAACATTTAACAAAGTTGACACAATTTTTGACCTCATGGAACTTATGGCCTAGTAGAGAACAAAGACTATAATCACATAAATGTATAATTTCACACTGAAAGCGAAGAGCAAGGAAAAGTTATTATGAGAAGTTATTTCAGGCAGATCTTATCTAGTCTGGAGTGTTAGAGGAGCTATTTGTTAGTAAGAGACATTTACACTAAGATCTAAATGATGAGCAGGAGTTAACCAACCACAGATTATGGGGAAAAGCATTTGATGGTAAGAGATTAGGCTTTGCTGAAGCCTTGACATAGAAGAGAGCTTGGTGTGTTCAAGACACTGAATGGCGGGAGTTACAAAATGTAATAAACATAAAAGGAAAACTATGTTTATTATTAATATAAACTGTATTTGCTATTTCCTCCTTACCCCCTACGACACCTCTCCAGTGCTTTCTAAGAGGGTAGATCTTACACTTAGAAAGCCCTTTGTGATATGTTTGACTGTACTAGTTTAGAGGTAGAAATTGGAACCAAGTTGAGATCAAACTTAATTGTTTGATATTAAATGAATGAGAACTTTAAGAGTGACCCAGAGGGAGAAGCCGAGAATCAGAGAGGCCATGTATGGTGCTGGGAAGGTAGTTTCAGCTAATAGGAAAAGTTTGCAGAAGATCAGAGGCTAGAAGGAAGGGAGAAACCACGGTACTTACTTCCTATCTCTGCCTTGAGCTAGGTCTCCAGCAGCGGTTGCATCTCCATTGTAATTTTAGATCCTGCCAGATAGCCACACCCCTCTTGGTTGCAGCTCCCATCGGGAAGGCCGAGCCGTGTTGCCAGCCACAGTTTGATGGCTTTCAGAACAACTTCTCCTTTCAGTGCTCCTTCAACTCTAAGGAAAATTGTGGCTTCCTGCTATTGCTAATTTCTGGTTGCCTCGACTTTCCCTATTTCCATGCTATTCAAAAAGTGGTTCATGGACCAGGAGTAGCATTGGCTTTACTTGAAAACTTCTTAAAAATGCAGAACTTTAGACTCCACCTCAAACCTACTGAATTTGAATCTGCATTTTTCAAAAATCCTAAGTGATTCGAATATACATTGAAGTTTGAGAAGTAATGTCCTATTTGTGTCTTCAGAAAGACTATTCCTTAAATAATAAATAGCCTGTATTAAATTCCTTCTATTTGAAATCCCTATATGGTTTCTGTTTCCTCACAGGACCTTAAAGGCCACTAAAGTTGTTTTTATATTCAAATGTTCACCGTTTTTTAATGCTTATCACCTATCCTATTGTACTACAATTTTACATTCTTGAATTATTTTAGATTCATCTCTCACTTGTTTCTGTGACCAATATTTGGTTCACATACTTTCCTTCAAAACTATGCAAATATTGCTCTATTTTCTTAAGTTATTTAATGTTGCCAAAGAGATGTCTATTTTTACTCTTTTGTAGATAATCTGGAGTTTTGTGTGTGTGTGTGGTGGGGTTGTTTTTTGCATGGATTCTTATAGAACTTTTTGTTTACCTTAAAATTCAAAAAAGTCATCAGAAATATATATAATGTTAAATAGAACAAACCAAACCATATTGATTGCCAAATACGGCTCTTTTCTTCTACTAAAGAATCATTTATTTTATTAAGACTTAGATCTTTTTATGTTTGTTTTATTTGTTCTAATCTTTTCTTCAAGAACAATTTAATTTTATAAAAGCATGCCTACACTGATATTATTATTAGGCTTGCTTTTGGAGTTGACTTGTAAGCTCCCTTTTTATCTCAGACTATTGCTGATAAAGCTCACTTATTCCTTTTCAGAGAGATCATGACTTCTTCCATCTTATCGAAAATAACAAGTAAATGTCTTCCAAAAACTCTTTTGACTCCAGTAGTAAGTAATTTTTAGAGCTATAATTTTCCTCTGAGCCTAGAGAATAGTTTTCCATTTCTTTTATGCTGTTGTAATTCTTATAGGGCTCTTTTTCACTGTTGACTTATCCTTAAACAAGGCCCAATCTTTGCTAACAGGTAGAGGCCATGGTAACCCTTTGGTTTCTCTTCCAGTGTACTTGGGTGCTGGAGTATTCTTTAAGATATAGATTTAGAATAGGGGTGGATATACATGGCCCCTAGTCCTGGATCAGACAGGCAATCATCTCAAATACTGAGCAGGACTGAGGTGAGATCTCCTCTATCTCTGCTTTTGGGTCAGATGCATTTATTAGTTGTTTTGTCAGAGCACAAAAGATCACCTCCTTTTCCCTGCTTCTTTCGCCAACAATACCCCTTCTCTTCCCACTGCACTGTTCCCAGAACTCTACCATTTCTATCAGAATGTTTTCCCTTGGCTAGCTACTCATTTAAGATGTAATATATCACATGTCCTGAGAATTATAGCTTCTGGGTATGTATGGAATGGAATTTATGGAAATGAGAAGATAGGACCACTTCTGTCAAGCTCAATAGAGAATTCTCAAATGCAGAAGGGATGTAGCTGCACAGGGTTTGTTGATTTCTGGGATCAGTTGAGACTCTTGCCCAAAAGGGGGTTCCATGCCTTCTAAAGGAGAGTATAGTGCAGGATGTGTATCTTTACCAACAGTACAGCTGCAAGAAATTACTTTTTAGACTCTGGCATATAGTTTTCTCTTTCACTTCCAGTTTTGGTCTTTTTGCATATTTTCATGAGTATTTTAATGGGAGGATATCAGACAATACATTGAGTCCTGCCAATCTACTACCATAACAACAACAATAAAGGCTGACATTTGTTGAGTATTTGTGACAGGCACTGTGCTTAGTATTTTGTATATATTACATCATATTTCATCCTCACAACCATACTTTAACTGTAGGTATTAAAGGCAACCTCCCTTCCTCTGGTTTTGTGTTTTCATGTGGAAGGATATCTATTAGATTAAAACTTTTGGCCTCTTGCTCACTCCCTCATTCTCTCTGGGGAGGGTCACTCATTTCATTGGTTGGTTGGGAAAAATGAATTAGACATGCTCAGCCACACCTAGGACCACTCTTTGATCTGCCTACCTAGAGAAAGAAAGCATTTCAGTCTGCCTGCTGTGTCTCACAGTAAGCTCAGTGGAACAGATCTGCCCCAGGACAGAGGCCTGCAGTTTCTATTTCTGCCTGTGTCTAGTGTGTATGTTTAAAGCTGGGGTACAAGAATAGGAAGCCTATCATTTCTAAGCATCCAAGTTTTTGAATATAGTTTTATTAGAATAGAATGGGATTTTGGTATCTGTCTAATTTCTACTCTTTCGAAGAGTTTAAACTTATATGGGAGAGATGGGAAATTGTTTGCTGAGCCCTTAAAAATCCCCAAAGTAGATATTATTGGTATCTCCAGTTTAAGCTGAGTAAACAAAAGTGCTGAGCCAAGTCATCCAAGGTTTCCCAGCTTATTGACAACAGAACTTGGATTCTCACTTAGTTCTGTCTGCTCTAAAGCAAACACTTGACCATGATGCCAAGCTAAGCCCTATAACTCCACTGCTCACCACAGCTGACCTTCACAAAATCTCATCACACCTGTAAGACTCAGTGATGGCACCATCTGAGGAAAACCCAACCAATTCTTCAAGCTTCTTCTGTGGAGTCTTTCTCTGGACAAAATTAGTGATTCCATCTTCTATGCACTTTGTACGGTTACTGATATATCCATTTGTTTATCCCTCTAAACTTAGCATCTAGCACAGGGTAAGTGCCAGTTCAATTTTTATTAAATTATACTCATAGAAACAGATTAAGTAGTACCAAATTCTCTAAAGTAACCACTTTAAGCATAAGGTCTACACAGATTCCAGAATAGATTTAATTTCACCCCAGTATTGCTTAAGCTATGGGGCCTCCTTTTGTTCCATTTTAGTGTGTGTGTATGTGTGTGTGTGTGTGTGTGTGTGTGTGTGTGTGTGTGTGTGGTGTGTATGGGGGTGGTATTTGCTTAAGTTCCTTTTAGTCTTGTGCTGTGCTGAGAAGCAGTAAATTGGTGGCATATATGATGTCTTTTAGCACCTGGTTCAATCTCACTCTGAATTGCTACAAGAACCCAAAATAATTACAAACATTTACAGAACATGAAAATAGTGATAACTAACTACCAATAATAATAGCAAGCACCTATCATGTGCTTAATATCATGCCACATGGTTTATACATATTAGCACTAACAATCCTAAGAAGCTTGTGAGGTAAGTATTATTATCCCCATTGTATAAATGCGAAAACAAAGGTTAGGCGAGATGAAGATATTTGCTAGCTGCCACACACGCACACACAGTACACGGCAGAACAGAAATGGAAGCAGTGCTGCCGGCTCCAGAGCTGGCTCTCTTTCCTTTATCCGGTGCCCTCTGGAACATAACAGCAGCTGTGGTGACGATTAGAAAGATAATGGGTGGGAAAGTGCTTGGAAAACTCCACAGAGAACTAAGCATGCAAGAGATTATGAAGACTTGTTGAGAGCTTTGGCAAGGGCACTGTGATAATAGCCCTGGGGAGGGGGAACAAATTGATCTGGCTGGAGTTTAGGGACATTTCCTGTCGCGTGATTACTCTGAACTCAGTATTTCTGAAACAGTGAAGATGCAGACCCTCCTTTCTTTGTGAGACAGTCCTCATCTCCGAGAACAAAGACAGGAGAGGTTAGTTTGGTTTAAACCAGTTCTTTTCTTTGAAGACAAAGGAAATGGCGGGGGAGGAGTGGCAGTGTTGTCCATGTGCTGTTGGGTTCTAGACATTGATTGATTCCGGACCCTACTCGGAGTGAGAGCAGTAACTTACAACACATGCTGAACATTTTTCCATTTAAAATGCATTTTAAAAATACAATAGGCCTGCATGTTTATTCTCTGAAATATAGCACAACAGAACGCACAGATTGTTACATATGTTCTGAATGTTTCACCAGACTTCAGAGGCAGAGAAAGGCTTTTTGTTCTCTCATTCACCCAACAAACATTTATTGAATGATTTTTTTATGTCAGGCATTGTGCTGGGCACTGAAGAACAAAACAGGGTCCCTGTTGTCAAAGAAAAACCCCTAAGATTAGAGTAGGAGAGACAGACCTATAAATTAAATTTTAAATATTATTATACACCATAAATACAACAATAGGAGTACATGCCAGATAAATAAAACTGAATAAGAGAGCAGGGCTCTCACCAGTGGAGACTCCTTCCAAGTAGAGATGATGTTTGAGCTGACTTCTGATTGCCAAACAGGGATATTAAGCGCAATCCCTATTATGTGTACTGTTCCCACTCTCCATATATATCTGATGCTTGGAAATATACAAAAATATTATTTGCTCTTTTAATAATTATTTATTAAGTACCTATACATGCAGAACATGATGTTAATATTTATGTAGGATGCAAAGAGAAATAAAGTATGGTTCTATCTATCAGATCTATCAAAACAGATTAATTAGAGTAGAGAAAACAAGACAAATTCCAAAATAATAAAAGAATGAATAATAATAGAGAAAATATTTATAAAACACGGACTATGAAAGATGAAACAGACACAATGTAAACTCTGAATTAGTAAGACAAAAATGGGTCAATGATATAAGCTTCCACTATAAGAAACTAGAAAAAGAAGAGCATATTAAACCCAAGATATGACAAAAACAATGAAAGTAAAAACTGGCTCTCTGAAATGATCAATAAAATCAAAAACTTTTTAAGACTTTTAAAGGATAAAAGAGAGTATTCACAAGTCACCAGTTCAGGAATGAAAGAGGAAACATCACCGTAGATGGTGCATAACCATAGTAGTGCAGATACCAAAAGGATGCTAAGAAAATATTATGAACTACATTATGTCACAAATATGACAATTTAGGTGAAATGGATAAATTCACTAAAAGAATACAATTTACCAAAACTGACTCAAGAAGAAATAGAATATCTGAATAGACCTATCCTATCAAATAAATTAAATTTGTAATTAAACACTGCTATGGACTGAATATTTCCGTCCCCCCAAATTCACATATTGAAGCTTAATCTTAATGTCATGGTATTTGAAATTGGGGCCTTTGGAAGGTGACTGGGTAATGTGGGTGAAGCCCTCATTAAAAGGATTAGTGCCCTTCTATGAGGCTGAAGAGATCAGGTTCTCCCTTTCTGCTATGTAAGAATGAAGTAAATAAATGGTTATCTATGAACCAGGAAGCAGGCCCTCACCGGACACTGCATCTGTCAGTACATTGGTCTTGGACTTCCCAGCCTCCAGAACTGTGAGAAATAAATATTTGTTGTTTAAGCTACCCATTCATAGTATTTTTATTATAGCAGCCCAAATCGTCTAAAATAAACACCTTCACCCAAAGAAATCTCTGACCAAATGACTCTTTAGTGAATTCTACATTCAATATTCAAACATTTCAAGAAGGAATAATACAAATTCTACACAAACTCTGTAGAAAATAGAAAATGAGCCAGCATTCCATTACCGAAACCTGACAAAGATATTACAAGAAAACTACAGAATATGGACACTAAATCCGATAAAACAATTAGCAAATTATGTCCTGGAATATTTTTAAAGGACAGCAAATCACAATCAAGTGGGGTTTATTCCTGGAATTCAAGCTTGGCTTTATATTTGTAAATACATCGACATACTTTATCATATGAACAGAATATGGTGCATTTGATAGATGTAGGGAAAGTAAAACTATTAGTAAAACTAAATAGAAGTAAAACTGACAAATTCAATCTCCATTCCATATATAAAAAAAACTCTCAGCAGACTAGGAATAGCAAGAGAACTTCTTCAACCTGATTTACAGTATCTACTAAAAAAGAAAAAAACCCATATAGTATCAAACAACATAATAACATATTTAATGGTGAAAGACTGAATATTTTCCCCCATAAAATTCAGAACTAGAAAACATTATACTAAAAGTCCTAAACAATGCAAAAAAAGAGGGAGGAGTAAGGGCATACAGTTTGGAATGAAAGAAGTAAAACTATGTTTGTCCAAAATGACATGATTATAGAGCTAGAAAATCTGAAAGTCTTCCTACTAGAACTAATAAACGAGTTTAACAGGGTCGCAGGACACAAAATTAATGTACAAAAACAACTGCATCTCTATATGTTAGCAACGAAATATTGGAAAAGGAACTAAAATAGCATTTATAACCACATTCGAAAAGATGAACTACTCAGGGTTAAATCTAATAAAACTGTGAAAGATCTGTAAAATGGAAACTAGACTATTACTGAGAAAAGTAAAGAAAATCTAAATGGGGAGATATATCATATTCATGGACTGGAAAACTCGATATTCTTAATATATCAATTTTCCTTAATTTATAGCTTTAACTAAATCTCAATCAAAATCTGAGCAAACTATTTTCGATATTGATAAGCTTATTCCAAAATTTATTAGGAACATAGAATAGCCAAAACAATTTTTAAAAAGAACTACGTTGGAGGACTTAACACTACCTGATTTCAAGATTTACTATAAAGCTACAATAGTCAAGACAATGTGATTTTATAAGTACAAATCTATAAATCAAAGAAACAGAATTGAAAGTCCAGAACTAGGCCTACATATATATGATCTTTTTTTTTTTTTTTAAACAAAATTGCAAAATAATTCTATGGAGAAAGAAGAATTTTTTTAACAAATGGTGTTGGAATAAATGAATATCCTTTTGGAAAAACATGACCTCAACCCTTACCTCAAACATACATAAAAATTAACTAAAAAATTATGGTTATAACAAGAAGGTTAAAACTGTAAAACTTTTAAACATACAAGAAAATCTTTGCGAACTTGAAGTCATCAAAGATTTCTCCTTTTTCCTTTTAAATATATTTTTATTAAAATACAGCTAACATACAATATTATATTAATTTCAAGTGAACTATGAATACCATAGTTATTTAACATTTATATAAAAGATCTTTGATAAAAAAGGCACAAAGAAGGACTAAGCACAAAAGAACAAAATTAATAAAATAGACTTAAAACTAAAAACTCTTCTTTGACAGACACCATTTTTTAAAATTAAAAGTCAAGTTTCATATACATAAATATAATGTATAGTTATATATTCATTCCTATATATGTATATGTGTGTGACTATATATACAGACACACATACACACCTGACAAGGATTTGTATCCAGAATATATTTTAAAAACTCCTCTTATAACTCATTCAGAAAAAAAGACCAATAACACAATTTTTATAAAATGGACAAAAGATTTGAACAGCCACTTTACAAAAGAGGAGATTATATATATACATATATATCCAACAAACACATGAAAAGTATGTTCGACATGACTAATCTTCAGGGAAATGCAAATAAAAATCATGAGAAGCAATTACGCATGAACTAGAATGACTAAAATATAAAAAATTGACAACACTAAGTGTTGACAAGGATGAGACTAACTGAAATGCCAACGATGCTGGTGGGAGTGTAAAATGGTACCACTTTGAAAAACAGTTTGCCAGTTTCTTAAAAAGTGAAATACTTTGCATATAGCTCAGAAATTCTATTCACAAGGATTTACCCTAGAGAAATAAAAACATGTCAAAAAAGAAGTACACAAATGTTCATAGCAGCATTTTTCATAACAGTTCAAAACCAGAAGCCGCACAATGTCCATCAAAAGGAAAGGTGAATAAAGAAGCAAAGTGTTGTATATCGACACAATGGAATACTACTCAGCAATTAAAAAAAAACCAACAATTCCTGACATATGCAACAACATAGGTAAATCTCAAAAGCACTACGCTGAGCAAAAGAATCCAGACCAAAAAGTAAATATATTTTATAATTTGTTTATACAAAGTTCTAGGAAAGGCAAAACTAATCTATAGTAACAGAAACCAAGTTAGTGGTTACCTGGGCTGGGGCTGGAATTGACCACAAAGGGGCTTAAGAGGATTTTTAAGATAATGTAAATATTTTATATTTTCATTGTGGTGGCAGTTAGAAGGGTATATACATTTGTGAAAACTCATCAAACTGTACACTTAAAATGAGAACACTTAAAAATATAAGTTAATTATATCTAATTAGAGTTGACTTATAAAGAAAAAATGCTTTTAACAAGAAGGAAATATAATGTAAGAGATAGATCATAGACCAGTAGTCAGAGTGAATGGGTTCAAATCTCAGCTCTTGTATCCCAGATATGTAGCCTTGGACAGTCATTTTACCTCTCAGATACTGTTTCCTCATGTATATAGTGGGAGTACTGACACCTACATCAAACAGTGGTGGTGAGGAATAAATTTACATATATATGTATAAAAATTGACATATATACATAATTTTCAAAATATGATACTTAATAGTGCTCCAATAATGTTATCCCCTTCTATTTAACTTCTACCAAGGAGATGAAAGAACAGGAAGGCTGTGGCATTTCTGTGAGCTGTTTAGCCAGCCCTTTGGACCCGAAACGTCCAGAAGTAATTATGGCTCCAAGTCACAGATCAGGCCAGCAGACACTACTTTCTTCCCTGGATAATAAGACAAAACACAGGAAATTGTGGCTTGGCAGTGGTTCTTAGATGAAAGGAAGACGTGTAGAACAAACCATAGACCATAGAGAGGGAGGGAGGAAGATGGGCAAGAAGCAGGGAAAGAAGATGCAAGTAGAACTGTGGGTAATAAGGCTTTTCCTTTCTGCTACGATTCCAAGTTTTCTTCAGTTCTATGATCGATGGTGTCTTTAGGTAACAAGTAATTACAGAGTTCAGTGCAGGGTAGCCTGGTGGAAAGAGAACAACAGCCTTTGAAGTTCTCAGCCTTGGGCTTGAATGCCAATTTTTCCATTCCATGGGTGTGTGATCTTCATCTCTAAGACTAGGATAATAGAAGAATCAAGCTCATAGGGTATCTTGGGGATTAAATGGCACAGGCTTCAACCAAAATCTATTAGAGACGTGGCTGTCAGACACAAGAGTTTGTGTGAATGCATGATCAAGAGCAGGCACGGGCGGCACAGAACTCTGTAGCCCGTCCCCCAGGGACAGGTCCAGATTGGACGAAAATGTTCCTTCAGTCAGTTGGCAAGGCACCACGGCCCTGAGGGTCATGAGGAAGCTGCTGAGGACTTCACTGGGTCATGAAAAGCTTTATCCTCCGGTATCCCTGTCCTCAGCCACATTCTTCCTGGAGGGTCTTAGCTCGGTCCCCCCACCACTGTTTATACTCTTAGCCCCGGAATCCCAAAGCAGAATGAATGCCCTCCTCGTCCCACCCCGCACGCCCAACCCTCCGCGCCCGGGGAAGCATTGCATCACAGCTGGATACGTTCTGTGAAGTGTTTGTTCTGCCTGGGCTTAGTAAATGACCCCTCTCCTCCGCGGGCACCAGGGCTTTCTGGCCCAGTTGGCACAGGGCACGTCCGCGGCGGCCGCTAGGGGGAGCCTGGGCCGGAGCTCTGAGAAGTTGGACAACTGTTGAGGTCTGCGTTGCAGTAGGAAATCTTGCGGTGGCCTCAGGGCAGTGACTGTGAGGATCTCATTCTAAACCGACAAGTGTTCAGAGAATGTTTGAGAAAGGAAAATTGTCAAGCGCTAAACGTAAAAGAATTAAAAACCAACCTATTAGCTCCACACTCTTCCTTCACTGGCTGAGAGGCTAGTCTGTGCCTTCCAGATGGGTCTTTTAAAAAGTTTATTTCAGAAGCTATATAGTTCAGTGGAAAGAACAAAGGTCAGAAGTCATGGATTCAAGACTGTTCTGGACTCAACCTACTTGTGAAAACTTAGATATGTCTCTACTTTTCTGAGCCTTTGTTTACTAATAATGTCTATTACCATTCATTGGCTCTGTTCCATGTATCGTGTTACCAAAAATTATCTCATTTAATCCTTACGACAATTCTGTGAAGGACGTGTTTGTTATCCCAATTTTATAAATTAAGAAAGTGAGACATAAGAAGTAACTTGTCCAAGGTTTTAGCCCAGTAGAGTCACTGAGATTTTCTGACTCAAGTTTATGCAGAAGCGCCCTTCTATTTCCAGAATACTCCCTCACTTTTCAAATGAGCCTTAATAGTAATAATTAATAATAATAATGCCATTGTCACATTTTTTTGAATCACAAACTTTAAAGTTAATCTAATGATTACTTACATTCAAGATTTATAGTCAAGATTCTTATGTTCAAGGTCACAAAAGACCTTGTGTTTCAGGGTCTAAGAGTCACCTCCACAGAGGGCTAGGCTATGCATATTGGACGAGATCTGTGGAGAGGGCTGGAACCACGACAGTGATTATGAGCATGGCAAGGGCCTGATCGGAGCCCAGCTCAGGAATATACTTACAATGGCAGTGGCCTTTCCCCCTGCCTTCTCCCCTCATCTGGCACTGAGGCTTGTGGAACAACATATCTGCCCCTGGCCACTCCTTTGCCCTTGGGCAGAGGTTTCCAGTCCTCTAACAGAGTCTGATGAAACAGCCCCCTCTCCCTGGCTCAGTTACACTGAAATCCACTACATCTTCCTCACAACATAGCCCTTACATTTATCCCAAAACTTCCACCATTCTTCTCCTCTCCTCAGCCCTCTTCAAGGCTTATAATAGCTAAAACTTGGAGCAACTTTAATGTCTACCCATAGAGGACTGATTAAATAAGTTATGCTACATCCTTACTTTGTTAATTAGTCACGTAAAATTCAACTGTAGTTGAAATAAGTATAACTCAAACTGCCTGAGGCCAAATAGTGGTTTATTAGCTCATGAAATTGAAAGGCTCAAGGATATATGGCTTTAGGTCCAATGGGGTCCAGGTATTCAAACAATGTCAGGAACCTGTTTCTTTCTGTTTCTTGTCTCTGGTTTCTTCTGCATAGGCTTCATTCTCAGGCAGCAAAGATAGCCAACATTAGCTCGGACTTTTATCTAACAGAATTCACCACCCCAAAAAGGTAAAGAGACTCTCAGACCTTAGTTTGAGCTATGGCTGCCCAGTTTTGGACAAATCCCTGTGATTCAGACCAGGCCAAGTCTTAATCAAGGGACAGATATAACACAAAGCCTAGACCATTAAATTTCTAAAGGAAAACATGATAAAATCTTTACAGCTTTGGAATAGGCAAAGTTTTTCTCCAATAAAATACCAAAAACACTAATCATAAAGGGAAAAAATCATAGATTGGACTTAAACAGAGTTAAAAACTATTGCTTGAAAGACACCATTTCAAATGCAAAGGCAAGACACAGACAGAGTAAACAATAGAAGTCTCATAAACTATAAAATAATATTGCCATAGTTAAAAATAAATGACATTTATCAACATGAAAAGATCTTTGGAGAGAAGAATTTCTGTCTGTTTTATTTACTACTATATCTCTATCACCTAAAATAGTGCACAATCAATATTCATTGAGGGAATGAATCTCCAAAATATATTTTTATATATTTTTATCTCATTTATGTAAAAAAAAGTATTTTGTATATCTGTAAATGCATATATTATGTTTGCATTGCATTTGAGAAGAGAGAGGAGGATTTTTACTTTTAACAAAAAAGAAAAAAAAATACAAATTATAACACTATCTTATTTCAGGGCTTGGCCTTTACGCGATCAGGCCATGACCTGCCTGGAGCAGAGGAGCCATATCTAGTGATTCTGGGAATTACTCCAGACTCTGCCTCTCAAGCCCACTTCAAAGTTATATCCATGACTGACTTTTCAAGTTTTAGACTAATTGTACACAACTGAGCTTCTCACTTTTGACCCAGCTCCTTTGAATCAACAAATTGACTGTCCAGCTTTTAATTTGCCTTTTCCAAAGATGCTTTCACTCTAGTCATTCCCTCAGACCATCCATTTCAGCTTTTGTATGAATGATGCTCCAACCTGTCAATGACTCAGGTCCCATGGACACTATAGCTGGATCCAGGAATGTCCTAGCTGTACTTCTGGGGTGAAAACTTTACAAAGTGCCTTCAAGTCACTGAAACTATGTAAGCCATAAGAGTGTAAGGAAAAACTACTGTGTGTTTAACATGGTTACTATTTTCACAGAATTGAGCAGAACAAGGTTTCTTTACTCTCCCATTTTAAAGATAGGGG
Source organism: Eonycteris spelaea (assembly GCA_003508835.1). NCBI lineage: Eukaryota > Metazoa > Chordata > Mammalia > Chiroptera > Pteropodidae > Eonycteris > Eonycteris spelaea. Next base: position 4,415,529 of record PUFA01000113.1, read on the forward strand.
AAAATTGAACCTCCAAGTTTGAATAACACGCCCTAGGTCACACAATTAGTAAGGGGCTCTGGTTCAAATTAAAGTCTCTCTGACTAAATTATATTCTCTCTTATTCATCTCTAACAAGTTGATACCGGGAATTATGCACAGATAGCAGGACTCTGCTGATCCCTAAGTCTCCCCAGGTAAACTAAAAACTGACAGAATTCACCTAAGGACTGAAGGAAGTCTCTACTCTAATCTTATCGCACCTGCATCTCCCACAGATGGCGTTGCTTTGAGAGAGCCCAGGTACTAACCATCATGAGTAGACAGATAATGAAACCTTTTAAGTGTGACAAGAAGAAGCTGATTATCCAAGGTAGCTTGATGTTTTAACTACCCACCCAAGTCAAGAGGAGTGGTTTCTCTGGAAATACACTTTCAACATTACTTCAAGGAATGTAAGTCAAGATGCTAAAAAAAAGTGCCTTATGAAGAATATGTTTACAATGTCCTCCCATTCAATATCTTCTTGTAAAAACACTCTAGCTTCAGTGCAAAAGTGGCAACTCTATAAGCTATGCGACCAGGTGCCCCTGTCACAGTTGATTGGGCCAGAAGTTGAGCTGGTCAGACTGCCCCCCCCCTCTGGCTGAGATAATATCAATGCAGGGAACAACTCAAGGAAGTGAGGGAAGCAATGGCCTGAATACTAAAGGAATGTGAATCATCATCAAAGTAAAAGGTGGGACTTCTTGGGACATTGGAAGCCAGGAGTGTACCAATGCTCAAGAGAAAGGACCTACATATACAGGCATTTTGATTTACCCTCAAGGAAATGGCCAGTCTACTCCTAATCAGTGAACTCTACAAACAACCTCCCCACTTCACACACATGCCAAACTCCAATCGAGGGGAGGCGGGGAGAGAAATTAGAATAATTCAGGAAATGAATAAACTTTTGAAAATTATAATACAGATGAGAAAAAGAGGTGAGATTATTGAGCAATGTGGGACTAGATAATAAAACCACTCTTCTGCTGAGAACATCTATAAAAGCTATATTCAAAAAAATATAGAGTCACTGGAGAACTCAAAAGACAGTCAAGACTTGCTAGACCAAGATGCAGGAGAAGACAGAAATATGAAGTTTTTAACCTAGAAAGACTTTACCTAGAAACTCTTTAACCTAGGAACACTAGGCAACTCCAAAAGAAGTATCTTAAAACAACGAAAAGTTTACTCTCTGACAGTTCTAGAGGCCATAAATCCAAAATCAATTTCACTGGGACAAAAATCAAAATGTCAGCAGTGCCACATCTCTTTTGGATGCTCTAGGAGAGAATCTGTTCTTGCTTTTTTCATATTCTAGAAGCTGTTGGCATTCTTGAGCTAGTGTTAACGTTACTCCAATCTTCAAGGCCAGTATCTTCAAATCTCTTTCTGCTCCATCTTCATATGACTTTCTCCCCTATGTGCCTATGTCAAATCTCCTTCTGCCTCTCTTATAAGGATACCTGTGATGGCATTTCGGGACCATCCAGATAATCTAGGATGATCTCCTTACCCACAGATCTTTAATCAAATCACATCTGCAAAGACTCTTCCAAAAAGGGACACATTTACAGGTTTCAGGAATTAGAACCCAACATCATCGGGGGGCCACTTATTAGCATCAAAAAACATTGAGTATCTAGTAATAAATATAATGAAAGATGTGCAAGACGTCTACACTGAAAACCACAAAACATTATTGAAAAATATGAAAATAAATATAAGTAAATAGAAGGGTATACCATTTTCATGAATGGAGGACTTAATATGTTAAAAACATTAATACTCTCCAAATCAATCTATAAATTGCATTCAATCTTGATCAAAATGTCAGCAATGTTTTATTGGGGGAAATTGACACACTTAAAAAATATTATATGAAAATTTAAAAGCTGAGAAGAGCCAAGACAAACTTGAAAAGAGAGCAAAGTTGGAGGAATGAAACAAATAGATATCACTAAAAAGTTAAAACTATAAATAAAGTAACATGGCAATTGAATCGTAAAGCTGCATTTTAAAACTTTAATGTGTACAGGGGGACCAGATAGGCATATCACTTAGATTATATCTTTCCCACTTACTGTCCTCCATTTTCCAGAGTAAGCACATTTATCACAGTGAGGGCTTCTGTTTAGGATAAATGGAAAAAGTATGTACCCAGGAAATATTTGCTGAATTGACTTTCATAAACCAGTTCTCTTGGCAATTTTTTAAATAATAAATATCACAGCAACAAAAGGACTAATACCTCCCCCAAACATGTTCATTGGTGATTTGGGGAAATGATAAGGAATCATAAACTAAACTTGGATGTTAGATATTGAATATTGGATGAGCCAGTTTTCTATGAAGTCTTTTCCCCAATCTAATGATCTGTATGTAGACCAAGGTGATAGTGGAACCAATTCCATACTTCAGCTGATACCTAAGAAGCACATAGTTCATTCAGTAATTCCCTCAGGGTAGGTGTGTATTTTACATCAGTACCTTTATCTACATAAATGTCCTTGGAACCTGACTCTATTGTGATTCAGCAAACAGTACTAGCTAGTAATCCGAAATCAGCTGCTTATACCAATAATGGTTCCATTGGACCTTATCTTTCTATTGTGGCTCTTGAAATTAGTATTTATTTCTGTTATAATGAAAAAATCATCTGCATTGATTGCAAAAAGCAAAGCCTGATATTATAACATGGTTACTTTCAGAATAAATTGAATACTGTATTGTTCAGTAATAATTATTGTGTTAAAGAGATTTCAGTCTGCAAGATAGGAAGAAATCCTGTCAATTAGATAATATCCAATTAACCAATAACCAAGCTATATCAGTGAATTAAACATAATTAGCCTTAGATTTTAAAAATGTATTCAGAAGCAAAGTCAAGTCATTTCCTGAGAAGATGTTATGATTGTCAAGTGCATCCATAAGTCACCTCTGTATCTAAAGCTGGCTAAAGCCTAATGGACAGCATTTAAGAACATGGTATGGGTAATGCTTTTACATTTTATGGTCATTTTTTCCCACTATAGTAAGTCTAGTTCAGGCTCTTGTCACCTAACACATGTGTCTTAGTCCATTCAAGCTGCTATGACAAAATACCACAGGCTGGGTGGCTTATCAACAACAATTTACTTCTCACAGTTCTGGAGGTTGGATGTTTGAGATCAGGGTGCTCAAATGGTCAGTTTCTTTGTCTTGTGAGGGTCCACTTCCTGGTTCATAAACAACCATCTTCTCCCTATGTCCTCACATAAGAGAGGAGACTCTGGAGCTCTGTGAGGTCTCTTTTATAAAAGCATTAATCCCATTCGTGAGGGCACCTCCCAAAGCTCCCGCCTCTCAATACCAACACATTAGGCATGGCGTTTCAACAAATGAATTTTGGGAGAAACAGATATTCAGTCTATAGCATTATGTTCCTATCTCCAGCTAGTGCCTCAACCCATATGCTGCACATCACAATCAAATCATCTTAAAGAGAAGAAAAGAAAATAAAGAGTCAACCTTTCCAATTTGATATACCTTGCATCAGTTTGGGTCGGTTAGGTTATGGTGAGGCAATGAACATCTTCAGGTCTTACTTAGGTGCTTAACATAACAAAAGTTTATTTCTTGCTTATGCTGCATATTCAGTACTGATTGAATTCAGTGGGATTGGATTCTTTGGAGGCAGGTGGAGAAAAGTTATAATGGGTGATGATCCCCACAGCTGAAGGAAGGGAATATCACAAATCACACACATTTAAATCTTCTGCCTGAAAGTGGCATCCATGAGAGCCACTCATGTTTCTTTGGCCAAGGCAAGTCACATGGCTATGCTTGACTTCAAAAGTGGGCAGGAAATGCTATCCTACCGTTTGCCTGCGGAGAGAAATAGAATACTGTGGACGCCCCAACTAACTTCTACTTCTGTAACAGGAGAATTTAAATGAGAGAAATGTATGACCTCATGGGAAAAGTAGAGTGAGGACTATTGAAGTATCTTGTAAATATTTCTAAACTTTTAATAAAAATGCAATTATTTCAGCACACCAAATAGCATTAGTTTTTATATACATGTTAAACTATAATTAAAGATTCTATACAATCCATTTCCTATCATCATGGTTTTCTCTCTGGAAAATTTAAATTTTTTTCCTCAGTAGTTTCAGTATTAGCTATATGTTAATTTTGCTTTGTGTATATAGTGCATATGAACTATGCATACAATTTATAGAAATATAATGTATATGAAAAGGCATTTTTCTATTATTTCATTCTAGCCAGGATCCTGTTTTATTTTATTTTTAACTACTCATAACAATTGAAAATTCACATATTCTCAATTAGATAAATTCACATATTCGGTCTAGAATACCATATATAGTTTTCTCTTTAATGACTCAAATTTTATAGAAAAGATTTTTGAGATAGAAAAGAAATATCTGGAGTGGCTTATTATTATATCAGCTCTCTGCTAAAAATCTTTCCCGTTCTCTCTCTGTTCAGATCCCAATTTTAATATTTAGCTTGGCAAAGATGGCTAGCTCCCTACCAAAAATTCAAAAATTCCCCTTTCCTTTTCCAGAGTGTAAAGTTGTCACTGGGAAATAGCTGCTTAGCTCTCCTAGCAGCCAAGGATAGCTAATGAAAGATGAGCAGGAGTTATTTTTTAGGTTATTATTACATAGAAAACACAAAGTACATATGTGACAGGTCTAGATAAGTGTTTGACATACATTGACTCATTTACTGAAAATAACAATCCTGTAAGGTAAGTTCTATTACTGCCCCCATTTTATAAATGAAGAAACTGAGGGTCAGAGTAGTTGAGTAATATAGAGGAACACAGCTAATAAGACACAAAGATGGGATTCTAACCCGAGAAGTCTAATTCCCGAGTCCATACTCTTAAATACTGCCATATGCTTCCTCTTGTGCTAGGGCCCCCGGGGATGGCAAAGCCACACAATTATAGTATCCTGGGTTTCTGATTAGCAACACAAAAGCAAGTCACCCACTGGCCACAAATTCCCACATTTGACTACCACATGAATGAAAAATAAACTTCTGTTGAGCCAGGACTGCAATTTTGGCCTTGTTTGTTACAGCATCTAGTGTTTTTCCCAACTGACATATATGACAACCAAGACCCACCACAATTTATCTTAGTCAGGGTCAGGAGACCTAGATTTTAGTTCCAGCACCATCTCTGACTTAATGTATGACCTTAAGGAAGCACTTCTTCCCTCAAGGCCACGTTTGAAAGATCAAACATTTGGATTAGATCAACATTTTATAATTTGTATTTCACGGAACATCCTATCTCAGCTATATTTCTTGAATCTTCCTGAAAACAACACTTCATGACCAAATAACACAGGGAAATTTTAGACACTACAACCCCTTTTGTAGATTCATAATTGCATTCACTTGAAGGTTTTCAGACATCATTCCATTATGACTTTAACATTATTCACCAGATGGATTTGACCACAAAACCTCTTAAGTTTTTTTTAAATTGGGAGACATTTATTAATATTTAGAGGGTGACTATAGTTAATAATACTGTTGTATATTTGAAAGTTGCTAAGAGAGTAAGTCTTAAAAGTTTTCGCCAAAAGATAAAATATTTATAACTATATGTGGTGATAGATGTTACTAAACATATTGTTGTGATCATTTTACAGTATGTACAAATACCAAATCATTATGTTGTACATCTGAAACTAATATAATGTTATATGTCAATAATATCTCAATAAAAAATACTTACAGGGATACTAGTGTACTAAGAAATATAGTTTGGGGAATAGTGAACTAGAATCCTAACACTAGTCCTAACACTACTCTGTATGTTTGTCAACCTTACCAAATTTCCCACACACGGTTCCAATCCTCTTCATTGCTACACAAATGCAGCAAAATCTCAACTTATGGCTGAAAAGCTCTTACTTTGTTTCCTAAAGCTGGAATGACCCATTTCTTCTCTATGTGGCAAGTCTTTCGTATACTTCAAGGTTCAAGTCAACTCTGTGTCTGGTCTATGAAGACTCCACAGTATGATCTAGCACACACCTTACTTCTCTCTTAGTCAACACTCATTAAACTGTCTGGGCCCTTCACAGACATTTTAGGCTTGAATTCCCCCTGAAAAGTCTCTTGAATGAGGGTATTTGTAGGGCAAAAGGTAACTAGAAGGTGAGTTCCTTGAGCTGTTTTGACATGCAGTGCTTGAACAGAAACAAAATCAGACTGGAAATAGTCACAAACAAGGAAGATGTTAACTCCAAGGAGGAGAAATGGGAGCACGAGCTTTGTGGTTCTTAGCCAAGAATCCATGAAGATCAAACGAAGAGTGAGATGCAGTTCCAAAGATAGTCTGCAAACAGGAAGAGGTCATGTGTTGATACTCTTTTAAGTTGTTACAAGGTGAGTTTTTCTGTTTCAACTAGGCTGTAAATGCATTATTGACTGCATGGGATTGGCTGTGTACTCAGTTTACCTACTACACATTATGATGGCATCTTCTTTGGTACTTTGGGATCTGATAACCAGCATAAATCCATGGGTGTCAGCTATATCTCATGTATAGGCCCATCGTAGCCCAAAATAAAGTTGTTTTTTAATATACTAGATGTCAGAAAGTACATTACTAATTTAATAAGAACAACAATTTACATCAGAGAGGACCATTTGTGATGCATCAAAATGAGTTTATACCTAAAAAAAATGTATATATCAAAATACCTGATATTTGGATGTATTTGAGTTTTAGAATTACCTCTCACATTTGGTGTGGAGGATAGAGAACTTGAATTTGGAGGTAAATATCAGTTAAGAACCAGTTGAAGTTTTCTCCAGGCGGGACAGACAATGAGATTTTGACTAAGGCAGAGGCGTGGAAAGGAGAGAACAGAAAAGAGAGATATTCATGCCTATTGGATTTAGAATGTATGGAGAAGGAGTGAGAGAAGGAAAAACAAAAGTATTGAAAGGGAAGAAAAAAAAAAGGAAGAAAAGAGGAAAAGAGAGGTTGAAGATGACTCTAAGCTCTCAGACTATTAAACTGGGTGTATCCTAGGATTCTTAGATGACTCTTCCATTTTCCCACATTGCCTCTCTGCAGAGCCACCTGAGTGGGCAGCAGGGAAGGAGAGCACTCCTTCCTCATATTATTCTGTGAAATTGCTTCAAACTATACCTTCATCAGAGCCAGTATCCCAGACCACTGTTCCAAGCTTGGTTTGGTAATCAGGAGCACCTAAACCAAAGGAGACCTTCCAAAAGGCTTGAACAGGCACAGCCAGGACCGAGTTGGACAAAATTATAAATTCAGTTGAGTTGGCTTTTTATCCAGTCCCAGCCAGGCAGCTCTCCTCACCTGCCTCATTTTTCACCTTATCCCATCACAATCTTCTTCATCAAGAAGCTAAGTCACTGTGAAAGAGGTGCTATTGAGGATTTGAAAAAAAACAGTTGAAAAGAGACTTTGGAATCAAATTAACTCCATAGAATTTGGAATCAGCCTGATCTGAACCTGAACCTCAAGTCTTGGACAAAAAAAGCCCAGGCTTCAAAACAAAGGATTGAGTGAAAAAGAGAGAATTTGAATCCCAGAGGTTGTAGGGAGCCATGGAATTTAAAGATATTTTTCAAGGAGAGTGAAGGGAAAATGGAAACTCTGCATCTATTTGCCTTGGACCCATTATGTTCAAGCAGGCAAGGTGAAAGCCCTGTCAGCATGTAAACATCTCCACTGAGCAGGATTTTCCATAACATGCATCCTCTTCCAGTCTATCTCACACTGTTTAGGGATGGGGAAAAATAAAGAATGAAGAAAAATGAAAAGAGCCTCAGAGCTTATGAGACAGCATCAAGGGTGCCAATATGTTAATAATGGGAGTCCCAGAAGGACAGGAGAGAAAGGGGTAGAAAGAATATTTGAAATATGGCCCAAAACTTCCCAAATTTTATCAAAAAATATTATCTATACTTCTAAGAAGTTTGACAAATTCCAATAAAGTCAGAGACTCATACCTAGATACATCACAAACTATTAAAAGATGAAAAGAGAATCTTGAAAACAGAAAGACAGAAATAATGTATCACTTATAAGACCTCTTAAATAAGATTAACACCTTATTTCTCATCAGAAACCATGGAAGCCAGCCAGCAGTGGGATGGCATATTCAAAGTGCTGAAAAAAACAAGACTCACAACCAAGGATTCTATATGCAGCAAAACTATGCTTTTAAAATGAAAGCAAAATTAAGATATTTGAATATAAACAAGACTGAGAGAATTTGTTATTAGCAGACCTGCTGTGCAAAAAAAGAATGAGAGGTCTTCAAGCTGAAGTGAAAGGATACTAAAGAGTAACTTGAATCCACATGAAGAAATATAGATTTCTGGTAAAGATAATTATACAGTTAAGTATCAAAGACAATATAAATGTGTGTTTTTTGGGGTTTTTTTTTTTTTGGTTTGGAACTCTTCTTTCCTCCTATCTAAGAGACAACCACATAAAGCTATAATTATGAATGTGTGTTGATGACCATGTAATATATAAAGATGTAATTTATATGAAAATAAAAGCACAAATAAGAGGGTAAGTAATGGAACAACATAAGAGTAAAGTTTTTGTATGCTGTTTATTAAGGTGGTATTAATGCAAATTAGATTAATTTGCATTAATTAATTACAATAAGTTACAAGTTAAGATGTTAATTATAATACCAGGGGCAACCACTGAGAATACCAAAAAATAGAGTAAAAGAAACAATAAGGTGAATTAAAATGGTATGCTAGATAATATCTATTTAACACAAATGAAGGCAGTAGTGGAGGAATAAAGTAACAAAAAAGATATAGAGCATGTAGAAAACAAGTAACAAAATGCCAATGCAAATCTTACCTTATCAGTAATTACATTAAATATAAATGGATTAAACACTCTGATTAGAAGTTAGAATTACAGTTTAAAAAGCGTGATCAAAATGTATGCTGTGCACAACAGACACACTTTAGAATTAAAAATCACAAATAGGTTTAAAGTATAAGGATGAGAAAGACATATATCAAACAGTAAACAACGATCAGCTGGAGTAGCCATACTAGTATCAGACAAAATTCACTTTAAGGCAAAAACTGTTACTAAAGATAAAGAAGGACATTTTATAATGAGAAAAGAGTCACTCCATTAAGAATATAGAACAATTATAAACATAATTAACATATCCCCAAAATATATGAGTTAAAAATGGACAGATTTAAAAGAAATAGACAATTCAACAATAATAAAAGGGGAAGGAACACTTTCTAATTCATTCTTTAATGCTAGCATTACCCTCACTCCAAAGCCAGACAAAGAATCCATAAGAAAGAAAACTGCAGAAAACAAATCTCTTATAAATATAGATGCAAAATTCCTGAACAAGATAGTGGAAAACCAAATCCAGAAACATAAAAAGGATTATACATCATGACAAAGGGTAATTTATTCCAGGAATCCAAGGTTGGTTTGAATGGTATTTATTAATACCATATTAATAAAATAAACGACAAAACTATATACTTATCTCAATAGATTTAGATAAAGCATTGACAAAATCCAACACCCTTTCAGCAATTCTACTCCTGGGTATATATACCCAAGATAATTGAAAATACATGTTTATACAAAAAAAATGTGTATGTGGATATTCACAGTAACTTTATTCATAATAGCCCCAAAGAAGAAACAACCAAAACTTTCATAAACTGACGAATGGATAAACAAAATGTGATATATCCATATAATGGGATGTTATTGAATCAAAAAAAAGGAATGAAATACTGATTTATGCTACAACATGGATGAACTTTGATACATTATGCTAAGTAAAAGAAGCCAGACACAAAAGGCCACATATTGCATGTTTCTATGATTATAAAAGGTCCAGAAAAGGTAAATCAATAGATATATAAAGCAGATCAGTGATTGTCAGGGGCTGAGGGAGCGAGGAATGAGAAGCAACTGTTAATGCATATGGAGATTCTCTCTGAGGTGACAAAAATACTCTGGAATTAGAGAGTTATATGGTGGTTATGGTTGTATTTCTTCGTCAGTATATTAAAAACCACTGAATTGTACACTTCAAAGGGTGAATTTCATGCTATACGAATTCTATCTCAATTAAAAAAATAATAACAACATAAAAGGCATGCTCAGCCCCTTAGAGAGAATCCCAGCAGCATGACTCAAGGTGAGGTATTTAGTCCTTTAGACATCATTTCCTCATTTGACAGACAAAAGTACTGTCATTGCTGCAAGCTTATAGCCAAGTGAGCATATGTGCGGTTTGAAGCTCAGTGTCCTTCATCACATTTGTACTCTTAGCAGAATCTGAATCCTTCTTCTTACTTATAGCATTGTGCTCTGTATAATCTAGTTTCATCTAAGCTACCATAGTTTAGGGGTTTTTGTTTGTTTGTTTGTTTGTTTTTTTTTAATGTTCTCTCCCTTCTTGAAAGGCCTAGGCAGGGAGAGAAAGTAACATTCATTGAAGATTCTTCTGGTCTAAAATACCATGTTTAATTTAGAACTCCAGATAATGCCTAGGTCACTTTATTTCCACTTTAAAGGAAAGGAAAACTAAGGCCTCGCTTAGAAAATTCTCTCCAAATCAAACATGGATTTAGATGGGCCTCAGTTCAAATCTGCCTCATAGAAAATTTTATGAGATCTCCCATAAGTTTCCTAAGCCTTCCAAACTTCAGTTTCCTCATCTATAAAACAGGGATGAAAGGAGAACTTTTGCTGTGGAGTGGTTTTGAAAACTAAATGAGATACAGAGATGCACTTAGCTCATATCTTGGAATTCATCTTAGCTATTGGTACTCTTATGTGAAGCTAACCGGTGGCTAAATTTGGCTTAGAAGCTGGATCAGTAGCATTCCAAAGCTTTCTCTCCTACTCCCCCATATTGCCTTTTCTCTCTTTACCTGTCTAAACTACTCAGCCTATTAATTGACAAGTAGAGTATGTAGTAAGTCAGCAGGGAGGACTAAGATCAAATTATCAAAAGGCATACACATCCAATTTCTCCTAAATTTGTCAATCACAGCATTTCCTTCATTTATGCTCATCGTTCTCTCTCTGTCTGTCTGTCTCTGTCTGTCTCTGTCTGTCTCTCTCTCACACACACACACAAACGCATTCCCTCACAAAGGCGGAGTTTTTTTTGCTATTTCTGAGTACCTAGTCCTAACATCTTCGTGAAAAAATGAATACAGCTCGATCCAGACTATCATTGAAACAAACCCCAAAAGTCTTAGTGCCTTGGCCTTTCATAAAAACTGAGACACAATCAAGAGGCTTGCACAGACCTCTCCACTCCCTCTCTATCTTCTCATAAACCGGCTTCTGGCCTCTCCCAGCTACATCTGGTCTTAGTGGAATGTGCTTATCAATCTTACTCCAGGGGAATGAGCCAAATAGCCTGGTGCCCTGGTGGCTGAGGAGACTTGTACAAGCTTGTGACATGTCATCAACAAGTGGGTTGACATAGGATTTTAAGTTTTTATCTTCTGGAAACTTCCATCAGATTTAGAATACCTCCCCACATGTACCCACCCTTCCAGACTCATTTCCTTTTTCTGTCTCAATCCTAATTTCTTTTCTGAACAGTCTATTAGCATAAATTGAGCATTAGCCCTCATTAGGATCATTATTAACTATTGATATGATGGCTTAATCACTGGTCTAGTTGGGTTCCCTGGTACAGCTCAGTAAAAGGACTTGCCATTTCCTGGAAAACAGCATGGAGTAGGGGCGAGGGCTTTGATGTTGGACAGGCCTAACTTTGAATCCAGCTTTCTTTTGAGAGAAGTTGAATAAGGTCCTTCATTTGAACCTGTTTTCTTGTTTGTAAAAGGCAGCTGTTGGTATCGACCTAACGAGGATTTGGGTGGGAAATAAATAAAGTGATATAATAGGTACCATAATAATTATTAATGTTGTCACTGTCATCATTGTTGTGGCTCTAAGGATGCCAAGGACCACATGATAGAAGCCCATTTTAAAGCAGTTTCTTTGTGAAAATTATTACATGTTTGTTAAAAAATTAACTGTGAGATATCTAAATCTCAAGAGTATACATCCCTTTATACCCAGACACTCAACTTATAGGTCTTGAGTCTAAAGAAATAATCACAGATATAGGGCAAAGATTTGGGTACACGAAATATCATCATACTATTGTTTGATGATAGTATTGTTTATAATACTGAAAAATGGAGCAATTTAAACATGAAAAATGAGTTCATATATAGACAATGGAACTCTGATTCAGTGGACAGCTAGCAGCCTTTTAAATGTGGTAAAAGAATGGTTATGACATTTACAATATATATAGTTGAATATAATATATATAATATATATATATATATATATATATATTAGAAGTTGTAAGGAGCAGTTACAAAATAACACCTAGATCATGGTCCTGATTTTATCTGAAGGAGTAGAGAGGTCATAAACTGACGAATGGATAAACATGAAAGTTTTGGTTGTTTCTTCTTTCGGGCTATTACCTTTTCTTTAAGTACATAAAGAAAAGGCCAAAAGGATAACCATTAAAATGTTCAAAATGAGTACTCTCATAGAAATGCTTATTTTTCCATTCTGTATTTCCTAATTTTTGATAACAAAAATATTTAGGAAAAAAGTAAACATTTTTGGTATCTGTTATTGAAGCAAAACATACACAAAGAGAAGTAAAACATGCACAAATCCTAGTGCAGCTTGATGGGTTTTGTTAAAGTGAGCATGCCTGTATAATAAGCACCCCGATCATGACACATACCTTTCCAGCACCCCAGATGCCACCCTTCTGCCCAGTTCCAGCCGCTATCTCCCAAAGATAACCACTATTCAGATTTCTAACAGTCTAGCCTAGTTTTGTTTGTTTTTAAGCACTTAACAAATAGAATCGTGTTATTACTTGCTTTGGCATTAAGAACCGTGCTACTAGGAGCACTATGTACACATGAAATTGCTGTTCATGGAAAACATGTACATATAATTTAGTAGATACTGTCAAATAGTCTTCCAAAATAATTGTTCTAATACACACTCCCACTAAGAGAGTGTGAGAGTTCTGGTTACTTGACTCCAGTTACTTGTAACCCAGTTACTTCGACTGGCCCAGACAGAAGCTGAGCCTTGGTCAACTACACTCCCCGTAGGTGGACTTCTGCTAGGTTCTCGCATATTGCCTGGTGTTTTCATTTTAGCCATTTCTAACGGCAACACATTGAGGCTTTAATTTACATTTCAAATATTTATTGGCCATTTGAACATTGTCTGTTGTGAAAGGCCTGTTCAAATACTTTATTCTATTGGGTTATCTGCTTTTTTTCTTATTGACTTATAAGATTTCATATATCCTATATGCAAGCTTATCAGTTGTCTATATTGCACACACATTTTCCCATTGTGTGGACTTGATTATTTCAGTCTCTTAATGGTGTCTTTTGGTGAAAGAGGTCTGAATGTTAATACCCCATAGTGAATGCAGATCCTGGCTGTGTCTCCTGGCAAATGTGAGCCCCTCATCATACCACTCACCACACCGTGACCCAGAGGCAAGAAGGGCAAACCCATATTCAGAATAAGTATTTATCACCATGAGGACAAATTGTGGAATCTACCAGGAGGAAAGGGTACTATAGTACTATTTTTACCTTTAAGAGTACTACTGGTGTTTTTCTGGTCCTTGAGAAAAAAATATCAAGATGGGATTAAATGTGCAAAGATTTTCATTTAAGAAAATAGAAAAGGAGCTGTAAAAACCTAGGAGAGCCATCATACCACAGATGCAAGAAACCCCAAATGTTGAAGTTAGGGAGGGAAGTTTGGGTAAAAGCATCTCAGACTGCCATGCAGTCTATTGAAGTTTCTGCAAGGTCGTTGAGGAGCTCAGAGCCAAAGTCAGTCATCAAGAGTTGTCCACATCACAGGAATGGATCTGCCATAGTATCCTTCCTTGCCATGCTCAGTCATTGCTGGGAGCAGCCTGAGGAAAGTAGGGTCTCAGTGCAAACACCGTGATAGGTTTCAGAGCACAGAAGCTGGGCCCTTGGTCAACTACACTCCCTGTAGTTAGAGTTCTGCTAGGTTCTCTCATAGCCACTGGACCAAGATAGGAATATGGGGAAAGAAGAAAGTTGTGGTAAACAGGGAAGCTGACTAATGAGTTCACTTTTTGGAAATACGAAGTTTGATACATCTTCTCCTCTTATATATTTGGCAACTTACAAAATATACAGGTTTAGAATTCAAGAGTGGTTCTAGGTTGCTCAGAAAAGACATGAGAGAGTGGCCCCTTGAAGAGATTTGTGAGAAAAGTAGTCTCAGGTATCTCCTTAAAGGATATAACAGTACTAAGGGAACCCCAGGATTTCACTCTTTCACACAAATAGCTTAGTTAAGGAGGTGGAGAGCAGAGAGAAAGAAAGAGAGAAAGAAGTCTTGTGTGATAGACCTAGGGCCATTCTCAGACTTAAGGCCCCTCGTTACTAAAACACTTTCCCACCACAGCAGTCCAAGGTGGCTGACACATTTCAGCTATAATTGTTTCAGCAGAACTACCTGTTTTTCCCCACCTTGAAAGTGAATGTGGCTTTTTAATTTGTAATCAGTTAATTTTCAGAAAAAAATTTCAGAAAAAAGTCAATGTGCACTCCTTATGCACGTCTGAGTTTGCACGTATGCTTGTACACACACACACACACACACACACACACACAGTGCAAAAGATGTGAGCAGTCAGATGCAGTCAATCACAGAATCTCTGCTTGGCAATTTGGAAGAGAGCACAAGGGTCCATGAGTCAGGATTAAACACCATATGCGACCAAGTTACTGAAGCTTGCCGAATCAGGTAGCAATTTCTGCTTAATTGAGCCCTCAGGTCTCAATAATTGCTTTGAAATCCACATATCAGCATTCAGTTTTTATAGCTGGGGAAGCCAGAAATCCAAGTGTGAGGATAGAACTGACTACCTCTCCGATGCTCATTCAAGATGCAAAAAAGGTGCATGGTTTTGCCTTCTCGGTATCCGTAATATGTATCTGAAACTATCTTAATAGTACCTTCCAGGCACCCATACTAACCTCCAGGAGTTTCACAACAGATTGGTTAGGCTTGTGAACAAAGGCAAGATGTGATTCCTAAATTTAAATTCTGCATTTGCTAACAGAGCTGCTACTAACCCATATGACCAGCTAGAAAAAGGTGTCCCTTCAAGACACTTTTCTTCTGTTTGAAAAATTGTCATAATCTACTAATTTTGTTAAATAATTTATAGCCATCTTCTAGAAAAATTGTTGTAATAAATACATAAATTAATGGTGTCTATTAATAGAGGATGTGGCAGTGTATAATCTAGACAAGCAGCCATCTCAGCTCAGTACCCAGGAATTGTCTTTTTTCAGCCCTTCCCGCCCCTCCCCTCCCCCCCCCCCGCCTTTAATACTGTTGAATTTAATACACTACATTATATGGCTGCTATTTGTTAGGAAAACTGCTATTCCAATGGGTCAAGGTTCTGTGCCAGGAATTTCACAGCTGTAGGCACTCATGGTCTATCTGGAATGATAGGCACAACCCTCTGAGAAACAGAGGAGGCAAAGACTTTCAACATGGGAGATACTCAAGAAGTATCAAGCAGTCTTGGAGGGTGAAGGAGCATGGTCAGGGTGAGTTTGTTCCAGCAGACTGCGGCACTGTGTCCCAGATGTTTGCAGCCTGGGACCTGCCTGTGCCCGGCTTTCCCCCTTGGCCTCTGTTTTTCTGGCTCCTCCCAACTCTCCCCACTCCACGTCTCACTCCCAGGTCCCTCTGCTGCAGCAAATGGTGACTGCTTGAACAGAGAGGTCATTGATTAGGACACAGTGGTACTCAGCAATAAGAATAAGCTCTCTCCCTTGCTCTGCAGGGCCAGTGGGTGGTCATCGTAGAGCTGAGCCCAGCCTGGCCACACCAGTATCCAGGGACAGAGACCCTCACTCTGCAAAGCACTGCTCAGAAGCCCCAGGCATAGTTCTGGAAACTCCGATCCAAGCTTCTCCTTCCCCTTCTTCTTCTTCTTCTTTTTTAAAATATTTAAAAGTAGTACAAAACCATTATGGAAAAATACCAAAAAGAATGAAGAAGAAAATAATTTCCCCTTAATCTCATTAACCAGAGATAAGTTGTGTACTTTTTGTTCTGATTACAGAAATAATACATATAATCACTGTAGAAAATCTCAAAAGTACACAAAAATATTGAGAAAAAAATTTATCTATCATTCAACGTCATTTTGGTGCATTCTTTTCAGTCTTTTTTTTCTATGTACATTATTTTCCAAAACAAATGAAATTATACCATAAATATGGTAGTTTTTAAAATTTATTTTTATACTATATTTTCCTAGTAATTTAAAAATGTTTTTCTATTTCTTTTTTACTCTTAATTTTTATTTTTTAAAAGTAATTTCTGAATAGGTTATATGTCTACATGATACAAAATTTGAAAAATATGAAATAACATAAAATAAATAATAAGTGTTCCCTTCATTCCTATTCCTCAAGTCACTATTGTTAACATTATTTATGTCCTTTCTGAGATAATCTATACATTTATACACACATACATGTTAGTAGTATATTAGTTTTTATGTCACACTTTTCATTTAATATATTTAGGATATAGCTTCACAACACTATTAACTAGATGAACTACTTCATTCTTTTTAACAACTGCATAGTGTACTACATTTAATAGCTGTTCCATAGAGGATTTACCCCATCCTCTATAGGTAGACATTTAGGTTGTTCCCAGCTTTTGCCAGTAAAACAGTATTGCAGTAAGTCTCCTTGTATATATATCATTAGACAGATGCAAATGTGTCTGCTGGATGAATTCCTAAAAGGAGAATTCCTGGATCCAAAAATTTCTGCATTTTAAAATTTGATAGCTATTGTCTATCAGTCACCTTCCAAGAAGGTTGCAGAATTTATTTTCCCACGTACAGAGTATGTGGGCCTCCTAGACGACCCTGATAATCCTCACCTAGTATCTGTAACTGTTCTCCTCCCATATTGAACCAGATCTTTTCATTTTTAAGAGGATTTGTTTTTTCTTTTCTGTATTTCTTTGCATTTTCTCTAAATATATCATTTTTCATGGAGGCATAATATTCCACTGTCTAAGTTTAATGTGATTAATTTAATCATGCCTTTATTGTGAGACACTGAATTGATATTTTGATACATTTTGACATTAACAATAATGGGATAGACAGCATCATCTTTGTCCATATAGCTGATCATTTCCTTAAAGGAGATTGTTTAATTACTGGGCATTATGAGACAGAATACGTGTGATCAGACTGTGCAGAGCTGTCTAATTTTTTTAAGTTTCCTTAGACAAACTGGCCAACTCCTTTTCATAAAGTTTTCATTAGTGTATAGTCCAACCCGTAGTATCCACCTCACCTCTTTCTTCACCAAAGTGAATATTACCATTAAAAAAAGTTACTAATTTAAAATACAAAAAGTTGCCTTGTACTACCAACATTACTTTTGAAAAGCATCCCCATCGAGAACCCTAACTGAAGTTGGGTTGCATCAAGGCATGAGTATGTATTCGGTAGAGGTGCCTCTGAGCCTCTGGCATCATCACAGGTTCCTACTGTCACCTGAATGTCACCCGAAATGAACCCAACTTGGACAATAGCATTAGAAAAGGCAGCTGTTAGGGTTGTGAGGACGATAGAAACTGGGATCCTACTTCTCAAAGCTTGGCCACAATAGATGCCAGATTTCTGGGGCAGCTCTAATTACATATATTCTGGTCATAATCCCACAAGTACATGCATGCTTGTCAGTCCTTGTGTCCCCAGATAGGGTGTGGAAAATGTGGCCACAAATGTCATTGCACATGCATCTCCTTGGCTCACAGTCCCCAAGCCAGGAATAGCAGGGCCAGTGGTGGAGGACAACCAGGACGTTCCTATGATTGGACGGGCGGCTAGATCCCAGGGCCTTGTCCGCTAGCTGGGGGACAAATGGCTCCTGAAGGGAGACCCCAGGTCCTAGGACTGTGAATGTCCCCTTCCTGGAGGTTGGGAATTTTCCAGAGCTCAGGAGGCTCTTTGATAAGGCCTCACACCAAGAGAGAGTTCGCGTGATAGTATTTAAGCTGCGGGCCTCCCTTCTTGCTCGGTGTCAGTCATGTGCTGCTGAGCACTCAGGATCCTGCTCTCTTATCTGACATTTCCTCCCTATCCTGCCCTGGACATTCTCATGGGCTCACAGGCTGCCCTTTGCTTGCTGGCCCCGCTTCCAGCATGTGACAGCCTCCAGTTCCCCAGCCTGCATTTCTCATTCGGAACTGGTAGATTGCAGGCCTTCCCTGGGCCCTTGGGGTATTAATAGAAGTAGGAAAACATCAGCCTGCTTCCCACATCTCGAGTTAATGTGAACACTGTGGGCCAAGGCACACCCGAGGCCCCTTAGCAAAGACTCAGCTTTCCTGAGACAATGGCTGTAAGTCAGCTCCTTGCAAACCTAGACATGTAGTGACCACATTGTCCAGACAAACCCAATCAGCACATCTAACAAAGTAAGGGTATCTCTGATTGCACTGTTTCAGAAAATAGTACATTTTCTCACAAGGGTAAGAAAATTATTTAGCAAGTTGCTTTTATGTGGAGGAGTATTACTTACAAATAAGATATAAGGAAAAAGTTCTCAAATATTAATCTTTGTCTCTTTTTCTGGAAACTTCTTGACCTTTAACCTAATAAGCAAAGTCATCCATGCTGCATAAAAGTAAAAGATTTGAGGGGACAGGTTATAGAGCATTAATTATTAACCCTTATTAGTGATGGTACCAAAACATGGCTCCACTGTACACCCCCAACATACATGCTCAATGTCATTAGTTTTCCCCTAGACACTCCAAATAGGAACAAAATTAAAGTCAAAATTGAACTAACTGTGCAAACTTAGCTTCTAGACAAGTTTCCAGCCTCCACTTTCCAACAAGGTTGCTCCCTCGCTAGAAATTCCCTCACTACCACAGGTCCCCACTCGACCCAAAGCAGCAGCATAGGATTGTACCATTTAGTAATTCAAATGGGCCAAACATGGCACACAGTAGGCCCTCTGGAAGTGTTCGTTGGGTTGAAATGAACTTTTGTGCAGTGTCTCGGTCCTGTGTGTATCTGCCTCAAGAACCTGTTGAATCTTACAAAAAGGCAAAAAAGTAAACAGAAAACAAAAAACAGAGCTTCACATATCTGAAGAAATGATAAAGTTTTATCTAAATGTTCTCTAATTTAAAATTTCCAGTCCTTTCAACTAGGCTCCATGTGATATTCATTCACGCATTCACTCATTCATTCAGCCAACTATCTGTTCATTTGAGAATCGCCTGCTCCGGTACAAGTGCTATGACAAGCAACTGATATAAGGCAAGCACCATAGCGTGACAGAGAAATATGACTTGTTACAGTGGAATTGGTTCTATAGTTCATTTAATAATAATTTTAAATGGAAATTGAAAAAAGATCAAGTAAAGAAAACTCAGAAAGCCTAAAGAAATACTCTTTCGATGTCTGTGTATGGTATAAGTAATCCTGAAGTTCAGAGCCAGTGCATTCTAAAAGTCCACTTATAAGTCAGTTGTTTGGAATGTCCCCCATACTCACATGGAGGTGACACCTCCTACCCCTAGAAAACCCAGTGGAGGGAGAAACACATGTCAAAGAGAACATGCTGTGTATTCCTGACAGTGTATTCTGTGGCCACATTTGTGATGATTAAACAAAATAGAAAGCAACAAAATTCAATATGAAAATTATTTTCTCTCATTTTGCTAGTCCTTGAGGATAAGCAGGCATTGTTCTTTCATCATTCAAAAACCATTTTGGGGGGGGGAGGGCATTTATCTAGAAAAGGATAAAAAACATGTTGGTGACATTTGCAGAGATTCTGAAAGGAGCTTGTGGGTATTGTTAAGGCACTCAGAGAGTTATGCTTCTTCTTTTGGGTAATTTCACTTTCAAATGTATTGTTTCTCTTTTCCTTGTTACAGGTATACTACCAACAGTATTCATGCACTGACTGGCACGAGCATGGCCATTTTGGGGATTATGAGTCAAATGGAACCAAGATTATTATTGAGGAATTTTCCAGCAATAACTGGGCAAGAGCTAGAAAACAATGGCAGGAACTCAAAGAGCTCACAGGTATGTAACGGAACTAAAATGATTACCTATGTGCTGGAAAAGAAACAAAAAGAGGAATTTATTAAGTGTCTACTGGTGTCAATAAACAAGAGGGGCATGTTTTCGTAATTCTCCATGAATAAAAGAAAGGAGTTAGGGAAGAGACAGGAGTCAGCATATGCACTCTGTTGGCCTCCACAAGTTCCTTTCAGCCAGGATACCTTGTTTGATTTCAGAGAGAGATCTGGGAAAAGGAGGAAAGAAGGAAGCTCTCCTTTGTTTTGGAGGTACTAGAAGAAGCATCCCACTGCTGTCTCTTTGAGTTAAAGGTGCTTGAACTGGGCATCCAAACTCCAAAAGAATCTATATGCCCTGACCAAAATATAATTGCCTTAGAACAATTGCATAAACTGTGAAGAGATGAAAAGCTAAAAATAAATGTTAGTAATGTTAGTAATCATTGTATTAGTCCCCCACCTTATGTTACAGAATAATCCAGCATTGTTCTCCATGTGTAAAGGCTTTGCAGAAGATCAATCAGTCTATGGTCAAGTCTTTGTTGAGCTCCTTGGGAATGCACAATAGAAAACAATCCCCCGGGGAGCTTACAATCAAATAGAAAAGGAAACATTATTAAATAATAATCAACTCATAATAAATTCAAGTATTACAGGTGCTGAAGGGGACAAAGAAGACTTTGCTGAAGTGTGATGCTTAAAATGAATTCTGAACAATGAGTAGGAATTAGGCAGGTAAAGAAAGGATGACACGGATTTTCAATCACATGAAAGTGTGAGTAGATCCTGACGTAGAAGAGAGATCTGCATGTTTGGGCAACAGAGAGAAACCTTATGTGGCTGGGGGTGGAAAAAAAAAGAATAAGAAAGTAACTGGCTCAAATTGAGGCTAGAGAGAGAAACTAGATTATATAGGGTGGACGGTTTAAGAATTTTAGATTTTATTCTAAAAGCAATGGGAAATCATTGAACTGCTAGAGAGAAGAAACAGTTTCAGAGCAGAAAAATCATTGTTAGTTTTCCTTTTTTAAAAGATCATTTTGGGGGTGTGACTTCCAGAATATCAGAGTGAGGATTTCCATGGGCCCTCTCCCCAGTAAAACAACAATTTAAATGGTGAAAATTACTTTAAGAAAACAATTTAAAGTCTCTGAAAATTGTCCTAAAGACATACAGCAAATGGAGAAACACTCTTAAGAAAATTTACTAACTCTTGTTAGGAAAAGTGAGCCACCAGCCTTTACTCACTCCCAGTGTGTTATGGAAGCTCAGGTGTTCAACTCCAGGCAGCAGTGTTGTTAAGAAACAGCCAAGAAAATGAGAAAGCCCTCTTCTCCCACGTCTCAGTCTGGAGTTATAGGTTCAACCCAGAAGGGGCATGCTGCTGGGGTTTCTCAACTACCACCACTCTGCTTCCCCACCGCTAGCCTTGTATTGCAGAAGCTCTATTCAAGACAGGCACAGCCAAGAGGACCATCCAGCCCTCAGTCATAGGATAGAAACTCCACCCTAGGCATGGAAGGCTGAGAATACCAGGGCTCCAATCACTCCCATTCCATGGACTCATAGAACAGAATTTTCATGCCGGGAGGGTCAAACTAAGAAGATAAGGGACTGCCACTCCCCCTTACCCTACCCCAGTGTCCTTCTGAACAGCAGGGGTGTTACCAAAATAAAGTGGGTCTCCACTCCCAATTCAAGTGCAATGGCACAGGGGTTATCGCCAGGGGAGAGGCAGGCCATGGAGAAGAACTCTGCCTGCGAGGACTGACTGGTTGGAACAGAGGGTGGAGAAGTCCATGCCTAAGGAGGTTGTGAAAACCATGAAGATAAAGTGGGGGACAATGAAGAGGAGGCCGATGGTTTCATTATAGAAGCCAAACAGCAGAGCTGACAAAAGTTTAATAGAGAGAATCAAGGAAAGAGGTAGCGAAGAAGAAGCCTCCTGGGATCACAGTCAACTCTGGGGTAAGGAAGGCCTTATGCATGCGCATGGCTGCAACTATGTTGGCACAATCAAAGCAGAAGATGGGGCAGACTTGAAAGCATTCCCTGAGTCACATACAGACCTATCAACATAAGGCGAAGCTTTGTCGGAGCAAGAGGGTTAAATACAACCAGGCAGTGACTGAACAATAAGCTATTCTGCTCCAGAGGCTACACCTAAGAAGCCAAGCTTAAAAATAAAATCATATTCATTCTTGGCAACCTGGAAGAATGTGTGGTGCACAAGACTGCACCCTCTCAGGGGTGAGCAGAGAGGAAACTTCCAAGTTACCAGCCCCTAGCTGAATGTGATACAAAAATAAACGTCCTGAATTGTGATAACGGACTTCAAACCACATACATCTAATAAGAAATGGGAAAGAATCCAACTGGCTATGGGAGTTTGAGCATAACCTTTGACCAATAAGTAACATATGCTGACAAAGGAGTGGCCCTTAGGTATCAAGGTTAAAAAGATAAAAACAAGGGGGAAAAACCTGAGTAGTTCATTAGAGGCTGCACACTACAAGGAAAGAGACTGCATAATTATTTCAGCCAAGTCACTAAAGAAGTAAGCAAGCAAAAAAATAAACAACAACAACTCCCTGGGAAGCAGGCAATAAGTAGACAAGTTACTACAATATGAAATCTAAAAGGCTCACTCTCAATAAAGAAACTATAAAATGAAAAGAAACAGGAAAGTGTGACCCATATACAGCAAAAAAATGCAGACAATAAAAACTGTCATTCAAGGGGGCACAGATGGTAGAATTAGCAGACAAAACTTTAAAACAGTTATTACAAATATGTTCAAAGAACTAAAGGAAACCAAACTTAAAGAATTTTTTTAAAGTGTGATGACAATATCTCATCAAATAGAGAATATCAACAAAGAGCTAGAAAAATTTTAAAAGAATCAATGAAACTCTGAAGTTGAAAAGTACAATAATCAAAATGAAAAACTCGCTGAAAGAGCTCGATAGTAGATTTGAGCTGGCACAAGAAAGAATCAACTATTTTGCAGATACATCAATAGATAGTGTGCAATCTGAAGAACACAGAAGAAAAAGAAGGAAGAAAATAAACAGAATCTCGAAGGAATATGAGACATCATTAAGTGCATCATCATATATATAGTGGGGTAGCAGAGAGGAAGGAAAGAAAGGGATCAAATATTAAAAAAAAGTTAATGGCTGAATTTTTCCAAAATTTGATGACAAACATTAAACGACACATCCATGAAACTCAACAAAGTTCAAGTAGAATAAATACATAGAGATACATACCCAGACACATCGTAGTTAAAATGTTAAAAAAAAAAAATCTTAAAAGCAGGAAGAGAAGAACTACTGGTTATGTAATAGACAACACCAAAAAGATTAACTGTTGACGTCTTATCAGAAAGAGTGGAGGTCATAGGACATGAAATGAAATATTCAGGGTGCTAATCAAATTATTTTTTTAAACTCTGCTAACCAAATACCTTATAATTAAAAAAATCATCTTTCAAAAATGAAGGAGATATTTTCATATGAACAAAACTAGGCATATTTATTGCTAGTACATATACTTTACAAGAAATACCAGTGAGAAAGTAAAATTGAAGAAGACCACCTAACATTTTTGATCCTGGCGTCAGCTTCCTTAAAGGTGAGGCCCGCCTAGATCAAAGTGACTTCATACAAAATGGTGGACTAGAAACCTCTAAAATTTGGTCCATTCATCACAGGCATGTATGAGCTGGAAGGAGCTGCTTGAATAAACTCTTTTGGAACTCTGGAATCTGATTGGATACTTATAATAACCAGAAGAATGATTGTTTCAGATTTTTTTTTAATCATAAGAGAATATCGTGAACAATTTTAGGCTAATAAAATCCAAATGAAATTACCAATCTAGCAAAATATATTACCAAGATTGACTCCAAAAGAAATAGAAAATCTGACTAAACAGTTATAAAAGAAATTGAATTAATAGCCAAATCTGTCTCCCACAAAAAGCACCATATGTTATGAGTGAAGTTTACACAACCTTGAAAAAAAGAGATATAACCTTTCTTATATAAACTTTCAAAAGGAGAGGAAAAGATTACATACTCAATTTGATTTTATGAGCCTAATAAAACATTGATACCTAAACTAGATAAAGATGGTACAGAAAAAGAAAATTATAGACAAATCTATCCAACAAATCTAGACTCACAAGTCCTTTAAAAAATTGGCCAATTGAATACAGATTTTATTAAAAATAAAATAACGTGCTTAATTTATCCAAGAAAGCATGATTTCACATTAAAACTCCTATCAATTAAATTAAAACATAACTATATTGTTAAAACCATGTTATTACCTCCTAGTTTGATGTGTACTAAAAGCCTCTACTAAAAGCTCACTTTTATTGCAACAAATATATTAAACAATACTTTTTAATATTTAATTTTTTATTGTTTTTAATTGTGATAAAATACAGTTAACTAAAATTTACCATCTTAACCATTTTTACATGTAAACATATTTATATTGTTGTAAAATCAATCTCCAGAACTCTTTTTACCTGGCAAAGCTGAGACTTTATACCCATTAAATAAGTCTCTAGTCGCCACTCCTCACTCCCCACTGCCTCTGGCAACAACCATCCTATTTTCTGTTCCTATGAATTTGACTATTCTAAATATTTCACATAAGTAGAATTTGTCTTTTTGTAACTGGCTTATTTCACTTAGCCTAATGTCCTTAAGATTTATTTATGTTGTAGCATGTATTAGAATTTCCTTTCTTTTTAAGGCTGAATAATATTCTTTTGCATGCACATACTACATTTTGTTTTTCCATCCAACCATCAATGGATACTTGGGGTGCTTCTACATTTTATCTATGCTGCTATGAATATGGGTGTATAAATATCTTTCTGAGATCATGCTTTTAATTCTTTAGGGTATATACTAACAAGTGAAATTGCTGGACCACGTGATAATTCCATGTTTAACGTTTAGAGGAACCACCATACTGTTTTCCTTGGCAGCTGTGCAATTCCACATTCCCATTCACAGTGCAAAAGGGTTTCAATTTTTCTATAGCCTTATCAACATTTGTTATTTTCTGCTTTTTTACTAGTAGCCATTCTAATGGGTGTGAGAGTTCTCATTTTGATTTTAATTGCCTTTTCCTAATGATTAGTGGGGTTGAGTATGTTTTCATGTATTTGTTGGCCATTTATAAGTCTTCTTTGGAGAAATGCCTATTCAAGTACTTTGTCCATTTTTCAATCAGGTTGTGTTTTTTCTTGAGTTTTAGGAATTCTTTAAATATTCTGAATATACCTGTTATCAGGTATGTGATTTGCAAATATTGCTCCCATTAGGTTTCTTTTTCACCATTGATTGTGTCTTTCGGTGTGAAAAACTTTTCAACTTTGTTTCAGTCCATTTAACTGTTTTTACTTTTGTTGCTTGTGCTTTCAGTGTCATATTAAATGATATTTTTAAATGTGGGTATCGGCTAGGCAACGTCAGCGATGTAGGCTATGAGGTCTCTTCTCTGGGAGTTACTATAGACAATAGCGAAAGATACAGAGTGAATTAGATATTAATGTTACCAAACAAGCATAAATATCAACCAGGATCTTGACAAAATATAGATTTTGTATTTCCAATAGCTCCCAAAAGATACTGATGGTTTGGGGCTCATATACCACACTTTGGACAGTGAGAATATAGAATATATTCTCTGAACACAGTCAACTTAGACTATAAATCAATTTCACAAAAGATTAATAGCAAGTCCATAGAGATTTGGAAATTAAGCATTCACTTAAATAGCCCATGGATCAGAAATTACAATAAATATAAGAAAACATTTTAAACTGAATTATAGCCAAAAAAAATGCTATATATAAAAACTTGTAGGAAACAGTTAAAGCAATACCTAGAGAGAATTTTTAAATGTTAAATGTATTCCAAAAAAAAGAAAGGATGAAAATAATTTATGAAAACACAACTTTTGATGCTAGTAAAAGAACAGGAAATCAACTCAACTAAAGTAGAAAGAAAGCAGTAATAAAGATAAAAGCAAACATATAATAAAGAAACATAAAATCTAAAGTTCTTTGAAAAATTATTAGTCAATAAATACATAAAAAGATTGATGGGAAAAAGAACCATAAATTTCAAGAATTCTACTGATATTACAATAAAAAGACAAGAGGGTATTACAAATGACTTACAGCAAGAAATCTGAGAATTATAAAAAATGAATACATTTCTGTACCAAAGTTAAAATTGAAATAAGAAATAAAAATTTTGAGTAGTCTCGTATCTATAAAAGAAAAAGACTAACTCCGAGTGTTGTAATTTAAAACTTTCTCCAGATAACACCCTAGGTTTAAATGTTTTCACTTTTGAATTCTTCTAAATATATAATAAAGAAATATTACTATATTTTACAAAAACTGTTTGAGATCATAAAAATGTTAGTGTACTTCTCAATTCATTTTGTGAGTAGCATAATCTTGATACCCAAATCTGAAAAGGCCATTACAAAAAAAGGCAAATTACAGATCATTCTCTCTCATAAAACTAAACACACTAATTCTATATAAAATAACAGAAATTTAATTCAAAGGGATAATCACGACCAACTAGACTTGCCCCAGGAATGTAAGGATATTAATGATCTATCATGGTATAATAAATGACCTCAATACTTAATGTCGAAACAAGGATATTTACTAACTCATAGTTACTATGGATCAGGAGTCTGAGAGTTACTTAGATGGGGAGATTTGGCTTTCAGAGTTTTTGTGAGGTTGCAGTCAAGATGTCGGTTGAGGCTCCAGTCATCTGGAGGTTTGATGGAGACCAGATTATCTGCTTCAAAGATGGCTTATTTACCCGGTTGTGGGCATGAGGCCTCAGTTCCTTACCATGTGAGAAAGGACATACAAAGCATATTTCATGATTCCATTCATACAGAATTTCTAGAAATAACAAAATTATACAGACAGGAAGCATTGCAGAGGTTGCCTAGAGTCTGGAATAAGAATGGGAATGTCTGCAAAAGGGAACGAGAAAACCCTTGGGGGATTGGATAGTGGCTGCACAATAGTGCATCATGCTTAAAACTTAGTAAACTGTACACTTAAAATGGGTGAATATAAGGTATGTAAATTGTGCTTCAATAAATTCGTTAAAACATCCATCAATATAATTCATCACATTAACAAAATAAATGAGAATCATACAAGAGTCTCAATAGATACAGAAAAAGTATTTGATAAAAGTTAACACCTGTAAATGATAGTCTTACAGCAGGTTAGAAATAGAAGAGAACCTCCTTAATCTGATGAAGAGGTTATTGCAAAAGAGGGGTTGGAGAGAGAAGGAGGGTAGGGAGAGAGAGAGAAAAGGAAAGAGTAAAGAAAAAAGAAAAGGAGAAAGAAAAGAAAAAGATGAAATTTAAAAAGACTAACATTAAATGTTGAGGATATGGAACATTTGGAACTCATATATTGCTAGTGGTAATGGAAAAACAGCATTACCACTATTGTAAACTGTTTTGAAGTTTCTTATATTTAAACATAGTTAAACATAGACTTAATCTATAACCCAGTAATTCCTGCTTTAGGTATAATCCCAAGAGAAACTAAAACTTAGGTTCACGAATGGACTTCTGGGGAAGTGTTTGTAGTAGTTTTATTTATTATACCCCAAAACTAGACCTTAAATGTTCATCAAATAAGAGAATAAATAAAAATTTATGTATAACGTATAGTGAAACTATCTGGCCGAACACAAAAGAAAATGCTCTACAATTCACATTTATGAAATTTTAGAACAGGCAAAACTAAAACACTAGTTGCCTATATGCTGTGTGTAGTAACTGAAAGGAGGCAAGAAAGGTGTAGAGGGGACGTAGAAATGTTTTAAATCTTGGTTAGGGTAGTGGATGTATGAATATATTAAAGTTCATTTAATTACATTCATAAGATCTGTGCATTTTTCTCTATGTAAATTTTACTTTGATTTAAATTATTTTAAAATCAATTTATTTAAACATTTGCTACAATCTCAATCATAATAAAAATAAATTATTTATTCTTCATTGGTTATGTTTTATTTTTATTATTATTTTTTACCTAGCCTCTAGTTCACAGGAGCAGATCTTAATAACATATGTGGGGCTAAAGGATATTTTTTAAAAAGGATTCTGACTTTTGCACATGGGGAAAAAAATCCACAAAAATCTATAGTTGAAATTCTACTTAAAAGTGAAATATTGAATGCTTTCCCACTGATTTCAGAAATAAAAAAAGGATGTCCATATCACCTCTTTTATTCAGTTCTGTGCTAGAGAGTCCAACCAGTGCAAAATGTCAAGAAAATTCAATAAAAATACAGAGTAGTAAAGAAGAAAAACTAAAATTATTCTTATTCACAAAAACATGATTGCATATATAGAAAATAAAAAATTTTTTTTAAATAATTACTTTGGAAAAACTGTTGGAATTATTAAATAAATTTAACAAGTTGCTGGATACAAAGTCAACATATAAAAAACAATTTTATGCCTACATTCCAATACTAACCATTTAGAAAATGAAATTAAAGAAGTAATACCATTTATAAGCAAAAACATCAAAGACGTAGGAATAAATCTAATGAAAGATGTTTAAGATCT
This sequence comes from Eonycteris spelaea, assembly GCA_003508835.1. NCBI lineage: Eukaryota > Metazoa > Chordata > Mammalia > Chiroptera > Pteropodidae > Eonycteris > Eonycteris spelaea. The sequence continues at coordinate 4,444,479 of PUFA01000113.1, forward strand.
CTAAATTGACAACTAAAATATATTGCTGAGAGAAATTTTAAAAAATACATAAATGGATTCAATATGCAAAAATAAATCAACATTATCTACCATATTAACAGGTCAAAGAAGAAAAGCCATGTGATCATATCAATTGCTGCAAAAACAAACATTTGACAAATTTGCCTCCTGTAGTTAATAAAAATACTGAGCAAAATAGGAATAAAGGGGACCTTCCTCATCTTGATAAAGATCATCAATAAAAACCTACACAGTTAATCATACTTAATGATGAAAGACCAAATGTTTTCTCCCTAAATTCAAGAATAAGACAAGAATATTAGCTCTTATTGCTCTTGTTCAACATAGTACTGGTAGGTCTAGGCAGTAAAAGAAAATAAAATGCACATAAATTAGAAAGGAAGACTAAAACTGGCCCTGTTTCTAGATGACATAATTAACTACAGGGAAAATCTGAAGGAATCTTCCTCCCACCCCCAAAAGAAAGCCAACCTCCTAAAACTGATAAGTGAGCTCAGCAAGGCCACAGGATACAAGATCAACACACCAAAATCAATTGTATTTCTATAGACTAGAAATGAACAAGCAAAAATAAAATTAAAAAGTATCAATTATAATTACTCAGAAGAAAAATATAATAAATTGAAGCTCATTAAAATATTTTCTATCAAACACCGAATGAGTGAAAATGAAAGCGACAGACATGGAAAACATATTTGCAGTATACACAACTATTAAAAGAATCATATACAGGTTATATGATATATTCAGGTGAATCACTAAGTAAAATGTGACCTTCACAAAAATTAGCTAAGATTTAAACAAGCATATCGCAAGAGAAGATGATCAAATTACTAATACATAGATGACAAGTTGTACAATATCAATGATAATATGGCAAATGCAAATTAAAACCATAATCAGATACTACTATACTTCATTCCTAAAAAGCAGGGAATACCAAGTGTTAAGCCGATATGAAGCAATGGAATGCTCATATATTTATTGAGAAACTTTAAATTTGTATAACCACTATGGAAAACTGCCTGAAAGTGTCTATTAAATCTGAATAAATGCATATTCTAGCACTTAGCAATTCAATCCTTGAATATATACCTAACAGAAGTAATTGCTTATATGTATGAAAAAAATATGTCCAGGAATATTCAAAGCAAGATTATTCACAATATCCCCAAAGAGGAAAGCACATAAATGTATACTGACAGTGAAATAGATCAATAAATTGTGTTTTTTCATACAATGGACTTTTACATAGAAATGAAAAAGTACTAATTATTGCTTAATGCAATAAAATGGATAACTCTTTGAGACATAATGCTGAGCAAACACACAAAAGAGGAAACCTTGTATGATTTTAAATATATGAAACTCAAAAACAGGCAAAAATAATCAATATTGATTGAAGTCAGTATAGTGGTTACATTTTGAAAGGAGTATAAAATATACTTCTGAGGACCTGAAATATTCTATAACCTGATCCAAGTGGTCATTAGACAGATATATATATATAGTAAACCTTCATTTTAGCTGTAAAATTAAGATTTTTGCATTTTATGTTAAGTTAAAATTAAATAGGAAAAAAACCCCTCATACATACAAGTCTACATAAATCTATAGTAATTTAAACAGTGTGCATTTGCATAGAAATATACAGTTCATTAGGATTGGTGTCCTAAAGAACTCAGAAACAGATTCACAAGTATGGAAATTCATATTATAAAGTGGCATTTACATATCAGTAGTTAAACAAGGACTATTTAACTTTAAGTTATTGGGAAAAGGAAGTAGCCATCTGGGAAAAAAATTAACTGGAGTGCTTGCCTCACACATCAAATGAATTTTGGATAGATTGAATGTTTAAGTATAAAAGCTAAAACTATATATATATATATTATAAGAAATAGTGGGGAAAACTTTCCTAATCATGACATAAAACATAAAAGCCACAAAAGATTGATAAGCCTGGTTTATTAAAATATTATCCATCACAAAAACAACCGTAAAGTCAAAAGACAAAAAATTGAGGAAAATGTATTTGCAACTCCAGTTACAAAGGGTTAATTTCCCTAATATATAACAAACTCCTACAAATTAGCTAAAATATAAATATAACAATCCAATAGAACAATGGGCAAAGAATAAGGACAATTTTCAGAAAAAGAAATACAGTTGGTTATAAAACACATAAATATATTACTTAAACTTACTCATAAGAAAGATTAAAAGTGATCTCATGTTTTTAAATCCACCACATGAGCTAAAATAAAAAGCTTAATTTTAAGGATGAGAGAAATAGGAATTTTCATATTATTGGTAGGCGTATAAATTGCTGAAACCTCTGTGAAAAATGATTTGGCAATATCTATCAAAATTTAAAATGTACATATCTTTTGGCCCAGAAATCCCACTTTTGAGAATATATCTTGCAGATTTCCACACATAAATACAAAATAAAGTATATTCAAGGTCGTTTATTGTGGTATTGTTTGCAATACAAAGGATACAAATCTAAATGGCCATCAAATAAGCTGCAATAATACAATGAAATACACAGCATTCAAAATGGATAATGAAGAGCTTTCTGTATTGGTGTGAAAGTCTTCAAGATACATAGCTATGTTTTTTAAAAATCAAGTTGCAGAAGGTTCATCAATACAAAAGGAATGAATAAGATATGATAAATGGTATAACCTGCACTGAACAGAAATGAAATAGACCCCTACATATAACATTGCTAGATCTCAGAAATTTAATTTCAAAACACCAGTTGCAAAATATGATACATATTATGTTGTCATATGTAAGAATTTAAAAACGCACTCCAAAAATAATACAAATATTATCCATGAATTTATATGAAAGGTACCTGGAACTAAACACACCAAGTTCGTGATGGTGGTGGCTTCTGAGGAGGTTAAAGGGAGAATAAAATTGGAAGGAATCAAAAAGAGTTCTGACTTGGTGAGTAACTCTCATTTCCTTCATTTAGAAGATAAAGTAAACGGTATCACCCTTACCTTAGGAAACATTCATCTCTCCTTGGCCTTGCCTTTAAACTTTTACACAAAATCACAAACACAAAAAATATAAATATATTTTCAAAACATGCAAACAACTCTTTGCCTTGAGATTTGTACTCAGTGCTAGAAGATGAAACATATGTACGGAATGGCAACAATTCTTTACACTTTTTATGAAAATATTTTGAGACTGTGAGAATCATTGTATAAATGGTGACAACTAATATAATAATCTTAAAATATTTTATATTTTATGATAATGATTATTTATCATATAATAACTTTATTACCACAAATATGTGTAAAGTTCATGTTTTGTTTTTATTCTAAAATTTTAAGAATTTTAATGATAATTCCAGTTCATACCGTCTTTAATGAAAGAAATTGCCTGAACCAAGTTAACAAATTATCTAAGAACCCAAATGACTGGAGAAGTTGTCTAATTTTGCACTATGATCGATAGAAGGCAAAGTATGTGAAAATCTAGGTTTTAACAATATTATTAGTGATTTTGCTGAAATGAAAAAAGAAAAATAAATTTTGTGAAAATATTAATTATAAATTATATATATTTTACTGATCATCTAAATATTACATGTCCATCAGCAAACCCTCATATATGCAGAATAATAATTAAAAATAAATCATCTTCATTATTTACTTTTTATCTTAAAAAAGTATAGCTTTGTAGTTTTTTGTCATGAAAATATATTTGTTAGCGCAGGTGGGTAAAATGTACTTAAGAGGTTTGTTGACTTATTTAGATCTTGACTACTTAGACATAAAATCTGTAGGCTTCTATTTACAACCTATCCTCAGCTTTGAAAATGTAAGGAACTGTGTAGGAGTGAAAGTGACAAAATGTTAGCAAATTTCAGTTCTGAGTGGTGGAAACACAACTACTTGTTACATTAGCCTATTTGTTGTATTTTACAGTGCTTTTAAAATACTAAGTGGGTAGTTTTATGATATTATACAATAGGTGATACTTATTCTTTGTATTTTTATTAATTTTCTGAATTTTAATACGTTTCATTTTTTGCATAGAAAAAGGAAAAAAAAGCATTCTAAAATGTAAAAGAATGGTTTGGAATGAAGATAATTTTAAAAACCTGAACCTTGTATGGACCCATTTAAGCTTTTTAATATTTAAAGAAAAAACTGCTCCAACCACCTTAATCAGCCAGTAGCAACTAAGGCAGGGGGTTAGAACTTAGATGTTAAAGAGAGAAAAGTTAGAATAAATCTGGTCAAGTCAATGGACATGCTGGAAAACAAGTTGCAGCACAATGTAATAGGGGTGGATATTTGAAGTGGTGAGTTGGCTGTTGGGAAACTAGCAATTAAGGATCTTAGGACACATGAACTCATCCCCCACTTCATATGATATTGTTGTCCAGTATCTTAATTCTAGTCAGTATTCCTCCACAAATTGGATAATATATTTTTAAATTGTGTACAATGTTTGTATAGAGTTACTGACATATTTATAAATTCCTTCATGCTCACTCTAACTGAAGGTAGGGTCCCAGCTTTATAAAAGAGTCTCGCATTTTATTTCTTGATTTCTGTAGCCCCTGGCTTTGCCTTCTATTTCCCATGACCCACATAGCTATAAAAATAAGTTCTCTAGTGTTGACAGAAAATCTTAAGGAAAGAGAAAAATCTTGGGGTCCCTTGTCTCCTAAAGTATCTGCTTATGCTTTGTTTAGGGCTCAGGGGATTTTTTTTTTTTCCTGAGTTGAGGAAAATATTTATAATAATTTTTTAGAAAATATTTTAACTTATATTTTTACCATTGAATTTGGAAAGTGTGTCAAATTAATATACTGATAGCCCGCAATGAATTATGTCTCCGTGTGTCCTTTGTAATGTAATTTTGCTGTCCTAGCTCCTGCCATAAAGAAGTGGGGTATGTGTTCCCATCTCTTGGATCTGGGTTGTACTCTTACTTGCTTTGACAACAGAATGTGGTACAAGTGACTTAAGACGTCTTTCAGCTTTTGCTTTCCTGGAATACTTCCATAATCCCATGAAGAAGTCCTAGATGAAAGATCACGTGAAAGAGGACGAGACAGTGCAGTCATCTCAGCCGAGACAGATGTGTGAGGACATCTGAGAATGACCATTTACCACTCTAACCCACTAACTCAATGCAGCCACATGACTGAGCTCAGATAAAACAAGCAGACTCAGCAAATCCAAAGAATTGGGAGATTAATCACTTTTGTTTTAAGCCACTGAATTTTGGCATGGTTCATTACGCATCAGTGGGAAACTGATAAAAAGGGTCATTTGCGATATCTAGTCCACCATATTGCTGGAAAAGGATGTTCCCAGTGTGGCGGGTAGGAACCGAAGAGGGATGAAGAGGGCACCCATGTTGAGGGGAGGGAGGCAGGAAATGGTAAAGAAAAATAGGTTACAATAGGGGGTTGCTCAAATCATATATTAAGAAGAATGGGAGCCAGTTTTCTCATTGTGGGAGAAGAGAGTTGCAAATATGGAAAAGAGAAAATGAAAACTAAAATAAATCCAAAGGATTTTTACTTGCATTGGAGGTACCAAGTAAACTCATGGTTGAAAATACATAAGGAGATAGAGAAGTATAGATGTAAGCATGTGTGTTAATACATAAATATATTACCAACTCTGCCCATTAAGATGTACTGAGAGAAGTAGCAATTAGCATACCTAATACCCAGATCTTGACTTCTAAACTGTCCTCTACTAAAAGGAATCATGTATCTGGTGAAATGGCTAATTCAGAAGCTGGTCAAGAAAAGTATCATACGTGTTGGGAATATTTGGTGTTAGAAAGTTGCAAAATGCTCCAAAAATGATGGAGACGTGTCGAAAGGACATAGAAACCAGTTGAAGGGGCTCTGACTAGCCAGATGTGGCATGATTTGATCATCGAAAAATGATGAGAGTAATAGATTATAATCTGGTGAATAAAATAGGGATCTAAGCATCTATGCATATACAAAAAAATTAGGGAGGGGGCAGGTAGATAGGGATAAAGGGAGTGAAAAAATTATTTATAATATGAAAGTTTGGTGAGACACAGTATAGTTACATGGCATCAAAGTTACTCCTCAAAAATTAATTAATTGCACTAAAACAGAGTGACTTTACAGTGGAGAAGCATGGCAGACACCACCTGAATCAAGGGACCTCATTTAACATCACCAAAAATACGACAAAATGAAATCATTCATGGCATGACAGGATGCAATCAGAGGAACACACAGCATCACTACTGTGGACTGCATGCCAAAGATGGGTTACTTGTATCTGATCATGAGGAAACAGACAAACCTGTATGTTAGCTATTACTGTGCAAAAAATGTACCCCCAAACTTTGTGGATTAAAACAGTATTCATTATCTTTCATAGTTTCTGTGGGTCAGGAATTTGGGAGCATCTTGGATGGGTGGCTCTGACTTAGACTGTCCCCTGAGGTTGCTGAGAATCCACTTCCATGGTGGTTTAGCCTTATGGCTGGCAAGTTGGCGTGGCTGCTAATTAAATGCGTTCATTCCTCTCCATGTAGGCTTCTCTATAAGGCTATTTGAGTGTTCTGATGATGCAATCAATGTCTGGCTTCCCCAGAGCAAGCATACAAGAGGCGAAGCTGCAGTGTCTTTTATGACCTAGCCTGTAGGCATATACCATCACTTCCACAGCATTCCAATTGGCCCCACGGGTTACCCCTGATTCAGAGGGGAGGGACTACACAAGGGTGTGAACACCAGCAGATGAGAATCCTTACGGGCCATCTTGGAGTCTGGCTGCCACAAATCCCAATTAATGGACAAAATTGCTGACCATTAAAATCATGAAACTTAAGAAAATGCTGAGGAATTGACTCATTAAAGGTGACTAAAGAGACATGACAATGAAAGGCAACACATAATTTGGGGCTGGATCTTTTGCTATAAAGGCCACTATTAATTAGATAATTGGTAAACCTGAATGCAGTGTGAGGATTAGAGAGGTCAGTGTTAATTTCCTATTTTTTAGATGGTTGTATAAGGTTATATAGGCATACCTCATTTTATTGTGCTTCACTTTATTGCGTTTTTTACAAATTGAAGGCAGGACACTCCACCAGCAATTGATGACAACTTCCTTTATTGCAGTGGTCTGGAGCCCAACTGCAGTACCTCTGAGGTATGCCTGAACACTGGAATTTTCTTGTTTTAGAGGAAGACACAATAACGAATTTGGGAGTGATGGGGCATCATACTGCAATTCCTCTCATCTTTTCTGAATATTTAAGATTGTTAAAACACATATATCTTAAAACACAAAGAAAAAATTTAAACTACTTAAAACACAGCTGCTTAAGGGGTTTTATATTGTCACTTTTTAACACAGATTATTTTTCTAACAGTCCTTCTTTATAAAAGTCACTGTGCTTTAAACTTGAGAAACTCATAAAAAGCCAAAGAAAACAAGAAAAAAATCTATTGTATTTTGGCATGTAGGTTTATGGTCCCTTCTGCGTGCATACATACATCGTCACAGAAACTTTTTAGAAACAAATTATAAACATAATATCACACTGTTCATATTTTTATCATAAACCTTTCCTCAGGCCAATAGTATTCTTCTACAATATAAAGAGAGATTACTTACCGGCTTTCATAACATCAAGTCAGTGATGAAGCTGAGATCTAAGACAAGTGGTGCTTGACTCTAAGGCCTGTACCTTTTCTCCCCACACCCCACCCTAAACAGGACAAAAAAAAAAGCAGATTTTTTTTTTCTTCACCTAACAAAATGTATCAACGAAGGCAATGATGCTTGCCAGCTGCACAGCTCCTTGCAGTTCTCAGCACCGGTTCACACCTGTAGCTCAGGGTCTTCCAAAGAGGCATGTTTTAATGTGCCACCTTCATCTTCATGCTACTTATTTAATGAATAGTTGTGATAGTCTCTGTTTCAAAATATTCTTTTCAGGAGACTTATATAGCACTGCATGGTTTACCATTGGCTCTTTTTGAAGTGATGAAGGGATGTGTCAGTGTAAGAGTTAATCAATGGATAGTTGAGTATCCATTGTGCAGAAGATTCTGCATCTAAAAAGTCTCAGGGGTCCAAGATGTGAATGTTTAATTCCTTACCAGGAAGCACCCAGAAATTCGACTGAGGAGAGATGATAAATATCCATATAACAATCCACAATAGCACCAGGCAGTCTGTACTCAGTGGTAGGAGTCAGGGAAGTACAAAGGGCTTTCATTATCAGGATGACTTTGAGAAGGAGAGAGACTTGAGCTCAGACAGCAACGATGGAGGGGATGTACATGGAGCGAGTATTTCTGGCAAAATAAATAGTATTAATAGAACGTTTCAGATATGTGTAGTGGATGGTGAAGAGATGAGTGTGGTTAGAAAGTAACAAAGAGAAAAATGGGTAAGAAGTTAGGTCAGGGACTGATTGTGGAGAGCCTTGAATGCCATATCCAGAACGAATTTTATCAAATGAGAAGCACCTGGGTTGTATGAGAGCCAGGCCTTAGGTGGGAAATGAGGAAGTAGAGCCCTTTTGCAGACAGCTCCTTAGAGCCAATTCGTCAATTAAATTATTAACAACACTGGGGAAGCTATGCATACTTGAAGGCTAAAGAAACAGTGCTGGTGGAGAGAAAAAGATGGAGGATGATGGAGAGAGAATAGTTAGTGAAGCAAGTTTTCTAGTGAAGTGAAGGAAAATAGAATCTGGAAACGTGTTGCTGGAGAAGTTGGGGGAGAGGGTATCTTTGAGAAGGAGGAAATCACATACTCTGAGACAGGAGAGACAGACTGGTCTACGTATAGAGATGGAATGGTTTCATGCAGAGAGACGGGTACAAGATGTGGTGTCCCAGGTTAGGCCAAGGCTCAGTGTGCTCAGGGCAGCAGGCAAGGGGTAGTCTGGTTTGGAGAGTGATGGTGATTATTTAAAGTGAAGTTGATAGCGCAAAGGCTAGATGAAGAAGAGAGCACAGACCTGCAGAGGAAAATCCATACCCAGACCCCCAAGATTAGAAACCATTTCCTACAGGTGAGTTGGGGCTCTTTGGAGTGGATAAAGTCTTCCAGCCCTTAGTTTTGTCTTCTCCCACGGCCTTGGAATTCTCTGGGGCTAGGATTACCTAGGTTCTTTGGCAGCACTGTCCAACGGAATTTTCTGTGATAATACAAAGATTCTATATTTGTACTTCCCTATACAGTAGCCACTAGGTTACATGGTGGTTTTGAGGCCTTGAAATACGGCTAATGTAATTAAGGAACTGGATTTTTAAAATATATTTAATTTTAATTAATTTAAATAGTCACACATGACTAATAGTCACCACATTGGACAGAGCAGCTATTGAACTTAGTGAAGAACGCGATAAGACCTTCCATAAGAGTGGAGAAATGCATGGGGTCAGATAGAAGATTCTTGTTTTTATAGTGAAAATTTTTATATTTAGAATTAGCCTGCTGGACTCAGTTTAGATGATCCCAATTTTGTTGGCAACATCCAAAGCATCATAGTTGGGAGTCAGTAGAACATATATGCCTTCTTCTCTCCATCAGGCCTGATCAGGGTGTTGACTTGGGCCACGTCAACGTCATAGAGCTTCTTCACAGCCTGTTTGATCTGGTGCTCGTTGGCCTTGACATTCACAATGAACACAAGTGTATTGTTGTCTTCTATCTTCTTCATGGCTGACTCAGTAGTCAGGGAGAACTTGATAATGGCATAGTGGTCAAGCTTGTTTCTCCGGGAGGCACTCTTCCAAGGCTATTTGGGTTGCCTTCAGAGCCGCAGTGTCTGGGACCATTGGAAGGTGGGTGACATGCATATCTTCTTCTTCTTCTTCTTCTTTTATTTATTTATTTATTTATTTATTTTGTGGCCATGGATGCCCTTCGGCAATGCTTTCTTTGCTTCAAGGGCTTTGCTTTGGCTTCCACTTTGGAGGGCTTGGGGTTTCCTTCTTTGCTTTCAGTGCTATCTTCGTGAAAAGCAGACAGGAGCTTTTGCTATTTATTGAGAGGCACTAGTTTTCCCAGTGACAACCCTGGCTGATCCTCTCAAAAGTAAGCTTGTAGGGTTTCAGAAACTCCACATTCTCTTCTTTTTGCTCATGATAAACACACTCACAAGGATTGTTTATTTTGGAGAATGATTTTCTGTGGCTAGATTCTGAGTGTTTTCTTATCTCAGGGACAGTCATGTCCATAAATATATACACCTGGGAAGCTGCATCAGCTATCCCAAAGTTTATTAATGAGGAAATGTGGAAACACGGGATACTATTTACTCAGGCCAAAGTAGCTTCTGTGACTTTTTTGTGGTCATAGAGAGGAAGTCTGGAGTCCAAGAAATAGTTTCGGCTTAATATCAGAGAAACCTCGATTCAGGTTTTGTCCTTAAGAAAGTTATTCAACAATTTTAACTCCATATCTATAAAATGGAAAGAATGATACCTATTTAAATGGGCCTGTTGCAGGTGTTACATATAATCACTAGCCATTCATATTAATTCCACAACTGATTGCCAGCTAATGTGCTAGATACTGAAATAAAATGGTAGGCAAAGCAAGATATGATTCTTGTTCACAAGCTTATGTTCTAATGTGTGAAGCTAGGCATTGATCAAATAATCACAGAAGTATATACTTTATAATTATGTTATATGAAATTTCAGACTGTGATAGGTCTAGGAAGGGAGAATATGGGTGAGGTGATTTTTAAAACATGTTTGCAGATTTTTGACACTTTCATTCTAAAAGGTAGAATCTAATTACCCTTCCGTTGGATGTGGGCCCATCTTAGGGACTCACTTCTAAAAAAAATAGAATAGGGTAGACGCGATGCTATGGAGTTTCTGAGACTAGAATAATTATTTTTCTCCCTCTCTCCCTGCCTTCCCACTTTCCCTTCCCTTCTGCCCAACCTCCCCCCTTTCTCCCTTTCTCTCTCAACGCTTGTTTTTGAATTCAAGTCACTGTGTTGTAAAGAAGCCCAAGCCCAACAAATATGGTGTGGTCCATGTATGTAAGAAACTGAATCTTCTTACCAAAAGCCAATACCAACTTGCCAGCCATATGCACAAATGGTCTTGAAATGGAAACTCCAGCCCGTCAAACCTTCTGGTAACTGTATCCCTAGCTGATATCTGACTACAGTCTTTAGGCAAACCTTCAGGTATCTACATTCCTGCTGATATCTGACTACATCTCATGAGAGACCACAAGCCAAAACCACCTAGCCAAGCCATTCCCAAATACCTGACCCACAGAAGTCATGAGAGGTAACAAATGAGAATTACTATTTTAATACATTAAGTTTTGGAGATGTTTGTTATCCAGCACTAGATAACTCGTACAATAGGAAACCATGTGATAATGTCTTAGTGATCATGAAAACAGACTTGATGAAATAGCATTTGAGCTAATAACAGGAGAAAAGAATGCATTAGATAAAGAGGAATGAAAACTATTCCAAGGAGCTGTGCTAACACCAGCAAGGGCCCTCTGGGCAGATGATGAATCTGAGGAACCAAAAGTTATCCAGTAGTCTTGGAACATACAACTGAATGGGAGAGATACAAAATGGCTGAAAAGGTAGGGAGGGGTCGGCTCATGCAGGATCTTAGGTTGACTTTTCCTAAATATGGTAGAACACTCTGGAAGGGTATTCAGCAGGTAGGGGTGTAGCAAACCTGACATCTAGGCTTCTGGTGCTTTCCCAAGAAACATCTGATGACGGCCATATTAATAGTGGAAGACTGTAGTTTTGATAGGTTGTTTGACATATTTTTGAGAAATCCAGATGGTGTTGTCAAGCAGAAATTATACATACATATCTGGAGTTTCAAGGAAATATATGGATTGCATGTGCATGTTTGAAAGACAACAGAAAACAAATAGTAATTGTAACTAATGGAGTGAATTAGCTGTAATCAGCAGAGGCTGGATAGCAAGTGGGAATAAAAGAAAACCTCCAATCCAGAACAATAAGATTTAATAGCTAGCTAGAGGAGAATGGGGCAGCAAAGGAAAATGGGATAGAGCAGGCAGAGAAGTAGGAGGAAAAGTAAAAGACTGTGCCAGGGAGAGAGAAAGATCATTTTGGGCAGGTGATGGTCAACAGTGTTAACAGTCCAGGATGGTATGGATGAAAGGCCCATCGAGCTAGCTACACTGAGTCAAGAAGTGATGAACACCTATTTTGATGAAATAAGTGATGAAGGCAGAGCCCAATTGGACAGGGTTAAGGAAGAATGGGAAGTAAAAAAATGGAGGTAGCGAAGTCAGACAATCCCTTTTGGAAGTTTAGCTGTGAAAAGGAGAGAGAGGATAGGAGCCTGGGATGAAATTAGAACAGTAGAAGATTACTTCTGTTGTTTTTAAGATGGGGAAGAGACTTGTGTATGTGTAAATGCTAATGGAAAGGGTCCTGTACAGCGTGATATTGAAGATCTGGAAGAGAGGGTAGGATGTATAATAAAAGTGTTTTGAAAATGTGAAAGGGGACAGAATTCAGAACCAGGTCAAGCCCTGGGCACATGGGAGGCATCTGACTGTGGGCACCTGTCTTTAACACTTATTTTACATTTACAAATTGTGAAATACAACAGATAGGTAAAAAAATAAATGCTTAAAACAAATACATGTTTTATTGAGTCATCAGTGAACATTCATGTAACCAGACAAAACCAAAACATTGCCAGTACTCCAGAAGAACCCTCTCCCCTGTTCCTTTCCTGTCACAAACCCTTCTCCCTAGTGATAAACCACTACCTAAGATTTACTGGTAATTACTTCATGCTCTTCCATTTAGTTTTCCCTCTGTCATTCTAGATTTGCTATCTAAATATACCTCTTTAAACAATGTTGTTAAATTCTCCTTATTTTTGAACTTTATATAAACACAACTATACTAAAAAAGTTCTTTCATTTCATGCTTCTTTCATTCGATAATACTTTTTAAGGATTCATCCATGTTGTATGTATTTATCATTGTAGGTCTCTACAGTTCATTAATTTTCAACACTGCATTGTATTCCATTGTACGATTATGTCATGTTTCATTTATCCTTTGTACCATTTGTGGTCATTTGGGCTGTTTCTTGTTTGGAGTTATTACAAAAAAAAATACCCCAGAGAACATTCTTGTACGTGAGTCCTGGTGAACATGTACCTGAGTTCCTCTTGGCTGTATTCCTAGGAGGAACTTCTGGGTCATAGAGTATGCATATCTTCAACTTCACTACCTAATACCAAACTTTTCTAAAATGATTGTATCAATTTACACTCCTATAAGAAAAGGTGCTTGACTTCATTAGGAATGAGATAAATTGTATCACTATTATTAGTATCTTTACTTGTCTTACAAAGCATTATCTTCCTGAGGCAGGTGCTTCCTGAGGGCAAATTCTAACCTACCAGCTCTCCTAGTTTAAGGAAAGTCTCATAGTTTCTAGCTCAGCATGATCTGTTACCATTAAGTGAATCACTGTTTCTCTGTTACAAGTTAGTTTCTTCCTTGGTAAAATTTGGGGGTAACAAACACTCTTGTACCATTAGTGATACAAGTAATCATTACATCTCAGTGTAAGCCATCCCTGCAGAAGGTTGATCTTTTGCAGCCAGTGTAGTACTACATTTGGGTGGTTGAGTGCAAGATTATGAGTATGAAATCTAAATCTGGACAGCCTTGGTTTGAATTCTCATTCTGTACTTTCTAGCTACGTGATCCTGAAAAAATTATTTCTGGTCTTCTCTGGTCTTTAGTTTGCTTATCTATAAAATGAGACTAATAAGAATACCTTCCTCATAGGGGGCTATGAGGATTAAGTAAGGTTATATATGGAAAGTACTTAGAACAGTGCCTAGCATTCTACTGCTTTGATATATGTCCATTTCAGTTTTGGGTCAATAGATGTCAATGGTTATGAACATAGGCTAAAGTCAGAAGAAATTCAGTTCCTGACTCTACTATCTCCTGACTCTATGACTATGGTCAAGTTATGTAACTTCTCTACACTTGAGTTCCTCACTTGTAAAAATCAAGCTCATAATGGCTACCTTGTATAGGTGCCATGAGGATTGAGAGGGAAAATACAAAATGCTCAGTGCTGAATATGGTGTAGTACATGGTAATTGCTATCATTTAAGCAGGTCCCAGTACTGTTCCTGCCCTTGGATGCTGGGGGTAAACAGCTCCTGGTCCCCAAACCTGTAAGTCCTATGCACTGACCACTGGGTGGCTGAGGAGAGTGAAAATGTGTGAAAGTTAGGGTGGAAAGACTACAGAGTTACTCATTTATGTGTAGGTCCTGGGTAGTGTACAGTTAGATGTGTACAGATGAGACCAGCACACTTTTTAGGGGCTCAGATATGGGGGTATCCTAGTACACTGGTAACTAACAGAATACAAGTTGTGTGTCTGACGTGAAGAGCTTTGGGGATCCTTGTGAGAAAATACCTAGTTGATAAGTCTTTCTGGAAGAAAAGGTTTTTAAGATGAATCTAAAAAAAAAAATACACATAGATGGAAGACACTGAAGAAAATACTGGTCAGGAAGTCACAGTACGTCATGAAGAGCTTTGAATCCCAGGCCAAGGTATTTTTCCGTCTGTGATTCAGTAAGGAATGGGAGACCTTGTATTGCCAGGTGGCTGTGAGATGGGAGCCAGACTCTGAAAAGCACCCAGGTGCACTGTGGCAAAAGTGGTTTTGAAACCCTATTGTTTGGCTGGCACTGCCATCAGACTGTCGAATGCTTGTAGAAGATGATATTTGAGAGAGATATGCCTAGTGCAGTTTTAATGCCAAATTAATTATGTTTGCACATTTCCAAAAAGGAGTGTTAAGGTGGTGGGTTATTATTGTGAACCTTATTATATTACCTTATTATTGCATACAAACTAGAGATAAAAGGCATTAGTACCTGACTGTAGTGGTGGATGCCTACATAGGTGAGAAAATTGTATAGAATACAGGTATATACAAATAAGCACAAGCAAGACGAAGAAAATATAAGATCGTTGGTGTTGTATCAATGTAATATCCTGTTTGTGATTTTATATTATAATTTTGGAAAACATTACCATTGGGGAGAACTGAGCAAAGTGAACAAACGATTTCTCTGTATTATTTTTTTGTAACTGCATGTAGATGAATTTTCTCAACAAAAAAAAAGTCAATAAAAAATACAATAGTAAAAGTTACGTTTTGTAGAAAGTGAATCACATTCCCCTTTCCTCAGTTACCTATGTATAAGAGATTCCTGGGGCACATAAATTAGGTGTCATTATTAATCCTGAGGCCCCACTGGGAAGAAGAGCAAAGTGCCTGGAAAGGACGAGAGCAACAGTACAGGAACTGCTTTGCTATTTAGATTTAAGTGAAACTACATACAGTCACCCCAAATTCTGACAGTTCTGCCACAGTTGGCCAACTTTATTCAGCTGTTTTCTGTTTTACCCACTGGCTCTACTATTTTGGGGTCACTACCTCCAAAGGTAGCTTTAAAATAATTATCTTATTATGGAAGTGTAGTTTATCTACAAAAAGAAAAAGGAAGAAAGAAAAAAAATAGGTATGACATGAAGTTGCCAGATATAGCCTTTTAAAATTTAGGGAGTTTTTACCTGACCCATTACTTTAGACAAGTACAACCCACAGAGATGAGGGACTTAATTTCTTCAGTGACTTGGAGAAGACCGTGCTAACAGGGCAGCGTTATTATGAACTCTGTAATTATCCTTTCTCTGCTATGCTAAAGGTTACCCTTCCCAACAAACAGCAAGGCCTACTTCGACTTGAAGGAGAGCCCTGAACTTTTATAAAGTGAACGAAAAGAGAAGAAGAAAAGGCAGGCTGGGAATTCGGCCCGGGAAAGCATCCACCGTACTGTAGAAGAACACCTGAATTTCCAGAAAAAAAAATAAATTGTCTTCCCCTGACTTGCAGATTTCCGCGAGTCATGCAGCGTTCTAAGCGGCCGCCGGAGCTTCTGCGTCCGCGAGGAGGGAAACTGAGGCAGGCTAGACGCGGCGCGAGAAGCTCGCGTCTCGGAGCTAGCCCCAAGTAAGGAACCCAGGCTTCCAGAGTCCTCCGCGCTGGCGCAGAGACCTCCATGCCGCCCTCCTCCGGTCCGCCCCGCCCAGCTCGGGACAAAGCCCGGAGCCCGCGCGGGGCGGGTACAGGGCGGCTCCCGCGCGAGCCCCACTCCCCCGTGGGCGCGAGACTCCGCCCCGCCAACCCCTTGGAGGGAGCCCGCGCCCCAACGGCGAGGCGGCCCCGCCGACCCCGCCCCGATCCCCATGACGTCACCGTCGGCAGCAGGCCCCGCCCCCGGCCCCGGGCGGCAGGCCGCATGACGTCACCGAGGCCCCACCCCTCCGGAGCGAGTTCGGTCCTGGCGTTCATTTCATTCCTGTCCTCATTCCGAACATTCTTAGCATCGCTCGCGCCGCGCCGCGCCGCCCGAGCCGAGCCGAGCCTCTGCAGCCGCCGCCGCGGCCCCGCCGCCCGCCGCGGGCGCCCACCAAGCACTTTGCAGACTCGCTTCCACCCCGCGGGCCAGTCCGCGCGGCGGGGCCCGGGCCCGGGGCGGCCGCGTCCAGGGACAGGCCATGCAGTGAAGCCCCCCCACCCCGTCCACCTTTGCCCGGATCCGCGGGCAGCAGCTCTGTGCACCCAGCCGGCCCCGGGGCAGGAGCGGTGCTAAGCAGGGGTGGGGTGGCCCAGCCCGGGGACCGGGAGCCGGGGAGGGAGCCGGGCACCGAGCTGAGGGGGGGGAAGCGGCGCCGAAGTTTGCCTCGGACTCACCGGGCGCTGCGGCGGCTCCCTTCGCGAGGTAAGTTGGCGCGCGGGGCTGATGCTGGGTGCGAGGGGCGCACGGGGCGCCGGGGGGCGGGGGATCCGCGGCGCGTTCCCCCGGCGCGTCCCGCTCGCGCCGCTCTTTCTCTGCGGGCTCTGCTTTGTGTGTGGCGGGCGGGAGGGCAAGCGGAGGGCCGGGGCCGGGGCCCGCGCCCGCCTCCCCGCGCCCCCTTCAAGGTGAGCGGCGGGTGCCGCCGCGCGAGTTGCCGGGACGCCAAGTTGGGCCGCGCGCTGCGGAGCCCGCGCGGCAACAGGCGGCCCCAGCCGGCGGCCCTGGAGGCGCCGGGCCGGCCGCGCCGCGCCCCCCGCGCCCCCCTCTCCCGCCCGCACGCGCACACACGCACACAGCCTCACATCCTCGGGCCGTTTTCACGTTTTTCTCGGAGAAGTCAGAAGTTCGGAGCGAGCGCGGGCGGGGAGAGCCGCCGACGCCGCCTCGGTGCCCGAAGCCGGCGATTCCCCCACAGAGCCTCCCGGCCGCCCCAGGCGTCGGGGTCCCCCGAGGCGGGCCCTGGGTCTGCGTCGAACTGTGCTTCTGGCGGGGTTTCGCTCCTTCTTAAAGATGAAAGAGGGCACGGTCGTCTTTGCTGCTTCTCCAGGACTGTTGCTGCCTCCGCCGCTGCTTCATTGCACATTCAAGTGGAAAATTTTCAGGAGTCAGCAGAAACATTGTGTCCAAAAAAGACTGAGTCGCAGTTACCACCAAACCCTGGAGGAGACTCTCCCTGGAAAACTTCCCTTCGGTAGGAAATACTGGGGGATTTGTTTGTTTATTGGAAGAGGAATGATCCCCAGGAGGGGAGAAAATCAGGGTGCACTTCTAGTCTTTGTTCGTAGCAGCAACACTTGTTTTCAAAAGTCCGGAGGCCCGCTTTAAAGAAAGTTCAACTTGTATGAGTTTCCTTTTTAAAAAACTGTGTATATTTTTAAAAACTAAGGCAACATTTTAAACGAGTTGAAACAATGGAGGGCTCACACTTCCCTTATTCTCCTCCCACGAAAAGAAATAAAATTTTCTTTGCTTTTTATTTCTTTTAAAAGATTTATTTAAAGTTGAATGGTGTCACTGTATAAAAATATTTATGAAACAATGAAATACCAGCCACTAGCATTTCTCAGAAGGCTTGTTAACTTCTCAGAAGCAAGTGGCTGCCTGTGATTTGCAGAAATGAAAATTGACCCCAGTAAGTACTGGAAACTTAGAGACAGATGATGTTGTGGGAGCCGGTAATGTAAAAAGGCCGTGTTTTAAAAACAGTGCCTTGGAGGAAGCCCAGGTCCTGGGACAGAAAGGTCTGCAATACCTATCAGATTTCAAAATAGTATTGAAAAAATGGAAAAGGCTACGGATATTGCAAAAGATCAGAACCCTATCGGTTCAGGACAACCACATATTTCTTTCTCGCCACCTTTCACTGTGACTGTTTCTGAAAGTTGAGGTGGTCTGATGGCTTGTGTGGAGCTGGGTGCCTGCAGGTGGTTACCTGAGTCGACAGATCTTTTCAGGAAGATGTGATCCCCCTGCATGGTCAGAGTAGCGAGTGGGCTTATTTTCTGCAACCTGCTGTGGGTCTTGCTTGTGTCTTTTCACCGGGGGCTTCTCTGCTAGGGTACTCTGAGGCAGGCAGTGGCTGGAGAACAGAACTAAGGCTGTGCCCCGTGAGTGGTTCATCCTTTCACTGTTGGGTTTTGCGCCCTTCTGTAAATAGCAGGATCTTTGGGCCCAAACACATCTGAATGCTTATAAGGGCAAGACTTAGATCTAACTTTGGTAAGAATCTTTTCTCTTTAGGAGGAAATAGTAGCACTGGTTACAAAGTGACTCAGGAAAGACAAATGGATTAGTTGAACCTTTGTCAACAGTTAGGTTTTGAATTGTTGATTATTTTGGGGGGGAAAGGCTTATTTTTCAAATCTCACTATTTCCATAAATGGTCACAGATATTTTTGTTTAGCATTTCTTTGTACGCGCAACTGTGTTGAACTCTCAGGTTTCAGGTTTTAAACAGAGTTTACAATTCTTTTATTTGTTGTTGGTATAAAAATAAACTGATAAGCTGTATCCTTTACTGGTTCTTGCGGATGATACCAAAGTGCCAATGTAGACCATTTTATTTTTACTTTAATGATAAATATTATTTGATCTGCAGTTTTAGAGGAATATTAGAATGCCTTTTCTTTCTTTCTTTCTTTCTTTTTTTTTTTTTAAGTTTGAAACAAACCCAGTGTGACACTTTGCCTTGACAGTAAGAGTATAAAAATAGTATAGGAAAGAATCTTTGTTTGGAGTCCTCCTCTGTGTGATCTTTTGTAAAGTAACAAATAGAACTCCATTCAGAGCATATGACTGAGAGATGATTAGAGTCTCTCCCCACCCCAAATATATAAACCAGGACGCACCACGGCATATATTTAATGAAATTTAAAGAGAGTGGGCAACCTAGCTTAGTTTGAGCCATATTGAAATGAATTTCTCACCGAGAGGCGCTTCCTTGCATTATGGTACAATGTGTATCTGGGCCCCAGCAGCAAACTAATTACACATAAGGAAGGGTTGAGGGGTGTTCAGCCTGGGGGAAGTCAGCTTCCTCCTTTCTTTCCCTCTTCTCTATCCCTCTTTTGCTTTCTACAGCAACAATTATATGTTCATACACTCACTTTGGGGACTGACATCTCTTTTCTTTAGAAAAAGGACAAACAAGTCTTAAGGAAAAACTATTTTGGTTTTTTTTTTTGCTTCTTGAGCTTTAGTCATTTATAAACAATTCTGAATTTTGCTGACTCTGACAATACAGAACAGCAAATATAAGAGAGCATTTCTTACTGGGAAAAATTGGGGAGAATATATCTCTCGTCTCTGTGTAGATCATATTCGTCACATTTTTAGTAGAAGAGTATGTAACAGGAATAGTCGGAATGTAGATCCCAAATGTTAGATAGGCTTTTGAAGAAATGACCTGTGCCATTAACAATATTTTAAGGTTCCTTGCTTCAGAAATGGATTGCTATCTCATACATGGTGGCTGTACAAGAGCCTGCACATCTGTGGGGTTACTCCTCTTTAATCTCATGTGCTATTATGTGTTAATTGTGAGCATGATGATACTGCCTGCACATGAAAATTGTTGTGCTTTTTCTCTCAAAAGGTTGGTGCAAATAATTAACTGCATGTATGATCTAGTGTACATAAAACAACCATGTTCACATACAGATAGTAGGTAGATAACACTTTTAAGCTTGTACTTTAGGCACTTTGTCTTGTTCCCAGTAAAGAGATTGCAAAAGAAGAAAAAAAATATTGCTGAGTGAAAGTTGTGCTTAAAGGTTGGATCTGTTGAGTGATAAAACTTTGGGGCCTGTTTTCTCCAAAGACCGAAGAATGCTGGCAAGAGCAAGTGTCCAGCTTTCTCTGTAGAACCACAGGGAAATCAGAGACCACCTTTCGTTGATAAATGCGGGTGTTAAAGCTTCCCCTTTAGAGTTCAGTGATTGGAACAGTAGAGTGCTAATGTCCTACTTCCGAACTCGGCAAGAGAAGTATATTGTAAGCTTTTTGCCCTTTGACAAACTTAGGCTTTGCTGCGAAGCTATTGAAACTGACCCATGGCTGGAAAAATCTTTATAGCTGCACAGTGCTTTTTCTTATTTTATCTGTAGAAGCCACAGACTACCCTGTGGTATTTAATTTAGATCTCAACCCATGTTTGAACAATACATGTGATGTATTTTATTCTTTCATAGTCACAAAATTGATAATATCAAGTAATGTTCATCTTAAGCATTAATGTTTCAGGGTCCGGCTTTTTGACAAATACTAGGTTAGACCCTCTTGTGTTGCAATTACTAGATACTTATGAAATCAGGGAGGTTCAGGGCTTCCCTATTCTGGGGTAGTTTTTGGAATGCTGGAATATTTGAATTTAAATAATTTTAGTGTTTTTATGGTGGTTTTTATGTTGTTTTATTTCAAAGCTGTCAACTATTGAGAGTCCGTAGTCTGTAACATACTCATCACAGGCTTTCTTGACCGTATCCTATATTTGATCTCACAGTTGAAATTCAGACATTTCTTCAGATACATTTGGACTTTGTAGTGGTGCAGAATAAGAGAATTTCGATGTATGTATTTTTATTTTAGTCAAAGCAAATGGGATGCCCAGAAGGGTGGATTTTCAGGATGGTGTTTCTTACAGGGTGGCTCACTAACAGCTCTTAAGTTCTCCTTTTGTCCACTGGTTTTTGGCATGGTTGGAAGGATTCTCAAAAAATAGTTTCCATAGTCTGGGAGTTCTGGCTAACTGTGAAACCAGTGGTTTCTCTTCTGATTGGATGGGGGGTGGGGGGTGGAGTGGAGGGAGATGTCTTAAGAGGCTGTCTTTTCTACTTTTGTGGCAGGCCAAGGGAAGGCTCTATGCTGGTTGTGTTATGAGTCTCCTCTCCTCCCCACCCCTCAGTACCCACCATTTACTATCCTTATGCAATGCTTTCTGCCTTTTTTTTTTTTTTTACATTAGTTTTAAGGCTCTGTCCTAGAATTTCATTTGCAGTTTTAGTTTAGAGGACAGAGCCCAGCATTGGAAAATGGGTTTAAAAGAAAAAGCCAGCTTATTGATGAACAAATTAAGCCACTGTTGTCTCCACTGGGGAATTCTGGTTGCTTTTAGGCATCTGACAGGTCTAGATGTATGTGTAAAGTGACTGAAACACTACCGACTGGGTATACACAACAATGACGAGTGCTGTTGTTTTTACTGATATATAAACTGAAAAACTGCTGCTAATGGTGGGAAATGTTAATTATGTGAGAACATATTGAACTTATATTCTCTGGCATGAACTTTAAAAAAAAATATGCATGAACTGCACTGCTTTTTTATAGGCACAGCTTTCTAATTATCATAATTCAGTTCAGCTCCGCTCTTGGATGGAGTTCAAGTGCAATCTCAATTTAACTTGAAAGGAGATTTTTCTTTTTACACTGAGAATGTTTAAGAAAATTTGAGAAGTTCATCCAAGAATGTTTTCCGTTTAGGTGTGGGTAATTTGGGGGGATGAAATGAGTGCCTTTATGTATAGTTAACTAGATCTGAATATTAGGAAAAAGAATTTTTTTTTTTTTTGCTTTGCACCTATGCAAACCTGCTTCTTGTGCATTTTTGCATAACCAGGTGTTATGTGTTGCCGAGTTCTCTTTGAAAACTGGAGTCCCTAATATTACATTAACTTTTCCCTAATATTATATTAACCAAAAAAAAAATGAATAATTATCATTAATGATATCTGCAAAGATAGGGACATTTTTAGAGAGAGTAGAAAGTAGAAAAAAAATTAGAAATCTTATGAATTAATTTGACAAAAATCACCATTAATCTTTTATACCAACCAAGCCTTTAGAAGGTGATCTCCTTATCTGATCATCCTTACACTTTGACTTTAGGGCATTTTGTGAAGGGAGTCCTCTTTGACGGCTTTCATTCCAGCGTCCGACGTCCTTTAAATTTCCTATGACCTTAGTGTCTTTTCAAAGAAAAAAAGTTAATGCAGCCCAGGCGCCAAATCCTCTGCGGACTCGGTTTTAATTGGAAGAAAGGACAACTTCAGCTGGACCTTCCGACTTTCGTCTGGTCTCACTTCTACTGCTAGAATGCAAAGGGAGCTCGCGGAAACCAAGTGACTTCATTTGCTCTGGCACTTCAGAGCCGCATTCCCTTCCATGGTGGTGAAATAAAAGGAGCCAAGTGTTTTAAATAGCCACTCCCCAAGGCCCGCCCGCCCGAGTGTTTTGAGAAAAGCGCCTCGTCTGCTTTGCAGCTCTAGCTGGGAGCCTGGCTTGCCCTCCCCCACCAGGCAGCTCCAGTTCTGAAGTTGACATCTGGTTTTCTCTCTGTTCACCTGATGTGTATACCGTACGTGTGTACACACGCGGTGTGCACGCGCGTATCCTGCAGGTAATAACGTGTCTTTGCGACCATTGACTGTCTGTGTGTGTCTAGTCCCTGGTGGGATAGGGGGAGGCACAAAGCTAATAGCACAAAATAAAATGTAAACACAGTAGCTGTCCTGCATGCCGCTGCTGCTGGGTTTCTGTCCGACGGTGCTTCTGGGTAGGCGTGCCTATTGTTGTGGCAGCAACAGGCGGCAGAAGTTGGGGCACCATATGGCGGATGTGGGCCTCAGATAAGCTGTCTGGTAATTTAGCTTATCAATAGCATTTTGATATGCTTCATTTTCAGATCACCCATCACTGTGGCTGGGGGTGTCTTGGGGGCTAACTGAGTCCGAAACCATTGAAACCATTGTGAGCAACGCTTCCTTTGGTGGAATCTCTTTCAACCCTTTCTCCCTCGGTGCCTTTTCATCTGACAGCCTTTGGAAGACAATGGTGGTTGGCGTTAGAAAGAGCCCCATCAGCTGAAGGAAAGGTCAGTCCCCAGCCCCCAACCCCACCTTGAAATCTGGGACACTTAGAAGACCTCATCAGATATTTTCATTGATAGGAAAACAGGAAAAAAAAAAAACTACTTAATAGCATTTCATACTGGCAGAGCCAAGAAATTCCCATAATTCAAAATTTGCCTTTGTTTTAAATACTGGCCGCAGAGGGCCGATACTGTTTTCATCTTGATAAAAGGTTTCTAGTTGTTGTACATGAAAAATATCTCCCTAATTTCCTTTCACCTTTGAGGTTTACCTGAATCATAAAGTGTAAAAATGATTAGCATCTATATAACTGGATATAAGAGCAGGTATTATCTCTGGTTTGGAGGCAAGAAGCAGCTTCCTTTGTGACTAGGAATTGTAAACAGGGACATGCTTCTAGAACACCTCTACTCAGATAGATGTCAGGTGAAGATGAAGCAAAATTAAAATCTCTTTCACTGTGAATTGAAGTGGGGCACAGGGATGACTCTATGCCCTTCCAAGCCCGAGAAGCAATAAAATAAGCAGAACCACCTTCTCCGTGCTCGACACTCATCCGTTACCCCTTGGGAGTGTGGCAGTTGTTTCCAGATATGTGTGTCAGGCTTGCTGGCAAGCGGTTTAAGAACTAATCCTTGCCTGACTGCTTACAGAGGTGGTTTTACTTTTTGAGTAGTGGGGATGGTCCTGACGGTATCCCTTGACATTACAGAGGGAGGGGATAGAAAGGTTGATCCTGATAGCATATCTCAGAGATGAGCCTGCTGCTGCTAAGCCATACGCAGCTTTTCATTCTTTCCTTTCTTCTCTCTTTCCTCCACTTTGAGCATCCTGAAATACAGATGCTCCCGGTTTTGCATAGAACTGCTACTTGTCCCTGGCCATTTAAATATTTACAAGTGCTACTGTTTGCCAGGGATTTGGTGATCAGGTCGTCAGTGAATGGTGATCAGTAAAATGCTCCGGTGAAAGTTACAGGGAGAAAAACAGGCGTGTAAAGAGATCAGCGCAATCCAGTGGGGAAATTGTGTATCCCTTATTTCATGAGTTCCAAGATACAAACTTTTTCCATATTTGAACATGTCCTACAATCATGGCTGGCCAGGCCATGCTCATGACTCATGATGTGATTGCATACACTCATCAAAGTCTGTTGAATAAATGCAGAATGCTCTTGATGTCACCAGTGCTCTTGTCACAGAGGGTAATGTGATAGTGTATGGAAAGCATGGATATTGATCTGCAAAGTCGTTTTAGGTCTGTCTTACCCAGTCTATTTTGCTTATACTTTACTCTTTATATATACACAAGATTGACATGATTAAAAAGTTTTAGTATGCATAAAATGATTTCTAAGTGATAAGCATTCTGGGATGGTTTGTTTTGCAACAGTGTTTCTTAGAAAATCATTCTGCATCTTCCAGTCATTGTCCTAAAGTTGATGAAACACGTATGCATCTATACCCAGGAAGATCTGGGAGGTTATACTTTATTGATGAGTTGCTTTGAGGGAGTGAGTTGGGAAGGTGGGAAGGGCTTTCATTTTTTTACTATTTGTATTTTTAGGAGCATGAATTTCCTTACGTAATATCAGAGTAAAGGGAAAAAACTCAGTGGAGTAAGTGTTCATGACATTTGCAAAAAGATTTGTCTCCCAGTGATAGGGACCGAGGAAAGATTTGCCGTGTACATGATTTTGAAGTTGGGCCTGGAAGGGAAAGGTTTTGTTTGTTTGTTTCTTTCTTTCCAGATGCCATTTTAGGAGTAGAGTGGGGCTAAGTTGTTACCAAACAATCTTTCTGAAATACTCTCCAGAGTAATGAACTCAAACCTGAAATAAGTTACAGAAGCTTTTTTTTTTTTTTTGCCAGTCATGAGCTAGTATAGATCTGACACTTGGCTGTGAGCAATTAATTGAAAGGAGAAAAAGGGAGGGAGAGTAGAGAGAACTGGTTGACGTGGGGAGTGGGAAGTGTACTGATTTAGTTTTGGAAAGAGACTAATACTGTAGGATTATAGGAGGTTTGGAGTTAGACATATGTTAGTTGGACTCTTGTCTCAGCCACTTACTAGTTTTATGGTGTTGGACAAATCACATCTCTGAGCCTTGGTGTCCCCATCTGGAAATGTCAATAGAATGCCTCTTGTATGCCTTACACTTAGTAAGTGCTCAGTCAATAGCAACTTTGAATGTTATCTTGCATGCCAGGTCTTCACAGATTTCCTGCCAGGTCAGCCTGGACAGGGACTCTTAAAGAGCACCCGGGGCTAGGGCAGAGTTACTTGGAAGAACCGGACTTCTGGTCTCAGGCAAACGTATTAAAATCCAGGAGAGGCTGGGGCATCCCATCAAATCCTGGACCATAATTGCTTTGAACCACACTTCCCCTGTCCATAAAGTGGAGGAAATCCATCAGTAAATACATCATATTTGAGGTCATTCTTTGTCAAATGGTCGTATGAATTAAATGGAAATGCTTCTAAAAGTGGGTAGCATGGCGCACCGTCATCTGCCCAAAAGGAAACCTCTTCCATAGGTCCTTGCGGAAGCCATACTCTACACTTTGGGGTAGGTTCTAAAAATTCTTCTCTAAAGCGCTTGTAAGGAACTCTTCATAGAGAAACTGTGCTTAGGGCCCTGGGCCTGCTGACAGCACCACTGAGGAATAGTTGCTGGTGTTCTGAGGGCATTGGACTTCAGGTGGGAAAGAGAGACTAAGAGGCAGAGAGAAACCACTCCCTACCTTGGCTGCCTCCCTTGCACTTCTTAATACCTGTTTAGGGCAGGCTGCTTAACTTTGAAGAGTTGTGGTAAAGCTTCCTTAAGAGCTAACTAGCTCAGTGTGTTATAGCTGCAGGTGTGACTGCTGTTAAAACCCAGATTATTCTGTTCCTCCAAGTACACCCCAAGCTCAGGAATTAAGTCTTTGCCTCTTATCAGACTCCTTTCTTTGTGTCTTAAATATAATTTAAATAATAGCAGTCATTTTGAATAGTGGCCTATCCCTTTACCAGGGTATTCACATATTTGAGAAGATGTGAAACTGAGATGAGTGTCTACTTGGGTCAGTACCCAGGTACTTCCTGGGTAAAGTGTGTTGAATTATTTCTCACAGTTGGTGGGTAGAGACCTGATTTTTCAGTCAATTGCCCTAAGCTGGCTCTGCTCTGCTCAGATCCCCAACTACACTTCAGTGTGTGCCTACATCCCCTTGTTTTCAGGCCTGGGCCGCTCCCAGTGACTGGTATGAGCAATTAAGATTGCTTTGTGTGAGCCTGAGCTGGGGACCACCTGCGTTTTATTGACATCTCCTATTGTTTCTTAACCAGGGTATGTAGAACGGTGTGTTGATTAATGTGGTTTCACAGTCTTTAAGTTAAAAATTAAAGTTAAAAATTGTTGAGAGATGAGTAAACTCATTGGGAATAGGGACTTTTCGAGGCAGCCAAATGACAATTGAAGGGGGTGAAAGATAGACTTAAAACAGGGATATATAACCTTGTGAATCTACTAAAACCCACTGAATTATATACAGTAGGTCCTCAAATACCATTTTGTTCAGCGTTGTCTCGTTAATAACGTTGAGATGCCTTAGGAACTTAACTCTTGTTTATATCAATTAGCCTGTGGTAAAATTGGTTTTGTTATGTTGGTTTGCTTAAAGTTGCAGAACCTATCTAAGATGTTAAGTGAGGACTTGCTGGACTCTAAAAGAGTAAATTTGTATGATATGTGCATTATATCTCATAGAAAAAAAAAATGAGACACCGAATCTAGTTATCACACTGAACTTCGGCCATGCTCACCCCTGTACCCCAGCATTCCCCACACGGTGTGTACGTTTGTTTTGCTGGTCAAGTGATTAGCTCCATCTTCAGAGCAGTGACCCCGCAAGTAGTCATGTTTCTAGTTTGCCGCTGTTAGTGAGGGGCCTAAATGAATCTGGTGGAAGTATCTAGAATGGAAGATTTTTTTACTTTATAAAGAATGATTTCAGCGCTGTGCAATGACTCACTTCTTAATGATAAATGTTGACCGTGCTAACTGCCCACATGGCTTATACTTTAAACAGCCCAAGAACTACATCATAAAGGATAAACTAGGAGATCCTGAGAAAGAGAGACCCAGAAGGCACAGGAGATCCTGAGAAAGAGAGACCCAGAAGTCAAGTATTGAATCTCATTTGTAAATTGATTTAAGATGGGGGGGAAAACAAACAAACCCAGAGTCAGGTTAATCTATACCCCACATTTTAGGCTCTGCTCTGCCCAGTGTTTTCCTAATTTCAGCTTGGTCTTTCTAGTCCCTGTGTCTTCCCACCAGATGTTGACTGTCTTCCTCACAATAACCGTTTGTGACAGTTTTAACCATTTGTATTTGCTAAAGGGTTATCCTTTACCATTCCTGTGGCTTCTATAACTGCTTGCCTGAAACAGGCCTGGCTTAAGCTTCATGTCTTGGTGTAATCTTTAATAATTAGCACCCGATGCTACTCTGAAGATGTTCAGGGTTCGGATGGTAAACTACATGATCATTTTCTAATAGGAAACTGTCGAGGAAGCTGACCGACTCCCTTTAAGCAGAATGGAGAGAAAAATCCAGGCAGGCGTCCTTTATGGTGCCCTGGTGTTGAGCTCAAGACAGTATTATTCTTGAAAGTGTGTCCCAAGCTGTTCTGAAACCAGAGCAACCATAGAGGGGGATTTCAGGGAACAACGTGTCCTGTAAACCTGTGCTAGTTTCCACCAAATCGTTTCAAACCCTCTGCCATTCCGAAGATCATTCCTAACGTATTAAAAAAATTTTTTTTCTCGTCGTTCATAAGGATGATTCAGCATTGGTTCATTTCCTTTTTTGACTAGCTAAGTTTAATTTAGGAAGAAGTTTTTCCCAGTGGAATTCTGAAAGGTTTGTTAACTGTGAAATTTGGGGATTTTAGAACCTGTGGTTTCAGTATGCTTGACAGTCTTTGGTTTCAAACTTGCTTATATCTGTGCTTTTTTGCAAGAGTGTTTATTGATGTCCTATGATGTACTTAAATTTTATAAGGCAGGGAAAATGGAGTGGAATTTTAGGAATTTAATAAATTTTAGGACTTTGCCTAAAACCAAAAGTAATTATAATGATACTGCTCAATTCCCAGTGGTTCTTTTGGACCACTGTTTATTGAGTTCCTTTCCTCTTGTGCTTTAGGCAGTAACTTGGGCAGGTGTTCAGTCCACTGTATTATCTTTCAGGTCTCCCTGAAACAGTGGCATCTGGGCTTTGCTGTTGAGCGCTCGGAAAACTGTTTCCTTGTTGGGGCAGTTCATTGGGAGAAGGCATTTGAAGGACCTCCAGGGGCTGGGATCTGAGTCCCTCTAGCTGTGTGGAAGGAAGGCTTGGTTGGACAGCCCCTGCTGTTGGTCTCCCTGTGACCTTGGGCAAGTCACTTGAAAAATCTCTGGATTCCCTTTCTGGGAAGATAATACTGGGCCACCTACCTCTCTATTCTGTTTTTTAGCTGAGCTTTAGATTAAAGAGATAAAATGTGAAAGCCTTAGGCAGAAAGGTCCTGAAGAATTGTTTATTATCTGAGTCATCCCATACACAACCCCACACTCCCATCCCAAAGCCAGGTTTTATGGAGGAGGGAACAGTTCTGCTGACTTCACTCCCTAACTCTTCTTTTAGTTGCGCTAATTCCTGGGGCCACTCTGGATGAATTTGGATAAGGAAGGAAGGCTGATAGGCCAGGTTCTGTCTTAAGCCCATTCTTCATCATTACCTTATTTAAACCTAAGACCTCCATTTGTAGTTGAAGAAAGTGAAGCTCAGAGAAGTTTAGCAATCTGCCCAAGGTCACTCAGCTAGTATGACAGGGCCAAAATTCTTAGATCTGTGTGACTCTACACCTATCAGGCTAACAAAAGACTGCATGTTAAGTCACCTGTCAGATTTTATTGTGGCATATGAATGGATTTAAGGTAGAGTAACATTGTAACAAAGGTAGGAGTCCCCTTACTTGGAATATGTGCCCAGAAAAGGCGAAGTACAGAATGCTTTGTTTTGTGTTCATGATGGCCCATTTTACTCTCTCTTCAAAACAAACAAGTGGCTAAGGCCCTAAAAATGCTGGATGTGACCCAGTCCAGCCTTTCCTAAGGGAATTTTCCCACCTTAGTCATTTGTCTTCTTGAAATGGGGCAAGACTCACCCCTCCCCTTTGGTTTCAGTCCTCAAGGACTAGAGGCTCTGTCGTACTCCTCACCTTTCAGATCAGTGTCCCTAGCCATTGAAAATAAGAGGGGAGGCTGCTATTGGGGCCTGGGTTGATCCAAACTGCTGTGTGTGTGTGTGTGTGTGTGTGTGTGTGTGTTGGAAACTTGGAACTGGACCTGCCAGTTTATCTGGTTTTTCTCTGGAATGTGCTCTGTTGGCAGGCTGTCAGAATAAGTTAGCCCCCTCTATCACCCTGAAGGCTTGGATATGGAAATGGCCTCATACTGGGTGTAAGGTTTAGGCAGATGACCTTGACTTCACTCCTTGATAGTGGGAGTTTTGGAAACCTGGGAGATGAGGTGATTTTTTCTCCCCTCTCCATCTAGGTGACTGGCTGGAGAATAGTTCTAGGCTGTGATATGTGATGGGTGGTGGCAGGGGAGGAGGGGAGAAGGAGTTATATTAACTGTGCCCGCTTAGAGCCCTTAATAATCAGGCCTCTGAAAAAGGCATTAGATAAGGGGCTTTGAAATGGGATTGCTACCTATCTTGGACATCTTGGTTGATTTTTCGTGTGTTGAGGGGTGGGCTGGTTGATACCATCTTTTCCTACTGTTCACCTAGTTCTGGTGACTCTGGGCTAAAAGATGTTGGGGCCACTCATGGACAATTTCTGAAACTTGTGCTCTTATCTTCCTCTCCTTCCCAGGACTTGTTGTCCCTTTTGTAGAGTCTTTCCTACTGCCTTTCTGGTACTTCTGTTTTGAAGTCAGACCCTGGTTCTGTTCCCAGTTCTGCTTATTGGCTGAGATATTGGGTAAAGTATTTAATCTTTTGGGCCTCCATTTCTTCATCTAAAAAATGAAGAAAATAAAAATACTTCCTCAGAGTGAGTTTCAAGTGAAATATGATGAAATATGGTGAATGGTCCACAGTGGGCTTTTCCGTTGCCCCCTCCCCCAACCCATTCTGAAGTTTCCTGCTTCCTCTGCCCTCCCGTTCTCCATCCAAGTTTCTGAGGGTTTGTCCCAACTAGAATGGGCTAGTCTGACAGGAGCTCATTTATTTGCTTTTCCATCTTCCTCCTCTGGGTTTAGTTTTAAGCTTTTTCCCAGCTTCCCCTGTTGCTGGATTTCCTGCTCTGTTGTTTTTCTCTCTTCGGACAATTTCTCTTTTGATTTTATATTTTTACACACACACACACACACACACACACACACTTGTGTGCACACCCTCCTTCCACTTTTCTTGCTTTCTCCTCTGCTCTTACCACTTTGAGATCTTAGAGACCCTGTCCTGCCGTTCCCTAGGTTTTACCAAGAGTGGTCCTCAGAAAAGCACCACTTCTTGATTCTGCTTTGTTTAACATTAGCATTGACTTTTGGATTTTGGAGTTACCAGCCCTCTTAAAAGTTGTTACTGTTTTGAGAAGATATAACTCATTTTGATTCTCATCATGCTTATGGACTTATGGAATCACACACAATTCATACACTTGTCTGTTTGTCCTTGACAACCTCTTTAATCTTTCTGAACCCCGGTTTCCTTACCCGCAAAATGGACGTAGTGGTTTCTGCCCTATGGGTTATAGCAAGGGTTAACTGAGGATTAGCACAATGCCTGGCAGAGAAGTGTCCCATAAATGTTAGCTGCTGATTGTAATTATGATTGTGATTACCATCCCCCAGTAGCCAAGTACCTCTTCCCATAGCATCTTTCTTTCTGAAGGAGGGGACAGGAACAGTGTCTATTTTTTTTTTTTTTTAAGTTTTCAAAAGTTCTATTATGGCAAATTTAGTACAGTAGAGAATAATGAACCCCTGTGGACCGCCATCACTTATCAGCAGTCAGTAAGTCATGGCCATTCTTGTTTCTTCTAAACCACTGCCTCTTCTCCCACTAGCGTATTTTGAAGCAATCTCAGATGTCATACCATTCCATCTGGAGAATTTTCGCTCACGTTTTAAGAAATATGATTCTTTTTAAGAGACACCAAGTACAAGATCGTATGAACATCTTAAGAATAATTCCTCAATATTAAATATTTCATCACTGCTCAAATTTCCTTCATTGTCTCATGAATGTTTGCCACAGTTGGTTTGTTCAAATCAGGTCCCAAACAAGATCAACAGGTTGTATTTGGTTAGTATGTTTCTTAAAACTCTTTAAAGATCTCTCCTCCCTCTTTTTTTTTTTTTAACTTCTTACAGTTGATTTGTTATAAAAGCCTCGTTGTTTCTCTTGTAGACTTTTCCTCATTTTGGATTTTGCAGTTTCATCTCATAGTCCCGTTTATCGTGTTCTACTATCCTCTGTATTTCCTATAAATGGAAATTAAGATTTAGGAGCTTGATCTGATTGAGGTTTATTTATTATTTATTTATTTATTTATTTATTTTTGTCTTTCGGCAGGAATAGTTCATAACGTGCCTTCTGCCAGGAGGCCCAGAATGTGCAGTTGTCTCTGTTATGATAATTAGCAGACATTGATTTATAATCGCTGTACATATCTACTATTTCATATGGGCTTTGCGAACTGGTACTATTCCGGTTCTCTCATTTCTTCATTAACTAGCATACTCTTATTAAGCCTTTTTCTCATCAGTTATTTGGTTAACCTGGTGTATAGTTTATATAGGAAAGTCAGGTTTCTGGGGTTTTTTTGTTTGTTTTTGTTTGAGTATCATTATATAATCATAGATTTTAAATTCTTGGGTGCTTTTGAATTCCTTGTAGTTTCTATTCTTATTAATGCTTAAATTGTACCATCTTTGGCCAATGGGAGTTTCTTTAGTTGACTCCTGTGTCCTTTTGATGTGACCTTAATATTTTTTGATAGCTTTCTTGCTGTCCAGTCTCTTTTTGTATGTTGAACTTAAAAGGAACCATTTCTGCAGGGTTTTTGGTTCCTTTGAGTAGGAAATGGTATTTCCAAGCTGCAAGGTGGGTGCTTTTTTTTTCTTTCCCACTTCTTCGGAAATGGATCTTACCGACCATGTCAACTTCTTGGTTCAAGGTTAAAACAAAACAAAACAAACCAACAAAAAACTTTCCTTGCAACTTTGGGTTCTTCAGCTCTCATTTGCCATTTGAATGCATGTGCTTTGCATCTTGTCCTTTTCTCTCTTAAGAAAAAGGCCAAACTGAAGAATTCCCCATGGACAGTTCATGGTTTGACTCTCATCTTCAAGGCCAAAGCTCATATTAATTTAGGCTTCGCAGAAGACTTAGTTATTACCCTTGGTCATGTCTGCCAGATAGTTTGTTCTACCCCTTGTTTGAATAACCAGAAGGTGAGAAATTCCTTATTACCTCTCTAAACCATTCAGACTGCAAACTGTAGTTTGATGATATTGTTGGGTCATTTACAAACATCTACTTGAATAAATACTTGTTGAATAAAGTTTTGCACCTTCCTCTCCTGAGGTATTTAAAATGGAATATATCGAATATTCTAGTCATTTAAGGAATTTATCACGAAAACATTGTTTTTATTAGCTAAAAAAATTTAGAAAATTTTAGTTTTAGGCAGATTTATGCAATGGAGTCCTAGACAGAACACAGATATCGTGCTGTTGTGGGTATACTTAGTAAGCCTATATGTCTAAAATAAATGTTTTCTGTTTAACAAGTCTGCTATTAGACTTATTTTTAGTAATTCCTATCTCTGCTTTTTGGAAATTTTTTTTATACCCATGTTGGTATATCACAGCACATGCACTTGGGGAAAAAATAAGTAAATAAATGTAAAAAAACAGAACGAGCATAAAAGCCCCTCATTTAAAGAGAAGCTATCATGCTTTCTATGGTGGTTCCATGCAGGCCTGGAGTTTCAGCTGTAGTAATACTTTTTGTTTTGTTGATGAAACAAAGCCTTATGCGTTCACAGTCCAGCCAACACAGTCTCACAGCAGAATGAGTGAATAGGCCTGAAATTATCATCATTTGTGACATCCCTGAGAAATTAATCAGTGTCCTGGCCTGTGAAATTTGGATATTCATTTAGACATGCCCTCCCCCCACCCTGCCGTTTTATTTTTTTTTTTTAAAGGCAGTTAGCGTCATTTAATGGTTCCTCTGTATTAAGGAAAGTACAGCATTGTAGGGGTTTATTCCCTCCCCTTCACTTCAGGGGCACGGAGAGGGGTGAGGAGCCTGTAATTCACAAGCCGGCTTTGCCCGGAGGTAAACTTGGTTTCACAAAGGGAATTTTCATTGTGGCCTGTGGCTCCCTAACATAGTGGAGGCTTCAGAGGCAAGTGGTAAAAGCTACCAAAGAAAAGCTGGACTGGAGCCACTGACGTCATGTCAGTAAATCTGTTGGAGGAGCCCAGCCGAGCAGTGCCTGCCAGCCAGCCTCTGCACTTTGGCCTTGCCTGGTCAACTGTTGTTACTGCTTCATCCCCCCCACCCCCAAGCAGCCTACATTTTTATTTTCTTCCCCCGCCTTTCCCTCTGTGCCACTGGGCCTGTTTTGAAACCTGTAAACACTTTGAAAGCCACCCTGAAACTCGGCCTGTTCTTAATGTCCTGTATTTGGGGGCAGGGGGGCGGGGAAAGGGAAAACCCAAGGATTGGAGGGTGAGGGAGGATTGAAAACTTTCCCCTAGTGGGACTTCTTGATGACGAATGATTCTATGGGGACATCATGGGCAGCAGCCAGAGGTGCCAGCTCCGGACTCTGTACTTTTAGAAAGCTTTGGTCTTCAGTTGTGTGTGTCTGTGTGTGTGTAGTGTGTTTGTATTCTTGCGTGTGTGGGCGTGTGTGTGTTTGTGTGTTGGGGAAAGAGGAATCGTCCGATGATGAGTGGACATACCGAATTTCAGTCTTCTGTAGAGGATGATTTAAGGGAATGAGTTCCACTGTGAGTCCTTTTTGCCCATTACTCTTTGGTCAGTTAACCCTGAATTCTTCTTGGTTTGCAACTGTAACAGTTAAATCTGGAGCTACCTGCTTCTTTACATCTTGGATATTTAGAGTCACAACCTCAGATGCGCCTGAATTAAAATATTGCTGTGCTAAATCTATTTTTACATCTAAGGGAATGACATCTAAAAATAAACCTTATCCCACCTGTTATCCACTCTTGGGAAGTTTGG
This sequence comes from Eonycteris spelaea, assembly GCA_003508835.1. Classification (NCBI taxonomy): domain Eukaryota; kingdom Metazoa; phylum Chordata; class Mammalia; order Chiroptera; family Pteropodidae; genus Eonycteris; species Eonycteris spelaea. Next base: position 4,479,124 of record PUFA01000113.1, read on the forward strand.
ATGCTGTCAAGTCACAGCCCACAGATAAGGCTTCTGATCGTAGCTTCCCATGTGATGGTCACAGTCCACTTCTCCTGCCCTTGGCGTGATTTTTTAATTGTTGCATTAACTGTTGTCCTCCTGTTTATTTTGCTGTGATTATTCATTTGCAAATAAGAATGAAGCGTACATGCAGATTGGTCTGAGGTTCCTGAGTCTTCAGGTCAGCAACATATTTAAAGCAGTATCTTATCCATGAATCATTAGATGAGTCAGTTCCTGAAACCACTACAAGCCTCATAGTTCTTGGCTACAAGCAAAAGCAGGAAATCCAGGCTTCAATAACTTCCTTTCCCAGTCCTGGCTATAGTTGCATTGGTGGTTAGGTTCTGCTGCCGCATTTGTAAGCTAGGAAGATGTATGTCTGAGGAACAAAGGCAGCCGCGTCAGTTTACTGAAACTGGTTATAATTTGTGGTCTTGATCTGAATGTCAGGCTGCACTGGCATACCCTGCTCTGCTGTGCAGCCCTGCAGAACTCGGCCAGGGAAGGTGGCGAGCTGGGTCTGCTGAAATGCCCCCCAAAACACGTGGCAACGTTTCAAGGAGCTTTAGTGTTTCATTGAATCCTAAAGCTTGTGGGCATGCAAGCTGACATTAGGCAGAGGGCTCTGGAGTCCATATGTATAGCTGCAGTGTCAACTCCCTTTGTTTTGTTCACCCAGTTGAGAGAGAGGAGGGAGGGAACACATGTGTGTGCTAGCCACCGAGCTCTGGCCTGTCTTTCGCCTTTCTTTGCAGTTTACTTCCTAAAACACGGGGTCTTTTTTGAGGGGTTCCCTTTGCAGTGTTTTGGGCCAGTCTCATTGACTTTGAAATCAATTTTATAACTATTTTATTAAATATTTTAAAAAGGGAGAAACGTGAAGTGATTGTCTCCCAGTGTAACGGGTCTGCTGCAACTTGTATTTCATTCTTCTCTTGCATGAGCAGCCTCTACTCGTCTGAGTTCCTAAGTTGGAGCAGACGTAGTTCGGTGTCTCTATCTGTGTGGGGTTGGTGCCTGCTGCTGCGTTATGCTTTGCTTGTGAATTTATGGACTTTTTCAATCTTGAAAAAAAATTAAAATCGAGTGCGATGCATTTTCATTTATCAACTCTTCTGTTCTTTTCTACGCTAATTGGTGTTGGCTAGCTGTGGGATTTGAGAAAATGCGACTGAAACTGGACTCCCCCCCCCCACTACAGGTTTATATAGAATCATTGGACGTTCTGATAGAAATCTAAAAATAGAGTGGTAGACAAACCTTGTGGAATGACCAGGAAAAAAGAAAGAAAGAAAAAAAAATGAAATGACGAGCAGTCAGATGTTGACGCTGTCTTTTATATTAAGCTTGTTTCCAATTCATAGCCAGCAGTTGCTCAGAAAGGTCAAATTCTATTTCAGCCTTTGTAAAAGATAAAATAAAAGCAAATGCAAAAGTTTGCCTGCCTTTTTAACGAAGCATGGCTGATTCAGATCACAGCCAGGATGGTGAGTGCCACTTTGTTCTTTCTTGTCATTTGTATTTCGTGTTTGGGTAATTCTCTGGTGAACTTCAGCCTAAGCTAAAAGATTCTAAGCAGCCTTTGAGAAAGTTGGGCACATTTGACTTTTGAGGTTTGCCTGAGAGTTATAATATCTGACTTTGGTTTTCCAGATGTCAGGCTTGTACCAAAAAACCCCTTAGTTGTAGGTGAGTTTTGTTAGTAAATCACTGAAAATATATTCCTCTTATTAATGTGTGAAGAGTTACTGTCTAAACTAGGAAGAGTTGTTTCATTTTGTCGTGGGAGATACACACCTTTATTTTTGTCCTGCATTGATCTGACAGTTAACTTCTTTTTAATGCAGACTTTAAGTTGGGAGTACAGACCAAATCTTGAATTGCTTACAGTCCCTGGACCAAGTTGTTCAGGACCAGGGATTGATTCGTTAATTAAAATCAATGTAATGGATTTGTAAGCTCCTTTAACAGATATCTTATTAGCAACCACACAGAGCAGCCCATGATCTGTGAGAAAGGTGTGAAGGAGACTCCAACCGATGGATTCTTTGGGGCCACTTTAGGAAAAACTCAGTGGCTTTTATAAGGAAGGAACCTTGCTTAACCTTTACACTGAACAGATTCTTCCAGTGGAAAATTATTTTTCATACGTCTGCCCAGAACATTTTAGTTATGTGTGTCTCCACCGTGGCTGCATCTCTCCCAGACCTTTGCATTTATGATCTCAAGGATACTTTCGTGAATTGGCCAGGTTCTGCATGTTTCCAGGCAAAAGGAGGAACCAGAAATAAATTCCTATTTGATAGCAGCAAAATGCTTTTTTTCTCCAACTGAAGCAACCAACAAGCAAGCTACAAAGAAGACATTTATCTGTCGTTTGAGTATCTAGCTGTATAGCTGTGCTTTCTTGGAATGAAGAAGTCAAGATGGTACGTTTGGAAAACCTTGTGGCTTTAGCAAAGGTCAGACTTCATTAAGCTGTCATTTATATTGTTATTTTTTTGTAACTGTGCCAGACAGGTAGATATCCTCTATAGTTAGGCCAGCTCACCCACCTTCTTCTCTCTGATGTTTGGATTAAAGGGGGACATCTGACCCAAGCTGACTTTTAAACTCTGTCTCCTGAAGATTTTCGGATTGAGATAGCAATCCTAGTTTATCTCTGATGCTTACACTAGGGAAAAGCTAACTGGGGAGTAGATATTTGACCCATGGGTACAGAGAAGTTTGGGCTAAAATGGCTTCACAGAGAGAAAAGAACAAAGCTGTTGTGCAGAGGACAAGATGAGAGACCTTGGGAATAGTCTCATTTCTTGATGATTTTCCATTTTCTGGTTTCCATTTCCCATGAGAGCTGGCTGTAGTTCCTAATTCAGGGTCTTCTGATAGACTCCTTGGCCTTATAATGAACCCGTGTTCTCCTGCCTTCCCCCCATCCCCCTTTAGGTTATTGGGAGTGGGTTTCTTTTAATCGAAACCAAATGGTCTCTGGCCAGCCAGTATGCTGGGAAGTATGCCCCGTGTGGTGTTCTGGAGAGGCCCCACTCACCAAAGACCACTAGCTCGGTACAGTAGCACCTGGCATCTGCTTGGTCTGCATGCAGGGCTACTGTCCTGCACCCTGTTCTCCAGTATGGATTCAGTCCAAGAGAGCATCACATGGATGTTTAGCTAACTGGGCAGTAACAACAAAGGTTACCCCTTAACCTGTGTCTCAAACTGGTATCTTTCAAGGCCTGACTAGGCCTTTCAGTTGCCTGGTGTGCCTTGTAAATTTAGGTTATGTGGTGCTTGATTCCAGAGTGGCAGGTGAAGAATTTTCCCAGTCATATCCTGGGGTACTCAGGAGTTCCGGTTGGGTGAGCACCTGGAAAGAATGAAGCCAGGTGTGGCATTTGACCTGAGTGTCCTGCCTGGTGGCCCCACCCTCATTTCTCCTTCCATCTCTGAGCAACTTGAAAGGCCCTCAGTGGCCCTGGACAGAGACTTCGCAATGATAAATCCAGTGTGTATGTTGTGCTGTGTGTGCTTCAAGCTTCCTCTGTTAGGGAATCTGCCAAATTAGTGGATTTTATTAACAAACGGGTTAAATATCAAAGGCCTCTCAAGGCCACTGATAAGCTGTGTGCCTGTGGGAATGGTGTTGAAAACAAAGTGCCTACTCCCTCCACTCTTCCCCAGATTTGAGGGTCAGGGAGTGTGGTGGTATAAATGAGCAGGGAGGAAAATTTAGGTGAGACGTAACATTTAGAAATAACAGTAAAAGTCGTTTAAGAAGATAGAATTTGTTCTGGAAAACGCTTACTGTTACTTGAGCAGATGTAATTCAGTATTTGTTCGTTGGTGTCTTTTACAAATTCGAAGACCTTTTTTCTTTAGGCTTGATGTGAAATTTTATGTTCTACCTGCTCTGTTCATGAAGTTTAGTTTGCATAGTTAGAACATGGAAACCGAAGATTTTTTTTTTCTTTAAATTGAGAGGGGATGGGAAAAATGGACAACGTGGAAAGTTATTGGATGTGGACGTGAGGGGTTCAGACTTACATAAGTGTGTTCTTAGACGTCACATATCTATTAAAAAATAACTAATGTTTCTGTGATGCTTTACAACTTACATAGTTCTTTCAGTAGGTTGACTTGTTTATTTCTTACAACTTGGTTTTTGTAAATGAGGAAGTGGGGTCTAAGAGATTAGGAGACTTGCTTAGGATCACATAGCCAGTCGTGGTTAAACAGTGACCCAGCCCATGAGCCATCATGGGATGCCACTTGCTCATGCTGCTGGCTCTTATTTGCTGTGCTCACTCCCTTTTGTCAGCAGTTGTTGTGGGAGGAGACTTTGTTAGGATAAGGCTGCAGACAGGTGAAGTGGGGATGGGGGAGGGGAGGGCAGGTGGGGTCTGGAGATGGGAAGGAACGGACAGGTCTCTCTGTAATACTCAGAGCGCAGAAAGAGCAGGAAGGTCTTGGATGATCTCGTCCACTGGATTTCAAACCAGGCTGAATATCTTTGTCACCCACAGAGGGTTTTTTTTTTTTTCTTTCTTAAATACTAATTCCTGCTGCTTACCCCCTGAATCTAAATCAGAATGGCCAAAGGTGAAGCTTGGGTGAGTGCTCTGAAACCTTCCCAGGTGATTCTCAGGAGGCATCTGAGTCTTATGCAGTTCTAGCCCGTGTCTCTTTAACTAGACAACTTCTATAAAATCTAGTCACATGACATCTCCCCAGAGCTTGTTAGAAATACAGAATCTGAGACTTCCCTCCCACCCCCACTCCATACGCTGAATTAGAATCTTCATTTTAACAAGATTTCCAGGTGAATAGTGTGCATATTACAAATTGAGAAGCAGTGCTAGTATCTGAGGGAAACTTCAAGTCACTGTGGATGGAATAATCACACATTTCTTTCTAGGTTTGTCATTGGCCTTTTGACTTTCCTTGCTGTTTATATAACTTTTCCAGCAGAAATAATTTTAAAATCAGATTTCTCAACTATTTCTTTATGGCTTCTAGGTTTTTCTTTTGCATACACACAAAAAAGACTATCTTATTCTGAAATTATTGGATAAAGGTCTTCTACCTAAAAACAAAAAATGAAATCATAACATACTTCACACAGCTGAATGCATCTAGAATTTATTTGGTATGGTATAAAGAGTGAGGTAGGGATACAGATATTTTTACTTAATGTTCGGCTTATGCCAACTATTTATTGCATCTTTTGTCTGTGGATCCATACATTCAGTTCATATATGTTTTAGTCTCAACTTGGAGCTTTAATTGCCAGAGCTCTGTAATTTCTTTTTTTTATATCAAATTTAGCAACTCCTTTCGTATTACTCTTTTAAAAAGATTCTCCCCTCTCCCCCGGCTTTTCTCACAAGTTTGTAACAGATATTTTGTAAGTTATAAGAATGTATCTTCTGTAGGGTTTTATCTTCAGAGAGGACTCTCCCTAACCAACTATCCCAGCCAGTGGGTGCCTGTCCCCTTTCATCCTTAGCCCAGCTTCTTATTCTGAATCATTGCATCCTGTTTATTTCCCTCGGTAAAATTAGGGTGTTGATTACCTTTCCCGCTAGAGTGTAAGCCCCACAAGGCAAGGTTCTGTGTCTGTTTTATTTGCCAGCATAATTGCTCAGTGTTGAGAAAGTCCCTGGCAGTTGGTGCTTAATAAATGTTTGTTAAATGAGTTAGAAGGAATGAAATCCCAATAACGAGAGCTGCTGGCTCTCTTAGCAGAAGATTAGCTTCGTGTAGGATTGTCTGAACTTGGATTCCAGTTTGAACGCAACCCATTGAGAAATTATTCAGATGGATTAAAGTGAATATGTGATTTTTGGGAGAAGTATTAGTTATCTGCCATTGAATCAAGCAAAGGCTTGAGAGTGTTTTAACCTATGAAAGTTGACAAAGTGGTACGAATTCATTATGAAGAGTGGAGATTGATAACAATATCTAGCACAGGCCTTGTAGGTCCTTTGGTAAAAATGCTCTGATTCAACTTTTGGATTTAGTAGCATCTCCCTTTTAGATCTTTCTGGCTATGCTAATTTTTTTTAACTATGGAAAGTAAAATAATACTGCAAGGAATTTTGCACCTTTTTTGTTTTATTATTATTATTACTAAAAACTACGTAGGGAAATTAGCATCACCCATTTATTAAATCCTTTCATTTTAGGTACAGAACTTCTTATGGATCGGAACAGAATCTTCACTCATTTTTATTTTATTTTTTTGATAACCAGTCACTTCTATTTATTTCAGGACATAATATATTTTTTGAACCCATGGGTGATACTGAATTATAACACTGTTTAAATATCCATATGGTATTTTATTTTTGCAAAGATAGGTTCTAAAAATCATAAAACCAGATAGATTAATAATATGAATATCAAAATTAGATTAAAAATGTAGCTCACGGCTCTCATTCACTCTGTTTTGGCATTAAAGATGTTACAAAGATGTATACTTAGGACACCACCAAGTTTTTCAACATTTATAAAGATAGGTATTGTCAAAAAGGTCTTTCTGTGATTTTAGCAAAGAGAAATCATCAAAAATTTTTATACTGCTGACATGATTTAACTTTGGAACATAGTATTACTGTTTCTTCTAGCAAGTTATGGTTTTCTCAAGGCCTTTCCCCCAACTTTTCTGTAAATAAAGTGTATTTCCAACCTTCCAATTAAAATATTATCTTCATAAATATATGTACCAGGTTGGTATTTTCACGTATAGCCTTTCTGATTTTAGGCTAAGCCAAGACATACATTTAATATTAACATTATTAAAGCAAAAAAGAATCTAACTTAATGTCGAGAAATCATGACCTTTTATGCAGTGTTTGATATGGAAAACACTGATTTTGACATTTCATTCAGATACCAGCCTAATCACACATGGTCCAAGAACATTCAAATAATAAACCAAAAAGAGACAGATGTTAAAGATTGGTCTTTAAACATTATAGCCAATGATGCCACGCTTGCCTATGATCTTGACAATATAAAACCACATCCATACCTTCGTGGCCACCAAACCAGCAGAGCTTCCTTAACTGTGAGCTGTTTGAAGCTACCAGTGTGAATGTGATTGACTATTTTTTTCAAGGGGTTGAAAGAACCAGCTGAACCTTGGCATAGTGCCAAAATGTGGCCAATCGAGGCTTCAAGTAAGTCACAGCAGTGTTTACCAGCACTGGGGACTTCTCCACAAGGTTAGGAAGAAACTGGGCCACGGTTCTAGGATGGAAAGTTTGTGACCTCAAATGGCCGGCTGAATGTTACCCTCTTCATTTGTTTTTATAATTCTGACATCCAAGTGCTTGAAAAATGCTTAAGTAGTGAGAACCTCCACACTATAAACATATAATGTATTTTTAAATTATTAAACAGCAAAGTGATGTTCTATCTGTGGAGTGCAGTGGATATATTTTGGCATATATTTTAGTTTCTGCTAGCATTCTTAAAAGCCATAATGATCTTAAAAACTTTCTCTCCTACGATAGGAGAATTTCTAGAAATTGTATTTCTTGACTTATTTATTTTGCCTCACTCTCAGATGAGAAGGGTGGGGTATTTGGATGGAGTTGGTCAATCATCTAAAACACTGTTGTTTTCTCTCCTTGGTTTATATTTGGAATAAATTCAAACCAGTAGTATCTGAGGCCTTTAACCATTTGGTGCCAAAGGACTTGGTTTTGTAGATTATAATTATTTTGGTTGACTGTTTCTTCAACAAAAAATATTTTAAAACAATTACAGGAGCGCCACTGCATGATTCTGTAGTCATCTCTCTCAGTTCCATTTGATGGTCAGTGAGAGAGATTACCTTGGGAAGGACAAAGTGTGGAGTCTGTCACCAGCACAGGCCTTCCCTTCTCGTTCAGCAAAACCAATGCAGTTCCCCACTGGCGACTCTGTGGTCCCTTTGAATTTGTGCTTGCCTCTTTGTGTACATTGTACACTATTTGAAGAATGTGTGTAAGCCCGTTATGTTTTCTTTAATAAAACTGCACTTATCCTTGTGTGGACAGATTGTGTTCTCAGAGTCTAAATTCTTAGAGAACACTAGGAACTGTTTACTTAGGTCTTTTTTTCTTTCTTTAAATAAAGGCCTCCTCTAGTTTGTCAACTTTAAAACTGTTGCATGTCAGATGAAAAAGCTGGTTGAAGGGGAAAGGCACGATTCGGGAGTGTTTTGAATATAGTGACTGTATTTTGGAGTGATAAGGCTTTTGACTTTTCTAGAACCTGTATCAAACAAAACTGTAAAACAAAACACAAACTAAGATCTCAAACCTAAATTTGGCTTTTTTTTTTTTTTTTAATCTGGGATATCAGGTTTTTGGAAAATCAAACAGGGCATGCTTGAATAAATGAGGTGCTGCTTTATCAAAAGTGTTTTTGGGTAAGGGGGAAAGCAGAATAATTGAAGCAGGTTGTGCCTGTGGGTTCTCACTGTCTTTGGGTTCCAAAAGATGAGGTGAAATTTCAGTTTATTATGTGCCAGGGTCTGTGTTGGGTGGTAGGCATTCAGAGAAGAATGAGAACTCAAGACTAGTTTGAGGACCTTCAAGGAATTCTAGTGGGAGAGAGTTGTACTAAGGGGACCATTCCAGCCTTCTGTAGTGAGGATTGTGACGGGGAGAAACTGAGTCTGCCAGGGAAGAGACTTGGACTGGGGTCCAGGTTCCTACCAAGTCAAAAATAAGAAAACTTAGACAGGGAATACAAGCTGCTAATCTTTATGGTTTCCTGGACTACATAGGCTATACTCAAAAAGGATGAGTTTCAATAAGAAATCCTATCCAACAAGTGACAAGATAATGCAGGAAGTATAAACAAACATTTGGTTATAGTGGAAGGCAAATGCTGGAGGGCTGCCTACTACAGCCCTGGAGGGCTAGTTTTCTCTTCTCCATCTCTCTTTAGCTGGCTCCAGAGCCTTTCTTTTGATCTGTTCACAGGCTTTATAACTGGAGAACTAGAGGAGGTAGAGCCAACTGATATTATTTTTCTCTGGACTTCCTTTATCCCTGGTGTGACCTGAAATGGTGAATTCTGCTGTCAGCTGGGGCTGCCTCCTGGTCTACCCCTTGAACCAGACCCTTTGTGTATTCTGTCCTCAGTGCTGTGGCAGCCTCGGGGGTCAGTGATGCTGAGCTAGTACCATCCTGCGCTTGTGCAGGGTGAGGATGTTGGAATTGACCCTTTCGGTCTTACTATAGGGGAACATCATGGACAGACAGGGTTAAGTAGAGTTTCTGTCTCTTCTGGGCTCATTCCACAGGCTGGTAGCTTGCCACAACTCTTTTTTTGCTTCATGCCTGTCATCTGTACAGTGCTTTATGTGTTAATGTCCTGTGGCAAATCCATGGCCCTATTTGATCTTCACAACAATGCCGAGAGCAGAAAGCCTAAGGATTGTTAGCCCCGTTTTAAAGATGGAAGACTTGAGGCTCAGAAAAGTGTGCCTGGATATGCAAGGAGCAGAGGCCACCAAAGACTCCTCCGAGTCCTTTATGGCAGAGTGGCACTGCCTTTCTCTCAGGCTGCAAGCCTCTGTGAAACATCTCTCTTCCCCTTCCCAGTTTTCTGATCTCACACGTTGTTACCTTCCTTTCCCTTCCCCCTGAAGCTACGACCATCTTATCTGGATCACTCCAGTCTCCTCTGAGCTAATCTGCCGACCTTGGTGTGTCTGGTTAATTAAGTTGCTGCATCATTATCACCATCATTATCTAATAATACTTCTATAACAATTCTTGTGGGTGGCATTCTCACTGCTTTGCAATTCATTTAAGTTTCACAATAATTCTGTGAAGTAGGTATAGTATTATCATCCCTATTTAGTAAGCGAGGAACTGGGGGCACAGAGAAATTAAAACTTGGTCCAAAGTTTTACGTGGGTAATAAGTGGTACAGAGTTAGGATTCGAGCACAGACCGGCGACCCCTATCAGGTGTAACCGTTACGACCTGACCCAGACTCTGATTTCTCAAAAGCCTCCACTTGCCTATGTGCTTCATCACTCGACCGAGGTGCACGTTCTCCTTGGCCTGGAGAATGAGACCACTGCAGTGCGATTTCTGTGTTTTTCTAGCCTGGCGCCCTAGTAGGCACCCTTCCTAAAAGCTGGATTCTCATCACTTCCCAGATGTACTCATGCCATTCCGTCTGCCAGGAAGGCTTCCCTTAGCAGAGAACGAGGCCGTGGGCTCTGCCACCAGTGACGTGTATGACATCATGCAAGTCACTCATAATGTCACACATGTACCAGCTTTTCCATCGTTTTGTCAAAACCTCCGGTTTTCTCTGCAGCTGCCTCCTTTAGGAAGCCGTCTTGCGTTCTCTTCTTCCTTCACCAGAATGGACTCTTCACTGCCGTAGGCCCATCCGCGCCTTACTGTCACTTTCACCATCCCGCATGCTTTACCGTTCTTCGTAGGTGTCCTTTCTTCCTCCTAAACGGTAAGCTCTTTCAGGGTAAGAGCTGTGGCTTGTACAGCTTTATATGCTCCGCAGTGCTCCGGATATGAAAGGCGTTCAGAATATATCTGTGGAGTGAGTGAATTTGGGGCCACTGGAATCCAGTCATTGCATTTCTGGTAGAGCCAGGTGAGCGGTGCCCCGTGTGAGTTGACCTGCAAAAGCAGCCATCTATTGCATGGACTCTGGGTTCTGCTTTTTATTAAATTATTCCTTGTAACCCTCTCCTCCTTTTCAAACTTCTGCTCAAGGAGTAGTGCAAGTTTGCACAGCCATCTTTTAAGCAGATTGGCTAAAACAAATCTCCTGGAAGCAGAGTGGCCCTGGACATGCTGTTTAAAAAAACAAAAACAAAAACAAAAAACTGCATGGATTTTATTTTAGAGCATGGAAAGAGTTCTGGTAGAAGAACTTGACTCCTGTCAAGTCAGAGACAATGTGTTATTATATTTATCTTATTACGGCTGAGTCGGCATTGTGGTTGGTTTGTTTTGGGAGCCCCCTTCATGCACCTGGATCGGGGAAGATGATGTGTGTATCGGACAAGCCTGCCAAGCACAAGGAGAAAGCAGTGTGACCTCTTAGTTTGGTATGTGGAATTTGCTGGAGGAGCCACTCTCCTGCTCTGAGAAGTTAACAGATGATTGAGGTGTCTGGCACCAAGCCCCCAATCTTATTAACTACCAATGAGAAAGTCTTGGTCCTCCCTTCCAACTTTCTGGCCAGCCACTACCATCCAGTATTCCTCTATTTCAGGCATACTCAACCATGTCTCCTTCCACTCCTTCTCTTCCACCTGTATCTACCTGGGGTATGCTCTTGCTGTTATGCAGCTCTTCTCTCTTAAGAGAATAGACATTATTTCAAAGAAGCCTCCCCAGCTCCTACAGGATAATGTAACAGCCTCCCTTCCTTTCCCTAAGTCACCCATACTGTTACCCTGTGTTAGCATTAATCATATTGTCCTCTATATGTTGGACTTACCCCATTCTCTCCCTCTGAGCTCCTCGAGGGCAGGAACTATATCTTATCTTTGTATCCTGTTTGGTACAGAGAAGCTCAGAGTGCGTGTGCACAAGTAAAAGTTTTGGATGTGACAGTAATAGCTAACATTTGCGAAGTGCTATAATTGTTTTATTAACAGAAGTGAGTCCTAATTCTAGTGATGGTCACTCATTTTTGTTATCTTCAAGTTATCTTAAGAATATTGCAGAAGTCTCCAAAATAAAATATAATTAAATTTATGCTAATGAAAACATACACCATGTATATATGCCCAGCCCTTTGCCTTGCAAAGTAGACATCCAGTGGCTATCTGTGGAATGGCTGAATGAATGGGTGAGTTAATGAATGAATGAAAAGAGCCTCCATTCTCTGGGAAGGAAAGAAGGGTGGAAGGGACTAAGCTTCTGCAATGCTCTCGGAGATGAACTTGTTGCTTGGTTGGGCGGTGCTGACCCTGCTCTCTGGGACTCCACTTCCTTTCTGATCATTTTCATTTTTGAAAACCAGCAGGATTTCTGTATCTTCTCGTGTTTTCCTAGACCACAAGCTTTTATCCTGTTATTTAGAATCCTAGAATTCTACCACCAAGTTTTAATCTAACATGAAAAATGAACACAGTGGCTTCACAGTCCTCACCTCACCATCCTCTGTGAAAATAGTTGGTGTCGTAGAAGGATGCAGTCCATAGAGGAGCCCAGGAGCTCACCCTGGTTAGTGAGAGTTCTAAGGCCGGATGCTCATGCTCTTACGATCCATCTTGATGGAAATGTGGATGTTGCAGTTGTCAACATTTTGCTGGCATTTGAATGTGTTTATCCAGGCAAACATGAGAAAGACCCATTCTTTCAAAACATAGACATGGAGAAAATTTTATCTTATATCATGAGAAAAATGACAACAAAAATTCCCGAAATGCTGGTTCGTATACCAGCCATTAAGAGAAGCTGAGTAGATGACCTTAAGAATGGCGATATACATGTAATACATAAAGTGTACATTATATTAAGATGCTTCTTACTTTTAGGAGTTATTTGTAGTATTGTGGATAATAATTCTTAGGAGTTTACTTTTTAGTACTACAGGTTCTTGACCACTCAAGGAAAGGTTGAACAACAAATATTTCATGTGAAGTAATAAGTCACCTTTCTATATCGGTTGGCAAACTCCATCGCCTAAATCTCTCAAATATAATCTGGTTGCCTTCACTTGTGTATCTTGCCGGAACTTTTAAAATAAATTGAATGATCTCCATTAGGCAATAGGGGCTTGTGTTCTCACCATGCTTATTTACGAAGGCTGGTAGAGAGTCAGTGATGAAATCGAAACTTAGTTTGAACTTAATGTGCGAAACAAAATAAATTTGACTCTTTTGAAATTTTGCATAAGTATCTGTCAGAGCCTGGTACTAAGTATCTGGGGATTTTTAGAGCTGACCTCATTGAACATTGAATTATGTTCTAAGATACATTTTAATAGTGTTTTTCTCTAGAAGTGAAAACTTAAACTGACTGGTGAAACCACTCTTTAACTCTCTCTGGATTGAATATTTTTTCTTACCTAACTTTAAAATTTCCCTGTCCAACCTTTAGGTTTCTGGGTTAGTTCCCTTGAGTGGATTCCTGAGACTGCAGGTAAAAAGTTAAATAGATACCATTTGCAACTGTACATTGTAGGCAAAATAAAAGAACTATATTAGAAACTTAATTTCAGTTTTAAACAATGTTCTTGAGGACAGTTTTGTATTTGTAATAAGTAAATACGATAACAAATAAGATTTTCTAATAGCACTTTTAATCTGTTTTATATACTGAGGTTATATATAAGGTTTCCTCTGACAGCAGGTGATTCTGCTGTTAAGTCACTGCTGTATATATTTCTATAGCTGACAGTGGCACTCCTAGGCTACATGCAGTCTGCTGGGATTGAATTGGAAATTTGTCATTCAGCTTCTTTCCTATATGGCTTCTTCTAGGACTCTCAGGATCCTCTGGTTTGGCTAGACCAGATGTGACATCCCTGACACACATGTCCTGTAGTTCATGTACACTCCAGGTGTGAGTGGGAGGCTTAGCCTGGCTGACCCCCATCAGAGTATGCTGGTCACAGTCAGATCTCCTCACACTCTGCATGGCAGCTCTTTTATTCTGGAGAAGAGCAGGTGTTATCCCCATTTTACACTGATGGGAAAACCAAGCTGAGCATATGACGAGCCCAAGGTCATCTTTTGACCTTGACCCCCAACACAGTTCACCATGTGATAGTACACTTACAGATCTCAGTTGCTGTGCCTAAGAGGAGAGTTTGGTTTATAAAACTCTCTCCAAATTGTAGGCTAGTTGGAGATTTTCCAGGCAGCTTAAGTAAGGGAAAGAAAGAATGTTTGCAGCATTTTTTTTTTTTTTTTTTTAGTAAAAGCATAATGCCAGCAAAAGACTTGTTTACTTGTGCTGTACTTGTGTGACTAGATGTTTGTCTCACTTTCTATGATGTGTTCTTTTGAAAACACTGGACTCAAGACCTAGGATCACCCTTCCATTCCTCATGTTTTTTGCTTTGGTGGCCTGCCAACTCCCTTCCTCTATGTGTCAAAAACAAAATCCCTCCACCAAGGATGAGTTAGAGCTGTCTGCAAGCCATTTTGAGGCACACGATCAGAAGTGAGGATAGCATTTGTAGTTTCACAAAGTCTTTGCACCAGAACTTAACTACTTCACTCACAGGCGACCTTCTCAAACTTTGCTACATCACTCAGGTGATTCTCTCTATGCTCTACCTATTTATTCGTAATGAATTTGCAATTCTAAACTGCTTAGCTTCTGCTTCTCTAGGCATAAATGGCTGGAGGGGGCCATTTATGGCTCTAAGTTAGGGAGGGAACGTCTGCTAGAGAGAAGATGATAGCTGATAATGTGGGAAAAGATAAACACAATAGCAGGCACACTTAAAAAAAATTAAACTACATTTTAAAAGTGTTTTGAACTAGGGATCTTTAGTTCTCATTGCCCTGTTGTTTCCAGTGGTCAACACCATCATCCTAGCATAGTGGGATGCTGTGGGCTCATTGACTGTGATCTTTAAGTAGCATCATACTTCTGTCTCATGAACTCTGTTTAAGAAGGCAGAGAAGAATGGTAGAAATAGTCTTCAAAAAATTAAAAATTTAGATGTTTCAAAGCATTGGCCAGGATTCATACTGAAAGTATATTAATGAAGAAGTTTTTCCCTAAGGATAGTAGTAACATGAATCTTATGCTACACTGATTGGGGGCAGTAGGTTTTATTTTAAGAACTTTCATTTTTCTGTTTTTAATATGTGCTCTTGGCCCTAACTCTGCTCTCTGGTTTCCAAAGTCCTTAGAGGACAAGAATGATGATGGATATACATTTTAATTCCAGCAGCTGCTCATCCTAGGGAATTTGTCTTGCAGAAGCTAAGCTCTTTATATGTTGACAAGGTTCTACCTGTGATCGCTTTGCTTTGTAGTCAGAGCCCAGACTAAGGACTTCTGTGGAAAAGTTGTCTTTACTTGAGGTCTGTGTAATTATTCATCCTCTAGTGAGTCCAGCCCAGAGTTGACTCCGGTAAGGCTCTTGAACCCTGGGCAAGCATAGAATGATGCCTGTCTTTCTTGAAGAGGCAGAATTGGTGAGGTGAGTATGGATTAGTGCCAAAGACAGTTTTGTGGGTAAGAGAATTTATCTTGCTCAAGGTATTAACTCCTTTGATCAAAAACACCCTTGACTGAGATGTAGGGGTGGGGGATTTACACACACACACACACACACACACACACACACCACCTAAATTGTACAGCTTTTCTGGAGAGCATTTTCACAATTGGGATTAGATGTCTAATGTGAGTACTCTGTGACTTGGTGGCTCTACTTTACAGAATTCATCCTAAGGGAAGAATTGTGTGTAAGTATGTACAAGGATGTGCCTCACCATACCAAAGAAATAGTTAAACTGTAGTAAAACTACGTAGTGAATATTATAAAGCTGTTGAAAGTGATGATGTCAGCTTATGTATTATGGAAAGATGGGAAAGAAATTATGTGAGAAAGTTAGATTATAGGTCAGTATATATAGTGTGATTCTATTTCAATATATGTGTATAGAATGAGTTCATATTATAATGTTTTCATATGTATTTTTGGGTGGAGAATATACATTAAATGCTAATAGTCATCATTTATTTAGAGTTTAGTATTATGTAAGGTTTCATTTTCTACCTCATATGTTTCTGTATTGTTTAAACTGTTTATAAAGAAAAGACCAGAAAAATTGAATGTTTAATTTTTAGAAAGCCGACCAGCAGAGATGATCAGGCCTTGTTAGAAGTTGAAGGAAGAAATAAGTAGTAAAACATACAGGGTTAGTGATTATAAGCAACAGAAATTGTGAGTAGAAGAGGAGCTGAAAGAGATTGGCCTAGTTATTCATTTGATCCAGGTTTGTCTGCTACATCACAAGTCCCCAATGATCACCTAAGGCCAAATGTTGGGATTTTCCCAGCTTAGCTTCCCCTTCCCTGAATACCTTGATTCCCCTCCCCCCCCCCCATCGTCCCCTCCCCCCCCCCCCCTCCCCTCCCCCCCCCCCCCCCCCCCCCCCCTCCCCCCGAAGCCTGAAGGCTGGACCAGTCCTCTGCCAAGATGCAATTTAGTTTTTAGTGTGCCCTCCCTCACGTCCTGGGAGGGGGGAATGGGGTGCAGCTTCCCATCTCCCCTCTTGACCTATAAAGACTACAAACAGGCCCTTTACCCTCTCACATCTCACTGAGAATCGCTGTAAGGAAACAGCGGCAAAGGTAACAAAGTAACAAAGGTAAAGTAGCAGAGATAGCAAGATAACAAATTAACAACAGTAACAATGAAGCAAGCATGGGGTCCCTCACAAGGTTCTGCTCTTTCTACAAAGTCATTGTCTCTGACTCCTGGTTAGGCTCCTTTAGGCTTCCTAATTTCTCTCATTCCCTGGAGTCCAACATGCCAAACCCGCCTCTCTTCTCAGCTCTCCTTCTCTGAGTCTTCCCTCAGTCTTCCCCGACCAAGGTGCTACAGCCCACTGCTAGGCCTCAAGGTATAATTAAGGTACTTGGGGTAAACACGGAGCGTCTATTTCCAGGTCCACTTGGGCAGTTTACATCTTTTGGGCAATTTATAGTTTTTGAGGGACATGGTGTACTAACCTCATATAGGGGACAGCCTACTTAAATTATTTCTCATGGAATCTCCCTTGTCTTCCTCAGAAACCTTCTACCCATGCATCTGCTTGACCACCTGCCCGTTCATCCATCTTTCTATACATCCATCTATTCATTCAATAATATGAGCTCCTTCTTGGAAAAAAAAAAATCATGTTCTGAGCCCTTAAATATAAAAATGTCAAAGTGCTCTCGAGTCTCCTACCAGTCCAATCATCCATCTGGAACCATTGCTGTCACTACGTCATCCTGAGGCCTGTTCACTTTTTCAGCGCCCACACCACTTCGGTGGATGCTTCTGTGCAAATATCACGCATCCCAGCTCTGCTCCTTAGTTACTGTGTGGCATAGGGCAAGTACCGAAACTCACTCTCACTGTCCTCATGTGGTAAAATGGGAATAAGCATATACTTACCTCAAAGCTGCTTTGAAGATGAAACGAAACAATGCATGTAAAGTACATTGGCTGGAGTGTGTTAATGCTAAAATGTTACCACCATCATCATTACTGTTATCACCACCATCCTTTCTGCCTTTGGAAACTACATTCATCACGTGGGAGGTACTAGGAAAGAAGTAGATGGGAAGCTGAGTTTTTATCTGGGTGAGAATAAATCAAATCCAGTATGTTTAATTGATTATGCAAATATCAGAGGGCAATTCTGAATGGACAACGCTTGAGAGGTACCATCTGGGAAGACTTGATATGGGGGTGGGGAGTGAGTCTTACATAGTACTTGGGTCTGAATTGACAAGGAAAAACATCAAGCTTGGACTTAAACTAAATTGGAAAGGTCTTTGTCCTTTTGTTTAGTCAGGGGCTTCTCATGTTGCGGGCCAGGTAAAGTGGGTCCTCGAATGAGGTCGGTTCATTATGACATTGATGAGAGAAAGAAGTTGGGCTAGGCCCACTATCCCTGTGGCGTTAGTGTGTTTTGCCTGTGTCTCTGTGGATTTTCTCTGGGTACTTTGGTTTTCTCCCACATCCCAAAGATGTGCATGCACAATCCAGTGAATTGGCATGTCAAGGGGAGGAAGGGATGGTTGCATTTCCTTCAGCCGCTCCTGGGGAAGCTTGTTTCTGGAAGCTGCAGCAGACTGGCCCCCACATTGAGAAGCCCAGGGAGCTGCACTGTGAGTGTAAGCAGGGCTCCCAGAGACGGGAGCCGCCATGCGGGGTCTTCATCAGCAGGGGCTGGGGTCACTCACAGTGTCTGCATAATTTGGATTCTATGTAGTGTTGCCAGATAAAACACAGGATGCCCAGTAAAATTTGCGTATCAACAACAACAACAAAAATCAGTAATATCTTAGTATAAGTTGATTTCATGAATTGACTCTTAAAGAAGCAATATTTGGAGCAAGCTTATAAAATGATTCATTTTTTTATCTGACATTCAGATTGAACTGGACATCTTGTATTTCTGTTAAATCTGGCAACCCCAGCTCTAGGGATTCCTAGATTCATGGCGGTGGTCAGAAAGATGGGGAAAGGAGGACAAAGAATCCTAAGTCATCTGTTTTTTAACAATAAAATAAAAGCTTAACAAAGGATTATTGTATTCACTTCCTAGTTCACTCCAGTCACCCTCCCTCCAAAACTGAGACTTTCCACTAAGAAACGTCACAGAGTGGCCTAGTGACTTAGGACGGGTTTCCTGTCCTTCTCTGGCTCTGCCTGTCAGCTTCCGGCTGAGGGCTGGAAGCAGCTCCAGCTAACTCTTTCTGCTCTGCCTTCATTTTTGGTCGCATTGGAGCCACAGGACAAGCAGAACCACTGGACCCCAGTTTGGCCTCATTTTCTCTTTTAGGAAAGGGGTGTGTGTGCGCCGCTGAATTGTAGATATGAACGATTGGTCAACAAGTGACTCTTTGTATTTTTCTGTTTTCTGTATTTTTTATCTGTTGTCAAGGTCTTACTTCTAGCAGTGCTTTCAAATCAGGAGTCTGCAAACTTTTTCTGTAAAAGGCCAGATAGTAAATATTTTTGACTTTGCGGGGCAGGTTGTCTCTGTTACCGCTACTTAACTCTGTTGATATAAAAGCAGCCATAGACACCAGACAAGATGCAAACAAATGGGCATGACTGTACTCCAGTAAAATTTTCTTTATGGATACTGAAATGTGAAAGTTATGTAATGTATTATTTTTTTGATTATTTTCAACCATTTAAACATTCAAAAAACCATTCGTAGCTTGTGGGCAATACAAAAGCAGGTGGTGGGTCAGATTTGGCCTGTAAACTATAGTTTGTCAACCCTGTTCTAAGTCAATAGCAAAAACATTACAGATCTGCAGCCTGGCGCTCAGTTGCCCCTTAGGGGCTGAATGGCGTCTCTCCCTGAGGTCACAGCTTCTGTTGCTACCAGGTGATGGACTGTGCCCAGATCTTAAGCAGTGGGTTTCACCTTTTGGCTTCCTGCATTGCAGGTATAAACCCACATTCCATAGTTTGCTGTACAGAAAAAAGGTTCCTGTGGATTCGTAAATGTTCCATAGAGAGTGAGCCAATAGCCATCAAGTGTGGCCGTAGAGTCAGTATTATAATGAATGTAGTTTATAGTGCTCATAGGCTACAATATCGGGAGTAATTTGGGCCTAATAAATAAGTAACCGGCAGAATTGAATGTGGAACAATTATATGTCTCTGTTATAATGCTGCCTTCTACATAAAGCAGTGTGTGTTTGGTATTGTGTTTCTAAGGGGAAAGATCAGATTAGGTTTGACTTTCTGTCACCAGATGGAGCCTAGCTGCACCTGAAACACGGGTTAGGAAACAGGGCCCTTCATTCCTGGGTGTCCTGACTGATGGAGGTTTTGTGTTTTATGGATATAAGATGTGCTGGGTGAGGTGGACAATGGAATTAGACTTCCCACAGAAATCACTCCTGGACTGAGAATCAGGTTTGCACATGTGCCCTGTAGCATTCATTCTTGCCGAATGCTGGGAGATGGGTGGTTATTAGGTTATGTCAAAGTGGTGTTTGCCTTAATACATGACCTCCTGCAGTAACCCAATAATGGAAGGGGGAGGGAGGGAGGGCAAGTGGTGACCTGCATATTTCTGAAAGTTGGAAGCATGTGGAAGGTAGAGAAGCTCTGTGTCGTGATAACAGTGAGCTATTAGGGTTCCGTCCCCTACCCCTCACCCCAGGTCCATGGCAGGTTTGAATCTGTTAACACTGGGACCTCTTACAAGGCAGTATAGCTTAGTGGTCAAAAGAATGGCATCTAAACTCAGACCTCCTGGCTCCTGGCCAACCAGTTCAGCTCTTTGCCTTTGGGCAAGTTACTTAACCTTGCTGTTTACTAAATTATACAATGGGGGTATTAACAGGAATACCTACCTCATAGGGCTGTTGTAAGAATAAAATGAGTTAATTTATATAAAGTGCTTAGGATGCTGCCCGGGTCATATGCATCTTTATTGAGATAGAGGAAGTGGTGTTCTTTAACCTCATGCTGTGAGGTAGGATGGGTACTGCTCTGGTGGTAATATCTCAAAAAGAGCTCGTAATCCCACCCCCTCTTCTTACCATCTCTCACGCAGAGACTTGTGAACATCCATGGGAAAGATCATGGCTGTTCTTTCTGAGTAGTGGTTCATGGACGATGCTTGGCCCTGACATCACCCAGGGCTCACGTGCTAGACCCAGCACTGGCCATGGGACTTTCAGCACATGCCTACCTCTTAGAGCATGATGTCTCTATAAGCAGGTGTCCCCACTCCCCTCCCAGGACTGTTCTCGGGACATCAGAGAAGAAAGTGAACATGCTTTGTCGGCTGAAAAGTTCCTCTTGAGGGAAGATGTCATTACTATTCACGTGATCTCCGTGCATCCCCTTGTGAGACAGGGGCTTTGATATCTCGTTTATCAAATCCTGTGGTTTTTCAGTAAAGATTTGGATGTCCCCCCTATTTGGTGGGAGGGGAATTATTGACAAGTTAATTTGAAGCTCTATATGAATAGCATTTTGATTTCATGAAAGGGTATTATTTCTGAATCCAGTTCCTTTCCTTTTTATTTCTTTAAATTACACTCTTGTCTGATCCTGGTAGGATTCTCAGGTATAGTCCAAAGCCAATCGATAGTCAGATGAGTTTTTACATTTGTTTTACTGTGATCCAGGCTTTTTTAAAAAGGGGAAATTTCATCAGATCCCAATAACCTCCATCCTAATGTTACCTTAAGTATTTTCCTCTACCCTAATTTGGGCTGAGTACTATAAATTTTACTTCGATATGCTTTAAATGTATCATCATATTCAATTAAGGCAGTTCCTTAACTTTGAGTTTGCGGACTTTGCTCTGGGATGTTCTTGGGAGTCCAAGGGTCTTCTGAACAGTCACTTCTGAATTGTGGTTGCTTTCAGGAATTCTCAGGGCTTGGGAGGCCATCTCTTTGACAGTGACATTTCCAGGATTTGGGACAGGGCTTGCTTCTCAGGATCTGTGCACGAGCACCAGCCCCTCTTCAACTCACCCCAGACAGTAAAATGAACAGTTTGTGGAGTCGATGAAGGTGCCTGGGATTCTTTGACTCTGCCCAGGGGAGGAGGGACTGTGGTGGCATGTGACGGAGGATGTCCTTGTCCCACAATGAGAGTAAGGAGAGTATCTCCAGTTACCACTCACATTAACAAGGGTGAGATACCATCCCGTGAGCTCCCTAAGAGCGGTATGCTGCTTATGAGCCAGCCTCGTGCCTTGTTGAGTGCAGGCAGCAGCGGTCCCTAGCCACGCTGTGTACCCCACAACTCCTTAGACACTATGCTACTTGCTTAACCAGCTCACTTCTCAGCACCCCTCCATCTCTTCCCCTTCCACTTTTTTTGGTCTAAAGGCCAGGCTAGAGACAAGATCATTTTGCACTGAAAAGGACAAGCAGTGCTGAGTTAAATCTTGGCAACCTTTCAGAATTTGATCTGGAAGACACCCAGGGTTGGTGAGGTGGAGGTAATGGTTTAAGCAGCAAAGAGCCTGACCAGCTGTACCAGTCTTGAGCTGTGAACTCTGTGAGACTCTATGACTTGGAACTTATGCTTTGGGAAATAGCCATCGAGGACCTAGCTTCCTGACAGGGGAGGCCAGGGTGAGAGGAACATATATCTGGTAGCATTGTCTAGAATGAAAATTCGAATGCTTCCACTTCACAAGCCAGGGTGTGTTGGTGGGTGGAACAGGCTGTGGTTTCCCTAATCTGTAAACTTTTTACGGCAGGCATGACCGAGTCTTTGCATCCCCAGAGCCTCTTTCTCTGCAACTAGTTAGCTTAGTGATTTGAATTCTGCATTTCTTTGGTTTGACTGGAAGGGATCTTTGAAATCTAACTTCCTCATTTTGGGGGGTGGCAGCAAGCAGCCTAAGTGACCTTCCAGAGATGTCAGCCAGTAATGTGGGTGAGGTGGAGCTTCGTCCCCATCCTTTCCTCGTAGGGGCATTTCTCATCATGTCGTGTTGCTCTCCTAATTAAATCATGGATAATGTCTATGACATGCTTCCTTTCTCATTAGGTGACTTTATGGATCAATTTGCATTTAATGTTAACTCTAATGTGGAAATCATTAAAAAGTTAGATCCCTAGGCAGAGGAATAGTTACTTATTCCCAGCCTATTACAAATAACAAGTATATGCTTTGTTAATACATGAAGCTTTTTATGTGGAATGGGAAAAAATTAACAGAGAATGCAGAACAAATAGGTAGTCCATGTGCTTGTGAATTGGGGAAATGTCTGGTGTTCAGAACAGATTTTAGAATGCTTGTAGTAACTTGTATGAACAGGTATCATTTACTGCAGCTTTGCAGGATGCTAGCCCTGTGGTAAGTCTTTTAAGGGCATTGTTTTATTTAATCCTCAAAATAAATGTGAGGTGAGCATTATTATCCTCCTTTATAGATGAAGAAACTGAGGCTTGCGAGATGAAAGTCAGTCTCCCAGTCAGCAAATGTGAAGGCAGGATGTGACTCCAGGCCAGTGTGATTTGAAAGTCAACTTTTGACTAGACCGATGTGCTCCCATAGGTTCTCAGTAATTATAACCAGTAGAACGCTAGAGTGGTTTGAGTGTTACCTCTTTTGGAGCTTGGAGTGTTTGCAGCTGATGGTAATATGGAGGTGACATTAGTGCATCATTATTGCTTTAAGGAAGAGAGATGGGCCCTGAGCTGAAAGGGTCGATTCTCCAGCAAGTGTGACTCCCTGTCTATGATATGTCTGAGGTTGGCGAGGCGCCACCTCTGGGAAGCCACTCTGCACACTTGATCACGAGTGTGGGTTTTCTTTGGACCATGTATCCTTATGAGAGATTATTTTAGACATATTTCTTTTATTCCTCTTATTTTTCACGTTCAACTATGAACATGAAAACCACTTAGTCCTAGTTGCTAGTTACTGGGCAAACCACCTAGTCTGATCCTCTTCATGCACGTGTGGTTCCTTCGAGGACACAAGTGTGGAGCGCCGGGCCCAGTGCTTGGTGTGTACTCAGCAGAGACGCTCTCGCTTCTTCCTGTCTTCTGTAGGAATGCGTCCCTTTGTTGACGAGATGGCTGGATCCAGGAGTACTTAGACATTTTTCTGGCTCTTGCTAATACCTACTGTTCACTTAGTCAACCACTATTTATGAATGTATAGCATCCCAGGTCCTGTCACAAGAGGGATGATCTGCATCCTACCTTCACCCACAAGTCATGGAGTTTTCCCGGTTGGGCAGGCAGACAGACCATATAAATACTGCACATAGTTGGATGCAGATACTGTCTACCAGCTCATTCATTTATTCACCCATTCTTCCAACAAGCATTTTGAACACTTACTATGTTCCCAGCACTATGCTAAGCTTCGGATGTTGAAATTGGATAACGTCCGGTAGGCCAGGAATTATTTTACCAGAAAAACAGTGTCCAAAAACCTAGAGTACTCGTTTGTGTTCTTCTGTCTTAAACATTTTAACTCTTGGGGTAAGTGCTCATTTGAGCATGTACAAGTTTCTAAATATGTTTTTCCACATCCAGCAGATTTTTCTCTGTGTGTGGGAAGATGGACATATGAGTTCGGGGGTTTTTTTTTTTTTATTTGGCAGATCTTTGCATGATTCTTAGACCAGTGGTTCTCAAACATCTTTGTGCATAAGAATCGCCTAGGCAGCTGGTTAACTTCAGATTGAGGTGCTTCACTCCCAGACACTCTGATTCACTAGGTCTGGGTTGGGGCCAACCATCTGCGCTTTAAGCTGCGGTGCTGGTGAGCTGGTTGCAAGTGGTCTATGAACTATGTGTGGATTAGATTCACACAGTTCTGGGCCAGGGCTGTGGAACAGAATAGTCTGGAGTCTCATCCTTTGTCTGCCATCTTGTAGCTTCATACAGCCTTGGGTAGGTCATATGGTTTCTCTGAGCATTGCTTTTTCTCATCAGCCTTCCTTGCTGATGTGATAGGAGGGACCCAGACAAAGCATAGGATAAAGCCTCTAATTCTAGGTATTGTACCATGCCAAAACCTAGCATATTGGTTTCTTAGATTCCTGATTCATCTTCTGAATGTGAGTAGTAGAGCTGCTGCATATATACCCTGTGATTTCTCTTTATTTCACAAGATAAAAGGCTATAACCATAATAAAGGAAATGAAACAAAAGAAAAAAAAAGTTTACCCACAAGCTCACCATCTTAACACAACTGTTTTCATTTTTCTTTTTAGTCCTTGTCTGTATGCAGGCATATTTCTGTATAGCTGTAATCATATGTAGACTTAATTTTGTATTCTGCTCTTTTCAGTAAACCTTAAGCAAATGTTTTCCAAATGGTTACATAGTCTCCAAGATGATTCTTAATGGTCTTACACTCTATTATCCCACAGGCTGAATTTATTTAACCATTCATCTATTGGACATTTAGCTTTTTGTCTTACAGTTTTGTGCTTTTATAAATAATTCTTGAGGATATGGTTTTATCTTTATTGTAGATTATTCTTTAAGGTAAATCTCCAAGAGCAGGATTTCTGGGTTAAAGGGCACAACCATTTTTGGGGGGTGGGGGGTGGGGGAGGTGCTCTTAATGGTTATTGTTAAATTGGTTTCTAAAAGGGTTGTACCAGATTACAATGCCACCGCAGTACAGGGAGGTGCCATTTGGAACACTTTGGCCTGCATTATATAGTGTCATTTCTACAACGGTTTGGCCTCATCGATTAGTATTTCTTTGATTATAGTAAGGTTGAGTACGGCTTTATTTCTTTTTAGATTTTATTTAATTTCTTTTATTATAAGCAGAACCTATCCATTTGAGGTCAAATTTTCTGCCTAGAATTTTTTAGATTCTTAGATTTTACAGTAAAAAAACAAAACTAACAAAAACCAACCCAGAGGCCATCTGTATAATAAATACTTTGGACGTATTTTACGGTTGGATTAGCTGCTTATGATCTTAACTTCCTTGCAGGTCACCAGTTATTAGGGTGATATTTGGAGAGTACTGGGGCGAGTCCTCTTTGTTCTTTCCTTCCACTGTTCTCTCATTTCCTGTTCCTCTCCTCCCCGTAACCACTGTTTTTGTCTTTTTGGAAATAACACATAAAAGGATCGGCTTTTCAGTCATACTCCTTCGACTTATAAAATGTGGGTTGCCTAAATTATATACTGGTATGGAAGGAGGATGAAGAAAATCACAGCATTGTAACAAATTGCCTTTAACTGCACTGCGAAAGCAAACATCTCACGTGGAACAGTAAAAGGTGTGTTTGAGGGTGTAATCTTAGCGTGTGGTGAAGGGGAGTCCAACTTGTTTTTCAAGTTGGTCTTGAATCGCTTTGTTCCTTCTGGAATGCTCGCCATCCTCAGCATGACAGAGTTTGCTTGATGACAAACTCTTTCACTCTCCGTACATACCAGGCCACCGAACTGGTTTGTTTATTTGCCCGGGGTCAGTGATTGAACCACCCTTCCTTTTGCAGCAATGCCCGGCTTTTGATGGGTGACTCTTGTCCCCAGGCACCCTTAAAGTGGCCCCTGTGGTCACCCTTCCTCCACCCCTGACAAGGACCAGGAAGAGGCTAAAGGGCACGCACTTCCTTGGGCCAGAGACAGTTTCTTGAGTGTATGGGCTCACTCTCTCCTTGGGTAATGCTGTCCCAAATGGATGCCTGTTAGAAGACTGATGTTGGTGTATGTAGCAGAGTGTATGTGTACAAAAGAGAATGGTTTGCAACTCTATTTCAGTTTAATTTGTTAATGAAACAAGATGGAGCACATTTTCCCCTCCCATACACCTCTCACGCTGTTTGAGATGAGGCACAATTAATTTGTACGGTCTGTGGAGGTGCATGCCAGCTAATGTAGTGCAAGAGCTTTTATCTTTCTGTTAGTAATGAAGAAAGGCAGGCTGCTGGCAAACTGACAAGGATTACTGATGACTCATTCTCAGAGTGCAGAGAGCTTTCTTCTGAAATCATAAAATGCGTACACACACATGCATACGCACGCGTACATGCAAACCTAGTTCCTGTTTGAAATCAGCAGAATAGGTTTGGGAAAGTTCAGGCACCTCTGAAACGCTGCAGAAGAAAGAAAGAAAAGACGGGCGAAGGTATTTCTCCAGCTCCCTGGCCTGACTGAGGGCAGGACCTTTTGATTAGTGGGGGCCCTACCCTTCTGGGGCAGAAACTCCCTGTCTGGCCTTGGAAGCCTGGCTCCTTTGTGCTGTCCCTTGTGCTCCAGTAAGTAGCCATCTACAGCTGCCTCCTCCCAGTGAGGTCAGGTGGCTGGGTGCCTGGCTTGCCTGGGAGAGCCTGCCTTTCTGGGCTGCTTCCTACCTGAGATCCCCTGGCCATGAATTCTGGGTCTGTTTGATGTCAGCCCTTGAGTGCACTAGGTTCCTTCTGGCCTGGCCTTGGCCGTGGCTTTGTTGATTGTAAATTGCCCTGTTACCCCACCTTGACATGTTTTAGAAGAAATAGTTTATGTAGAAGCTAACAGTTTGGCCCTTTACAGCGTATAGGGCATTCGACATCGTAACAACTCTGAGTTGGTTATATTGTTATTCCATTATATGGATGAGGAAATTGAAGTGAATAAAAGTTAAATAACATGTTCATGATCAAGCAGCTAGCTGGTGAAAAGCTAGTGGCTATGAAACTAGGACTTTGGAGTCTAAAAGCTGACCTTAAGGTCTTTTTATGACATTTATTCATTAAGGACAAAATTCAGCATTTTCTGTGTACAGAATGTATAATGCTTGGTCAGAGAAGCTATTGAGGAATTATATGAGAATATATACATTTCCCTGTGTTCTGTGGACTACCAGGATGGCCACAGGATACTTTCTGGAGATGTAGAAGCAATTTATTTTGCCCCATTTAGCACTGATCCAGGGAAATGAGCTAAAGTGTTTATTACAAAATCAGAAGTGTTCCTTTCTGTGTCAGATGGCTGGTTGAGCTTGTTGTGCAATGAGGGCTAAATGTAAAAGTCCTCCTTGGTCTGTTACCTGGGTGTAAGTGACACAAATCATTGTGCATGGCCTTGTTGACTTTCAGAGGTGGAAGGAACCATGGAGATTTTACAGATGAGGAAACTATGGCCTAGAGAGAGAGAGAGATTTTGTGTTAGGAGGAATTCCATTCATTTCTCCAACCATCCGTCCGTGTATCTGGCAAATATTTATTAAGCCTGTGCTGGGCTGGAAGATAAGGCTTGAGCTATGAATGAAACAGACGGTCCTGTCTTCAAGGAACATACAACAGTGGAAAACACATTGGTACAGAAGCTTAGAGTACAGTGTGTCAGGGCTGTGACGAGTCAAGTCAGGTTACCTGGGCATAGAGGAGGGGCACATAGTCGGGGATGGGTGCATAGTCAGAGCAGCTTCCTTGAAGGAGTGGTACCTATGGAGAGACTTGACGGATGGAGCTGAAGATCATTTAGACATGGAGAACCTCTGTCAGCTGAAAACTGGGGCCTTCCAATTCTCAAATCTAATGGAAGTCGGTGCCACTAAAAAGGCTTTATGTGCATAGAAACAACAGGCTTTATGAGACCCGAGTGTGTGTAAGAAATACTCACACTAGGTCCATGCTGTGCGGTACGGTAGCCACCAGGCACATGTGCTGTTTGGTGCTTGGAAAGTGTCATCTGAATTGAGATGCACTGTAAGTATACAATGACTGCTGGACTTTGAAGATTGTACAAAAGAAAATGTAGACTGCCCCATTAACAGTGTGTGTGTGTGTGTGTGTGTGTGTGTGTGTGTGTGTGTGTGTGTCAGGTTGAAATGATATTTGGATGTATTGGGTTAAGAAAGATGTTATTGAAATGAATTTCACCTGTTTTTTACTTTAATGAGGCTGCTAGAATGTGTATCATGACACATGTGGCTCACACTGTGTTTTTGCTGGACAGTGATGCTAGGTGAAGGAAAGGCCCAAGAGGAAACTGGTTTGGTGATGAGAGCACAGGGTTTAAGATGTGAATGTTCCCGGGACATAATCTCTGGCAGGTCTCACATCTCCGGACCTCCCTGCCCTCTTCTCTAATGTGGCACTGACAGCCTTACAGCTGGGCTGGAAGATGAAGTCAGAATGCCCATGAAAAGAACATCCTGTTGTGAGCTGTGGTCTTCTTTGTAGTAAAACAGTTTAAGACAATATATTGATATTTTAAAAGATAGATAATAAATTTGGCCAGTTGTAGAATAAGAGGGTAGTGTGTGGGAAGTGCATTCAGTACACAATTACAGACTGGGTGTTGGGGGGTGGTGGGCAGGTGGGATCTGTGTGAGATGATGTGGATAAGAAAATTCCATTTCTGTTGTTCTTGGCTTGCTCTGCTCCAGGAATTCCCTCACCCCTCATATCGGAGGTTAATCCAGGCTTTCCATAGTCCTCCTTCCTTGTTTTGTTTGAAAAGGCCAACAGAGATATTCATTTCTTTATTTCTCTTTTATCTTCAAGTGTTTAATATTGTATTCCTGAAACTCAGCACACATCAAATGTTTGATGAAGTAATTGTCACTCTATGAATATTTACTGAAAACTTGGATGTGTCAGGTATCTGCTGGGCTCCAGGGACCTTACACTGAGCAGGACACAGGCCCTGCCCTCAAGATGTTCACTGCTGGCAATGAGACAGTTACTAGGCCAACATAGAGAACATCAAGAGATAATGGAAAGTGTTTCTAATTGTTAAACCCTGTGACTGGAAGGATGACTTGATCAAAGATCACAAAGGAGGGAGCTAAGGGACAATTGTAGCTGATGGCAGTACACTCATAATTTTCTTTTGGACAATGACATGGAGGCTTTGTTTACCTAGGATCCTACCATACCCCGGGGGTTTCTAGCCCTGTGGCAATGTTTGATACTAATGTTGCACCTGTATTTTAATTACACTCTCCATTGTCAGTTGACAGACCCAAAAGGTGGTGCACGTGGAGCAAACAGCCCTCCCCAGTTGTGGGTGACCTGGGCTCATTGGAAGGTTCTCAGAGGACTGGTGAGGCAGAGGCAGTTGGGTGGGGCCAGCAGGGGTATTTGAGGATCATGAAGTGGCCTACCTGGCACTGGTGGCAGGCAGAGAGTCAAGTCATTTCAGTGGGAGATAGCATCTGATTCTCATCCCTTTGGGCTAGTCTTGTAATAGTGGCAGTAAATTAGCTGCCTCCAGTGTGTTCCCAGAATATCTCTGTCTGCAAAATGTCTTTGAGGGGATGTTTGACTTGCAAGAATCTGGTTGATAAAATAAATACATTTTAAAAATGTAAACCTCTCTCTGAGAGGTTTTAGTCTCTTCTCTCCCCAGGGGAAAATAAGGCTCTTTTTAAATCTCTTTTCCTCTCTAAGTGTAGAATTCCTGCCATGCTTTATAAGAAGAAATATTTTTGGAATGCAGCACCTGCAGAAATATAAAGCGGCTCTGCCCAGACTCCTGGGCCTTGGCTGCTGTGTGGGTGGTTTCTCAGGGTTTGTGAAGAGATATCCACTCTGACACCTGCAAAGCATTTGAGGAAGCTGGCCCAGGGTTGGAGGACTGGGGATTCAGAGGCTCCTCAATTGTTTTTTTGCTGAATTCTGTGGGTGGGCAGCTGTAATGGACAATTCTCTCTAATATTACAGGAGCCTTACCATTTAATGACACCTGGCTAGACTAGGACTTGGTGCCTAGAAAAGTTCTTGGCACAATATAGGACCTTAGTATATAGTTGTTGAATGACTGAATGACTGGGTTGTCTGTAGACCAGCAACATCATTACCTTGTCAGCACATGAATTACCTGGGGACTCAGATTCTGACTCAGCGATCTGAAGAATCTGCATTTCTAATGAGCTCCAAGATGATGCCAGGAGTGCCCGTCCATAGGCTGTGCTGTGAGTAGCAGGGTTCAGTCAAGTCATCAGTAAGTCTTTAATGAATTCCCAGCAGCACTGGCGATTGTGGATAAAGGTGGAAGCCTTAGTCCTAGTTTTAGAAAAATGAGTAGTCATGATGAAAAGTCAAAACTCATCCTCAGAAGCTGGAGGAAAAGCATGTAATTGTTATACACTGCGGTGTGAATAGTGGTCGAGGGAATGCTAAGAGAGTGAAGGCCTTTCTCATGGAGGCGGTGCTTGAGCCATAGTACAGAACCAGGGCTCTTGGGAGTTAAAGTTGTGCCAGGGGATCCCTACAGCTTCCTGATGGCCATCCAGCTTTTGCATAATGCTCTCATGACAGGAATATATCATTTCTTGTTCGCATATAGCACTTGTACACAAAGCACTCTCCCACACTTTACCTTGAATTGTCAGCAAAGCCTTTTATGGTTTTATAAATTTTACTGCCATTTTACAAATGCAGAACAGAGGCTCCTAGAGATTAAGTGACTTGTCTAAGGCCATATGTTTTATAGTGGCACCTCTGGGACCCATACCTTTTGATTCCTAGATGTATTTTTTTTTTTAACTGTACTCCATTTGGCTCTGATTTGGTGGGAGAGCAGAGGCAGATCCTAAAAGCTTGATTGAGGATTTGAGCTTATAGGAGAGAAATAGAAGCATTGTGGATTTTGGAATAGGGATAGCTTAAGCGGTGTTGAAGGAATTGGAGTATAGTAAGTCCTCACTTAATGTTGATAGATTCTGTAAGCAAAATGACTTAAAATAAAACCAATTTTACCATAAGCATGACATGAACAGAAGTTCCTATGGCATCTCATCAATGTTATAACGGAACATGATTCAAGGATTTGCTGTTTATAGAGTAGAGGGGACCTTGAAGGTCATTGAGAGAAGCTAACCCTGAAGTCCACAGAAGCGTCTCCCACAGTGCATTCCCAGAGAGTCTTAATGCATCCTAAAGGCACCGCTCTTTTGATGGGGAGGTCACTGCAATCCCAGGGGCTGTTTATTTAACTGATAGGCTGTTCTCTTACATTGAGCTCTGGTAGGGTCTCCTAGAATCTTTACCCCATTAATCCTAATCCCCCTCTCTGGCTGGAGCCATATGGCACAAACCTCTTTTCACATGCTTGTCCATTTAGGTTATTATTATTTTTTTTTTGAAAAATCAAATAATTTTTCTTACCAGATATGCAATATATGCCCATTACGAAACATTGAAAAAATATGGAGAAGTAAAATACAGAGAAGCAAAAGGAAATAGCTATCAATAATTGCAGCACTCGTAGATAATTAGTGTTGCTTGCTTCACCCTAGTCTTCCAGACCATTTTCAGTGCAGTTTTGGATGTGTGTGTTGTCATTTTTACAAAATGAATTATACTGTTTGTTTATAATATTTTGTAATTCTCTTTTTCTGGTGAGTAGAATTTCATTAATATTTTCATTTCAATAAATATTTGATATTGCATTTGGTAACATAATAGGATATGTAATTTATTCCCTTTCGTTTGATATTTTTGGCCTCTTTCCTTTTTGACAATTATAAACCATGCTGTAATAAATATTTTTATAGGTTAATCTCAGTGCCTTTATCATTTAGATAAACTGTATCTCTCTTCT
This sequence comes from Eonycteris spelaea, assembly GCA_003508835.1. Classification (NCBI taxonomy): domain Eukaryota; kingdom Metazoa; phylum Chordata; class Mammalia; order Chiroptera; family Pteropodidae; genus Eonycteris; species Eonycteris spelaea. Next base: position 4,510,848 of record PUFA01000113.1, read on the forward strand.
CTATTCCTGAGAATGGAATGGTAAAGCCCAAAACAAACGAAAGTGATTCTCATGGCTCTATAAGTTATTTATTCTCCAGCCTCATATCCTCTTAGGACATGGCTTCATACTTATGTCTGCTCCCTGAAATATATTTTGACCATTCCGCCCTCTGTAGACTCTGGGCTCCAGATTTAAGATCTTACTTTTCTTAGTTTGAATGTAGCATTTCTAATCAGCGCAGCCTGATACTGCATTAGCTTTTATAGCAGCCTCATCACACTGAGTCACTGAGCTTGTGGGCAACCCAATCCCTTAGGACTTTCTCATGTGAGCTCCTCTATCCTATACGTGTGAGGTTTTTTTTTTTTTTTTTTTCTTTTTGGACCTAAGTGCATGACTTGACATTTATCCTTATTCAATTTCCACCTTGTTAAAGTCAGCTGGTTGTCATATCCTTTCAGATAGTATCAGGAGCAGACTGTATCATCCTTCATAGTCACTGTCCATTCCAATTCGCAGGAATGGGCAAATTCCAGTGTCAGATGATTCAGCACATCCCAGAAGTTCATTTACATCTCCACTGTCCCTCACTAGATTTGAGTTCTTTGGGGCCAAGACCATATCCTATTATTTCTTTTTAAAAACCCTGTCTGTCCATTTTATTGTACATGACTTAGCAGATACCCAGAAAATGTTCCCGTGCGAATATTTGCTCTGATTTAACTCCAGAGATGGAGGAGGGTGGTAGTGGTGGTGGTATGACACTGATAAAGAATATGGAGAAGTCTAGGCAGGGTCCCTGGGTGAGGAGCTTGCAGTAAGGTCGAAAAGACAAAACCTGGGTAATAGATAATAAGTTACTGAGTAAAGATAAGTTCTGACAGTCTTCTGAGGTAGCTCAAGAGTTGACCGTTTGGGCTTGAGATAACCTTGGGATGAATGAATCTTGATGTCTTACAGAGAGACAGGCGGTGGAGGGGTTCCTTGGGCACAGTAGGTGAATGGCCAAGGCAGTGAAAACTTGAGTTGGGGACAAGAGGTGTGGCAGCGAGGATGTTTGCTAGGAAAGCTGATGACAGAAAATGACCCATCTACTGTTTTGAGAATTGTGTTGAGTAATTATAGCATAGAGGGGTCTTATCTGACTTCGTTCTGTGAGATAGAGAGCAGAATTGCCTTTTTTTTTTTTTTTGCTTTATTTATCGAGCTCCAGGCTCACAAAGTTAATACCTGCTCATGATTTGATATTACCCTTAGATTAGAGGGCGAACTGAAATCAGAACCTGTGCACTCAGATTCTTCTCCCTTGTCCAGTACTCTAAGCCAGATTCATGGTATGCAGGCAGCATGATGGCTCCTGCATTTACCTACTTTGGGGCCTGTCTTGGGGCCCATCAGCATTCCTGAGTCTCAGACCCCTCACCTGTGAAAGGAGAATGATCCCACCCTGCTTGTTGCTTTTTGGGGTTGTTGTGAAACACACAAGATGGTGCAGTGGGAAGTAAGATCTGAGCGCTGGGCTTTGGACCCAGCCTCTTTTGAATAAAGCCGTGTTGAGTTGAATGAGAGGGAATGAGGCAGCATGTCTTAACCACAGAGAGTTCAGGGGCAGAGAGTTCAGGGGCAGCTCCCCTGGTATGGCCATGGTATTTTCCCAGCAACTCCGGGACCCCTGCTTCCTACCCAGCCACCCAACAGGTTCAGCTCTTCCGGTCAGGGCAAAGGCCCTTGTCCACGAAAAGGGAAGCTTTCTTCCAGGAAGGGAGAAAGGCTCTTTCGGGGCCAGGTCCAGTCGCAGAGAGTTCGAGCTCCTCAAGCCCTGCCTCAGAGGAGCTTGTGGAAATGTTGGGCTTCTTCACTGAGTGGGACCTGAGTTATTTGTGTAAGGTGAGCTTGCAGGTTGCTGAGGTAGGCGCAGTTTACCTCTCCTGCCTCCTCTGTGTATGTGGTGGTGTCTGTCCACTTCCCTCAGCTGTAAGAAGACTAGTTCATACTTCTGGACAGGTGCATGCCTCCTCAAATAGCACACATAGGTATACGTGTGAATATACATATCTACATAAACAGATGTGCATTTACAACTAGATGGACAGATATATGCAAGCACACACTCATATATATTGCTCTTTTTCTTTCAATGTAAAGTGTAAGATTCTGTTGTAGTTTGGTTTCATCTTTTCTGTTGATCAGGTGTTAATGTGATAGAATTACTTTAACTGAGTAAAGGAAATTCATGCAGGGAGAAGGGGAGAAAATAACTCTGGTTAATTGTCCAGCATTGAGGCAGTCTAGAAAAGCAGGGAACTTCTTAAGTGTCTGGTTCAGGGGTTTATTTATTATTTTATTTATTTTTCCAGTTTAGAACTGCTGTCGGCTTCCATTCCGGGGGATGGCCATCTTCTCCTTTCTCCATAATCAGAGAATTCTCTTTCCCTCTCCTTCCCAATTCCCTTTCGGTTCATTCAGTCTGAGTCTTGTCTGAGTCAGCGTGGGGGAAAGGGGCCACAGCAGGCAAGATTAGAGAGAGGAAGTAGGGGGAAAGAAAAATCTTATCTACTGTGGTGGGTCTGTGTCATTCCTGGTCCCTGCCCCAGACAGAGGTAGCAGTGAGCAGAGCTGGGGTTAGCATGTGTGCAGTTCTAGGCATTTCCATGTATGTGACCTCATCACTGCCCTCGGAGGGAGCACACGAGGACACTGAGGTACGATGGAATGAAATGCCTTGCCCTGGTAGACAGTTACAAAGTGGTGTCATGGACATTTAAACCCAGGCCTCTACATTAGAGCCAGGCTTCCTGCCAAACTCCAGGTCTCTTGGCAGACCTCTGCCCACCCTCCCTCGCTGCTTCCTAACCTGCTTCATTTTTTTGAGCAATTACTATGTGCTGTGCACTGTTCTGGATTCTGGGGTTACAGCTGTGACCAACGCAGACCATTAGGCATACATCCGCTGGCCCTGTCACCACTATGCTTCCCAATTCTCAGCACATCTTCCTATCAGTGCAGTACCAGGTTACATTCCTGTTATGTGTCGATGTCTCAGCCTCTCACTGGGCTGTGAGATCTTCGAGGGAGGAGCATATTTGTTACTCTTCTTTATCTCTCCAGTGCAGAGCCTGGCCTGAAGTTGGCTGCATGCCTGTTTAAGGCAATTGAACAAATGCTTTTATGTGTTATATGACATCCAACTCAACTGTGAATAATCCACGTACCTCCTGCCACTTCTGTGTCTTAGTCCTACAGAAGTAGCCCCACAGAAGTAACACTTTGTAGACCATACTTACCTAGACATCTAGAGAAGTGAATGAGGCAGCCTCTCAAGCACTACATCAGTATGTGAATTGTGAGCAGAAATTTCCTTTAAAATGTTAATATGATTGTGATAATTGTTGCTCTGGCAAATAGTTTGCCTCTTTCAGTGAATCAATTGAATCAATGCATAATGTCCCGAAACTCCAAATGCATTCTTTTTTCATTCTCTCATTTACTATTTAAAAAACCAAATGTGCGAACATGTTTACAGCCTATTAAGACTAAAGAGCTTTCTTTTTTCTCAGCTTTTCTTTTTTCTTTTTTTCTCTTCTCTCTCTCTCTCTTTTTTTTTTTTTTTTTGCCATTGCCCTACCTAGAACAAAGTACTCAGGGATTTGCATGGTAACAATATATCTTAAAACAAAAATTGATTCAATTTAAAGAAAGAAATGGAATTAGAAGTATTATTTGTATTTAAGATTTTAGATACTTTGTCGAACTCAAATAGTCGTAAAGTGGGATAGAAGCGATCACCTCTCTTTGAGATACAGTTTTTCAGTAATTATTTAACTGAAACCTGTCTATGAAATTTCACCGTATGTATTCTAAGTTTCAGATGGAGGTATAATTCTCAAAGCTTATTAAATTGTGCTTAATTATATTAATTAAATAGAGAATTTTTTAAAATCAGATTTGATGGTCATATGTATGGGGTGTGATAGATTCCAGCTAGAACCTTAATTTTTGGTTCTTATTCACAAAGCAGAAAAATAAAAAAGAAGGGTTTTTTTGAACTAGAAAAATGACGCTTCTCTTTTAAATGAATCATTACGCATGAAAATTTATTTTCTTCTTAGATTTTACTTATGATTTCTTTATACAATCTCCTTTTGAGAAGTGCCATTTAAAACAGTTGGAGAATTTATAATCACCATCTTTTATTGTTTTGTCAGAACAGTCTGCTTATTTAGAAGCAGAAATGCTGTTATTATGTGTGTGTATGTGTGTGTATGTATTATGTCGTCCATAATATTTTATGGATCTTTGAAAAGATTTAAGTTTTGGACAGTCCACCCATGCGTGGCCCAGAAGTCTGCTTGTTCTGGTAGACAACTGAATGGAGTAGAAACAGAATCTTACACTTGAGAGCTACCTACAAGTCCTGTTTCATTTCCTTTGTTTATAGATGAGGAAACCGAGGCCGAGGTTGCTTTATGATATTTGTGTCTAACCTTACCCAGCAGAGGGTAAGTTCTTCAAAGTCAGATTGTGACTTGACACATCTCTGGCTCTGCAGTTCACATAAGTCCCATAATAAGGATGTTTGACCAAATAAATGAAAGACTAAGAAAATGAAAAGGTATTATGTACATTTAAAAATGCCCTGAGGTTCAGCTTCCCTCTCTCATATCTTCAGACAGCATTTACCTGTGAATAGGTGAGAATCAAAACCTGAGGTTTGTGCAAGGGCTTTGCTGACTTATGAAGGGGGCCCAGACAACTCACAAGCGGATGTATCTCTTTCATTCACAGAGTCATTTCAGCATGACCTGTGTGGAGTTGTAACTCAAATATATGAATGCTCCTGAAGCTAAATGTAAGTCATGCTAGAAGTCATATGTGCTCTTCAGTTGGGGTGCTATATAGTGTGGCAGTTTGCTGCATTGTGGGGTTCAGGTATGGACGAGCCTTGCTTAGGCTCGCCTCTTAGCATCACTCTTATACTTTGCTCTTATAATTGAAGGAAGTAAAAGGAGGCACACTTGGCTCAGTAGCAAATGCAAAAATTTGTTCTCCTATGTGAAACGTACATGAAGAGTAGACTTGGAGGTATGTATAGCAAGTTTTCGAGGTGATTAAGTAATTTATGTGACAGAAACATGTCCGAGAAGAAATGCCGTACATGTACCAGCTGCCTTAAAGAATGGAAAACAGACTAGGCAGAGAACAGCAGTTAACCCCCCGCCTTCTGAGCTGACCTCAGTGTCGAGAAAGATCCAGCAGCCTTAAGAATGTTTTCTAATTTTAGCCTGAAGAATAGGTGCTTGACAGATTGATCAAACTGCAATTTAAACTTTTGTTCCTGAAAAGAGGAAAATGCTCCCTTGGCCTCAGGAGTATTGCAAGAGGTGATGTATCCAAGCCCCTGCCTAGCCCCGGAGTCTCAGCCCGGAGTCTCAGAAGACATGCAGGGAGCTTTCTCTCTCTCGGGGTCTAGGTTCGGGAAATCGCCTTGCTCACAAATCCCCTTTTCCTAATAGAGGTGACGGCAGCAAGAACCTTTTGGGGAATCCTCTGCAACTGAACCCCTTTCAGTTTTAGGTTAGAAAATTGTTGGGTTTTCTGTGAGTGTTAACGTGCCTTGTAAATCCTTCCTTAAAACAGCCCCTGCATGCACGCTCTGAAAATCATAGCAGTATTCTAGCCCCTCCTTTTTCTGGCAGTTAATTAATTTATTCAGCCGTTACTGAAGGTGATGTGTGTTGAGCCAGGTTCTGAGGTCACACCCTAATAAGGTAAGGTTGCTGCCTTCACAGAGCTTGACACTGGGGGGGGGGTGGCGAGGAGCGGGGGAGACGTGTTGACAGGCACATACAAAGGTGCTCTGGTACAAGGCATGAGATGGGAACATGTGGCAGGGCCCCCCAGGTTGGACTGGTATCCAGGAAGCCTCCCTGGAAGAGAGGGGAAGAGTCTTAGAATAATACGCATGACATCTCCGTGTCTGTGTGAAGGATCTGTGGGACGCTGAATGCTCTGGCACTGAGAGCTATGTTTGGATTTCACTGTAGGTATACTTAGACTTGGACTGATTGCTTTTAGGTGCCTGTTATCTGTCTATCTGTTTGTTTATAATTTTAATAGTGATAAAAACGTACATACATAAATTTCCCAGCTTAACCATTTTTAAATCTAAAGTTCAGTGACATTAAGTACAGTCACAGCGTTTTCCTACCATCGTCCCCATCTGGAGATGCCCAGAACAGTTTCTGTCTTGGAAAACAAACTGTGCCCATTACACAGCTCCCCATGTCTTTCTTTCCTCAGCCCCTGGCAACCATCATTCTACTTTTTGTCTTGATGGGTCTGACTACTCTAAGGACCTCATATAAGTGGAATCGAATCATGTGTCTTTTTGCATCTTATTTCACTCAGCATAACGACTTCAGGGTTTATCCATGTTGTAGCATGTGTCAGAATTTCCTTTTCAAGGCTGAGAACTCTTCAAGGTGTAATTTTATTTTAACCCCAAACATGTGTGAACTATTCACCAATTAGTACATTAATGAGCTCTCTAGTTTATTTACTAAGAAGTCATTCATGCATTGTCCGTCCGTCCATCCATCCATCCATCCATCCATCCATCCATCCATCCATCCATCCTTCTCTTCTTCCCTCCCTTATTGATTCATGTTAACTCCAGACATCCAGCTAGTCACCAGAGATACAGTGACTGCCTACTCCCCAGCCCAAACCTGTGGTTTATCAGGGAGATACTCAACTACTAAACAATATCAGTGAAACAGTAGTTGTATGTTTAGAGTTCTGTGAGACTTTAGAGGAAGCACAATTACTTCCTGGCCAGAGAAGGCTTTGCTGAAGCAGTAGCAACTGGCCTCTGAAGTATGTGTGGATGCTTTCTAGGTAGCAAAAGGAGGGAAAGGCATTTCAGAAAAGAAGAATAGCATAGCAGCAGCTGGGAGACTTGTCTGTACAAATAGGCAGTCTACTTTGTAGTTATCCATTTATATCTAGGGTCAGACTGCATTCACATCCTGGCTTTGCCACCTATTTGAGCGAGGTGAGGCAATTTATGTTCTGTCTCTGTGTCTTAATTTCCTCATTTCTAAATGGGAATAATGGTAGCACTTATCTCACAGGATAGTGCTGAAGATTAAATGAATCAACATATAAAGTGCTTAGAATAGGACCAGGTACAGAATATACTCACTGTTGTGTTAGTTACTGTTATTACTTCTGTATGTTTAGGAAAACATCAAGTCTTTAGGTTTACCCAAAATAAGGCTACAATCTGTGTGCCCATATGCATACGTGTGTGTGTGTGTGTGTGTGTGTGTGTGTGTGTGTGTGTAGGTTGTGACTGGACACAAAGTTGCAGATTGGTTGGGTGGGTTCTGCTGATAAAGGAGATTCATGTATCCACAGATATTTGCAGCTAGCTTTTTTTTTTTGTATCCAAGTGCTCTAATATCTCAACTTGTATCTGATGTTTACTTAATTTTTTTTAAAATTGAAGTCATTTCTTAAAAATTACAGACACAATAGAACATGAAAAAAGTGTAAGAACCTATAATGTTACCCTAACAGAGTAACTATTTTCTTTTTATTTTCACTTACTTTGTTTCTGTAGATATATGCATAAAACTAAAGTTGTAATTACATATGTACACACATATATACACACAATTTATATATGTATCATATATACATGTATACATATAAATATATTTTATAACATTACATACACATACACACAATTTTATATTATGCTTTTTAAAAATTAATCTCTTTGAGAAAGTTTTCCTTATATTTCAGTCTGCTCTCAGTTTTTCTTGTAAATGAATGCACTTGTATTTGTGTACTATGATTTTCTTATTCCTTCCAATATTTTTATTATTACAGATGATTCTATAATGTGTATCTTTTGTGCTCCTAATTTTTTCCTTCCATGGAGTTTTCTCTTTTTGATACATTTCTGGGGTTAGGATTGCTAGGTCAAAGGATTTTAAACCTTTTGTGCCTCCTAATAAGTATAGATATTTGGATCTCCACAACATTACCAGCATATTCCCTGTGTCATATTTACCTCAGACGTTATTGTCTTCAAAGGCTTGCTGATTAGGAGGTTAAAATAGCACCTTAAGCTTGCTTGCATTTGCCATTCTTTTCTCTTCTTAGTGAAGATGCATATTGTCACATACTTATTTTCCTGTGTGACTTGTCCTTTCATCTCCTTTTCTCATTGTGTTCTTGATATTTTCTGATACAAATTGAATAGTTTATTTACCATGAATGTTAGCGTTGTTAGAAAAAAATCCAGGTACAGGAAATTTCAAAAGAAAAAGGGAAAAACTCTCTCCCTTCCCTGCAATAGCTGGGCTCTCATTCTGGCTATTGCATTTTCTGCAGAAGGAGAAGGAAGCACTGGTGCTTGCTATGTGCCATCTCTGCTGCGATCATAGTGGCCAGAGTCTGGACTCTCAACAGTCTTTGCTTTTTAGCTGCTTTTTATTGTGAGCAGGAAAATTAGAGCGGCTGTCAATTATCTCAGGTCTAACAGTGTGTTCACTTCATTCAAATGGTCTCTCCTACTGTTCATATTCCATAAGCACCTAGTACAGAGCCAGCGTACTGTAGGCAACTTGTTTCATCTGTCATAGAGCAGAGATTGGAATGGAGCTTCCCTGACAACCCTCTACTCACTCCAGTCCCCTCCACAGCATCCCTGTTAAGAGATCTTGCAGAGATTTTCCTTGATTCCCTTCATGTGACGGGAGATCAGTGCTTCACAAAGCCCGACCTTTGGCTCAAGACGAGATCGATCTATATTGAATTCAGTTTGACAAGTGAACAAATGACTTAATGTTTCTCAACTTCATTTTCTTCATTATCTGAACAATGTATATAGTAATATCACATCTCTACCTAATACAATTGTGAAGAGGATTCGAAAAAGAATAAAAGAAAATTCCTGGCCCCTGTGCCTGACATACAGTAGTGTTAAATAAATATTAGCTGTGAATATCATGTCTTTTACTCCTGCAAGGTATTTTATTTAATTTTTGCCATTTTATTTGATTTTATGAGCCAAAGGTATTTTTATATCCATCAATTAGAATTTTGCTGATTTGGCAAAGAAACTGCAGCTCATCTTTTAGCTCTCATAGCACCTTGGATTTCGAGTGTATTCTTCCATCGTGGAGATGTGGATGGGCATTATCTTTGATTTGATTCCAGCTGGGCCATGATCCCAGCTGCTGGGGTGGACAGTGCTATAATGTGTCCAGGCTAACACCTTCTTCGTTTTCAAAGTCTGATTTTTATAGGCCCCTTGTTTGTCCTTCTTCTCTTTCCTGGCTGATGTTCCAGCCTTGGCTTCCCCCATAGAGGACGAACAAAAACATTTGGAAGAAAAGAAACTCTGTTCCACTTACTAGTTCTCTGTTCCCTCACGCAGAAAATAGTTTAGCTTCGCAAAGAGCTAAGGTAGAGATCATGTTTCCAAGTGCACAGCAATACACCCAGCTCTAAAATGTTGCTTTTAGTGGTGTAATAGGTAAGCCAGTACCAGGGTGGTCTGGGCATAGGTTAGGCTGTTTTTGACTCTTCTGCTTATCACCAGATTTTAACATTCCGATATTTCTGCTTTAGCTTTTTGAGAATATAGTTGATGATCTGAGAGCTCCTCAGAGTCCCATGAGACTTAAGCAGATAGCTTTTATCCTTGAACTAATATCACTGGTCTTAGTACTAGGTCCATGAATCTTAAGATGATGACATTCGTCTTTGTCTAACCCAACTCACTGTGCTTTGTCGAGAATAACTAAATAGGAGCAGCCCCTGTCAGATATCTTGGTAAGCGCTTCCTATTTATTGTCCATTTCAGTTTTTAAAATAAAATATGAAGGAATTTAATGAATTTAAGGAATAGTACTGAAATGATGGTAGTTAAGATTTTAAATGGAGGTCTGAGCAGCTGGTTGGAGGATTAACGAAATTTAAAAAGCAAATCTTGAGTTATAAGTTATCTGTGAACTGGGTAGTATTTAAAATATTTAACAAGTGGCACGGACATTGAAACAGTGGAGGCTGCTGGAGGTCCCCAGATGTGCCCGACACTTCCCTTCTACTTGTTGGGTAGTGAGGAGCCATGGGAACAGGGGCATTCAGTAGACTTCGCCCACTGACTCTTTACCAACTTGTATGGAAGTAATTTAATATTTTAAACAACCAGGGCGGCTGTGCCAGTGAGGTACTAGCGGGAGCAGTGTGGGGGGATGCCTTTGACAGGTGTTCAGAGGTATTAGACCAATTCCCTTATCTCACTGCCGAGGGGCCTTTTGTGTGCTGGGCCTGAGGATCTCCCTATAGCCATTTGGAAAGTGTCACATTAGAATTTAGGGTTGTGTGTTTGGAAAACACTGAGACACATTCCTTTGTTCAGAAAACTCCTATAGTGCAATAGGCACAGTCCCTGCCCTCCCGGGGTCCCCATTCTGCACCCGTGGCTTCAAATGTTTCCTGTGCATGGACTCTGGGGCTCTGTCCTTAGGAAGTGATTACAAGGATGTTTGCCCTAAGGGTGAGAAGTTGGGCAAAATCTGAATGCGGAACCATGCGGCAGTAGCCGGATAATGGTATATTCATCACACAGGATACAGTACTCTTAAAAATCACAAATACAAAGAACATTTCAGGACTCAGGAGAAACTGAATGTGAAATGTTAGGTGGGCAAACTACAGGGAATAATAAGAACAAGTTACTAGTGCAAGAAAATACATCAGAAGGAATCGTTGATGCTGCCTTGTTTGGTGGAGGACTTCGGGGGAAAGTTCATTTTCTCCTGTATATTTTCTATATGCACCACTTTTGGGGTCATCTGTGGGTCTATTATTAGAAGTATTCCATAAGTACTGTCTTTTTAAAATCCAGTTTAAAGTTTTAAAAATTACTGTAGATTCAGCGGCCCAGTGTGTTGAATTTAAAACGTGAAGAAACGCATTTGGGGGTTGTGCTCGTCGCCTGTAAAGGAAGCTGCTGACTTGGTGGGATAAAAATAAGAGCCTGGGTCAGCCTCCTCACGCTGCTGTGCTCCTCCAGGCTTCCAGACTGCTCGGGCTCCGAGAGGCCCTAATGGGCTTGTTGAAAGGCTCTACTTGGCTTCTTATTAATGTCCCTCCCCGAGCTGTGCGCTGCTCTGCTTGCTAACCTTGTCAGAAGGTTACCCGTGGCTCTCCAGAGCTCGGCTAATTTTAAACCCTGTCGGCCAGTGCGGTGGCGTGGCATTGGGCTGCGGAGTCACGAACAGCTCCCTGGGAGACGGCGGGGGAAAGATGAGCCGAGCCCTCGTTTTTCCCCCCTGTAAGTGACCAGGCACGCTGAACAAGCAAAGAGAGCTGGGATAATAATGAGAGCTTTTATGGTAAAACTCAGGATTCTTAAAGATCTTTTAGCACTGGCAACGCCGGTTGGTAATTGCACGGTGTGATGTGTCCTGCATGAACTGTGTGAACTCTGAGAGCACGGGGAGGAGGGAGCGAGACGCTCACTGTCTCGAAAGACAGCTGTGCTGCCGTTCATCTCACTATTTCTATGGTTTCCTTCCCAATTTCACCACTCAAATTCTGCGAAGTTTTTGTTGATTCGATTGGGAGAGGGCTTTTTCTTAAAAGTTAAAAAAACCCCACAACACAAGAATCTGACCGTCTGCATGTCTGTCACTAAAAAATTGTCATTTTAAAGCATTTTTGAGTATTCGCAGTGAAGTCCTGTTCAGAACGGCGCTTTGCCTTGTAATACTTGTAACCCTGATATTTAAACTGAAACAGAAATCAGTCACTGCAAAATAATGTGAAATTGGGGAACCTTTTTCCATCAAAATTAACTTTAAAAAAAGGTAGAGAACCCATTTTTTTGGTTTGGAATTTTTTAAAAAAAAATTTTATTTTCCTCCTTCGAACACCTTCAGGCTGGGCATCTGCCGTGCCTGTTAGAGTCAGCGCCGTCTTCTGCCAGTGCGTTCACTGCGGCTCTCACACTTACGGATTACAGTGAGTTTTCATGTCATTCTAGAGTATGCCCACTCCCTCAGGTGCACAGCCTGGTCTTTGGAGTTTCTCACCTGTTCCGCTGAAGATGGGCATCTCTTTTTGTAGCCGGGTCTGTATCACCCTCTTATAAAACAGTCGCTAGAAGCAAATTAAAGAGGCATAGTGTACAGAGTAAACCCAGATGAAAGAACAGTGGATGGAGCATCGGGAACCTGCGAACTGGCTACAGTGACTGAAGTTAACTTTATCTGAAGTGCCCAGGCTGGGTCAGACAGCATCAAGCTAGCAGTGGTCCTGCATGAGGGTAGCATGGGAGTCAGCTTTGATTTCATTTTAGGAAAAAAAAAAAATGCTTAAATGCTTTTGATTCGCCTTTTTTTCTTAAAGGTTTACCCCGCCTTCAGTAAACCTAATTAGCTCTGTCATGTTTGGATTTAGCTTTGAATTAAAGCTGAGTAATATCAGGAATTTGTAGAATGAAAGTACTTGTCAAATCTTCATTGACCTGAGTATGACTTTTATAGAGAGCATTAACTAAGCAAAGTTTAAAAAAAAAAAAAAACCATCCCCCTCTTACCCTAAAATAATGTTTTTAAAATCACGTTCAGAGTAGTTAAGTATAATATAAACGTAAGTGGCTCTGGACTGGATACTAAATGAATGAGTTCTTGCAGGGGCTGTAATGGTGATGCTAGAAGAGTCGTTATGAATTTAAAGTACATTTCTTAAAACTCAGTTCCTCTGTGACTCAAACATCTGCTTCCTTTTTTTCTTCCCCACCCCGCCCAGGCTTCTTTATTCCTCACCCCTTTCCTTCGGCACTTGGCCTGCACGCCGGCCTGGTGTAGGTCCTCTGTTATTTTTGTGGTAACTGGACACTCCTGACTATGTCCTCCAGGCCTGTGGGGGTCGCATTGGCTGTGAGATGAAAAGGTGGGCTCCTGCTCCCCCGGCCATCGCCCAGGTGGAGCAGCTGCTGCAGCGGGGCTGAGATGCCTTCGGCTGGGAAGGGGGTGTGTGTCATCAGTTAAGACCTCAGATTGTGGCTCAGTAGGTGACAGGCCCTACATCAAGGTGGGGGGGGGTGGGGGTTTGGCTCAGTTGATTTTCAGCCTGGATGCCAGCTAGTCAAGGTTTTTGGAGACTGCAGGAAGGTTTCGAGCCAGTGATTTTTTTTATGTCATTCTAGAGTATGCCTAAGGCTATCTTTGTGATTCCTTAGACAAGGATAAATTTCTTAATAGTCATGAAAATTGTATTAATATTTTATGTTAAACTAAATCAAATACTTATTTATTGAGCCAGCATGGGGAGGAGGTACAGAAATAAATGGGACAGAATCTCTGCCTTCTGAAAATTTGCAGTATAGCAGGAAAGACCTATACATAAGCAGTAATTATTAATTATAATTATATTCATTTGTTCAACAGTTATTTGAGAACCTGTGTCAGGCACATTTTTAAGATGTGTGTGTATGCACACGCACCCACTAATCTGCAAGCATGCGGATAAATAATGTATATAATGACTGCCAATGATTTCGAGACACCTGCATTTTCCATGGATCATCTCATTTAATCTTTACAGTAAGTAGGTAAAATGATGAATTCCCATTTTGCACAGAAGGAAAAAAAAAAACAAAAGAAAAACCTGAGACACAGCTAATAAGTGGGGAACTCAAAATTTAAACTCTTGAGGACTCCAAAACCCTATGTACTCTTAATATATATATTGAACTGCTTTGCCTTAGAGACTGTCCACATGCCCAGCATGGTCTGCAACTCTAGGGGTAGCGCGAAGGAGAGAATTAGCAGATGTTTCTTGAGTTCCAACAACTTGTCTGGTATTGAGAATGTTAAATGTAGAGATTTTAAGGAACTTAATGATTAGCTGGGAGATTATATCTTAAGAATAATCATGGTGACGTGTGCCTTGTATGGTGTTGGAAGTTTGTTTGAGGTGCTGTGGGGACACAGAAATGACTTTCTGAGTGGAGAAATCTGCAAAGCATCCCAGAGGAGAGGTTGGTTACTTTCATTTTGAAAGGGACACGGACATGCATTAGACAGAGTTGCTAGTGGGAGAATCATCTGAGCAGAGGGAACCTTAGGTGGCCGAAGGGGTGAACAAGGCAGCCTGCTGAGTCTGGGCACCTTGGAGTGGTTCTGTGGCTGGTGTGTAGAAGAATGGACAGGTATTTGAGAAGCAGGCTGAGATTAGGTGGTTAAGGTCATAGGTACCCACCCTATTGTGCAAATGGGTTCTGAAGAGGTCGGGATCTACTTAAAGATTTCAAGTGAGTGGGTGATAAAAGTCATATTTGTATTTTAAGAAAACGTCTCTGGCCAGAGAGTAACATAGGCTAAAAACACACCTGAGGATTAAGAGTCAGTATTTCTGTCATCAGAGGTGGGATCTCTATGTTTAACAAGTCACCTGTGTCATCCCGATGTACATCCAAAGTTGGGAACCTGGCAGAACCAGGCTGTTGGCAGCGGTGGGGGTGTGGGGATGTAGGCGACAGCCTAGCTCAGAGAGAGGTGGTGAGGTCCTGCCTGTAAGAGAGGAGCAGAGTTAGTGGGGCTGGAAGGAGTGGAGGAGGCACAGTTGAGAGATGAGGGGATAAGTGGCATTGACAAGTTGCATCAGAAAGGATGGAAAAACCTGGGATGATGGTCCGACTTTGGGTGCTGTCTCAGCCAGGTTCTCTGAGTAGCAGAATTCCTCAGCAGGCTGTGGCATTGGGTTCCCTCATCAAGGACCTGGAAAATCCTTTTGAATTTTCATGGATGCTTTTACAGGCAGATCCTTAGATGCGGAGAAATGACTTGAAGGTATCAGCACCCAGCATGCCTGGTTTGTGAGGCACACTTGCAGGCTGAACATGAGGATTTGGGCTCGTTTGCTTTGCCTTTTGGCCTTTAGAGTCTCATCCTCACCATTAGTCCACTGAACCGAGAGAGAGGGAGAGCCCCAGAGAGAGGGGGCTTTAGTGGCATTTGTAGGTGTAATTGAAAACAGATTACGTTTTGGAGAGAGGAATTGAGGGTTCCACATTCCTTGTTCCTCTGCCAGGGTTAGCAGAATCTAAAGGAAAACGAGATCCCAGAAGGAGGAATCTCTGAGAGAGAGAGAGAGAGAGAGAGAGAGAGAGAGAGAGAGAGAGAGAGAGAGAGAGAGAGAGAGAAAGTGTGTGTGTTAGGGAGCTGTTGATAAAATCAAGTTGTGGCCTTCTGCCCTTTTCACTTGATGCATTTGCTTGGAGTGTCAGAGCTGAGGAGGGAAGAATCCCATGGTCTCCTTCAGAGCATTCTGGGCCATGTAGAAGTGAAGGCAGAAGTTAGGCCACATTTCAGAACTGGCTGCCTCAGCTTTTCTGTCCCTACCTCTCTGCCTGGGGGTCTTGCCTCACTATGTGTCCTTGTAGTACTTGTGAATACAGTAGGTGCTCAAGTAATATTTGTTAATTGGATGAGTGACTTATTGACTAAAGGGGGAATAATAGTACTCACTTATCCTGCCTCAGCCAGTTTCCAGCCAAAGAGCCAAGATTTTTTCTCTTGCTGAAGGTGAACTGCGTATAAACCAAGGACCAGGTTTAAATTTGGAGACAGGGATGGAGGTGAGGGTGAGGCTGTAATTGGCCCCTGAATTTGCATCCCTATCAGTGTAAGACCTGTTTTGCAGCTGCTTCATCACTGTGTCATCATTAAATAGCAGATTGTATTTCTCATTTGAAGGGTGGGGACTCAGTTGTATCACCGAACACTGGGAATCAGTAGACATTTGTGAGCTCACAGTGTTAGGTATTTTTGGTTAGTTGGCACATTTGCTCATGTGGGCATTAGCTGGTGTTTGAACACATTCTCAGGTGTATGTGTCTCTGTGAGCACAAGCATTCGAGTCCCCATAAACGCTGGGCTTGGGGATGAGTGCACAGCCTTCTTAGGGACCAGGGAAATAATGTAAAGTGCTTGAAGATAAAGTCTGGTGAGAGTGTATTGGAAGAGCTGAGTGACTGGGTACCTAATGGAGTTAGTCTTGTGGCTCTGGTCTGTTGAAACAACCACACCTGTGTAAACTGTCATTTTCTCTTGGTACATTAAAACGCCTTTATAAACTTGAAATGCTTATGGGATGCGCCGCATTGTAACACTTGAATTTATCTAGAGAACTGTTCTGGCCTTGGACCACACTGAAGATGCTTTTGCTTTGAAAATTCTGATTCCAAATTTATAAAATCTTTTGTTCTTCACCCGCAAGTTTTTGTTGCCTTTGTATGAAACAGTACAAACCTGTTGGCCTGTGATCTCACCGAGCTTTTCCAGCCTCTGCGCCAATCCTGCTGCTTTCTTGCTTTGCCTTTTCTTCATCACTTCTCCCTGGATATCTTCTGAACAAGTCTTCCTGTGCTCTTCTTCTAATAGGCCTGGTGAGCCCTGCTCAGGTCAAGATGAGCCTAAACGTTGCCTCCACGAGGCGCTCATTGACTTGAGAGACCGAATCAACTCCTATTTCTGTGCTCCAACAGCACTTTGTTAATTCATTTACTTGTTCATTCATTTATTCACCCATGGATGCATTATTTAGGCATCCATTTAGCCATTGTTTTGGAGGAGCGTTTACTTTGTGTGAAACATTTTGTTAAACTCCAAGGATAGAAAAAGGATTAAAGGCATGGACCTCACTTGGATCTCACAAACCCACAAGGGTGACAGACCTATAAACAAATCGTTGCCATGTAGTGAGTGAACAAAGGTGCTGCTTATAGGAATGTTGGGGATGGAGTGGCGGAGAGAGCAGAGCCGGCTTCCCACCCAAGGGGCTTGAAGTCTTGAAGGAGAATTGACCTACTCATCTGTTGACTTGCTGAAAGGGTGCTCCTTGAGGGCAGGGAGGGTAGCATATTTATTTATCTCCCTGTCTCTAGTGCCTGGCATATGGGGGTGGGGGAGAAATAGGGGTGTGGGGTAAATATAAAACAAATAATTTCCCCTTTGTGTTTCTACCCTGTCTTGTTTCAGAATGGATTTAAGGGGCAGCTTATAAGGCTGCAAAGTAACATAAGTTAAAAGCTGGGAAAGAAGAAGAAAAGAAGGGGCCAGAGGTAGGGACTTAAAGTGGATGTAGGAATGAAACCAAACTTGCCAATCCAAATAACCTCCATGCTTTCTTCGAGGGGCCTGCCAGCGTGGCTCAGTGCACGTTGGCAGTGAGTGAGTAAAGCCAAGCCTAGCTGGGTGACTGCAAGGTGAAAGACACATGGTATTATAGTACTGAACTTTCCTTTAGGGTCTTTGTAAAGAGAAATCTGTGTGATGCCATGAAGGACACCCCAACATCCTTGTAGAAGATCCAGTGACTAATTCATGGGGGTGCTTTTTAGTATGCTGATGGCATCACATAAAAGCATAATTTAATAAAAGCAATTATTTAAAGCTCCGGGAATAAATTTACTCTGTGGTAACTGTGGAATCCGAAAAGTCCTGGAACAAACAGCTTAGTCCTGTCTGGTTTCTGTTGTCCCACTTTTATCCAGTGTTAATGCTATGTGCCACTCTTCTCAGTCCCGGACGTCACATAAGCTCTATTTCTGCTCCCAAGGAGTTTAATGATCATGTTTGGGGACTCAAAAAATAGTCTTGTATAATTTGGGTAGTAGTATACCAGGGTCTGTATGTGCAGATCCATTAGAAATGGATATTTAAAGGCAGATAAGTCAGACCCAACACCCACACGAAGTGATATCCTGATTTCTGATGATGGAGAGGAAGAAAAGGAATCGAATGTGTTGTGATGAGTTGTGTTCTTGGTCACCCTAAGCTGACAGGACACAGGAGTTTTTTCCTCCTGGGCATGCTGGAGCCTAGATTTTGGATCCTCTGATGTGAATGCTGGTGAGATCCATGTGGATCGGTTGGATCTTTAGAGAGCATTTCAACGCCATTGTGTGTACTTAGTAGAAGAACCGGAGCAGGACTTGGACTTCGCAGTTCAGCACTTTAAAATACCTCCTTGGTTCCAGTTTTCCTTGCTCATTGGCTTATGACCCATTCAGAAGTAAACTGCGGAGTTACCTGTTGCTACTGTCCCCCAGCATGCTGTCTAAATAATCCAGGGTAGATAGAGGCAGGGCCAGATTGAGAGAAGTATCCTAAGTCATAGAAACTGGAGAAGGCGGCTGGGACCATATCCCTATGAGTAGAGTAGGGAGGGCCTTTCATCATGCAGCAGAATTAGAATTCCAAATCAGCCAAAGGAGCTGTGTCTGGGCAGGTCAGCTGCTGCGACTCGGAGTCGATCCAGAGCCAACATATCATTAAGTTGGCTGGCGACAGGCTGTGAAACATTGAGTGAGTCTCCACTGGCCATTCGTAAGAAGGATGACACCCCAGGTACAAACCATAGATTTGCCACCCCGGGAACTAGCACTCTGATTGTATGAGACCTGTTTGTAGGCATTCCCTTGGGTACGGGGGATGAGATGGGCCCTCGTGAAATGCTTGTTTTAAGGTTTTGCCAAATGCCTTGTATGTATTTAGCTCACGTGTTAATAGCTTTTAAAATATGAACTGTCTACTTTTGATTTGGAATTTGTACTGATTGTCATTTAAAATGCTAAGGCATCGTGATTATCTGGTCAATCTTACCAACCAAGAAAGTGATAGTACCCATGATTTAGTGACTAAGAGTATTATTTCCTTGGTATTTGTTTTCTTTGTTTTTAAGTAAGTGATATAAGTGGTGAGTCTACCTCATGTATGTTCACTCTACAGAACTATTGGGATTGAGGAGTTAATTTTGGAGTTTTCTTTCACTATTATACTTGGGAAAGGACTTACACATTTGTCTTTTGAAATGCTTAGTGAAATAGCTACTTACAGCTAACTCTTATGGCATTTTTGTTTTCTCTTAGAGCAGGAAAGAAACTTCTCTTTCCGGGTTTGAAATACATGTGTTTCCTGAGGTTAAATTGTCCAAAACCCAGGGATCCATGACTCGAGCTGCAGATCATGTCATCCAGCACATGCTCCCTGTTCAAGTATACTGTTCTGATGTCAAGTCTTCACTTTGGTCTGATCTGATGGGACAGATTGCCTGGACCTGAGTCTCTGGCCGTGTTATCTTGAAAGAGTCTACTGATGAAGGAGAGCAGTGATTAGCTTGACTGGTTGTGGTGATGGGGGGCGGGGAAAGGAAGAGGCAGGAATTTCTGTTCTCAAAGGCTAACAGATTCATTAAGGGGATGAGGAAGGTGATTCTCCTAAAGGCTGATAATATAGAGCTGCATAGCATGAAATCAATCAAAGCCTTTCTCGAGCTGTCACCTGGGCAAGTACTTAGGGCTGATGGAGCAGAGAATTAATCAGGGAATCTCAGGAGGGCAATGCTAAGTCCTCTAATGGGGTGCCCAGCATCAGGGGCTTGGTGAAGAGGTATTGGCTTGTTGATGAATCCTGTTGATATGGAAGTGATTTTTGAAAACGAGAAGGAGTAATTATCCACTCCTTCCTGCTGAAATTAGAGGGAACCTGTTGGCAGTCATAATATATGACACGACGGTTCACTGGCCGCTACTGGTTCCACGGCAGATGTGGCCTCAATTGTCAGTGTTAGCATCCCTAAAAGTTTTGCTCTTTCTTTGACAATGATGACTTACGTTCTGCATTTCCATCTCTCTCGAGGCTGCCTTAAAAATCCAGGCGGCTAATCTTCCCCTCTATTTCTCAAGCCACTTGTTAGCAAGTTTGGCTAGTGTCTGAAATGGTAGGAAAATAATAACTTGCCCCACTTTACATATGCAAAAGCGATTAACTATCATTAGTGCCTGAAATTCTTCCTAACTATCCAGGGAGGTGAGTCAGTATCATCACTATTCATCAGGAATTAATTAGACTATGCTTGATGGTGTCATTCATAGACAGAATTGAGAATATAGCGCTGCCTACATTCTCCCTTCGAAATCCAGCCTCCAGCTTACTGGACAGCGAAGGTGCGTCTGATACTCCCATGGAATGTGCATTTTCTCTGGAGAAATGAGTCCTAGATTCAAATTCTGTTGAGTATTTGATTTTGGCCAGCTTATTTCGGCCTCTGGAACCCATAGATGGGGATGATACCCAACAAGGAGCGTGCGATGATTATATAAGATCCGGTAGGTGAAAGCTTCACACACTGTGCTTGAAGCCTGGTTCATTGGGAGAAGCTTGAATTTGTATTTGGTGTACCAGTTCACTTTCAAAGCGAAGTTCCTTTTTTCCTAGTCTTTTTGTTGGAGGGCAGCTTATCTCTTAGGAGAAAAATTTGAGCTTTCACTAAGATCACAGTGATCTTTGAACCGTCAAGTGCTTGGTTGAATTGTCCACTACAAATAGTCCAACCACGTGATTCTCTTTCTTTAAACCCTAAAATGGCTCCCTCCTGTGCCTACTTTCACATTCTCCTGCGTGCTTAGAAATCTTTTTCCTTAGCTTTCTTCAGGACTACTCACTATATGTTGCTTTTTTCATTCACCTACTCACTCAGATTTGCTTTGCTGCCATTTTTCACGTCTTCGAATTTCTTCCTTAGCCACCTCTTTGGCTTCTGGTCTTCAGACCCTCATCACTTTGCCGCCTATGTAGCTTTTCTCAGAGCTGCCACCGTCTGCTTTTTCTTCTCTAGTGTCCAAAAAGGGTGGGGTGGAAGGGGATAATAAGGTAAAATATTGTATCTCAAAAATTACATTTCACTCAAAGTAAAGTTTGCTTGTGGTAGAAGAAGCTTGAACCCAAACCATATTTGTCCCTTTAACATAGAACTATTGGTTGTCAATAATCATGATTAATAAATAGGAAATTGGATCAGAAATCCAACTCTTAGTTATCCAAACTGTGCCTGGCTTAAGTCTGTCCTAATTTGGTGATTTCCTTTGGGCTCTTACTACTCATTAGACCCTTGGCCAGAGTCAGGGTAAGGAATGGGAAGGGAGCTGAAACAGATCCCTTTCTCGTGGAAAGCTTGGCGACAAGATCAGTCATGTTGTTACCAAAGAATGTTCACGTTAACTGGTTGTTGGCTTATTCTTTCTTTCTTTGAATATTTATTATACCAGGTATGTGGTAGCACTGGGGATACTATGGTGAATGTAACAGCTCCTGCCCTCAAGGACATGGGCATGGATGATAGGGACCAATAATAAACCAACTTACTAAGTTCTATTATAGGTCAAGTTTATGGGAACACATAATGACTCAGTTGGCGTCCTATTGCTGATGGAAACCGAGGCAATGGGGGCTACAAATACTATACTGTCCTGGGATACTCAGGTAGAGACAGCATCCTAACTCCTAGTCCAGCTCTTTTCCTGTTGCCTCATAGAGTATTAAATGCATTGGCTAAAATAAGCTGTTTGGATTTTTTTGGAACCTTCATGTTCAGTGGCATTTCATTAATCATGAGGGTTAGTTAAAACTAACTCTTTATTTAAGAGCCCTTAAATCACCCAAAGTGGGTGAGATGCTTACATTGTGAGAGACCCACAGGAATTAAGATGAAGGGAGCTGCAGATTCCCGTGTCCTGTGTCATATCCTTTGTGCATATGTTCCTTGAATAGAGTTTGTGTCAGAAACATGTGTATTTGACTCTCTCGCCCCTTTCTTCCCCCAGGCTCTTATATTAAAATGTGTATTGGTCAGATATACATATGATGTCATTCCACTCATGTTCCCCTTCTTGAAGTGGCAGTGGGTAATTGTAAAAGAATGATCCATTTAGGGAGTGTGGCCGTTGGGGCAGTTAGCAGGAATATTTGAGTCCCTGGTAACAGGTTTTTTGTTTGTTTGTTTGTTTATTATGTTGTGTCTAGGAAGAGTTTCAGAAAAAAAATAACTTTTAGAAGAAAGTGATAATGGTGGACACTGAGGCCATGGGATGGGGATGCTACATGATACAGAGTCTATTTTCAGCAAACAGGAGTTCCCTTTTCTCTTTCCTTTTAGGCATTCATTTAGGTTGGGGATTATCCTCCCGACCCAAACTTCCTAGAAGAGTGTGAAAATTATTGACCCTGTGAATATAGGTTTAGATTTAGATGAGTGTTAGAAGTGAAGGTTTTGTTACCAATTTAAATTTTCTATTTAGCCACCTCAAGACCTTAAGGAAGAGGGGTCTTTGTAAATTTATTTCTCAAAGGGAACCTTTAGGGAAGCACCTTCATTTCTTCACTGTCCCATTATCAGTAGGTATTTGGGCATAACAAGGTACATACCTGTGCCTAGAGATGATGGACTTGAAAATAATGAACATCTGGTTATGGTTTACAGATGACAGAGCACTGTCACTAATTATCTCTCTAAATCTTTATGGCAACCCTGTGGAGTAGAGTCCTTCTACCCCTTAATGATTTTTCTGTATTGGAATTGAATTTATTATCTACATTTTACAAATAAAACCTGAGCTTCTGAGAGATTAACTACGTTAGTCTGAACTGCGTGGCTAGTGGGCAAGCCAGTTCTGGAACCCAGATCAGTTTGAGCCTTACTGACATGCTCCCCTTTCACCCCCATTGTGTGTTGTTCTTTATTTATTGAACCGAGTGAAAGTTAATTCCCTTGCTCAAAGGATGGATGAGGAGGTGAGGACATAAGCTTTGTAGGCAGAGAAGGTCTGTGTATAATTCACTTGATCCTATTGTTGGTAATAAGCATGTTATTACCATGCATTTGCTATTTATTACATGCTATGTACTTGGAAACCAGGTAGATTGGGTGGTAGTTAACTAATTCCACACATTTTCAGGACACTCCTAATGTGTGGCTGGTACTCTGAGCTACTAGTTACAAGGACAGTTTCCAGGATGAGGTGGATTTTGAGCTGGGCTGGAAGGGACCTGAGGGATGGAATGCCAGAATGGTTATTTTGGTATCCAGTACAGGGAGCTTTTCTCAGCCAGCCCCAGTCTTGTGATCAGAAACTCTCTGCCCATACAGGGCCTCATCTTACAATTGGGTTGTAAAACCAAGGGTCTGTATAACTCTTGGATTATGTATCTGGTAGCTTGTGGGGTTGTGTCCTGGCTCTTGTCCAGAGTAGGTAATTCCATCCTGCTGAGCTCCAGTTGACCAAATTGTAAGAGCCTGGACACAGAGTTCTTTTCCTTTGCAGTAAATGAATAAAAACATGGGAATTTACAACAGAACAGTGCCTGCACTTATTAAGTGGATGGATCAATTAATGATAGCTAACATTGCATTCCTCCAAAAAACCAAGGGCTTGTGACCCCTAACTTTAGAGGTAACTTGAAGGGGTTGTTTGCAAGACTGCTGCCTGCCTTTAAGGCAGTCCACCCTTGTTGAACCATTCAGGTAGCAGGAAATTTTTCTTATGTTGAGCCAGAATCTTACAACTGCCACACAATAGGTCTACGCCCTCGCCATATGACAGATAGATCTTTAGAGGTTGTTCGATGTCTACAGACACTAAGCTTGGTAATTATGATTCAGAAAGATCTCACCAGCTTCAAGCCGTAGGCCAAGGCTAAAAAATGGAATTTAGTGGGAATAAATATAAACTGCTTTTAGCTCCTAAACTAATTGTGCAAGAGGGAATTCAGAAACAGCATTTGGAGTATGGGAGCTTAGAGGTGTTATGGAGCGTAGGCCAACTCTGAGTGTCATTTTTTGAGAGTTGTAGACAAACTGGGCTGTGTTTATAAGGGATGGGCAAGGGGTGATGTGAATTATGTCTAGCTAGGACACAATCAGGAGCCCAAGGACTACTCGTGTCATGGGTGTTTCTGGGGGAGATTAGCTCCAGCGTGGCACGGTTGGGTAGACGTTAACCAGGACATGGGTTTTACCCTAATGGAAAAGTTTCAACATTCAGCGAGAAGGAGGTATTACTGGGGTAGTGGGTTCCTTGCATTGGTGATGTTCAAGCATAGACTATATGCCCAATTGTTGAGAAATGTTAGAGGGGACTTAAACATTGGATTTGGGAGTGTTGGTGTGTTTTGGTCTGAAGGCTCCGAGGCTCTCAGTTGGATGGTGATGTTCTTTTTTTGTCAAGTAAAGCTCTCCGGTCCTTCAACTGGCCCTCACTGTCCTGGATTCCGTCCCTCTGCCACAGTGGTTTCGTGCTGGGCATATCCACTATTTATCTTACAATGTGGCTCCCTGTAGTGAATTCACACTTTCCTGATCTATTCAGAACTCAAGGACTGGTCTGTCTTTTTGGATGTGTCTGGTTGTTTTGTTTTTGTTCGTTTGGTTTGGGAAAGGCAGAGAGGGAAAAGGTAGACTAGCCACTGCTGAAAGTGTTCACTCGTCTTCTCATAATTTCTCCAATAAGCCACTTTGGATCTAGAACAGACTCTAGGGGGAGAATATGGCTCACCTTTAAATTTTATAATACTCTTAGATCCCAACAACAACAAAAAATAACGATTTGAGAATTCAAAAGGCCCACATCGCAGGCATCACACAGTTCACGTGCAGGTCAATCAAAACCCCTTTCTTGTGGCATAATTTATACCCCAACATTTGACAGTCTTTAAAGTCCTACGTCATTGTACATGTGTTGGTAAGAAGTAGTAAATATTTTGCTGACAAGTTCTGTGTATGATGGATCAGTGGCAGCATTTGAAGGCAGACAACCTGAGGGGTTCTTTTATCCAGGTGCTGCCAAATGTAAAAAGCTGTCAGCGTACGAAGCCAAAAGCACCCACTAGTTATTCCATTAATTGTGTAATGTTCATGTGCCTCAGAGTTTCTGCACCTGGGATCTGTTGATATACACCAGTGGGGGAGGCTAGGGGAAAGGGATCCAATTGGGAGGAGAAGGAAGACAGGCTGCATGATCTCAGGTGACTGCCCTGGAACATGGAGCAGTCCCTGGTGCCTGGCGGGGCCGCCAGCACCTGCTCCCCTCCTGGCTTCCTCTGTTGTAATGTTGCACAATGTGATGGGGGCAGAAGGCCAGAAATGATGGTCCCACCAAGCAATCCCTACTCACCTGTGCCTCCCCTCTTCGATCAGTCCCCAGGAGCAATTCCTCTCCCCTTTTTGGGGAAGCGTTTGAATTAATGATCTGATGCCTTTTCAACAAAGGGATATTGATGTGTTAGTGTGTGGACAGCAGGGGTATTGGATTAGATCATTTTCACATTGGTGTTTGTGCCAGTTTGACATTTGTTTGGAAAGCTTATCCCTTTAAAACCATAGGTTTCATGCATAATTTAAGGGGAATAAATCTTTGAGAAACATTTTTTTCGGTTCTTTAATCTTCAGTACTATGGAGAAGAAATGAAAGTCTCCCTCATGGTCTTATGATCAAGAATTTTGAGTAGGCTACCAGATGAGGTTCCTATATAGGTGTAAAACATTTCTTTCTGCAAGTGTCCTTGCCACTTGTAGCTGTTGTAGGGAAGGCAGGAATGGGGACAACTTGGTCCCTGCTTCAAGGTTATAATCTAGATGCCGAGAATGGCAAAGCGATCTGATTGTACAGTGTCATAGTCCTGCGGAGAAATGCTGTAAACTAGCATGTCCAAGTCAACTGGCATTGGTGTCTTACTAGAGTTAGTATATATTATAACAAAACAATCTCCTCCTTTCCTTCTTCCATCCTGCATCTTGGTGATGTCAGAGACAAATGCGGCTTAACACATCAGAGTTATATCAGTTTACCACAATGAGCAGACATCTTTCGTTTTACTTTATTTTCTTTTAAACAACTTGTTCTGCTATGAAGATTTGATTATGTTGAGCAAAGTGGTCCTGGTAGATAGTAGGCACTTAGTAAATGGTTTTGTAGGAGTCACTGTAAACTTGCAAATCAGGGTAAGTACTATTCTCGGATGAAAACTTCCTCTCATATGCAAAGATTATCCAGCTTCTGCCTGCCGCTGTATTTCTGTACTGAGTACCTAACGTGATAAAGAAAGAAAAAAAATCGCTTCGATCTCAAATATCCGTATTCTCTGCTGGAGTTACTCTCCCAACAAAGCTGCTACTGAGGAATGTGCAGTGGAACTACCAAGAGCTGTGTGTTGGTGGCTACCTTGTCCTTCTCACACTACCTTTTGATTTCTCTCTTAGGTTTATTTTCTTGAAAAGGCTCCAAGCTTTGGCTTGGAAAATTCAACCGCCAAAATTGAGCCCAGCAGCTGGAGCGGCAGCGAGAGCCCTGCCGAAAACATGGAAAGGATGAGTGACTCTGCTGATAAGCCAATTGACAACGATGCAGAAGGGGTCTGGAGCCCTGACATTGAGCAGAGCTTTCAGGAAGCCTTGGCTATCTATCCACCATGTGGGAGGCGGAAAATCATCTTATCAGATGAAGGCAAGATGTACGGTAAGTGGTTTGGAATGCTCCTTTGAAATGCTGCAATGTGTTCTTGTGTAAAGGATCATCGTAGCTAACCTTCTACCGAGATCCATCCATTAAGTTGTGTAAGCCATCCCGGGGACTAAACCTCAACTACAGAGGAGACTCCACAAAGGACCGCTGGGAAATCGTACCCTAGGGGTGTCTTCTCCTCCATTCTCGGCGGTATTCTATCCAAAGCTCTCAAGGTCCAGGTAGGAGTGTAGACAGCTGCGCTGGCATATGCAGACACTGACGTGGGAAGTCGTCCAGGATGCGTGCCCGTTTGAAAGGAAGCGCTGCTGCTTAGCTCCAGAGGACAGACTGGTGCCATGTAGAAGTGGGGGCCTGGTGCTGCCACATTGCTTGATATATATATATTTTTTTTTTTCTAGGAAGAGCTAGCAACCCTAGATGTTTATATAGGAAATCTCATTTAAAAGGCAGCACTTTTTTTTTTTTAATACAACCCTGTATAGGCCAGATGAAACAGGTGCATGGCTTGATCAGACCCTTGTGCCCCCAGTTTGCTGCCAGTTTGTAGCTGAATGGCAGACAAGGCCTTAACCCCTTCCCCCGGGCTGTACTCACCTGTTTACCCTTCTACAAGGGGACCCCTGGTAGTGTGTTCTGAAGGAAACCCCGTGAGTGCCCAGGAGGGCAGGGCTAGTCGACTAGATGGCCTGGGATGTCAAAGGCAGCAGCATGCACTGCTCTGGCGCTTGGATTCTGGCTTTGGGCATTCCCACTCCTTCTGGTAACGTTTCCAGCTGCAGACCTGTACTTTTTGGCTGCTTACCTTTTGGGGAGCAGATGGCAGGTGGTTGCTTGTACATCCTGCTTGTCTAATTGGGCCCATTGAGTTGACAGAGTTTGTACTATAGTCTAAAGAGACGCAAACAAATAACCTAAACTCAAAGAGAACCGGCTCAGCAACCTACCTGAGGTTAACTTATCTTGAGTGATTTATTTCTAAATAATTTGAAAGCTTTTCCATAACAGTGTGTTGTACCTTTAATACTGCTCCTCCTCTATCAGGAGCTGTAGGAGGCTGCAGCTCAAACTAGCACACACTGCTAAGGAGAAAGCAGATGGTGGTGCAGCTGCCACCAGCTGTGCCCCCCACCCCACCCCCCTTTCCAACTTGGATGATGTAATGGAAACAAGGAAAATGTTGCTTTCTGCAGCATTGAAGTCTCTCAGCCTGTCAGAGTCACACACATGTATGTGTGTGTGCGTGGTGTGTGTGTGTGAGAGAACCCAAACCTTCATCATTTTTTCTATGTTCTCATGTGATCCTTTGTAGCCAGAGAAGCTTCTTTAGGTCTGGTGAAATGGACTCAGGATGAAACATGTCAGCTGCCAGTGGGTAGAAGGGTTTAGGGCCTTTGATTTTCTCTGTGTTTGTATCTTTCCTGAGCTACCTGTCCTTAGCCTGGCTATTTGCTTTCAGGGTCTTGTCTTCATACCTAAAAATTCAACCTCCCCATTCTAAAGGCAGAGAAAAACACTTTAATCTTTGAGCCTTCTTTGAATTCATTTTATTATAAGTAGTGAAGGTTGCTTCGGGACACTCTGCCTTATACAATTCACATTTGTTTACCCATAAATTGTTGTAATCTAAAATATTGGTCTAATATTGGAAGTTCTGGTTGGGAATAACTACAGTCCTTTATTTCTCACAGGGAATACTGGAAAGGAACTGTCTCTTTAGGAACAGAGTTTCAGGGCTGAGAACATAATTCAAAGCAGAAGTTAATTTTTTCAACTCCAGTTGTGTTTTCCTCTTTGTTGAATGTACTTTTTAGGTAGCAGCCATGGGATTTAACCAATTTGTCTATAACTCCACCATAAAAATATTTTGTGAAAATAATTGGTGAGAGCTCTTGTTGGTAATTGGGTGTCAGAGGCAGTAGGGTAGGACACAGAACTGTGAGAAGCTTTGAATTTGGGCAGTCTTCCAACAGTGAACTTGAACGGCCCTACCCTTGGTCGGCATCTCAGTTTTCTCCCCTGTAAAAAAAAGAGAGTAAAGTAGTTGATGTCCGTGGGACTTTTCCACATTATGATGCTGTGATTTTGTGACTTATACTTAGTAAGAGTGATCAGTCTTTTGACAAACCTGGCATTAGTTGTGGGAGAATCTTTTTAATACCCAGGGTAATCAGATTCTGAGTGCTTCCTGAGAACGTGTGTTCTGGATGGATGGATATTTTTTATCTTTAAATCAGCCTATACACTTACTGATTGTTGGTGACCAACCTGATTTAAAATGGGGCTATCCTTTTGAGCAGGCAGCATGAGGAATTACATTTCATGGCCATGTGTCTAGATTCGGGGGAGATGCATTTGCCGCAGGGGCCCTGAAGCCAGCCCACCTCCAGGCATTTGCCTTGGGGAGAAAACTGCTCTCCACTCCCTCTCTTGAGACAACATGGAGGAATTTAGCTTCTACTGAGAATTCGGAAGGGAAACGTGGTGATTGGCTGGGCAATGGGAGATGGAGGCTGGACCCTTTAAAAGGAACTGCCCTAGGTGCCCTTGCCTGTGACCTGCTTGTGACTTTGAGGACAAGAAAAGGTTGAGTTGGGAGGTTCCATAGTGAGGCCCAGCCACTCGGGGATTGAGTCACGTGAGCAGTGTGGGCCAGAGCTACTGTTCCTTGGCTTCTAGCCTATTCCTCATCTTACTATATATGAGTCAGGACACAAACCAGACCAGGAATCAAGGTTTCTTAAGGTAACTGAGACCATATTTTTCTCTTAAGCATTTTTAAAATGAAAACATTGAAGCATTTGGAATTCCATGGAGTAGAATCACAATAATTGAATGCCTTTTAGTGAAATACCAAGTATTTTTGACTTGAGGGGGTTATTCTGATATTTCTGAGCATTCGTAGAATACATTGTGATGTCATTAATCTGAGCCATTGGAGAAGCAAGGTCAAGTGCAGCGCTGATTTATTTTGGTAATGAAATTTCCTCTGTGATTGGCAGTAGGGGAAATATAGTCTTACAGAGAGGAAAAATGGAAAGCTTTCTTTATAATGAGGTTTTGGCCATTAGAAGAGGTGGCTTAGTTCTCTCTCTGCTCCCTGGGTCCATTGGGAAAGTGAGACTTTATGTGGTTGGTCTCCATGTGGACAGAATACTTTTGCCTTGGGCACCCTATGTGTCTTAGGGATAACTAGAGGGATGATGAAGCCTCTTCCTGAGAACTTGCAAGCTCATTTTCTCCCGTTCTCTATTTTCTTTCCCTTTCCTTATTTTTACATAGCCGTGTGTGTCTTTCTCTGGTAGATAGTTGTGGAGGAGATGGTAGGAGGACAAGACGGAAGAGAAGTTTGTGATCAGCAGACTTCTCTGGAATTGGATTTCACAGGAGTAGACCTTAATTTCAAACAAGACAGACAAAACAGCAACCCATGGGAATGCCTGGTTGTGTTTCTGTTGCAGTGGAAAACCTTAGTCTGGCAGTGTGGTCACGTGTCTCTCACAATCAAACCAGGGTAGGGACAGAAGCTAACATTCATTGACTGCTTGCTTAGACACAGAAAAGTGTAGCACTTTAAGTCTTGGACTTTGAAATTGGTATGAATCCTGGGCCTGCCATTTCTAGATATCAGACTTTGGGCAAGTTGCTTTTCTTCCTCTGTGCATCCATTTCTTCAATTGCAAAAGGAATATAACCAGGTTCTACTCTACAGGATATAAGAATTAAACTAATTGTGACCTAGGATCCCCCTACCATGTTTGAACAGTGCTTGGTATACAATGAGAGCTGTGAAAGTGTTTATGAACCCAAAACCAGAAAGTGCTTTTTACCATGAGCGGGTTAGAGGCTTTAAATATTTCTGTCTAATGCTCACAGTATTTTGAGGTGGATATTATGAGCCCCATCTTGTAGATGTGGAAGCTGAGTTCAAGAGAGCTACGGTGGTTTGTTTGTACAGGACCGTATAAGTGATAGAGCTGGAAAGTTTAAAATCCAGGTCTGTCTAACTCCGAAACCTGGGTTCTTTGCACTGTACTTTCATTCCTTCCTTGGCGGAGGCCATCATACATTAACTCAACAAGTCAGCATGGAGCACCACCTGTATTCCAGCCCCGTGCTAGGGGTTGTCAGGGATACAGAGATAAACCAGATAGACACTGTCTCTGCCCTCATGGAGCCATCACAGTTACACTTGTAGGAAACACTGACCTGAGGTCAGGGCTGTGCGCCAGAGCTTTCTGGGAAGTCTGGGCCCTTTGAAGATGGTTACCTTCCACTTAGCTTTTTGAAGCCTGTTCTTGGCCACCAGTGTCCAGGGCATCTGGCCTAATGCTGGCAGGAAGAAAGTTTCTCAAATAACACAGAGAGAGGATCCTAGATCACAAGGCTGGCCCTGATGGTGGCCAGGAAGATGTCTGGAAGATTCTGGTGCCCTAGGATCCTACAGGAAGCCTGGGCAGAACAATTGCTAGACCATGGCTTTCTCATTCTGAGACAGTGTCTTCAGGGGCCATACTTAGCATAGCTCCAGGAATGCCCCCTTTCTTGCTAGGATGCCAGGCCTACTGGTTAGTCCTAGAGAGCTGAGTTGCGAGGACTAGAGAGGCTAAGGAGGAGGGCATCTCTGGGTCAGTCCTTCCCAGTTGCTGACCTGAGCTCTGCCAGCCAGGGCAGCACAGGACTTGAAATTGCACCTTTGTTTACTTCGTACAGGCACCAAACAGAAGAGAGAATGAGGCTGTTTTAGTTGAGGTGGTGGAAGAACTGACAAGGGGACGTCAGAATGAGTGCACATGAGCAGGTGCAAGTGTGCACTGGTTAATAAATATAGGCAAAGAGACCGAGGTCTGATCCGGAGAACTGGTCAAGGAAATGCAGGCTTGTCCCTGTGTAAGACAGTGGACTTTCGCTATGTACCTTTGAGGACCAGGAAAGTGTCCTATGTCTGTGGGGGTCCCAAAGGCCCTGATGTGGAAATCGCTAAAGAATCTGAGCCCTATAGAATCTCCAGGCCTTAGAAAAGTGACCCTTGGGCTTGAACCGAACTAATTCTTTCCATTGCTCCATCTGACCATCTTGTGGCATCTTTGATTTCCTCTTTTGTTCCGACCTGTGTTTCAGGGCATTATTTCAAGTGAGTTGGCTAGGAATGTGAAGCACAAAGATCTGTGCCCTTAGAACAGACTGGAAGCTCCATTAGGCAGAGAACACGCCCGTTGTCTGGTGGGGCTTAGAAGGTGTCAGTAATGTTTGTTGGATATACGCATACATGAATTATGGGTTAATACAAAGGAAGAAGAATAACTAAGCCTTTAAGCCCCAGGGCTTCTACTGTTGGAGAAACTGGCTAGAAAGAAATGGAGAAAGAGGAAGAAAAAGAAAAAGATGTTTATGTATTTAATGGTCTTTCTAGATTGACAAAGAGGAAACCCTGGTTTTTGCTATGTGTGTTGGAAAATGTTAACTCAAGAGTTAGGAAGGATTTCTGTCCAAGAAGGCACAGTAGTAGAACAAAGGTTAATTCTGGAATCGTAAGCACAGATGAGTGATGGGGGATTTTGAAAGAGTTTAGTTCCTGTGAGAATAGCAAAGCCAACGTCATCAGCATTTTGATTGGGAAGTTGAATGTGTGGGGGCCATGCAGAGGTTTAGCTACAAGGTGTGAGCCCTTGTGCAACCCAGGTTAAAAAAAAATAGCTAATTAGGATGGCTTAAGAACCACTCATAAAGGAGAAAAAGGAAATGGATATTAAATCATTACCAAGTTATGCTTTCCAACAGCTTTGCTGTGCAAGTGGATGGTCCCTGGGATTGAGGAAGACATGGATTCATAAATCATTCATTGAGGGCCTGTGCTTTGAAGTGGGGACAACAGATCAAACATAATGAAAATAGCTGACCTATTTGACCGGTTACATTGTGCTAGGCATATTCTCATTGCTTTAGATTGTGTTATTTGTTTATTCCTCATAACAAACCAATGATATAGGTACCACGATTATCTCCATTTTACAGCTGAGGAAGCTGAGTCCCACCAAGGTCAAGTTACTTGCTCAAAGTCACACAGTAAATAAGTGATGGAGCTGTCATTTGTAACAAAGCCCGTCAATGCAACTGAGTACAATATTGACATGGAAGTAGCTATATTCTCTACTAGAGATATATACAGCTTAGTGGTAACTGACAGTGATATTATTTATTATTGGGGAATACACATGTCTGTATTTAAGAATACAAGGGAATGGAAGAGAGTCAGGCAGAGAGATTTATTTGAGCTAACTTCGAATGGGAAAAGGCCATTCAGTGTTTTTATGTTTCTTTTTTAAACTTACTTTGGATTATAAATCAGTTTGAGAATCTTTGGAAAGTTGTGGATCTTTTCTGCAGAAAAGTGCATATTTATGTGTGGTTATAGGATTAATGTATGTAACTTTAGGTGATTTCTGGAACCAAGGTTCAGACTTGCTGCTATGACGAGAGAGGGAAAGGAAGGGCATTCAGGCCTAAGGGAACAGCATGGTAAAGGCACAGAACCCTGAAAGGGCACAGCTCTGATGCTCTCAAAAATGCGAGGGCATCCTGGAGGGTGATGGGCAATGCATCCGGAAACGTGGGCTGGCACTGACTGCACCATGGAGGGCCTTGAGTGCCTCGCTGTGGTGTCTAGTGCTCATTTTGAGGGCAAAGGGAAGCCATTATACTTTTATCAGGAGAAATGACATGGCTCAACCTGCCTTCTACAAAGCCAGCTCTCAAGACGTGAAGACAAGTTAGGCGGCTGTTGCAATAATTGTCCAGTAGGAGAGGATGAGGCCTAAACCAGGGAACTGGCAGTGCCGGTGGGGAAGTTTCAGAGAGAGAACCGACAGGACTGGCTGACTAGATGCAATTTGTGAAAGAGAAGGAGAAGCCGAAGATGATTTCGGGGTTCTGCTTCTGGGTCACAGGGAGGATGGCGGGACTGTCAACCTATTTCCTGTTTACCCCGCGAATACCCGCCGGTGGCGCTTACAACTGCAGCGTTTATCGCACGATAACTCAAAATTGCAGTGCTAACCTTCTTCCCGAAGTTTGCCACAAAAGATCTCACTTTAATCGTTACTTTTGCATAGTATATGGACAGTCTTTGGAAACGAATGACGTCATTCTGTTTATAGCATTCTGTTTCTAGCAGGGGTGTCTCCACTTACAAAACATAGTAATTCTCCATCGCCGAAACTGTCAGATCCTAGAAAATGCAGCGTTCCTGTGCGTGATGTTAAATTAATGCTGGCAGCGAGCCGCACTTTTTTTTTCCAAAACGGGAAATAGGTTAAATGAAGTGGGGTGTGGGGACAGGAGAAGTAGGTTTGTAGAGAGGAGTGGAGTGAGGAGTTGAGTTTTGCCATGTGCTTGTGTACTGGGTGGCCATCCAGATGAAGATGACTGGTAGGGAGTTGGGAATTTCGTCCCTCGAGTGCAGACTGGTTGAAGTTGCAGGGCTGGTTTGTGGCTCACCATTACTGAAGCATGAGAGTGGGTGATAATGGCCTTCGAAGTGCAGGCTCTCAGTATCGCATGGTAAAGCTGGCATGGATTTTAAATGGAGTATCTATAGCAGTGGGAGAATAAAGAGATTTGCCTTTTTAAGAAGAAAGGGTATCACATTAGTGGTTCCTAAGCCTGACCATCATCAGCAGAGGCACTTGAGAAGCTTAAAAATTTTTTTTAAAAAAGATGAAACAGACTCAAACCAATTGGATCAGAATCTCTGGGAGTATATATGGGCTGGGACTCTATTTTCTCTATAGTTTGGATGATCAGCCAGTTTAGGAGCCACTGGGCTAGGCTATAGCTTTGGTCCAAGAGGACAGGACCACATTTTCAGAAATGGTAAAAGACAGCAGAGAGTTGGTAAACATGACCAGAGAATGAGACCCACATTTGAGGCAGTCCTGAGTGCAGGAAATGAACTATATTATTCAATTTATGGCTCCCTCTGTACTGAGAGGGAGCATTGCCATCCCCCAGTCTTTGGAGAGATTTGGCCATGCATGGAAGGAACCATGAGATGGTATCTTGAAGGGCATAAAAAGTTAAAAGATTTATTTTAGGACGGGGGGAGACTTGGCTATATGATTAGTAGGGGAGAAAAATTTATAAGTTGAGGATATATGTGATGGAGCAAAACCCAGAAGAGACTTTAAAGGGGATGAGGCTTCTTTTACTCTGATGTATAATCACACGGGTGGAGGGGCCCAGGGGGAGCCTAATTAATGACTGCTTTCTTTAGATGAGGTATAAGTCCACGTGAGCTGAGGTGGTGGGTTGTGGGCTTTTGAAAAGAGAACAAGCTTAGTAGAAATATTGTGGGGGAATGGGATATGCATGGACAGGGGTGAGTAAAAGAATTGCTGAGGAGTACACCGATCTTATTCAGATTCCTCCAGTTCTACTTATACTCTGTGTGTGTGCGAGCACGAGATGGGGGGGGAGATACGGAGAGACGGAGATGGACAGATGGATGGATGGACGGACTGACGGAGAGAGGGAGGGAGGAGGGGAGGAAGAGGAGATGGGGAGGGAGCAGTAAGTTCTGTAAGTCTTATCACCTGTGTAGGTTTGGGCATATATCCCCACCACAGTGAGGATACGGAACAGTCCTAACACTTCAGAGATCTGTGGGGTTTACTTTTTATAACCATACTCAATGCTGTCCTGCTTCTCCTCGTCGTGTCTTTAACTCCTGGCACCATAAATTGACCCTCTATTTTTAACATGTCATTTCAAACACATTAGATATTGGAATCATACAGTATGTAACCTTTTGCAATTGACTTTTTTCCTCCCATGCAGCATAATTCCCTGAAGATTCATTAATAGTTTGTTCCTTTTTAGAGCTGAGTGATAGTCCGTGGTATACACGTACTGCAGTGTGTTTAACCATTCATCGGTTCACAGGCATCTGGGCTGATTCTGGTTTTTGGCCATTACACCTAAAGCTGCCAAGACCATTTATTTACAGGTTTCTATGTGAATATAAGTTTGATTTCTGAGGATAAATGTCCAGGAGGTAATTGCTGGGTCATGTCGTAGTTTTTATTAATTGCGCAACTGTTTTCCAGAGCAGCTGTACCATTTTACATTCTCACCCACGATCTGGATTCTCCGTGCCCTCAGTCACCAGCATTTGGTGTTGTCACCACTGTTTGTTTTCACCATTCTGATAGGTGTGTGGTGATATCTCATGTGGTTTTAGTTTGCATTTCCCTAATGACTAATCATGTTGAACATCTTTTCATGTACTTATTTGCCATCTGTATATTCTCTTCAGCGAAATGTCTGTTTTAGTCTTGTTCATTTTCTAACTGGATTATTTATATTTTTACCATTGAGTTTCGGGCATTCTTTATGCTAGATATGAGTTTTCTGTTGCATATGTGATTTACAACAAACACCACATTTTCTTGTCTGTTTCTTATCTTTTCATCTTCACATGGGCTCCCACAGAGTAAAAGTTTTTAATTTTGATGAGGTCCAATATGTTAATTTTCCCTTTTGATGACAGTACTTTTGGTGTCAGGTTTAAAAACTCATTGCCGTCCAAGATCCTGAAGATTTTCCACCGTGTTTTGTTCTCAAAGGTTTACAGGGTTTTTTTCCTACACTTGAGTCTATGATCCATTTGGAAGTGATTTTCAAATAAGGCGGAGAGGGTTACTTTTTAGGGAGAGACCATTGGCATCATTATGTTCTAGTTCATCAGAAGCTTAGGGTTTATGCATATTTTGACAATTGTAAAGACTTGGGACCTGAGATACCAAGGTGTGCTTAGTGAGTGCATGATTGCACCAGTCTAGAGTGAAGCAGGAGGGGCCGATAAGTCATGACGTGTGCTGCTCAGAGGCTCTGCTGCATTAGGAGAGGTGGCAGGACAAGGAGGCTGTGGTCGTGCCTGGGAGAGGCCACAGGTGGAGAGGTTTCAGGTGATGAGTTTCAAGGTGTGGCCACAAATACGGACAACTGATTTGAATGTGGGCGATGGCCGCCGGAGTCACGGAAGTAAAACACCATGAGTCTCATCAGCATTGGGCCGATTAATCACTGATGTTGCACTTCACAGTGGCGAAGTGTGAATTTCTAAATAAGTACCTAAGTAACCAGATTTAGGGGAAATTTCTTTGAGGAGGACATGACCCCATGAATGCGGACGGAAAGAGTTTGGTATAAGTGAGTTTGGGATAGGCCTAGTGAAAAGTGGTGGCAGAATGGTGGGATAGAGGGCACATTGGGATCACAAGAAAATGCTAACATTCCCTACCTTCCTCTCCCCAAATTCTTTGGCTGGTCCAAAACTACCGTCTCTGCGATATACCTCTGGACAGCTATGTCTGCCCTTTATGTGTTGTTGCGATCATTCGTAGAGCAAGGAAATCAGCATATTTCTTCCTACTTTTCAGCAATGGTGACAGAAAACACAATTATGTGTGAGAAAGCGGATTGAACTGAATTCTAAAAAGAATGCTTTCGTGAGGTTAAGCCTGTTCAGGAAAGCCTACTGGAAAGGTAGGAAGGACTATTTTGGAGCTATCCCGCAGGATTAAACTTCCATGGCCTAAGTAGAGGGATGTTTGTTTCAGGGAGGGATTGAATTGTCCCCAACCCCTGATTCCCTACTCCTTTCAGAGTTTCTGCCAAAGAGGGGAGATCCTGGGCAAACTTGTCTGGATCAGAGTTACAGATGATGAAGGGGGCCAGTGGGAGCCTTTTGCTGGAAGAGGCTGGGCAGGCCCCAGAGCAGTGGCTCCCTGTGGCATCCGAGGGGAGGAGACGGTGGACAGACTTCCGTGTTCTTAGCAGCATGGCCCTGGATCCCAGCGCTGGCTCTGTTCTTCGCCTGTCGACCCCCACTTCTAGAGCTGCTTCCTTCAGTTCTTCGCTCCACGGCAGCTGCACCCTTCCATTTCGCTTGAGAACTCACTGCTTCTAATTTCTTCTTCTTGCATATTTGTATCCCCTTCCATTGGTAGTAAGTGCTTAAAGTGGTCATCTTAATAATATTTAGCATTATTATTACAATCATGTTCTGTTGCTCTCTTTAGTGAAGGCTATCTCAGAGGACCTTCAGCTTGGTTAATTTAAACATCTAGATGGGTTGTGTGGTTAGAATCAGAGAAAAAATCTGAAGGAATTTACAGCATAGAAATAGTGGTTGCCGCAGGGATAGGCAGCACACGCCTTTTCTATTCTGTTTCTGTATTAATGGAATTTTTTATAGTGAACATATGTTACTCTGAGGATTGAAGGGAAAAAATTATATCAAGTTTATTTTTTCCTTTGATTCTGAGTAAGGAGTACTCATTAAAGAAAAATGTGGAAAACATCGAGAATTAAAAAGAAACCGTACTGTCTGGGTTCACGTCAGTGTGATGTTCACCGGGAGTTCATGGGGGCGGCAGGGGCTGTTGCAGGGCCATGGTGGGCAGGAGGGTGGTATTGGAGAGGAGTCGTTGCCAGCAAGCTCTTCCTTCCATGTATGGGAGGCCGGGGCAGCAGTCTTGGGGGACAGGTGGTCAGAGAATGGTGGTGCTGGGGTGGGAAGCAGGACAGGGTGTTCTTATTATAGATTTTAGGACATTGGTCCGGGAGTCCAACAGGTGCCCCAGCCAGTTGGATCTGTCAGTCAGCTGCCCAGACTAGCAGCGGCATTGTTTTGACATTCGTGTATTGTAAAATGGGATGGGAGAGCTAGAGGAAAGCGTTCAAATCCATTCTTCCGATATCTACATGCTCATAGCACGTGCCACACCAGAATTAACAGGAATTAACACGCCCCATCTCTGCCGAGCCAGAATTTATCATTTAACTTGCACTTGAAAGTGGACATGCTTTATTCCTGGAGAGTTGAGGGCCTCTTTTTTAAAAATGTCGATTGTTTTTGTTGTCTTTGTTGTTCTTCTGATGACCATGTTATTCTTTGTAACAGACTCCTGGCAAGTAATCTTGCATGTGGCTTTCAGTGTATGAAAATACTATGGAGACTTTACAGTGTGCTACAAATTCTCATTTGATTATAATCATTTGGTTTAATCGAGCGTTTAATTTGCTTGATATTTACCTACTATGCATACACTTCAGATTAGTCTGTCTGCCCACTTTCTCTTCTCTCAAATGCTTCACTTCCAGATACATAATATAAAATGAAGTTTATTCCTCACAGCCCATGTGGATAGTGTTTTTTTAAAGTTTCTTTATGTATCAGTATACTCCCCTCTTCTTCTTAGCCTTTTAGAACACAGTCGGAAAGGTGTGACAATGAAACCTGCTGCCCAGGACATTCAATTTATTAAAGAAATATATTCTTTATAGTATTACAGCTTTTTCTTCACAGCCAGTGAAATTGGTCATTAGTTTGAAAATTTCCATAAGACACTGTTCCTTCTGCCAAGACCAAAGGAACTTTTAGACCACCTTAAAAAATATTGCTTTGGGGGAAATATAATTGATCACCCCAAAGCTTTGCAGCATCCTGGATAATATTTAACATATGTTAATAAGGTGGGGTTTTTCCAGCCACTTACAAAAGTCCCAGTTACTCACTCTGAGCCTGCCCTCTTCCCTGGGTCTGCCTCTGTGCTCTGTGGCTTGCTTGCTATTGTGTTGAGACAGGCTTTGGCAACTGTCTCTTAGATGAATGGTTCTATTACAAACACAGTAGCTTCCGTGACAGCTTAGAAGAGATTGTTGTTTATGACTGCTTTTATTGAGAGAGGTTTGGTCCATGTTAATGTGCTGATAAAGACACTTGTACCTATAAAGTAGCCACAGCCTTAAACATATTTGATTGTGAAGAAGGTATTGGGGCTGATAACATGCCATATGTGAGGTATCGGATTGCATGTTTATTCAACTGTTACTGCAATCTCTGTACTCGGATGTGCCTTTGTATTTGCTGTCTCACAGCAACTCACAAATGCAGTAGCGATACGATCCTGATTATGGAAGATGCTATTTGGGTTACTTGGATCGTAAGCCATGTGTATTAGGAAGCATTCTCTCAGTCTCCATGTGTCCTGAAACAGCAACCGTGAACAGTTGTTAGGTGAAGGGAATTGCCAGGTGGGATGACGGCATGCATTGGTAGGGGCCTTTTGAGGTGGAAAAATCTTTGTAAATCCTGGACAGGGATTCAGAATAATAATGATGATGATGATGGTGATGACGATGATAATGATAATAAAATGTATGTTTATCCATTGCTTACAGTGTGCCAGGTACTATTCTGAACACTTAACATTAATTCATTTAAGCCTCATTGCAAATATTATGGATAGCTACTATTGTTATTCCCATGTCACAGACGGGGAAACCAAGACCCAGAAAGGTTAAGTAAATTGTCCAGGCTCACACAACTAGTAATTCCTGAAGCCAGGTTATGAACCCCATCAGTTTGGCTCCTGAGCTCTTGACCACTACTTTCTGCTGGGTTGTGACAGAACTGGAACCTGGGGTTCTCTGGACTCAGTGTCCCCGTATCGCTCCCTGGCTAGTAATAGAGGAGAGTTTTGGTTCCAAGAAACAATTCAAAGGGGAGAATGGGCTTTCTTGGTTTCTGGGACACTCTTCATCCTGTTTTCTGGCTGGTAAACTCCTACCGTACCTTCAAGACCCTGGAAAAAAATATTCCCTACTCTATGAAGCCTTCCCTTATCTCCGTGGGCAGAGCTAGTTGTTCTTTTGTGTGTGTTTTCCACTGCACATCATTTAACCGTCTGTTAAAACACTTTTCAGGTGCACTTTTCAGTCTCACTTTTAATGTGCATGTCTCTGTCTCCTTCTCTTCAAGGGCAAGTGCTGTGATTTTGGCATGTCTGTATCCCCAGTCCCTAGCATAGTACCTGCCACATATTAGGCCCTCAAAAAGTGTTTGAATTAATGAAAGTTGTTGGTAAGAATAATTCCATCTTGTATCGCTAGAAGGTGGTCTTGCCCGTATTCTTATCATTGTTATTACATTTATAACATTCTAATAAAATGAGGGCAACAGTGATAATTTCATAGATAAGAGAGTAAGTTTATATTAGGACATCTTATTTTCAGGAATCTCCTGGTGAAGCAGAACTTAGAGTAGAACCAACAGCACCCCTCGCCCACGTTTAAAATTTTCTATTATAACCATATTGACCCTGTGTCTGCGATGTAAATGGGAACAATTTAGTTTACAATTTTATGTCAATATCATAATGATTCTGCCCAGATGGAACATTCAGTGGCTATAGAGGATTGTTGAGCTTGATTTGGTTATTGTGGTGACTGAACCTACCTTCTTCCTATCCCTGATTTAGTTTTTATAACAGCAGGAAAACATAGCCCTAGAAAGTTAGTCTCTGAGAATTATCCCCCCCCCCCCATTATGTAACTGGCACAATATATTTATAAGCTTTTTTGAGATATTTCTAAATGGTATGTTTATGTGCACACATGTGTGCATTACTTTTTTCAGGCTGATTCTGGGCTTAATATTAGCTGTCTGAATATCATTTCTGCCACTGATTATGCTAAGATGGCATCGTGGATCCCAAAGGATTCATTTAAGTGTAACAATGAACCGAGTAAGTATCACTGTGGAGTTCAGAGGATTTAAGTTAGGAAAGGTTACCAGACCTTTATGACCAGGTCACCAAATCTGGTTTATGTACATTTAAGCTGCCACTGATCTATTTAGTGGCTTATTTATATGGGAGTTTATCAGTCAACCCATAGGAGTAATTTCATCATGGTGATTAAGGGCATAGGGTCAGGAATAAGGGCTCTCTGGGTTTAAATCCTGGCTCTGCCACTTCACTGGTTGTGTAACCATGGGAAGTCAATATTCCTGAATCTCCATTTCCTCATCTGATAAATGGGGCTAATATTAGTGTCCATCTCACAGGTTTGCTGTGAGGGTTGAATGAGATAATGCATTGAAATGCTTCACATGCTCAATTCAGTTTTTGAGAGCGTTCTTGCCCTGACAACAAAACCAAAAGACATCACGAGAAAACTACAGACCAAAACCTCTTACAAAGATAGATGCAAAATTGTCAAAAAAAAATACAAACCAATCTTGTAACATATAAAAAGGATCACACACAGTGACCACATGGGATCTATCCCAGGAATGCAGAAGTGGTTTAAAATCTGAAATCAATTAATATAATATATGATACCAATAGAATAAAGAACAAAAATCACATTATCTCAGTAGATATAGAAGAAGCATTTGACAAAATCCAATGCCTCTTCGTGATATAAACACTCAGCAAACTGGGATAGAAGAGAACTTTCTCACCTGAAAAAGAGCCCTTAGGGAAAACCTACAACTAACATTGTACTTAATACTAAGACCGAATGCTTTCCCCCTAAGACCAGGAACA
Source organism: Eonycteris spelaea (assembly GCA_003508835.1). NCBI lineage: Eukaryota > Metazoa > Chordata > Mammalia > Chiroptera > Pteropodidae > Eonycteris > Eonycteris spelaea. The sequence continues at coordinate 4,552,611 of PUFA01000113.1, forward strand.
AGACAAGAATGTCTGCTTTTACTCCTTCTAGTCAACATTGTATTAGAGGTTCTAGCCTGAGCAATTAGTTAAGAAAATGAAAATAAAGGAATATAGATTGGAAAGAAAGTAGTAAAACTATCTCTATTTGATCCTGTGTATAGTGAGGAGAAAATTATTACAGCTAATAGTTAAGTGAATCATTCAGAACTTAGGCAAGCTTGCAGGATACAGGATTGACCGCAAAAATCTATTATATTTCTATATATTAACAATAAAGAATCTGAAAATGAAGTTAAAAAAGCAATTCCACTGAGGACAGCATGAAATAAATGTAACAAAAGAAGTGTAAACTTTTACTTCAAGAACTAGAAAATATTATTGAAAGAAATTTTAAAAGATAAAAGGCATTTTATGTTCGTGGGTTAAAAGACTTAATATTGTTAAGACAGCAGTCATTCTTAAATTGATCTACAGTTACAGTATAATCCCTAACAAAATCCCAGTGGACTTTTTTATTTTGTAGAAATTGAAATGCTGGTTCTAAAATTACAGAGAAATTCAGGGGACCCAGGATATCTAAAACAATCTTGAAAAAGAACAAAGTTAGAGGACTCATACTTCCTGACTTCACTACAAAGCTACAGTCAGAATCAAGACAGTGTATTACTGGTGCAAAGTTAGACATATATACATCAATAGAATAGAATCACAAGTCCAGAAATAAATCCTCACACTTATGGTCAATTGATTTTCAAAAATTTGTGCCAAAACAATGCAAAATTGGGGGAGGGGTAGGGGTTGTCTTATCAACAAATGGTGCTGGGATTATTGGATATCCACATGCCAAGAATGAAATCGGACCCCTTTTGCACATCCTATACCATAATTAACTAAAAACGGATCATAGACATAAATGTAAAATCTGTAACTATAAAACTTTAGGAGAAAAGAATAGGTGTTCCCACTTTGGGTTAGGTGAAGCCTTCTCAGATGTAACACCAAAAGCATAAGTAATAAAAGTAAAAATAGATAAATTGATACTTTAATAAAATTACAAACTTTTGTGCTTCAAGGGATACCATCAAGAAAATAAGATAATTCAGAATAGGATAAAAGTTTTTATTTTTTAAATCTTAAATGTGATAAGGGACTTTTATCTAGAATATATAAAGAACTCTTACAGTTCTAATAAAAAGAAAAGTTATCTAATTAAAAAGTAGGCAACAGATCTGAACAGACATTTTTTCTCACCAAAGACGCACAAGTGACCAAATAAATATATGCAAAAATGCTCAACATCATTAGGCATCAGGGAAATGCAAACTAAAACCACAGTGAGATACCACTTCATATCCATTAGGATGGCTGCAGTCAAAAAAGACTGACAATAGTAGGTATTGCCATGGATGTGAAGAAATGAGAACCCTTATGTATTACTGGTGGGACTATAAAATGGCACAGCCATGCTGGAAGACAATCTGGCAGTTCTTCAAAAGGTTCAACATAAAATTATCTTAAGAGGTAGCTTTTCTACTCATAGGTATAAAACTAAGAGAAATGAAAGCAGATGTCTCTTACAAAAACTTATGTACAAATATTCGTAGCAGCATTATTCATAATGGTCAAAAAGTAGAAGCATTCCAACTGTCCATCAACTAATGAGTGAATAAAGATAATGTGGCATATTCATACAATGGATTATTATTTGGCAGCAAAAATGAAGTACCAATATATACTACAACATGAACAACTCTTGAAAACATTATGCTGAAGTAAAAGAAGACAGTCACAGACTACAGGTATAATGATTCTGTTTATGTGAAATGCCCAGAATGGGCCAGTCTATAAAAACAGGAAGTAGATTAGTAGTTTGGAGGATTTGAGAGAAATTGGGGAGTAAATGCTAATGGGTATGGGGTTTCCTTCTGGGATGATTAGTATGTTCTAAATTGGTTGCAGTGATGTTTACACAACTCTGTGAATATATTAAAAATTACTGAATTATCTACTTTGGGTGAATTATATGGTGTATGAATTATATCTCAATGAAGCTGATCTATGTATGTATATAATTAACATTCTAAGTGGCCCATTGAAAGTAATAAATGTTAGCTAGCATTGTAATAATAGCTCTTTTCCTTCATTTTTATAGCAGTAAAGATGAACTGAGAGGATAATGCTGAGAGAGTACGTGAACATCCCAGTTACTTCAGATACCAGGTGATAGAGAAGGTGTATGAATTGGTGGCAGCTCTGGGCTAGGAGCCGAATGCCGATTTAGGAGAACTAAGGAGAAGGTTAAGTGAAGTTATGTGGTACAAATTCCTGGCTTACAGTAAGCACCCAAGACTGTGAAGTAAACCTGAATTTAGTTACCTTTAAAATGTGGTTGAACTTGGGTCTAGGGATCCAGATGTCCTTAAACCAGATGTTCTCCACATAGAGTAATCACCATTAGTGTGATAAAGGCCAGGGTTTTTGTGTCTCGGAGTCACTAAACCAGATGTGTGTGTTTTCTTTTTAAATCACAATAAGTATGACAAAGACCAGGGTTTTAGTTCTGGCACTGTATTTTTTTCTAGGCAGTGTCTGGGGAAACTCAGCTCCAACTGTCAGTCCAAGGCAGACAGCTTTACTCTGGAGTGTTTTTTTGGGATATGAGCATTCTCACCCCTCAAGAAGAAAAGACCAGAGCGCAGTTTTCACACTCTGGAGACGAGTTCCTGTAGAAGCCTTGCATCACGTCGTAGATGCCCCATGCTGGTGACCAGTGGTTCCTCCTTTAGAATTGAGAAGGCATGTGCCAACGGGGGAGCTTCTCTGCTGAGATGTATTAATTTGCTAACACATCTCACAGTATTTTTTCCAATATCGACCTATGGAGGGAATTTCCTATTTCAGTGTTGAGGAAAACTAAGTGAGCTGCTTTTCAGATATTTAGGCCACACACCGGCGACCACAGTCTTGTGGTACTGAGTCAGGATGCAGAAACCTCCCAAGTCAATCTGACTTTGCTCTTAGTCTTCATCACTGGGCAGAACTACCTCTCGGGTGGACAAAGTAGAAGAGGAAGAGGGTTGAAGGCAGAGAAGTGTATGTTCTCAGGAACAACTCTGAGAGAGGTGGAGTGTGGGTGCCAAGAAGGATAGATGGAGTAGCGTGGATTATCAGCTGGGAAAGGTAGGAAGAACGATCATGGAGAAACGTGCGAGATGATTGCGTTTGAACAGTAAAGAACAACCTTTTTGCTTAAGTAGCACATTCCTGGAAGGGGCAGGCATGGGTGGGAGCCCTCGTTTTTAGTGCTTAAGGAGAATTATTCTAGAGGCCTGGTGACCCATAAGGAGGCTGAGGTCACTGAAGTACTTCTGGTAGGTGAGGAGGAGGACTTGAACTAGGTCAGAGGCTGTAGGAGTGACAAGGAGGGGATAGGATAGGAAAGGAATTTTAGATCAGTATGTTAATAATCAGATATTTAGATATATTAGAGGTCAGAAGGCTCAGCAGGGTTTGATTACAAGGAAAGAGGTAAAGGTGTTTCATCTGTGTGGATAGATAGCTCTGCATTTATAGAAACAAGGAAGGTGTACAACATGGAAGAACAGATTATAAAGGGTAGAATTAAGTCATGAGTTTGAGTAGTACCGAGTTTGCAGGGCTTTGGGGCTCTCCATGGGGAGGGAACCAGCAGGCACTTGGTATTCAGCATTCTAGCTTGAGAACAGTTTGGAAGGCAACATCTCAGGGTTTGGAGTTGCGACCTTGGAAGTGGATGATACTGTTCAGGAGATAGAGGGAAAAGCATTAAGAGTGTATCAAGCCCCAGCTCATGCTTACGTGAACATCTTAGTAAGCATCTTGCACGTTATATGAAACCTTATAAACGCCGGAGCCAGGGAGCCCGATTCCTGCATTTTTACTATACTAAGTATGCTGAAATATTTGTCTCTTGGCCGTGTGTTGACGGAAGCACGGATGCTTTTCTTGTAGGTTAATGGGGTGCTGAATGTCTTGGCATGTTCCGCTCTGTGGCTCCCTAGGGTGAGTTAATGGGTCAGACCGTGATCCTAGTTTGGCTCCTTCCTTTTCCTTAAACCAAATCTGGTCTGGGTCCGAAGTGTGATTTCCTTCCTTCCAGACTCCCTGGGAGTGTGGCTGAGCTCTCTTCAGTAGTTGCAGTTGTAAGGCATGCACCAGCTACCCTGTTAACTGTAGCTCCTACAGCTGGGAAGCGTAGACTCTCAGTGTGCCATGGATAAAAGTGACAAGCTGCCTAGCCCCTGGCAGGCAAAATCTGCTTCAAAATCTGCTTCAGCTTGCTCTCTTGGGTCCAGCTTGAGGGTGGAAAAGACAGGAGAAAACCCAGAGACAGTAGGCATGACTTGTCAATAGAAGCTGGTCCTGCCTCCTCTCTGTGTCAGATCAAAGGCTGACTTTTCAGTCATTTGACACCCTAATGAGAGGATCTCTCTGAGCCAGGGCTGGGGTTCCTGATGGCCTGTGCCTGGGAATTGTGGGGAACGTGGGGGCCTGTAGGCACACTGTGACAAGCACCTCTCCCAGCTGCTGTCTTAGAATTCAGAGCTGGAGAGATCAGCCCAGCCTCCTCCGTTTTCATATTGGAAGCTGCCGCCTGTAGGTGCCCTTTTCTCAGTCCCAGTTCTGGAGGCAAGCTGGCCCGGCTCGATTGCAGCTGCTCCTATGTGGCTATTCCCCCCGTCCCACAGATCTTGGACTCTAGGGTACAGAGCTCATTTCCAGTTTAGCTTGTGCCAAGGATGACTGTATAACTTAATGTCTGAACTAAAACGCTTTGGAGAATAAAATGGAGCAGTTAATAATAATAACGCCAGGAGAACAGAAACTGGGACCCTCCCAGGCAAACCAGGATATATGGTCTTTTCTACCTGAGCCTTTACTTTGGCTCAATTCCTATCTCTACCCCAGGTGATCCTACCTCACCCCAATTTCTCATATCCCTTGACCCACATGACTTTGGATGCCAGGAACTTGCAGATGTTGGTCTTTCAAGATTTGGCCTACAGAGCAGAAATCTTAGGGCTCTTCTACATTGGAAGGATCAGGAAACTTTGGAATAACCATAGGGAGCGTATATCTGATTATCCATGACTGTTCCAGAACCTAGATATAGGAACTTTAATTTTCAGTGGATAGTGTGAGTATGTCATAATTTACTAACTTATTTTGATTCTAAGCACTAAATTGTTTTCACATATATTTAGTCTTCTTTCGCATGTAGCATAAGGTGGCCTGCACAAATGAGAGAAACACCCTGTTCTGTGAGTCTGTGGCTTTGTATAGAGCTCAGAAACTCAGCCACAGAGCCTTCTGACCCAGAGGTAGTGGGGGAATCCAAGGTCTGGGCACCCGACAGGAGTATGGGGGGGATCAGGGGAATAAGTGACTTGTTTATGCTGTCTGTATGGTTTCCACAGTTACAGAGGAGGGTAGGAGGGAACATGATCATCTGAGCTTCTCTGATACCAAGCCAAATGGTGATTTAGGAAAAGAAGGTATTCTTTTTTGAGAGTAGAGGAGCCGGTTATAAGAGCTCAGCCTGGTGACCATCTTAGCCTTCACTGGCCCGATTTTCTACACAAACCTGGAAGAATGCAGATCACCATTGGACCTCAATGAAAAAGGTCTGAGGTGAGCCAGTGGCTTCTCACCTGGTCTTCTGACTATGTTCTCGGACCTCTGCCTCCCCAGGTTACCTGGATGGATAGGATTTGACCCTTCTCTCACTAGAGTTAGGAATACAGTTGCCAGATTTAGCAAATAAAAATACAGGATATCCAGTTAAATTTGAGTTGCAGATGAAGAGTTATTTTTTAATATATCCCCACCATAGTTGTATTTTATATGGCAACCCTAGTTAGTAGGTACTGGTCAGATTTTGCTTACCTCTGAAGTATGATGTAGCCATTCATAGTACTTCATTCAACCAATGTTTACTGAGTGCCAACTATAATGTCAGATGCTGCTCTAGGTAGGCACTGCGATTAGTGGAGTGAGGGAAAGCCAACAAGGGTACCTGGCCTCATGGGGCTTACATCTAGTGGGGGTGATTGATAGACAATAAGAAAGATGTGTGTGTTGGATAGTGAAAGTGTTAAAGGGGAAAATAAGGCAGAGAAAGAAGGGACATACGGGGGAGTATCGGGAGGGTTTGCACCTGAAGGAGGTGAGGGATTGAGAAAACAGGCCAAGAAGACATTTGAGGAAAAGCATTCGAAGCAAAGGGGGGCACACACATCAAAGCCCTGAGGTGCCTAGTGTGTTTGAGGAACTATGAACCAGTGTGGGCTGGTGTAGAGTCAGCAAAGGGGGAAAGTATGGAAGATGAGCCAGCTAGGTCATGGGCACAAAGATTGTAGAGCCCTGGAGGCCTCTGTAAGGATCGTGGCTTTCACTCTTAAGCAGAAGGCCACCGGCGTGTATTGAAGAGGGGTGGGGTCTGACCTGGTTAGTTTTTAAGTTACTGGCTGCTTATGGAGAACAGGATGAAAGCCCGCCTGGGGTCCAGTTCTTCCATCCTGTCCTCAGAGGTGGGCTGTGGAATTTGAGACGTGCATGTCATTTGGAATAAAGGGATGTGAGCACCGAACATTACACTTCATGGACTCTTTTCTCCTAACTTTCCGTGTTCTCCATTTGAGTGAAATGTCCCTACTAAATAAGGGGAGGGGCACGTTGAAATTATCCATTTTGCCAGCCACGGTGTGATTTACGTGGTTTGAGGGACAATTCCTGAAGGTTTCGTATTAAGCTGTAGAGAGTGTAGTGACTTGCTGGACGTCACTTCTACTCTGCATTGTCAGAGCTTTCAGCATAGCGGGTTTTTGTTAAAGTAGAAGGAAGGTTTTTTTGGGGGGGGACACTAATTAATGTAAATTTAAATTGAGAGCTTGAAGAATGTGAAAGCATGTCTTCTCTAATCTTTGAGAAGGAAAGAGAAGAGTGAGCTGGCTGTATAGTATAGAACTTTCTCTGCTTTACCTCCATGTTTTCTGATTTAATTTTTTTTTTTTTGGAAAGCCAACATATATTTTGTGTTTATAATTTAAAAATGTAAAAATTAAGGAATATATGTATTTTGTTTTTTAAAATATATTCTTTTGAGAACAATATTGAGGCTATAAAAGCTCGGCTTTTAAGTAGGATTATTTTAAATGTCGTAAATTGAGAGTAAGATTTATAATTCTAAAAGGGGTGGCGAATATTTTCCAGATATCTTTGCCAAACCTGTTATGATGGCATATTGGTAAATTAGCTTTGATAGGTAATATTATTAGTAAATATTTAAATTTTTACATATATCCATAAAATTTGAGAATACACAGAAATGAAATACTTTTAAAAATGCATTGGTACACATTCCAAATGTGAAAATAGATTATTTGCCAGCGTTTTGAGGAATATATTAAGACTGAGTCAATATTTAAAGAAAGAGCTAAGCAGACTTTTTTGAGGGTCTGTCTTGTGCTGAGTTCTGTGCTCAGCATGAAGAATACATAATTACAGGGGTGACCACTGTAAAAATTACTGAATAAATGCAACATGTGTTAAAACACAGGTATAATAAAATTTTAGATCACCCTATCCTAGACTAGTGATTTTAGCTATTTTTTAAGCAGATACTAAAATTCGGTGTAAACCACTTTAATGTAATTGCGATTCCAACCATGGTAAATTGAGATTTTTGGCCAACTCAGTTTGGAATTACAGTGTAGAAGTGCATTCACTTTATTAGAGTTAGAAAGATCTAGCATTACTACCTCTATGACCTTGACTTCTTTAAGCTTTAGTTTCCTCTCTGTAGAATAGGAATAGTGAAACTTACCTTGTAGAATATTTGTGCTGATTAAATGAGGCATTGGTTTCCTTAAGACAGTAACTGGCAACTGTAAAGCTCTTAGTGGGTTGTGGCCATGTCAATAACTTATTGGGGTACTTTTATTATTTCCTGAGACTATCTAATTTATATTATTTAATGATTTCCAGGGCCCCCAAATTCATGTTTTAGATATGCAGCTAACATCTTTTTCAGTGCTTTGAGAGAGGGGGAGCAGGCAGGACAGAGTTTGGCTCAGAATAGGTGGGAAGTGGGAAGCCAGAATCTTGGTGAATGTGCCATTACACTTGACATCACCCTCCAGATGGCCATTCAGCAGGTTGGTAATTAGCTTCAACAGACACAAGCCGGGAGTCTCCTGGGTTGCTCTTCTGCAGCATGGATATGTAGCCAGAGGAGCATGTGGAATTAGGAGGTCTGAGCCTGGTTGGGTTGTGCAGCTGGGCTCAGCTGGGCCGGTGGAGGTATTGCCCCGAGTTGGTCCGTCCTGGGTCTCAGCTGGTGCACAGACACTGTCCCCGCCTAGCGCGCTCAGAGGAGCAGACATGCTCCTGTGAGGGGCTGTGGCCTCCAGCTGCTTTGCAGCCTCTGTCGAGCTATGACACTTCAAGCTCCTGCCCTGCTATTTAAATCTGTCATCACTGGTGACTGCTTCCAGCCTAAGCAGAGGTGGTGTGTGTGTGCTACAAGTTGCAGCTCATTACCTCTGTAGGGGTCCTGTCCAACTGCTGGTTGGAGGTAAGACCTGCACTGTAGCCCCTGCACCAGTTTGACACCCTCATCATGGGGCCCCGCTGCCTGCCCCCCTCAACGGATCTTTCTGTGCAGCAGAACCAGAGCTGGGGTTTTGTTTTCTTCCAAATGCGGGGCCTGTGACACTTGGGGTTGGACATCAAAGTTAAATGATCTTGGGTAAGTCAGCTTACTACTTGGGATTTGTTTCCTCTAGTAATAGGCAGTGAATGTTTTGAGGGTTATTAACATATCTTTGTCTCCATGTCCCTTGGGCAAAGTAGATGCTCAGTAAATGATAACTTAAATGTAAAAAATGGAGATATGTTGCCTATATCCCTGAGCGGTACTGAGGAGGAAAGAGAATTTTTGTAATTCTATTAAATTGTGACAAAGGGGAATAAGGCGAGGGCACCTTTTAATTTCCCCAGATTCTGCTCTTTCTGTATCCCCACTATGAAAAACATCTCAGGCATTTAGAATTTAGAAAGAAGCACACTCGTATATATTCACTTAATGACTCAAACTCTTACTGTCTTTGCCATGGATCTTGATGGACATCTCTTTAGAAAAGGTATCTAAATAGCCCAAAAGCACTTGAAAAGATGCTCAACATTAATAGTCTTTAGGGAAATAGAAATCAAAACCACAAAGAGATAGCACTTCACACTTGCTAGGATGACTGTGGTCAAAAAGACAAAGACTAACAAGTGTTGGCAGGGATGGGGACTATCTGAGACCCTCATATACTGCTGATGGGAATGTAAAATGGTGCAGCCTTTTTGGCAAAGAGGCTGGCCATTCTTCAAAATGTTAAATGCAGAATAATTCCACTTCTAGTTATCTACCCAAGAGAAATGAAAATATATGTTCATACAGAGACTCGTATAGAATATTCATAGCAATCATTATTACAGGCTTCATCTGAATGCCCTGGTTTCTGTTATGGACGAGTGTTGGGGAGATTTTCCAGGGGTGGCTGCTCTCCCGTTGCCTCCTTATGTGGGTGAGGCTCATGCCTAGGAAATGCCTAGCTTTGGCTTCCATAATTTATAACTTTCAGAGAACAGCCTAAGTGCAGTCTGTGTCTTTAAAACATGAATTCAGAGAGTTTCTCATAATGCTTCTGTAGAAACCCTTACCAACGAGGGTACCTGGCGTCTCCCAGACTTTGGTCTCCTGCATTCCTTATAGTCAGCGTGGAGGACCCTATCCTGTTACGATGTGAACTTTCAGCATTTCAGGCTTTTGAAGATGAATTCCTGGTCTGATGAAGAGTCTAGCAGTAATAGGATATTTCTGGAAGGTACCGATAAGGGCCTTGTCAGTTTCAGGAATGGGCAGGTCCTCGTTATAAAGGTTTCTTATGACTGAGATACCTGATCAGCAGGCTTTTTTCCTGGCTCTGACCAGTGATGGCGGGTGGACGTGGGAGTGGAACATCTTAGATGTGTCTATAAAGTTGAGGAGTCATTAACAGCCTCAATGAGAGGGCCTTTTGATTGAATATTTGGGATCAATTTAAGTCAGTCTTGTAAGCAATTATTTTCTTGCATTTGAGATGCAAGTTCATCCTGTAATAAAACTATAATGAGTAGGGGAAAATGCTTTCTTAGTGAAAGGCAGAATAAAGCTAAATGGCCTTAGGAAGAAAATAAAAAGTACAAGGTATGAGTGGCCTACTTATTTGTAGAACACAGGTAAAATGTTTATTATACATAAAGCAAGTTAAACTAACACTTCTGCATGAACCACAGCATATAATTAACAGAAAGTTAAAGACATCAGAACAACAAGAATACCAAAGGAACAAAATGAGCTAGACAGACAAGGACTCTAATGTTTCCTGAAACTAGGTATGAGTGGACACTTAGGAGTGCCCTGGTGGGATATCAGACTGCAGGGTGATGGACACTGGGCAAGTGCTTGGGGCATTGCTCCCAGGGGCGTGGGACACTTTGAGATCACTTCACTGATTAGAGAGCTGTTTGGTGAGTGCAAAAATAGGACAAAAGCAAGTGAGAGTCTTTAAGGGAGATGTCTATCAGTTTTGTTTGGTAAATAAATAGCGCCCCTCTGCTCTGGGGTATTTTATCTCTAGGCACCTGCCACTGACCCCTCAAATGTTTAGGGGAGGAGGAGTTCCAAGGCTGTTACAAGAGTAACCAGAAATAAAAAGGGGAAACTAATTTAAATTGTATGCTATACTACTGTGATGAAAGTTTTGACCTAGACATAAAAATATAGGCAAATCTGAAAACTTGTTGCTTTTTTCTTTAGTTCACCTTCTTTGATGTAAGCCTTGTGATGGTCACTGAAACAGCCATGGAATTATTCTCAGAGCCACTGCATTGATCTTTAGACCAACGTACTGCTTTTAAACCATTGGGCTGGGATATGTACAGCCTTGCTTTTAGCAACTCTGGGCAAGTTCCCTAGCCTCTCTTTAACTTTAAATAGAGGCAGTTATACTGAACATGTGTGGTTGCTATGAGGCGTACATGAGACATACAGTAAAGTGCCCATTTTAATGCCAGGAACATGGTAAATGCTCAAGTGTTAGTTCCATTATCTTAGATATAATTAATTGTCTTACAGGAAAGCTGGAATTCTTTAAAATACATACTCATTTATCTTTCTTCTAATTTTAACATTAGAAATCATTGAAAAGCATAAAAAGTGAAAATCAAATTCCCATTATCTGGAAATTAATTTAGTATTTTGTTATATATTCAGTTTTTTTCAGTACCTCTATACATTTTATTTTATGTAATTGAACATTGGGGTCACAATTTAGATTTTTGCATATCATTGAAAACCTATAGTTATTTTCAAAAACTACCTAGAATTTTGTGTGTGTGTGCATGCGTGTGTGTGGTTTGTGTGTGTAATACCTTATAAAGTCAGTTGCCTTTTTTGAGCAGTTAACGCAGTTTTTCCCTTCCACAAACAACAGTGAAAATGCTCTTCAGGAAGATACTTGATTATTCCTTTAGCAACAATTCCAGAAAGTGGAATGGCATGGTTAAAAGGTAGATTATTTTCTTTAAGAGCTATGATAATATTGCAGATGACCTGTGCCCACCCCACTAACAGAGTAATAAGAATGTTCCTTTTTGCCCAGTTCACGATCAGTGCTGGGCTTTTATTTTTAAAATGTCTTTGTTCTTTTGATATATAGAAAATATCTTATTGTTAATTCAATTTGTATTTCTGTGTTAACAGGTGAGGTTAAATGATTGTATATGTTTATTATCTATATTTCTTTCATAAATTACTTAGCGTTTTCTTCAAATTTTCTGTCAGAGTATTGTCTTGTTAATTTGTAGGATATTGACCCTTTTCATGTATGTTGCAGATATACTGAGTTTGGCCTTTCCTTTTTTTTTTTTTCCTTTAAGTGGCAGTTTTAGATGCCCACGGACATGGTAAGACTTCGTTAGGAAAAAGGCATGCAGGTTGTGGAACATGAACCCAAAGAGAACTCTCCCGAATGACTTTTCTATTGTTCAAGCCCAGTGATTGTCTGTGGTGCAGTGGGATAGGTGGGGATCTTGCTCAGGGAGAAACATCCAGAGCTCACTTTCTCCTTCTGATTTTATTGCAACTATTCAGAAGCCCTTCCGCATTGGGAGAGTTAGCACATGGGATATTCCTTGAGGATATCCCAGGTATGTGTGCAATGTGTTGCTTTGAAGAATTGGTTTGGGTCACTACATAGGACAATGGAAGCAGACGTTTCATTCTTATGACTGGTATAAAATGGCCCGTGACCTTTGGTCTACCCCAACCCATTTTAAATTTTGTTTACTTCGGCCAGATCTGATGGGAGATAGCTGTGGGACAGTGGGAAGAGTTTGGAACTAGTGGTTCAAATCCTACCTCTTCTACCTATCAGCTGTGTTACCCTGTAAAGATTACAAAATGTCACTTAGTCCTGGGTTTGCTGTGTTGGTAAAATGGCTATTATATGTGATCCACTTGGCATGCCCTAAGCACCTAGTAAATGCTTGTCAATTATTTTTTATTTTTGCACCAGACCATGAGCTTCTCCAGGCCTGATCTATGCCATATCTATCATCGCATCCACATGCACATAATAACCCCTTGGTGATTATCTGATGACCAAATAAATGGGGCCAAGCACAGAAGGTTAAATAAGCACAAATTTCATCTGAAGGATGAGAACTGACTTTTCAACATCTTCTTTATATACTTTTATAGACATATGTAAAAGTACTTTAAAAACCACTGTATGGTGTTGATGACTTTTAGGTAACCAAGGTACACTGAGTTGGGAGTGCCCTGAATGATTGGGGACTTGGAATATCTTCTCTTCACAGTTGTGGCAGGCCCTCTCTGTGTTAGGGTCAGGGCTGATACGATGGTGCTGATTGATTCTCTTTAGGAAGACCCTGGAACCTTGAGTTTCCCTCTGCATGGCCCTCAAGGTGCCTGTCAGAACCTGCTGGGCCAGAATATGCTGCTGGCGCCCAGTGGGACCCGTAATTGTTCCTACTCAGGACAGAGCAGAGCTGCTCTGTGACCCACGGGGAGCACCTGAGCAGGTGTGCAGACACATAATGGGCCCTGCTGTGGCTGCAGCCTGTGAAAGCCCTCTGAGAGACCAGGTGCCAGAACAGGTCTCTGAGCAGTCACTTTGCCTTGAAAAAGGATGCTCATGGCCTAGTGCTTTTCCCTAGTACTTCTGACAAGGGAAAGAAATCTGTCTTGCACGGATCAACAGTGCTGGCACCTTTCCCTATAGCCTGATTCAGTCTCGAATCAGCCCCCCGGGGGAGATGTTAGTGTGGCATGGTATCAGGTTGCCAGCCAGGGCTGCTGTAACAAAGGACCACAAAATAGATGGCTTAAAACCGTAGAAGTTTCTTGTTCCAGCAGCTGATCACCTGGCCTCTCAAGATGTCAGCATGGCCAAGCTCTCTTGAGGCTCTAGTTGGGGAGTCTGAGTCACGCCTTCCTCTAAGATTCTGGTGTCACCATCGGTCCTTGGCTTTCCTTGTTTTATAGCAGCATCACTCCATTCCTTGCTTCCGTTGTCACATAATGTCTGTTCCTGGTATGTCTTTGCTTCATCTTATAAGGATACCAGTCATATTACGTTAAGGACCCACCCTACTTCAGTATGACCTTAACTTAAGTAATTATACCTACAATTATCCTATTTCCCAGTAAGGTCACATTCGGAGGTACTGAGGGTTAGGACTTCAACATATCTTTTTTGGAGGGCACAATTCAATCCATGACACTCATGTTATATACAGGATATAGCTTTAAAGTGGATCAGTAGTCGACCATGGTCACAATTAGAATGTGTTGGGGTCAGGATTGTAATCCAGGTCAGTATGACCCCAAAAAGCCAATTAATTCTCTTTCCAGTATACTCCAGCACATCAGAATCAGTTGGAGAGCTAATAAAAAACACAGAGGTCTAGGCTCCATATCATTGCTCCTCCATCTATGATCTGTGGACCAGAAGCATCAAATCACCTGGCAGCTGATTGGAGATGCAGATTCTCAGGCCCTGATAGACCTACTAAATCAGTCTTCAGTTAACATGGTTCCCAGGGATTTGTGTACCCACTTACACTCAGACTACGTATTAGAATTACTTGATAAGCTTTAAAGCAAACACAAAAAACAACAATAGCTTCACCCAAGACCGTTGAATCAGATCTTAATGAGGCAGCAGGCATTGTCCCTTTAAAAGAGCTTAAACCGTTCTGATTCACTATGGAAGTTGAGAACCACTGAGGGGCTAGAGGTTCTCATTTCTGGAAGAGTATCAAGAACCTTCAATACTAAGATGGAGAATTCTATTTGCACAGAAACTGGAGGGGACATTTCTTTCAGAGAAGGCAGAATATCTGAGCAAAGAAGATAACACTGCATTTCTAAGAAAACAAATGACTACCTCTTACAAGTACTGAGTGAGGGGCAGTAGCCTATTTATTGAGACTGGGAACCTGTGAGAGCATGAAGAGTGAGGTGGAGATGGAAATAACGCAGACAAGGCACTCAGCATTTGTTGAATTAAATTAAAAAACAAAAGCAGCATGGCGTGTCTCGCTGAGCTTTGTTATTTATAGAAAAGTCCTTGTGTTACTTTGGGGTATAAGAGGAAGTTGCAGAGGTGGAAGACTGCACAAGCACCGAAGATGTTTAGTAGTTCTTGCTATGTCAGTGAACACGAGTATGAGTTATTAGACTTTTTGAGAGCGAAGTGTGAATTACCGCCTGCATGTTTAGTTCCTGTAGCAGGTTTGGCTTTGACGAGAGGAGGGACTGCTATTCTGGATGGGGACATCTTAGGTTTTAATCCTTGAAGAAGGAAGGTGCCCGTGTTCAGAACACCTTCCCGCTGTTGTTCCCTCAGACTGTTGTATCAGTCTTTCTCCTCCTATCCGATCTTCGTAAAGTCCTAGAGTGTAGGAAAAAGGCCCACTCCAGTTTGGGCTCCTGCTTTAGCATGTATTCAGTCCTCAGAGCAGAGCTCTCAGAGATGGTGGGCACCTCTTCGTGGATAGTTCTAGTATCCTTTTCTCAATCTTTGGACTTTTTGACTTTTGTGCAACATCTTACATTCCTGCTGTCTAACCCCCGTGAATCCCCACTCCTCAATCTCCAAAGTCTTCCTTCCCTTGAACTCTAGGAGCAGTACTTACATCTTAAGTGCTTTCTCAGTCTTTTACTGGCCTTTCTTCCTCCTCTTAACTCCACTCACTGGTTATCTTCAAGGTTTTATTCGCCTTCTCTTTTTAGGAGTTTCCTTCACTTGGCCAACTTTACTACTATGTCTATGCAAAGTGCTGCCATTTCCCTTCCAGACACATGTCCTTTTGTCTGCACAGCACTTCACATATTCCCAGTGGAACCCACTGACTTTTCCTACTGGTTTTCTGACTTCCTTTTTTTTTGTCCTGTATACCATTTTTCCAAGCCTCTTATCTTCAAAACCTAATTTGCCCTACCATTTGATTAAACACCCTGTGGGATATTCGTTTAATCCCTGACTCCTGTATCCTCTTTTGGGACACCATTCACATGTCTGTTTTTCTTTACCATTCCTACCACTCAAATCCTAATTGCCACACACACACACACACACACACACACACACGCGCGTATACACACACACACACATGCAGAGTCATATATCATTTTTGTCAACAACAGACCGCATATGCCACAGTGGCCCCATAAAATTATAATGGAGCTGATTTTCCTGTAAGAAATGGAAGGATATGTGGTTCAGGAGGAATTTATTTTTCTCTGACAAGAGCAATTTCTGTGGGGCTTGGCAATAGATTCCTTCTCACTTACAGCACCTCCGTTTTGAGTGCACAGATTATATTTCAATCAGGCAGCCGCGGACCTGCTCAGCACAGAGGAACCTGTCCCCCCATTTTCAGAGGGCACTGCAGCCCTGCCAGACCTGGCCTGATGGTCTTAAGAGTACATTGCTGTGAATTCTCTGCTGAGGATCCTGTACAAGGACATAGGTCCTCAGGAGCTACCTTAACAAATATTAGATGTCTCTGCCACTTCAGTAAAAGCTTTATGTGGTAGTATGGAGCCTACGCCTGTACTTGGGAAATATTTTCTGGTTATAATGGTGTAAAGCATAGATAACTTTTATTTGTTTTATTTCTTTCATCAATTCAATACTAGGGAGAGCTCTTTGTGCCAAATAAGGTCAATGGAACTAAAACAGACTTCCAGAGTCAAAATGTTGAGTCCTTGGTTCTCTACCTTCTTCATGTTAAACATCTTTTTATTTATTTATTTATTTGTGTATTCATTCATTCATTCATTCATTTATATATTTTTAATGGACACCATACCACAAAAGTTTCTTAATCTGACCACACCTCCAACATGCAATAGCCAAAACCACCTTGCCATGACAATTCCTTGTTTCTTGATCTCTTCTTCCTTCAGATCTCAGGCCACCTTTCACTCCCTTCTGACAGTCACTGTTATGGTGATCTGTGACCTACCCAGCCAGTTTCTCAGTATTTCCAATCAGTCCAGCCCACATCCCTGTTCGAAGAACAGCATTGACAGCTATTTCAAACCCTGTCAGGAGGAATGAGTGGAAGGGCTTGTGAGACAGTATTTATAAAGTCTACAATAGTGTACAGTAATGCTTTAGGCCTTCACATTTACTCACCCTCACTCATTGACTCATCCAGAGTAAGTTGCATTTATGGTAAATGCCCTATGCAGCCTTACCATTTTAAAATCTTTTATACCGTATTTTTACTGTACCTTTTCTATGTTTAGATATGTTTAGATACACATACACCATTGTGTCACAGTTATTTACAGTATTCAGTACAATAACATGCTGCACAGGTTTGTAGCCTGAGTATTTGGTTATGCCATACAGCCTAGGTATGTAGTAAACCTAGGTTCATGTAAGTGCACTCTGTGATGTTCACACAATGGGGAAATGGCTTAACGATGCATTTCTCAGAATGTATCC
Source organism: Eonycteris spelaea (assembly GCA_003508835.1). Taxonomy (NCBI): domain Eukaryota; kingdom Metazoa; phylum Chordata; class Mammalia; order Chiroptera; family Pteropodidae; genus Eonycteris; species Eonycteris spelaea. The sequence continues at coordinate 4,569,710 of PUFA01000113.1, forward strand.
CCATGGTTAAGCATTGCATGACTCTGTGTGTGTGTGTGTGGGGGGGGAGGAATGGTTAATGAGATCTTACAGGGTTTTTTTGCATAAAATATAAACTCTACTTATATTAAAATTTTGATCTTTTACTCCTGCCTTGGAGGTCTTAGCTCCAGCCATGCTATTTTTTGCTTTTCTACACTTGCCTTCTGCACCTGCACTCTGTGATTGGTATGTAGGAGGCCCTGTGAAAGTTTGCTGACTGCTGATTGGCGGTTATGCATGCCTGTCCTTTAGATGGCCCTCCCCTGCCTTTACATGCTTTCTCCTGTCTTAGAAAAGTCCTGGTTCCATTTCCACACCGGTATTTTCCTGACCACTTCATCCTGCCTTGATTTCTCTTCTAACTCAAAGAGTGCTCATCTTCTTTACTACTTTTTCATTAACTGCTTCGATTTCACTTATATTGATTTTGAACTTGTAATATGCCAGCATTTTGTTTCCTCAGATTGAAAGCTCTTTAAGGGTAGGGCTTGATTGGTGTTATACTGTCTAATTCAGGGTCGAGTCTCTCCCCCACGCCTCCACTGCAAGACACTGTTCTGCACATAGTAGGAACTTGATGCTTTATGGCTAAATAAATGCATGGAGAGGATTGGAACATGTGGTAGGTCTATTTATTTAAATATTTATTTAAATAGGTAAACCAAGAATGCCTAGAGTATATATGTTAAACGTGTAAAGTTTTTATCTGTAACTACCAATTAAAAAATCACCTTGTATTTACAATTGAGTTTGGTACCAATCAGCACTGGTTTCTTCTTCTTTGCTACAAATGTTATAAAACCTTGAATGCTCTGTTTCCATAAAAGGAATATGAACTTCTATGGATATGGTGATTGGATGTCTTGAGGCAATGCAATCCCACTTATGGGAGAACATGGTGGTATTTATCTAAGCTCAGTCTGTGAATTGGTTTGCTTTTACTCTCCTCCTCTCCCTACCTGAAAAAAAAAAAAATGGCATTCTGCTTGCTGGTCGTCATATTAAAATAGGAAGATTTGAATGCTTATTATCTGTTTGTTCATTCAGGTGAATTTTAAGGTGTCATACTAAGCCCCCCTCATTTATGAGGGAGTGAAAACCTGATTGAATAGGTGTCATGGAAAAGTGGGAAATACATATTTATCTACTGCTTATTTGTTTTGTACCTATCTACCTACCAGCTATTAAAATAGAAAGGTGCCAGGCATTGATCTGAGTATTTTACAGATATTAACTCATTTAAATTTCATAACAACCTCATGGTATGGCTACTCTACACTCATTATTATTACTTCACAGATAAGGAACCTGGGCACAGAGATGTTTGAGGGGCTTGTTGACAATCACATACATAGTTTAGGGCAACTGTTTTTTTTTTTTTAAAGACTCTTAATTGCTGTTTTTCGTATTTGTTGACCTCTAATAAATATTTAAGTGACTAAATGTCTTTATTCCAGTCAGATGTCTAGTTCTTTGGCTTTTCCTATAAGTCATTCTGGTTTGTTTTTATGGTCGTGGCTGTACTTGTGTTTCTAAGATTGGCAACAGCTGTGTGTGTGTTCATTTTAAACCTATAGTAAAAAATCCCCTTTAGTGCTTTACAGTTTATAAGTGCTTTTTCAAATGTTATCTCCTCAGTCCAACAACCGTGGTAGGGAAAGTTACTATCAGTCTCCATTTAACAAATGAAATAATGTGGTTTAGACTGGTTAAGAGACTGGGCTGTGACTAACATGATGAGCACTTTGGAGTTTGAACCCAAGACTTAATCCTTCAGTATTCCCACACCAAGTACTCTGCTTGTACTTGGGAAGCCCTGTAGTCTGTATTTGTTTTTCTTGACTTGCTTTGCCTTTTTAACCTAGATCAAAAATGTTTTGTTTTGTTTTGTTTTGTTTTTAAAACATACATCTAAAGGCTGTATAGTAGAAGATGTAAAAGTAGGGGTATTGAGAATACAGTCTTTTTGAAAAGGGGGAGATTATCAAATGCTATGAAAATTGTTTTTTTCTATTTTCTTTGATAACTAAAGATTGAAAGATTTGCAGGATTTTCTTGATATCTTTAGACTTGGGCACTACAGGGGATCCATGTATAATGCTAATAGTCAGTACAGTTTCTAATAAAGGAATGGTCTGTTTTATCTTCATGGCCTACAGATTGGGTGAGAGGCTTTTATGGAGAGATTTGAGGCTGGAGAGCCCATTCATAATGTAAATACCCAAGTCCAAATACGATTATCTCCTGTAGTTCCAGGGCTAAATAGTCTCCTCTAGGAAAATCTTGCAGTCACCCTGGTGCAAAAGGGATGAGTTGGATTTCTGGGTTCCATTCTAGTTCTACCACTTAGCTTTGTGAACTTGCGTAAATCACCCACATGCTCTAAAGCTCAGTTCAGTGTAGCAGGCTTTTATGGAGAAGCTATGTGCCAGGCAATGTGGTAGGTTTCCCAGATAGTAATTTAAATTAGATAAAGTCTCTGCTGTTGGAGAACTCCCAAACCAGTGGGGGAAACTTCCAGGAAACACAATTATGGTTCCTATTGTGCTAGAGATAGTCCCACGGGGCTGATAAGTTGGTGGGAGGCAATTAACCGTGCAGTAAAGCTAGGTGTCGATCAGGGAACTTTCCATACTGTGCTGAGTTAATATCAGCTTTCCTCCTCTTCCCATTCCCTCAACCCTACCTCCCTTTCCCTATCAGTAGCTCCCCTTGACTCCTTTCTCAGCTTGTAGATGGGGGAGCATTAGGGAATGTGATGAAATGAATGGTGGCACAAGAAGAGCTTCGGCCATACTCTGCTCCTCTGAGAACTGTAGTCAGGCATCTTGATTCCCCAAGGACCATGTACTTCTCCTAGCACAGGGCTAATCTCATAGCTTTATAAATCTCATAGTTTATAGGTATCTTGTTTATCTCTGACTGACCTAGGAACTTCTTGCAAATGGAATTGGCTATATCTTTTATTCTCAGCATTAGCACAGTGCCTGGCACAAAGTTAGTCACTGATAAATTCTGTTGAGTGTTGGATAGATGTATAGATGGGTAAATGGATGGATGGGAGGTGCTGGAAGCACAGCTGGAAGGAACAGAGAAAAGAGACTGAAAAGGAAGGAGGTCAGATGACCTTGGACAGTGGCTAATGACATTTAACTTAGGTAGGGAGGGCCTTGTCTTGGAAGCCTTATTTAAAAAACTGCCATCTGCAAAGCAAGAATTTAACTGCTTGGTTTCACAAGAAAGGACTGAATTTATCCCAGAAATGGCTTGATTTGACAGTTAGGCTTAATACCTGCAGCTTGCATTGTAGTGAAAGCTTCTCAAGTTCTAGCTGGTGATTGGTATGAAAGGACCATTGTGTGAGAAATGGGTTCTTGGTGCGATGCAAAGGGCCCAACTTGGCCTAAAGGTCTTCTCCTTTCCTCTTTTTATGAATTTGGCTATAGAGGTAGAAACTTGGGCCTCTAGCAGTTTTGCCCATTTTAAAGAAAAATAGTAAATTAATAGCCACAATATCTATATTAAACAGATAGTAGAGTTGGAGCTATGATTCAAACCTAGGTCTGTTTGCTTCCAAAGCTCTTGATCTTAAATGGATTTCAGTGATACCACATGACTGGGTTTTCCTGAAGATATTTATGTGCATTATTGCCACAAAATGAAACTGAGAATATCTTGTATTTCATTCAGAATCATCATGTGCTTTAATCCAGATTCTGCCTCAGAAGGTGGGTGGCTCACAGGCTATATTGGTTGGTGCTTTTTGCGAGCCAAAATAAAAAAAAACCTCTTTGATTTTGTTCTGGGGAGGCAGAATGGATCATGCCACAGGGTGTTTGAGTTCGACATTTACTTATTGTGGACATATTTAGTGTAAACTGAAATTAGGTAGAGGGCTAAAAGAGGCCCTCTGGGGTTGCTGTGGAGAAAGTAGAGGTAGTTATGCTCAGCTCTCTTCTTTGCATTTTGAGCTTGTATTTAAATATTCCTGAACAAAACATGGATCATTGGTTTTAACTGGATGTACCTCAAAGGTCAGTCCTTCAGAACGAAGTACTTCAGTCTCGGGGAACCAGTTTTGACTTCCAAAGATAGGATTAAATTCAAGGCAGCCAGGTCAACATGGGATGATGTCAGAGGAGAAAATCCATCTGTGATAAGTCAGATTGCAATTAAGTTTTTTTTGTTATTATTTATAGAGTGTCCACAATGCATGGGGCTTAGAAATATGGGATGATTATGGGTTTTGTTGTTCGTTTTTGAGAAATGTGCCACCACTTTTTTCCACATGAAGATGATAATGCTGAAGAAGAGATTTATCAATTCCTCTTTGAATTTATGAGTTTTATTTTGCTTTCTTTAATAAAGCATGTAAAGTAAAATATATCATTTAAAACAATTATATGTCCTCGTGTGTGTTCCGTTCCTCCCCTCCCCACAAGTAGTTCAATATTGTCTCCGGATACGGAGGAACGTAATATTTATGAAAGTGCCTGGTGGTGAGTTGGTGCCCATGAATCTTCATTTCTCTGTGCAGCTTGTCTCCCTGAGAAGTGTGAGTGGCCAGGTGCTATTCATCCAGGTCAAGATGAAGAAAACAAACTGCACTTTTGTCATTTCTTCAGGCATGTAGCAAACCCAGCCGTGTCTCAGGTATTCCAGATATGAGCGATGTGCCGATTGCGCAAGGCTTGAAGCATTGCTCACTCAGAGATACAGAGGCCTGCCTGCCCCGAGCCCTTTGTTCTCCTGGTTGAAAGCAGTTAATTAGCAACTGTCTCCATAGCAACTGCCTCATAGTCCAAAAACATTGTCTAGTTTTTCAGTTTAGCTTATCACACTGTTTACCTGAAGGGCTTTTCACTGCTCTGAGTCTCATTTGAGTTGGCGGCGTGCCTGTTGGGGAAGTGAATTGTCAAGACAGAAAAAACACCATGGTAGCCAGAAGCTGGGGAGCCCTCTCCCTAACAGGACCAACCTGCGCTCTCAATTCTGTGAAAACAAAAGTTATGAGGGCCTAACATTTTCACCTACATTTTTTTGTTTGCCAGAAAACTGCCATTTTCTTCACCAAGCCCTGAATTATGAGGATTTCTTTTTTCTATTTCCCTGAGAGGCTGTCTAAGCTTTTTAATATTCCCTGTTTATAGCACATTTCCATTATTAGTCATCTTGAAACCCCGGGTGATCTCAGCTGCTGCTGTACATTCGAGGAAATTTTACTTCCCTGAGGGTCTTGGCATTTCTGAAGGCCCTTGGATGAAGGATTACAAGCCTGCATGTGAATTAGTCAGAGCAGCTTTGTTTTTAGTCATAATGAGCTATTCTCCTTACCTGTGGCTTTGATGGTTTAAGGCGATGGTGTGTGAGAAAAAGATGACTTCAGGTGGTTTATTGGTAAACAGGAAGAGGAGCTGTGGTTTTTCCTAAGCGTGCAACAAAGATGATAATTTTCATGGCTGTCATTGAGTGCCAACTGTGTGGGCCACCATGCTGAGACTTTTAGGAGCTATAGCTCACATCTGAAAAGGGGAGATGAGAAGGTGAGAAGGAGAGAAGAAGATTACATTTCTTGAGTGTCTGCCGTGTCCCAGTCAGTGAGCTGGGTCTTTCAGAATGCAGTCTTATGTACCCCTCGCAGGAACCCTGCAAACTATGCTCTATTATCTGTATTTTAAGGACAGAAAATCGAGTTCTAAGAGTCATGCCTATCTAGAATTTTGGAATGCCAACCCAGGTCTGTTGGTTTACATGGCACAGCTCTTCCCTAAAGTCAGGTGGTATGACAGATACAGGGCATTCTGTCAGGATTTGGTGGTGGATTTTTGCCCATAGTGCAGGGCTTGGTTTGGATTTGTGTAGCATTGCTCTGGGGGATTTTTTTTTGCTTTAGGGGTCTGGTTAGAGTCTGGTTGTGTAAGTGTGTAATCAGATCTCTCAGTTATGTCCAGGAAAATCACGAAGCCTAGCTGTTTCTGAGGTTTTTTTGGGTCCAGTGATAAAGTAGTTGAGTTTAATTTTTAGTCACATGTATTAGAGCTTATATACCTGAGTCAATGTTGTTCTCTTCAAAGTATTAACCTAGAAAGACCATGCCTTATGACGTTGCTATTCTTCAAATCTTTTTAAGGGACCTCTGTGAGGGAAGGGGCTTTCCCAGCTTGCAACATGGCTTTGAATTCAGTAGACCACCATTGGGCACTTCACTCCTGTAACTGTGGGCTGACAAGTATGGCTTTTCCCTAGTGGTGATCATTTGGGCCTAGCATGAATTCACTAAGAACAGCTCATACTAAGCTAGCTTCTTTTCTTTCTTTGGGAAATTTGTTCGATTCATAGACTAGGAAATGGCACTTGACACAGAGGATAAACAAGGCATTCGATGCAACTTTTAATCTTATTTTCTTTGTCAAAAATGGAGATATATTCAGTGTGCTGAATGCAACTATGATTCTGAACTGCAGCTGGTTTAATGCCTAAGGGTGCTGAGCAGGTGGTAAAATGGAGATCATTTCCTGGCCAACACTTATATGGTGTCCTGGTCACGATAACACGAAACCTGGTGAAAGTGCACTTGCTCAGTGGGGGCCTGTTTCAGAGTTCAAAACTCTACCCATGCTGGGAGGATGGGTCCATCTAAGAAAGAGGATATCTTTGGGGGATAAAGGGACCCAAAAGTCCCAGTGTAGATGGTAAACATGTGACTTGGCAGTACCATATGAGTTTTGTTGACTGTGAGGTTATGATAGGTTCATAAACGTGGCTTCTTCAGAAATGAATGTCATCTCGGGCTCTGTTCGTAGAAGAGAGGACTATCGCAGCATTAGACTGTACTTGGAATTGGGTGTTCTGGTTTCTTTCTGTTTTCCCTCCTCTCCCTCTCTCCTATATAATCAGTGCCGGGCACTATTCTAAGTGTTGGGGATATAAGAGTGGACAAAAGAAAGCCCTCTTTAAAGAGAATGTAGACATTGCACAGTTTGTTCAGTGGAAAATAACCCAGATAATAAAGAGAACAAGAAAAACATGCTCACAAAATCATTGGAGGGATTGGCTCAGCTTATTAAAGATTCAGCAAAGAGTTATTCAAAGTAAGTGAAAGTTGCTAATGGGTCAAGAGGAAACAGATTCGTCCTGTAGGCTCTCAAAATAATGGAAGTAGTCAAATTTTGGCTCAGTTATAAAGAGATTATTTTCTAATAATCTTACAAAGATGGTCTAGGCTTCTGTTTTAGGATATAGTGAGAAGTCTTTAAGCAAGGATCAAATGACCGTTTGGTGGTTTGCTGTACGGTACAAACGGTATAATGAACCACCTTTAAAATTTCTATTCATAAAAATTCTATCACAGAGCAGGCACATATGTCATCCGCCTGGGAGACAAATACTAGTAGTAAGGAGGATATGTATCACAATTAACATATCTACTTTTTATTATTTATCTCTTTTGGGATGCAGCTGAATGTAATCAATGTAGAGACATTAGAGCATTTATAACTGTGTGGTTTATGAGGTGAGAAATCTTTATTGCAAGAAATCCTTTAGAATCACAGCACAGGTCTGATTCACTATAGTTACGTCATAATTATATATCATGGGTGTCTAATTTCTTTTTGAGCCTAGAAGTAAAGAGTGTATAACATATATGCTAGCCATTGTAAAAGCATTACAGTTATTATAAAAATGACCTTTGATGTAGAATCACTAAAGTTTAGATCTTAGGTCTACACATATTGAGTTTTCCTTTATATTTTTAAAATGGTTATCCTAAAGATGGTACAAATTTCCATGAGTGATAGAATAGGAATCTTTTTGATTTTGATAGTTTCATATCATAGTTTTAAGACAACCCACGGAGTTTTAGAAATTGAGATGTTGCAAAATCAGGCATTGAGTGATGAGATAAAGATTAGTAGTTTCAGAAACTTGTTGAAGCACTGATTGATAAATCTTGTACCTTCTGAAGAATTGATTTATTTAAATTAAGTTAGTATCACAGCTCCATTTGTTGTTTCTGTAGGTAGATAAGGTAGTTTTAGAGTTTCTTTTATTCTTTCATTAGGAATTTTGCTCAGTGTTTTTTAATAACAGAATCTCCAGACCAGCTTATAAATTTTGAGGGTCTGTGTGAGTGTCTTAATTTGCCTATTACAATGGCAGCACTTTCATGTTTGAATGTAGCCAGACCTGCCCCTAATATTTTTGGAGCCTAAAACAAAAGTATAAGTGGAAGTTCATATACTGTAATCTAAATATTTAAAAGTTATAAATCTAGTTATATATAATAGTTATATATATACATATATATATATCAAGTTATATATAATAAACTGTTAAATGACATTTTCTGACCTCTTAACTTTGATAAATATGCCTTCATAATAACCTGGAACCACCTTTAAATTTAGGGGCCTGCCCCCTTCTCTTCCTATCCCTAGCTACATCTCATAACATGTATATATGTGATTACCCCAGGCAGCACAAGCAAGTCCTCCTCCATTCTGTGTACCCCCAGTGCTCCTTGGCCATTCTTTGCATCTAAGATGCACACACTAGTGACACAAGTGTCCTTTTGAGGACAGATAAGGTAAGTGGCTTCTGCAGGCCCTGGAAGTGGAAAGGGATTTTTTGGCTGGGAATTCTGAAGCCCCAGGTTCTACCTAGGTCATGGTTTAAAAGGTAAGGGGTAACCCTGAGTGGGCTGTCTCCTTGACCCTCAAAGGTTCCTCACCTGGAGAAGAGGAATATGACTGAAAGAGGAGCAGAGTAGGGCTTTTTAAAGACTAGAGCTCCAGTTGGGCCCTTGGTCCAGGTCTGAGGACACCACTGAATATGAGTGAAAACATGACCAATTTCCAACCAGCTTTCAAGCTTCTGAGCTTGAAACCGAGTAGTTTCAACCAAGTAGTTGAGTCGGCCTGAGGAACTTTTGCCATTTAACCTTATAAATGATCTAAACACCAAGGTCTAAGAGTTGAGTAACAAGTAATGACGATCAGGTCGGGTTGAATAGTCTCATATTTTTTAGTTTGTAGACATGCAGACATGCAATATAAAATCCCTGCAACTGTGAAATTGCCTTTAAGAATTGTAGGTTGTGCTGAACACTCAAATTGGTAGGGCTCCCATGGGCAAAATCCTGAGGCTCTTTAAGAAAAAATTACAAAATGTAACTAGTAATAAGTGAGGTGCAATAAGAATCAAATATAATACATTTTTCTGGAGAAGCAGATTGCATTGCAGATTCTTTTAAAGAATGATGTAGAAATACCGAACATAACAGCAGAGGTAGAAATGTTATGCCAGTGTCACAGTAAAATCCCCAAATGTGAAAGCTCTCCTTTCCGCAAAGGTATGTGGAAGCAGTAATCTTTGCATGCACAATTGAGTTGGTGAGTGTAAGATAATTTTCAGTCCTATGAGTTTTTCAAGGAAAGTGCAACTGGTCAACTTTTAGTGTTTTCTTTGCCACAGAGTGTAATTCTGTTTCTGTTAACTCAAAACATAGCCTTTATGAAAACGAGTTCCCAATACGATACCTTAATATGCCTTTGTATATAATACATGCTTGAAGACAGTGTACTATAACGGTGCAGTATGGTTGGGTGCATTCTGAAATCACAGTTCTGGGTCTTGCTCTTGGTTCTCCCACTTCCTATCTACCTGTGTGACCTTGAGCAAGTTATTTAACCTGTCTCCAAGTTTCAGTTTTCTCATCTGTAAGATGGGTTGAATAATAGTACCTCTGCTGTAAAGTGGCTGTAAGGATTACAAATTAGGGGTATAGAGTTTAGCACATAGTAAACTATTAGTCATATTGAACTGACAGATTAATAAATGGAAACTAATAATCATCATTAGCTCACTTGTGTGAGGAAGGTCTAAGGATTTGTATAAAGGTTAACATTCTATGGTAAGAGAACCTTTCCATGAGAACTTATGGGGTTGTAAAGAAAATTGCATTGTGGATATTGGCCTTCTTTTGGAATTTTCCTCTTAAGTGAGGTAAGTAATGTTTTGAAATGCTGCTAGTGACCATTCCTGGACAGGAGCTGAGAGCTCAGAGGTTCCTATGGTTGCTATGCCCCTGCCTCCTGTCCTAGACAGCAGACTGTAGTCCTTGCCCATCCACAAAGATCCCTAAGTAGCCAGAGCCCTAAATGTAATTTTTTACTTATCCACAAAGTGGTTTTAAAGGATATGCTTTTTCCTCTTTGAATATAAAATGGAAGAGGATGAAGGAAAAACTAGGAAGTTTCTTTTTCTAAGTGAATACAATGCACAGCCTCAGAAAATATGGGGAAAGGATGAGAAGAAAAGTTCTTTTTGTTTCTAGATGCACTCTTCATCTCACTTCCCAAGTAACTAGTGGCTATCATTATTTTTAGTGATTTATGCTTAAATAGTTTCCTTCAGGAATAATCAAACACTGGCCTCAACTATAAACATGGAAGTTACAGGTCATAGCAGACTCATAAAATAGAGCCTGGAGTGAACTTGAGATTGAACATGGAATGGGCATCATACTTCTACTATTCCTGTGTCTTCAGCTCTGCCCTGAAGCCTTCTCCAATGGGGGTCAAATGGCCCATGTAGTTAGTACAGGAGTCCAACCTTTTTGAGGAGTGGCTTCTACTTAATTGATTTTTAGCAGCCCCAGTGAATGTGCCTGCTTTTTCTTCTTTAAGCCTCAGTTTTATCCTTTATGAAAAGGGTGACAAGTGCCCAACTTGCCCAGGTGCTAAGAATGAAATAAGAGCCCGTAGCATCCTAACTTATTACTCCTTCTCTCTGTTGTTTGTGGAAAGGTGAATGGTTTCACTGGTTACTAAACCTCTTTTCTTTGAGGCTCTAGAGAGAAAGCCACGAATGTGAGTCAGAGAATTTCCTAAATAGGCACAATTTCAAATTTTCTACCCCTGTTCATCCTCATACACATACTTTAACGCTGTCAACTGTGTTCTTTTTCATTCTTGGCATTCAAAAACTCAACCTCTAAATTCCAGCTTTTTCCTCTTTCAAATGGGGGAAAAGCATAGCTCCCACTTCATAAAGTGGCTATGAGGATGGAATAATATAGGTGAAAGACTGTGTAACTCCAATAAATGCAGTCATCCTCATTAGAAGGAGGGGAAAGGGAGCTGTGAAATCCTATTGAGAACGGAAGGTTTTAATTCTGAGCCTATGATAAAAGCAACGAGACCCAGCCCGAAGTAGAAACCCAAATTACCCTTTTTGAATATGGCATGAGCACTAGTTTTCTTTCTTAAGGAGAGGGGTGAAGATGGGAGTTGCACCACTCCCAGCCTTGTGAAAGTGAAGAAATCTGGGAATCTGAGGACTCTTTGAAGGGAAAGCGGGAGATCCTCAGTGATGGATCCTCACGCAATCTAACTGTGGCCCTGCCAGATCCCATAGATCATGCAACCTTAGGATTTGGGGTCTTCAGTTTCCCACTCCTTTATAGTGAACTCTTTACCATTCCCTTTACGCAGTGGCAGAGCCTTGAAGCCCACTCTGCGTGGTGGCATGTGGAATCTGGAAGCTGCAAACCCTCTGCTTCTCCCCACTGACAGCAAGAGTTGTAGGATGAGGCACTGAATTTAGCTCATTGCCAGCCCCCATTTCTGAACCCCCCCGGAACATCTAATAGACATTCAAGAAGTGCCAGCTGGAGGAATGACACCGATGTGGTTGATGTCTTTGTGTGCACATCCCCAGATCTTCAAAGACCATATTTCTTAATCCGCTAGCAGTCTTAGACACAGCCTTTCTTCTCCTCCAGGGATACTGCTCTTCTTTGAAGCAGGCATAAAATGTCAGTGCTGCCAGGTAGGCCTAAGGAGAGGCTGCCAAGATGTAACTTTTTGTGCCTTAACCACTGGAGGCCATATAGGCAACCGCGGGGATCTTTAGAAGTGGAGACTTTTGTATGTGGTAAAGGTTAAGGAAAATCTACTTCAGTCTCAGCCCCAGCCATAGGAACTGGGTTTTACCTTGTAAGTTCCGAGCCCTGTGCCAGACAAGTTGGCCATGTTGTTATGGAGATGCCCCTGAGGCATGAAGGAGCCTTCTTTAGACCAACAAAAGAAAGAAAGAAAGGGGGGAGGGGAAGAGAGAGAGAGAGAAAGGAAGAAAGAAAAAAACTCTTGTGCTAAACCTAAGTAACTGCTCACAAACAGGTGAAGGTTTTTTAGAAGTGAAGGAGCTTGAGAATTTAGATGTAAATATATGGAAGCTGGAGCATTTAAGCCTGGGAAGATGGCCCCCTCGAACTCAGAGACATTTTCCCATTTTCTCAAATTAGGGATATGCTGGGAGAACTCTGGGCTCCTGGCCCACCGGAGAGCTGAGGAAGCTTTTGCCTTGACCTCTCTGGCTGGGACACATTTTCCTCCCTCTCAACTATCTCAGTCTTCTGAGAGTCTTTGAAGACTTGGGATTTCTGGTGACTGAACGTTCTGTACTTCCTGGTGTGACCGGCAGCTGTGCCGCATCTCCCTGGGCCTGATAGTGTCACCAGTAGTGGGTTGATTCCCAGTGCTACATCCTTCATGCTGATGAGATTGGTTGCTAATGTCACTGCGATGTTGTGATTTATAAGAAAAATATATGTTGGTCATTCAAGATGACCAAAAATATATTTCTCATATATATTTAGTCGTCTTCCACAGTTTCTGACTCACATCTCTCAAAACTGTTGAGAATGACAAAGGTGTCTTTTGTTGAGGTGACTCTTGAATCCCACCAAAGGATGGGGACTAGTTGGCAGGGGAACCAATCATGTGATTAAAAAGTTGGAACTTTGAGTTTTACTCCCTGACTTCTGAGGAGGGGAGAGAGCCTGGAGCTTGAACCAATAACCAATGGCCAATGATTTATTATTCATGCCTTTGTAATGAAGCCTCCATAATAACCCAAGAGGACGGGGTTTGGAGAGCTTCTGGAATGGTGAACATGTGGTTATTTGGAGAGAATGATGTTCTTAGAGAGGGCGTGGAAGCTCTGTGCCCTTTCCCCATACCTTGCCCTTTGTATCTTCCTCATCTGGCTATTCCTGAGTTACAGCCTTTGTAATAAGCCAAAAGCTAGTAAGATGTTTCTCTGAGTTCTGGGAGCCACTCTAGCAAATTAATTGAATTCAAGGAGGGGGTTGTGGGAACCCTCTGATTTATAGCCAGTCGATCAGCAGTACAGGTGCAATCTGGGCTTGTTACCTGAATTGTTACTTGGCATCCTGAGAAGGCGAGGTCTCTGGAACCTCCAATCTGTAGCTAGTAGGTCAGAAACACAGGTGTAACAACCTGAGCTTGTCATTAGCGTTTGAAGGGGGTTAGGGGAAGTTTTTGTGGGACTGAATCTGAGGAATCTGACACTGTTAGATGTTAAAATTGAGTTGAATTTTTGGACACCTTGCTGTTGTCCAAGAATTGCTTGTTGTACCCTCTACACGTTGGAATTCGGTTTCAGGAACCCATTTAGCCACCCTGGGGAATCCTCATAAAGTTCTTACTACAGCTTTTGGCCGTAGAGGTCACAGATGGTTCTGTGCCTCTAAAGAAGCTACTCCCTGGCTCTGAGATAAGTCCTTTGGGCTGCTGGTTCTTCCTTATTGGATGGCTGCCTGAAGTTAGTACTTCTTTCCCTAGACTGGTGATATGGGTGCTTTAAACATAGCTTATGAGACTGGGAGTCATTTGTACAGAGGTGGCCAGAGACTACTTAAACAGTTCATGGTTGATAGAGAACTTTTTAAAAACAAGCCTCCTTAGCATCCTCCTCTTCTTACCAAAAGCACACCTGGCTAGCCTCTCCTTTATGCTTTATATGATTTGGGTGGGGTTGACCTCACTCACAACTGCAGAGGTGAACCACGACTGACCTAAGCCAAATAGCTTATGTCAGTTGTGATTGGTCACCCAGTTAGAGCTAGTGAAGTAGATGCCTTTTTTTTTTTTTTTTCTGAGCTTCTGTAAAAGAAAAATCTTTCTTTCATTGAAGCTTTGGATGAGAATATCTCATTCTACAGATGGTGTGGTGACAGCATGTGAGGTCTGTGACTATGGTAGCAGTTTTCTTTCACAAAGCACTTACCTCTGTATAAGACTGGTCACTTGTTGTAACCAGTAGCTAACCTAGTGTCAGTAGATTTGTGATGATGTGAGCTGAGCTGCTAGAATAAGATTTCTTGGTTAAATGAGCTGCTAAGCCCTTTTCTTCTGTCCTTTGCTTAAAAGCTAATTTTAAAAATGTTTTTCCATAATTTTTACTGTATCTTTCCGTGAGTACATTTCTACATATTTAATATAAAATTGAGTCATAATTTTGTTAAAACAGCTTATTTTCACCTTTTAATATTATTTTGTTAATTTTATATTTTAACTTTTTATTGAAACAATTTTAATACAGAAGGAGTAATACAATGGACATCCAAATCCCCTGTACCTAGATTTAATAATTACTAAAAATTTTGCCATATTTGCTTTTTCTATATTCAAGGCATTTAATATACTTTCGTTTCTCTTAAGATTGCATAAATCTTTTGCCTTTTACTATATACAGACATCTAAAAGTGCTTGAAAGCCAATTTTAATTGTTTCATAGAACATAGTAACCTGTTGAGAATTTGTTGAAGAATTTTTAACAAGCTCTTTCCAAGTCTGTATTGTGGCTGGCTATCGGCACCCATGGGGCCATGGATCCTCCCTTCCTTTAGCTGTGTCAGGTGGCTCCTGAGCATGGCTCCCACCTTCTGCCAAAGGAGGGGCTGGGGCCAGAGAAGGGTGTCTGTGATCCCTGCAGAAAGGCAGCCTGAAATGGGAACCAGAGAGGAACATCGAGTTGGAAAAAATCACCGGGAGGTCTTAGACAGGTAGTAGAGAGCAGCCTTACTAATAGTTATAATGCATTAGAGATTCCAGGATGGATATATGTCATTGTAAATTTGTCTAAACCTATAAACCATACAACACCAAGAGTGAGCCCTAATATAAACTGTGGGCTTTGGATAATAATGATGTGCTGATGTAGGTTCATCATTATTAGCACATGTGCCACTCTGGGGGGTGTGGGTAATCAGAGAAGCTGTGCATGCGTGGGGCAGGGGCTACATGGGAGATCTCTGTGCCTTTCTCAACGTTGCCGTGAACTTCATATTTCTCTAAAAACTAAAATATTTTTTAAAGGTTCCAGGATGGAGATATAAGTCCTCATTTGTCAAAGACTGACAGGTATGTGGGAAAGGGTGGAGATGGGGAGGAGGTTCAAGTTCTATCGTGTTGTGGAGTCTAGGGTGTCACAGATATCATTTCCCCACAGTGGCCTCTACTTATTTTGCTTTGTGAAGCTCTTGGTTCTATGCTGAAAAGAGCCCCTCAAAGCCACTGTCTGACACACCACTAGACTGGATAGATCATCTCACACACAGCAGTTATACACCAGCCAGAGCTGATCACATGCTCAGAAATACTGTCTTTATGATGCGCATGAGCAGTGGAGCTTGTGGCTTTGGGCTTGTGGTTGTGGACTGAGAAAATTGCTTCCTGGGTTTCCAGGGAAGGTAGGGGAATGACCCTCTTGCCACCACTTATTTATTCACTGATAGTTTCCTGGCATGGGCACTTGGGGATGGATGTGAGTGACAGGCAAAAGACTTCAGGAGTTTACAGAGATGGTTGGATAGGCAAGGTAGAAGAGTACAGTCCTAGCACACAAGGCTTAATCCCTGCCGCGTAGACTGTCATTAATAGAATCCCAAAAAGGTGGCAGTTAAAAGTGCACTGAACTGATTCTCAGTCGCTGGGAAGATGGGATGAAGGTTTTGTCTCTAGCCTGTAGGTACTCTGAGCGTCATATGGACGACAGATCTGTAATAAAAGTGACAAGCAATAATAGATAGACAGATTCACATAAGCACAAGTTTTTAAAAAACAAAAAGTTTTAAACAATTCTGAATTATTGTTGGTACCCAGTCTTTTTTTCTTTTTTCAAATATAGTGTCTCATATTACACATACAGTTTATCCAGAGAAAAATTAATTTTGGAGATGCTGGAAGCCCAGTTTTTCTTGAATTCCTCTTGGTAAGCATGAAACCTCAATTCAGGACTGGAGACAATCAGCCACGTATCTTCTCTGAATCCCCCCTTTGGGTAGATGGTAGCTGAGCACTTTTCTGGGTTCAAGAATACTTTCTGGGTTTAGGAATGCAGAGCCAGAGAATCAGCCCTAATGGGCTTCAGAGAAGGGCATCTCTGGTTCCCATGAGATTATGAACAAAGCAATACTGTAATAGAATGTTTGGAGGCACTGGCCAGTCTGGGAAGGAAGAGCTAATGTGAGAGCAGGTACCTGGGATAAAGGAAGGAGTTAGTGACCATGATGCTCTAAACCAAGACTCAGAGCACATGGTCTCTCTGAGCCAGCCAAGTATGTATGGGCAGAATCACTGGTGTCGAATGTGAATGCTCCTGCTGACCCTGTATCAATGGGTTTTGTTGTACAGACATGGCCTGGAGTTGGAGAGGGCAGCTAAGCCTGACAGCTTAGGGTCAGCCTGGAGCTGGAAGGGAGGAATTCAGTCCTGGTGAGGGTGTTCACCAGGCTGAGAGTGTTAGAGCTATAACAGGGCGGGGAGACAAACCGGGGGCTCCCTGGGAGTCCTGGCAGCAGCTTCTACCACTTTGGATGCTTGAGTGATGGAAGGATGCCAGGGAAGGCTGTTGGGTGTTTCTTTTTCCCTGTGAAATTATAGAAATGCTACCTTTCAATCAGCTGTTGAAGGAGCTGCCTTTAAGAGCTTCAAGTGAGTCAAATTAGGGGATAAGAGGAAGGGAAGAGTTGCCGAGGTGAAGCGCGCACCATGGGTCACCTTCTGCCTTTCCAGCAGCCCGTGGGGACTGTGCATGCCAAGTTCCGGTCTGAGAAAATACTACTTCCCATACTCTGTGTGTGAGTGTGTGTGTGTGTGTTTGTGTGCGTGCGCACGCACTTTCCATTCTTTACAGCAGTGCTTTTGATAAGCAGTATAAAGTTAAAGTCAAGAACTATGCTTTTCGGTTTTGGAAATGAAATACGAGGAGCCTAGAGGACTCTCTGTGAGATAAGAGCTGTGTGACTTTGTATGAACTACCTAACTTCTCTGAGCTCAGTCTGCACCTCCTTCGCAAGCCTGTATAAGGACTGGGTGAGGTGATGTGCAGTCCTTTCTTCAGGGAGCGCAGTGGACCTGGCAGAGCACCGAGGGGCAAATTTGCCCATATCTCCACATTTTGTTTGGCTTTAGCTGGGGTGCTAGTCCCCTCCACCTGCAGGAGGTGTCTTGAGTCACTGCCCATGGTAGAGGAGAGAAGGTGGGGTCCACCTTGAGTTCAGCTCTCTTGGATGAGGTTAGGAGGTGCTGACCACAGGTCTGAGGCCCTGAAGAAGTGCTACAAGGATGGTGTTTCTTTCCTATTGGCACTGCATTCAGTTCCCAACAGTTTGACACAAATAAACTGTTCTGGTAGCTGTTTCTTATTCCACTTTGCCTCCTGTGTGCTGCCTGCCACCCTTGCTGGTCACCGGGGCTGACATGGGGGAAGAGTGGAAAGCAGCCTCGCCAACAGTGTGTGTCATTGTTTGCTCTCTGTGGAGGGAGGGTGTCCGGCAGGGGCTGGAGTCTACACTCCAGCTGTTGAGGCCTGTGTTGAGGCTGCAGGGGGACCTGGGTGCCCTGGGAATGCGCACGAGCTTCTGTCTTCAGAGGCTGGTATCCTGGGCCACTGGTCCTGTGTTTAAGTGCTGGTTCTGCTCTTGAAGAGAGAGTTCATTCCCCTCTGAAACAGATGTGTAGCCGTGGGTGCCTCAGAGAGTTGTAAGAACCAGAATAAGAGTTTGTGAGCAACTCTGACCAGCACTGGCCAACAAGAGGTTCTGTTGAGATCCTTCATACACACACACTCCAATCCCTTGAGCCCCTGCTGGCCTGGCTAGAGAGCTGTGCGAAAGGGAGACCTCTGGCTGGGACTCCTGAGGGGCTTGTCCCAAATCTCGGTCAAGAATGCCAGGGCCCTGCCAGTGGACGGAAAGCCTGCATCAGAAGTGATCCGGCAGTCAAATAGCGGAAGAATGCGTGTGAGACTCTTTGCACATGTCCTTTCATTTCCTTCCCCACCAGCAGGAAGGGCGTGGAGGTTTAGACAGGTTAGGAAATTTGTCACCCAGTGAGAGAGCCGGGAACTGTGGTCTCAAGTGCAGCCACTTTCTGATTGTCCCAAAGCACTGTCTGAGTGTGTCTGCCCACCCACCCATTTGTAAACACTCCCTCCACATGGGCAAGGCACATGCTTTTTCTTTTCATTTCTCTCAGCAACAGGCACCCAAGTGCAGAAGTGGGCCCTGTAATGGCTGCTGACAAAGTGCTTAATGGAGATGTTACTGCTGATAAACCACAGTTGAAAAGGGAAAGAGGCAAGCAAGCTGGCCAGCATCAAAGCTAGTTTTGTTTTTAGATAAGACTAGGTTTTACTCTGTGGGCTCCAGATCCCCTTTTCCCAAATCTCAGACAGTTAGTTTTAAAATAGAAGCTTTCTCTCCCTCTCCCTCGCCGTCTCCCAGTGAGTTAGCAGGCAGGCCTGCTGGGGTCAGGAAGCTTCCTTCTTCCTTCCTTCTCAGACAGCCAGGCCTCTGCCCTCATTTGCAGTGGACAACTTCGGGGAAGAGGGAGGGCTTCCGGCTGCCTCACGAACAAACAATGCCGTCCCCACTTCAACCGTGTCCACTGGTTTTTGTGCTTCAAAATTTTTCATTCCTGCTTGACACACCATTTGAAATCATTCAGAAAACATGGGTATTAATTAGAAGATCTGGAGAGAGGAAAGAGATCCCAGAAATGTCATGGACTGAAGCTACAAAAATGTAAAGCACACTTGTGATGCTGTGTGTGCACTGACCTGCCTCCTTAATTAAAACTTAGCCTGGACGTGATGTCATGTCCCTGGTAACAGGTGTGTTCCAGGTGAAAATTTCAGCTAAATGTAACTAAGTAACAAGTCATCTTAACGGTTGGGTGATGACTGAACTAAATTGTAATCTAGGCAGAAGCATAGATTTTTGACAGTTTTGGAGAGTGCTTGTGGTGTGCGAGTGTGTGCGTCCTTTATGTGCTCTTTAGGACGTAGGTGGAGCCAAAGGAGAAGTGTGTGTTTTCGGCATCGGGCCCCATGAGAGCAGATGCTGGCCACATGGACACATAGACGTTGTCCTGAACGTTAGTGAACTCTTTTCTGTTATTTCACTGGCTCAGGGGAAAGAAGGAAGGCAGCAAGTTAGGATTATAAACATGACATAAACCTAATCCTTTAAATTACTTTATGCAGCACTTCGTTTTGATTCGGCCCTCACCGAAGTCCTTATAGCTTTTCAGAAGATGGAAGCTTCTTAGAAGCCCAGGCAGAGTAGGGTCCCTGCTGAGGCTGAGCAAGCTGGTGACCACCCTGTGCTCTCTTTGTTGGGAACCACTGATGGGCTGAAACCAAATGTCTCATGAGGCCTCCATCCACTTTTGCACAAGGCTTTGGGTGGTTTTCTTATCAACCCAATACCCTTGTACCCATGGCCCACCTGGGACTGGACAGAAGTCAGACAGCCCACCTTGCCATCACCCTCTCTCATTCTAGTGCCTGTGTGACCACGTTCCCATGTGGCCCTCTGGAAAGCCCCCATAGGAGTTTGGAAAGCATTCTGGCAGTGGTTGTCTTACATGTGGTTCAGTTTTCAGGCTACTTAAACCAAGATTGTCAGTCGTTGGTCTCTGGGAGCTTCTTTTCTTCTGTATGTCTATTTTCTAGGGAGTTTCAGGATTGATTCAACAGTATAACTCACCCCGCCCTTTTTGGGGTATTCCTAATGGCTTACCAGCCCCAAAGTAATAAAAAGTATTTGCGAGTTTTTAGGGGCTTTTCCGCATTGGGCTTCTAATCCCAGAAATCAGAAAGATGGCCCTTTGGGTGACCTTTTTTTTTGTATTGGTGGAGCTGTTGATCAGTGCAAGACAGGGTAAATTTAATTTGTACACACAAGCCAGTTGCAAGACTCCCAGAGTGAGAGGGAGAATTTACACACGGTGGCTATTCATTTACCACATCATTTGTGCAAACCTCTGTTGCCAGGGAAAGGGATATCAAGGTGAATAAGGCCTGATTCTTGCTCTTGAGATGTTCATGGGTTAGTGGAGGAGACTAAGTTGGGCACAGGTCACTACAGTGTTATCATGTGGAGACAGAGAACTGAGAACTAACTGCCGGGCCCCGCCTTAATTCACGATGCCTTCTCTGAGCAACAGGGCTAGAGGCCTGCTGGCTTGGAATATGTTTCTTCCCATACCTGACGGACGATTCCCGTCTTTGGTGGAGCAGCCTACGTGACGTTTATGCACACCACGCAGCTAAAGAGAAAAGTCTCTCGTGTTCACTAGATGCTGGATCAGCAGAACCTTACGCTACGTACTCCACGGGCTCATAAAAGCCATGAGATTTTTGTTCTTTCAGCCCAACTGCTAATATTCTTGAAATAAAAGGTATTTCAGAGCAGAGATAGGTTTAAATAATTTGTCTATCATCTAGAAATCTGCAAATTTTACTTTTGAAGGAAGTGGGGATAAACATATGGCGGTCAGGCAGAAGGGGTATAAATTATCAGCATTTGGGGTTATTCTGTTTTCATGTACAGACAGAGACTGCCATGGACATAATTTCCAGCTTGCTGATATGTTGTACCCTATTTTAAGAAATTTGTCAGATTTAAACATTTTTCTTCTTTTGTGAATAGTTTATTTACTCCATCTATTACATTTAATGTATTCTGTGCGTGTGAGTGTCGGCCTCTTCAAAACTGTCGACTTCATCATCTGTGTGCTGTCTAGAAATGAGATCTTGATGCCCCCCAAATGAATTATGAAAAGCTTTTCATAGTAATATAATTGATCCACTGTTGGCCACACTTATAAAAAAAATCAATGTAACGTGTTAATATTTCATGAGTGCCCACGTTGCCAGCTCTTTGCAGTGGGACCAAACCATAAAGAATGAGAATTGTTTCACAATAGCCCAGCACATGGACAGAGTGCCAGGAAAGAGTTCGGGTTGACTTGAAAGTTTGCAGTGCAACAGGGCCATTGAAAAACAATCCTCTGACTCATGTCAGATTGTTATAATTATTTAATGTCCACAATGCAGCCTTGTCCCCATGGATTTATACTGGAGAGGTTTCTTACCCACACATTGTGGTTATTAGCTGGAAAGAAAGCGGCGTTTGTTTATAGTGACATGGGGTGTATCTGTATGGCAAAGAAAACACTGGAGATTCTGTCTTCTTCTGAAGGAGGCAGGAATTTGGCAGACAACCTGTAGGAAATTGGGAGACATGTTCTCATTACTTTTCATATATGTGGGTGGTTACACCTAATAACCATTAACCGCCTTTCACTTTTAACTTTTGTCCTAAACTCTTTGAGAGAATGGAATTACCTGCTTACTTTTTATCCATATGGCATCATACAGCTGTGCTCCAGCATGTATCTACACTTATACTCATTCTGCCCCCATGAACTCTGGGGTCACGAACACTGTCTCTGGAACAACTGTTAACATTTGTATAAAGAGTAGATGCGTTTTGAACAGCTCTCACGTGGCCAGAGTTCATTAAGCTCTTTCTAAGGACCTGGAACTTTATCATTATTATTATTATTATTATTTTCAGTATCAAAAAATGAAAGTTGAGGAAGTAGCCCTTTGGGGCCTCCCTGGGGTCATGTCTGCTTTGGAGATCAGTGGTGGTGCTAATGACCCAGAGTCAAGGCGTCCAGCTCTTTGAGAGATGAAAGCCCCTGAGTCTGGGAGGGTCAGTCAAGTCCAGCTCCTCAGAACTGCCCTTCTGTCTGTGCCTTCTTTGGCCCTCCCCTCTTTCCTCACATGGAACTCTCATAGTTGCCTTTGCTGTCAGAGTTTCAATATCAATGGGTTTCTCCAGCTTAGGAGGCAACAGGGAGACAGTGAACCAGAGTAGTGTGAAATTGTCCCGAGGCACTCGCAAGCTGGGGTGTGCAGATGCAATTTATAATTGCACCGGAAATACTTGTAACCTTTATCACACTTAGTGGTAGAAATGAAAAAATCTATGTGAGTCAGCTTAGGACTGACTTGGACCCATATGAAGTGACCGAATCTTTGGTTTTGTAAGAGAACTATAGATAGGAAGCAGATGCAGAAAACAGACTAGAGTTAAGTGTAAATATATTTTGACCCCAAATTAGCAGTTATGGTATGTTCAAGGTTTTTTATGCTGTTCCTGGTTCAACAGGAAGTCTGGGAGAGCTATAGGAATTTGGGGGCATTTTTGATGGTTTATAGAGACCAGAGACCCTAAATTTTAGAATTGGGATTGTCTTGGAAAATTTGAATGTATGTTGACTGAAGTACAAACAGTGGGGTATTGAGAGTGATGCATATGATGAGCCGATGAAGAGAAAGGTTTACATTTCAGCATCTTTCCAACCTTATGCTAGTGATGGAGGCTGCATGGTTGCATTGTTATCACTGGTGGGAAACCCTGAGCTGCTTGTGCAGAACGGATTACTTTCTTAATTTAAAACAAAGAAGAGCCACCTCTATGAGTATTCACTTTATAATCCTTTATTGAAACAGCACGTTTATGTCTTGTGTACTCTTATGTGTGTTATATTTCACAGTAGAAAAAAATGTTTAAGAAACAATCTTAGTTTGTTATATATTGGCCCAGTTTTAAACCCTTTGAAATGATGGATTGAAAACATGTTATTGTTTCACAGACAACTAAAGGGCTTTTTGGTTTTCATATGATAAACACACAACCAAAACTTTGTTTTCTTAACCTGGTGATGAGCTCTTCGAGGGCAGGGACAGTTTCTCATACTTCCTGGGGTTGGGGTGGAGGGATGAGTAAGCAAAGTAGTGGCCAGGTGGGCAGGGATTAGTGTTTGCAACCCAGGGCCTGTGCAGGGAGGGGAGAAGGTAGAAAGTGAAGGGGCGGAGTGTGAGGTTTTGGGGGGCACTGTGTGCCATGCCGGAGTATAAACTCCTCCATCATTGCAGAGCCAGATGGGAGATGTTTTAAGTGGGGAAGCATGTTGATATGACATGATCTGGTTTGAATGAAATATGCTCAGGGCTCTTGCCCTACAGTAATTTTCTGCAACCTACATGTCACTGCTGTTCTGGGGATGGATAGTGGCTTGATCGTCATGG
Organism: Eonycteris spelaea; assembly: GCA_003508835.1. Classification (NCBI taxonomy): domain Eukaryota; kingdom Metazoa; phylum Chordata; class Mammalia; order Chiroptera; family Pteropodidae; genus Eonycteris; species Eonycteris spelaea. The sequence continues at coordinate 4,592,990 of PUFA01000113.1, forward strand.
CAGCATCATGGCCGTGTAGCCTAAGAGCGCCCCTGCCCCCATCCACCCACAGGCCATCGAAAGTCTTCATCTCTAACAGCACTTTGTCTCCTGAGAAGAAAGGCACAGTTGTTTTTCCTTTCTTCCTCTCTTTCCTCTTGCCCCCAAAGTGTTCTCCTTCTCACTCAAACCATGATCTCAGACCTTAGTAGTTACAAGTCAGACATGTCATGGAGCTTCTTTGAGATCAGTTGTCTACAGTGGTGATGCAATCAGAACCCTCTTAAAAGAAGGCTTTGGGGTAGAAACTTGCCAGGGTCATGAGACATGCTTGGGTTGAGAGAGGAAATGTGATTACATTAAAAAAGTAGAATACAAAGTAATGCCTATTCTATGATTATGGCTACTGTTGCAGGGGACAAGGACCAGAAGGGAACCCAGACAAATGAAAACCTTTGACTTATAAGGGCTGTGATGGGGGAGTGCTGGTTTCCTAAAGTAAAATAAGTCCATTATGATAATGATTTTGTTGGGCCAGGGATGTACATTAATTTTAAGAAATCAAATGTGGATAATTATAAAATAGCCAGAGTGAGTCTGAAAACCAAATTCGGGAACCCAGGAAGGTAAATTGCACTTCTGTCTCTCCCAGGCTAGTAGCAGAAATGGCTTGGAGGCAAGAGAAGTGTTCGCAGCCTTTTGGGGGCTCTGTACCTCTCTGAGGGCTTTGTTTAGTCTTTGCCTTGGCCTCTCCACTACTTGTCTGGCCTTAAAGTTGGGGAAGTCAATTACTGTCCAGGGCTTCTGGAAGCAGAGAGTGTTTCTCAAATTTTTCCACTTCTTTGTTGCTATCCAAAGCCAGATTCTGTGTGGGACAACTTTCTTTAAGGTCCTGGTGTGATGAGCCATTGAGTAGAAGTGTCTGAAATAACTCTTGGTGTTTTAGTGACATGTTGGTGCTTTCAGAGCAGTGATTTGCCATTCCTTCTGTGAACACAAGACGTCCAGACTTTTGAGTTCTAGCCCCAGTTTCATCGTTTTCTTGCCCTGTGATCCTGATCTAGTCCTGAAACGTTTCTGAGCCTTAATATTAACGAAGGAAGAAAGTAAAGCAAGTAAAGAAAGAAGGAAAGGAGGGAGGGAGGAAAAGATTAACTGAATCACTTGAAGGGTTACATGTTGCAAGCTTTTAGAATTGTTGAAGCTGTACCTACCTGCGAGAGAATATTTCTATTCATAATTGCATCACATCATGCAGACAGAGGAAAGTGAACCTCTGTCAGAGTTTAGTTTAATTTCTTCAGTAAAATGGGGACATTCATTGGGCGTTTCCTCAGCATGCAAATGGAAATTTAGAACTTCATCTACATGGATCTGGGGTAGTTAAATTGTCTTTGGGATGGAAGGCTGCCTTCTGTCTTGCTAGGAATCTAAGGTATACAGGTAGTACTGGATTTAGAACAGTCATGGGAGTCCTACAATAGGGTGACCTTTAAATTCATGTGCAGATCACATCTCATTTCATTCATTAGCTTCTCTCTTTGGATTCTATTTGGCCATGTATGTTGGAACTGTGATTATGAGTGAATTATTTGTCTGTAGTGTGTTAGACCTGAAGTTAGTAAACAGTGTGGGAATCCGAGCAGGTGAGCTGGGGAGCATGGATACCATAAATCTCTAGTCAAGGCCGAGTTAGACTCACATAACAGGACATCCTTGTTTCACATGGGAATGGAACTGTGCCAGAGAGACCAATGAGGATGCAGAGCCCTGCCTTCGGATCTGCCAAGCTCTGGTTGTGTGATGCCCACCTAGTTAGCTTACCTCATTGTAGCTCAGGTTTTTCATCCAAAGAGTGTAATTAGAAAATAGGATCAAAAGAAACAAGGTAAAATGTTCACAATTAACTCCTGTGGTAGGGAAAATACGTTTAGGCATACAATTTTTAACGTTTTCATATGTGTGCTGTCTTAGTCTGTTTGGGCTGCTGTAACAAAATACCGTAGACTAGGTGGCTTATGTACAACAGAAATTTATTTCTCACAGTTATGGATGTTAGAAGTACAAGAGCAAGGCATTGGCAGATTCGACATCTGGTGAGGAGGTTCAACGTCCTGCTTCATAGATGGCTGTCTTCTCTGCCTGTGCCGTCTCATGGCAGAAAGGAAGCACTCTGTTCTCCTCAGCCCATATAAGGGCACTGTTCTCATACATGAGGGCTCCACCCTCAGGATTTAATCACTTCTCAATGGCCCCACCTCCAAATACCATTATGCTGGGGATAAGGGTTCAACATATGAATTGGAGGAGGAACACAGACATTTAGTTGCAGTAAGTACATTGAGGAAACAATAGACATAAAATCTGTCATCATAATAACAACATTTTTATAACTTTTACTTTATATAGATGAATTTGTTTTGATCTTCACAATTACCTTGTGGGATAGGTACTATCATGTTCCTGTTTAATAGCTTGGGGAAACAGAGGGACATGAAGGTCAAGTCTGAGAACTGGTCAGTAGAAAAGCTGGGATTTGATCTCAAGTGGTCTAGCTCTAGAGACCCTCCTTCTGACCCTATGACAGTCTGTTCCAAGGTAATAAGCCCCAGATATACTGGGTGTGGTATTCCCTGTTTGATGGATTCATTTGGTAGCACACAAGATTTGTATGCCATATCAAGAGGAAATAGGTTTGGGAGGCTGGCCCCAAGGGAAAGAGTTCCATGTTCATTAAAATCTCTCAGTGCTTTGGGGAACATGTGGCAATAGCTCTTTCTGAGCAGTGGCCATGTTACATGATGAGGCTCATGGAGATTTGCTGTTTAAGTATGTTCTTGGGGATCTCATGCTCTCTGGGGCTTGAGGAACTGTGCCTTTGTATACCAGGGATGTCACAGACAATAGTTCACATTGCTTTGTCTTGACCTAGATGCAGAAATCCTTTTTTTCCATGCAACAAATAGGTTCTGGCCCCTGGCTTTTCCTCTGTGTATGTGTGTGTGTGTGTGTGTGTGTGTGTGTGTGTGTGTACACACAACACCTGTTTCTTACTGATTACAGCAAATGATCTGGAACCATGAACTACCAGCTCTTCTGGAGGATGATGACTTTTATCCTTTGATCCATGGTGTGAAGGATATTATAGATGCTCAATTGAAGCTTATTGAAAAAGTGAAAAATGGCTTTGTAGAAAATGCCCAGATCTGTTTTCATGTGTTTTTAAACTATTGGTCAACTTTTGTGGAACTTATAGCCATATACCAATGGGCTAAGCACTGATAAAGTGTTTCAGTGGGCACATTCTCTAATTGACCTCCCTCCTCCTCCATCTGCCTCCCTCCCTTTTACGTCCTCTTCTGCTCCTGTTCTCTCTTTCCTCTTTTGCACTTCCTCCTCTTTTTCTTCTTTTTTCCTTAACAGCTCTGCCTCACCTATAGAGAAAGTAGAGGTCTAGTTTCCTACACACTGGTCCTCTATCAGTGATAATCTAGAACACCTTTCTCACAAGTATAGAACAATTATTGAAATAATTATTTTTTAGGAGCCATTGCATACATGGTTCACATACCCATTGCCAGATGTAGGCTTTGGGGAAGACAGGTCATGGTGTGCTGTGTCCACCCTGTCCCATGAGAGCTCAGATAATTTATTCTAAGCTTCCCATCCTCAGCTTCTCCACAGGGATCCAGTGGAAGACGGTGGGATGAAGGTGTTGCCTGTGCAGTCTGTGTGCTGGGAGGAGGACAAAGAAGGCCTGGAGTTGGGGAAGGCCAATGCTTTTTTCAGGGATGGGAGTTGGGGGGTGTCCGTGTGCACATTCAGTCTGCTCCTCCTGGCTAAGCAGAGGCCTGAGAGCTCTCCTCCCCTGCCACGCTGCCTTGAAGAATGGCGTGCAGTGGCGCTCTGCTGAAGGAACACTTGCGTCTTAAGAGTGCCCTCCTTCTGACATCAGCGTGGTCGCACAGATAAAATTAGCATCCATATTAGTAATGCCCAACCCCAAGAACCACGCAATTATCTCATGATTTTATTTAATGACTCTGCTCTTTTCAAAGCTCATTGGGGTAATCTTCAGAGCATGTCCTGATTACATGTCATACATACTATATAACAAGTGAACTAAAAAAGCAATTCAGACCGAGCTCCGGTTTAATTTGTAGTTTTTACATTACAGGGCAATGTTCTGAGTAGGTAATTGTCCAGCATTTCTTTTCTTTTCTTTCTTTCTTTTTTTTTTTTTTTGCATATGTCAATTTTTACTTGTTTTATAGTTTCCATTCCCCCAGCACGTCTCATCTGTGATAGTAGCAGTGAAAATCTGGATCTCCTTCACCTTGCTAATCATAATCAGCCCATCTCTCAGACTCTTTAGGAAATGTTTATTGACTAATAAGACCTTGTAGGACTTGTGTGTGGAGCCTCAGGGTCTCTTCTAATTGGAAAGCCAAATTGCAGGCACTTGCCTGCTATGTGATCTTGGGATCCTGAGGAGTTTACTTGACTTCTGAGCTCTGATATACTTGCATATCAAATGTTCCCACTTTATAGCAAGGCCTGCTTTACAAGGTTGTGCTCAAGCTTAAATGAGGTAATTCTCTAAGAAGGGCCTGGTCCCTAGAAGGCATTAGAAAGTCATTTGCTGGTTTAGCATAGGTACTGAGACTGTCCAAATTGCTGCTCCTTTCACCTTTCCATCCAGAGATGCTTTCTTTAGGTGGAAAATGCAGGAAGGAAAGTAGAGTAAGTACTTCTGTGACATAGGTAATTTATTTTTCCTTTAGGCCATTTTGAGAGTAGACCAAGCTATGTATGGGAAAAGGTGCAAGGCTGGGACATGACACATTCATTGTGTAATGTGTAATGTACTGGTTTTATGTGACAAAAGCTTGAGTTATGATGAGATATGTCCAGTGTCAAATTTTCTTATCAAAAAAAAAAAAAACAGTAGAGGAAAGGAGAAAAACACATTTACTTGACACCTATTATGTAACAGGCACAGGGGTACAGAGGTGAAAGTGACAGTTGTTGGAGGGTGCAGAGGGTGTGAGTGCCAGGGATAGGAACTAAAGAGTTATTGTCCATAAAATGTGGTAATATGGAAATGGAAGTAAGCAAAAGGCTCGGGAGGAGCACCTGAGTGTTGCCAGTTTTCCCTTCAGCAGATGGAGGCCCGCCTGCCCCACCGCAAACAAATATTTATTCCAAATCTTGGGAAGCTAAGTGATTTTGGCTTTTCACCTCTCTGAAATACTGGAAAATGAGAACTTTTATAAAATTAGGAAATGAGACCTCGTTCTGCCCATACACTTCATTTTCCCTTTCTTTCTTTGGCTAAATTTTCAATACGTCGAGGCTTTTATTTTTGAATTTATTTTTCATGAAATCTGCACCTACAGTGCCTAGTTTGTTTATTCATCCATTCATCTTTTTCTGTCAGTTTTATTGTACTGTGTGATAGATTATGTAAATTACACAGAACTAAATGTACACGGGCACTGGGTTCTACGTACAGCAGGTATTCAGCCATTGTCTGCAGACTTGTCTAACAGTATAAACAGTAGTCACTCTAGGCAGGTGCTGTCATAGAGGCTGGAAGTTGTGTACAGGAGAGAGTGTGAGGGCGTGTCAGGGCCAGCAGTTTCGTCAAACAGTCAGATTCAGAGCAGCCATCTGTGCCACTTGCCGGGGCAGCTAAACTTTCACCTTTTAGAGAAAACAAGGTCTTTGGAACCAGCGTGTTCTTTCAAACAATACTGGATGCTGCCTGATTGTTTCCATCCTGGAACCAAGTTGTTTTAAAAAGAAATCTGGCTGCTTTGTTAAGATAAGAGACTGTCGTGTGAAAATTGCTGAATGAGAGCTCCCACTGGAGGCTCCTTCTCTTTCCAGACCTCTGCACAGTTCACTCCCAGCTGGTTCACGTGGTGATGAGGGAGAGGGTTTGGACAGATTGCTGGAGCCCCATTCTCCCAGTTCCTCCCAGTCCTGGACACTGGGATGAGTGGAGGGTAGAGAGGTTGGGGTTGGGGGGAGGGGGTGGTCAGGATCCTGGTCTCATAGAGCCACTCTGACCTGGAGGCTTTCAGTAGTTAGTAGTGATGTCACCTGCCAGACTGTTGTGCTGCCCTTGTTTGCCTTCCTTTCTGTCACCTTCTCTCCAGTTTACACAATCATTACATGAGACAGTACTGCTTTTTTATATTAGTTTTTAATAATTTTATGTGTTTTATCTATTAGATGTTCTTAATTGAGAACACTTTTCTTTTTTTAAAGTTTGCGAGTATGTTTTTTATTTGTGTGATCATGAGTCGTCAGTATAAGAAAATGTCCAATTCTGGTTTGTAAAATCTTCAGAAAAGATAGTAGTATGACTAGACTACTTTGTGCAATTTATGAATATGGCTTTCTCCTAACATCTGAAATAAGGCAGTGATGTCCATTCTTGCCTCTTCTATATAAATTTTACTGCAGGTTAGGACATTAAAGACATCCAGATTGTAAAGGAAGAAGTAAAACCTATTTGCAGATGAATTGAGTCTGCATATGAAAAATCTTAGGGAAAACACACACACACTCACACTCCATGAATCTATAGAGAACTAATAGTTGAGCAAGCTTATGGGATACAAGATCAATACAAAAATCAATATGATATACTAGCAAAAAACAATCTGAAAATGAAATTTCAAAAACAATTCCATTCAAAATTGAATCAAAAAATAAAATTCTTAAGAGTAAATTTTTAAAAAGGAATGTAAACTCTTCACACTGGAAACTATAAAATATTGCTGAGAAAATTAAAGATCTAAACAAATAGAGTGGTATTCGATGTTCATGGATTGGAAGACTCAATATTGTTAATTCTTCTCAAACTGAGTTATAAATTCAATGAACTTCCTATAAAAATCCCAGCATTTTGGGGGGGGGGAGGGGAGTAGAAATGGAAAAGTAGAAACTAGCTCGTTCCAACATTTATACAGAAATGCAAAGGACCCAAAACAAAGAAAACAATTTTGAAAAAAAAAAATTGAGGATTACACATTTGGGCTTCAGAACTTACTATGAAGCTACAGTAATCAAGACAGTGTGCTCCTCATCTAAGGATAGATCAGTAGCACTGAATTGAGAGTCTAGAAATAAGCTATTACATTTATTGTTGATCGCTTTTTCTATAAAGGTGCCAAAACAATTTAATAGAGAAAAAAATAGTCTTTTCAACAACTAATGCTAGGACAACTGGATAGGCACATGCCAAAAAAAAAAAAACAAAAAAAAAAACAACTTTAAACCTTTATCTCACACCATACACAGAATGAATTGTAGACCCAAATGTAAAAGCTGATGCTAAATCTTCTAGGAAAACAAAACAAAACAAAACAAAACGTAGTGAAAAATCTTCATGACCTTGGGTTAAGCAAAGAGTTCTTAGATATGAAACCAGAAAGAAGCACAGTATGTTAAACTACTTTCTAGAAGGTTTAATAGCTGTGCACATGAGACCATCTTACAATACCTTTGCTAGTATTGAAGATAGTCTTTCTAAAAACCTTTACTCATTCAGTTGGTGAAAGTGAACACTTTTCTTTCTTTTTTTTTTTTTTTTAATTGGCATGTGGCTATCCAATTGTCTTGTTCATAGTAAGGTCAAATTTTTAAAATTTATAAAGCACTCAAAATTATTAAAACTTTCGGGGTTTTTCTAGATCTCTGTTCTGTATTTTCCTAACCCACCGAAGCTTTCAGGAGAAAACATTTCCTTGAGGAAGAACATAAGTTTGTGAGGCTTCGTGTGGTAAATTACACATTTCCTTGTCAGCCATGGATCCCACAGACCCCATGATAGATCTGTAGTGTCTTTTGTCCTTCAGCAAAGACAGCAGTGTGAGCCGTTAGTTTTTAAGAAATGAACAGCAGAATGGGAAATGGACATAGGCCAGACTTCTACAGTCATCAGGTGTGGTAAGAAATAGTGTGGAATTTGCAAGCAACTTGCTTGGGTTCGAATCATGGTTTACTTACTGTCAGCTTTGCAAACCATAGGTCCGTTACTTAACTTCCTCAAGTCCTTACCTCCTTCTGCAAAAGGGACACGTGAAAATGATTTCTCTCAGGAATGCTTTGAACAGCAAATGAAAAAAAAAATGTTTTTTTTCTTCAAATGAAATAAAGGTCCGTGGTATACCTGGCATGTAAGAACCCATTATTAATTAAAATCGTCATGGGTTGATTTCAGATCCCTGGGCTTGGAGCTCAGACCCTGCCTGACACTTCCTTGAAAGAGGCATTCCATGCAGTCTTCTCTCTCTCTCTCTTTTAAAGTAGAGTTCAATTGAAAGATGGGAAGCAGGGTTTTTTGTCACTCCAGATATGGTTTCCTTTGGGGCTGCTGTGCTCCCTATGGTTTGAATTCATAGAGTAACTAAAGGGCAAGAGGGAATTCCTCTCAACTCTCTGTCTCCGAGAATACCTCTGGGTGCTGGTGAGAATACCTCTGGGTGCTGTGAGATGCCACTCATCAATTCTGTTGTTATTGGTTTTTAGGGCCGTAAGCCCTCTGGATAGAACCCAGTGGATTTTCTTGAGTGCAGAAGAATTAAGTGAGGTGAGGGAAAATCATTTAGACGTTATTATCTCCAGCGAACTATGCCTAATCTTGCTTTAGCCCTAAACTTACATATCCTGGCTCTAACTAGCCTGAGAGTACTTCACAGTCAGGAACTGTACATTTTAATTCTCTACACCTCCTCGGCACCTGGCTCAATGCTAAGTAAACAATAGCATTCAGACGCAGGAATGTGCAAGCATTTTCTGAGTTTCCATATAGATGAAATTAAGAGATCATATTTGTGTTAAATGATGGACATATGCATAATCTCATTTCATTCTCTTAACAACCCTTGGAGGGAGGTTAGGAGAATCAGAAGACATTATCCTTACTTTACACAGAGAATAATTAAGGCCTAAATAAGTTAATGGCTTGCAAAAAGTGATATAGCTCTTAAAAGGAAAAGCAGAGGTTTGAACTCAGATCTTATGACTCTAGGTCATAAGGTCATTCTCTTGCTTTCTGTTGCTTGCATTGAAGACCATCATGTGCATCAGATACCACCAGATCAATGGGTTTGTCCTAGTGATAGAACACGCATCCTTGTGTGCTTGTTTTTATATTTCAAGAGGAAGAAAATTTTTTTCACATTCAGTATGTTGAGAATAAGAAAAATCCTAGGTCCAAAAGATTTTACTCCCCATCCCCTAACTCTTTGGACAAACGTTTATGGTTTATGGACTTCATATTGTGTATTGTCCTCTTTGAGCCAGAACAGTTCAAATGGATGCTCTCCTTTTTTGGCACTTCTCTGCCTAGCCAGTGAAAAAATGAGAGAAAATGACATTTCTTGGCAATGGAAAGTAGCAGTTGGTGAAACTTTACAAGTTGTGTGTGTGTGTGTGTGTGTGTGTGTGTTGTGTGTGTGTGTGTTTCAGTGAACAAGAAGGGCCACAGCGGAGCCAGTTGTTGGTTTATTTGGCTGAAGCGTGTGTTCGCTTGCATCATGATTGTCAATAAAGATCTTTAAAAATCCTAGCTTGACTCTTGAGGGCCAAGGGGCTGCCCTGAGCTGTCCAAGATGGAGATCTCTTCCTGGTGGACACTTGATTCACAAGTATGCTAATTATTCATTCTTCCTCTGTGCAGCTTGCTGAAACAATCACCCAGCTTGTTTGGTGCACAGTGTGGCGTCGGACAGCAGGCCTTTTTATGTAACTGATGGCTTTGTGTGTTCATATTGTTCTGTACTTATTTTATAGCTTATGCAGCAGACATTCGAGTCAATTAGCTTCTTGTCTTACAAACTGGGCGCTGCTGTTCTAGAACTGAGTTAGAAGGGTGTGTTCGAAGGCGACCAGGGGACCTCTCTCCTTTCTTTTTGTGTTGTGTGGGTTGGTTTCAAGTTACAGCATTTTTATTGGCTCTTCTTGGCTGAACCTTGGTTTCAAAAGCTGGCATTTGGGAATTGAATTTCTTAAAGCCATAGCTTTTCTTTTCACAGAATTGAGGTCTAGCAATACACAGAGCTCACCCCAGGGCAGTGCGACCTTTTTTTTTTTTTTTTTTAAACCAATTGATATGTATGCATATTTTTTATAGTGCTTACTAACTAAAAATCCAGTGAATGGTTTCTGTACTCAGTTTTTTCACTAGTACCAGCACAGGCTTTCCCTCTGTAGAATCCTTGTTTCTTTTTCCTTTGCATTTTTCTGTATAATCTTACTTTATTTTATTTTTACTCCTCTCTCCTAATTTTCTTCACCAAGTTTTTTTGTGGGGTGGGGGCGGGGGTGGGGAGGAACCTGCCTCAAACCCTTTTGGGAACAAGTTGGAAAAATTAGTTAAATTCTATTATGTATATCCCACAAACTATTTCTGCATGTGATAATGTTTATGGGGCATAGATTCACTGTTTTAAGCTCATGAGGATTTTTAAATATTAGAAAGAAATTTACCAAAAAAAAGTAATGAAAATTTACTGCTTCCTCTTTCCATTGCCTTAATTGTGGTTTTAGCTCTTCAGCCTGATTATTGTGGCGATGGTGGACCTGGAGGTACCCATGTCGGAGGAGTTCCTCCTAGACCTGAGTGCAGCAGGCAGGATTTTTATCCAGCACCCTTTGACCCAGTAGAGCTTATGATTCTGCATGGCAGAGACTCATGTTTACCCTTGAATCCTCAGTCTTCCCTGGTGCCTGGCCCAAGGCAGTTCTTCAGAAAATATAGCAAAAGAATGAAGGAAAGGAGCCCATCCGCCCAACCTAGCTATCCTCCCCTCTGTGTAAGCATCCATAGCCTCTCCTGAACTAGAAAATCTTCACTCAGAGCATTTGGCTGTGTTGTATAGCTGTGGTCATTAAGGGACCCTGGGTGTGCTTTGGGCAGCAACTGACTTCTTTGAAACAGTCCGTGCCAGCCATGATTAAAGCATAAAACATTGCTTACCCTCATATTTGTCTTTAGGAGGAAAATCTAAGCCAAAGAAAAGGAACTTGATTTTATTTCTTATTCTTGCTGACTTTGAACATTAACAGTGCTAACTAATACTGATCCTCAAGCCAAATAGTTTTCTTTGCCCATATATTTATTGAGCATATTCTTCATTTGGGGCTCCACTGTTAGCACAGGAGATGGAGAAGCATAAAGAGGTGGTGTGCTTCTGCTGGCCCTTTACTATCTAGTTGTAGAGATTAGGAATGAACTTGGGTATAATTATGAAAGCCACAAGAGTCATTAGAGAATATTGAGCATGTGCTATATCCTGAAGATGGTACATGGTGCCTTACTTGTAATCGGTTATTTAATTCGTGACAGGATACATGTGTGTTAGCATCATGAGACTGTTGAGGCCATCTTTAGTTCTTCATAACACCAAAGACATTTAAAGGCTTTTTAACAGAAGGCTGGGATAGGAAGAGGGTTAGCAGCTGTCTGTCAGACAGGACAAGGACATTTCTTACTGGCAAAATCAGAGAAGTTTGCTGAGCTGGACGTTGGGGGTGGAGAGACTGAGGGAGGACAGGTGTAAGGACATAGAGGCCAAGGGGGCACCAGAGAAAGGACCTTGCAGAAGTGTGTGTGTGTGTGAGAGAGACCCTGTGTCATTAGGAAATAGAGGAACTTAGCCTTGCTGAATTGGAGGAGAGAATTGAGAGAAAGGTGGGGTGACAATGACCCAACAAAGAAAAAGAATAAGACTAAGCTGTACTTCACTTCACTGGGCAAATGAGGTCATAGGACAGCCAGCTCTGCAGAGATCCACAAAGGCTAACAGTGGGGGTACCCTAATGGACACAGTGGGATGAGCATGTGGCCCAGATGGGAAGACCCTGGTCTGTCTTAGGGGAGTCAGCTTACTCTTATATTTCTCTGCAAATTCCAAGATGCTTGGGTCCTCCAATGAATTTTGAGCATTTTTTTTTTTTTTTAGTAAAAAGAAATATCTTCAGTGAATTCTAAGACATTACTTTTTTTCTATTTGAATTTTTGAATTCCTTGGTGAAATCAGAACACGTTATCTTATTATTTCTCTACTTATGTTGTACTACTTATAGTGTATCTGCAGATATTGTCCTGGCAGGAAGTAGGCAGCCTCCCCTTGGTTGACATACGCCATTCATTGGTCTGCGGGGACAATTTCCTGCAGCCCTCCAGGATTGGTGTCAAAGCCCTTAATCTTGGCCCCTAAGGAAGACTCAACCCAAACCGGGGCAGCCTGAGAATTGGCCTTTTTTATCGTAAGCTGATGAAGAGTAGGCTTCACCCAGTTATCTCTGGGCATGAAGATCTTTATATGAAGAGGTGAACAGGAAGTAGGGCCCAAGCTGTCAGGGCCCGTTTCATCTGGGAGTGCTGCCTCGCTGCACCGCACAGTCCACCCCACTTTGTCCTTTGGTGTCTGCTGCTTGTGTTCACTTAATAGACAGGATGTGCTCTAGGATGTGCTCATTCTTAAAATATCTGTTAGCGTGTATGTAATACACATAATATGTTTGCACAATTATGAATAAATTATGTGTATATACACTAACTATATTTATAATTATATTTTACACATGCACACACTCTAATTTTAGTTCCTATTTGTGGCCAGTGTAAAAGCAAAAATCGAGTCAAAAATGTAAGGAGAGTGTCACACACACACACTGTCCCCTTCCCTCCACTGTCTTTTCTTGGGTTGAGCCTTCTGCTTCCTCTCTATCATCTGACCCAGGGCCCCGGTGCTGGTGGTAGGTAGGTGATGGCCTCTCTTTCCCCCCGTTCTTGTATAGGCCAGTTCCCACCACTCAGTTCCACAAATGAAATAGCTTTGGCAGATGTAGCTCTCTCTGCATGAAATGCTCCCCTTCACTCCCTTTTAGTCTCTAAATTTCAGCATCCCTCCTCCATGAAGCCTGCCTTGTCTTTCCAGCTTGTCTTGTCTAAATACTGTTCTTCAGAGCCTGTATGAAATATCACTTCTTACGTGGATCTTTTCCTGCAGAACGTACCCTTCCCCTGGCCCTTCTACCTTCTAAAGACTTTCTCCATTTCCTGAATTCCCCCAGTACCCTGAGCTGATCTTAGATCTGCCTTGTTTACCATTAATTGGGTGCACTTTCCCCTCAAACTCAGCCTTATTATCTTTGTGTCTCAAAAATCTTGCTCTTAGGTAGTCAAGAAATGCTTGTTTGAATTAGTTTAAAAAAAAAAAAAAGATTCCAGAGAAGTCTTTCTTTTTTTTTTAAGCAAAAGGAAAATATCATAAAGTCTTGATTTGTCTTTGACTGCTTATATTGGCTTTAAATATTTAAGCTTCGTTTTGTACTTATTATTTATTTATTATCGAGGTGTGCCACTTTGTTTTAAATAGGAAGGAAACATTTTCCCTTCTAATTGATAGGCCAGGCAGGAGATTTACAGCTTTCAACAGGTTTAGGAGGTAGGGAACCTGCCCAGGACAACTGAAACCAGAGCAGTGATCTGACTTGCCCAGAGGCAGTGAGGAAGCCACAGATTTCAGATTCACACTCACATCTCTGTCTAACTTCCTTTGAACCACACTGCCCCCAGCAATTATTTAGTTGGTTACCTTGTACACACAATACATTAAGTTGAAAGATGTATTTGTTTACAATTACAAGCTCTGTGTGTATGTACTGGATCTTCATAGTTTGGAGGTATATGAAGGATTGTCTGTCTCTAAATTAAAAGCAAGCAAATGAACAAAAACCAAAATGGAACATTGTGAGGGATAGTCATTTAGTTAATCTAGACACTCAATAAGGGTAATAAGTACAGTGGAGATGACCATGAAAAATAAACTAATCAAAGTTTTTGGTAAATCATCCTCAAAGCCAGACTGATTCTTAGTAAAACAAGAGAAAAGTGTCCCCAAGTTGTGTTTAATCTATGCATTCTCGGTAAGACCTTATTTTCCCCTTTTTCCATTGAGTTTAAGGTTTCCTTCTGGGTCTTACACCAATCATTAATAACCACACTGTTATCACAGCTCAAAACTTTCCTATTGACACTTCAATCATTTTTAAAGATCTTGAATGTTCAACCTGTATAAAGCTAACCTTTTGCACTCTATTAAAATTTAAGAACCCCTTGATTCTCAGTGAATGCCCCAGCTACTGGATCATGAAAGCATTACCTTGTGCCAAGGGCATGATGCAGTACACTCATTCCTTTTTAACAAATAATAAGAAGTTTGACTTTTCATTTACACATCTTGCCAATTGCTAACAAGTTTCTATCTCGTTCAAACACCAGATTGATCCTAAGAAATTGAAAATATTGATTTAACCCTCTGTCTGATTTGTACTGCAGGCACCTGCTAGTGCAGTCTTAGCACATTACAATTGCTTGGCTGTAATTCCTCAGGGGACCACTAATAACTACCACATCTGTCTTTTCATCTTCCGAAATTATGCTAGCAGTTGTCCAAGTCAATTGTGATTCATTTGATACTGCTCTCCTTCAAGACATATTGCAACCAAATAGACTTGCTCACCAGTAATATATCTGATGACATAGTTAGTTCTCGTTAATTGACAGAATGATTCAGGCTTTTATGGATGGCATTAATTGGTCCCTTGTGTCCATGCAATAATTGACCAGACAGAAGAAGCAGCATTAGCTTTCACCCAGTCAGGAGAGTTTTGAGATGGGGTAAATGTAGTAAGGATGACAAAATGTCTGTATGTTTAATCAAGACTTTATCAATGAATTGAAAAAAAAAAAGATTTTGGAGGAATCATAATTATGATCATAATTATGAACGTTGCATTCTAGCCCACAGAGATGTACTTAAATGCAGGTCTGTCCCCCCTGCCGCCCCTCCCCCCACAGCCATCTTGTGCTAAAATGTTTAAATACTAGGTACAACTTAAATTAAATCTAATATATGCAAAGCAGAAGAGTGCTATACCTGTATTAAGGTAATTTGAAAAAGTAAATATAAAGAGATCTTTTTGACATACACCATTAGTAATCCAACAAACTGGGCACATGAAATCTGAAAACATGGAAATTTCTCACCTCTTAGAGAAAAAGTCACACCCCCCTGAATGTTTGGATAAGTTGTCTCATCTTCCTGAAACTTAAATTTCCTCCTGTTACATGCTGCTGAAAAACGCTTTGGCTCCCTTTTTCCTACAGGATAAAGTTTTTCATGTACAAAAATCTTTACAACCTATTACTGCTGTTTATTATCCCCTACTCTTTAGTCACACAGAATTAATATTTCCAGGGTCTAATACTATATAGCCGTTTTAGAAACTCCCACTCATTCTTCAGGAACCCTTCCAGAAACCTCCTGGATTTCTTAAACCAGATGAGTTTCCTCCTCCTAGGTACTTAGACATTTGGTTCCTGGTTTCCTCAACTAGACTTTGAGCTAGCCTTGGGCAAGGGCTGCATCTGGGTGCCTGACACCTATAATTATGTAAGGACTTAATAAATATTTGTTGAATTGCATTGCAATAGTTACATCTTGGGGAATGAGAATTTAAAGTTTGAATTCAAGAAAGATGACTTGGTTAAAATTAGATGTCAAACAGTATGTCTCATAGCCAGTGTCAACAAGTGGCTGGCAACCAGTGTTGGGAGGTAATTATAGTTTGGTGTAAAACAAGCCATTTAAGGTGTGAAAGATAATTACCAAGTTCACATTTGGAGGGAGGAGGGTGAGGTATGAATTATGCAGAATAGGTTTTCTAGTGTTTGATTTACAGACTGGTCATCTTTTCTTTAGGTTATTTATTACATGAGCTGGACAGTCGCTGGAACAGTTAGGCATTAGACTTTGACTTGTGAACATCTGACATGGCCTCCTTTTAAGGGCAGTGCAATCTGACAAAGCAGAGCTTAAATCGCAGCTCTGCTGTCTATTAGCTGTGTGCTTTGAGCTCTCTAACTGATGTAAGGCTCAGCTTCCTCATCTGTAAACTGAGAGTAATAATAGCACCTGTCTTGTAGGATTTGTGATAATGAAGAGGGATGTTTGGCAAGTATGTTGCACAGTAGCAGGTATACAGTAGGCACCCAATAAATGGCATTTGTTACTGATTTAAAATATGTGTTGACACTCACTTCCGGGAGTTCAGAAAGGTGGAGAGTAAATACAGCTGTTGTGTAAAGAAAATCTTTAGAGTTTTATGATTTTTACCCTGCCTCTAGTTGTGTGAAGTTGCCTTTGTCTCTGTGAGATTATGCGCAGCTTCCAGAGGACTCTGAGTATCATGTTATAGCTCAGAATGTCGTAGAGCAAGGGCAGAAGCAATAGGCCAACACACCTACAGTGATCACATGTAAAATCAAATCTTGTTTTTGTTTTTTTGATTTTTTTTTTCTTCTAAGCAACAGATCGACCATTGTGATAGGCAGTATTTGATTTTCACTGGTTTGGGATAGATTCCTGGTGATGCCAATAATTTATTATTCAATCTAGATCTTGCATTTTCTGCTTACAAACATTTTCATATTTGTCAGAGAATAAATTTGTTTGGCAGCGAGATTTTAAATGGCGAAATTATACAAACAAATGTTGGCTTCTGACTGGCCTAGGAGTATGTTTTGCTTTTTTTGTAACCCATAGGTTTAGAAATGGAGGAAGAGAACATCTCTGCAAACTCAGAGACTCCAGTCCTGGGAAACCAAGGCTGGTACTTATATTGTGGACCTACCTGATACAATCTCTCCAAATGAACAGGGTTGGCACAGAGTAGGTTTTTAAGTTGTTGGATGAATGGATGGATGGATGAATGAATGAATGAATGCCTTAATGTTGCTATTTGGAGTTTTATTTGAAAGTAATATTAACCTTTTAAAATGTTACTCTTGCAATGACAGAGGGCACTGAGTAGAGTGTAAATGAGGTCGATCAGGTTGATTCCTTTACCCCATAACTGGGATCATTACATTGAGG
Source organism: Eonycteris spelaea (assembly GCA_003508835.1). Taxonomy (NCBI): domain Eukaryota; kingdom Metazoa; phylum Chordata; class Mammalia; order Chiroptera; family Pteropodidae; genus Eonycteris; species Eonycteris spelaea. The sequence continues at coordinate 4,609,933 of PUFA01000113.1, forward strand.
GAATGGTAATTTAACTTGGAGCAGAGAGCGTGCTTAGTAATTTTGGAGCCTGTTAGACTTTAGGGGGCAAGAACATGGGACCTGGAGAAAGAGGTAATAAAATTTGGGAAAAGAAGTAGAACTAGGAAGATAATGACAGAAGAAAGTCATTTCTGACTGGGTAGGAGGCGGGGGAAGAGGATGAATTCTCCCTCTGCCTTTTCGCACTTAAAACATAAGCAGTCACTAATAATAGTCTTACTCTTATGATTGGATAGATTTTTGTGGACTGGTCTTGCATTTATGAGCTCACCAAGATTTTGTGGACTAGCTGGAAATTAACTGTGCACGTTGTCTTTCAGGGGAAGTTTATACCATCTTTCAGTTTCTGACTTCAAGACGTAGAAAACAACCCCTACTAATTTCTCCACCTTAGGGGTTATTTTGATAAACCTTCATCATATTATAGACATCGTGGGGTAAAATTGGAAGTAATGGTACATGTGTCATAGGAAGAATAAGTGGATCTGCTGTTCCTTGGCAAAGATCACCTTTGGAAAGAGCTGTATTATGCAAAATGCAGTTTCCTTAAGTACCACTAACACAGCCTTAATGTGTGCTTTTTTTTTTCTTTTTGTTTTAATGTTCAGCAACTAAGCTCAAGTTAATTAATAGCTGTGCATCCCACAGTGACTCTTTCTCAAGCCAGGCACACTTGTATATACCCTAGTGCATAAAGGCAAACAAGTTAATTAACTTACTTTCTATCCATAATTATCTTGAAATGAACTATTTATAAATAGTTCCAAGAGTCAACACTGCAAGCATATCTTAAAATCCGTTTGGAGAAAAGAGACCAGCACGATTGGCTAGCTTCTCGAGAAGTTCCTCTCTTTGCTGCGTAGGTCTTAATATGAACAGTAGCCACCCCCGTCATGTTCTAAGGCTGCATACTTGAAAGGATTAGTAATTTCTACAAACACTCAAGATTTCTTATTTGTTATATTTTATTTCAAGAATGTGTTATTTTTTTATCGAGCCCCTGTGCCAGGCACTGGGCCCTCAGCAGTGGACAGGGCGGATATGGCTGCTGTGAGTTTAGTCTCTTGGAAGCTACAGACATGTTGTGCCGCGTTATTTGTTTGTTTGTTTGTTTGTTTGTTTATTGCTATTATGAAAGACCACAGTTTGGGTGGCTTAACAACAAATTTATTTTCTCACAGTTCTGGAGGCCAGAAGTCCAAGATCTGGGTGTCAGCAAGTTTGGTTTCTCCTGGGGCCTCTCTTCTCGGTTTGCAGATGGCTGTCGTCTCGTTGTGTGGCCCTCCGTCTGTGCATACCCATCCATCCCCGATGTCTCTTCCTCCTCTTATAAGGACATTTGAAAGACTAGATTAGGGCCCTACCTTTATGACTTCATTTAATAACTACTTCCTTTAAAGGTCCTGTCTCCAAATACAGTCACGTTGGGGGTCAGGGCTTCCGCGGAGGAATTTCAGGGGGAGGACACAGCTTCGTTCATAACATACATGAATAGTCATTGGCATGAGTAGGGGTAGCCCCTTGTGTATGCCCCCACCCCTGGTCAGGGCAGATTTCCTGGAGAGAAGGGCCGTCTGAAGTGGGAATTGATGCAGAAGTAGGAGTTGGTCAGGCAGAGAGGGAGGGGAGAACTATCTTAGACTACATGTCTAAAGGTCCAGAGGACATGAGGGAGAATGGGGTGGGTAATTCCGTGTGACTGGATTTAGAAATACTTGCTTTTTTTCTGACTTCAATTTGAATGCATATGCACATGAATTGTATTCTTTAACTGCTCTATAGAATTCAGTGCCCCTTGTCCTTGGATTTGTGTGTGGTGTTAGAGGTGAAAATGGCGTAAAATGCAGTCACCTTTACCTGTGGAGGGTCAGAGTTATGAAATGTGATTGACTGTGTAGCCTTCTCCACATGTATCTGTGCTGCTCTGGTTGGGTTTGTTGACTCCTCTCTCCTTCACCACCTACAGGTGCTACCTCAGTGCAGGCAGTTGTTTGGCAGGTGGGCATAGGGGTAGGATGGAGTGCCCCAACAAAGTAGAAGACTAAAGAAGGGGGAAAATCCCACCCATATACCTACAAACCAGAGCCAACCATATTTTGACGTATTTTCTTCATAAAACTGTATTTTACAAAGTGTGATCATCCTATGTTTTATCTTGCTTTCTTATAAGCCTTTCTTATTAAATGTAATTTTTAATGCCTGTTTAATGTTGTACTTGGAGTTTATTTAGCAATTCCTTATCTTTCAGTTGCTTAGTGTCTCTTTTTCTCCACCAATAAGATAACTGTGACAAACATCTCTTAGCATCTCTCTCCCCAACCTCCCCCCCTTCTACCACTCACCCTTCTCCATCCCCCTGTGCCGATATTCTAGAATATATCCCTAAATTACATTAGAGACAAAAGTTATTTTTAAGGCTTTTAATACATCGAATCAAATTGCTTTCCAAAAGAACCAAATCAATATACACCCTTCATAGCAGTATATGCTCTTGGGAACATAGAGGATCATCAGTATAAGCAAAAATGGGTATTTTATTGATGTTTTACATTGCTGTGACTTGACTACATGTGAACCTTTTCTCATTGTATCAAATCATTTATGTTTCTTCCTTTGCGAATTAGCCTTCTGTCCTTTGACCAGTTTTTCTCCTGGTACAATGGTGCTTCGAGGGAAACAAAAAGTTGCAGAGGAATACGTGTCCTCTCTTCCCTCGAGTTGGCAGTGATGCATGTTGGAGGAGTGTAAGCCTGTTTCTGTTTGACCATGGCAATAAGTGCATATAGGTCATATTTTAAATAATGTGAATGAGCAGTTATAATGGTGATGAGAAATGCATTTATTTAGATCTAATTTTAGGGATTCAGCTAATATGGAGAGTGTGTTTATGTGTTTTTCAGATACTGTGCCAGCTGATTTTATAAAAAAGATTCTTTATCGATCCTTACAACACTTCTAATAAGGGAGCTTTAGGCTCTTTTTACATATAAGAGAACTGAAGTTCAGGCAGATTCAAACTAGAATTTGAGCCAGGTCTCCTGGCCCCTAGACCCAGGCCCTTTCTTCTGAACCATGAAACCTGCCCTTAATATGAGATCTGGTATCTGTATTTTTATACAAGTATCTAATCTAGTTGTTTTGGCTCCCGAAATACCATGCCGTGCTATACTCCTACTGGAGCATATAAAGAGACGAGCACACTTCCTGGCAATGAAACTGATACTGGGGATTGCATTTGGGTAAAGATGGATGAAGAAGACATTAGGCCCTTTCTGGAAAGAAGGAAGTTAAAGAGAGACATAAAGGAAACTTAAAATCAAAAAGGATAAATGTAGATTTATCCAGTGTTTTCCTAAGTGCTTCAGTGTAGATGTGATTAGAAATGAAGTTTTTTTAGGACAGAGGGTTGCACAATACATTTCAAATCTTGTTCCCCTGTGTATCTTAACAGCTGAAGTTTAATTGGATCAGACATTTTGTGAATGAAGGAATGATCTATCAAGAATGATTCAGAGAATGAATGATTCAGAGAAGCAGTGTTAGTTGGAGCGATGACTCTAACTTTTTAAGTTGAAATTATGGATGGGCAGAACATTATAGATGCCCACCCAGGGCAGACTTGGCCTGAGGGGCAGACCATCACCACTCAGGTAGAGAATTCTTTTTGGGTAAAGCAGGGACTCCAAATGACAGCATCTGTCATCTTTCATGTTTGAGGACACACTGTGGACTTCCCCAAATTAGTCTTTTATCTCCTCTTATCTCTGCCACATTATCAATCTGATTAAGATCTGTTCTCTTCAGAGGAATTTTGGAATCGATGGGATTTTGAAAACAGTACAGTTACTTCATGGCATACAGCATATCCCTGTGTATCCTAATAACAGAAGTCTGGTTCTGTGTTAATATGGGACCTCCTTTTGTGAAACTTTGAATACATTCAGGAGAAACATGGTAGGATTGCACTGTTGAGGTGCATTTGAAACACTGCGTTTTTCTTGGATAATATTGAATGTGGACAATGCTATGTGGCCTCCAAGAATATTTCAGGGCCTCTGATGCTTTGAGGAGAGAATCAACCTTTACTTTTTGATTATGTAATTGTGATCAAAATAGACTTTGGGCTCTGATTCTACATATATCCAGATTAGCTTTTTCTGTCTAATTAAGAAGAATTTTGGATTTAAATCCTGCTGGAAGCAAAGTTAAGGACCTATTTTTATGCATTTACTAAATATCAACGATCAGATGTACTTCAAAGATAAATTTTAACATTTAAGTCAAAAGTCGATAGAAAACAACTGCCCCCAGAGTAAGGAGTTCTCAGTCCTTCCCAGCCTTAGGCTCACCAGTGGTGTGGCCTTGGGCCTGTCTTCTGGCTTCTCTTTGCTTTGATTTTCTGATCTGCAAAACAAATTGAAATGGTTGGATGAGATTTAAGTGTCTTCCAGTGCCCAACCTTTCTGACTCTTTACAATCTCTAAGAGAGTTCTAAGTCCAAGCATTATGATTACAGATATTTTCATTGTCTGCATGTTGGTTTTAGTAATAATATTTTGTAATTATGAGCCTTGAGTAAATGAGAAACCACACACATGGCATAAAAAGGTTTGTCAACAGAAAATCTGTGTGACTTGAAATAGAGAAATGAGCTTATAAATTTCTCTTGACAGAAAACATGTCATTACATAAGCAGTTCATGAAAGACCTCTGAGTATTGCTGTACATAGACTTGGGAATATTCTCAAATAATATTTTTAAAAATATATTTTCCTTCCAACTTATTTATTAAAAAAAAAAAAAAAGGTTTTTTAAGATCCTAAGCTTCAGAAAGAAGTACCGTACACACTCTCTATATTTCTGGTCCATTCATTTAGGCATCATTTATTGATCATCTCCCATGTACTAGGATAAAGCTCCTGCCATCTAGTACCTCGAAAACTTGCAAAGAAGGTGGTCATTGAAGCAAATGATGCTAGATTGCAGTGGGGTTATGAGAGCAGGAGAATGTAAAGAGCATGATCAGGGAATCGTTAATGGTGCGTCATGGAAGGCTTTACTGAAAGATGAATAGAAGTTTGCAGGTAGCAGTGAGAGTTAACATTCTAGGCATTAGAGACTGCAAGTTAGAAAGCCCAGTGAAAGGAAGATGGCAGCGAAGGTAATGTGATAAGACCTGTTATTTTAAGTCAGATCACTCTGGTTGTAGCCTTAAGGAAGGGTGAGAGTGGGGAAAGTGGATGATGAGGCAGTTATGAAGCCACTTGAAAGGATCAGATGGAAAATGGGTTGGGGGATAGATGGAGCTGAGAGTTGATATTTATGCAGTTGAATGGTGGTGTAAGGATTGTGTCAGGATGAGGAACCAGAAGAGGAAGCCGTGCATGATTGTGAGGTCTCTAACTTGTGGAAGTTGGTTTGATCACCCTTGAGCAATTCCTTGGCAAGGGATCAGTCTTTGGATCCTCAAATATTATACCTTTTGCTGACGCAGGAACCTGCTGCCCGCCCCCCCCCCCCCCCCCGATGAAATTTAGAAGCAGTGACTGGAATTAAGAGGTAAAATAGCTAGCAGTGATCTGGTAAATATTTTAAACCACACACACTTGTATGTACGCATATAGGTCGGTTAAAATTTTTACTAATATAAGCACACGTAGCACACAATTGACAAATGTTAATAAAATAAGTAATGTTTTCTATTGTAAATTCCGTATGGAAAATTGATTCTCAAGAATATTTTCACTGATATTTTTTTCAACTCTTGTATCTGTGGCCAAACCAGGCTTGCAGTTGACTAGAGAGCGTGATCACCCTGTCCTCCCTCCAGCCTTTGCACAGTTCTAGTAACACGGGTCCTATCGCCTCACCTCCCGTACTCTACCAAAGGACTGCTGGACACAGGCACCACTTTGTCAACACTGTCTCCTGGACGCCATGCCATTCGGCAACTGCTCTTGGATTTTGTTTCCGTTTATTCCCCCACATCCGACACCAGTGACCACAGAATCCAGGCATATGAGACAATATGAGACATATAAATCCCGAAGGGGTTTTGCTCTTGATCCTTGGAACGCCCCCTTGAGAATCCTTGTCCCAGAATAAATTAATCCTAGATCAAAGTAGGATGTGGGTGGGTGGGCAGCATACAACCACAACTGCTTTTGCACATGAGGATGTTTTTTATGGCATTTAAGAGATGTAATTTAATGTGTCCCACAACATAGCCTACTTTTCATCCTACTTGACCTTTCTCCAGCAATTTAAATAGTTGAGTTTAGCTCTCTTTTTTTCAACTTTATCCTTGCCTTCCATGATATTACCAGACTAAGTACATCTCTCTTTCTATTTCTCAGCCACCTCTGCTGATTACTTTTCCTTCGATCAACCCTCAGTTCTCTCCAGCTTCCTTTTCCTTTTACACTTTGCCTGGGTGCCAAAGGTTGCTCTCATGGTTCAGTTACCAGCAATAGTCTCTTGATTGCTAGACCTGTGTCTCCTGCTCAGCCCGAATCTCTTAATCTCCAACTCTGCATATCCAGCTGCTTGCTAGATGGCTCCATGCGGACATCCTTTTGTGCCCTCAAATTTAAATGCTCCAAATGAAACTTTTTGGCTCTCTTTCTCCATTCTCCCGATCTTCCCATATTCTTTGTTTCTACGATGTTACTACTGTCTTGGAGCTAAAAATTATCAGCTGACGTTGAAATTCTTTCTTTACATCCACACCAAGTATGTCAAGAAAATGTGGTGGTTTCACCTTTTGATTCAGTCCCCTCTCTTGCTTTCTTCAGCTTTACTTCTCAAATTCAGGCCTTTATCACCTGTCACCTGAATTGTCGCTGTGTTCTCCTGGCCCATCTCCCTGCCTACAGTTACCCCCTTCAGTCCAGCTTCACTCTTGTTGTTAGGTTTATCCTTCCAGGTTAAGGTAGGGTGTGCAAGCATTCTCTTCCTTAAGTGCTTCTGATGGTACTTTCCATTGCCTGTAGGATCCAACCAAACCTCTTGGCAAGGCTGTCTTACTATAGTAAACTTGCTCATCTTTTGCTAGTCCTCTAGCTACTTACTTCATAAACCAAGTTAAGTAAACATTCCCAATTGCTCACTCAGACTGAAAGGTTTGTAATTAAATTGTAGAGAAAGGCCAATCAAAATTCATATAATGGAGATGGTTCATGTTTCTGAGGAGCAGTCTTTTCTCTCTTAACTTTTATTTATTTATTTTTTTCATGACATAAATGATCATCTTGTGGCCCCCCTGATGCCTAGATCTAGGGTTCAGGTATGTGTCATTGTAACACCCTGCATGTTCTTCACATGAGTTGGGAGTGCTGTGTATGTTAATAGGTATATCCAGCTGTCTGCATATCTCTTCAAGGATAGAGGGACCCCCTTTTCATCAGAAGCCTCTCATTTTGTTCTCTGAAGTAGACACATGAGATATAGACTTCATATTATGGGAGTTTATACATATGTGGTGGGTCCCTATTTGTACCTCATAAGTGGAGTGTAATTATGCAATGGCTTTCAGAGTTCTGGGAGATATTTGATTGCTCCCCCTGGAAAGTAACTTTATGGCTTTTACAGAGAGACAGTTTTACAGAGAGAGTTGTACTGGAAATTTATCCTCCCATTCCTTCAGCCGATTTGTCCCTGGGCCAGACCTGTGTGAAAATTGAAATGGAATACTATTTCTCTGCTCAAGTTATCAGTTGTAGCTGTCAGGAGTTTGTTACTGTCTGCTAAAGCCCTTTTTTTTTTTTTTTTTTAAATCATGAAAACATGGTAAAAGCAAAGCATGTAACAAGTTACATTATTATATTGATGCAGAGAGGGACTTAAAGCTAGACTATGTGTGAAGTGGGGAAAAAAGGAAGCAGAATTAAAAAGAGAAATCTTCAAAAATATATAGCCCCGGATCTTTTTCCTATGTGCATCTCTTACACCACGGAGTGGGTAGATTGTAAAATCCATGGGGACAGAAGTGCTGCCTTCTGTCTTCCTTTGGCGTCCACCTCAAATCATGCTCATCGCAATGGATGCTCAGAAGCCACTGGCTGTAGATAGAGGGTGTCTGTCTCCTCTCTGCACAGCTCTTGCGACAGCGGGGGTAGATGCTGGTTAAGAAGCGTGTTCCTACCTTAGCACATAGACCATACTTCGTCTCCTCAGTCATCTTTCCCCAAGTGAAGCTGTGGTGAATGTTGGGGTTGTGTTGTTCTTGGAGAGGATGGCCCTTCTTGTAGCAACTTGCGTTTGCTGGGACGTGTGCCATCGTCCTTTGGTTTGGACCTTGGAGACTGGTCCAAGGCTCTTTCAGTGTTCGGAGGAGCATGGAAGGTGGAGGATCGCAGGACACCAGCCCTCTGCTGTTCGTGTTTGGAAGGAATATAGAAGTAGCTGGATCTTGTCATCTCAGTATCATAACATCATAAGGCATTGGACCTTTGGGGGAAACTGAGGCTAAAACAATAACTGTCCCTGAAGTCAGTGGTTGGTTCATGGCGGAGTTCTGTGCGTGTCCTTTTCCGCACTTCCCTGTTCACGTGCAGGAGTCTGGAAAGGTCTCTTTTGAAAACGTATCACGACCTCACGAAGTATAAACCTCAAGGTTACGTGTGTTAAAGAAGTGTAGTCCGTGTTCCTCAGGTGCTGCATTCTGGCGAACAGGCTGATTCTGTCCCCTCAAATCACTTCTGCAGAGCGAAAGGAAAAAAAGTCCCATTAATGTTAATCATGGGAGCCTATTATAATGATATATAACTTGTCATAACACATTATAATATTACAGCAAATATATTTAACCCACAGAACATTCTCAGGGGGCTCTTAACTCCCTTTACAATCATGCTTCCAGCTCTGTTACAGCAAGATGGAGCTGCAGACTTCTGTGGCGCTGCCACGGCACTTTTGCCCAAAACAGCTTTGTGAGAATCTCTTTTGAAAGCACCCCCGCACTGTTTCCCCGGGCTCAAGAGTACATTTGGTTTTGTCAGCACCTGGAAACGGGAAGTTGAGATTCGAGGAGAAAACTTTGGCAGTTATGCACTGAGCTTGTTGGAGACTGGAGTCTCTGTTGCCATGGAAACCACACTGCTGCCTCATTTATTAATGGCGGCTTGGTGAACTTCCCAAGGTACTCTTGCCTTGTCCTGTAATTCATTCTAGAAAAATGCAGTTGACTTTTTAGATATTTCTTTGTCATTTCTCAAGCATTCCCTCCTGGGTCCTCATGAGCTCCAGAAAATTGCCCATATGCAGTTTAAAACCACCAATTTTTATCTGGCAGGCGTGCAAAGGCTATTTCCTTTCTTTCATGCTTAAATCGTGTTTATGCCTGCCTGCCTTGTTCAATAAGTGATTTTTTAATTATGCCTCCTTTAAGAGTTATATGGATTTAAAATAAAGGAAGAGGGAATGAAAAAATTAACTAATCAAATACTTTGAAAACCTTGACACTGGCATTAAGGGACTTACACATTTCTAAGCCTTTTCTAACCTTTTATATTCCAAGCTTTTTGTTTTTGTTTTTATCCAAAATGAAAAGTTTGTTTCTTCCCACTCCAGCAAGACACTTTCAGAAAATGTCTTAGACAAATGTTTTTAAAGTAAGTGGAATTTCACTAAATCAACTCTCTCCCTGGCAGGCATATTAATATTAACAGTATTGGAAATTGCCTCTAGGAAAAAAAAATTTTTTTCCCCAGCTAATTGTTTATCTGGAAGGATGCAAATGGTGGTTTTAAGCCTGTAAGTCATCCATCATGTCTGGCAGCCGCTATTGTCTCATTGTTGAGTTTGAGCCAACTAAGACTCTTTCTTGGTCTTGGGAGGGAGGTGCATTGGTCTGGTTCTGCCAAATCTGTGTTCTCAGGGAGTCCAAGTCCTGCTCTAAAGGAAGGTAGTGTAGGCAGATCCCTAAGTCCTCTCACCTTGAGAAAGCCATGGGTCCTCACTTGATGATGTCACATTAAAGTAGAACGTAACTATTCAAAGTAGAAGTACAGACTCGGTTCCCTCAGTTCTCCCAGTGCCTGCAAATTGCTGTTAGTTTTTAAATGCATTTTTGTGGATGTAATAAAATACTGTTTATAGTCAGCTACAAAGTAAATAATTACAATGCGGCAAATGAAATTCAATATAACTTTGTCGTGGTTTTTGAATTTTAATTAAACCAGTCCTAGAGTAAATTATAAATGCTGCTGCTTTTGTTGTGACAAGTGACATCGACAAAATATTAATCTAATGGATTGTTACAGAAGCTAAATGTGTTTTCTAGTCTGCAGGCTTTGGGTGTTTGTTTTGTTTTAATTTTCAATACATATTTTCAAAAATCCAGAGAGAATAAATTTTTAAAACCACATGAAATAAGAACTTCATATATGGAATATTCCATTGTCGATATCTTGCCAACCATAATTGCGGGTGTCTTATTTATGGCACTGAAAACTTTTTTGTTTTTTTAAACCAGATGTCTCTGTGGTTACTTTTTTAGTATCATTGAAATTGAACCTGGGATAAATAACCAACTGTTATTTGCCTAATATTAAAGGACTAATCAGCCCATGTTTCTATTAGATCATTTCCCTTTTATTTTATTTTGTATATTACCTTGTGGCATTGCTTAAAAATGGTGTTTCGTTGGTTGTGTATCCCTTTCATGGCGAAATTACTCAAGTTTTTTTCTGTGGAGATTTTTTCAACTTGAATTTATATAATTATCTGTAAAGGCTTTGTATCTTTTCAGTATGTTAAATATTCAAAAATCTTTTTCTTTTGTCAATTTATTTGCTTCCCTCTAACATTTTGATATTTAAAATAGATGTAAAGAATTTAAGGTCTTCACATTGGTCCTGCGGTAGTTTTTAATAAGATGAACTTCATTCCAAGGGTCAAATCTTTGTATTTCATTATTTCCTTTACTCTTCAAAGCTGACCTAGAATCCAAAGGTCGGAATGAAATCAATTTTACCACATTACTTTTTCCTTCAATGTATTAGAAATTCCCATGGAAAAATACAGCAGTTACTACTGTGTGTGTGTGTGTGTGTGTGTGCATACACATGCGTGTGCACTCGTGTTTCGTTTGGGGACAGTGGTGGTGGTAAAAGCACATTACGTAGTCAGTTTCCAAGTATGATTGTTGCCTGTATTTTTTATTCAGGGATTAAATTGTTGTTGTCACTGCCACCACCACTATCATCATCAGATCGTGGGGGAGCGAGAGCAGAAAAGGTGCGAGACGGTTGTAGACATCCAAATATGACAGCAGAATAATCTTTGCAACAATATGGCAGTGGAGCATTTGCTGACTTCAGAATGCCAGATCAACCCCAATATTTTTTCAGGGATGCTAAACCTCTTGTAACTGCTAAATTGGATTTGTCACTGAATGAAGTATCAGCTGCTGTTGGACAAGGCCATAAAAGCCAGCCGGCTGGCCCTTTGTAGGCAGGGCTTACCCAACGATTGATATGTTTTAGCACTTTTGGGATTATTGTGATTAAGAGGAAACCATTCTGAATGAGAGAGAAAAGGGGGTAAGGACACACAGCCCCACAGCTGGTGAGCAGCATGTGTTTGCTGCCAAGGAAGTCACCATAATGGCTTTTCTCTGGGTTTTGCCCTGATTGACGGGTATGAAATCTTCATATGAGGAAGCAGTGTCCTCCAATTGCAACTCTCCTTGCAAGGCAATAGGCATTTGGAATGTTAGAGGCCTGAGATTTCTGAATGCTTTTGAGGCACTCGTGCATGTGTGTGGGTACACACACACAGGGGCTGAATGCGTTAGTCTGTAGACACAAGTTAATTGAGTTAATGTGTAAGGACTTCAGTAATAGTAACAGTGTCTTCTTTCATTTCCCAGACCCAAAGTTCTGTGACATGCATTAAAAATATACCTCCATGTAGTTTGTGTCTGAGTCATTAGTCTGTGTGTGACAGCTAAATGGGATCATCACAGCCAGTGGATTTGTAAACTCAAGCACCTAACCAAGGGTTCATTAAGTACAGGAACCTCACTGTCTTTTTAGAATAGGAACACCCCCACTCTCCTCTCCCCACCCTCCAGCCCCGCCACCAAGAGCCACCTGCTACCAGGAATGGTAGAGATTTTTGCACAGGTCTTGCACTGGCCCTGGCAAAGCCCCTCTCTAAATGGCAGCTTATTGAGTGAACTGGAGTTTAAAGTTGCCCAGTACTTGGAAATGCATGTGGAACTGGTTGCCTCTTTGACCATCCCTGGAGGCTGTGCCCAGTTCATGCTCAGAGTTTGCTCAGCATACCACACAGGAAAAAAGGCCGGCTTGCCAGGTCCTGCAGAGAGTCTTTCCAAGCCTATGAAAAGCACGAATCATCCGGCAGCAGAGCATGCTTACAGCTGGCCCTTTGCTAGCTTTGATCTGTGAATCAGGCCGCACCATGAATGCCCTTATTGTCATGTTATGTGTACACAGTGTGTGAATTATTGAAAATAGGGAGGCCTGAGCCTCATCTGGTTGAGATTACAGTGCAGGCATGCTGGGCGAAGGTCTGTAATTGAAAATCCCCAGATGCTGTTTATTTGGCCTTTGTCACATGACCTGCTGCAGGAAGATTGTCTGAACAAAATGTTGACTGCATGGAGAGTGGAGCCCGCCCTTTCCCACCCCCAGAGCCCGCACAGGCTCTGTCTGTACACAGCTTAAACACCTGCCCAAAGGAGTTTTAAAGGCTTAAAATAGATTCGTTCACTCATAGCATTTAAATAGAGGGCATCTTGCTTGTTGGTTTAAACTGCTTAAGCGGTTGTTGACTTGTGGAACCTTCTATCCACACAAGGGTTTGCTAGATAATTTCACTGTGAGATATCTTTGCAAAACAACCTTCAGGGCTGGAGCCATGGAAGGATAAGTAGTTTGAGCTCTGCCTCTAAAAATCAAACTTACATGTGGTGAATGAGCTTGCACATGAAGCCATGTCAACTAATTTGCATCTTATCCAGTTCATTCTTATCTATTCTACCTATGAAAAAGTTGAGATGGTTCTTAGGAAATTTGTTCTTCTCTATTAAGTACTGAATGTTATCCTCTATGTGGGTGGTGGATTGAAGCAGGATGCTAAATCTGAAATTAATAAAGATTGCAAGAATGAAAACAGAATAGATTGAGCTAATTTTATAGTAGGAAAGGCTTTAAGTTTTCTAGGTTCTTTCCACTAAGGAACAAAATAGTCACTCACCATCCTTTATTGCCACCCTTTATTTCAGTAAAAATTGTAGGCGCCTCTTCCATTTCTCAGAACTTGGGAATTGTAGGCGCCTCTTCTATTTCTTGGAACTTAGGAAGAGAAATGATTCCATGGGTATTTCCGCAGGCAGTCCTGGCATTATACTGGGTGATGAGTTCCTCGAAGGCAGGAGCCCTGTTGTAGTTTTCTTTATATCCCGATGCCTGCTAGAACAGTGCTTTTTCTGTTCTTCCTGCTCCTTCTCCCTCCCTCTCTTCCTGCCTCTTCAAAGAAAACATTCACTCACCACCTCCTGTGTGCCATGAGGTCACTTCTTTAAATATTTTTTCTTTGAAGGGACTAAAATCTTCAGTAGCACTATCGTTAAGTAGCACGTTCTCAGTACAATGCCAGGAGTTGGAGGATGGGGGACTATGGGAGCAGGATGTTAGCCCTGCCTTCAAGAAGCTCATAATTTATCAAAGATGAGCGAAAACCCTCCCAGGGAGAGCGCAGTGTGGCAAGCACAGTGTTAGGTGTGCGCATGAAGTGTGGTGAACTGAAGAGTCAGAGAACCAACTGCCAAGGAATTAGGAAGTGCCATTGAACTGGGTTGTCGCAGCTCAGAATTCAGTGTTCAGCAAGTTGGGATGGGACCGTGAGGGCAGGGAGGGGTGAGAGACTGGTCATTCATGCAAAGGGTATAGTACCCAAGATGACATGGCAATGTGTGTAGAGAGTGGCAGGAGAAAAGGCAAATAAGTGGGTTTGTATGAGTAACATTTTGATTTTTTTTTTCCAAAGAGAATATATTGCCTATTATCCAGGTAAGTAGAAATTTAAAAGAATAAAAATGTGATGAATGTTGAATTCTAAAACTGAAGGAGGTAATCTGTTTGGTTTGCTTGTTCACTATCTAAAGTAGAAAGCCTATTTCATAGGCCACTGCTTCCTCCTTAATGATTGGCCTGTAATTGTTGCCTTTGGCTACTCCTTGTTTTGAAACCAGTTGGACTTGGCCTGAGCACCGTAACCATTGGAGGAAATATCTCTGGACAAAATTTATCAACTTAAAAATAACTCAGACTGTTCTTAAGTACGTTTCCTCTCATCCTCCTAATAATCTGTTTTAATACCGTTGTGTGGTTTCTTGCCTCAATTCTCCTCCTTCAGGGCAGAGGACATGTATTATTCCAGCATGTGTCTCCTACAGTGCCTAGCACAATGCTTTTTATATAGAAAATATTCAATAGATGTTATTAAACCAGGGAGGGGAGATTATAAAGGCTTTGGGTGCGTACAGAGGAGTCGAAGCTTTTATCCTGTTTCGAAGGTGTCCATGCAGAACGTTTAAAATGGTATATGTGCAGCCCAATCCGTTTCATGGTTGGCTTGTGCCCGCTTCTAAGATTTTATTTTCACTAAACACTTAGTAATGATTTCGTGAGAAGTCAACATTCTAGAAGCTATTTTCAGAGCAATCGCTCTAAAATTAAGGAATAATAAGCTTGGAAGATAAAACTGCATTCAGATCCCAACTCTACCACGTAGTAGTTTGGGAACTTGACTTAGTTTCTTAAGTTAAACCTCAGGTTCAGCATATGTAAAGTGGGAATAAGGTGGGTGTGAAGGTGAAACATAAGGGTATATAAGCACGGTGCACTGTATAGTGCTGGCACACAGTAGGTATTCAGCATATGTTATTGTCTACCTCTCTATATCTCGCTTTGCCTCTGCCTGTTACACAGTATTTCATTTAACTTAACCCCAAATTATTTCACTTTCTCCAGTTTGAGGACATTTTTTAAAAATGTCCTTTATGATTATGGTTTCCATATTACTTTTAAAAGAATTACATAGGACCTAGACATCTAGATTTCTCTCTAACATGTTTTCTAAGCAGCAAATAATCCCATGTGTGTCATTTTGATTCAATGCTTGCATGATGCACCTTTTGTAGCTACAGCTATAGTAGCTACAGAGTTGATGCTTGCTTAATTCTTCTAGTGATAGTTGTATTTTTGCACTAAGAAGTATATTCCGGAAACCCAACGGGGGACGACATGCTGTTTAATGCAATGCCTCCAGCCTATTCATTGAGATAATTTTATGATCCGCCACAAATTATAAGAATTTTGGCCACACTTAGCCCTTGGCAAAAACCTAATTCCTGCTATTTTATTCAATGAAGAATCTATTCTAAATTAAAAGATTATTGTAGTAAATAAGTGGCTTGCACGATGCCCTCTCAATGTTAAGATACACAATAAAGGGTTCCTTTTACTTGGTAACAATGTTTATGGCTATATCATTTTGAAAATTTAAGGTGATGCAAAAATTGAAAAATTTTCAGTATAGCATGGAAAATACGTTCAATTTCAATAACACTGCATGTAGAAGCAGTGTAGGTTTAGACTGGGTCCATGTCCTGGACAGAAACCTTGTAGATCATTTCAAGTAATGAAAATATATGACCCAAGTATAGGGACATTGCATAATCGTTGTAGGACCACTTTAAATCACCTAGCTGTGCCAGAATAGCCATTTGTAGTTGCTAGTGCATACAACAATGTTTTAGGTTCAGTTTTTTTTATCCCCTACTTTACAGGTAAGGGAAATAGAGGTTCAGAGAATTGAAGCAAGGTACCTATATTCACATAAGGACTAGTCCTGCTTCCCCAGAAATCTAGGCAATCATACATCTGAGTCAAAAAACAAAAAACAAAAAACAAAACCAAGTCTGCAGCATTGCTACTATTAAAGATTTTCCATTAAAGACCAGCAGTTTCTAGCACTTTGACTGTGTGGATTTCACACTTCTCTAAGGCCAAGTAATTAATAAACAAACAGAGTGTTCTTAGCAAAGTTTTCATTAACAAGACTCTTCTGGGTTAATGTTGAGATGAGCTTTTTTTTGGACCAGGTCCGCATTACTGTGGGTGTGGAGGTCGGTGGGCAGAGAGAGGCGTGAGGAGCAAAAGAGCATGTGTTGGTCTCACTTGTGCCAAGTGAAGAGAGCAGAACGAAGGTCTAGAAGGTTGTGCCGCCTGGCACCGAAACAGCCATAACCGACATTGTCAATGATGTTTAATTTGTTAATCTCTTTCTAGATCATTTTTCCTGTTTTTCTTCATTTGGGAAGGGAGAGCCCATTCATTCATTCATCACTCATTCATTCATTCAGTTCCTATTTAATTGGTGCAACTCTGGGGTTGCAGAGAACTAGGTAGACTCCTTTCACGGAGCAGTCTCTAACTACTCTCGACAGGGAATGGATAGTCCCACAGGTAGGAAATGACAGTGCAGCAACAGCAGGGCGGCTTGGCACATGAGGGTGCGAGAGAAGAAATGACTGACCCAGTCTGAATGGTCCCAGAAGACGTCAGGAAGGAATCCTTCATTCTGGGCTTACAGGGATGAATAGGAGTTTCAGGCGAAGGAGAAATAAAAGGACATTTAAGGACAGATGGTTTTACAAAGGCATAGAGATGTGCAAAAGCATGACCGTGACTTGGGGAACACTGTGAAACTCTTATAGTAGAAGAGCCCTCTACAGGCATGGGCTGTTAGGCCTAGGCACCAGGCTAGGAATGTTTTTTTGTAGTAAACAAGGGTCTATTAATGTAGTAAAGCAACATAATCCGATGTGGGCATGAAAGAAAAGGTGAATGCCCAAATAAGTGAAAACTCCCCTGAGAGCCTGTGGGTAGGGGTCTATGTAGGTTGCCTTTGGAGGCAGCAGACTTAGGTTCCATTAACACTTAGGCACACCTTGAGTGTGTGGAATACAGTGATGCTGAGGACATAGACCCTCCCTGTAAGGAGCTTATGGTCTGTTACACAGGAATCTCTTCCTAGAGCCAGAATGTGGGCAGTGACACATGCAGAAGTAACAGCGATGGGCCCAGGACAGAATGGTTAATCTATGCTACTTTCCCAGTCAGAGAGAGCTCATATACTAAGCAATTTGTTTTTAACTCACAGTATCTTTTCTTTCATTTTGCTTTGTAATATTGTGGGGTTTTTTTCCCAACCCTGGTCTGTGAGGTGAGCCCCAGGCTCCTCGCTCCCTGGCTCACTCTCTCCACAGGTTCCATACATAGTGCATGTTTCAGGCATGCTCCGGATGGGGTTTCAGGGAGGAGACGCCATCTGAGCTGAACCTGGAAGGATTTTGATTGCTAGCCTTAAGGCGTATTGCAGTTGTGAGCAAAACTTTAGAAAGGCAGGATGGTTCATGGAACTGGAGCTGGGTGTCATTTTGATGGTGGTAAAATGGATTAAGGTGGTGGTGTGTGTGGTGGTGGTGGTGGTGTGGTGGTGAAAATCAAAAGTTAGGGACAGATAGTGGAACAACATTGAATACTATACGAAAGCAGTTTGACCTTTAGACTATAGGCAGTGGGGCAGCACTGAAGTTCTTGAAAGAGGAGTGGATAAACCAGAGTTTGTGTTTGGGGTGACTGTGTGTAGGATGGATTTAAAGAAAAATAACTAGAGGCATAAAGTATTACGGCTAGTTAAATTATTCATTAGAGGATTAAAAAGGTGGTTGTGTGGCATCTCTTTATTGCTTCATAGAGAATGAGCCATTAGAAAAACTTTATACTATTTATTTTCCTTCTGAAATATTACATAATAAAAAGAACTTCTATCCAGCATCGAGGGATTGTAATTCAACACGTAGCATTAGACATTTTTACTTGCTCGTCTCTTTTAATCCTTGTAGTCTATGTGCAGATTGTGTAGTTGTGTGAGCTGTCCACTAAGATGAAAGAGAACACAGTGTTTTATGGGGGCCATCGCTTGATAATGTTATCAGCTGCCCCTGATTGATAGGAACTCTGAGAAGGTGGGACTTGGGTTATTGCCAGGCATTTGGAAGGGAAAGGAGTAAGTTCTGACTGACCAAGAGTTAATGCAGTCTTCCTCGTGTATTTTTTCTTTCTAAAGCTGTTCATTATAAGCCCTTGGGTGAATGCAGACTTGCCACTGTTTACCTCCTGAAGGCTATCAGTTCGTTTTTGTAAACCTTTAGATCAAGAACATGCAGTACCAGCCCTGACAACCCAGAACAGGCTGCCTTGCCCCTTCTGGTGATTTTCCCATTGGTGCTGATTTTTTGGTCATGATTTATATGAGGATTAACCGAGACACTGTTGTCTAAAACTTCCTCATTGGCAAGCACTTCTTGGACTGGTTCAAATGCTCGTCCATCATAACCTCCCTTTACCCCCAGTTCCAGTCCTCGTCCCGTCTCCCGTTCTGGTTCTCCATCCCTCTCATTCAGTCAGTCATTCCTTTAGTGTATACTTACTGAGGACCTGCTGTATTCTTGGCATCAGGAGTACAGTGATGAACGGAGCGCAGTCTATGGTCTGTGTTCTTTTGGAACTTCTCTTTCACAGTAGGGGAAGCAGGCGTTCATTATGCAGTCCTCCAGATAAATGGGATGTGGCATCTGTGATGCGTGCTGTGCATGAGAGGCTTGGGGAAGGATAGGATAACTTGCCATTGTTCTCATGGATGAGAGGCCTTCATAGGTATAAGCTCCTTGAAGGCAGAGATAGCAATTTTTACCAACACAATTCTAGCACCTGGCTTATGCTTTATAGTTACATTTGGTGTCTGACTAGTGGGTGACTTGCCAGCTTTGGTAGACCTTTCTTGCCCAGTGTTGCTGGGACAATGGCAGCAGTGTGGGGGAAGAGGTTAATTATTAATTCTTCACTGGTTAATAAAGACCCTCTACTGCCTCATCCGGCCATATCCATAGATATAAAGCTCCCAGATCTTCAGAAGGACAGGGTCCTTAAACATCCTTCTGTAAACTGACTGCTCCTTAACTGGTGACGCTTGGTTCCCGCATTGCCCCCTACATCTGTGCTTTTTGGTTGTTGACTTTGATATCCTAAGATATTTTTTTTTTCTTTAGATGCATCTCAGCTGATAAAAAAGGTCTGTGGCTAGAAAGTATTTTAACATTATTTTGTAGAATCTTGCCTGGGAAAGTCCTTTGTAAACTGCTCCGTCTTGGGCGCTGTTGTTCTGTCTTCTGTTGGGGGATAGAGCCATGCCCCATGGTGTTGCCACTTGTGGAAAGCATCGTTCTTTGCTTCTTTTCACTGGATCATCTTTTTCACCACCCCCCCTTTTTTTTCCACTTATATTGATGATTCAGGGTCAAACTGGATTGTTAGGATGTAGGACCCTCTTTTCTGCCTCTAACAATGAATGACTCACTCTACAAACATTGGGCTGCCTGAGAAGGGGAAGCAGAGAAAAGATGGATGCCATTGGTTCTTATTCTCAATGATTTTATGATCTGATTGGAGCCATGACATGAAAACGAATGATAGAATATAAGGCAGAATAGATACAGGCCAACAGCAAAGAGGCCAAGGTCAAGAGCTATGGATGTTTCCAGAGAGGGGCGGCATCTTCCAGCTGGAAGGCTCATGAAGATTGAGGTGTTTGAAAGGTGGGTGGGATCCAGACATGCAGAAATGGGCAAGGGCAATATGGCCAATGAAAGCAATCGTGTGTGCAGGTACAGAGCTCAGGAAGCTCAAGATGTTAACAAGGAACATTCTAGTAGTTCTGTTGGGCTAAGTTTGGATTTGCGAGAGGGCATAGAAGAAAGACCCTATGGCTGCATCCATAGCACTGGTGCCCATCTGATACAGCTTTGGTCCAGCAATGAAGAAAAGTCGAGTTTTCTTTCTGATTCTCATTTTTTTTTTTAACATGGGAAAGGTGTGGAGAATCCTCACATGTTTCTCCCAAAGGGAGGCCCAATAGAGGTTTTCTCAGAGTACACTAGCTGAGGTCATTTCAGCCCTCTAAGGATGTGAGTTTGCCTTAGAAATGTCTGCAGCCAAGGAAGAGGAGCAGTCCATTTGTTACTTTTTTCTTTGTGGCTCCTTGACTCCATTCAATTACAAAGTGGCTCTTAGGCTGTTAAAGCGGACTGTCTCTGGGCTACAATTTCTAGCCACAGACCTTGCATTTGCTGTGCCTCAAACATGACCTTGAGGCCACATCCCATTACACACACAGCCCACAACAACGTTAACCAGCCTTCTGTCTGGGTAAGGCAGACAAAGTGCAAACTAAGCCTTTCTGCAGGAATCTCTCTGAATTGTTCCTTTAGCAGGAAATTTCATGGCAATCTGTGATGCAGGGGAAGCCGATGATGGGATCACTTTCAACTGTGTTATGTTATTTAGGAGAAAGGAAAAAAAATAAAAAACTGGATTGCAGTGCCTGGTGAGGATCATAGTATAAAAGTGGCAGGCCAGGCTGTGTTTATCTTTGCTGCTGCCTGTGGGAAAGACAAGGGCAGCCGCAGCTGCAGAATCTCAGACCTAAAGAAGTGGTAGGGTGTACATTTCTAAAGGAAATATTATGCTGCAGAGGAACAGTAGTATCAGGACACTTAGGGGTGAAATGTGACATTGCCACTCAGCTCTAGAAGCTATTACAAGGATTTATCAAGAAGAATAAAAGAAATGAGTCATGAATGCTGTGGGTGCTGTAAATATAGAACCTAGAGATTCCTGGGATCAGAAAGAAAGAGTATGTGGTGGTCCTGAGAGCTTGGGGTTCAGCAGACGGGTTTTTAAAAGGAGTACGTTTCCTGCCTATGCATTTAGAGAAATGTTGCTCTCTGTCTAAAATGGTCTTCGACCCCCTTCCCTCATTCTGCCTATCAAAATCAGCCTTATCACTCTAGTTAGGATATGCACACTAAAGGTAGGAGTGTTACTGTTGCCTACCATTTATTTTGAAATGCAACAACAGTGTAAAATTCATCTGCAAAAAAACCTTCTCCGTATGTCTGAAATTTTTCATAATAAAATGTTGGAGTAAATATAATCTATCCTTAAAAGCCTAGCTTATGTTCCAGTACTTTGGGGAAGGCTTTCTAGATTTCCTGAATTATTTGTGGCCAATTACTCATGTGTGTTACTAGAACCTCTTTCATGGCAATAGCTGTCTGATGTGTAGAGCCGATTTGCTCTTGTATCTTAGCCCTTGTGTTGGACAGTGGGCAGGCAGGCTGTCCTCGCTTTATATCCCTGATGCACCAGACAGGGATCATGAGGCACAAAGTATGTGGTCCCCTCATGACCGTATGATTAGTTTAGGAACATCATGATTAACTGTAAAGTTAATTTTGTTGAAATCATTTTTTGTACTGGGAAGTTTACTGAAGGAAGCACCACTGTATGCGGGGATGTGTGGCTGCGTGCTGGTGTGCGTGTGTACGTGTGTACGTGTGTATGTATGTGTGTGTGCATGCACACGTGTATGTGTGTTGGAAGAGAAAAAACAATGAGGGTTAACATTTCTAATACCCAGTATCCTAACACTGACCGCAAAACAAGACTGTGCTGCATGGACCAGAGGCCCACTGCCAGTTACATCATTGATGGCTGGTGCCACTGAGCTTCCAGTCCTTGAGAAGAGAATTCTGTACCTTAGTACAGCAATCTCCAACCTTGTTGGCCTTTTTGGCGACTGGTGCTATCAGAATCTAATGCCTGATGATCGAGTTAGAGCTGAGATGGTGCTGTCAGCACAGGGGAGCGGCTGCAAATACAGATGAAGCTTCACTTGCTCACCACCACTCACCTCCTGCTGTGCAGCCCAGTTCCTAACAGG
This sequence comes from Eonycteris spelaea, assembly GCA_003508835.1. Classification (NCBI taxonomy): domain Eukaryota; kingdom Metazoa; phylum Chordata; class Mammalia; order Chiroptera; family Pteropodidae; genus Eonycteris; species Eonycteris spelaea. Next base: position 4,631,833 of record PUFA01000113.1, read on the forward strand.
CCACAGACAGGTACCAGTCCACAACCCAGGAGCTGGGGACCCTGCCTTAGTACCATGATTCAGATCCATAGCTCTGGACTGTTTGGATCCCCCCATTTAGAGGGCCCTGCTATAGAAATATAAATAGGTCTCAGGACATCCTATCAAGGTCACTGATAAGAATCCCTTCAGAACCTACTTGATTTCCCCAAAATATGTACAACTCCAAGCAAAAAGTTAGTCTAAAATCATTTGGAATGGCATACATGTTTCCCTAATGGGTAAGCATATTTTAATTCTAGGAAGATTTATAGTTGAAAATAGGAGATTTTAAGAGAATCAAAGCTATAGTATTAATATTTTTGATTTAAAGGATTTATGTATATTTGAAATTTCAAGTAATATTTTTTAAATTTTATTTTCTAATTCTAGTTGACATTCAATATTATTTTATATTAGGTATACAGCGTAGTGGTTAGACATGGAATTTTTGAAGTGATTCCCTCCAATAAGTCTAGTAGTACCCATCCGGCACTATACATAGTTATTAAAATATTATTATTATTTTCCCCCCTTAAATAGTTGTTTATTGGCAGTGGGCTGGAAAGGGCGATGGAGTTAGCATTATGCTATATTTTATATCCCCATGACTATTTTGTAACTACCAATTTGTACTTCTTAATCCCTTCACTCAAGCGATTTTTAAAAATAATTTTGCCCATGCAACAGGTTAGCCTGTATTTCCAAATTAAAATGTGACATGGGGTAATTGATTTAGATTTGCTTTTTGGAAGTATTGAAGTCTTACTAGACTTGTAAGCAATATTGTAGCATTTATGATAATTTATTAGGTTTCTAAGAGTTGTTTAAGGGAAGTTTTTTTTTATATAAGTTGAATCAAATAGTTCTAATATTTAAAAGAAACACATTCTAAATTACATAGTTTTAAATATTTAAAAGATTGTAGGTTCGAGAAATGGGCCAAGTATTATTCGAATGGACCTTTGAAAGTGATTGTAAAAATTATAAGATACATGAGTTGGACTTAAAACTTAAGGATGAACTAGGTATTTAAGTGGGTTTTGTAAAATAACCAAACAAATGAAATATACATTTTTATAAACCAGTTAAACCCAAATAATGTTTTCTGTACACAAAGCTACCTTCATGGTCATTAAAAAATTCACATGAAATAAAGTGATTAACACTGCCTAGATCACAGTAGATGTTTGGTGTTAATTGAATTTGAATTTAAAAATTGAATCAGTGATATTCCTTATGGAGATAAGAAACACATAGGAACCTCAAGTTAATTACTCTTCATGGCATAAAATATGATATGAAAGAAAGGACACAGGATTTTGAAAGGTGATCTTACTCATGTAAAGCACAGGGTCATGAGAGTTAAGACAAGTTTTGAATGGAATGATGACTATAGCATAGTGCTCTCTGCACATAGTAGATTCTCAATGAGGGCTTGTTGCAGAAGTAGCGATTTTTAGAAGTACTGTAATCTAAGTTATGAGTTGACATTGTTTAACTGCAAGGGGTGCCCTTTGTATAGACTCCAGGGTATACAGTCAAATGTGGCCATCCCGGATATTGATCTCATCCATTCAGCCAAATTCCATGAGAAATTAAAAATTAGTTATATGGGAGATTGTCACACATAACAATCTATTCTGTCTGCTTTCACAGAAAATTAAGCGAGTATGGGAACAGGAGACATTTTTGCTATCTGGACAAGGTTCAGATGAAATTATATGTAATACAGAGTCCTGGATTTATTTCATCCTGGCCACTCAGACAGCCCTGAACAGGGTGCACATTGAGGCCCCAAGCTGGAGGATGCTTGGCTCATCTGCAGACATTGTCATTTAGGTCTGGCTTCTGGTAATAAGGCACTCCTAACTGGGCTCAGCTATCAGCGAGCCTTTGAGACAAATTGCAAAATCTGTACAACCATCTGAGAGATGGAGAAGTAGACCTGATGACACTACAGGAGATATTGGCAGTTCTCAAAAGTTTGAAAGAGAATCCTTAGAGAAGCAGTCCTCAAAACTGAATTTCAAGGTCCTTTTCCTGTGGTTAAAGGGTAAGCGTAGTTACAGAATCAGGATCTGAAAAGATCCTGACAGGCTGGAATGATGGTCTTTATTTAACGGCTCGAAATGCGATAGAAATAAATGTAAGCTTCTGTGTTTGGATATGAAAATCCTAACTACGCATGAAAAGACTGGGTATAGTGGTAGGGATATATCTGCAGAGTAGTCTATATGAAAAAGTCCTAGGAGTTTAAATTGACATTAAGTTGACTATTTATGGTGGCCCCGCAAAACCAAACGCAGTGTTGGGCTGCATCAACAGAGGTGGAGTATTTAGGATGAGAGAAGCTATGGACCCACTCTGCTGTGGATCTGTCACAGCAGGAGCATCCCTACAGTTCTGAGCTCTAGGCTACACAAGGAAAATTAGACAAAGGATGGTCACAGGATATATGGGGTGCGGAGGGTATTCCAGAGCTTGTCACAGATAACAAAGGAACAGGGGAGCTTTGGCCTGGACACAACTCTAGGAGGACCTGAAAGCTGTCATTAATATCTGAAAGTCAGTCATGTGCGTAAGAGAGTAGCCTTGTTTCTTGTTAAGAGGAATAAGAAGACTCTGAGGATGAAAGTTACAGGAAGCACAGATAAGGAGGGTTGTTTTATCCTTAACTGTTTTAAGGCAAAATGGACTGCTTCCTGAATTCTAGAAGTGCTGGCTTACGCTAATAAGGACTTTGAATTTTAGGGGTGGGAATGCATGACCCAACAGCCCCAAGATTCCACAATTCCTTTGCCTTCCCGTGGCTGCGTGTTCTATAGTCCTAACACAGGCAGGTGGTGGACAGAGCCATAATTAGAGGAGTGTTACAGGCAGTGATGGGAGAGTTTTTAAAATTCTCATACAAGATTTCCATAAGAACACTCTTGATTGGTCCCCATTAGTGCTGCCAGTTCTTTAGTCGGCCAAGGGAGATCTGGTGGATGTGGTCCCTCTTTCACCAGAGGCTGTGTTACTTCCTCATTTATTCTTTCTGTGTACCAGCAGTGTGCGGGGTGCTGGAGAGGCTTTGGGGAATAAGACAGATCTCTTGCTCTTTCAGGTATGCAGTATGCCTGGGAAGTAAGACTGCAAACACAACTTATACAACTAGCCATACACTTATGATTATAGTTACAGTTTGAACCTTTGTCTTGCAGGAATGGGTTTTTAACTTCACATAGTATTACATTTCCCCCACTTAGCTTTGGGGCTATACTTTGCTGTTGTATTATTGTCTTATAGTTCTTCAGAGTCAGATTACCTGAAACTTCTCATTCTCCTGGTGTGATACAGATAGATGGGAGGTATTCGCTTATACTTTCAGGCATTTTCTTTCCCCCCAAAATAATAAGCTTTGAGGAGGTTGAGTCATTTTTTTCGCAGACGTGATCTTGTGTATGGTTAGTTACTAGTGTGGTGACTACTACTGCGTTAGGAGATGTCTGCTTTCGTACTGTTAGCTTCTTATCGTAGGGTTTCCGTGGCCACAACCATTTGTTCTCTAGTGGCTGTACGGACTCTGCCAGGAGGTAACTAAAAGTAGAAACCTGGGTGAGGAGGAATGAAAATGAAAAATAAGGCTTGAACAGAACCAGGTTTGTGGACTCCCACAGTAATGCTTGCATTTGTTGCTTATGCAAATGACCACCCATTTAGATACAAATGGGGAAAAAACCAAAAAGGCACATTTTTAAAAAGCACCAATCTGTCCTCAATTGCTGATCATAGTTCATAATTAAATGCCCCATCCTAACTTCCTCTAGTAAATGTTTTTGCAAACATTACTATTTTATTTTTATAATATTAATAAACTTAGAGCTACAACGGATTCTGAATTCTATTCTTAGTTTTCAGATGCTTTTTTTTTTTTTTTGGTATCCCATCTTATTGTAAATTCTTCTTTCTTTCAGGTAGGAACGAATTGATAGCCAGATACATCAAACTCAGGACAGGGAAGACGAGGACCAGAAAACAGGTAAAATAACCTACCTGGAAATTGTGCATGTCAGCGAATGGCCCAAGGAGGCATTTTGGCTGCAGTGGCTGTCTGTGCTTTGGATCCTAGGAGCCCCCACTTTGAGTTCCCTGTAAGGACGTCAGTGCTGTCTAAATTTGGTGTTTTCAATTGGCTCAGTTTTCACTGTTCATCATTTCAGTGACCCTTTTCTATGTGGTCTCCAGATGGGAAAGTTTTACTGCTAAGGACAGTGTATGAACTGCTCCTGTACTGTATTTTAACAGTGTTATTTCTTTCCCAAACTGTGTATCTGCAATGCTGCAAGAGCTGCAGGTGCAAATATACTTGCGAGTCATGAAATTTTGAGATTTTGTGCATTGTAAAATCCTGGAACAATTATATATGAGTCATCATTTCAATGAAAAAGTAATATTAGCAACCATGAGTATTGGCCTGAATATGATTCTGAATGATGTGCGTCCAGGGAACTGTTGCTCCTTAAGCTATGGCTTTTTGTCAGTAGCTGCTGTGACTGAAATGAAGTTACAACTGAAATACCTTTATGCAGAACAGTGTCAGGAATTTTTTTCTGCCCTTTGTGAGGTCTCTGGCTCTCCTCCTTTTTGATGTAAAGCAGCCCAAAATCTCCGACCCAGTTCAGAACTGGAATGGATGAGAAATTTGTGTTTAACTAAAAACCGAAAAAGGGGAAGGGGGAAAGAAAAATCAGACAAACCTTACGGGTGAGTTGTTAACTGAAAAAAAAAATTATTTTTCAATGTTGATCTATGCCGATGGATCTGACATGGATTTTAAAAACTTTACAATCAAACCAAAAGGCAAGCTCAACTGTGGTCTCATTAAGCCTGAGCAGATTCCAGTCCTCTGCTCAGTGATGAGTTGTTTTCATGAGTGTTTATGAGGGGGGAGAGCTTTCCCCCAGGAATGCTACATGTGCCCCAGCCGGGAGCCTGGCTGCTGAGTCAGCACAGAGGGAAGTGGCCTCCTGCCAGTGTTCAGAGGCAGGACTTTGTTTGGTGGATGTTCCCCCGACAGGGGACAGTGGTTCTCATTAAGTCAGAGAATCGCATCAGAACAAAATTCGGGTGAAAACAAGTGAAAGCAGGAGCCAGATGGAGGGGTGAAGAGAATGGGGGAGGTCCTGCTTCTCCTTTAAAAAAGAAATGAACAAACAATTTAAACTCAAAGACAAAGTTAAAGCTGAAAGGGTCTTTTATTATCATAAATCCTGTGTTGTAGAGTGTTTGAAATGAAGTAATTGTCTCGCAGTCTGAGTTGCTGAACTTTTACATGGAAGGTTCTAAATTTCTGAAACAGACAAAAACAGACAAGATCTCATTCCTAACATAGTGAAAGTGCTGGGCCTGGGCTGTCTGCTGGTCTGTGAGCTCTGGTCATGTGCCCAACCCCTTCACTGGGGGACTCTTCTAAATTTAACCAAGCCCTACTGAAAGAGATGCAAATTTGTTTACCCAGTGGAATCATTGTTTCAGAAGCCAGGCTTGGCTTGGTTTCCACACCCGGCATCCTGGGGGTGTTTTTAGGCAGCAGTTGGTGATACCTCTCCAATGTGAATTTGTTGTTCAGCAAATCCGTGTGGTTTTCAACCCAGATTTTTGACAGGATGGCTGGCTGGCTGTATTCACACTTTGCGCTTTGTAATAATATGCAAATCCACTTGGCGCCCAGTCAATACCCAAAAGAGTGGAAGGATTAAAGATATTTATAAGGGCAAAAAAAAAATGCTCTGCTAACTGGGTCTTTCCATTTCACTTTGAGATCTAATTTACATGTCAGTATTATTTTAACATTTGCTACAGAATCCAGAGCTCTTAATGAGATCAGAATACAACCGACAGCTTCAGCTTTTTGATTCTGAAGAATGTGCTAATTTATGGATCGTCTCTTCTAAATTGAGAAAAAGGGATTTTCCCTCCTGATACTGAGAAGCTATAAATATTTTCATTTACCTCTACTCCCACCTTTTAATTTCATAAAGAAAACAACCCCAATCTTCCCCTCTCATCCCGTGCCCGTGATTGCTCCCGGGTGAGAAAAAATTAGATTAGCCTAAACTTCCCTCCTGAATCAAGTCACTGCAGTGATGACCCAGTCTGAAAAGCTTAGAGCAGCGCTGGGGGCTTGGTGTCTGGCTGGGACTGTGTCCTCCTAACTGCAGAGCTTTGTTGAGATGCAAATAACCTACCTCCCCACCCCACCCCAAACCCTTCTAAGGAGCAGCTATTTTATATTTGATTTCCTTTTTTTGTTTTGTTTTGTTTTGTTTTGTTTCCCCTCATAAACCCGAACAATGTAGGTGTCTAGTCATATACAGGTCTTAGCAAGAAAGAAAGTTCGAGAAATTCAAGCCGCCATTAAGGTACGTCTGGCTTGCCCAGTTGTAGGGGGCTTTTCATCTCCATGGTTACAGGCTTTTCCTTTGTTTTCCTCCCTTCCCCTACCCTGCAGGTGTCTAGTCACATTCAGGTTCTTGCCAGAAGGAAATCTCGTGATTTTCATTCCAAGCTAAAGGTATGCGCTTTCCTGCTTTTTGGCTTGTGGTTGCTATGCATCTCACTTCCTGTTTTCCATGGTGACTGGTGAATGCCTGGTGCTGGGATTCTCGTAACCTAGTTTCCTCGCATGTGAGAGCTGTTTACATTTCTTTGTGTCTAATCTCTCTGTTTCTGTACTAGCTTCACATTAAGCTCAGTGTGTGGGTGTGTGTGCGTGCGTGCGTGTGTGTGTGTGCGCGTGTGTGTGTCCCTAATAACAATGCAAATGCAGCAGAGAGCTGGTCTTAATAACTTTTCAGCACAAAACCCTGAATTTTTTTTTTTACCCTTCGAATGTCCACCAAGCAACCTTTGGCTAGGAGATGAAAAAAGTCCAGAGATACAAAGTTTGTGTAGAAATTATAAACAGGAATCATTTCAACAGTGGTCATCACGAAATTACTTTAAAAGGATATTTAGAAATTGTTTTGTGTTTTTGACGTATTTTCAAGAATACTCATGAAAAATACGCCTTTTTCATGTAATTCTTCACGTGTTCTTCCAACACAGTATTTCCTGCCAGATTTCTTCTACATTGCTTAATATTGTTTTCTAAGTTATTTTAAAAATTGGGAGTGAGGCCTTAAAAAAAAGATAAGTCTTAAAGATGGAAAAGCTTCTGACCAAATCTATGTTTGCAGTTCCATTCGTACTTGAGTTTAAAATTTTTTTACATGTGCCTCATTTTCCCATCTTGTAACATTTCTTCATAGAGAATATAGAGGCATGGACAATTTTTTAAACAAATTCTCCCTATTTTTTGACCTTCTAAAGTTTGCAGTAAAGCAGACATGACTTTTTTTCATAATGCCCTGTTTTAGAAATACAAAAGGATTATAGTTTGCATGGAGTTTTACTTTATAATCAAAACAGATTTGTAGCTCATATTGTTGTTGCCTTTCCCATTTGCCATTTTTTGTTCTGTTCTTTATTATTTCCATACCTTAAGTAAAATTGTGTTTTTGTTCTAAGCCTAAAGAACAAAGCGCAGTTTCCTAGCACTGAGTGGTGAACCCTGGGACCCTGTCCCAAAGTCCTCCAACTTGTTTTATGCAAATAAGGTTGGCTGTGGAGTAGGACTAGTGACTAGGAAGGAGCATTTGGTGTGCCCTCTGCAGTGGGCAGCATGCTGGCTCGCTCGCACGTGTGGCTGATGGTGGCTGGCTTTTAGCTGCACTGGCTGAGCAGTTGGAAGACTAAGATAACTTCTTAGATCCTGCTTTTTAACCAAAGGTGCAGTCCTCTCTATGTGGATGTAACTACCACAGTGTTTGCTCAAGTTCTGACTCTGTTTCTAGTTTCTCTGAGCTAACGAATTAATGATGTACAAAGAAGTTCATAGACATCAATTTTGTGTTTCCACCCATGATGTTATGTATTACTCTATTTCTACACTGTGTGGTTCCTATAGACTCTCCAGGGTGCATAGCCCTAGACCAAAGGCCCAGTAAGTGGTGGATGAAGCTCTCCTGTTCAGAGGGATCCATCCCCATGGGGTACAGGAAGCACTCATTTTCTGACTTGGTGATTTTAAGAATATTCCTCAATGGAAACAGTTTTGCCATTATATACATATCATACACACAGACACACAGTTGTATTTATTTTGTTCTTAAAAACTAAAAAAGAAGACCCTCTCCCTCCCCCCCACCGCCCCCCACACTTGCAGCCCTGGCCCACTCTCCTTTGGGGCAGACACAGGAGGAGGCAGAAACAGAGGTAGTCGGGTAGCAACTGGCTCAGCATTTCAGCTCCAAGAACCACCTCCATCGACTGTAGTTTCTTTTCTTCTTCCCTACCACATCATTCTTGGAAAAATGGAGGCCTCTGTTCTTCTCATCAGCTAACACCAACTGAGTGTTCCAGGCATGGCGCTTAATGGTGGGCAGTTAGCAGCCAACCCCCTATTCACAGAGCAGGCCATGTAAATGGGAATGTGAAATATAGGGCACTGCTGATACGTGTTAGCAGAAAGAGCCAAAATAAAACGTGGAAGGAATGCTGGGACAAGCTGCGTGGACAATAGGCTGCTGTTTGGGAACTGAAAGGCAGGAGTTAGTGTGGTGCAGAGCCTCCCGTGTGCTTTCTCATGTACCCGCACTACAAAGTAAGGTCCATTATCCAGATTTTAAGAAATGATATTTAGATAACCAGGGTTCTCAGAGTTGAGTTGACTTCCCAAAAGCCACCAGGCCTGGTAAGTGTCAAAGTCAGGATTTGAACACAGATCTTTCTGAATCCTAAACCACTGCTCTTTTAGACAGGATTTTATCTAGTGGAGATGGGAGAATGTTCTCAAGTGGAAGGCCTCACACCAGCACACACTACAGATAAACTGTTACCCCTCATGTCTCTTAGAGCTGGGCATACAGCCCTTGCTACCAGCCTCCCCCCAGCACCCACAGTTTATAAGTAAGATATTTTTAACTTTGAACTCTTGGTCAAAATGTGGACTTAGTTTGTGATTGACACTGTGGAGACTGTCAGTAACTTGGGGTGATGTGATCCTAGCTGCAGAGCTGCTCTGTCACCAGTCTGAGGGACTAGGACAGTTGAGAATAAGGCTGTCTGTCACCTGCCTGAGGAGACGTTGCTGCCTTCACCTCCCATGGGCATTTTTTGTTAAAGATGCCTCATTAACCTTCCTAGATCACCAGGTTATGGGCTTGAGTTTGTTGGCCTTGTAGGAGAGGTAGATCTCACCACTCCATCTGCATTTTCTTGCTCAGCAGTGGAGTGTAACAGCCCATTTGTGGGAGGCAGGGATGAGCTTCCTTGTTGAGTTTGTTGTGGGGTCAGGCTGACAGCTATGTCTTCATGGCCTCCCACACCAACTAATGAGATAAACTCAATACAGAAAGTTGAAGTCATCCCCCAACAACAAGGATAGCTTCTAGGCGGGCAGTGGGAAGTATCCAGGCTTACAAGAGATGTTGTGCTTTACCTAAGATGACAAAACAGGGCTTCCTGGAAAAGGTGGCTAGTGACTGACCATCTCAGGACTGGTCCTTGTAGTGCCTGCCTTAGCCAGGATGCTCACCATTTCTCCACATGCTCAGAAGTCAAAGGATTTCTGTTCTCTGGGGTGGACAAAGGCTTGTGGCCCTCCTGTGAAGATGGAAGCCAAGCTCCATTTTTCTGTCTTCCCTTGGAGTTTGAATAAGTGATTTACTCACACCTGGGGCCACCTCCCGGTGTGGCTTCCATGTGATCCCTCTTGCTTGGTTTTTTGTTGTTTGTTTGTTTGTTTGTTTGTTTAAACGCCTATAGCAGCCGGTATTCCTAGGTGGTCTCCCACCTAATCAGACCCAACCCCGCTTATCTTCCGAGATCAGACGAGATTGGGCACGTTCATGGTGGCATGGCTGTAGACCCCTCTTGCTTTTAAGCCTCTCTTCCCTTCCTGGGGAAGGGTACTGTAGAATTTTTTAGGTCAGCGGTTTTCCAACCTTTTTTAAGCAGCAAAACTCATATTTCAGATTGAAATCTCACTTGAAACTTTCAATGTAAAAGTGTAAAGGCTGTTTTAATTGAAGCTCATGCTCTCTCATCCTTAGCAATGGCTTCTTGGGCTGTTCCATTGAATAAGTTTTGAAAAACCACACTGCTTTGGGCAGAAGGAAAAGGAGATGGCTGCGCCTCAGCTGTCCCTTCCAGCCTTTACGGGGAAGCTCACATTTCCCATGTCACCTGTAGTTCTGTAACCTGTTCTGCCATAGTCCTCTGAAGAAAACAGACTCAAGAAAAGGGTGGTGGTCGTTCTTAGGTCACAGTTACAGATGAGTCATCGTAACTGCCAAAGTCACGCTCTTGAAAATCTGGTTGGAACGAGTTCCAAGGGTCAGGTTTATGCTTCTGCTGACTGCAGTGGTTCTCAATGTGCTTGTTTGTGAGCCATGAAATGCGTGGACTTTAATTTTAATTTTTATAGCAAAATTTGTTTTAGTAAAAGTTTAAGATTTCCGTGTAGAATTGAACTCTGAAAGCTCAGAAATGATTACTTACTTAATTCCTGTACACTTATTGGGAATCCAGTGTGTTCTAGACCCTTTAGTAGATGTCAGCCATAGAGAGTTAAATAAGCAACGTTTCTGTTCTTCAGGAACACTAAACTTCTCTGTTATTTTTGGCTATATTTGGGGAAAATACTGGAAGATTTCCAGTAGATTGTCCCCAGCTTGCAGTGGTTACGGTCTGCCGTAGAAATTTAAGAGTGGTGCAAAGACTGCATTGTGAAAAGATGATTAATTCTGAGCATGGGAGAAATTCTGCCTTCCTGTATGCTCAATTTCAGTGGTACTTGAGGTACCATTAAGATTGAGCATAGAGGAAGGCAGAATTTCCACTGAGATACAGGGATGTTTGGGGAACCATGAAGAGCATCATTTAGTTGGAAGCATGGGATGGGAAATGCCACTGGGGGAGCCTAATAGGAAGGTCCTGGATCATTCCATGAAGGAGTGAGGTTCCTCTGTGGGCAGTGGGGAGCACACGGGGTTCATTCATATTTACACTTTGGAAAAATCTCACCAACCATTTTTGGAGGCCAGATAAGAGAGAGGCAAAACTGGAGCAGGGAGATTAATTTAGGGGCTGCTGTAAAGTCTGAGTGAGAGAGGTGCAGGCCTGGATCAGGGCCCACCACACACCCCTGGGGCCTGGCCCCAAGATAATCATCAGTCCTTATCATCATCTTCAGCTGGCTCCCCTCCAGTCCACTTTGCTGCATACTCTTTCTTCCTCATTTTTAAAGAATCAGTTATGTTTAAAAGTTAAGTGTGAAAAGTATACACCAAAACTTTTCAATAGCAACATTTAAAACTTTGGTTATTAAAGGTTGCATTTTCTTAAAGTAATGGCAGTTAACTGAGAGTGTGCATCAAAATTAACTATGAAGATTTTGTTGCTAACTTTTCTAATATAACGAAAAGTTTAAAAATGCAGAGAATGGCATATAAAACATTCATGTTTGTACTATCCAGAAATGATCATTTTCATTATGACATTTTAACAATGTTTTTTTTAAGTGAAAGAAATCAAATATCAAAACATTATTCTTACTTTTTCTAATTTCTTCTATCCACTTGCCTTCCACAACCAATCTTAATCTCCCTCCTTCCCGCCAACTCCCCACCAACAGTGTCTTTCCCTGACATTTATTTCTCTGAGAAAAATCAATTCCAGTGAAAACTCTCTCTTCTGCTTTTGCGCTTGTCCTAAAACTAATCTAGATTTTTACTCATTTTCCACTATGAATTTGTGCTGAAGCCATTGGCACCAACATAAGATTTTTTCTCTACAATTTATAGCAGCCTAAACAACGTAGACCTGGCCAACAATTTGGGATGGCCTTGACCACAGACTACAACCATACCGGAGAGATGCAAAGGACAAAAAAAGCTAGGGGATAATCAAAGAGGTCAGGGAGTGACATGAGATAAAGAACCAGGAGCAGAGAGACTGGGAACAATAGAGAAAAGGGGCCAAGGGGTCAGCAGAGTTCAGCTGAGATTCAAGAGACTGCTAATAAGGAAAATGCAAGGCATTTGTGACTCGAGTGCCAGGACTTTGGACATTAAACATATACTTTCAGTTTTTATTTTTTAAATATTTTTGGCTGAAGTGTCTATGAGACGAGTCAGAATTGTAACTGTTGCTGAGGAAGAGAGCTTAGCTTTGTGGGAGTTATTTCTCAGTCATGGGAGTGCCGTGTGTTTGGCCCCTGCCAGGCAAACTCCTTTGGCCCCATCACTATGCAGGTGCTAGGTGGGTTTTAGGTGACTCACAGCTTTGTAGCAAGGCCTGGTTCTAGTTATAAAAAAGATGGATCCATGCAGTTGCACTATGCAAGTGGTCTATAGGTCTATGGAACATACATTTAGGAATTACAAGGATGTTAACTTAGAGGTCTCCCTTGGACATGGTGTCACTAGCTGCATCTATAGCAGTCTCTGTCTCTATCTCTGTCCCTGTCTGTCTGTCCATCTCTCTCTCTCTCTTTTTCTCAAACACACACACACACACACACACACACACCCAGTTTCATTCATTAATTGTCTCCCATCTCCTCCGTTCCTCTCGTTTAGCCCCTCACTGACATCTTCAGTTGAGCAGTGAGAGGCAGCAGCCTGTCTGAGAAGACTTTGGTCTGGTCTGAGGACTGGCCTGAAAGTTTAGAAATTATTTTCTACCTTGAATTATTTCACTCACCATTAATTTATCAAAAGGACATTAACTACTTTTTAAGCTCCAGGGCTTTATTATCTCAGACCGTAGAAAGAATCCTACTCAGAGTTCCTACTTAAAGTTCCCTGCTGAGTCTCCATATCTTCACTTGTCCTGAAACGTTGTCCAGGCCCTGCCCAGAGACTTCCTTTCCCCAAGTAGCAGCAGCAAGGCAGTTCCTTATTTGCCTGCTTCAGAGGCTTGTGGAAGCCACATTGAAACTCTGTAGACCACCAGTGCATTGTGGACTATCGTCCTCTTCCTGTAAAGATGGGCCAGGCCACTTCTCGTCTGGAGTGTGTTTTGGTGAGTGTATGACTGAGGACGGTAGTAAGAGGAAAAGAAGTCTTAACTCGGCCCTAACCTCAACAGCAGTACTACTGTCTTAGGCAGTAGACACATTCACGCCAGACTCTGGATGTATGTTGAAGAAAAACCTGTCTTTGCTGGCATTGCAGCGTCTTAGTAGATCAGAAAGAGGCCTGAGCTCTGTGTCCATTCGTTGGTGACTTACGTTGGTAATTTACGAGCTACATGTGCTCCCCGAGGCCATTTTCTTCAATTTTGACCTGATGGCCTTTGTGATTTGATTTTTGAACAGGCCTTTATTCCCGATCTGCTATTCCTTCCAATAAACAGAGCTTAGAAGTTCAAATTGTTGATTTAATTCTCTTGAGGAGTTTCAGAACTTCACTGGGGCATTGCTGCAGTCTACACTGCCAAGTCCTGGCTGTATCACCACTGATCCCATCCAGGAATGGGCCTGTCTATGGGGAAGACATGCATCACTTCATCCAGTGGTAATTGGTGACACAGGTTATGTATCCAGGACCAGGGCTCCTAAGCATTTCAGGTCTGAGAGAGGATCAGACCTGGATGGTCAGTCACGTTGGCCCCATAGACCGCAAGTTCAGTGAAAGGCAAGGCTGTGGGCACTGCGCACAGTGCTTGATGCAATTCTCAGAGCAGTCCTGTAGGTAGGTGTTGTTACTCTCACTTTATAAATGAGGAAGCAGAGTCTTGGAATGACTATGCAACTTGCTCAGGTTAACAAGTATGAGTTTAATCCCAGGGCTATCTGGCACCAAAGCCCAAGCTTTTTGCATGATGTCATGCTGCCTCCCCAAAGAGTACTGGTCAAGGATGAGGGTCCATTTCCCTCCCTTGAGATGCTTTTGCACGATTTCCCCTCAGCTGAGCCCTGTATTCATTGTTTGTATGTTCGAATTAAAGAAGATGAGTGGTGGGAACTGTTACTTTTCTGGAGCTAAACTTGAGCCTGCTGCCTACTTGGGTTCCTCTGGCTTTTCATGGGAGATTTACCTCCTGCCTTCTGCTGTCACCTCCGAAGGGAAAGGGGGCTAAGGTCAGAAGGGTGCCTTCTCCCTAACACACAGACCTGACATTAGCTGATCTAAATCACAGGCTTCCTGGTGGAGCATTATCAGGTACACCTACAAATTACTTGGATCCTCGTCTACAATCCTTAATGATGCTAAGCTCCACATCAGAGTGAAAGGAAACACTACTGACAATTATAAAATACTAAATATAGCTCAGTACATTTAAAAATGAACAATGGTAAAAGCCTTGAAACATTTTTCTTTGATGTGAATGGAGTCTTTGGCATTTGGAAATACAATAAGATGAATTAATTGCTCCTCATTACATGGCAAGTCAGGAGAAGTATGAATGTGCCTTCTCTCCTCAGCATTAGCTATTGCCTGATCAAAATAGACCCCTTTTGTATTTAATCCGCTTTCTCTAATAATAAGCAAATTGGAGATCATGGCTAGAAAAATTCAAGTGCCCTTCATCCTTTCTCCAGAACCCTCATAGAGTTTTGTGATGTTTATCTGCTCAGGGGCTACTGCTAATAATTGCAGAGGTCATGTGAATCCACATAGTACAAGATTAGAAACAACATCTGCAAAATTACTTCTTAGGGAAGTATTCTTTATTTTATCTTTTTCTGTAAAAATGATTTTGAAAGCAAATTGCTGTCTTTCCTCTCTTGCACTATATATTGCTGGAAAAAGTATATCTGGAGAAAAACATTTAATAGGTATCAAGAGTGTTTGAATACATGGTCTTTTTTTTTCTGACTTTATATATTTTTCTTGATGAATTGGTGGACTTCTATATGAATAAAATAGGTTGGAGTCTTTAAATTGTGAAATAATGACCCCTGAATAAACTGTCTGGAATATATTGGTTTAGTAGACTGTTCATTAAAATTCTGTATATGACAACTATGATATTATTATACATGCAGGCATGTGATCTTTTTATACTATCGTTACAATTTATATATATAGTTAATGCCTGCAAATGATGAGATCATTGATTCCCCCAAATAATCAAAAGCTGGGGGAGCAGAGGAGCGAGAACAAGACTCCTATCTGTCCAGAAACTGATTCATAAAACGCCCTCGAGTTTGAAGAGCACACCACATTGGTGATGTGGCTGCCTTCCTGTCATGTCTATTACATGCAGACTTTTTCCAAACATTGTGTACATTTCCACCATTAAAAGGAGGCATTCTGTGGAACCCAGAGTCGTAGTGGCAGCATTGCTCTGCTTTATGAAACATGAAAACTGTCCACTTAATAACAATAACAATTTGAAGACTTGGGGCTGAGGAATTTACCCATGACACATCCTGCTGGACCCCATGTGGCCTAGGTAGTGAGGCTGTTGATGTCATGGTGTGCCAGAAATTGGACAGGGAAAAAAGTTGAGTGAATACTGAGACATGCACCCCAAGCTGGAGTGCTGGGTCTGCCGTCATTCTCAGGTCAGGTGGGCCATTTGTTCTTAGCACCCCATCAGCAGTCTGATACCCATATCGCCTGCTCCATAAACATTTTCCACATTACATTATCATGGGCTTGAGTTAGGGTTCAGTTGGAAAAGGAAGGTTTGTCTTTTAGAAACAACATCTGCTTTTGTGGCCTCATTCTTTGTAATCTTAGGGATAGCAGTAATAACTACCGACTAGTGTGAAGTTGTCCAAACTCTTTCCTACGGCACATTTTTCTTGTTCATGCATGCTTATGTGTACACATGTACATACTCAGTGTTTCCTGTAATCTAACACATCATAGACAATAACTCTGTATTGACTTAAAACAGGTTTTCAAGACAAAACAGTGTGTTTGTCCTTTGTAAATCTTATCCACGTCTCAGAAATGTTGGTATGAAAACATTTGAGAGTAAAATTAATATCGTGTACAAAGGTATAGCATGTATTTTTGAATTTACTTAAGCTTCATATTTGGATAGATTAGCAATACTTCCCTTCACTTCCCCTTTTAGTCTGGGGGTGTGAATGGTGAGGATAGAGTGGAATGTTTAAAAGTCCAGGATATGTGACTAGAGTAACACAGAGAAGCAATTTACTCACTTCTGACACTGAGAGTTATAATTTCTTCAAAGCCAGGCATGTTCCTCTAGGCTGAAAATGACAGTTTAGAGATCCCTCCATTGAAATCTCTCAGCTTGGCATCCTTCTATACTCCCATTTTAGGATAAGTGGGTCTACAGCCAGGCTCTCAGTTCTGATTTTGAAATCTCCCTGGCACAGCTTATTATCTGCAGGGTTACTTTGGATTTTAAACAAAAAATTTTAATCTTTTTGTTTTTCAAATGTGCATCATATATAAAGGGGAGATGTTATAAAATTAAGTGTGTAATCAGAGTGTCTCCAATACAAAAGGTAGGAAATCACTGGTATAGACATTTTAGTCCATTTCCAGAAAATTGCCTATTTTCAAGTAGGTAGGTCAAGTGCAGAAAGAACCTCTACTTGAGGTAAAATTTCCTCTCCACACTTGGCTTTCTGTCTATTAGGCTAGGCGGCTAAAAGCCGTCCAGATTTTAACATTCTGCTCTCTTTTCACTAGTGGTTTTTTGGCTATATGTATTAAGATGTATTTGCTTATAATAGAACTTATACTCATAGCTACAAATACTTTTTGAGCCATAAGGGCTTTAGAGAATAAGATGTAACTCTTTATTTTGGAGAAATTAGAGAGTGTTAAATGACTTAGCCAAGATAATACAATCCATTAATGTCAGACAGAGGCAGGTATAGAAGCACCAGGTCTCCAGACTCCTAGGCAGGGTACGCCTTTTCTTAGCAGAGAGCAAGTTGGTGTAGTAGAAGCTGTTGATTTGCTCTTCTGCTTTTGAACTTTTGTTTTTAGTCAGGTACCTCATGGCATGCTGGGTAATAAGAGAGTCAAACCTTACTTTATTTAACAAAAGAAAAAGACTATGTTCTGAAGCTGTGTGACCTTTCTCTTCATTGACTGATTTCCCTGTTAAAAAAAGAGAAGTATCAAACTTTCATGAACGTTTTGAAGAATTTTCAGTCAGCCTAGCGAAGGGAAACATCTCAGGCAACTCTAATAGAATAAGAGTGGGCTGTGGAGATGTAGGGAGCTCACTTCTACTTGGACCTGGGCTATCAGTTCCTGAGTCACTCTACCCAACTGTGCACAAATGCACTCCGTATTTGGGTGAGCAGAATCGCCCCTGTCATCAGCATTTCATAAACACAGAACTCTCATGTCTGAGAAAGGCCCCATAATGTACTTTTGGAATATAACCAAGCCTACAACTCTGGTAGTTTTTCCTGGATTTGCATCAGCCAGGCAGGCAGGAAGTCTGAGCTGCCATTTTCCCAGCCCCCACAGCATGGGCCCTAGAGAAGTTGTAAGGCTTGTTCCTTGTTGCGGAAGGAATCTATGGTTATACCTCTGTTATTACTTACAGTTCAGAATTTGCCTCGAAGGCATTTATAACCTCTCATTAGGGGTTAAGTAGCTTGGGGGCTAGCGTCCAAAGTGACTCATCGAAAGAGAAACCAACAAGTGTGTGTTCATATCAAGGTACTTTTGACAGAGAAGGGAGTAAGTGTGACTGGAACCATGCATTTTGTTTATTATACATGGATTACCCCTGAGAGGGTGATGGGGCAGATGGCAGGTAAAACCATAGGACCAGCTAAGATTAGATGGATTGGTGCTGAGATCTGTGTGTCTCAGGTTCAGTTTGGCTTTAGGGCATTAGCACACACCCAGTCAGTTTTTCATAAAATTCCACAGATGTCAAGATTTGTCTTTTTTTCAGGCATCTCGGTATCTGAAATGTTTCGGGTCTTTTTAGAAAAGTTACCAGAGGATGCTAGCTTTAGGTTAGAGCATTCACCAGATCAGCGAATGGAGCTTCAACTCAAAGAATGCCGTCTGACCAGAGGTGGCAAAAGCCTCATTCTAGTCATCCATGAACATTCCACTGGGGACCAGTAATCCTGCAAGGTTCCTTGAGCCTTCTTCATGGTAGCATTTAGCTATATAGCACATGGCTTTCCTTACCGATTCTCATAATGAGCATGTGCATCCCCGAAGAGCTGTTCCATGAGGCTCATTATTTTTTCATTTGAGAGGTAAGAAATGTATAAAAATATTATAAAAGTTTATGAAGTGTTAGGCTCTTTTTCAAGGGTTAATATAAACGTTTTGAAACTTCACATGGTAGTCCTGGTAGGTATGGGGCAAAGCGGTGTCTATTACCACTTTAGGAGCACTTCATTGATCTGTCTGAAAAGCCCCTAGTTGTTGTATTGTAGGCTTTGATTTTTTTTTTTTTTTAAATTCTCTTTCTACCTTGCCTTTGACACCTCAGCACGTTTATTCATCACCTCTGGGTAAACCTGTAAACAGGGAGGCCACCTCTACACTGGTCCTCCCTCAGTGTCTCATCTGAAGTTTCCCTTGACCTTTTACTTGCTTTCTGCACGCTGAGTAGCAGCTGGGGAGGGCATTCTTTTTATTTCAATGTCACCATCTTGTTCCTGCTTTGATGGAGTCTTGGCCAGGTAGATTTATGGACTTTCTCCTAGCAGGCAGGAACCTTGACATGTTTACCGAGCACGAAGCGCTGCCTGCATCATCGGGGCTTGTCCCCCACCAGAGGTCCAGGCACGTCTCCATCTGTACTAGAGAAGCCACAGAACTGGCTCGAAGGAGTTGGGGGTTGTTTTCATTGTGGCAGTTGCTGGTAATTGCCCTTCTAGATAGTTATCTGGGCCATTCTTTCCTCCTAAAAGGTGAAAAGAAAAGAAAAGAAAAAAAAAAACGAAAAAAACCCACACTCCTATACATTTTATTATGCCCCAGTATTATATGTTTGTATACATATATTTTTTTAATTGAAGAAGAGAAAAAACCCTGCTTTTGTACGCAATCCTTTTAACAAATTGTTTATTGTTGTATCCAGGTGACAAGCATGGTAAGTATTTCCACCAAAATGAGTATTCTGTATTTTAGCTGTGCTTGGCAGACTCTTTGGCTAGCTTTGTGTTACCGGCCTTGGCTTTTCTAGAAAAGACCCATTTAGGAAAAGGAGAAACCATTTACTTACCTGGTGGCATCCCCTGTGTCCTCGGCTACAGAAAGAACCTGTGTAGACTTAGACCTATGGCGGGGGAACCTGAGAGAGCATGCACCCCGCCAGCATGCTGCTTGGCCCCGTCATTGCCCGCCCCCCACCCTTCCCCCACCCCCGCTGCTTCTGAGCCCCCCCACCAGGTGTCTGCCAGGGCTTCCAGGCCTCGCATGACTCCAGCAGTTCCTGGGACTGTGGCTCCTTGACAGCGCACACAGTGAGGACCTCTCTACACTCTGGATGGTCCTACCCCCGATCCACACCCACGCCTCTTCTCTCACGCCCCCCTCCACCTATATGCTTAAAAGCAGGGCTTTTTTCCCCCCTCTTGAGTGTGTTAAGTAATTGGAGAAATCTCCCTTTAGAAGCTGGAAAAATAAATACATTGTCCACTCTCCTCAGACACTTCCCATTCTGTTGGGAAATGGATTAACAATTTTTTTTTTATTATTTTTTATTTTTATAAAACCTTGCCACTGGGTGTTCTCAGTAAATGTTCAGAGTTACAGTAGGTTGAGTGTGTTTTAGCCTTCTGGCTGTGTTTATTTATCTGTGCATGTTTGCTTTTCCAGCCTCTTTTGTGGCTCTGTATTTTAGTCCATGTGCTCGTGGCTGTGCCTGTGTGAGCTGCCTGGTAGCCATGCGTTATGTATTAAATCTGTGTGTCACTGTCACCTTCAAGGATCAGACTGCAAAGGATAAGGCCCTTCAGCATATGGCTGCCATGTCATCAGCCCAGATCGTCTCAGCCACTGCCATTCACAACAAGCTGGGGCTGCCTGGGATTCCACGCCCCACCTTCCCGGGGGCGCCGGGGGTGAGTCACAGGCCAGATCCAGAAATGATGGCCCCTAGGGGCGTGGGGTCACCATGGGCCAGCATGAAGCTGTCCACCTGGTGCTTGTATCTGGGACAGGCGTAAGAGAGGGGAAAGACTACCTTCTGGTGAACTGGTGCTGGGTACAAAAGGTGAAAGGAAGGAAGGAAGAGAGTGAGCTTGTGAGAGACCCATCGAGAGAGCTGGGGCGGGAGGGGGGAGAGGAAGGGATCCTTAGTCTCTAAAGACATGGAATTAGGTGTCACTTTTCTGGTGCCCTTCTGGGTTGTGATCTGCCTCTTATGTTCTACCTTTTTTTCTGGCCTTGGTCTCTGTTCCTATGTCATCAGGGTCACTTTATGACAGCTAGCTCCTAAAAGGATAGACATTCTGTTAACATTTTCATTTTGTATTTTCAAAGGCCAAGAAGCTTAACATTGTGGTCTCATTTAATCCTCATAATAATCTTAAATGCTCTTATTGTTATTACCATTTTACAGATGAGATAACTGAGGATACTTAGTAACAGAACAAGAGTTTGGATAACTTCCTAATCATATGGATAGTGACATTAGTACTCAAACCCCGGGTTCTGTGACTTCCTCTACATAGTGCTGCCTCTCCAGGTGGGGTTTGGCCTCAGGAAAACTCACAGGAGAGGAGGCGTCTGCACCACCACCTGGAGCTCTCAGCCTCTGGTTCTGGGCTTTGTCCTCTCCCCCCAGCTGAGCCTTCAGTGCTGTGAGCTGTGGAGGCAGAACGTTGCACAGGGAGTGTTTCAAAATGGAGGGGAAAAAGAAGGATGGTGGGTGCATGGATGGAGCAGTCAGACAAAATATTTGTGAACCAACCCTCTGTAATGCGCCCAGATCTCTGCCAGGTGTAAGGAGAACACTGAAGCTGCTGCCTGGTCCCTGCCCTCAGGGATTATCTGGAATAAGAGCTAGAGGGAGCCCTGGGTTACCAGACCGAGGACATGGGTTACCATTTTGCAGGCAGCAGGGACCACACCTACATTTAGGGAAGGTCAGTCTGCAGCTGGTAGGTGGTCTGAGCTTGCTCTCTTGAGCAGGGGTTGCAAAGCGTAGACATCCTGCTCTGTGCTTTGGAATGAACTCATAATCCTGAAACCTCTTACATTTTGCTTTCCAGTTCTGGCCGGGAATGATACAAACAGGGCAGCCAGGATCCTCACAAGAGTAAGTGTAAAGACAAAAGGTTGGTCACAACCTACCCTGGGTAGTGTTTTCCCAGGACCAGATTGCCTTGGGGCTTGGAAGGGAAAGATTTACCCCAGATCCCCAAAGTCATCCCCCATTGTTATCTGCTGAGGCCAATAACAGGGAAGAGACTGCTCAGATGCGGTAGAAGTGTAAATACCTCATTCCCAACTTCAGTTTAGTGGTCATCCATCTGGAACCAGGAAGAGGGCCCCTGTCCCTTCATGGCTTTGAGGAGCAAAGCCTGTGTCTTCCTGAGAAGTGCCCGCCCGCCTGAAGGAGAGGGCAGTGGAGTGATCCTGTAGTCCCTTCTGTTCTGGCTTCCCCTGTGGTTGGGCAGCTAGTGGAACATCCTACTGATGCTTTGAGGGCCAGGGAAGCAAGCACAGCAAACCAGAAAATAAGGGCAGTCAGGGGATGAAAGCAGAAAGGAAATCCTGCCCCTATATTCTCAAAAGAACTTGAGCTATTATTTGGCCAAGAAAAGGAGAACCTGAAGCATGTGCCAGATGTGCCAGGCCTCAGTCTGGCCAGGCCTCAGTCTCTGCAGGGACAAGAAGACAGGTTCAGAGGTAGATGTCCAGCTTGTCCCACTGAACGGGCGTGAGCCTTCATGTTTTGTTACTCAGCACCCTGCTGGCTCCCCTCAGTTGGAGAGAATAACTGTCTCTGTCTTGGCATAGCTTTGCCTGGGCTGTGCTCCCACCTGTAGTCAGGGACCCTCATAGTGGGGAGGACCCCCAACGGGCCCCTAGAGAGCCGTGAGAGGCCAAGGCCAGGCCTGGGGAGTAGATGCTGCTACAGTCACTGTTTCTGATTCTCCATCCTTCTGTCCCCAGCGTCAAGCCCTTCGTGCAACAGGCCTACCCCATCCAGCCAGCGGTTACAGCCCCCATTCCAGGTGAGTCTCTGTGGGTCTCTCTCTCACTTTGTCCCACAGCCGCATGTCCCCCTTACTTGAGAGCCATGGACATCCGCTACTTGACCCTACCTTCTTTAAAGCAGGGGTTAGCCTGAAGCTCAGAAGGATCACAGGAGTGTCCCCTCCCAGGTCCCTGATTCCTCTCAGCCACCTTCTGAGAGCTCTTGAGATGGGTTTTTCAGTGAACAGGAAGCATGATCACTTTCACTCAGCACCCCGGGTCATCCTTGGAAGGGGAAGTTGCTATGGTCCTTCCTCCTCATTAACAGACTGAATTGGGCAATCCAGGTCCTGAGGGCAGATAAGGGTTTATTACCCTTTCTTAGATAAGTAGGTTTCAATTCCTAGTACCCTTTCTTTAAAGGAAAGCTTACATGGAAGCCCAAACTAGAAAATATAGTTGGATTTGTCTGGCCTTCCTTGCTACATGCGTGCATGGAGAATTTACTCAGTGGAGCTGCTCTCCATTATAGGGTTCCCAAACTGAAAACGCCCTCCCCTCTAGCACCATGGAGCATTCTGAGAGAATATTCTACAGTGCTTGTGGCTACAGTCTTTAGAAAGGAGGTGGGCAAACATAACAAGTGTCCGGCACAAACCGGTCTCACAGGAGAGCTTTGCCAACATTCACTTCTTCCCCTTAGTCACTCTTGCCTTGGTCCCAGCTAGGCCCCTTTGTCTAGGATGAGGTGTCCTCATGCCATAGCCCATAACCTGAGCTGAAGTTGGCTTTTTGAGGAGCCACATACATTGTGCTTCTCTGGGCCACCGCCTCTGGGATCCCCAGCCAGAATTCCACCCTTACCTAACTCAGTCCCACCCCTAGACTCTGATGGGGCAGGCTGTTGGCCTTTCTTCCTGGGTCATCCGTGTTAATAAGGCCCTATCCCAGTACTGGCATGAGGCCCAAGGGAAGGCACATGGCCAGCATTAAAGGTGGCGATTGGTCTTTCAGGGTTTGAGCCTACGTCAGCCCCAGCTCCCTCGGTCCCTGCCTGGCAGGGCCGCTCCATTGGCACAACCAAACTTCGCCTGGTGGAATTCTCCGCTTTCCTCGAACAGCAGCGAGACCCAGACTCGGTGAGTGTGCTCAGAGGTGTGCCTCGAATCCAGAATTTGCTTCCATTTCCATTTGCCCTCATGCCTGACAAATAACCTTTGTGAACATGGACCTGGGGAAGAATAGCCAAGCATCCTTTCTATTAACTAAAAATGTATTTCCATTGATAAATGTAGAGGTTGTCAAGTGTAGAACTTTAGAGCTGAATGTTTAAGGATGCTCTGGACCTGAAACTCCAGGGGGTACCAGAGCTGATGGGAAGGACCTTAAAAGCTTGTACATTTGGTAAAATTTAACGTTTATCAAACCTTGCCACTTGGCTGGTACTGGGCAAAGCTATTTTTATATATAATCACATTTTCTTCTCACCATGTATAATATAATATATTATAAAGGTAGGTGCTGTCTGATAGATGAGGAAACTGAGAGGTTAAGTAATTTCCCTAAAGTCACACGGTTGATATCTGATGAATTAGGGATTTTAAACTCATGTCTTTAAAACTCAAGCCTAAACATTGAGCCCTTATTCTCTACTACCTTTCCAAGTTTATGTTTTCTTAAGAAGTAACAAGATGGTGCTTTAATAGTTTGACATAGAATGCGCGATGCACTGTAATATCATAAATACCAGTAAGGGTGGCATAGGGACTCTGTTGTCTCCCGTACCCCATCAAGTGCCCGTCATCCCGTTGTTTCTCAGCCAGGCTTATTGTTTCCCATACATATGTGAGCTTCCCTTCTTTCCCACCCAGCAAGCCTAAGACCCTTTCCTTACTCCCACTCCTTGGCTGTGAGTATGAGGACTCCATCTGTGTGTGGGTGAGCCAAAACGCAGAAACTGAGGAAGTCGTGAGTTTGTTTTTGGGACCTTCACCAACTCTCTCTCACCCACCCCACTGACCTCCGAGGCCACCAAAAGCACAGAGGTGCCGTGCTCTCTGTGCGTCTGCGCCTTTCTGTTATCAGGAAAACGTGTCATGAATGAGTTCACCATCTGTTGTAAATAACTCAGATGCTGAACGATGGCAGGTGACCTCTCTGTGAGTGTTTGCACTTGAGCTTGGTGGAAAGCCTCTGGTGATAGGATGGGGGTACACGCCGTGGGCAGAGGGACTTCCACCAGCCATCACCAGAGTGGAGACTTGAGAACCTTGTGTAGCTCACTGACCTTTCTACGAATTGTGAACTCTGGGAGCTGGTAGAAAAAATAGAGCCTGCTCCAAACTTAGGGGGGAGGAATGAAGAAAGAGATGTAAAATATAAAGTAGTTCATTGAGTCCATCGAGGCAGGTATAGGAAAATGAGGTTATTGAAAACAGGAAGAGATGCCAGCTGGGTCCCTCTTTTCTGGTGGCTGAGTGGTTTTATAGGAAGGGTGATGGTGATGGTGAGGGCTTAATTCCCTATCTGTGGGGCGTCGAAATAAAATCAAGATTATAATATTCTTGATTTTAGGCTGCTGCTTTTTTCTGGAAGGTGTAGATGATTCTTTGGCTGAAGGCTTTTTTGCTTTGGCTCGGATGATGCTTCTGCTTTTTATAACTCACTTGTATAACACTTCATTACCAATGGAGTACTTTATCATTGATCATTTCCTTCTGTTCTCAGAGTGCCAGTGAGGTAGATTCCGTTTTTCCCATTTTATAAGTGAAGAAACTGAGGCCCAGACACATTAAATGACTTACTCAAGTTATTTAGCCAATAAGCAGAGGGACCAGGATCCCAAATCTTCTGTTTTAATATACACTTTTACACTACTGTAAACTGCCCCCAATTTTGAAGTTCTCTTAAATTGTGTATTCAGTCTGTATATCTCCTGTCTGCACAGATCTTTCTCTTTGCTTGTGACTCTTCTTTTGTTTGTTTGTTTCGTTCTGTTTTTCCCCTGGAATAGAATTTCAAAGCATTGGGAAGCAAAAGTCCCAAGACAGTAGTTGATTAAATGATTAGAATATTCATCACAATTTAAACAATGTGTGTGTGTGTGTATAATATATATATATGTATATATGTTTATATGTATATATGTATAATATATATACATATATATATATTTTTTTAATTAAAAAGCCCATTTCAGCCCTCTCATTGTGACTGTCCTCTCCAGTTATGAACCAATAGCGCTCAGAATGCCCAATTCCTCTTGTTTGTTCATTGCGAATCACTGGTAGACTCATTCAGTCTGTTCTGTAGTCATTTACAAGCACCTGCAAGGTGCTGTGCTGAGGAGGGGCCCAGTGCTACACACCCAGCCACAGTCTCTGCCCTTGTGGAGTCTAATGTCTAATGAGGAGATATGCACCACGCAATAATCACACAAGAGGTCATTTGCAAAGTATGGTGACTGCTAGGGAGGAAGAATATTGAATGCTGTCAGTGACTAATAGGCAACAGGCAGGAGTAACTCTCGAGGAGTAACCCTTTCACTGAGAGGTAGAGAATTGATAAAGCCTGGGAAGGAGGAAGAATATTCAGAGGTGTGAAAGCAGTAGGTGAAAGTAGTAGATAGTTTTAAAGGCAGAGCTTACCAAGCTCTTGGAATACAGTCCAGAGATGTTTCATGTACTTTTAGAATTATGCATAATCCGAATGATTCAACTGGATTTGGCCATTTCCTGATGAATGAAAAGACTTGGCTCTATAGATTAAACAATAATACATGACTTCAAAAGTGCTGAAATAAACGGAAGGCCTGGAGTGAGTCGACACCCTTGGGCCTCTTGAAAAATAATTATATTTTAGGGAATACAAGTTGAGGCTGAAAGAAATTGGAATTCATTTAACAAATACTTTTTAAACACTGCACGCCAGCCACCGTTTCAGGTGTTAGAGAGTCAACAACAAAGGGAACTAAGTCCTTTTTCTCATGGAGCTTCTATCCTAGTAGAGTAGACAAACAATAACCATCCAAACAAGTAAACACACATACACACAAACACATACCCAAGCACACACAGAATGTTAGCTGCTTATATGGAATAGCGATCCTTCTTGATAGTCGAGAATTACTTGCTCTTAGATTTTAAAAAGTATAATTTCAGAAAATATTATTTTATATACATTGATGTTTCTGGGTTGTATTATGGTTTTAAATTATGTCTATCACATAATGCCAACCAAAGCTGTATGACTATTGTGAAGTTATTTTACTGAGTCCTAACATTGGTCTCAGTTGTTAATGTAGCTTCTAACATTCCTGTGTTACGAACCCTTATTTTTCAATGATAAACAAAGGAATTTAATGTATACAAAGGAATTCAAGGCAGATTGTGAATAGCACATGTATTCGATTTTACTGAAAACGTGAGAGCCTGAAGGATGGTTCTCGTGCTAGAGGAAGCATGCGCTTCTTGGTAAAAAGAAAAATGATCGACTAAGTGAAATGGAGGAGAAGTAACAAAATTATTTAAAGCGTGTAGACAATATCTGAAGTACCATCTTCTCAAATTATATAATATGTGCTTTATTTTGCAAACACAAATTGCTATTGCAATGAAGATGTAATGGCACTTCAGGACCAAGGTCACACTGAAAAATTTGTAGCATGGATGGTTTCTTTAGCTCTCAGACTTTTTGTGGCTTCTCAGACTTTAATTTTACTATATTTTTGTTACAACTGCAGGAAAATTTAAAGTCACCTAAAATTTATGCGGTACATTTAAATTACAAATGTGGATATACAGTGCTTAATTTTAACATAAAACATTAAACATGTTTTAATTTCATAATGAAGCCAACAAAGTGACAAATAATTAAAGGTCCCTAAACAGATTCACCTTTGTGTTTGGATTCTCTAGATCGTAGTCTACATATAGTCATGTACACACCTTACTCCCTACTTCTTTGTAACGGTTTATGTTGATTGGAATCATGGAGTTATATATAGCACTTTTCAAAAGCAAACAAATAAATTAACGAGTTGCGTGCAGTGCTGTTTTTTCCTTAGTGATTTCTGTTATCCTCATCACAGCACTGCGAGGTACATAATTCTATTCCGTTCCATGGAAGAGGTTGGTAGAGATTGCTGTCTTACAGCTCGTCAGGAGCTGTGGCCAGGTTTGAACACTCTGGCTGCAGTACTTCCCAACAGGAGATAAGGCACAAACACACACGTGGTAGCAACAAAGCCAAGAGGAGAACCTAGTTTGCCTAATTCTCCGTCCAGGGTGACCTCCCTTAGTTAACCCCTGTTCTGGAAATTCACTCTTCAGTTTACCACATAGGGCATCATTGCCACCACTAAAAGCTCTGTGACTCTGCCACCTTTAGTACTACCCGTGCTAGTATAGAGTACCAGCAGCGGTACCAGTAGTGGTGATAGCCAACACTGTGCATTATCTTACTTCCTCCTCTGACATCGCCTTCTCAGTGGTAGACAGCCAGCTGATATTTGAAATGGGATTCAAACCCAGGTCTGCTGATTCTGCGTTCTACGATTGTAACCAAAGATTGTATGGTCTACTTGTACGCAGTCAGTAGCCTGTTCTGTGGTGTAGAACCTGCTGCATCCTATAAGGAGCGAAAAGCAGAATAATCTGGGAGATGTGCGCCCCCTGCTGGCTCTGCATCCTGTACAAACCAGATGGCAACGTTTCCCCAAGTCAGCGGTTGTTTATGTTGGTGGAAAACCAGCAAGTCAGTCCCTCTGTTACCTTTGGCTCCACTAGAAGCTAAGAGAAAAACAGCAGAGGGTGAAGAAAGGAAGATCTAAAAAACTAAGACTGTTTTAAAAGGGGCTAGTAGTGCTTCAAAATACACTTTCTACATGATTTCAGTGTTGCATATCAAAGGACTTCACGTGTTAAGTGTAATATCCTCTCCCCGTGGTGGGCTATACAAAAATATCTTGCCTGTAATTAGCACACAGTTCCTGGAGACGGAATTAGGCAGCTGCTGTTTTAGACAGACGAAAACTGTCTTGGTGAGCTGTCAGCTAAATCCTATGCGGGCACGGGGAGTGGTTTTCCTGATAAAGCCTAGCGGAATTCCTCTACCCCACCCTGGGATGTGGCAGGTTCCTCCAGCCCCCCCGCCCCCCTCGCCACATCTCAGCCACATCCTGCCTCACAACTGGCAACCCCTGCCAGTTCAGACTTCCCAGGCACAAGGTCATATGTTTAATGCCTGTCGTGATCTGGATGCCAGAAGAAGCAGGACCCTGTGCAGGAAGAGGGAGTTTAAGGGCATAGTTATGTAGGAGTTACGTGGCCAAAGAAGGGAAAACTTTGGGATGGAGAAGGAAGGACAAGGAGATTGTCTCTTTAGATGTAAAAAAAAAAAAAAAGCACTGTATTGCTGAAGAAGAAAAGTTCACGATGTGGTAGAGGAACACCTTTGTATATTACAGCAATAGTAATAATTGCTAGCCCTTACTGAGCTGTGTTAAAGCCTTGTATACTGAGCATTTTGACATGGGTACTGTTCTTATGTCCTGTCTATCAGTGAAGGAATGGAAGCTCAGAAACATTAAGGTACATTTTCAAGATCCAGTGCCCGGAAGTGGCCATGCCAAGGTTTGGCCCCACTCTGTATTCTTAAACACTCCACTGCAGTTTTGAAGAAATAAAAAAAATTACTCAAATGTAAAAACACCTCCCTTCCAAAGTATGAGCTCCCCAAGCACAGGCTGGCTGTGGCAGGGCCCTACACACTAGAGAATGAGTTGGCCTGGGTTTTCTCTGAGCTCCTTTTCTAACCTGTGGTTCTGTAAGTCTTCTAGGGATTTAGGGCAAGGCGTGAGAGAAGGAAGGAATGTTCCCACCTGGACTTTAGAACTTATCTCTCATCGTGCTCTCATGACAACATGTTTGTTCTAGTGAAGTAAAAAGGCCAGTATCTGAATTCTTACCAGCAGCATGAGCTTTGGGGCAAATGACGTCATGGCCCAGCCTCAAGTCGGTGCAGTGGTCATAATGGAACCACTCCCACTGTACTACTGTGACGGTGACAGTTAGCAACATCCCAGGACCTATTAAGCACTCCACAAATGTTTTTTGAACCTGAATATCTTGTAGAAATGTAGCAGGAAATTGGGCCAGACAGATGGAAACGACCTGGCTTGAGAGATATCTGTTCACCAGGTGGTTTGGACTCTATTGACACTCAGGGATGGGAGCCAGGATTTTTTTTAATCAAATTTTTTTTTTTTTGAGCAGGTAGTAAATTCATAAGTGGTCAAAAGTCTATAAGCATATAAGAATGGAGGGAGACTTTCTTTTAATTACTGTCTCACCCCAAGTAGGAAACAACTGTTGCTAGTTTTTTTTTGTGACTCTTTCCAGAGATTTTAATACATATACAGCATAATATAAACATATATTCTCCCACCTCACTCCCCAGCCCCCTTTTAAAGAGAAGATGTGGTCTGATGTGTGTTTCAGGAAGATGAGAGCTGCGGCAGGTTACAGAATAGGTTGGGGTAGGGAAACAGTATTACTGCTCCAGGAAATGGATGACAAAGACCAAGCCAGGGAATGAGCAGTGACCAAGGGGACAGACAGAGGGGAGAAACCCTGTGTCAATAACAGTTAAAGGCCTTCAGAATTAGCCATTGGGAGGAAGAGGATAATGGAAATGATGGAGTTTTTGAGACGAGGGATGGTGGTATAATTTGAAGAGAACAGAGAAGGGAGAAGATTTGACTTTGTGATAGTGCTATTTCTTTTTGTCCTCAGAAGAAACCTGTTGAAATGGATTTTGGAAACAGAGAGGCTCAGAAAATTTGGGTAATTTAGCCGAGCACCTAGCTCATAGATGGTGGGGTTGGATATTTGAACTTTGTCTGAATCCAGGGCCGCCTGGAATGTGCTGGCCTCTTATCTTTATTTCTAAGTGGCTGGAACAGCCTAAAGCATGGAGGCTCCTGGATATGAGGGAGTAAGTCAGCAATCTTCACAGCCTGAAGGAGCCCGAGTTCTGCCCTGTCGGGGAGCCTGCACTAACATTCTGCAGTCACATCCTCCAGATAGATAACCTGTTCTTTTCCATAAAGGCACTTGGTCAGATATGGGCCCAAGGATGATTTAATCTTCATATCTTTATAGCTTCTTTCCAAGGCCTAAATTCACACATCAGCTAAAATTCCTGTGTTAGACCACAGATCCTGACTTTGGTTTGGAAAATGTGATCAGTGTAGCTCTAAAGAAGTATGATGTAGATGAGGCCTGTGGTAGAAACAAGGGTGGATGGTTCGTATGGGGATTCAATTGGAGAAATAAGATCAAAAGCAAGGTTTAAGTTCCAGATTGCCAGGATGGTCCTTGCCTATGTACCGGAAGGGTAGAGGAAGTACAAGGTTTCTCTGGAGAAGCTTCTAAGCCCTGCAGTGGCTGAGGCAGCAGTCGGTACATCCCAGAGTGGGGTCCTGTGTTTATGGGAATCAGTTGTTGGGGCACATCTAGCTTCTGGTCCTTTAGAAAAGAGACACCTCTACCCTAGTTCATGGCTTGTATGTAGATCTCATTAATAGCATCAGTGCAGTTCCCTGTGGCTCACACCGAACTGGCATGTTTACCGTTTCATCTGACCTTCACATTGACCCCTGGAGATGAGCAGGCCAGGTGTCATCCCTATGTTCAGGGGAGGATGTCAAGGCCCAGAAAGGTTAAGCAACTTGCCTCAGGCCACAGAGCTCAGAACCAGCAGAGCCTGGATTTTAACCCATGTGTTGTTGATATCTGCATCCCATGCTTAGAAGAAATAGTCAGAAAGCACACTTGCCCTCCAGGTTCTCAGAGGAAGGCTATAGCTGGTCTGATGGTTGGCTGTGCCATTGTTTATTTCTCCCAGGTTTTTCTTGTCCATTTCCCCAAGTGTGATCATCCAGTATGACAATGGAGATGACGTGTCTTCTGATGCGGGAGGTTACAGTTCACTGCGGTGTGGTTTTCCCAGCCTGTTCTGCACGATTGCCATGCTGTCCTGTCAGCTCATACTTGCACCTTTCGCAAAAGCAGTGGGTAGTTGACTCTCAGTGTCTGAGCTGCTCTGGGCACTCACCCTCTTTCTTCATTACCATTTGGGGATGAGGCAATTGAAAGCATCTGGAAATCTGGGTTTTATAGACATTGCGCAGAGGCCCCAGCCAGGCTCCATCTGCTTTCCTTGGCAGGTCAGCACCACACCCGCCGGCCTTCGTGGTTGCCGTCCCTGCACGCAGCCAGTGGGCCCTTACAGCTGCACTTCTGTGGGGGAGACGCGCTTCTTTCTAACAGCAGCCGCTCTACAGAGACGGTGGTGGACGTGGGGGAGCGGGGGCCGTGCGTCCTGGTGGGAGACCTGGGAAGGAAGGACTTACTTGTTCCTAGTTTCTTGTGTTCCATGTTTCGTTCTGGGAAGAGCACAGGGAAGAGATGAAGCAGCACTGAGGCCAAGTAGCCAGAACAGGGCTGGTGCCTCTGGCCAGTTAGCTGACGGGAGAGCCTCCTGGAGTAGGAGCCCAGGCAAGCCCTTCTTGTCCCTCCAGAGGCTGCATCTGCAGGTCATTTTCTTTGGCCTGGCCCTCAGGGGTCATCCCAGGTTGCCCAGGCTGCCCTGGGGGTGTCTGGACTGAGAGCCTTGGCAGGAGCATGACAGGAAGCAAATGTAGGTGATTTGTCCTTGCTCTAGTCCAGCTTGTATGTTATCATCCCTTGACATGAGTTATCTGTCTTGGTTTCTCTAAATTCCTAAGTGGATTATAATTTTTCTCTTGGTATTATTTGACAACAGTCATTTTTCAGGGTTTTACTGCATTCTTTAAATACTTGGGATTTTTGGAACAAGTGTAGGAAAAGGCCGCCCTCTTCAGGTCGGACAGTGCAGTGCAGAGCTGAGGCGTGTCCTGGGGAGCTGCCCTGACGCCAAGGACCCGCAGATTTACAGAGCTTTTCCTTCCTTTTCTACAAAAAGTGAACTGCCTCATCAGAGGTCGCTGGAGGAGAATGCCCTTTTCCCTTTGAGAAAAAGAGAAAAGAAAGAAAAAAACTGCAGAGGCCACTGTTGGAGCGTATTGTTCTTGTTTGTCTCATCTGCGGTGATGGCACCCTCCCAGGCTGCCCCGACCTCACTTGCAAGACCGGACCTCGCATGCTTCAAAGAGTGGGTTCAGATGGGCCTGAGGGGAGTGTGGGGCCAGATCACTGCAGGCTCCGCGTGCCCATCACCCACCCCCAGCTTGACCACCCGACATGAACAGTAGTTAACGGCAACGTCGGAACAGTAGGAATCACGCCAGTGTGTCTGAAACTTCCCTCTCTTAATTTCTGCTTTAAATTTTAGTGTTCCCATTTTATTGGTACCAGAGGGACAGCCTTAAAGTCAAATGATCTCATCTGAAGAGGAAGAAGCATGATTATTTGGAGAAATCATAATAGCAATAGTAAAAATAAACTGTGCGCTCAGCACAGCATCATGTATTTCCTACGCATTATTTCATTCAGTCCTCGTGACATTCCTTCAAGGTAGGCACCGTTACTACCCCTGCGTTACAGATGGATGTAGAAACTGCAACAGAGAGGGCTGGGCTCGCCGGTCCCAGATGACTCAGCTAGGCAGAGGAGCCGGCGGCGCAGTGCCAGGATTCAGACCAGACAGCCCCCCCACCCCACCCCTCATCTGACTCCAGAGTCCCAGCGCTCAGCCCTCCCTCAGCAGCAGAGAGAAGGAAAGCAGGGGCCCAGGAGAGAAAGTGACCTCTTAGAACAGCTTTAGGGAAGGAGAAGAGTCTTCTGTGAAACCCCCAGGGTAGCTAAATAACCCTTTGCAAGTAACTTTGTTGAGTTTTTAGGATTACATCCACCTTTATCTCTGTTTACAACTGCTGCGAAGAAGAACTGGAGGGATTATAGCAATACAATAGAAAATGAGCATTTCCCCAAGTGGAAATAGAAACACATGTATTTTGTCAGGTGTTGCTGAGCTGCGGGATGTGTTGATCTAGGTAGGATTTTGCTGGTGTAACACTGGTCTTTGGGGTGAACGCTGTAGGCGGACAGGGGTCCCAGCTTCTGCTCAGTCATCCTGAGTATTTGAGCCATCGGGTGGCTCTGTAATTTGACTCAGTTCCTTTCCAGTCCAGGGAACTTGTGGTCAACTAGCATAAACATCCTGAAGCATGACTCCTAATATTTTTGTTTCCCTTTGTAGTTATTTCCCTTCCTCCAAAATCTCCATGATGTGCAAGATAGCTTTTGATTGGCTGTTTATTTAATTTAATAAAGTATGCATGTGCTTTATGTGGAAGCCAAGTGGAACCACATTCATGGCCTATAAGGAAAAGCCGCACTCCATTGCCCCAAGTCTCCCCACTGCCCAGCCTGTTCCTTAGGGACAGCTGCGTACAGCTCTTTCAGCCATTCTGTCATTTATTATAAGTAACGTCCTTATACTATATTCCCCTGTCCATCAACTTTAGACTTTTTCTGTTGACTTCTTACTGTGGGACACTTAGCTCTCTAAATTTAGCACACTTCCCCACCACTTTTACTTCTAACCCTCCCAATGTGGTTATATCATAAATTTGGGTTGGCATTCAGTGTTTATATGGTAAACCTGTGTAAATTTTGCACACAGTACGGAACCATTTCTTGATTGTAACTCTTGTTTTTTTCTACAGTTTGTCATTGCCCCCCCCCTTTTTTTTATTTCCTCAGTTTTTACATTATGCAAATTTATCCTAACAATTTGTAACACTTCTCAAACTCTTCCCCAGAGGGTTAGGTACGTCAGGGAGCGCTCAGGTCCACTGTGCCGTTGATGGCCCCCTCCAGGAGCCCTCCAGCTCCGCGTCTGTTCTACACTGACTGCTGTCCAGGTCAGCAGCACCGACCACATTTAGCCAGAGCGTTCCTCTACCTCTCTCCTGTGTCAGGGCCCCATCTCCCTCTTTTTTAATTTACTTCCTCATTGCATGGAATATATCCTCCTGTGAGAGCAGTTATAAGGAAAGTCAGTTTTCTGAAAACTTACATAGCTCATGTGTGATAGGTAACCTGGTTTTTACCGTAGAGTTGTGAAACTATTCATATTTTCCAGGTGCGTTCCACGTATGTACTCCCTGCTAATGAGTAACTGCATGTTTAATGCTGGAGAATAAAGTTGTTCATATAAGAAAGCATTTAAATGCTGATTTAAGTTATGTGATGTGCTGGAGTGGGGATGTTGACTGTCTTTAATACCAGTCTTCCCTATAGGAATCTTTGAGAACATGCATTTATGTGGGCAGTGTGTGATTCTGACTATAGAGGAAGCAAACTAGCTCTTCCGCAGGGTCTGTGAAGAGAGGGACTTTTTTTACTATTAGCTCATGGATTCCCCGTGCCTAGCACAGTGCCTCGTATGTAATGGACAGTAGGTGAGCTGGTTTTTTTCTACTGAAATTCATAAAAGAAATAAGCAGAGTGCATACCATTTTTGTTGTTGTCATTGATATGTCGGTAATCTACTGAGTGCCTAGGAGACTTTTGTAATTGAAAGGCAGTTTTAACTTCTATTTTGGATACTGAAGAAATTTAGTCTTAGGCTTTAGTATACATGACTCATTGACATCCCCCCTGTTTCTGCTTATATTACCCCCAAATACTTGGGGGTTTGATTTGTTGGTTTTGCCAATATTTGTTTTCTGCCTTATAGAGTTGAATTACTCTTTGCAGGTTTTGTGTTCCATCTTTAGTTTTGGGGATACCAACACTGCTGGAAAGAAAGTGGGATTTATTTGGAAGGAGGGGAGGGAAGTAAAGTATCCACCCTGATAGCCATCTACCCTAATAAGGGAGAAATGGCAGGATGAGAAGTAGTAGTTAGAGCCTCAGCAAATGGTTTTCTAAAAACCACTTTAATTTTAATTTCATGAAAACTTGAACCCAAACCTAACAGGTAGATTTCTTCTTTTCAGCCTTCTGGGTTTAAGGGCCAAGAGACGCCTGACTTACCCAGGTTGAATTAAGGGTAGAGGGGATTTGTTTATCTCACTGCTGTGGTCTCCAGGACACCTTCTTTAGTCCTTTGTATTCTTAGAAACAAAGTCACCCCTTGGCAGTCATAAAGCTACTCAGACACCAACAGTCAGGGTTTGGTTTCAAGTCACCAGCCTTGGAGAGGCAGTGCCCGATTTCCTTTGGCAAAGACAGCCTGCCCCTTCTCAGTTCATTTCAGCCACTTGGGCACGAAGGTAATTTCCTCAAAATAGAAACCTTTGAAGACTGTCTGATGGATCCGTGAATCATTATGTTTATCCCCAATTCTAATTTAATGTTTCAGAATTTTAAAACACTATTTAGCTGCTTTCTTTTTTCTTGAATCAACTTTCAGAAAAAGTCAGCCTGCGATAGAAGGGTCTAGGCATTTTCTTCTGGGAGACCATGTGGTTGATATTTGCAGCAAATCCATGGGCGGTGGTGTTGACAGATTTAAGTTTTATTCTTAACTCCAGGACTATTCCTGGATGTGTGACCTCAGGCAAGTCCGTTCATCTCTAAGCTTCTATTTCCTCATTTGTAAAATGATTTTAATAAAATCCACCTACAGTGTCATTCTGAGGGAAGGATTACCTGAGGTTACATATACAGAGTGCTCATTGCACATAACGCTGAACGGACACAAGTTCTTTGCCTTCAGGCACAGGTGAGAGGCCCACACCCTGAGAAGCCTGTAATGGGTATGCCATAATCACAGGGCTTTATGACCTGTTCTCAGCTCTGGGCTTACTTGTGGGTTTGTATTGTTTTGTTTTGGTTTTTGTTTTTGTTTTTTTGCTAGGCAGGAGGGATCGCTGAAGTAGGAACCTTCTTGTGCTTCTGCCCCAGGATCTGTTTAATCTCACATAATAATAAACCAACACAATAGTAATCTTAGCAGCTACGATTTGTCAAGCACTTCTTATTCGCTAGGCCCTATGCCAAGCACCTTCTGTGCATTGTTTCTTTTCATCCTTAAACCTGTTCTGTATTACAGATATTAACATCTCCATCGTACCTATAAGAAAACTGAGATTTCAGTTTCTTGTTCATGCTTTGCACTCAACACCTTGCTTTTCAGCTGTATCTTCATGGTCCCCACTGAATTATGGTCAGTTTTCCCTTCCATTCACCTTCCTGACTTACTGACATGTGGTCGTCTAGGCTGTCATCCGAATTCCAGCAGTACAGTGCCAGGGCCTTTTGATGTCTAGAGCAAAACAGCTTGAGTCTCACTGCCTCCTGACTTCACTCCAGCTCTGCCCTGACCTGTGAGCGGCTAGTGAGGCAGAAGGGGTAGAAGGTGGTGCTCAACTCAGGTTCAAGTCCCAAGTGTCTCCAAGGCTTTTCTATTACGTTCTTTTCCATAGACTCACTGCCCTAACGTGACACAAGTAGTGACACATGGTGCCTTCTAGAGCTAGCTGGGTATGGCTGAGAGCTTGCTATAATCAGAGGTTATTAATAAGGATGGGGAAGGTGGACCTACAGATGGCCAGTTGTCCAGGTAATGAAGGAATAACACCTTTTGCCTCAGCTCCTGTGATGGTTGATGACTGTGTCCCAAACATAGCTTGTGTTATTTTTATTCATTTTGCTCACTGATGAGACTAGAAGCTCCTTAGCAGTTGTGCTTTATATATTCCTATGGGCTTTTGTTTGCTGATAATTGGAAAGATGATGTAACAACATTGGAGAAAATTTATAAACAGATCAATAGCATTCTGCCCACCCCATAACCTCAACCCCCTAACACAGCAATGACTCTTACTTTTTTAAAGTTTTTTTCACTCTCTTCCAACACAGGCATACTCTGTTCTTCCATAGGAGTTTTCAGGTCACAGTCCAGCCTAAAAGCCACCAGGTAGCTGGGACAGAGGCTGAGTCCATGTCAGAGCTTGATAGATTCCCTTTCTTTCTCTTCTTTCTTTTTTAAATTTTATCTGATACCTTTTAGGTATTTTGAAGCCTTGTAAAGATGTCACTCTGATGTTGGATAGGAGAAGGGCTTAGCCCTCTCCCAGATGCTGGGCCCTGGCCACACTCCCCACATGTGCACAACACCAGACAGCAGGCATCGGGTGGGGGTGGGCCTCCTGCTCCTCAGCATTGTGACCAGAGATCCACAGTGTGGGTAGCAGGTCACGGATTTGAACCAGCTCTTCCTCAGGATGTTTCTACAGGGTTTTGTGATCAAATGAGTTTGGGAAACTTTGGGTTATGAAAGTTAAAAAACATTTCTTTCATACAATGCTTTTAATATGTTTATATTCACTGATCTCAAAGAAGGGAGTTTTATGAAAAATGGTAGCTAGCATTTATTGAGTGTTTACTCTTTGTTGGCTCTAGCAGTTCTAGTAAGCTCTTTATAAGCAGTGTCTCATTTAAACCGTATAGCAACCGTCCATATGAAGTAGGTGCCAGCGCTGGCCCCGTCTTAGACACTGAGAAGGCACCTACCCAATGTCATCGTTAATACACAGTGGGCACAAAGTTTTGTGCTTGAGCAGACGGAGTCCAGACCCCATGCTCTTAACCTGTATACAGTACTCATGGTAGGCAGCTGTCACCAAGTCGTTTTATTTGTGACTTCTCCTTTCCTGTGCGATCAGTAATTGGAAGGACTCTAGTTGGAGAGATGCCAATTTAAACTTAAAAAGCAAATAGGGACTGCTGGGCAGATAGGAACGGGGGTTCCTCTTATGACCCCCATTGGGTCGTTAGCTGGAACCCGTACCCTCAGAGGTCTTTGTGTCACACCAGGTTAGTGTTACAGCCTATTCAGCAAGAAAAGCAGACATGGGGGTTCTGGACAGAAAGTCTAGGACCAGTGTTCTCAAACTAGGCTGCATTTTGGAATTTACCTAAGGAGCGTTAAAAATGACTAATGTCTGCCCTCAATTCAGGGATCCCACTTTAGTCTCAGTCGGGCCCAAGCATGGGTGATTTTTAAATGTTCCTTGATAATTCTGCTGCAGCCTGAGTGAGAGCTATTCATCTGCACATACCCCTTTGTGATCCTATTACCATATCTTTTACCAAAGCAAGGAAAAGAAAGGGTTTCCTTTGCAAGTTAAGTATCTTAACAGGGTTTGGTGTTTTTATTTTTTTCATGAATGAGTGACCATTATTGGATTTTGTTTGTTTTGTTGGTTGATTTTTTTTTTTTATCAGCCCCTTAAAGCCTCGTACCATGATCTGTACCCTTGACCCTAACTTTGCACTACCACATATTGACCAGCCCTTATGCGGTAGTTTTAGATTGGTTACTAAGGGGACTGGTGAGAAAGGGGCTCAGCACTCTTCCTAGTAGGTGGGTACCATTGCTAAGAGAGCCACATCCATGCTGTTGCTAAGGAAGCTGGTGTAAGAAGCACATTCTGGGTGACGATGTTAGCTAATGACCCACATACTTCTAGTGGGCTCATACTGTAAATAATGGAATCCAAAGGGTGTTGCTGTCATTTTCATTGAGTCAGGTGAAGCTGAATAATAGGATTGTTTTCTGGTTTGGTAATTTAAGTTCTTGTTTACTACCGTATCTATAAAAAGCATCTTTTAGGCATTTGTGGGAATATATACCTTTGTCAATAAAAGACAATTATTGTTTCACTATTTTGTATACCTGAAACTAATGTAATATTGCATATCAACTTAAAAAAAAAGAAAGAAAGACAATGACTGTTTTACCCTAAGCTGTATTGGCTTTTCTTAACATCATCTTTTCAAAGGCACAGTCTTTCGGCTATTCAAGGCATGATTCCAGGATTTCAAGACTACTGCTCTTTATCTAGTTCAAGATGGATGTGTCCCAGGTTGATCAAAGGGTTTGTAATGGGAATGTTTTTGTTGATTTCTTACAGTACAACAAACACCTCTTCGTGCATATTGGGCATGCCAACCATTCTTACAGTGACCCATTGCTCGAATCAGTGGACATTCGTCAGATTTATGACAAATTTCCTGAAAAGAAAGGTGGCTTAAAGGAACTGTTTGGAAAGGGCCCTCAAAATGCCTTCTTCCTCGTAAAATTCTGGGTGAGTAAGACATTGCCGTGATTTCAGTGGTTTATCTGAATGGTCACATCCCACACGTGAGTGGGGAGCAGCACAGCTGACCATGGATCCATGCCGACTACACCTTCATGTGTACCCGCAGGGTCGCCAAGGTGTCACAGACTCTACCTATGGGGCTGTCCTCATGCTGGCTTTCTGGTGCATCCACATGATGCACCTAGGCAGCATTTGCTGCCCCACCAAGGAGCAAGAGAAGGGCAGCCTCTTTGGGCCTCAGGGCTCACTCAGACAGTGCGAGAGGCTTCACAGATGGCTGGAATCGTGATGGAAAACATGGGGCCCTAGACCCTCTTTCTGTTTCTTCTCTCTCCATTAAGCAGAGTGACCTATAAATTCCACCAGAGCATAGGACTCAGTGCAAAGATGGGGCTGGGATAAAGATAAAGTTACATGCTTCAGGATTTTATAAGTGTCTGAGAGAATACAAGATGGCTTTGCCTAGTATGTGCCTCATCTGTGCTTTAAAACAATAAGTTCAGATGCCACCAGCTGCTGGGGCTTGCTGATGAGGAGCTTTGCTGTTCCTGCTCCACTAGTCAGACTTATAGGCCAGGAGACTCCTGGTGGGTCAGAGACGTTAGAGCAATCATAAGTATAATGTGTGTGTACTGGGGGGTCGGATGGGCAACAGACCAGAAACCCCAAATAATGAGGTCTATATTGCAGATGTTTAATTCCTCAGTCTTTAGAATAAAAAGGAAATCACTTCAGGTGTTTGCACTCCTTAGCATGGCATTAAAGGCCCTAAGTGAGCTAATTCTAATGTGTTTCCTTGCTATCCATCATGTGCCCAGCCTTTGTGTGTGTCCAGATGTACTTTTCCCTCTTCCCTTCTCTCCCACCAGACCAGCTCTTCCTTCTCGTGCGATGGTGGCTCCATTATTACAGCACCTTCTTCACTTAAACAGACCATTGATTTTCTTTTTACTCCCATCGCATTTTGTAGTTAATCAGTTCCCATGCTGTGTCTTAATTATTTGGATGTGTGTCCCACTCCTCCCTGGACTCCAGCTGCCTCCAGGGGACCTTATTCATAAGAGTAGCTACCATTTATTGAACACCTGCTGTGGGCTGGGAGCTGCGCGAATGCTTTACATGCATTTTATCCAGTCCGCACAATGTTAAGTGGACTTTACCTCATATCCAACTAAGAAAATAGAAACCCAGAGGTTACAAAGGACAGGCTACTTGTAGGTTGCTTGTATAAGACCTGGGGCTTGAAATTGGATAAAGTTTGACTTTAGTGCCTCTCCTTTGTTTCCTGGCTGCTTCATGTCCTGGGGACCCTGGTCATAGAATCGTCAACAGAGGACTCTCCATATCTCTAAGCAAGTGCCTTACACCGAAAAGCCCAACAAATGGGGAAACAAATGAATTAAGAAAAAATTGATGTTTTAAACTCCTTGGGGGAAGTTTACATATTAGATTTAGTTTTCTTAGTTTCTATTATGTGTGCATGGTAACTAGATTTCATTTTCATGCTTCCCTATTGAATTTGGATGGTGGAAGTGCCTTCTACTTATAGTAATGTTCTTGGGATGGGTAATAACGTGGATAACCTGAAAAAGCAGTAAGACATTTCTCTTTTCTGAATTGGTGGCTGCCTGCTAGTAATTTGAATGGCAGTTAGGGGCCAGTTATATGATAACACAGCATTTTCAAAGTGTGGCCTGATTACTTCTAAGGGGTTTCTCAGTTTCCTTTCAGCGTATCATCAAGGTCAATACTATTTTCATTGTGACATTGAGACATTGTTTGCCATTTGCAATCTGCTGAGATGCACACTGGTGGTCCAGAAACAATAGAGTAAAACTTCTAAAGACTTAACTCAACCAGGCTGATATGCTCACACAGGTTAAAAAAAAAAAAAAAAAAAAGAACCAGTCACCCCAAGAATGTCCTTTTATGGCTTACTACGTCTTGAATCTAGTGTACACATTGACAGTGAATGCAGTGAGCCTGTGTGCCGTATCAAGGAAAACAGCTAACAATATTTGTTTCCAGAGATAAATTTTGAGCTATTAAGTAAAAATAAGAATTTTGGAAAACTTGTATCCACCTCAGTGAACTTGACAGCTTCCCAGTAC
Organism: Eonycteris spelaea; assembly: GCA_003508835.1. Classification (NCBI taxonomy): domain Eukaryota; kingdom Metazoa; phylum Chordata; class Mammalia; order Chiroptera; family Pteropodidae; genus Eonycteris; species Eonycteris spelaea. The sequence goes on from PUFA01000113.1 coordinate 4,673,226, forward strand.
ATTAAAGACTTTTCTGATGAGATCCACAGTCATATTTATATGTGATTTTTTTTTTGATATTGTGTAAGATAAGCCAATGAATTTGAATATAACAAAGTGTGAAAAGTTCATTGGTATGGTTTCAGAATCCAGACTACAGCTAACCTTTAAGAAGGTTACTTGTCAAGTTTCAGTGTAATACCAAAGAAAAATGACCACAGTTATCTGAAGAGTCTATTAAAAGATCCTTCATTTTTTCAATTACATATTAATGTGAGGTTAGATGTTCATGTACTTCAACCAAAGCAGCAGGTCATGACAAATTGAACGTAGAAGCAGATATAAATTTCTAGGTATTTCCCATTAATTCACACATTAAATAAATTTTCAAAATGTAAAACAACTAATTTATGTTTATGTTTGAAAATCTAGGTATGTCTAACTAAAAGTATGTTAACATGTAATGAGCTTATTATTTTTAAACTAGGTACTAAATCCTTAAAATTTTCTATTTAAATTTCCAATACAGAAAATATAGGTAGATATAACCTATAGAAACAAAAGCTCTTTAAGATCCTCAGTAAATTTTGAGTGGAAATGCACATCCCGAGATCCAAAAGTTCGAAAACTACTATTGGGAAGCATATAGAAAGAGGCTGTTCTACCCAAATTAATTAAAACTAAGCAGAAATTACAAAATGTGATGAAAAGAAACTATTTTCAGTACTTTCAAATTAAACAGTATTGGTTTTTAATAATAATAAGATTTTTATAATTAGCTTATTATTTGAATATGTAGGCTTAGAAAGTTGTTTTGTTTTTACTTCCTAAATTTCCCATTTTACTTGGAATGGTTTTAATAAATACTTTCAGTGATGAGGCCCTTCAGTCGTGAAACCCCAAATAATGAGGTCTATATTGCAGATGTTTAGTGGTGGCTAGTATGAGATGTGAAAATTTAGAAACAGTTACTCCAAGATTAGCTATTAGTTTATTGAATTAAAATTTGCAGAATTAAAATTGAGCACTCCTATGAATATGATAAAGACATCACTCCTTAGTATGGTTGTTAGCAGTATTTAACCTTTATAAAGAAATTCAGTTGTAACTACGTTAAAATAAATGAGGAAACAATTTGAATTAGTTTTACAATTTGCTGCAATTTGAAATATCATTGGCTTCCTCTAATGACTCAGTAAAAATGAATACAATTAGAATATCTATCCTTGGTTATCAGTAGGTGTTTTCAGTGGGTGTTCTTAAGTAGGTTTAACACTCCATTTGCACTATCTTTTGTGTTAGTAATTCACTTAGCAGATTTTCTTATTTTTGTGTGAATTCAGTACATTTCAACAGAGATCTTCTACCCAGTCTCTCCTTTCATCTCCCTTTTTCCTCTTTCTCAAACTGCCTGAGGTCTCTAGGTTGTCAAAGTGAGGCTGACTTAATTTGTTCATATGGTTGTTCCTGAAATTTTATTTTCAGAATGTCTGCCATGTTTAGCCTAGGCTCAGTGGGGCCAGACTAAGTCAAGCATTTGCTGTGGAAGGAATACTGAGTGCTATCTGAATTGCCTGCACTTAACCCCAAGGTGTAGGCACCTCAGCTCTTTGCCAGTTGGTACTTTGAGGAGAATGGGATGATAGTAAGCCAAGTAGCAGTCACTCCACTGGTTTCAGGGTGGAAGACCCTGACTAGCACCCCAAAACGTAAACGAATGACAGAGCCGAAGATGCCAGCATGGATGCCCTTCTAGCCTATCAGCCTTATAATTTTTCATGCCTTAATGGTGTAAGACACCTAAGGGCCTCCACCATGTATCTGCTGAGATTTTTTAAAGAGCCTTATTGATGAATAATTTATACATCATAAAATTTACACACCATAAAATTCCCTTATAAAATTGAGTGAGTTTTAGAAAATTTTACAGACTTGTGTAACCATCACTACGATCAAATTTTAGAGTATTTCTATTGTTCCAAAAAGATGCCCTGCACCCACTTGTAATCAATCCCTGTTCCCACTCCCAGCTCCAGGCAAGTGCTAATCTACTTTCTGCCTAAATAGATTTGCCTTTTTTGGATATTTCATGTAAATGTGTGTAGTTGTTTGCATCTGGCCTCTTATCATAATGTGTTTGAGGTACATCTGTGTTGTAGCATGAATCAGTGGTTAGCTCATTTCTGTTGCTGTATACTGTCCCACTGAACAGCTATACTACATTTTGCTTTGCTATTCACTAGTTGATAGACTTTTGGACTGTTTCTACTTGAAGTTTTTATGAATAATGCTTCTCTGAAGTTTTTGCATGGACATATGGTTTCATTTTTTTCTTTGGTACCTACCTAGAAGTAAAATTGCTGGGACATATGGTAACTCTATGTTTAACTTTTTAAGAAACTACCAAATTGTTTTCTGAGGTTTATATTATACTACTTTATATTCCTACCAATGAGATGTTAGGGGTCTCTCCTTCAACCATTATGTCTGCAAGTACTAGGGTAGGGAGAGATGACAGTAAACATTGTAGATAAGAGAGCTGGTGAGTGAAAGCTGCAAGACAAGGTGCATGAGTGGTGCATTCAGGGGGGTTCATGTGCTTTGAGATAGGGCTTCACTTGTATGGCACACATAGGTAGGTAGAAAAATTAGGAAAGACAGAGAATCCAGGTTCAGATGTGTTGCAGTAGAGAGCGGTCAGGAGTTTTAACAATTTTAGAGCCAAAAGAGTAATAGGATTCTCTTTACTAAGGGTTACAGCGACTTTCTGCATTTTATCTTTTCTATTTTTATTCTTTAACTTTTCCTTCTCATGACAATCTCCTATTTATTTCCTTTCTCTTCCTTCTTGCCTACTTGTTATTATTCACTCCTGTGCATTTTAATTCTCCACCATATTTAATTACAAAGAGAGGAAAAGTGATTCACAGGAATTGGAGGACAGGGGCTCCTCTCTTCTTCAGCAGTGTGTGAACATAACCACTAATGAGTTCCTTCTTTGAACTAGACACAATGTCAGGCTTAATATACTTGATGTTATTTAAACCCTATGAGGCACATGTGATTATTTCCATTTTACATATAAAGAAACTGAGACATGGAGAGGTGAAGTGATTTCTGAAGAGTCACACAGCTAGTAAATGCCTGATCTTCTGGACTCTAGAATCTGTGCTCTTTCCACCGAATCTGTGCATAAGCCTCTTCAGGGAGCACAGCTCTGTGGCTAGACGCTCACCTAACACAATTTCACCTGTACAGAAGCAAATGAGGATATGTGCAGCAGCAGTTTCTTTGTGAAGTCCTGTCATTAGGGGATGTTCTGGTGTACATTTATGGTAAGAATAAACTTCTCTTACCAGGAAGTTCAGTTCAGGTTGAAGCCTAAGTTTTCTAGGGAGAGCGATACCACCATTAGCTGCCTTCATGGAGAAAAGCAGCATAAGTGATACGTTATGATTTCAAAGGCAATGTCATAGTATTCTAGACAGTCTTGGAAAAAGACATTTTTTAATTCATTCCTAAATGCACCGCAAATATAACCTAATGTAATACACGTTTATGTAGTCCGAATCAAAGAGCACATTCAATTTGGCACCCTGCTTTTTCAGCAAACACCCTGCCACATAGCCATGTGTCATTATAACCCTAATTACCACTTTATGATTGTATATTTACTGCATATATTATAATTTAGCCATGCTTATTTTTTTTAGATATTGATAATATGACTTTTAATATATATGTGTGTGTCAGTATATGTGTTTATGTATGCGTATAAATAACCAAGTTGCTTTCCAAAGTCATCAAGCAGTGAGCAAGTATACCAGGCATCTTCACCAGCCTTATGTGGCATAATTTAAAAACAGACCAAAGCAACTGTCTGTTGTTATTTTGTTTTTTGGTTCCTCACACCTGCAGTTATTTTTTTCTACTCAAAGTCTTTAATCCTTCTTCATTCTCTATAGAAACAACTATTAATAAGGTTAAACATACTGTGTTCCCTCCCTGATAAGACATATATTTGTTCCCATTTCAGCAGTTCTTGAAGTGGGATGCTTTTTACAGTCAGCATCATAAGCACTTTGCCCGCCCCTTCACAAAGGAGTAAGCCGTGATGTGGTTGTTATTGCCTGTCTGTTGTGACCCTAACCAGTGTAGAGGGCATCTCACCATCTCCTTGGCACCTTAGTTAATTTGTGCTAGTAGTACTATATACTACCAGTGCAAATTTTAGCTTAAATTTGAATCCCTAATTTAAATATCTCATAGAACTTACAGTTTGATACAGCATCAAAATTGTTATTATGATCGAGGACAAGTGTGGAAGCAGATTTGTGATAAGTGAGGCCAACATTTTGTACTGGCAGAAAACCATACTTCTTTTTTCCTTATAAAACAACTGTCAGGTGCTGTGTAGGCCCTAAGAAAGAAAGATGTCCACCCACAAGTGGACAGAGCTGAGCTTTGTTTCTGCATTGAGATTTATGCAGATGGTTTGCCAGTGAAATGGCAGACACTGCAGCTAATTTAAGATAAAACGCCAACTGTCTTGGAATCAGTCATAGAATTCCCAAAGCTAGAAGTGGGTGTGATTCAGTCATGCATCCTGAAAGACAAAAACCCAACTACAGTTTGAGCTGATTTTCAAAAAAAGTTCCTTTCCAGCCACCCGTAGTTTATTTAAGGAAATAAACAAAATTATGGACTTAACCAAATAAGAAATTCAGTGAAACTACTTTTAGAGGGACCTCAAAATTTCACTCTCTGTCCTAACAGTGCTCAAGACTGTTAAGTTTTGGGACACCAGTTCAAAGAGAGTTAGCTGCATGTTACTGACATGTTACTTATAAACCTGGTAGTCAAAAACATTTCAGAAGAATCATTAGCATGATGAAGGCTTAGTCTCATATTTGATAGAATGATAAAGAAGGAAGTAATATGAAAGTGAAATTGTATGGATATGTATCCTGTTGTTAAAAAAAAGTTTTTGTATACACTTAATGCAGTGGGTTTTAAAATTATTATTAAAGTAATAGTGTCTTAGAAACCAGAATACGTGATATCACCCTATGGGTATTTATATTTTGCTTTTTAAAATTCTTGGGATTATGATCATTCAGTGTAAATAACTAGCAATATATTTATGTCATTCAACTTACCTTCTTAACCTATTTTGCTAGGAGAAGAAAAAGGATATTTTTTCTAACCAAAGCAGACGTGAGAAGATTTTATAAAACAGAGAAAGGAAAGTGAATTATGTGGGAAGAGGGCAGCATTTAGAAGATGCTTTTGTCTTGGTAGGAATGAACTCACATTTGTTGGACGAAGTGACAGGAATTATAAATTAAAAACTGGGCTTTTAAAGGAGGAGAAACCAGATGCACATGTAAATTTGCTGAATGGGACCCCTCTGGAATTTCACATTGGCTCGAATTGGATTCTCCATGATTAGATCAAGTTGTAGACTTGAGTCTGTTATTTGGAACCAAATGTCTCTGTTGCTATTCATGAAGAAGGAAGTTAGCAAAATGGAATACTTTTCTCCCCACATTGTAAACTGCTATGAGTAAGAAAAGGGCCTTTCAGTTCAACAAGTTTGCCATTTCTCTCTACTTGTTTCTCATCTCAAAATGGTGTTAAGTTCTGAAATATGTGAATAATGTTAAGTGATAGAATGATGTAAATGGAAGAAAGATTAACAAGAAATACCACCACATGCAGAGGTACTTATGTGTTAATACATAATAAATTCCCTTGGGTATACTGTGATTATATGATTATCTTCACCAAGGGTTTTGTTCTTTGAAAAATCATCTTTTGATAGGCAGGTCCTGCTATTTCGTGTAGGGGGCTAGGGGAATCAATAAACTACATCCACCTATTTTGGTTTGATTTATAAGAAAAATACCTGGAGCTTGTTAGCTTACTGTATTGACTGCTATCTGTTGTTACTTTATTCCAGTTTTCCAGACCCTGATCCTAAACTTCTTTGTAGGCCTCCCCCAGGGAACAGGGATCTTATTTGTGGCTATTGTTTATTCAACGAGAAAATGTGTATGTCAAATTTCTCAACAGTTTTTTTTAATTCATTTTTTGCAAAGTTATTTTATTTCATTCAGTACACTTAGAGAAATTGCTATCCATCAGCTGCCATAACTGCCACTTAGCCAGCTCTGATATCGTAGGGGTTATAGTAGGCATCTGATAGTTTGTTGGGTAATCTTTTTGAGGAATATATTGAAGGGCACAAAGAAGACCTCAAGAGATTCACATAAAAGCTATTTCAGTCTATCACTTGAGTTGTTAGGTTCTTATAGAAATAATTTAATCATTTGTATTAGTAATAAACCATTACTAGTGAGTCAGTCATTCAGCAAACATTCACTGAACTTGACTTTGCTACTGGAGAGCTGAAAGCATAGACATGAGTAAGAGGCAGACACACAAGCAGATAAATGACAGCAGGAGATGTAATGGAAATGTGGATGCACTGAGAATAAAGAACCCTTTATGCCTGTGAGAACATTCCAGGAGACTTCACAAAGACATGGCTTTTGAACTGAATCTTGAAGGAGTTTGGTCAGTGGAAGGGGAATGGGAAGAAGTGTTCAGGGGAAGTGAATGCTATACAGAGACGGTTCTACAGGAAAGTGATAGACGTCCATGTGGCCACTGAACCTTACAGAACCTGGAGAAAGGTGAGAGTTCAAGGTGGAAACATTGATCCCTGTGGCAGTCACTTTATTTAAAAGGATTCTTTCTGAACTAGGACAGCCGGGAAAATGAGATCAGAATCACACTCTGCTTTTCCCCAAAATCCCTAACTTCAGTTGTACCGTGGATGGATGGATGGATGGATGGATAGATAGATATAGTTTTTTGGTTTTTTTTTAACCTTGAACTCTTCAGGCCATCTAGGCAGATTCTAAATTGGAAGTTCCCTGGAGCTCATGGGAGAATTCATCTGACAGCTGTTCCTCTAATGCTTTCTGTCCTGGGTGGTTTGGTTCAGTGGCTGCTAACAAAGCCAAGGTCAGGGGTCCATCCTTTCCTGCGTGGGGCTATTTAACTCGGTTTCCTGCCATAGTTACAAGCTGAGATGCTAAGCCACTGCCCGACCAGAGCTGCTGCTGAACAGAGGTCCTGGGGAAAGCAGACACATGGTGCACCTGCACTTCCCAGCATTTGCCCTGCAGGTGGAGGTGCAATTAGCTTTCCTCTGCAACCTACCTCAATAAAAGCCTGAGAAGGAAAAAGCTGAAGTGGCCCAAATAGAGTAACTGCTATTTCCAGACCGAATTTTGCAAAGAATAGCAGTATTATCTGGACATAGACATAAACCCCTCAGGGATTTTGATCAATTGTCTAAAATGGGACCTAGCTTTGGCGACGTGTGAAATCCCTTCTCCTTGTGCAGGTGGAGATTCACGGCACATCCTACCCATACATTACCCTGATTCCAAAACCAGACAAACGCATTACAAGAAAAGAAAACTATAGGGTGATAGCCATGATGAACATAGATGCAGAAATCCTCAACAAAATATTAGCAAACTGAATTCAGCATTTCATTAAAAATATTATACACCCTGATCAATTAGATTTATTCCTGGGATGCAAGGTTGTTTCGGTATCTACAAATCAATTAATGTGATATACCACATTAACAAATTGAAGGGAAAAATCATATGATCACATCAGTAGATTCAGAAAAAGCTTTTGACACAATCCAGCATCTATTTATGATAAAAACTCTCAGCGAAGTGGGGATAGAAGGAACATACCTCAGCATAATGAAGGCCACATATGACAAACCTACAGCTAACATCATGTTCAACAGGGAAAAGCTAAAAGCATTTTCCTTAAGATCAGGAACAAGACAAGGAATTTACTTTCACCACTTGTATTCAACATAGTATTGGAAATTCTAGCTACAGCAGTCCAACAAAAAAGAAAAAAAGGCAACCAAATTGGAAAGGAAGAAGTAAAACCATCATTATTTGCAGATGACATGGTACTACACATAGAGAACCCTAAAGATTCCACCCCAAAACTGTTAGAACCTATAAATGAACTCAGTAAAGTAGCAGGATACAAAATTAATATCAGAATTCAGTTGCATTTTTATACACCAATGAACTATTAGAGAGATTATGAAAACAATCCAATTATAATTGTATCAAAAACAATGAAAAACTCGGAATTAATTTAACCAAGAAAGTAAAAGATCTGTACTTTGAAAATTATAAGTCATTGAAAAAAGATACCTAAGAAGATACAAATAAATGGAAGCATATACCGTGCTTGGATAGGAAGAATCAATATTAAAATGTTCATACTATCCAAAACAATCTATAGATTCAGTGTAATCCCTATCAAAATACCAATGGCATTTTTCACAGAACTAGAATAATCTTAAAATTTATATGGAACTACAAAAGACCCCGAATAGCCATGGCAATCTCGAGAAAGAATAACAAAGTTGGAGATAGCACACTACCTGATATCCTGATATCAACCTATACTATAAGGCTGTAGTAATCAAAACAGCATGGTACTGGCATAAAAACAGACACATAGGTCAATGCAACAGAATAGAGAGCCTAGAAATCCATGTCTATGTGGTCATTTAATCTGTGACAAAGAGGCAAGAATTTTCAATGGGGTAAAGACAGTCTCTTCAACAAATGATATTGGGAAACCTGGACAGATGCAAAAAATACATGCAAAAAAATGAAATGACCACCTTCTTATACCATATACAAAAATAAACTCAAAACGGATTAAAGACTTAAATGTAAAACCCGAAGCTATAAAACTCCTAGAAGAAATATAGGCAGTAAACTCTCAGATATTGCTCTTAGTAATATTTTTCTGATATACTTCCTTGGGCAAAGGAAACAAACAAACAAAAAACAAACGAGACTACATCAAACTAAAAAGGTTTTGTACAGCAAAGGAAACCATCAACAAAAAGAAAGACAACCTATTTAGAAGATATTCACCTATAATACATCTGATTAGGGGTTAATATACAAAATTTATTAAAAGTCATATAACACACACCAAAAAACAAACAAACAAAAAAACCAATCCAGTTAAAAAATGGGCAAAAGACCTGAACAGATATTTCTCCAAAGAGGACATACAGATGGCCAATAGACATTGAAAAGATGCTCAAAGTCACTAATCATAGGAGAAATGCAAGTTAAGACCACAATTTCACCTCACACTTGCCAGAAAGGCTATCATCAATAAATCAAAAGAGAAGTGTTGGCAAGGATGTGGAGAAAAGGGAACCCTTGTACACTGTTGGGGGATTGCAAATAGGTACAGCCACTATGGAAAACAGTTTGGAGTTTCCTCAAAAAATTCAAAATAAAACTACCTTTTGACCCAGCAGTTATAATTCTGGGTATTTATCCAAAGAAAACCAAATGCTAATTTGAAAAGATTTATGTACCCCTGTGTTTACTTCAGCGCTATTTACTGTAGCCAAGATATGGAAGCAACGTAAGTGACCATCAATAGACAATTGGATAAAGAAGTTCTGGTACATATATACAATGGAATATTACACAGCCATAAAAAATGAAATCTTATCCATTCGCAATGACATGAATGGACCTAGAGGATATACTAAGTGAAATAAGTCAAACAGAGAAAGAAAATACCATATGATTTCACTTACATGTGGAATCTAAAGAGCAAAATAAATGAACAAACAAAGCAAAAACAGACTCAGATGCGGAGAACAAACTAATGATTGCTAGATGGAAGAGAGGGTAGTGGGGGCTGGGTGAAAAATGTAAAGAAAATGAAAAAGGTTTAAGAACTATGGAAAACAGTTATGGGGATGTGGAGTACAGCATAGGGAATATAGTCAATAATCTAATGGCTGTGTGTACTGCCAGGTGGATGCTAGAGTAATCAGGGCGGGGGGCGGGGGGTGGCGTCACTTTGTAAACTATATAAATGTCTAACTATTGTGCTGTACACCTAAAAGTAATATGAAATAACTATAAAAAAGTGAGATCCCCCTCAGCCATGAATCCTTCTGGACTTTTAATATGCATTTACTAACATTTGTACATACACCATTGATTTTTACTTAAAATAATATATATATTAATATTATTCGGCAACCTCATTTTTTCCCTCACTTAAAATATCTTGAGCATAAGATGCCTTCTTACAGCAATGAGAATTTGAGGGTAAGTCCCAATTTTTGTTATTCTTTTCAATAAAAGTGACTTGTTAGTAGAGTTGCCAGATTTAACAAATAAAAATACAAGCCATCCAGTTAAATTTGAAGTTCAGGTAAACAACGTATGCTTTCTTAGTATATATGTCCCATGAGATCTTTCGGGTATATAGATACTAAAATACTGTGTTGTTTATTTAAAAATCAAATTTAACTGCCTGGTTTGTATTTTATTTAGCAGCTCTACACTTGTTACCTGATTGATTTTGTTTTGTGTAAGACTTTCTTTGCACAAAACTCCAGACCAGGAAAAGGTCCTGTTTCCTGGCTTGGAAAGTGGGGTCCTGGGCTGGTGTTTCCGCACCTGATGGACGTGGGTATCCAGTACTCCTTAACTGCCTCCTTTGTAGAGAAATGCCCTGTGCACCTTCTTTGCATTTGGGGCGGAGATCGTGGCTCTTTTATCCCAGCTACTGTGTGAAGTCACCCGAGGCAGTTACCTGAAGTTGTATGGGTGATATTAATTGAGTTTTTTCTTAATGAATGCTAGTATTTGTAGGACTTTACAGTGCAAGCAGCCAGCTTTTCGGTGGTGCATATTATAATTAGAGCAAGCTTTTAATATTCTTTGAAGTACTAAATGTTTATGAAATTCAAATAGTGGTGTCAATCCGCACAATAAAGGGGCTGCTGGTGGTGTTTTTTAAAATCTTCGCTTTTGTAGATGTAACTATATGCCATAATTAGAGGGAAGTAACTTGAAGAGTTGGGTCTGAGTTTATTTCTGTTATTCTTATTAAAAACAGCTGTGGCAGAAGAACTACAGCTGCTGTCTGTCCCCTTATGCTGGGCAGGGGTGCAGCGGCCCAAAGTGGACACCCTCAAAGACTCGCTTTCCTATGGTCAGCTTCATCGTTCTCCCCAAATGCAGTTTGCCTTTACTGGGTAATTGTCCCAAGATCATCAAGCTTCCCCCACCCCAAGCTTCCATTTGCCAGTGTGGGCTGGCTTCAGAGGGCTTGGCCAGGGGCAGATGCATGCATATGTGCAGGGCAGGAGGGTTTGGGAGCAGCCAGCTTCCTGGAGAGATGCCCCCTGCCAGAGAGACTCCCCTGCCAGCACTGCTTCATGGGGCACTTCTTAAAGCTCACTGCGCACAGCCCAGTACGGAGCAATTGTCCTGGGCGCCTGTGGGAGCAGTTGCCAGGCCCACTAGGGGCCCTGCCTGGCCGAGCCTCACCATGTGGCAGGCTTGGATGGCCGCCCATAGCAGAGCCAGCTCCCAGTGCTGCCTGCCAAGGAGCCAGATGCTGCCATTGGAAAAAAATTGCTTCACAATTTGAAATCTTGGTCCTTTGATCATTGCTCAGAGAGGATGAAGAGGAGAGGTTCAAAGTGGTGGTTTGAAAATGCCAGCATCTCCTTGCATCCATCAGTGCCTATTCTTCTCTCTCTTGTCAGGGACTATCCTATTGATGTTTTCAGTTCTGCAACCAAGTAATTTCTGCCCAGCCCTTCCAAGCCCTTGGGGTGAAAGGGATAAATGAGTAGGAAGGGAGTGTCCTCAGACTGCTTCTTTCCTGACCAGGTTGCCCTCTCCCCTGCCTTCTGGGTTATCTGCTTTCCTCTTTGTTCTAGCCGCCTTTTTCCCTCCAAAGCCAGCAATAAAGTAGTTGTCACCAGCCAAATACAACTTCTGCCTGAGCTGCACAATTCCATTCTTCACCTGGCAACCTTAGCACTCACTTCCTAGTACATCAGCCCCCTGTAGCGAGGTTTCCGGAGGCCTGAGGTTTTGCAGAGGCAATGTCCTGGCCCGGCCCAGCCCTCTCCTCAGGGCTCTGGTTCCGTCACAACTGGGCGAGGCCTCATTTTTCCCTGCCCACGAAACGGGTAGCATCATTCTTTGAAGCGTAGTTGAAAATATGGAATTGAAAATGACATTTTTACGTTTTTTAAATTTCAAAGGCGTGAAACCAAACAGTGGAACAAGTCTATGAAGAGATGGGTTTACAGAATGAGGGGTGACAGAAGAGAAGCCGATCCAAAGCCTTGTCTTGTCTAGTGGCTTGTCTGTTTTAGCTCAGGAGTAAAGTAAGGAGTGTAAGAAAGGGGTAGTTTAGGGAAGAACCGGGGGAAACTCAGTGTTCCACTGTCTCCTTTCCTTGCTGTCTGGTGCAGGCAGCTTTCTCGGCCTGGCACTGTAACCTGTTTCTCCGTCAGCCTTACATCGTTTCACAGCACTTGCCCCCAAATACACCCTAAAGTTTTTTAATGCATTCAGTGCACTTGTATTAATGAGTGCCATTTTTTTGTTGTTTGCAGAAAGAAATCTCTTACCATCTCTAATCATGTATTTCTGGAAAAGATGGTAATTTGGTACCTGTTTGAGCAGTTATATCCAAAACTTAAGATTTGTCATAAACTCACAAATCAGAAAAAGTACCCATTTTTCTTTTTGGAAAAAGCCATGTGTGCGGCACACCTGATAAGTGTCCCCTGAGACGCATACCGGCTCTGTGGGGACAGTTTTTAGATTGTTTATTGATTAGGAACCACCATGGGTCACACCTCATTGATGTGACTGAGGTTCTGTCTTGATCTGCATTTCATATCAATAAGCTAATAGTTTCTCAGTGTTGGGCTATCAGTATTATTAACACTGTCATTTGTGCAGCATGTTACAGTTTTCATATGCATCATTTTCTCTTATCACCGTGGTGGCTGTGGGAAGCAGGTCTTCGCTGTGGCTAAAGGTGAGGACAGTGAGACTCAAAGAAGTGACCGCTGTCCGCGCTGTAGTCCGATGTCTGAGATGAGATGACAGCCGATGAGGAGTCAGAATCTGGAAGGGCGTTCTGAAATCAGGGTGGAGTTAAATTTTTTAAAACATGGTAGAACTTGAACCCCAGGAAGCAGATAATACCTAAACAACCTTGTAGGTGAGAAGGGGGAGAAGGAAGGCGAGACGAAGCGGGACGTGAAAAGAGAATTGCAGAATTGTCGTACAGCAGTGTTCTCAGGCCCACCTGATTCCAGAAGGCAGAGCGCTCGGTGGAAGTTACAGGAAAGCCATTGCAACTTATTGGGTATGGTAGGCAGAACCATGGCCAAGCCCTCATTCATGGTGTTTGTGAATATGTTACATGGATAAGAAGAATGAAGGTTGCTGATCATCAGATAGGGAGACTGCCTTGATCCGAATGGGCCAGCATAAAATTGCAAGGTTCCTTAAAAGTGGAAGAGTAAAGCAGAAGAGATCTTTTGTGATGACAGCTGGCAGTGTGAAAAGGACTCAGCCTGGTGATACCGGCTTCGAAAAGGGAGGACGGGGCTAAGAGACAAGGAATGTGGGTGGCCTCTAGAAGCTGGAAGAGGCAAGGAAAGAGGTCCTTCCCCAGAGCCTCCAGAAAGGAACACAAGCCTACCCATAATACCTTGGTCCTAGCTTCGTGAGACCCATGTCAGATGTCTGACCTACAGAAGTATAAGACCGTAAATTGGTAGTGTTTTAAGCCACTAAATTGGTGGTACTTTGTTAAAGCAGCAAGAGAAAACTAATGCAACAGGGAAAGGAACTACCTAACACTTAGGTCTGTCTCACGCATAGTAAGTTTTTTTCTTCAAGTAATGATTTCTCTGTATCTGAAGCTATGTAGCCAAAAGACAGAGCAGGTCAGAATACTGTAGGAGGGATTTCTGTATTGGGTGGTAGGAGAAAGAGTTGGCCTCTGAACCCAGTACATGTGAGGTAGTCTCTGCTCTAGGACACAATGGGCAAAAAGGTTCCTTAGAAGTGCCTGTTTGCTTGCACACTTGCCCTCCCCACTGGGCCATATTTGCAAGTGGTTTGTGTTTGTTTGTTTGTTTGTTTGTTTGTGTTTAAACACTTCCATACCTGGCCCATAACCTACTACATAGTTCAGGCTGGCTTGTGCCTAAAGGATAAGATATGGTTTGAACTTGAAAATTGTTGGGAAGATAAGTTTGCTGGTTTGGGCTGTTTCTTGGATTTTTATATCCATTTGCTTTTAGAAAGCATCCTGTGGTCAGAGAAAAGCTGAATAGGCAGAACTAGTTTGCATCTCTAATACCAGCACGTTTTTTTTTGTTTGTTTTTTTTTTAATTTTCTTGCCTTCAGAACCCTATGAGGTAGGTTTGCCCTGAGTTTCAGTAGGGTGGACAATGAACACAGCGTGACTCCCAGACTCATTACAGAGTTTGTCTCCTTTGTTGTTGATTTAACGCTAGCATTCTTTATCTGAGATTACCTTTGCTTCATGGGAGTTCAGTGACTGCTTTCTTTCTGGGATAATCCTAATGCCATCAAATGACAGATCATTATCTTTCTCAGCAATACCTCCTCCTAGAAAATTCCTGAAGAGCAGCTGTCATATGGTTGGATGGCTACATGATTCTTTTCACGTTCAAGAGTAATTGCAAAGAAGTTGTAATAGCAAATTGAGTGTTTACTGTTGGTTGGGAAGCCTTTGAAAATCTAACATTACTATATTTACACTAATAAATATAAAGTTTTCTCAAACTGTTTTTAAAAAGGCAAGATAATTCTGAAACCATCTGTCTCTTTTATCTAAACGAAAGCTAAAATGCACATAGACCTAATAACCCAGCAGTTCTATTCTGAGATACACCCAACAGAAATGCATACATGTGTTCATCAAAAGCATATTCAAGAATGTTCCAAGTAGCACTCTTTAAAAGAGATCCAATTTGGAAACACTGCAAATCCCCATCATTAATGGACTCAATAGATCATACTGTTTTTCATTCAATGAAATACTCTACAGAAACAAGAATGAATGAACGTCACACACAACAGGGGTGAATCTCATGATTGAATGCTGAGCAAACAAAACAAACGCAAAGAAGTCTGCACTGTGTAATTATACTTAAAGTTCAGAAAACCTCACAGAGCTGATGTGTAATGTTTTAGGATCAAGATTACCCTTGTGAAGTGTGGGGTCGTGATTGTACTGGAAGGAGCAGTGGGTGGGAGGGCTTCTGTTCGGTTTCTTCATCTGGGTGCTGGTTACATGGGTTTGTTCAATTTATGAAAATTTATTAAGCTGTTCACTTGTGATTTGTGTACCCCTCTGAACATATGATACTTTAATTCCATGTGAAAGTTAACCAGGATAACTTTAAAACTCAATTTATTGATATAGTTCTGAGGGCAGGTTTTGATAATGTACGTTCTTTAATGGTTTTGATTTTGATAATTCTTGCTATTAGGACCACAGGTCATCCATTCCCAATGAAAACTAATTAACATTATTTTGGGGACTCTAAGGGACAGTGGTGAATCAAAGGGGTGATGGTGGGAGTGGTCTGCCTCAGGTCTAAGCAATATGGAGGCTCATTGTCTGTAAAGAATTTTAGATGGCAAAACTATCTAAAAATAGTAATTTTTATTTTATAATAATAATTTTTATTTCACTGTGTGCCCACAGTACTAAACAGTGCCATTGTTTGAAGAAAAAGAAAAAAAAAAAAACTCAAAAGAAAAATCCTCGATGGCCTAAGTTCTAAACAACTGGTGAAATTAATGTGGAGTTTTTATCCCTAAATTAGCACACTTATATATTACTTGTTCATTGTATTACTAATCCTTTAATAACACAGGGGACTCAGCATATATTGATTTCTAGAGTAAGTTCTTAACAGTTTGGAATTGTTTGAGCCGCAGTATCCATGGTGCTGCTGCTTCTCGAGATTAATCAGTAGAGTCGGAAATGAGCACCAATGGCACAGTAATTATGAAGATGAAAAAACAGAACTCGAGTTACTTTAATTCTGTCATTCTTTGCTACCACTTTTGGGGTTTTCATGTTTAAAATTTAAAGCAGTGAAACAGAATGCCGATTCTAACTCAACATAATTTTGTCCAATAAAGGAAGTGGGGGTCTCAAAAATGATCCACTCTACTTGTCAAAAATCGAGTAGGCGTGCTGCCGCTGTAGGGCAGTGCCCTTCGCCAGCATTGCTTAAGCTTAGATATTCGTAGGATGGAAATGGGAGCTATCAAAACTCTCAGCAATTTTGCTGACATCAAATAATGGTGAATACCATTCTGAACTCGGTTAACATTTTTAAATTGTGTATGTTGACAGATTGTTTTGTAGATTTATTTCTGTGTTTGCTTTAGATTTCAGGTTTCCAGATTTGTTTACGTTGTAAATCTTTCGCGTGTCGAAAATAGTGCCGTGGAGGTTAATAAAGTGAAAGATGGAGCATTTACAAAAAAGAAAGAAAACAAAACATTGTGTCTAGGGAGTTGAGGTATAATTCTTAAGGGACCTCCCTCTCAGTTAAATCAAAGAAGTTGATTAATTGAGGTTGACAGTTTTTTTAAAAAATAACCTACCTCCATTTACTGTCCCATTGACTCCTCCAGCCATTGCTAATTTCTCTGTGTTCCTTCCCACACCAAAACACCAGACTGCTTTTAATGGCTCACCAGTCTTTCAAAACAAGTTGATTACATCAAGAGTGAGTTTGTTTAATTACAGTATTAGCTAACAATGTATTTTTAACCCATTAATATTCTTTTTCAAAGGTGGGAATTTTTTAAAGTGGAAAGAGTAGTAAAAATAACTTCTGATATACCTTTCCTGCTCCACATAAACTTGTTACTGCACCTTTGTTGGGAAGCATCCTAAATATTCATCAGTAGAGCACATATAAATTATGGTGCATCTGGCCAATTTGGAATAGTATGCAGCCATTAAAAAGTGTGGCTGTTCATTTTTTGAGTGGCTGGTTTTTTTTAATGCCAATATTCTATATCAGTACTATATGAGTTCTAAAATGTATTATTTTTTAAAGCAAAGTTTAGAAGAATGCTACTATTTGTGCAAAAAAGTGTGACTAAATTTATGGCTAACATAATACTGGACAAATACAATTAAAAATAGATGAGAATATATATAAATATTTAAATGCTAAATATCTCTAAAAGGACACTTGAGAAACAGATAACACTGGTCACCCTCTGAGGAGGTTGCTAAGTTCAGGGGTACAAATAAAATGTATACCCTTTTATTAGTTTGGTTTCTTTACTTACTACATGCATGTTTTTACATTTTTATGGCACAAGCTATATCATATAGTCATCCCTTGGTATCCTAGGAGGTTGGTTCCAGCAACCTCCAGACACCAGAGTCTGTGGTACTTAAGTTCCTTATATAAAATGGTGTAATGTTTACGTATAACCTACATGCACCCTCCCATATACTTTAAATCAGGGCTCCCTAACCCCCAGGCCACGGGTCTGTGGCCTGTTAGGAGCCAGGCCACACAGCAGGAGGTGAGTGGCCAGCAAGCTAGCAAAGCTTCATCTGTATTTGCAGCCACTCCCCAGTGCTAGCATCACCTCCTCAGCGCCACTTCAGATTATCGGGCATTAGATCTCATAAGAGCACCGGTCCCTGGTGCCAAATAGGTTGGGGACCACTGCTTTAAATCATCTCTAGATTACTTATAATACCTAATATAATATAAATGCTATGTAAATAGTTGTTGTACCCTATTGTTTAGGGAATAATGACACAAGAAAAAGTCTTCACATGTTCAGTGCAGACACCATTGTACACCTCACTGGGTAGTACATGTCAGCAATATTTTCTGTCCAAGGTTGGTTGAATCCACGGAGGCCGAGGGGTGGCTGTAGCAAGAGCATAAATCCCACAAAGAAGAAAGTTCCTGACAATCCCAATATCACAAAGCACCCAAGAGGCTTCTCAGAGCCCTGTGTTCTCAGCTGGTGGTGGCACAGGCAGTGCAGGCCCCTTTTCGGTGACCCATGGGAAGCTGGGTGGTAGTTCCAGGGTCAGAGTTCCTGTGTGCCTCAGGTGTGTTGGTATCTTTCCCCCCGTGAAGGCTGGCGCTCAGGTGGACCCCAGGGACTCTTCAGCCTTGGGTAGCTCTGATAGAGATCTCAGGGAATGACATCCATTGATTCCCACTAAGCTTCTCTTTCATGGAGCCAAATGTCAAACCTTTGAATGTTTAAAAAAAAAAAAAAAAGCACACCTGGGTATTTTTATTTATTTATGATTTACATTCCATATTTGTAATTCCAAAAAGCTAAATGTGAGCAGGTGTTACTAAATTTATGGATAACATAAAACTGGACAAGTATAAGTAAGAGCAGACTGGAATTCAGTAGAAGAAGCTGCACACTGGTTGTTAGTAGCGATTATAAGCACCTACGATAAGTTAATTACTGTAGTTGAGCACTGAATTTAGCTTTGAATTTCTTGGCACATAAGGTGAAAGGGGAAATAAAGTATATAGTCCTTTTTATATGAAGCCAGAGAATATGAAGTTTTGCCTAAGGAAATGGACATTTTCCTGATACTCAAGAAGAAAGTTCAAATTCTATATATAAAAATGTTATAGAATGACTCAGATCTTCATGGTGGTTAGCGCCTATCAAGGTATTGAAATTAGTCAAAACGTGTCAGATTTCACAAAATGTAGTTTTTTTACGTATCAGATCTGTCTCTGTCTTAATAGCCACCTCCGACATCCAAACAACTTCTCTGATTTGGACAGCTGTAATGGCCTCTTAGTATATCTCTACATGCACTCTTATTTTTCCAAAGTCTTCTCCAGGCTATGGCCAGCCAGGGCTGCCTTTTTAAAATGCAGATCTGATCATGTCCATCACTGTCATCATCCCATATGTTTACTGCTCCTACATCCCTCTGGTTTTGGATTTAAGACCAAACCCTCCCACCTCCCCAGCCTCTCCTGCCACCCCCTCTCCCTTGCTCTCTCTCTTACAGCCTTTTTTAGACCTATCTCTGGCTGTATGCCCTTTGAACACCTCCTCTCTCTTGTGGCACGCTCCACCTCCCGTAAGCCAGCAATTCTTCCTTGGATTTGAGCTGCATTATCCTCCGAAGCCTCCTTGACCCCGAGAGCCCCCTTCTCACTGTTGTTCGTTCTCATGCCCCTCTGAGCCGCCCTCAGGAGTGCTTATCTCTGTTATGATGGCCTCTCTACTAAATTGTAAGCCCCCTGATAGCAGGGACCAGCTCAGCTCATGCTCACTCTTTGATCCCCAGCTCTACACCCAGTGCAGTAAGGGGTCAGGAGATACTCAGAGGAAGGGAGCCATCAATCAGCAACCTGGATGCCAAAGCCTCCCTCTCCAGTGGGCTTTATACCATGCTGAGACAGTTATCTCTGAAGCACAGTTCTGATCATACTACTACTGCCTTGTGCCAAAACTTAAGGGGTCTCCATTTCCTATAGAAAACAATCCTTACTTCTTACTTAGCCCTCCACAACCTGGGCCCGTTTCATTTCCAAATGCGTTTCTCCCAGTCTCATTCCTTGCACTTAGCAAAAATGAAGCTCTCTAGCCTTCTGCCCACACTATTCACTCTGTCCTTCTCTGCATGTTTAATTCTTAACCCCCCTTAAATAACACTCCTGATTGGAAATTAATGCCTTCCATTGTCTTGACTTTGAGTATCTTTGACATGGTTCTTATTTTCTAACTTAGAGTTATTTTATCTCCCCTATTAGGTGGTGGTCTGGTTCTATATAGTGTTATGACTCCTCACATAGTAGGTACTCATAAAAATGTGTCACATGAGAGGTGATTTGTGTTATTTAGCATCTTTATAAGGCATTCTTTAATAAGAATCATTTTCCCTCCAGATGCTATAATTCGTAGTGAAGTTTCTGTTTTATGTATATAAAACAAATGACCGGTCAGCTACAGATTTTCCTATTCTTTTAAATATATCTAAAGATCGGTGAATATGAATTCAATTCATATACAGTTGACCCTTGAACGACAAAGGTTTTCGTTGTGTGAGTCCACTTATATGTGGATTTTTTTAATAAACATTGTTAATGTATTTTCCTTATGATTTTCTTAACATTTTCTTTAGCTTTATTGTAAGAATATACTAATATACATAACAAACAAATATGTGTTAATCGACTTTATCTTATCAGTAAGGTTTCTGATCAACAGTAGGTATTAGTTAAGTTTTGGAGAATCAAAAGTTTTACATGGATTTTCGACTGTGTGGGCAGTCGGAGCCCCTGATTCCTGTGTTGTTCAAGGGTCCACTGTCCTGCTTTCTGCACATTTTCAAAGGCATCAAGGATCTTTTATTACAAAAGTACAGCATCATTCTGATACTGAATGGAAGAAAGTGAAACAAAACAGATTCACGTAGCGTGTCATTTCAAGCAACGACAGCTCAAAAAGACTGTAGTTTCTTCAAAAACGAAAAAAACAAAAAAACAATAACCCCTGGGCCATGCATAGGACTCGTTTCTAGATGAGTGTCACCTCCCCATCTCCCCAGCCACGCCTGCCCTTCACTCAACCAGAGAGGCGGTCTGCCCCTGTCAGCCGCTGCTTGCTGCCGTGACTCCTGCCATGAGAGCATAACACTCACCTCCATTTCCTTTCCAACAGGCCGATTTAAACTGCAATATTCAAGACGATGCCGGGGCTTTTTACGGTGTAACCAGTCAGTATGAGAGTTCTGAAAACATGACAGTCACCTGTTCCACCAAAGTTTGCTCCTTTGGGAAGCAAGTAGTAGAAAAAGTAGAGGTAAGTTGGCCTCTGGGCACCAGAAGCTTCATTCAAGGCCGGATGCAAGGCCGTCCTTCAAACCTTTATTGGGACAAAGAATTTTCCTTTTTCCTTTTTTTTTTTTTGGTGTCTCCTCCTTTCCATCCTCCTTTCTCCCACTTTTTCCCCTATTCTAAAAAGGCAAAATGATTTGAAAGCAACTGAAAGAAGGCAAGGAGGAAATCCCAAGGCCGCCCCATCCGTCCTGCCCTGCTTGCCAACAACAGCAGTGTTCAGCCCCTCACGAGGCCTCCTACGGGAGCCCTGGTGTCAGAGCTGCCACCCATCAAATGATGCCTTCCCACTTACCCTCAGATCCAGGGACACTCGCAGGCACTGTAGGGAACAGCCAGGAAGCGGGAGGGTGTAGTCAGCTGGTAGGCAACAGCCTTCTAAAGCCCTGACTCCTGGAGATTGGCATTATTGCTTTTCCATTTCCACCCCCTTTATTATAATTGTCTTAAGTCTATTCCAGTACATCCCAGGATCAAATGCCTATTTATGGCTTTGTTATTTCATGCCTCCCTCCCTTTCAAAAACATTATGGTCATTTTACCGGAGTGGGTAACTTTGTATGAATGATGTTTGCAACTGACATTCCCTTTAACAATGGCATTTCCCAGTGATTTTTATCCATCACCCCATCAATCCATGTTCAATGAGAAGCTTGTATTCTCAGCAGTCCTGAACCTGCAAGGTCCAGCCTGACTGTGACAAAGACTTTGTGCTGAGTGAGGTGTGAGAGGGAGGATGCAGAAGGGAGAGACGGGCTGTTTTTTCAGACCCTTGGGTGAACAGTGAGGATTTGGGTGGTGTTACAGACCCTCAGTTTCCTGAGTATAGGATGGGCATCCTGAGAATGTTGTTAAGGAAAGTTATGCTGGCAGAAGAGGATGTAGGTGAGTTGACTAGATGGTCAATTTGAACTTTACTGAAATGTGGGAATCCGGTAAGACATTCTGAATAGAAGTTGGAAACTAACTGGATATTTAAGATTAAAGAGAAGGAAGAGTCAAAGGTCACATTTTATGCTTGGAAGGACAGTGCTGTCACCAGCAGAGAGAAGGAAATAAAATGTTCAAGAGGAAATAGGGGACAATTATAGATGCAAGAATTTGGGAGACAAGTTAAGATTGAAATAATAATTGGGAATCCTAAACATAAGGATAATTAAAGCTATGGGAATAGAGAGGGAATAGCAAGAGCATAGAAATAAGCGTTCAGTTTGGGGAGCTGCATTCAGCCCTGGAGTGAGTGGAAGAGACATAAACGAAGGAGCAGAGGATGAAAATGGAAGAGGGAGTTGGCAAACTGGCTCAATGCAGTGTCTGAGAAGCCCAAGGAAGGTGAGAAGGTGGCTGTGTAATGAGATAGAGCTTGGAGACCTAGAACCAGATGCCCTTCATCTCTGAGAAGCGGGAAGCGACGTTACCTGTCGTTGGTTGGGAGCATGGGAGGTTAGTGCTAGGCACTGCTATCCAATAGCCAAGTTGCCATTGGCCAGGGCTTCTCTGTAGGTGTGAGAAAAGAAGAACCAGACAACAGGTTACTCAGTTCCCTATATTTGAAATTATCCTTCACTGTGTCCTCAGATATTAGTTTGGGGAGCAATGAAAAGTTGCTTTAGGCTGATGAAATCCTAGGAATTTTTGTGGAGAAGTGGGTGTGAAAGTGGCAGGTAGAATTTTATAATTAAACCGTTAATCCATTTAGATCGTATTTCTGCATATGGTGCGAAAGGGGAGTCTGCTTATATTTTCTTCCAAATAGACATTTATGTGAAAACCATTTATTAAATGATTTACCCTTTTCCAGCGGAATGTGTCTGTCTTGAGGTTACCACGTATGCTGGGGACTGTTCCGTGTGTGTATCTATTCTCTCTACCCTCTATCTGTGTATGCCCCAATGCCATGCGGATTTACTTACAATGGCTTTATAGAATGTTCAGTGTGTGCTGAGGAAGGAAGTCAATCTCACTAATCTTTTTTATATATTTTCTAAGCTAGGAACCAGCATGTATTCCAAATAATGAGATTATTTTTAAAATGTAAAGAAAAACATATATCTTGTTTGAGAAATCTAGTTAGATTTAGATTTAGATATTATTTGGGGATAAATTGATATTTTATTGATATTAAATCTTTTTGATCAAGAACCTGTTCGCATTTCCAGCTCATCTATTTTATAGATTTTATAGTCTTCATATATAGGTTTATCCCTTTCTGGCTAAATATATTTCTAAATATATAATTTGTTGGTGCAATTTCCCATTTCTAGATTTTAATTACTAAAATAGAGAAAAGCTCTTGGTTTTTGTGTGTCTATGTTCTTTCTAGCCATCTTGCCATATTCTCTTATTTATCTCAAGTGATTTTTCTTCTTTAGGCTTTTTATGTATATAATCTTATCTCTTCTTTTCCAATGCTTATGCCAGTTTTTAAAAAGTAGTATTCTCTCATCTTTTCATTTGCTAAAATCTCCAATACAGTTGTAAAAAAAAATAGTAAAATATAAATAATATTCTTATATCATTTCTGATGTTGGTGGAAATGGTTTTGGTGTTTTGCCATTTAAGATTGTATTTAATATTGTTGGTTTTTGTAAATGATCTTTATATTTTAAATGCTTTTTTTCTATACTTATTTTACTTGGGGTTTTTATTATTAATCGCTGCAGTATTTTATCAAATGCCTTTTCAGCAACTCCTACTATATGATTTTTCTCCAATTTCTCCTATTTGTTGACTTGACAAGTTAATACATGTTCTGTGTGTGTATCACCACAGCGTTCCTAAAGAAAGTCCTACTTTGGTTACTTTGATTCATTCTGTTTGCTAATTTACATCGAATGTTTGTATCTCATTAGTCCGTATGTTTTTATAATCTCTTTATCAAATTTCAGTATTGAATGTACATCAGTCTCAGAAAAATAATCGAGACTCTTGCCTTTTCTGTGGTCTGGCATAGTTTGAATGAAAATGAAAGTAATTGTTCTTTTAGGTTACATAAAACTTAGCTGTGAAACCATTTGGTCTTTGTACCTTTTCACCAGTGGGTCTCCAAACAACTTCCTAGTCATTTCCACAGTAACTGACCAAATTGAAGTTTTCTATTTCTTTTTGGTTGAGTATTAACAATTTGTATTTTGCTGGGAAAGCATCCTATCTTCTAGGCTTTCTTTGCTTTTTTTTTCCCCCCTTAGAGTTATGCGAAGTAACCTCTTGTAAATCTTCTAAACTCTAAATTGTGGTTTTGTCTCTTTTCTTTTTTCTTCTTCTTAGGCTTGTGAAGGGTTTATTTTGTATTTTTAAAGAACTGGTTTTTATAGTCTATCTACATCTTTAATTTCTATTACATCGATTTGAGCTTTTATCTTTATTAATTTCCTATTCCTGATTTTCTTAGATTTCTTTGTGGTTTTGATTTATTTGTGGGGTTTAAAATTTTTTTTAAAGATGTATATTTAGTTTGGTAATTTTTCATGATCTTTAATAATGAAGACATGAAGCTGCTTCATTAGGTTTCCTCCACATACAGCTTTGTTGGGTCCCATAAGTTTTCATGTGTTTACCTTTTCATTACTCTTTAGATAGTTCATAATTTCCTTTTTAATTCCTTTTGATCCAGGGTTATCCAGGAATGTGTTTCTTATTTCTGAGTGTTTCAGTGGGATCTTCAAACTGCATATATACCAGTGTTTACTTTCTTTCTTAAAGGCGTAAATAACTAACAGGATTCATAGTGAGTGTAAAGTAGGTTTTCTTTTTTTTTTTTAATTAGAGAAATTATCTGTATTGGTTGTTAGTAGCCTATGAGGTCTTATCACAGTAAAGAAGGATTTTCTTGGGGCCCTTTCGAGATTTCTACCTGTCCGGCTTGCTTTCACACATCTCCAGGTAGAGGATCACTAAGTAGGTGGTTATATTTTTTTCTTACCTTTGCTGAAAAAGATCTATACAATTCTTCTTCAACGCTATCATTTTTCTAATTTTTTAAAAAATTTCCAGAAAAATAATGGATTCTGAGTATGGCACTAAGCTTGCAGATAGGATTTTTTTTTTTTTAAGTAAACTGCCTAAATTGTACAGTATATAGCAGACATTTCATGTTGAAAACTAAAATGTTTTTATAGGCAGTAACATCTTTTTCATGTATTGTGAAGTCAAAGTGTAAAAATACTCAACTTCTTTTTTTCTCACAGACGGAGTATGCAAGGTTTGAGAATGGCCGATTTGTATACCGAATAAACCGCTCCCCGATGTGTGAATATATGATCAACTTCATCCACAAGCTCAAACACTTGCCAGAGAAATATATGATGAATAGTGTTTTGGAAAACTTCACAATTTTATTGGTAACTATTTTGTCTCTTCTGTTTTGAGAGACGCAGCCATGAGGCTGCTGGGGAAAGACAGGAAGATAAGCCTGGGAGGGGCCTGGGCCAAGTGAACTGACCAGGCTGTTGGGTTGGACTCAGGTGGCCAATCAGCAGTTGAATTCACACATCCATAGGGTAAACCCGGGCTTGGTTTGGGCTCAAGTCTATAGAAGAGAAGAGGTTTCATCTGGCTGGGGTTTCTAAATTTGGCAGAACTGGAATTCAGGCGGGTAATAAGTGATTTTCCTAACTTCTCAATTCTGGTGATATATTAGAAAGACCTAGAGAAGACCTTGACATCTAAAATTCCTCATACCAAGATTGCAGCCTTTATTAATTAAATCAAGATCTCGGAGGATAGGACCCAGGCATGAGTATTTTGTTTAAGTTCCCTAGGTAATTCCAGTGTTAGCCAAGTTTGAGTCATAGCAGCAACATATTATACAAATCATAAATGAGCAAAAGCCGAGTCAGTAGGTTTTGCACTTCAGGCATACCTGGACTCGTTTCATGAAGGGTTTGTACAGTCTTATAAGAAGTACATTAAGATAGAAATTGTAAACTCTCAGTCAGTACCAGAAGAAATATAAATTAGAATAGAATGTCATGACCAGGAAGGACTGGAAAAATTATCCTGAGGCTGAAAGCATGGTCAAATTTAATGGGCAGTTCACAGGAAAGAAAAAAACAAAGGCACTCAGAGTCTATGATGGTAAAACTAGGCAGTGCAGCATGTGTGTGTTGGGAAGGGGGAGGTGTTCCTTAATATTTGATTTTAAAACAGATTTCTCATGGAGGCTTCATTTGGGGACTTGAGAAGGTTATTAAGAATAGTGTTGTCCTCACAATATACCTATATAATACACTGTAATGGGTTTTAAAGGCTCATTCAAAAAAAAAATAACATTCTTTAAATAGACTAAAAGAAAAATGCCAGAAGAAAACTTGGTGAAAACAATTTTGCTAAAAAGGGTGGCAAGATAATATTATGGTCAAATAATCACGCCTCTGGAGGCCTGCTTTGTATGAACGTTAAGAACTAGAATACTTAGAGCAGGAATTCTCAGTCTGGAGTTTTGGGTTCCACTCACATCATAGCTCTCAATCACTGATGTGCTGGTGGGAAAAAAAAAAGTCTCTACCTCAACCATACCCCCACCTGCCCCAGAAAACGTGGTTTGTACCTTTTGCTCATTTCTATGGTATAAATGCCCCTCCATGAGCAATTTCAAGCTACCAGTGTTTGCTCAGCTCATGAAATTCCTTAATATTTGACAGTAACTTTCAAGAGCCAGTAGGAGCCAGTTCCCTTACACCAATGTAAAAATGAATATTTAAAATTTTTAAATTTAAAATCCTCTGCACATTAGGATTCATCCAGAAAGCTTTTAAAAATTCTGAGGCCTGGGCATACCTCAGGTGAATAAAATCAGAATCCTGGGGTAGTTCTCCTGCACAAAGGGGTTGAGATTTCTGTTCTAGGGGATTGATAAATGAGCTGATTTTCATTTATTGCAGGTAGAGAATCTCAGTGGATTCTCAAGTGTGTTCAGGTCCCTCCAAAATTTAGGAGCTAGCAATCTGGGGGAAAATTTGGAAAACATGTTCTTTAGTAATTATTATTTATTAGTACCCTTTTCTCTAATGTTCTTTAGTAAAAATTGGGCAGTTCATGGTTTGGTGTGCTAGTAAGTTCTTATCATATAGGTACTCTCTATTATATTTAAGAACAGATCACCTTATTGCTCAGATGAGCAGAAGGGGGGAGTGTAGTATCCTGGTGTAGATATTAAATAGCCTCAGGAATTAACCAGAATTCCGTGGACGCCCACCTACTTCTCTTGGGAGGATTTTAAGGAATATGTCCTCACTCCCTAAAACCCTACCTTACAGAGCATAGCCAAGGAAAATAAGGCCTAGAAAATTTTTAAATCATCTATTACCCATAAACCTCATGTAATTCTATCAGTAATGCTCCCTTTGAGAGATACGACTTCAAGCAGTATAGATGTCCAGATAACGTACCATGTTAAAGTAATTCCAAAATGTTTCGTTAAGCATTTATAAATAAATTCCTTCGATATGAAGAATTAGTAGCTCTATAAATATTTGCCAGAAACAGTAGTTTACATTTAGAAAAGCTGAGAATAAGCCAGCATTCCTGGATTATGAGAATAAAATCACCTCATTGGTAAAAAGAGAAAGAGTTCTTTTTGACTCTTCTGCAGGGTGGGATATAATAACGTGGCCAGGTTGGCAGCTGCTGGACACTGTTGTAGGTGTTTTATTAGGTAGATTGGTTACAAAGCCTGTGTCAACAAGACCAGTTCCAGACCTTACTGGCGGGTGGGCTAGACTTGCTGACGTCAGCAAGATGATTCTGATATTGAGGTGAACTTATGATGCGGGGCCTTAGTGTCAGCATCCAAACAGACTGAGGACAGTGGCGACTGAACCATAGGCCAAGTACTGCTATCTTTTGAGTTGTATTCAGACAGATTGCCAGAAACATTTTGCTTTTCTCTTCTCTTTTAGAATCTCAGTCGTGAAGCTAAACAGGATATAGTCTTTCTTAGAAAGTTTGCGAGAAGGTCAGATATATCGTAGAGGTCCCAGGCACATGCTAAACCTTTTATAAAAGTTGTAAAATTCTCACTGTAGAACTGTGAGGTCATTTTTATTTCCATTTTGTGGTAAGGAATGTTAAGCCTACCCGAGGTCACAGAACCAGTAATAGGTATAAATTAAGACTGAAACTGATGGAAAGACACTTTGCAGGATATTTTATGATCATGGAATCAGAAGACTTGGGTTTACGACCCAGCTCTACTTTATGACCTTGGGTAAGTCACTTAAAGTCTTTAGACCTCAGTTTCCCCACCATTTACAAATAAAATGCTCTCAAATCTATACTCTTTATTGAAAATGTTTAATTCATTCAGCTATGAAGAGATTGTACTAGCTGCTGGAATGCAATGCAAATAAACACAGTGACTATCTCTGAGTAACTCTTAACCTGGTAGGAGTAAAGAGTCAAGTAAATAAATGATTGCAATACAAGGTAACAATGGCCATAGTATACTTGTGAAACAGGTACCGTGGAAGGTCAGGGTGGTTTAACTACCTGAGCAAGTACTTGTACTTGGAATGAGGTCGGGAGTTCTCAGGGATATTAAAAGGTGATGTTTAAGTTGCCTTGATAGCTAAACAGACACTTTTCAGATTTACTAAAAATGGGGCCATTCCATGGGTATATACTTACATGTCAGGTGCTGGGATGCTGTGAACTAGACAGGCAGGGCGGCCTTCCTGGAGTCCGGTGAGGGAGGCAGGCATTCCTCGAATGATCACAAAATGAATGTAAGCTAAACTGTGACTGAAAGCTGCAGAGATAGGTACATGGTGCCAGAGAGCGTATAATGGGAGGAATTCAAGGAAGGCTTCCCTGAGGAAGAATCAATTGAGAGACACCTGCTAGAAGAATAGGTAAAGAGGGTAGGGAAGGGCACTGCAGGTAGGCAGGCAGAGGGCAAGTAGGAGGACTGAAAAGAAGGTCATGTGGCTGGCTTGGAGAGAGGAAGGATTGCAAGGAACAGTGAGCTGGCTGGAGAGAGGAACAGCCAGCAGACTGGGCAGAGTGTCCTTGGCCTTGTAAGATAAGAGCAGGTTTTCTCTTCCTCCTAAAAATTTAAAGTTCAAAGAGGCCATCAGGATTTTTTAGGAAAGAGTATGTTGTTGCTACACTTAAATTTCTTGAAAGGTTTTTGTGGCTGCTGTGTGCAGATGGGACTGTGACAAGCATGGGTGGCCCCTGGTGGTCGAGTCAGGGTGAGGTTTGTGGTACCTGAGTAGTGGAAAAGAGGATGGATTCAAGAACTATTCAGGAGGGAAAAGCAGCAGGACATGGCATTCATGAGGATGTGAGGATGAGGGAGAGAGATTCCAAAGATGAAAGACCCGTTAAGTTGGAGTACTTGGTCTGTGAGGGAAGGAAGTAACACTGGAAAAGCATGTGGGTACCAGTATTGAAAAAAATCCCCGAGTGGCGGGGAGGAGAATGTAGATAATTCATTACTGTATCAATTCATTTGTCCAGAGCGGCATGACATAATGGTTAAGACAAAGGTCTTCAGAATCAGAGATCTGGTTTTCTTTGTTGACAGTTGTATAACCTTAAACAAATTAACCTCCCTTGCCTCCTTCTCTGTCAGAGGGGATTGGTATAGCATCTGCACATGGAATTGTCGTAATAGTATATGAGACAATATATGTAAAGCATTTAATACTGAGTAAATGCATAAACAGTCAATGTATGTTAGCTAGTATGTGAATTTTCATTCAGCAAATATTTATTCAGTGATTGTTATATGCCAGATACTAAGATAGTAACTAGGAAATGTGGTCCCTGTTCTTCCGAAATTTACAGTCCACTGAATGAGATGGGCATTTAAAGAAAATCGTACAAGTCTGTATGTACTTTCAGATGGTACAGACTGCTATGATGGGAAAATTTACAAGTACTATGAGACTATATTCTTTAGCCAGAGACCATAAACTTGGATGCCTTAAGGGTAAGGGAAACTAAATGGGCAAAGCATCCTGACTCTTGAGGCGATTGAGGCCCCCATTGACTGGACTAGGCTCTCAAATTCAAAATGTAAGGCATGACCCATTTGACATGATTCTACCACTGGTTCTTTACGCACCAGGTGTTTTACTGATCCAGGCACTGCTGGTTAATAGTGGTGAACAAAGCACTCATGGAGCTTATGTGTATCATTGGCTATTGTGAAACAAACTTAGTAAAAGTTTAGAAATAAGATAGGAGACAATTCCCAGGATAGATGACAGTCCCATGGGACAGAATTATAGAAAATTATCTTTATTGTCAAGAAGTCAGCCTCTGCAAAAACCCACACTAGTTCTTCTGTGGCTCAGATTATGGGTGAGACCCTGTCTGTAAGGTCTTTCTTACTTATGGTATCTCAGCTTAGATAGGTTTCAAGTCAAATCCATGATACCCTGAATTCATGCCAGAGGAGGCAGAGCGAGGCTGGACAGCTCTTTAATAATCCACTTGTTGGGCTTTATTTTCCAAGTAAATCATAGTCGTGAGGACAGAGATGGAATGTGTTCATCCATGTAGTGTGTTTTTATATATGTGTGTATATATATATATACTCTTTTTTTTCAACAGGTGGTAACAAACAGGGATACACAAGAAACCCTCCTCTGCATGGCCTGTGTATTTGAAGTTTCAAATAGTGAACATGGAGCACAACATCATATTTACAGGCTTGTAAAAGACTGAACATGGTTATTTATATATATAGATACCTGTATATACACACACACACACACATATGTGCGCACACACACACACTCTCTCCATTATCGAATGACTGACTGTAAACCTCACCATGCAGGGGTGGTGCCCTGGCCCTGAGGTCACCCTACTTTTCTAAATTCTGTTTGAGTGAAGTCATTTTTTCATGTATTCATACTATCATTGTAGCTGTGAAGTTCTGGTACAGTTGTAAAAAGAGAAATCAAGTTGTTTCTATGTGTTCTTCAGATCTGCAGCCCACAATTTCTCGGGAAAGGTGAACCTTAAGAACCCAAGTCTCTGTCTGCAGAGACCTGTTTCTAATTGTGGTAGAAAATATTCAGACAGAGCATTTGCCATGAGACATTTACAGCCTTTATACAAATGTATTTAGTTCTTTTTTTTTCCAATATAAAATTCTTGTTTTAAGATACAAGTAAAATTAATCTTTAAATATAAATGTAAATTAGTACATGAAACTAAGAATCTTTAGACTTATCTTTGTAACTAATTAGGGTGGAAGTTATGAAAGAATGTAATTCACTAAATTATTTTTTAAATGAAACTTTTCTTTCTTTTTGAAACCAAATGTTAAAATATAGCCTTAAATGCTTGGTAGAGATATCCTAAAGAAACAAATTTGTACTTTTTTCACAAAGTTAAAACTAATCTCCTAATCCATTAAACTCTTAAACAGGTATTACAAAGGAAGAAAACTTCACCCCTTATCCTTAACATATATAGTATATTTAAAATATAAAATTGTATTGTACTAATGTGATGATTGATTATTTAATGAAAAAGAAAAGATGGCTCTTTTTGCAATAAGTAGATAAATACTGAAAATCTAAACTTACAACGTTTATAGTCTTGTGTGTGCAGTTATATTTTATATGGACAACCAAATTTTTTATTAAGATGAGTAAATATTTGAACCACTGAAATATAATAACAAAAATTAAAATTGGCATGAATACTGCACTGTGAGCTGCAAAGTATAGAAAATTCTGTGGCTGGGAGAAAATTTCATCAACCAAACAAGTAAAAGGCTCATCAGTTTTAGCATCTCTGCTCTCCAGAAATTCACAAGCATCCTCACCAGCCTGTGGCTAAATTGTTTATTTCTGGTGATCCAATATGCATATTAACTTGCTATGACTATATGTGTATCTATGTGTTTGTGTATACATACATACACATATACATAGATAGTTATTCAACACATATTTATTGAACATCTATTTAGTGTCACTCATTTCGCTAGGTGCTGATATGTGTATATATATCTCAGCCTGTTTCTGTAGATCTAGATATATTCTCTAAGGACATCCATTTTCTTGTCATCTCTCAATAAGGCACAGTACTTGTTTGACTGAGGTTCAAGAGGCTCAGCTATCTATCTCTGACCTTTTCAAACAGGCTCATTGGAGAGCTTCTTTTCCCAGGAGAGATTCAGCGTTCTGACCCAAATATTCCAAAGCACAGCCCAGGCAGAGTTGGTTTGACGTAGCCACATGTCTTGGGTGCTTCACTGGGGAATGCCCCTATGGGCATGCCCCCAATTTCCCAGAGAAAAGTGATGTTTTAATAGTTGTTAGGAATATGTTAATACAGTAGATACACCTCAAGACTTTTCATCAAGCCAGAAAAATACAAATTTTGTTTTATCACAATCCAAGTAACTTAGACACTCTTTTCTGTCTCACTGCTCTGACCCTGCTTGTATATTGGTTAGTATCTGGTGGTTACGAGCATGAGGGTGTGGCTGGCTAATGGCAAACAGAAGAACACTGGACCAGGCCTGACTTCTGAATTCATGCCACTGGCCACTGGGAAGATCAGAGGAGAAAGTGAAAACCTTTCCCCATTTGGAATGCGCTTCCCTTACAGAAACTAGTAGGATGGCGCCTATCTTTCCTCCGTAAAGAAACTCCCATCTGTTTTCTGATTCCAAGTGGACCCTTGAAAAATTGCCCCAGTTGTCTGCTCTTCCATCTGCTCTTGAGCCCAAGCATTTAAGCTTCTTCCATGGTCATCATATTTATGACCTCTTTTGGTCGCTCTTTTTGATAGTGATTCTCTTGCTCCTTTCCTCAAGGGAATCCCCACTTTTCCAGGATCAGGATCTTACGTGGCTCAGAACTTCAAGGAGGGAGGTGTCTGGTTCACATTCCCACCCTGGAGTGGGCTCTTCTGTGCTGCCAGGAGGGCTCTTAGGATTTACTTTCCAAAGCACAAGTAGACTGAGACCCAAGAAGACCAGCTAGAGGGTAGTTCTGTTGGCTGCAAGAAGGGCGTACGCGATCCGCCGACTCAGAGCCAGACTGGGACTTCTGATGCTTCTCTGCCAGTGTCCTCCTCCGAATGCCTTTGTAGTCGAGTTTGGCAGTATACGTGAACCACCTTGAGGATGACTTTTTGCTCTTAAAATACTTCTAAGATCTGTTAAAGTTACTTCTTGTCTTGCTTTTCTAAAGTTCTCTCTAGGGCAGATATTTTCCATAGCTTATCCACGGACCCAGTCACTCAGACACTTGGTCCTCTCTTCGTCTCCCACGTTAGACCCTGGGTTGGCATTTGTGTTTAGCATCTAATCCGAGTCAGCCTTCGGTCATTCATCCTTTATGGCAGAGTCTTTTCCCTTTGTCTGTAAAGCTTTCTGAACCATAAAGAAGCCTTTCCAAAGCTCTGTCCTCCATTCTCTCCCAGGTGCTCTATCTCTTGGTGACCGGCCACCACCTACCAGATTTGATTCAGGGACGTCTCATGCTTTCACTGGAGAATCTGAAGGCCAGTTTTCCACAACCTAAATGGCATAGCTAAATAACTGGGCTCTGGTCTGTTGGTATTCTGTTCCATCTTATCAAGAGACCTGCGTAGAATCAGGATTTCTTCAAGAACGTGTCCTAAAATTCCAGAATGTCCAGGCTACCCTAGACCATTGTCAGCTTCAGTACTGTTGACATTTTATACCAGATAATTCTTTGCTGTGTGGGGCTGTTCTGTGCATCGTAGGAGGTGTAGCAGCCTCCCTGACCTCTGTTCACTATGTGCTGGTAGCAGCCCTTCCCTCAGTTGTCACAATCCAAAATGTCTTCAGACTTTGCCAAATGGTCCTGGGCACAAAATTGTTCCTATGTGAGAACCACTGCCCTAGATCTTACAGGTCACAAATGCCATACTTGAGATTTTCTTTTTCCTTCCATTTCACCCCGAGATAACATCTCTCCTTGTTTCAGGTCATCAAGAGGCAGGTAGGAGTATTATGCAAGCGACACTGTGTCAGCGTTCTCTCCCTATTTCAGAACCTCTGCTTCACAACAGAGTCTCCCTTGCCACAAGTATTCTTACACTACTCCCTGGGGAAGTGGAAAACAGCTGGTCACCATCATCCTTATGATCAACTCACACCTATTTAAAGAGCATTTCTAATTCAGTCTTCAACCCTTAGTTTACCAGGTTAAAAAAAAAAAAAATCCCAGCTATTTTCATTATTTCCCATGAGCTCATGAGCCTCATTATCAAGCCTTTAATCGTTTCAGTACATTTTCTCTGGTATTCTTCTACTTTCTGCCTTACACTCAGTGCTGTTTCTGATTTATGGAAGCCTCTGGAACATGTCTTTTCATCTTCAAGGATGGAAGAGGGAAGGATTAGTTCCAAAGAGGGCTGATAGAATTTTTTCTTTATTGAGCTAAGAGAGCATAAGCAACTCTTCTTCAGTTTGTAGATGAGCAAGTCGAGGCTCAGAGAAGAGGTGACTTGAGCAAAGTCACCCAGCCTGGTTAGTGATGGAAATAAAGGTGAGGCTTTAGGATGCCTGCCACTTAACCTTTGGCCTCTGCTGGTGAAGTTGTTCCTCTTTGGTGCTCACGCTCCGATGACCCCTACAAAACGAATGGACAGGTTCAGCTCAGAAGAGCAAGGGAGATAAAGAACCTGCCCTCCCCTACCAGAGCGACAGCGTCACCCCCATGCTGATGCTGCTGCTTCTCATGCTGGAGGGTCTTGTCTGGCTGGAGCTATCCGAGCATTTGCAAACAGATAGGAAAGCTGATGAGCCTTTTCACTTACTCTGAGGACAGTTTACCTGCCACAGGCTTTGAGTAAATGTCTGTTTTCTAAGCATCCCAGCAGCGACATCCTGCACTCAGACCAGCCAAAAAACAGGCCCCCGTTCCAAGCACTTGTTGTTACCCTTCCCCGAATGACTTTAAAACCCAAGTCTTTATTTAGGTTTCAGTACTGTAGTGGCTTTAGCAGTTTGTTTTTGTACAACCGTAAATTATTTAAATCATATGATATGACAGTCAATTTTACAAACCAGGTACATATAATTTGTATAATTTTGTATATGCTCTGGTACACTACACTTGTCCTAATGAAGGATAGAACTAGTTTTGTTTGTTGGTGTTCGCACCTGTGACATTAAGAGGATACGTCTGCATTGCTCATTTCTTTATGTTGATGTTTCTGTGGCAAAGCCCTGCACATGTCATTTCTGAAAAGCCTTAAATCTTTGAGATGTTGCGTGTAGGGTATGCAGTGCAAAAGGCTGCCTCGGAACTGTGAGCCCTTTTGTAAGCTGGAAGCATTTCTCTTACTACTGTTACTTGTCTAGGAAGTTTTAAATTCAGAGCTGCCAAAGCGTTCCAGTCAGCAGTGCCTTAGTGATACCTTAGTCGTGCCGCCAGCCTTTTCTCACTCCAGTTCTCAATGTCCATTTACCGATTGGCCTGACATTTTTTTCAAAAAGAGCAAGCAAAAAAACTTTATTTTGTTTTGTAAGCCCATTTTTCTCCAGTTTTCCAGGAAACTGACGAGGTGGTCTAAAATCTGAAACCCGAACCTAAGTTCTTTGACCACACCCTCAAATGTATATACCAAAACGAAAGGTTTTGCAACTTCATAGTTTACTATGAAAAGCAAATTGTACTTTTAATGTTGCCTTTTAAATTCACGACCAAATACTTAGCTATTTGTGAATCTTCTGCACTCTAGCATGAAAGTGCCTTTGGTTTGAGATTCCGGCTTAGAAAAGTGCTGCCACAATAATGATAATTTGTAGAGAGACCAAAAATCTTTTGAGATCACCGTAATGCCTTTGGTTTACCGGGATGAGCAACCAACCACAGGCCTCTGTTCGCAAGAGCACGGCGTGGACCCCGCCTGCTGGGAGTCTGTCTGCCGTGGGAGGGCCCCCGCCACCACCCATCAGGAGCACACTGCAGCGGGAGGGAGCCAGGAACTGTCCTGTCCATGTGTGCCGATGACCCAGTGTGTCATCGCCGCTCGTCACCCAGCCCTGCATCCGCGTGAGGGAACTGCCACACAAACAACAGACTCCCAGCCGGTGGACGGGTTTGTCCTTCTGGTGTCCGTGTCCAGTCTTCGTGGAGGCTTTCTTTCCCATTCAGATGACAGTGCGCACTTATCCGGTTTACACAATGATACCAGTTGGAAAGTTGGAAGCCTCAAACTGAGATGACAGTGCAGAACAAAAATGAGTTAGGGTCATGACAATTGCAGTGTTCTTCTTAGGGCGCAAGTGTGGACTCTGAGTGTTGTGTGTGAATGTGCTGTGGGAAACTTCCAAAGAGCGCCCTTCACGATTCGGCATTTTCAAAGAATGTTCCAGCCCTCAAAAGGGCCATTCTGTAATGTTCGAGTTGGCTTTCGTCAAAACCTTGTATAAATTGGGAAAGCTGATAGCGGTAAGGAAGAGGAGTGAAAAGGACAAGAATGCAAAAACACCAGCCAAACAAAAGCCAAGGAAAAAGGGTTTTTTGGTTCGTTTGTTTTTCACCAATATAGACTTAAAAATGACTTCAAACACCTTTGAAAGTTAGCCTCTGAACTCTTAATGCATGTGTACCGTCTGTCTCTACCTAGTATCTTTGCAAATACCCTCTCTGGGCTCTGAAATTTCAGGAGTGATTTCTCTCCACACCAAGTTGTGAGTATTTGTAGAATTTCTACAAGAGAAAAAAAAAATCAGATGAAAAGGAAAATTACTCGAGTTATGGTTAACTGCTCAAATTCAACCC
Source organism: Eonycteris spelaea (assembly GCA_003508835.1). Classification (NCBI taxonomy): domain Eukaryota; kingdom Metazoa; phylum Chordata; class Mammalia; order Chiroptera; family Pteropodidae; genus Eonycteris; species Eonycteris spelaea. The sequence continues at coordinate 4,709,791 of PUFA01000113.1, forward strand.
CTCCCTGTCAGTATACTGTACCACACACTTGGAAGAAATTAGTCAAATACTTGTTTCCTCTTCTCTTTTCAACTGTTACTGTGCTTTGTTTGGCAATAGTTTTCTCTCAGAAACTCATTGCTTATACCATTAAGAATGAAGGGTATATGTTTAAAATTTTTTGCATTGCAAAGGATAGTTTCACCGAAGTCATGCACCATAAGTAAGATGAAATATGTATTTATTGTCCTACTTCTAAGCCGTAACTTGTTTTATTCTCTGTGAATTTGCATTGAGTCAGTCATAGGCCACACTACATCATTTTGGTATTTGAAACGGCACTTATGTTTCCCACTCATTCATCCAATGGGGTCAGATTCTAGTAGATTCCACCTCTCAGGATGATTCTCTTATGTCTGGCTTCCATTATGAGGGTGTTTCTTCTTCCCCTTTCTCTAAGAGAGGCTGACGGAATCTAGGCGTAAGTCAATTGGAAACCAGTCTCTGATTTTTTTGACACCAGTCATTTTCTGTGATTAGTTTCACTGTGTAAATTAGATATTAACTGCACTTCTTGAAGAAAAAAAAAAATCTCCCTGTTACCTCCTTGAAAGATTCACTTCTGTAGGCCTTTTTCAATAGGCTCATGACTGCAGATAAAGAAAAAGTAAAAACTAAAACAGTATGTGCCTGAAAAACGACTAAAAAAATTTTGTAACACTTAAAAAAAGAAACCTGAATAGCCTTTAATTCTTTAATATGCTTAAATTTTATGTAAATCAGTTTTTGCCACGTTGTGTTTGTTCACATTCTAAATGACTTAATGGGATTCTCACGGTCTGTGTCTTCATGTCACATGTATAAAATGGGCTTGTGATGTAAGCGTTTCATCTGGTCAGTGGTTCCTTTGATATTGTACTGCTGCTGGGAGGGGGCTACAGAAACTGCCTTTGGGTAATAAGGTTTCTCTTGGGTAGATTGGAGAGATGGGGGGTGGGGTCAAATTCTCACACGTTTTCTTAACCTATTTGCAGAAACTTTTAAAAGGCATTTGGTTAAACCTCTTGGCAGTACAGTATTCTCGTATTCGTTAACGTCTGTGTTTAGGTACTGGTACCTTTTTGTTTAAAAATGTTCTAAGTGTTGGCTTTAAAGTGAATTTATCTTTAGTATGATAGTTATATGAAAATTATAGGGTTTGTGTGCAGAGAATTTTTTTTAAAGTGCTTTGTAAAAAAAAAAATGTATTCTAGCTTTCGCGGTACATATGTGTGATAACTTTAATATCCATGACAGTTAAGTGCAATTATTTCATCACTCTAAAAATGCTATTTTTGTGTCAGTTCCTGCAGGTGTTTTCATGTCTTTGCAAAGTGACACATTTTGATGCCTTCTTGATAAAGTGGTAGACATTTTGTAGCTTTCTAGAAACTTTGTATTCATACGGTATCAATGAAAAATAAAGAAAATGAAAGTGTGGGTCACCTTTTTTATCTGCAAAAGTGTATGTTGTTGAAAATGAAATGCGTTTTCTGTGTTGTGGGCGATTTTCTGAGGGCAAAGTAAAGGAGGTCGAAGCCACGATTCTTTTGACAGCGTCCACCAAGCTCAGTAATTGGAACGTTAGGTGTTATGTCGAGCCAGGTTTCTTAAAAACATCCACAAGTCAGTCAGCCTGTCAGCCTGTCTCCCTTTAGTGCTTCATTAAAATTGACATAAGTTTTGCAGAACAGCTTCCTGTGGATCCCAGGCAGTCCTAAGAAATCAAGTCCCATGGTCCATGGTACCCAAGTGGGGCCTTGGAGAACCAAAAAGCACACCAGCCCAGCCACTGAGCATTTGTGATTGTTGTTACCTACTTGCTGGGTACGTGCCAGGAACCAGGGGTAGAGCACACAATGCAGCCTGGTTCTTACCTGCACGATGCTTCCACACTTCGTAGTCGGGTTGCACCTTAAGCTGTAATCCCCTCACCCCTGTCCTCAGCATCACTGTGGGATTTGTGATTCAGGTGTGCAGCACACATGCGTAACGAAGCCTTGGATTCGCTAAGTTTTTCCTACATGCTGGACCCTGGGCCAAGTTTGTTGGTCTGATGTATACATTGTTTCCTTTGATTTTCACAAAAGCCCCAGTGACAGTGACATTACTACACCACAACTGAGGCTCCGGAGAGATAGGTCATCCAAGGTCATGACTGGTGAGCAGCGAACCCTTAAATGGGTCACCCGGGCTCTTAAGACTGGTCTCTTGGTCCCTGCATTTTGGTTCACTGAGAATTCGTGGAAGCAGTTCAAGGCCGGGGGAGAAATCTAGATTGAAGACGGGGAAAATGTTCTTAAACGACGATGACCTTGGGCTTCTGACAATAGGACTGAGTGCACCCTGGGATCCTTCGGTTTGAACTAGACCTCAGATGATCTTGCTTATCCCCTTTTCTTTAAAATCTGAAGTAAAGCCTGCCTCAAATCCCAAGAGGTGCTGAACAGAGAAGAAATAACGTTTCGGCCCCCTTGAAGAGACATTTTTCCACTTGCTACCATGTGAGAGGCACACTCTGTCTAGTGAGCCGCTCAGGGCAGAGAGACGGGAACTACAGAACATTCTGTTAAGGCCTTATGATAGGACAGGCACCTTTATAGTCGCTATTTTCTACAACCCGCATACTCTTAGATAAAGGTATCATTTCCAATAAGGAAATTGAGACTCACTGAAGTTAAGCCCTTGTTAGGGTCATAAAAGCCAGTGACAGCTTAGAGATGGAGAAGCTCCCCTCCCTTGCAGTCGTGGCTCTACCACTGGCTGCATGGCACCTTTTGCTCTCTACCTTCTAAAGCAAGGTGCTTCGTACATCAAAAAGAACTTTTGGTAGGGCCTGCATCTGCAGTCACCTTGCATTCAGCAGAGAGGATGCACTAGGTAAACTAACATCACTGAGTAAAGAGATTGAAGGAGCAAAGGGAAGGGTACAGTTTATTATTAAGATCAGGGCATAAGCAACTTTGTTGGGGGCCCCTGATCATCTCTTCCCGCCTTACAGCTACAGGGCACTAATAAGCATAGCTACTACTTATTGAAAGCCAAATTAGTTTTTAAGGAAGCAGTGAGCAACTGATATAATTCCAATTAAAAAAAAAAAGTGTTGTATAAGCCTGTGACACCTTAGAGTTTTTTTAACTGTCTTTGAAGACAACTTTGTTCTGTTTAATGCCCCACATGTCAAATTTATCTAGGTTGTAACTAGCAAATAGGCTGCCAACAACCTGACTGTATTTTCTTCAGTAAACATTCTCTCATTTGCTTTGGCTCCCATGAAGCTCAGACTTAAAAGTTGCGTTCTGTGCTGATGATAAGGAACAAACTAAAATACAAAGGCACGGAAAGACTGAAAAAAAGGATAAAAAGTATACCACCAAAACACAGAGAAAGCCAATGTAGCTAACTTATTCTCACACTCATATAGCTCAAGGGAAAAAATTAAGTCTACAATCATGATTACTTTAAAATGATACAAGTTTCAATTACCCAGGAAGAATAAAGACTAAAGTATATGCACCTGACAACATAGTTTTGAATTTACAAAGCAAAATTTGACATTCATGACCATACTGGGACATTTTTAAATAACTCATTTATGGATAAAGCAGACCAAAAAACTGTAGAACATAGAGGATTTGAAAAATGTGCTATTCTAATTTATAAGACACAAGGTAATGAACTCAACAACTAGAAACAATACATTGTTTTCATGCTCATAGAACTTTTATAAAAATTGTTCAAGGCCAAAGGTCTAGAAACTGGCCTATGGGCCAAAATCTAGCCTGTTGTTTGTTTTTATAAATAAAGTTCTATTAGAACACAGCCACTATTTGTTTACTTATTACTAGGCTGTTTTCATGCTACAATGACAGAGCTGATTAGTTGTAATAAACCCTATAGCCTACAAAGCCTAAAATAATTTCTACCTAGCCCTTTATAGAAACAAAAAAATTGCTAATACCTATCCTAAGCCAAAAAAGCAAGGTCCTGCATCCAATAATCCTAAAAGATATATTTCCCTTTCCCTGGTGTATGTACAGATCCGTTTGATAGTCGGTGGCATTGTAGTATCCATCCTCAAGTGTTCAAGCCTCCCCCTTGATCAATGGGCTTAGTTCTGGGAAGGTGAGTAAAAGATAGTGATTTTTCATTGTGACAGTTGATATCTTTTCACCCAGTCATGGTATTTTATGATTAAAACAGTAAAGGAACATTTTTGATGGGTACCCATCTGTCTTGACTATATATCACCGTGTTCTTGTGATAATTACTACTTTGCTTCTGACAGCTAATTGCTGCCACCTTGTCTTTGCTGTTCTAGATTCCTGTCATCTCCATTCACACAAGGGCACCCAATCCCATGTCGTATCCCCTGTCACCACCCTTGGCCTGCAGCCAGCACTGAGTTTCTCAGCAATGCGGGTGCTCCATTCACTAGTGCATACACTGTTGTTTTAGTAAAGAAAGTGTCTTGTTGTCCTCCCAGGACACAAAGGTGGTGTGTCTTGAATTATAAATCCATCCCCATAGCATTGCCCGTGAACTTTCTGAACTCTGCCAAGGCAATTCAAGCACCTCCACTTCATTTACTCTACCCCGTCATTTCCTCCAAGCTTATAGGAGCAGCCTCAGAGCACATCATCTGGCTGACATAGGATGATCCCTAGTGTCTTTGCCTGGATATTAAATCCTGAATTATAGAGATATGTGTTACATGCCATTGACTCAGTTCCAACTCCTAGGGACACTGAATGAGTGATGTCCACGATGTCCTGTCTTCAACAGCCCTACTCAGCTCCCGTAGACTTGTGTCTATGGCTTCTTTTATGGAGTCAGCCCCTCTCAGATTCGGTTTTCCTCTTTTCTTGCTACCTTCTATTTTTCCCAGCATCGTTGTCTTTGTTTCAAAAACCTTGGCTTCTCATGATGTGCCCAAAGTTTTTCCACCAAAAAACAAACTTCCATGGCCAATAAACATGAAAAAAATTTTCAACTCTGTTAGTAATCGGACATGCAAGTTCAAATGAAACTAGTCCAACAGATTTAAAATTTTAAATCTGATCATACCAAGTATGGGTAAAGAGGTGGAGCAATGGGGTTTTCATACATGCTTGTAGATGTGTAAATTTGTACAACCACTTTAAAAAACAATCTAGCATTACTTTAAAAAAGTGAACATATTCTATAACCCAACAAAATTGATACCTCAGTTTATAAGAAATACTTGCAAAAGTGCTCCACAGATTTGTACAAAAATGTCTTGGCCCCATTGATCCAATCAAAAGAAAAAAACCTTGCAAATGTCCAACAGTAGAATTAAAAAATAAGTTGACTCATTTATATAATGGACCATGATATGAGTACAAAGGACTCTTGAAATATGTTCCAATATCTTGCTGCCATGAGGAAGAGCTCATTGGCTGTGAGTTTTTTCATTTTTCTCCAATTAAGGTTTAAAGTGAGTAAAGTCCTCTCATTTTAAGTGGATAATTTGTTGAGTTTGGGCAATTGTATAGAGCCGTAGAACTACCACCTCAGTCAAGAACTGTCACACATTCATCACCACAAAAGTTTCCTATGCCCCTTTGCAAACAGTCCCCTCCCCGGCTCTCAGCTTCAGGCAAGCACAGATCTGCATTCTGTGCCTGTGCCTTGTCTAGAATTCCACGCAAATAAAAATGTACAGCATGTAGTTCTTTGTGTTTGATTCTTTTCACTTAGCCTAATGTCTTGTCATTTGAGATGGGTCTCTTTTTTTTTTTTTTTGGTTCTTCATACGTTAGGTAACTGGATTGTATGTATTATTAACATTAACTGACATTTTTCTCTGTTATTTTACTTCATTTTAGCAGGTGTTTTTCTTGATTGAACTCTTAACAACAAACTTTCTTGGGTGGCAGCTCCGGTCTCTTTCAGATCCTTCAGCCTTTAGCTCAGATGCTGTGCCTCTGCTCTGTGTGCTCGTGGTCCAGCGGTCAGCCAGAGATACAAACAGAAAGAATTTGGGGATCCCCTTTCTTGTTCTTTCTCTTCCAGGACTCCCCTCTCCTCCCTTTGGCAGCTGTAGTTCTATTTTCCTGGGCCCAAAAGATGGCTGTTTTCCCACCAGCATCACCACTGGCCTGCATAACACAGCCTGCACCTGGCCCCTGACTAAAAATGGGGAGCTCATTTTCTAGAACTTCTTTTACTTCCCACCAAAATCTACCCCCTTCTGCTTGCTCTCCAGTGCTTTCGGTGCCTCCATTTTGTTATGTCCATACAGTAAAACCTTATTCAATCATTACTGTAAACAGAAATCTGACTGTGATGTTTAAGGGCAAGTATTAAGATGCTCATTTTTTTTTTTTTTTTGGCAGGTTTTGAGCTCTTGTGTGGGCTTCTCAATTCTGCCATGAAATCAATATGACATCTAGTGGCTTGGTAAAGAAAGTGCCAACTGGTTTTAATAGTTTACATATGGATTTGGGGCTTCCTAGGTATGGAGGTGGGGTGGAGGGGTCTGTGCTTACAATATGTTTTAATATTTTTAAGAAATATTTACCGGAAACCAGTAACTAATATACATAAAGATCTTGACTTCAATCCGCACATTAATAGGCAGGAAAGACGAGAGAGGAAGGGAAGGGAAGGAAGGGATGGAAAAGGAAATGAAGGATAGGAAAGAAGGGGAAAAAATGGGGGACAAGTATGGAGTGAAGAGAACGCAGGGTGGAGGAGAAACAAGGATAAAGGAAGGCAGGAGGAGAAGAGGCGAGGGAGAAGATGCGGGCAAAGGACATTCCAGGAAAGGCAAGCAAGACCAAGAGCCTAAGATTATGATATAACCTGACAGGACAAGAAAAGGAGAGTAGCAGGGAATGTGGTTTATGAATGGTCAGGCATCAAGTCATGGGGCAGAATTTACCTTTTAGCCAAGAGGCAGTGGGCCCTCTGAGTCTGTGCCCATCAAGGGAGCGCTCTGGTTCTGAGCCTGTCTGTGCTCAGATCCTTTCCCCTCTGCTGACTGCAGGGCAACTGACTCCCACTGGTTGTTTTCCCCAGGCTCCTATGTCAGCTCCCTTCAGCTGAGCAGGGTCGATGGAAGGTACTGGTAGGAGACTAAGAGTGGAAAGAAGGAAGGAGACAGGACATTGTTCCCTGTTTTTGTTTGTTTTCCATTTCAGGAAGAGCAGTGGCTGTATTTCCTTCATGGCTCCAGCTCCTATATGAGGGACCCACAGGGTTTCAGCTTCTACCAGTGATCTGGCCCTGGGATCTGAGAACACCGCCTTATCCTTTGCTCCTTCATAAAAGTAGGAGCAACTTCCTTTTCCTATTAATCTTGGGCTTTAGCTTCTCAGCACCCCCACCACCTGTGAACCCAATTCCTGCATCAAAAGCCCTTCGTTGTAAATACCTGAAGTGGTTTCTCGTTGTGCCTGACTAATACAGGGAGAACACTTTCTCTTCGCTGCTCTGGTTTCCATAGAGAGGATTTTTCTCTTGGCATCTTGCTTTATCCCTTACTTCTCCCCATGGAAGTGCACCTGGTTAGCAGGTGACAGCAGCTGGTCCACATTCTCATTTGGGTGGATCTCTCCTGGTGGAATTCAAGAGTGGATTTTTAACACATTCTTTAGTTATGAGTAAGCTCTGTCCTTCAATGTTGCCTGTTCTATAATGAAACTGATATTTGAATCTCAGTCTAATTCCTGAGTCTGAATGGGTTTCCAAGGCCAAGATGAGGCATGCTGTTTTTCTTCTTCTTTATTTATTATTATTATTATTATTATTATTATTATTATATATTATATTATTATCATCATCATCTCCCTAAAATTCCAACAGTAAGCAGAAGAGGGACTAGATTTGTGCTACTACAACATTATAGCCAAGAGAGACTTACATCTCCTCCAACACCCCCCCCCGCCACCACCACTGCCAGTCTGGCTTATTAGAAGAGGCCCTTTGCTCTACCTGTCCTCCCCAAACATGTTTTACTAAATTTCAGTTCCTCGGGGAACTGCTAAGGCCATGCCATAGGTCCAGAAATCTAATGTGAGATAACGATGAGAAGGCCCGCTTCGTGGGTGCACCACGCATGTAGTTGGTCAGGGCCCCGCCCTCAGTAATGCCCATCACTTGGTTTTAATACTCTGTTGTCACCATCTTGAAATTCTTAATACACTTTCTAACAAGGTGCCCTGCATTTTTCGCTGGACGCCTCAGATTATGTAGCCGGTCCTGGTACTATCCCAATCTTGGGGAAGGGTTGGACAAGTCCTGTTCCTTGGGATTACATTTAAGGCAAGCAGTGCTCCCCAAAGCATCCAGAGTGTTTTCCAGGTGGACAGCAGAGGGCAGCAAGCTGCCACTCAAGGGCTTCTGGTCCAGGAGCACTAAGGGTTTAGAGTTGATTTTTCTGAATGTTTATGTTGGGGAAGGTGGGTGACAGGGTAGGAGTGCTATCATTGTCTGCTTCTCTTTGTCATTGAAAACCAGAAACTCTACACTCCTGAGGCCCACGTCAGGTGAGGTGGCATGGGGCATTTGCTACACTTGTGAAGCCTGTCTGTCCACGTCGAATTAGTGCGGTTCCTTCTAGCAGTGACGATACACACCCAGCGGCAGTGACATAGTGCTACACGCCACAGTGCTTCTGCTAAGAGCCAGACCTATAACAAAGAGCCTTCCATGGGGCGCAGCATGGGGATTTGTCTTTCTTAGATTGCCTCTAATCTATGTGTCATCATCTGTATTTTACTGATGGGAAACTGGACTCAAAATGTACCTGATATAACTTTCCACCTGACGTGAGTTCCCACGGTAATGCCTTAGAACAGAAAAACTCTTATTTACCCAAGGGCTATGACATTCTCAAAAAAACAAACAAAAAAGGACTTTTTAAAACTTTTTTTTCTTTTCTACTATAATCCAACAGCTCACTCTGCTCTCCTCTAAAGCCCTGTTATTGTAAAGAGAAGCTCAGCATTGATTCAAACCTAATGAAAACTGTCTTGGGTGAGCACTCTCTCACATTCCCATCATTTTAGAAAAGTTCTCTATAAATAGATTAAATGTAGAAGCTACCTAGAGGACTTTGTGACCTCCAAAGGCAAGCCTCACATTAACGCTAGTGTCAAAGTAAGAGCTGGAATTTTTTTCAGAGTCAATGGAAATGCTCGTACAGAGATTGCAGATACCAGGACTGGGGGACAATCCCAAAGGAGAGCAGCATACCAGATGTGAAAGGCAGTGCCTACCTCACTGATGGACATTCATAATTCGAACAGCCAACACTGTGCTCCTGAGGCAATCTGAGTGAGGAGGGAGGTTCAGCTGGCCTGTGTATATTTTGCTTTGCCTTAGCAGCTCGGGAAAGCAGGATTGAATGGTTCAGGGTGGTAACAGCACAGAGCGGGAGTACTATGGAGTAGCTGAGCTGAGGGCTCTAGAATCACCCAGCTTGGATTCAAAGCCTGGTCCTACTACTGCCTAACTGTGAATCTTTGGACAATTTACTCCATTCTCCGAGCCTCAATGTCTTTATTTGTCAATAGCGGTGACAACAGTTGCTATCACAGTGTTGTGAAAAATGAATAAGATGATGGATGCCAAGTGTTGATTGGACTCACAAAAGGAAGCTCTTGGTTGGTTGCTCCCTCCTCCGTGCTCAGTCTGGTATTTGCTAGCAAGTATTCTGCTCTGGACAAAGAGGTTACTTCATTTTATGTTTTAATGCCTTCTCCTGTGTTGTGTTTTCTGTAAGCTCTCTCGGATGTTGTGAGAAGAAAAGTATCTATTTTAAATGTATACACAACAAAAATTGTGTTAAATGCCCCTTTATTGTCCCCACTACTCTCTCTTTGGTCCTTTGAGGTGAGGCGAGAACAGATGTGGCCCTGAGTCCCTGGCAGAAAGAGAGGGCTCTGCTCCTTATCCCCACCCCCCATGGGGGTGAAGCTGCCTAGGGACTTTCTTGAGATTCACAGAGGTGACACCAGAGACCCGAGTCTGGTTCAACCCCAAAAAGCAACCCCTGTGAATGTGGAGAGGGGCGACTGCTAGGTTCCCACAAGTGGGAGCCCCCAAGGGTGAGAGACCCCACACAGCAAGCCTGTCACGGACAAAGCTGAACCCTCCCCTGCTGAGCTGGGCGTGGGCCAAGAGGCCTTTTAGCAAAGGATTACAGGTCCAGCTGGGATCATTTGACTCCCTTCCGTCAGGATGCAAGTGTGGCTGGGAAAAGGCCCGAGCTGGCAAGCTCAGGGGCACGACAGGGGCGCCTCAGGGGCACCTCGAAGAGAGGAAAAAACCCTCCTCCAATGCTCTTCCTTTCCTGTTTAAACAAAACACCTCTCTCCAGCACAAGCTTTTCCCCTCTTTTTTCTTTGCACCTAACAAAAGAAAAGAGAAGCAGGGAGGCCATTCTTCTGGATGTCCCAAACTCTGAATCCAAACTCCAGCACCAGGATCAGCATCTTGCTAGGGAGAGCCGTTCTTTGGGGGGAGCCTGGATGTCTCAAACGGCTTCAGCACACAGCTCACGCATATCACCCACAACACTAGTAGTTTTCCGTGACCAGGATGCCCAATACTGTCTGAATCTTCTTGGGATGCTAAGTAAACTGCAGGTATCTTAAAACCTGGAGCCAGATTTCCAAGATGCTTTGTTACATTGTTTTACAATTAAACTAGAAAGATCATCTATAATTTGTGGCTAGGTTTCGAAGGAGGGTGGAAAGCTAGATTGATCAAAGTAGTTACTATACCGAAACTTTAGAAGCCACCTCTAATCCTCCTTGGAATGAGGTTGGGTATGAAAATCAATAGATAAATGCAAATGCAGTTGAAATATTATCACAAAAATGTCAGCTGGATCTAAGACAAGAACTTTGAAAGGGATAAATTTCTTTATTCAAAGAAAGCCAAGTTGTAGGCTCACAAGGAGCAAAAGTATTGATTTCTAGATTTGGAGGTGAGATATGTAAAGTACTGGGTTGGGTCTTGAATGCATTCACTCTCAAGGTATAATCTTTGAGTCCCAGTCGTGGGTGGCCTGGGGCAGGCTGAGGAGCCTGAAGAGGTCTAATCCATAGGAAAGGGATGTGTAAGGCGACTGAATTTCTCCTGAGAAGAACCCGCTATTCTCACCAGAACAAAAGGAGAACTTGAGCACTTGACCCTTGACTCCCCTCTTCCTACTCTTTCTCCTTCAGCCTCTTTCTCTCCTCCTCCTCCTCCACAATCCCATGAAGCTCCGAGGGGATTTGAGTTGCATTCCAGACAGCCCTTTGCCTTCAGGGTCAGGAGCCACCTCAAGTGGAAACTCAAGTCCTTTTCTTCTGCCTCTTGCTTGGGTCATGGTAACCCCTCTCCCACCTCTGATTTATCATTTCTTCTTTCGATAAATATTTTCTGAACTCCTATACCATGAGTACTCTTTTAAACTTGGACTTGTTCACAGAAGAGCCAAACTAAGAATCCTTGGTAATTACCAACACGGGTGAGGTCTCTTTCCTGCCTTAATGTGGAGTCTTAACATTCTTACCATCTTTGTTGCCTTATTTCTAACCCCAAAGGACTCACAGTTTACCTCTTAATACTACCCTGGGAGGCTGCATAGGGGCTGCATATTTTCTTAACCACAGAGAGAGCACTGAGTTTAGCACTGAAGTGAAGCATGTACTCTGTGGACCAGCCACTGCAGCCTCCCTAGGGGGGATTGTAGTGTATGATGTCTCACGGTGTAGAACTTCAGGAGATATTTCTTAAAAGAAAAAGCAGCAATTATACTAAAGGTAGGAGAGGAGGGTGCAGTCTTTCAGCTTTTGGCTTCCAGTTTCTTTGAAGGCAGCATTTGCAATGAGAAAGAACCTGAGTTTGCTGGGAAGTTATGGCATGTCATCACTGCACCATTAGCCTTTTCTGGATGGACTTCCTCCGAGAAGCCCTCCCCTGAAGCCTGGGCTGCAGCACCTCCTCACCCTGCTCTCTGTGATCCCATCTAACCTACAATGATGACCTAGACAGTAATTTACAGGCCGACTCCCCTGACATGGACTCCGGCAAGTCCTTGCGGGTGCCTGCCGGCATGGGTGGGAGAGCAGCCCTCGCTGGGGCAGGGGCTGAACACCTGCAGGCCCCAGGACTGTCCCCAGCCCGCCCTCTCCTGCAATCTTGAGCTAGATCTTGAGTTCCAGCTCAGATGCAGGGGAGGGAGATCACACATAAAATTCCAGGGACTGGAAATTCTTCCCACAAGGACATTTCCCCACCCTTACCCCACCCCCAATTTCTAGTGAAGCAGAAATTTTAACTCTTCGGGGTAAACTTTCAAAGCTGAGTAGCTACCTATTACACACTTAAATCCTGTTATTCGTTAACAGCATTTGAATGAGTAACTTGTTCCCATTGCTTTGAAAATGTGTCTTTAAATAGGTGGGCAGGAGCACTTAGAGATGAAAAAGGCAGTGCCTTCTGAGATGCCAGAGGCTGTTCCGAACTGGCATTCCAAGGCTGGTGAAAAAAAAAAAAAAAAAAAACTTCCTCTGGAAGAATGTAGAAGGGCAACTTAAAAGGGAAAGGAACTAAGAGCATATCTGTGCAGCAGGAAATATTTAGGGACCACCCTGCTCAACCACTCTGTGCTTGTTGTTCAAGGACCTGTCCTGTGATCGCCAGTTTAAGATGCAGGCAAGTGTTACATGCTGCCCCTGGATTTCTGGGCTGTTAGAGAAGCAGGCCAAGGCTTTCAGGATAGGACTGGGGTCCTGTCCTGAAAGAAACACCCCTACCATTGCTCTTCAGAAGGCCATCTTCCCACAGCAATGCCCGGCAGTCGCCACCGACTCCCCTGGGATGAGCTTGGCTATAAAAACCCTGGAACAAATGGGGGTCGTCAGTGATACTTGAGGATCTCCAGGATGGACACTTCCAAACACCCTCTTAGTTCTGCATCCCAGGTGTAGACTACAAAGCTATCAATCAAATAAAGGTACTTGCCGCAACCAAAGAATGAGGTCAGAGACCTGGGGGATTATTGCCCACCTTGGACCCCGCGCAGGCTCTGAGTTTAGCTCAGGGCAGGAAGCAATATGGTGTAGGTCAGTGGGTTCTCCAAGTTGACTGCACAGGAGAATCACATGGGGGTTTTAAAAAATCCCGATGCCCAGCCCACCTCTATCACCCGCCTATACCCAAGACATCCAAATCTCTGGAGGTAGGACCCAAGCATCAGTCACCTTTCAAGCTTTTCACGTTATTCTAACCTGCAGCCAAGTTTGAGAAATAGTGATGTCAAATGGTTGAGATGATTCTGAGAAGGTTTATCAGCTCTGGCTGAGAAAGGAAGTATTCAAGCAGAGAAGACTAAGAATCCTCCTTCCTTTCCTGTGAAAATTGTGATGTCCTTTGTCGTGGAAATATTTCTACTTCCTTTGGAAAGGGGACCCTACAACTTACTGATTATTTGTAAACTTGACATTGGAGTGTTTATAAAACCTTTAAAAAACTTTTTTTGGAAATAATTTCAAACTTAGAGAAGTTTCAAGAATAACAGATACACCCTTTGTATACTCTTTAGAAGCATTAATTATTAATATTTTGTCATATTTGTTCATATATATGCATGTGTATATGCATATGTACACTCATGTATATACATATATCCATCTATATATACACACATATACATATATAATCTCTATGTGTATGTACGTACATATGTGCATTATACAGATTTTCTCAATCATTTGAGGGTGAGTTGCATACATCATGCCTCTTCACTATGTGTGTGTCCCTTTAATACTTCAGTGTACATGTCCTAAGAACAGGATATTATCTTAAATAAACACAGTACAGTTATAAAACTCAGAAAAATTTGACTTTGCTACGACACCATTATCTAACCTACAGTTCATATTCCAGTATTGCCAATTGTTTCAATAATATCTTTCATAGATCTTTTTTTTTTTCTAATTCAGGATCTAATCTAGAATCACACGTTGCATTTGTTCACAGCTTAAACTTCCTGGTAGGAAAGAGATTTACATTAAATATTTTTTGCTGTGTAATATAACAAATGACAGAAGGAAGATGTCATATGATCTTAAAAGATATTATTTTCATTCCCAACTTCATAAGCCAAAAGTTTTTTATTATAAATTCCCTCAAAAGTCAAAAACAAAATATTTTCTCATGATTTTTCAAACTTTAGAGCTCCAAGATCTCACAACATATTACCACATTTAATCTTGTATCTCACAGCAATGTTGTTTAAGGGAAATCTCCCACAATCAGTGTGATACAGGAAACATTACCCCCAGTAATGTCTTCTTAGGAGGTGGCTAAAAACTAATTGTTCAGTAAGTAAATAGATGAATGATCTTTTGCCTGGATTACTTCAATAGATGCCTGGCTGGTTTCACACTTACATCCTTCCCTCTCTTTGTTTTTTGTTTCTCAACCCAGCAACCAGAATGATCCTTTTAAAAACATAAGTCAGAGTATGTCCCTGTTCACACACTCAACAGCCTCATTAGTTTCCCAGATCATTCAGAATTAGAGCCAGCATCTTCAAACTTACCTACAAGGCTCTGTGTGATGTATCCTCCAGGAACTTAATGCCCATCTGCCCCCCCCCGATGTCATCTCTTACTACTCCTCCACCCCTTGTTCTCACCAGTCCAGCCACACTAGCATCCTTGTGGTTTCTTGAAGGTCCAAGGCATAGTCCTGCCTCAGGGCCTTTGCATTTGCTTGTAATTCTGTTCTCCCATTTATCCACTGAGCACGTCCTTCAATTTTTTCAGATCATTGTTCAAATATGAACTCCTCCACCCCCGGCCTTACTCTGCTCTCTAGGACATTCCTCCTTATATATTTGTCCTTCTCTTCCACATCTGAGTGGACTTTGGGGGCAGCTAAGCTAATTCTTAGTCCACTTACAGTTTACAGAAAGGTAAGAACCCAAATTTCTGACTTTTCTCTTTAATTTCTGTTTGCAAACCAGCCAATACTTTTAGAATTTATCTCTTTATTAAAATTTATTGTCAAATACAGACAATAAACTTAACACTTCATTAACCAAACCTCTTCCTCTGGACCAGGGATTGGCAAATAACAGCAAACAAGCCAAATCCACCACACTGCCTGTTTTTGTAAATGAAGTTTTACTGCAGCATAGCCATGCTCATTTGTTTATATATTGTCTATGGCTGTTTTCACACTACAAAGGTAGAGTTGAGTAGTTACAAAAAAAAAAAAAACCAAAAAACCAAAACCAAAACAAAAAACATATGGTCCATAAAGCTGAAAACATTCACCATCTAGCTCTTTACATAAAAGAGCTGGCCTGTGCCTTAGACTTACAAATTCAGATGGCTTATGGTCTACTTTCCAAATTATTGCAGGCCCAGCTTTACTCAACTTTTTATTATTGCATATCATGGATTGCCATCTTTCCAGCCTAACAGATAAGCTAATGCACATATCTTAAATGTCTGTGTTATGGCAATATTCCACTCCTGGTGCTAGTCAGGATACTTAACAGCCTCCACGATCAAAATCCCTGGGGTTTAACCTGACAAAAGTTTGTGAGTTGCTCATTCAAGTCTGAAGCCGGGTGGGCCACCACCCTCCATCTTATATCTGTACCACTGAGAATGTGTGACCCCGAAGTCACTCAGCAGGTTAAGAGTGGTGGAAGAAGAATCCTCTTCTCAACTGCCTTTCCTTTCATTGGCCAGACTAGTTATAAGGCCCCAGTCTAAATATTAGAGGGGCTGGGGTGCTGAGGGAACCATTTGAATGTTTGATGAGTTCTAATAAGTCTTTGTAACTTTAATCCTTGACCTCCAAGCAAGATTGGATCTAAACTCAACCCCATAAGAGCATCTTGGAGGATCTCATAGAATGGGATTCCACACCCTATTCCAGAGAACCTGGAAGTCTTTCTTCACATTCAGTGAAATCAAAGAGTTCTTTTTACCTTGAAAGCCCCTGATCATGGGAAGAAATCATTTGATAAAAGGAAAGGGGTGTGTGTGACAGAAGGGAAGAAGTGGAGAAAAGACTTGTGAGAAAGAAAGAGATACTTGACGTGAAAAAGGGGGCAGCCAACATGATTAAAGGTATTTAGATACCTGTGAACTGCCATGCTTTTCAGAGCACGGGCACCATTAAATCCAAGCTATCATTACGACTATAAAGCTATCTACTTATTTCAATGTTATTGTTTAATATACTTAATCAAGCATTTTATGACTTCACGTAACTTCAAAAATAAACATTCATTTCTCCAAGTCATTGAGGAAGGGTCCAGAGTTCATTTCTGCTTAATGGGTCAAGATAGCAAATCACATTTTCTATCAAAATGAAATGTTTAGAGAGCATTTGGGGAAGGCTGAGTCTTTGACCTGCGAGACAGGAATTTGGGCTCTGTGCCCAGTTCTTTTTCTGACCCTGTTCATGACCCTAAGAAGTCACATAACTTTTTTTGGAACCTCAGTTTCTCCCTTTGAAACAACCACTGCTTGCCTCCTTGGGCAAGTTGGGTGATTAATGATGACACAGTGTTAGCAAAGTTACTTTGAGGTCTTTGGATGAAAGACAACCTATAAATTCTGCTGAAGATTTACTGGCTTATTAAAGGAATAGCAGCACATAGTACTCCACTAATAAATGTTGACAAAATAAATGTTCTCCATTCATCCTGGCAAGGACAGGCTATTCATCTATTGCAAGTATGATGAGAGAGGGTGTCTTTCAAGGTCATAAAATGTTATATTAATATTGCCCAGAAACATATTTTTGGTCTTTATACTGTCACTTGGAGTTATAACTAATAGAATTAGCCATCTAGATTTATAATGATCTAATAACTAATAATGAACAAAACAGGTATGTGGCACACCTTTGTCTCTTGACCTAGATATGAAAAAGAATAATGAGGATTGCTACCCCAAAAGTTAAAACCAGAATTCTGGTAAAATAAAATTTAAATAAAGCTGTGAGAGGAATGTGGAGTGTTGTGTGAGAATCACTTTCGCTGAGCCTTCTGACAAAATTAGGCCGGCAGGCCTATGTTGGTCAAGTAGGAAGGTTATAGAGAGATTTCAGAGCTACTATTGATTCCTTATATCCAGGTTTCTCATCAACTCAGTCAATCTACAGGGGCTCGAACACAGAGTCTCCATGTTACCTGGGCATTGTAGGTGATTGCTCTGGTTACGTGGAAAGAGTTAAGGAGTGATGAGCCTGTCACTAACTGCACAACCTACAAACTATTTACTAGGCCTCAGATACCTAATCTGTAAAATTAGGGCATTGCACTAATAATAAAACTACCGTGTAGTGTGTATATACTAAATACCAGGCCCTTTAGCTCACATCTGGACCGGTCTCACAAAGTAGGAATCTGTCTTAGTCTGCCCAGCCTGATGAAACAAAATATCATAGACTAGGGGACTTAAACAACAGAAATTTCTTTCTCACAGTCCTGGAGGCCAGAAGTCCAAGATCAGGGAACCTACATGATCTTGTTCTGGAGGGCCCTCCTCCAGGTTATACACTTCTGACTTCTCTGTCTTCACATGGCAAAGAAAAGAGAGAGGAAGCAAGCTCTCTGATTCTTAGAAGAGCATGAATCCCATTTATGCGAGCTCTAACCTCGTGACCTTATCTAATCCTAATTACTTCCCAAAGTGCCATCACATTGGGGGGATAGGATTTCGACATATAAACTTGCGGGGAGGAGTGGACATGAACATTCAGCCCACAACAGCGTTAATAACTAGAAAATGGAAGACTGGGGATTTGAGCTTAGATCTGTCTAAAATCTGTCTTTTCAATGTACTAGATCAGTGTGCAAACATGCTGGTTCTTCTCCCATCTTAACAAATGAACAAATGCCTTCGGATGCCATTTTACCCAGCTACTGCCCCATCTTTTTGCTTCTCCTTACAATACTTCTATAATGAGCTATCTGTACTTGTTGTCTACAATGCCATTCCTTCTATTCTCTCTTAAACTCAATCCACCTGGGCTCCTGCCCCCTGCAAGCCTCTGAAATCTCGTTATGTTTATCAAGAGCCCCACATGCTAAATCCAGTGACTATTGATCACACCTCATCTTACTTGACTTAGCAGCAGCATCTGACATTTGATCCATCCCTCCTCCTTGATATGCTCTCTTGGCCTCCAGGACTCTCCTTTTGCTTGGGTTTTGTCCCCTGTTTCCTTGGTTGCTCTTTATCAGTTTTATTTGCTAGTATCTTCTCTTCTCCCCCAAAGTTTTGGGGAGCTAGAAGCTAGGACTTCTAGAAGCTAGACTTTGGACTTCTTCTTTTCTCTGACTACACTCATTCCCGTGGTGATGATACCCAGTTTCAAGGTTTTTCAGATCATCTTTATGCATATGACTCCCCAATTTTTATCTTTAATCCAAACCTCTCTTGCGGATTTCATCCTTGAGAAACCAACTGCCACTTGATATCTCCACTTGGACATCTAATGGACACCCAAAATCAGCATGTTCAAACACGCACCCCTGATCTTTTCACCGAAACCTGTCCTACTTTCACCCTTCTCCATCTTAGATGATTGTAACTTTATCCTTCCCGTTTCCTAAGCCAAGAAGCTTGACTCATCCTTTATTCTACTCTTACTTGCATACTCCATATCCAATCTATTAGGAAACCCATTTGGCTTTACCTTCAAAATGTACCTAGAAACTGACCCATTCTCACCACTCCCACTGCTATTACCCTGGTCCAAGCCATCGTTAAATTAACTTTTACTTGGGCATCAACTCTGTGCTGGACTTTGTGCCAGATTCCAGGAATACAGATATATAGGACACAGGTGCTGCCCCAAAGAGCACATAATCTAGTGGGGAAGATAGATATGGAATTAGGTAATTGGAATGTACTGTGATAAGTGCTGTGACAGAGACATGGCAGGGATATGATCTTTATATCCCTTGTAGCTCAGATGTTAAAGCTGCTCATTTTAGTCACTTATCTTTACATTAAGCTGACCCACAATGTGCTAGGCATCCTAAAACCAATTAAGACAAGTTTTATGGCTACTAGACCCATTTGCTCATAACAGTCAATACCTGTCTTTCCACCTTTTATCTTGGCTTTCTGTTCTGTGTCACACACACCCATGAGCTTAGAGGTAGAACTCAGAATTTCCCAGCATTGACATTCAATGTGTGTTTCCCAGGATGAAGCCTACACTGACCACCCCGCTCTCATTCTATCTGGTTCCTTATGGTTCACTCATGCACACTGGAGGAAAGTTCTTTCTCTATGCAAGTTTTAAAATTCTGCTAATCAATGATCTCTCTCTGCCCCACTATTAATTTCAACCTAGAAAAGGGAGTTTTCCCACATGTAACCTTTCCAAACAAAAGCAGCTCTGGAGCAGTGATCGAGGCAATGATTAAGCAGTCACAAATAAACTGTGAGCTTGCATTCACTTCTGCAGGCAGTAGCCTGGGCTTCTTCCTGGAGACTGTTGACAGAGGAACTCTAGAAGGCAAAAAAAAAGAAAGAAAGAAAAAAAGAAAAGAAAACAACCTTTAAATAACAAGAGGATGGTCTGAAGTGCAGGAACAAGATTCTGCTGGTGATGGATGAGCGGTCACTCTCCTCTGAGGCCATGATTTAGAGAGCTCAATTTACTCAGGGTTCTCAGACACTTGAGCTACTAAAAGAGACCTGAGGAACGCCTTCAGCCTGCCCCTCCTGTGGGCGATTGTTCTCCTGGAAAAGCACCCAGTGGTCCTAGAACAACTTATCCTCTTGGGGTATCTGGCAGCCCTCAGGGTGCGGAAGCCTGAACTGAACCAAGAGCTCTTGTTGCAACCTGAGCTGCTTCCCTCTTACCCTGACCTCAACAGTCCACAGATCTCAACATGGAGTAAGAAAAAGTCTTTTATACCTGAAAACTCATAGTCAGGAGAGCTTAAACTTTCTCCCTGGGGGGTGGGGGGGGTGGGAAGAGATCCTATTTTTTAAAGGTTTCCCTCAAAGATTTTTTTGATATGTTAATTTCAGGTCTTGTCCTATATTTTAAGAATAAAAGGACCAACAAATCAGTGTCCTTCTGCCAGGACTTCTCTGTCTCTGTCTCTGTCTCTGTCTCATTTGGTCTCTCTACCATTCCCCCCCCCCCGCCCACCGCCCCTACACACACAATCTGTTGAACACACACCTTTTCTGCCAATTCTATTGCATGTATTGTCCCCTCCTTACCGCCCCCACATTCTCGTCCAGCTCCAGGCTCTCACAGTCTCCCAGAAGGAGTAAGCCAATAAGCCTCCTAATGAATATTCATCTCTATGGTCTCATACCTTTTGAGGGTGGGGGAGGGAATGTGGATTGGATATCAAATTTCAATGACTTGTACTTTTTCTTAAATGTAGCATTATGAAAGAGACTTGGGGTGATTAAAATTTTTTAATAATTGAGAGTAGCCAAGATTCAAGAACTAAGGAAAATGCATAAGCCATTAGGTCCAATTTGACAAAAATCCTTTGCATTCATGATTGATCACCTGTAGTGATAAATGAATGCTGTCAGAAAACATTCCAATTCCAACTTATACAGAAAACGACATGTCAACTATACAGATATATGCCAAAATGACATAAATAGAAATCACTTGTATTTACTTTTCCACTATGTTTTACAAATGGAAAACAGCTCTAGACCTTTCGGCACAATCATCAAATATTTGTTGTGTTTACCATATGTGGGGCAACTGTACAAGAATAAATAGATAGTTATAATGTCTCTTTAGGAGTTAAACATAGGTTTTCAAACAGACAGGAACCTTTGGAAACTTTAGCTCTGTAAACAGTATTCATTTGATTTTATTTGGTTTTCATCCATATTATGGCAGGAATCAATAGTTCCTTGTTTTTCATTGCTGTGTGGTGTTCTGTTGAGTGAAGTACCACAGCTGGTTTATCTGTTCATCAGTTGAAGGATATTTGAGTTGTTTCCATTCCATACATTTATGTGAAAGTTTTTGTGTGAACATAACTTTTCATTTATCTTGAGTCAATACCTATGAGTGGGGTTGCTCTAGGAGAGTTCCAGTTTCTCCACATCATTGCCAGCACCTGGTACTATCAGACTTTAAACATTTGGAAGAAATTTAAGTTATTCTAATAGGTATATAATGGTATCAACTTGTGATTTAAATTTGCATTTCTCTAATGACTAATATTGCTGAGTATTTTTCATTTGCTTGCCATCCATATATTTTCTTTACTAGAGTACATTCAAATCTTTTGCTATTTTAAAAATTGGGTTGTTGGAAGCAACCTAACTTAGGTGGAGGTTCCTCAATGTCTCCCAGGACTCCCCTGTTCACTGGGAGAGGAAGGTAAGGAAGTCCAGAACACGTGAGAAGGGGGAAAACTCTGAAAGCTGGAAGAATTAACCCAGGGGAGCTATTTTAAATGAAGGGAGGCTAAACACTTTTAATTGGCAAACTCAAGCTTTTCAACCATCAGAAAGACAAGTAAAAATGAAAGAAAATTACGTACATTTTTGCACATCTGAGTCAACATATATGATTCCTTTTTTTTTTTTTTTTTTTGGCTAGAGTACATGTAGAATATATTTGAAGAAGAATAGTGAGAGAGAAGATAAGAAAGGTAGGTTGAAATTTGAACACTAAAGTTTTATTTGAAGGAAGAGAAATTGAAGACATTCATGTCAATTTCTCTGATTTCTGAATAGAAGGGCCAGGATGACATCTGATAACCTAAGAAAAAACCGTCTCCTTGAGGACAAGTGAATTAAGCCAGTCAGAGGACAAATACTTCATGATTACATTTAATATGAGATTATCTAAAGTAGTTAAACTCATAGAAGCATAGAAAACAATAATGATTGACAGGAACTGTGGGTTAAGGCAATGTTCAGTGGGTATAAAATTTCAGTTATGCTACATAAGTTCTAGAGATGTGCTGTACAGCAATTGTCTACAGTTAATAATATTGTATTGTGCACTTCAAACTTGTTAAAAAGGTAGCTCGCATGTTAAGTGTTCTTAACACACACACACACCACAAAGAAACTTTGGAAGGTGTTGGATATGTTTATTACCTTGATTGTGGTGCTAATATCATGGGTGTTTGCATATATCCAAACTCATCAAATTGTACACATTAAATATGTGCAGATATTTGTATATTAATTAAACCTCAATAAAGCTGTGTTTTTTAAAAAAATTATTTTCTTATATTATTGAAAAGCGTTTATCCTCCTCACTGTCTTGGTCTATTATTGTTATTGGTCAACAGCTCCTTATTACCTACAGGATAGAGTCCAAACATCTGAGCAATGACATAAACAAACCCTTATAATTAGCCCTGACAGCCTGCCCACCCATTTCTTTCTGCTCCTAAACATATTTTCAGTCACAGCTGAACCATACTATTTAAAGGTTCTCAAGTGCTGCACTGTTTTCTCTCATTTTTGCACATGCTGTGACCTTTGCCCGTCTTTGCAGGTGATTTCTATTCATCTCTCAAGGCCCAGAATAGAAACTTTGGAATTTCGGAAAGGTATTAGATGTCTGAGGTTGTGTTGCTGCTATAATTTTATATTACTTACCTATTTCTGCATGACATATTGCCTAAAAACTTAGTGCCTTAAAACAACAAACATGTATTAGCTCACAGTTTCTGTGGATCAGGAATTTGGGAGTGGTTTGGCTGGGTGGTTCTGGTTTACAGTATCTCATGAGGTTGTAGGCGACTGTCATTTGGGACTGTAGGCATCTGAAGGCTTGACTGGGGCTGGAAGATCCACTTCCAAGCTCAATCATGTGGCTAAGAAGAAGGCCTTAATTCCTTATGGGCTGTTGGCTGGAAACCTCAGTTCCTCATCAGTTGGGTGTTTTCTCATAACATGGCAACCGCCTTCCCCAGAGCCAGTGATCCAAGAGAGAGGCAGAAACCACAATGTCTTTTATGACCTAGACTTGGAGGTGCCATATCATCATTTCTACCATATTCTACTGGTTACACAAACAGTAGAGAACAGGACCACACAGGGTATGACTACCAGGAAGCCAGGAACATTGCAGGTCATCTTAGAAGCTGGCTACCACAAGAACATAGACTCAAAATCCACAAGACCCAGGTTCAAATCCTGGTTCTACCACATATTAGCTGTGTTACCATATGTAACTTACTTAACTTCTCTGAGCCCTGCTTTCTTCACATCTGTAAAATATGTACGATAGTATTAACCTTATGGAGTTGACGTTGGGCCTAATAAAGATGATTTACAAAAAGCACCTGGCTTAGTAAGCATTTAATAAATGTTGGCTATTATCAAGGAGATCTCAGTTCACAGCTTCCTTAAGCCAATGGCCTTGAGAGTGATTCTAAATAGCCCTCCTATGTTCTTGCTTGGCTTCTTTACTTGGATACTCACTCTCAGACACAAGGGCTTCTTTGTCCACCTTCTTCCTCACTGTTTTACTTTGAATGTTTTCAGGCTTATTTAATAATATTAAGCTGTAATTCTATTCCCCTACAACCCAAAGATATGAGTCAGATAATATGTGCATCCTTAGATTAAAACTCCAAGTTTGGCTTGTTAACTCCATCCCATGTGTGGCACCTGCTCCAAATTTTGTTAACAGCCACCGCTTATTGAGC
Source organism: Eonycteris spelaea (assembly GCA_003508835.1). NCBI lineage: Eukaryota > Metazoa > Chordata > Mammalia > Chiroptera > Pteropodidae > Eonycteris > Eonycteris spelaea. Next base: position 4,733,486 of record PUFA01000113.1, read on the forward strand.
ATTATCATAGTGCCAGACTCTACATTCATGTCATCCCTCTGACAATCTACTACCACAGAAAGAAATGAGCATGCTAATTAGGATCCTAAACCCTTCAGTTTTTGACCTAAGACTTCTAGGTTCCAAGAGATTCTTTCCAGATTTGTTTGGCCCCAATTATTCTTTCTATATTTCATTACTCCCTTCCCATCCTTATTCCATCACCCAAAGCCCACCGTCTACCATTCTTTGCCTGCTCCGGACCCTGGGAGCTGAACCCCTCTGGAAAGCATCACTGCAGCCCTTTTGTATTCTGGTTCCCTTTGAGTTTAGACTAAAAAAAAGCATCCATTAGAGATCAAAGAGTATCAGGCAACCAGGAGTAGAGCATTTTCTTTTTCCTGCTGCTTCTCTGCTTTGGTGTTGTGCCTTCAGCAATACTTTTGTCCCTCCATGGCCACAGCTCCTGCAGGGTGGGTAGAAGGGAGGTGTCTCCTCCAAGTCTCTAGCTCTCACTTGGCCCAGAAACACAACTTTTTCCCCTTGCCCTTTCAGGCCGAGGGGTGGTAATGCCTTCCAACTATTGCAAACTATGGCTAATATTAAGCTATTATATCAACTCCAGGAACTTGCAAAATACATTATTCGCCATCATGATTTTCTTTACATGACTTCTGATCAAGGAACACATTTCACAACAAAAGAAGTGAGGCAACAGGCCCATGCCCATAGGATCTCCGGTCCTTACCTTGTAAGAAGCAACAGGTCGCATAGAAGATTGAGTGGAATAGCCTTCGGAAGACCTATCTGGCACCAACTGGGAAACAACATTAAGAAATTTTGGGGTTCTATTTTACAGAATGCAGTATATACTTTGAATCAGCAACCAATATATGTTTCCCTTTTCCTCATAGATAAAATACACAGGTCCAATATCAAGGGGTGGAAGCACTTACTCACAGAATGTTGGCCTGATGTTTTGGACTTCTGAGTACTTAAGAGAAGAATGCTTCCACCAGGGATGAACCATTGGAGTGAACTGTCCTGGGTTCATTGGTCACTAAACTGAAAAGCAAAGGAGGATGTTACTCTCCCTGCTGGGATGGTAGGTTCTGATCACCGAGAAGAAATTAGATGGCTGCCACACACACTACGAGAGCATAGAGGATCACACTGGAACCCAGAGGATGCTTAGGGGCACCACTTACTACTATTATAATAATAATACTTAATGGAAAAAGGCTAAACCACTGAAGAATCAGACTCTTCAGAAATGAAAGTTGGTATGATTCTACCCATACCCGTGGATATCCTGGCTGATGGCAAAGGAAAGAAAAATGGAATGAGTAGCAGAGGAAGGAAGTTATAAATATTAACTCTGCCTAGTGATCAGCTACAAAAACAAGAACTGTCACAACTGTCCTTTCCTACCTGTTATTCTGTGTACTTACACACACATTTCTTTTTCTCTCTCTCTTTCTTTTCTTATAATTTATAGATGAAGTGGTGGCAATGGTGAACTTTAAATTTTATTCTTTGGTTATAGAACATTCAGCCAGGATGATATTCACATCACCCAGATATTCTGATGCTACCGTGAGCATGCTACTCTCCCAGCACCTCCACGTGCTCACAATGCAGAAGCTCTCCAAACTCCACCCTTTGGAGTTTTGATAAAGGTTTCATTACATAGACAAGATTGATTAAATCACTGGCTATTGGAGATGGAATTCCATCTCCAGCCCCTATCCCCTCCATGGAGGTCAGGCAATAGTACTAAAAGTTCTGACTCTTTAATCACATAATTGAGTCCACTGGCCATCAGCCCCCATCCTTAGGTGCTTTCCAAAAGTCACCTCATGACGTAGCAAAAGACACTTGATCACTCTCAACACTTAGGAAATTTCAAGGGTGCTGGGAGCTGAGAGCCAGGAACTGTGGAAGAAACCCAAATACATACGAGAAATATATTTCGGTCATCGGAAAGACCAAACATATATTTCTTATAAATGACAGTATCATAGGTACATATTTTTAAAATATATCCATTAAAAAAAGCAATTAGCTTGGTACTAAAATTAGTCAAGAGCACACTGAATTTATGAACTAGATTTTAAAATTTCTAAAAAAAAAAAAATAGAAACCAAATAATCATGTCTCCTTTCTTCTCCCTCTCCTTTCTTTTTCTCCCTCCCTCTCCATTGTGTTTTATGACCAACAAAGGTTTATTCCATGAATGCTCATTTTAAGAAATTAATTTAAAAAACAGTGCTTGATGTATTGAACTTCACATTTTTCTCAATAAAACTAGTTACGTGGACACCACAGGTTACAGGCTTTAAATATATGACAAATCGTTGGTAGGTTAATTTATGGACATGCTAGCAAAAAATAATAATTATATCTGCTTCGTCTTCTAAGTACTTCTAAGATTTTTTGCATTGTTGTCAATCATTAGTCCCTGGCTACAATTAACCACAAACTCTCTCATTAATATGTCAGAACTCTTGGACTGAAAATATTTTAGATGTCAATGAAAATTTAGGAGGATAAAATAGTTGAAAAGAGAAAGTAGCTTTGTCAAGAGATGGACAAAGAAGGGAACCAAGATATCAGCTTTAGCTGACATGCCAAAAATTTACATAATGTTGGGCTTTGTAATGCATGATTGATATTTCCTTGCTTTAGGCTGCTAATTCATCTTTCTCATTATGAACATAGGCCAACAGCAAAAATATTTAGTATTCCCTGAGGAAATACCTCAGTTGACACACTGGGCAGAGGTGGGTAAGAAATGAAGAATTGGAGCAGTGAAGCCCAGAAAAAGACTATAAGAACCAGGCATACAATTTTGGGGTGTCATGAGGTCAACACAGCCCTGATGTACTTGAAATCCTGTACCCAGTATGGTTCCATGAGTGGACTTCTAGAGGCCCTCAAGGGATGCCCTCAGGCATGGCAGTTACCCTGGCAATCTGCCAGACCTTGAGAGTACAGGCTGGTGAGAAATCAGGACACACATGGTGTGGATCAATAATCCAAAAATGTCTCTCTTGAGTTCCTCCAAATTTTCATAGTTCCGTCATGAAATCCTAAATTTACCTCCTTTGAGTCATGTGTAGAGTGAGTGGTATCTTAGAACAACTTAGAGATCTTTTTAAAAATGTTGATTCCTGGGCCCCACTTCAGACCAATTGAATCTGAATCTCTGGAGAAGGATTGATGCATTGGTATTTTGAAAACTCCCAGGTGATTGTAGGGCTGAGATCAGAGCTCTAGAAACTAGATATCATGCTAAACTCTCCACAAGGATCTGATGTCTTTAATTTGTCTATTTCAAACTCTGGCTTCAAATCCACTGTTTTTTACTGTTGGGGACAGTCTCCTTTTCTTCTGTTCAGGTAAACCCACAGTCTGCTCCAGGGGAAATATTTTACCTGCTCAGCCTCCTTGGTGACATTTAGTGTCCCTCCTCCTCCTCCTCCCTCCCTCCCTCCCTCCCTTCCCTTCCTTCCCTTCCTCCCTTCCCTTCCTTCCTTCCTTCCTTCCTTCCTTCCTTCCATGCTTTCTGTGACCAGATTCAGCCTCTTTCCTTCTGAATATCTTGACTAACCCTATGTGAGGACCACCAGCTCTGCCACCATCAGATATGTCACTTTCAGAGTTGTCTACAACCTAGCTAAGGTATATGCATGTATCCAAAGGGGAGGTGGCTTTCCTGCCTGCTAGCTTACTACCTTCTCTCCCTTCCCAGTGTCCCTATTTTTCAGAGAGAGAAACTGACCATTTCTCATGCCACACTGCATGCTTTGACAGAAAGACCCTGTGAATCAGCCTGTGGTGTGGCATATGAACTGGTTCCTGCTAAATGAGATATTCCAGAGACTGGCATTCACATATTTAAGTGTGTCAACTTTGGTCTGAAAAAAGATGCTGGTATGCTGCCCCAGTGCCTTCACAAAAGTGCACTGGTCATTTCAGGGCCCAAACTTCTCACCTGCACTGGCTGTGATTCACCTCCATAGACAATGATTACCTACCTGACTTCCAGTTTTCTCAGATACAAACTACAAATGCAAACTCATCTTTTTGCAAAACCATTCTTCCCAACACATTCTAGTTTACAGACTTTACAGCTAGATTCCCTGGTGCACCTGTCTATCTTCCTGGGAAACCTCTAGAACTGGCTGTGGCAGAGACATGCAGAGATGTGAGACACGTGGTGTGCCGGCTGCCATTCTCCCCTTCAGCAAGCTTGACAGACATTGCTATTGTCTTTTCCTCTTGACATGCATGAGGCCTCAGTTTTCTCAATACTAGATCCAGGCGATCATTATTATTTGGAGCTTTCAAAAAATGGCAAAGTCTATTGCCCAGCACAAGCAGTGGAAGGAAATGCCTTTGAAACTGCACACACTTATGTTTGAATCTCAACCTTACAACTCACCTAACTTCAGTTTCTTTATGTTTAGACTACCTCTTTACCATCAAGTGGCTATGGAATATTTGTAAAGCATCAGTACCTCACCTAGTGTAGTACATGTGGATTCCTCTCTTCTCTCTTCATTAGGGGGCATTTCCTTGAAGATTCAATGAGCATCATCTTAGGGGTAGATAACAGACTCCCAAGGAAAGACAAGACCAATGTTTGTGTGAGGGAGATGGTACATATAGGTAAAAATGATAGAATTTTCAAAGTTTATAAGGGAATAGCCTACAGACCTCAAAAACTCTAGGTGTAGAGGTAGCCCAGAAGCTAAGAAGACAGGGCAGTGAGGCTGTGTTTTCAAAAGATAAAAAATGGTAATAAGGAATAATTATTAAGAACTGAAAGTACATGACAAGTTTAGGAGAAAATGGCAAAGCAGCATCCTGAGTTGCTGATAAATTAGCTATAAATTAAATTGAATTCTTAAATGAAGTTCTAACACCTTTCTCCAATTATTTGAACCTTTCTTCTTTCTAAGGATCATCAAAGACCATAATACACAAAGTGGCCATAAAACAGTGAGATGGATTGCCAAAAGTCAAACATGAGGAAAATCAGTGTCAGTGCTTCAGAGCACATCCAATTAGTGCTTAGTAATAAGAATTAACATTTTATTCATGGCTGCTAAACACATGATAAACACTCTCTAAATGACTAAGATAGTAGAGGGGGGGGGGAAAGCCTGGGACTAAGAAGGCGATGCCTCTTAACTAAACACGTAGCATCGATGGGAGTTAAGCTTCTTCATCTGTAAAATGAAGGGGCCATTCGACATGGCTCAATGATGTACCATTTAAAACGTTTTTGGTTCTAAGTAATGGAAAAGCTGGCTCATTTGGCTTAAATTATAAAGGAAATTTATAGGATCACGTAATTGAAAAGCCCAAAACGATTTGAAAAGCTTCAGGTCTAGCTCCAACAACTTAACCAGGAACTGATTTCCCGCTCACCATTTCTTGGCCCTGCTTCCTCCGCGTTGCTTCATCTTAGGCCGACCTCGGCAGACCTTTTGGTTGCAAAATGGCTTCCAGCTGTTCCCTGGGGCTACATGCCCTCCTTTATGGATGACACAAAGCGAAAGTCTTTGTGCCAACGTTAACCGTAGAAATCTGGAGATTCACTCTAACCACACCTCTTCTGGTCACCTACCCGTCTCTGAACCAATCACTGAGGCAGGGGACGGAACGTGATGATTGGCCAGGCCTAGATCATGCGGTGTTGGGTCCATTCCCACTGCAGGAGGTTGATCAGCCTCCTCATAATTGCACTGATTTCCATGTGGAAATGGAATAGTGGGAAGTGGAAAGGAGAAAAAGAAAGGTGCAGAGTCAAGTGACACATTTTTGTGGTCAGTGGATTTCAGACTTTGGGGAATGAAAGGAAAACACCAATATATAAAATATAAGCAAATGAAGCGTCACAAGCTGATATAGGAACGGGGGTTTAGAGCCCTGTATTTGTGCTCGTAAGAGACCTGTTTAGAAATCTAGTGCTTCAGGAAACAGGATATAAATAATGTCTTTGAGGTCCATCCAGCTCTATTATTCGCTATTGCTTGATGAGCAAATATCTACTAGGACAACATGTGTTCATGTCAACTGTCTCCAGGCACTTCAGCAGGCCTCGTGCTATTTAGTCTGTGCATAGCTTTGTGAACTAGGTGGAACATTAATTTTATTAAGAATATGCTTTATAGTTACAGGCTTCCAACGTAAAGACTTATCAGTACCCAGCTATCATTATTTAAGCTTACCCAAGCCCTGCTACTATTTACCTAAGCACTAAAGCCATAGATTGGCACAAATTGCTAACAAAGCCAATACATGAAGCTAGGAGAAAAGGTATGAAAGCAGAAGGAAAACCGAGGCTTTTTTCAACTGAACAAGGATCAGAAATTTTGTTCCTAAAAGATCCAGGGAATGAACAAAATATTATATTTACAAATACCCAGGGAATTAACAAAATATCATATTTATTTTGAAAGTCATGTGGAAACCATTTACACTTCTTTGAAAAAGTTAAAGTTTCCTTTAATAAAACCTTTGGCATAATATCTGAAATACTTTTAAAAAATTATGATTTTAAATGGTGGTAAAATGTACCTAACATAAAATTTACCATCTTAACTACTTGTAAGTGTACAGTTCAGAGGCATTAAGTACATTCACACTGTCGTGCGACCATCACCACTGTCCGTCTCCAGAACTTTTTGTCTTGCAAAACTAAAACTAGGCACCTATAAACAATAACTCCTTGACCCCCTTTTCCCCCAGCCCCTGGCAACCACCATTCTACTTTCTGTCTCTATGAATTTGACTACTCTAGGGACCTCATATAAGTGGAATATAAAGTACTTGTCTTCTTTATGACTGATTCATTTCACCTTGCATAATATCCTTAAGATTTGTCATGTGCAGAATTTCCTTCCTTTTTAAAGACTGGATTGTATGTGTATACCATGTTTTATTTAACTGTTTATCCATCAATGGACATTTGGGATGCTTCCACTTTTTGGCTATTGTGAATAATGCTGCCAGGAACGTACAATATTTTTCTGAGATTTGCTTCTGATTTTGGATATATACATATTGAGAAATGGAATTGTTGGGTCATATGGATGAAATACTTTTTTATGGCATTTGTTTTGTAAAATTCTTTAATGTATATTCTAAAGAGCAAATACTCACAGACTGACAATTTAGTGATTTCGTCTTATAGTGTAACATAGGCGTAAAAGAGAGAGCAGGCAGACAAAACTTTTGGAAGATGAAGTGGCTTCTTCCCTATTCAGTGAGATTTAAGCGAGCGAAGTTTCAATTGTGTTCTAGGTTGGTATTTGTGTAGGTCTCCCAATCACAAAATCAAGGGTAAGGGATCCATAGTTTAACCCAGGTTTAACTCAGAGCCTGGGCCCAAGGAAACAACGCTGTGCTTCAGGAGTAAAACAAAGAGAAACTTCAGCAAGCGGGGAGAGGCGGCTGTGTTACCCAGATGTGACCTAGTTTTGCTTATCTAGCCCACGGCCTTCCTTTTCCACCTGGACAGGATGCAATGACAATGAAAATGTGTCTCCATTTCTTCCTCAGTGGGGAAAAGAACATCTTGTGAAGATGGTTTCATTATTTGTATGAAAGGTTCCATTTAATCAAATTTAACTTCTTCGAAGCAATATTTCTTACAGGCAGTTGGCAAGTTCTTTGCAGTTACACCAGCTACTAAAACAATCACGCTTTCAAACCAAGAAATGTGGTATTGAAACTTCTCCCAACTCAATCAACTTCAACTGAAAAAAGAAAGCTAGTATTTTGCTCACATAAAATAGGAGTAACTCAAGTACAGGCCTCGTATTGTGTCCCGGTGGTGAGCAGCTGACACACAATAATTTGGTGGTGGGGCAGTTGGAGAGAAAGAGTTTGTATTTCTCTACAATGAAGAAAGGCCACACTTTGGGCCAGGGCTATTCTACCCTGAAAAAGCTGGGGGAATGTTTCAGATGTGGCAGTGAAGACACTGTCTCGTTCACACACTCATTAATAGTATCACCTTTCATTAATTGGGTAACAACAGATAATGAAAATTAATCAAACAAAACCCCTTTTGACATAATCTTCACTGGTGATGTCATAGACTCTTGAATAGAGAATACTTTTTATTTGAGAGACTTCTCCCTGACTGTAAGTGCTATACATTCCCAGGACGATTTGTGAATCAAGAACCAGGTTTGTTTTGTTGGAACAAAGACTAATAATGCTTAATATCTTCCAGAATGTCTTTCAGAGGACTGAAGTCACTGCTACCTTAGACTCTCTTATTTAAACATTTCTATGCTATCACCTTGTATCCTAGGCTTTCATCAAAGAAACGAGATTTCAGAGGATAAAGAATGAACAGCTCCTCTCTACTCTGCCCTATCTCTTCCCTCTCCCTCTTCCCAGGGCATCTCTTTCTCACCTGTCATGTTTCCCGCCACGCTATTGTGTATGCATGTTATTTGTATATCTCTACCATCTATAGAGCCAAGATGGCTAAAGAGCATTTTTGCTAAGAGCATTCTTATGTCTGGTTCTTTTCCCCTAGTGCAGTTGGGGTCAACCTTTAGTGTGCATAAGATTCCCCAAGGAAGATTGCTTGAAATGCATATTTCTGGGCCTAACTCCAGGGACTCTGCCTCACTAGGTTAGAGTGGGGCCCAGGAATCTGCATTTTGATAACACCACAGGCAATTTTGAGCAGGTGGCCTGCTGACCTCACTGTAAGAAGCCATGTTCCGTACTTGCTTCGGCAGCACGTGTACTAAAATTGGAACAATACAGAGAAGATTAGCATGGCCCCTGCATAAGAATGACATGTAAATTCATGAAGCAGTCCATATTTTTCAATCAAAAACAGAATCACAAATTTAGTGGACAATTTGGTAATGGACAGAGGGGAGGGGGTTTAGGGGGCTGGGAGAATGGGGTGAAGGGTTAAAGAAATAAAATTAGTAATTGATAGTTGGTCATGGGGATGGGGAACATGGCAGAAGGAATACAGTTAGCATTAATATGATGGCTAGGTAGAGGGCCAGGAGAGGGAGGGAGCAATTGAGATCGTTTTATGAACTATATAGATGTCTAACCAATGTACTGTATACTTGAAACTAATTTAAATAAATAATTTTTTTTTAGAAAGAAGAAGCAGCTATGTCCCTGAGGGAGACAGTCCAGCATCTCTACCCCAGCTGGGAGCTCCAACTGCTCAAGAATGGGTTCTCTCAGATGGGTCTGGCAGCTCCCAGGTTTCTTCAAAAGCATCTGAGAGCCACCAAACCTTTCCATAAATACAATTTGCCAGGTTATTTTCTGTGGTTAATCATTATGAGGAACTGATTCAGACAGTAAGGCCCAGTCACACTTCTGCGCAGCTCAATATAATTAAGGGCGGAAGTTTCTGTTTTGGGTGTTCCACAGCTGCCGTGAACCGTGACTGACAGATTGGATAGGTAGAAATTCCAGACAAAATGCCAGCTCCCACACAGCTTTGTGAGCTGGGAAACTGGCCAATTCCTTCCTCTTGGCCTCTGTTTTCTCATGGGCAAGAGAATTATGTCTTAGTTCTCATAGGTGTTAGGAAGATAAATGAATAAAAAAAAAACAGTGTCGTATGACATGCTACCCTTGAGATCCAATGTGAGGATATTTAGCAAAGGTCTCTGTTGCCACTGTGAAAACTGCGTATTCTTAAAAGGTTGCCTGCAAGAGATAAGAAAAGATCCAGGGTGAAGCACATTCTTTAAACCAGGTACTCAACTAAACTCCTCGGTCAGTAGCACTGAATCTCTACAAACCTTTGAGATAAAGTAGAGGGTTATGTATGTTTCTTCAGATGACAAGAAGCAGAGATGCTACTTATTCTGGGGTGGCGTCCCAGAAGGGAGACAGTCAGGTAAAGAAAAGGTCTAAGGGAGAACCATAACTTAGCAATCCCAACCCACACCCTTTCACTTTTTAAAATCATCCACTGTAATTGCATAATTAAGTAATATGTGACTAAATTCTTCTTGTAAAATCATTGCAGATGAAGCTAACTTCCTCTTTGATCCTCTCCCTCTGAAATGTCTTAATTCTTCCAGGAGGTGTTCACTGCCTTCAGTCTGGTAAATATCTTTCCATGCCTTGCTCTGTGCAGGCATACAGGTATCTATATCTCTGAAAAACATACAGAGTGGCTCTATGTATATGTGTTTTCTGCATATATTTTAAAATATAAATAGGATTGCATTATATGCATTACTCTGAAACTTGCCTTTTGCACTGAGCAATGCATCTTGGAGGTTTGTCATTACCTATATACGTACATCTTATTTACTGCCTTTAATCGAGTATTGGAATTGTGGGTATCCCCCAGTTCAGTCATTCCTTTATTGGTGGACACTTCAATTGTATCCATTTGTCTTTGTTGTTGTTGTTAAAATGAAAATGATTTAGTCCATACCCCTGTACATCCATCCTGAACACATATGTGTTTTTTTAAGGTCCATACTATAAAGTCAAATTGTCGGGACATGGGGTATATGCATTTTTATTTTTCATACACATTACCAAACTAGATATATTGATTTACGCTAGTAATGTATGAGAAGATATATCCCCTCTTCTTGGCCAATAATATTATTATATGTTTTTTAAATGTTGTCAATCTGCTGGCAGAAAAGGGGTAGGTATCTTATTTCACTTAAATTTACATTTTTCTGATTTCTAGTCCAAATGGGCATTATTTTATGTTTCTTGGTCTTGTATTTCCTCTTTTGTGGTCTACCGGTAACCTACCCTTTATCCATTTTACACAGCATTGCAGGATATTTTTTTAAACTAAAATTTGGGAGATCTTTATGCATTCTGAATCATAACTTTTTTGGTATTTTTGTTGCAAATATTTTCTCCTGGGTTATTATTTGATTTTTTAACATTATATGCAATATATTTGTATATTTTTTCCATCAGAAGTTTCAAATTTTGATGTGGTCATATTTATCAGTCCTTTCTTTTAAGAATTTCTCCTTTTTTATGTCCTGTTTATGAATGCCTCCCCTAGGTTATAAATATATTTTTGTGTATTTTCTCCTATTATGAAGCCCATGTACTTTTCTGGCTCAGAGTACAGCCTGAATCTATGTGCCCTTCATCAGGTATAAGGTGGTAGGTGAGCAAGGATACTGAAGTCCTATCTTGGAGGCAACAATTTATACTTCGACTTTCAATTAGATCCAAATGCAGCGTAGGACTCAGGAATAAACTTCTTAAGGTGCCTAAGAGGAGTAGGTTAGGTTGTAGTAAGAAACTTTTCTGAGAAACATAATAAAACAAAAAGACAAAAAACAAAAAAAAAAACAAAAAAAAAAAAAAAAAACGTTTGAACTATAAAACCAGAAAAGGTTGTAATGGCTTTCTCTGGAGATGGCCATAACCCAGATGCACATATACTTGTTTAGGATATTTACAGTAACTCCACACTTGGAAAGGCTCAATCTGCTCAAGTTTCTAGTCCTTTCCATAGGCAGCACTGTCTAATGGAAATACAATGTGAGCTACATAGATATTTTTAAATTTCTGGTGACACATTAAAATATAAGTAAAAAGAAACAGGTAAAATAGTTTCAGTGATTTAATTTCATATTTCCAAAATAGTATCATTTCAACATGTAGTTGATATAGCATATTATTAATGAGGTATTAAAAATTTTTTTTACTGACTCTTTGACATTTAGTGTGTATTTTATATTCATAGCATATCTCATTCAGATAACCACATTTCAAGTGCTCAATAGACATGTATGTCTAGTGGCTACTGAGTTGGATAGTGCAATCCTGAAAATTAAGACTGCAAATGTCCATGATGTGCTGGAAGGCATCTCCTAGGTTTGTATTAAAGTGTATAAGTGACCACAGTCTGAATTTTTAAGTCCAGTCTTCATCCTCCCCTGGAACCCATTGTTCTGCTTAACAAAAGTATATCATAAATTCAACTGATCATACCTCCTACTGATGTTGATTAATTTTTGTAAAGTACAGTTTTATTTGGATTATTTCCTGGAGAAGATGTTGCGAATGAAGACTTTTAGGAAGAGGTGACAGTTAAGCTGAAATTTGGAGGGTAGGTAGGAATTATCCAGGGGGGTCAGAAAGAACAGTATGAACAGCAGGGTGGCTGGAATGTACAGGTTGAGAGTAACACAGACATCATATTTTGAGGGTGTTAGACACTACAGAAGAGTTTGGACTTGATTCATGAGGAATCATGAAACGTTTGTCAGTAGGGAGTATGTGAGGAAGGTAAGACCGGGGATAAGGAAAGTAGTGTGGAGGAAAGTGCAGAATCCAGGTGAAAATAATAAGTGTCTAAGCTAAGGCAATTCATTCATTCATTCATTCATTCATTCATTCATTATTTCCACAAATACTTACTGAGTGCCTACTGTGTGCTAGTCAATGTCTTAAGCACTAGAGATAAAACAGGAAACAAACCAGACAAAATTCTCTGCTCTCATAGTTCTTCAATATACTGTGGGAAAAGGAGGTAAATGGTAAGTGATGTAGGGTGATCCTCAGATTTTTTATCTCACATGGTGAATGCTGAGGCCATTCTCTGAGATAGAGATTCAGGAGGCAGAACAAGTTTGAGAAGAAGGATGTTGGATTCAGCTTATCTTTTTGACAAATATTTGAGGTCTTTTAGGGATATCTAAGTGGAGGATGCAGCAAACAAGATCTGGAAGAGAAGGATAGATTTGGGAGCCATGGAATATCAATAGTATTAAATCCCTGGTAGTGAATGGGATAATACTGGGAGGGTATATAGAAGCAAGGCACAAACTCAAATGTTTACAGTGGTCAGGCGGGGTTGTGAATTTATATGAATTGGGTCATATATAAGGCACAGAGGGTGCTGGGTTCATGACTACTTGGAAAAGGTGTGCTCTGTCAAAGACAGCCCGAATTGGCCTTTGGGCCACCTGTTTGCAACCAATAGACTTTTGGAACTTCTCTCTCTGCCTCATCTCCCATTTCTTATAAAGTTTCTATGGAAATCCCCTTACCATTACAAGTGGCCATATGACTGGGTTCTAGCCAGTGGGATGTGAGAAGTGGTATGCTCCATTTCCCAGCCAAGGCTTTTAAGAAGAGGATGTGTCCTCCTCCTCTCTCTTTTTCCTCTGACTGGATGTAGATGATGAAGTCTAAGAGATTCTGGAGCCACATGATGGAGGGAACCATGGTTCCTGTATTATCATCTGGAATAAAGCCGTCTACCAAACAAGCTTTTGACTATCATGTGAGTAAAAATAAACCTTTGTTATATTTGAGCCATTACACATGTTTGACTCTGTTTGTTATTGTAACCTAGCCTAATCTAACAAATACATTGCTAATCAAACACATACCAAACTAGCCTGACTGTGAGCTCTGTAAGGGCAGGGACCAAGTCTGTCTAGTTCGCTGCTCTATCCTCAGTGCCTATCCCAGGTCACAGCATGGAGTAGGTACTCAATAAAGTTCATGGATAAAGCTAGCTATGTTTTATTGAGCATTTGTTATATGCCAGACACTGTGCTAAATCTTTTATGTGTAGTACATTATTTCATCTCATATTCATGGCAACTCTATAAGGAAGATTCTATTATTTTCTCTTTTTTTCCCAGATGAGAAAATTAAAGCTTAGAAAGCTTAGTTGGTATTCAAATATAGGCAAGGTGACCCCAGAACTTGCACTTGAAAACACTGGTACACAACCATGCGTATACCCACTTTAACATTTTAACATGCGTAATTTCTCCCACCCAGTATACCCTGAACTCCTTCACGCCCTGTATTAAAGCCCCATCTTCTTCAGCCTTCTCAGAACCCCTTGATCACTCTACCCTTTAATTTAGCCAGCATGAATTTCGTATATATCATTCCTACAACAGGGATTCCACATATCTGTCTGCCTCTAGAAAAAAAAATTACAATAACCTTGAGTGAAGTACAATATCTTAGAGGAAGATCAAAGGCCTACTAGATACCAGACACTCTCTAGGCACTGGAGACCAAAATATAAATAAGATAGTCAATTCGCCCTCTAGAAAAGTTAAGTCTTATAGAATAAACAGACATTTAAAAATGCATCACAACACAATGAAACCTCTGCATTAGGAGAGGCAGAAGAAGAGCAAGAAAACAGTTCTTGGAGAAGGGAAGAAGGAATTCCCCAGAGGATGAAACTTTGAGCTGAGCTTCTGAAAGATGACGAGTTTTCCGATTGTATAAGAGGGAAATTAGTGGGGAAAGCATGTACAAAAATACAATGCTTCAAGATGTAGGTGCTGTTCTGGATGAGCGACGTGTTGATTTGCTATAATGTAGGATTCATTCATTCATCCATTTATTTATTCAGCAGACACTGAGTAAACCTAGAATATGCATGGCATTGTGCTAAATATAGAGGGTTCAAAAGTGAGCAAAACAGATATGATTCCTACCCTTGTGGAACTTAAAATCCAATAGGGATGGATGACAGCTGATAACAAAGCTCTAACAATGATGTGTGTGTGTGTGTGTGTGTGTGTGTGTGTGTGTGTGTGTGTGTGTGTGTGAGGGGAGGGAGAAAGGATATCCAAGCATAGGAGGGAGGAGCTGGGAAGTGGGCTGGGACAGATTATGAGAGTCCCACACACACCAGCTAGGGAGGTGGAAAGATCCTTTAATCCAGTCTGACCTCAGAATCCACATTCTATGACTTTCATTGCCCTTAGGATAGGTCCGAATATTGACGCACAGATTAAAAGTCTTTTCTGACCGGGCTGCTGCTTCCTCACTCATCCAACCTCATTCTTAGATACTTCTCTCACTTAAACTCCTTGCAGCTCCAGTAACTGTCATGCTCTTGTCATTCTTAGCCTTAGCACCTGTGGTTCCTTCTGCCTTAAACACTGTCTGCCTCCTCCCCTCCATCTGTTTTACCTTTGGCAGATTCAGATGGTGCTCCTGGTCTTGCCTAAGTCTCCACCTCCCCAGGGAGGCCTTCCTTGACTCTCCCAGACTGGGTAGGATGCTACTCCAGCAATCCCCTAGCACGTCAAGCTCTCCCTTATCATATCACAGAAGACTGTGCTGGAAACATTTACTCAGCAACTCTCTCCACTAGACTGTGAGCTCCTCATAGGCCAGGACTGACTTGCTCATCATCAAATCCCCAGCACAGTACCTGGAGCACAGAAGTACCCAATAAATATTTACCAAATGAACGAGTGAACAAATAAAAGTGCTTTATTCAGGAGGCAAAAAGGAGTCATCCAAGTTCTTGAAGCAAAGGAGTGACGTTATCAGACCTGTACTCATAGAGATAAGCTGAAGGAGAACCTTGCCTACAAGGGACCATCGGTGGCAGCAACTGAAAATGGAAAAAGCTAATTTGCGTTGTACTCTTGGTTTTCTTGAGCTGTGGAACTTGCCTCCTATCTCTTCTTGATCACACCTGGTTCCTGGAAAATACCAGAAACTATCATGGTAATGACTACTCTTCCTTTTATGTAAGTAGGATGTTAAAAAAGAGCTAATGACTTCAGTCTGGGCCCCGAAGTCTACTAGAATCAGGAGATCCCCTGTGAGAAGGCTGTGGGAGGCCGAGGTGATGTGGAGAGCCACAGACATGACTCTTTGGGGAACTGAGAGCAGCCTCTGAATGTCCCTGTCCATACTAGATCATTTTACAGTATTACACCACATAACGGATGTATCGGTTAACAATGGACTGCATATACAGCAGTAGTCCCATGAGATTATAATGGAGCTGAAAAATTCCTATCACCTAGTGACATCATAACTGTTACTCCACATTTTTGTGGTGATGCTGGTGTAAACAAACCTACTGTGCTGTTAGTTGTAAAAAAGAAGAGCACATATAATTATGTATAGTATATACTTGATAATGATAATAAACCACTGTGTTAATGGTTTATGCATTCACTATACTATACTTTTTATCGTTGTTTTAGAGTGTACTTTCTACTAATAAAAGCGTTTGCTGTGAAACAGTCTGCGTCACACCAGCAGCAGCATCATATATCTCATGTTTATCGAGTCTCTGGATTGTATCATTTTCTCTTGCACTTGATTTAATCTCGTGTTCTTTATAAATTTAGTGTAGCCTAAGTATACAGCATTTGGAAAGCCTATCGTAGTGTACAGCGTTGACCCCAAGAAGGACGATACTTCCCAAGAAGGATCCTTTATGTTTAATTGGGAGAAAATTCATAATCAGAGTCCATCATCCATTTAGCAGGGGCCTCTCATGCATGCTGCATTTCAACGGAAAGCTACAGACTGAACTGCCAGCTTTCTGCATTGTGTTTCTGTCACCTGAGCCACCCTTATAAAGGTGTTTCTGGAATCGCCTTTCAACCAATGGGCTAAGGCCTGCCCCATCCAATTAGCACTGCACAGCTATATCCTCATTTGTATCTTTACTGACCAATCACAGTGGCTTAATAACCACCAATAGGAACACATGATTCTGACCAATCAGGACAGTGCTATTTGGACAGTCAAACTGAGCACATTTGGATTCCTCATTTGCATAAAAATGAACCAATCAGGGATCAGGTATTTTCTATGTAGACACTTTATATAAGCCCCCTTACGTTTTGGCGGCAGGAATGCATTTTTGGTTTCCATGGGAGGCTGCCTTTCCCCATTTGCAAACTGTTACCTGCATAAAATTTCTCCTTTTACAGGACTCCTATTGAAATTGGATTTGTGATACTGACCACTTGTTGACAACAGTTATGGTCTGGGCCTTCATGTTTGCTCACCACTCACCACTGACTGATGAATCCAGAGCAACTTCAGTCCTGCATTCTACGGTCATGGTAAGTGCCCTACACAGATGTACCATTTTTATCTTTTATACTGTATTTTTACTGTATTGTTCTGTTTAGATACATAAACACCATTGGGTTACAATTGCCTATAGTATTCAGTACTGTAGCATGCTGTACAAGGCTTATAGTCTAGGATCAATAAATAGGCTATACCATGCAGCCTAGGTGTGTAGTAGGCTGCACTGTAATCTAGGTTTGGGTAATGTACTCTATGACATTCCTATAATCACGAAATTGCCCAGGGAGGCATTTCTCAGACATATTCCTGTCTTTCACATGACTACGAATCCACCCTTGCTTACAAAGCAAACAGCCCCATCTTGTTCTCCTTAAATAGGCAAATATTGTGTTCTGACAAGGAAGACTAGAAGGCCTTGCGTTAAAAGCAGCACTTACAGCTCCCTGCTGGAGGTCACGCAATTAGGTTAGTGTCTCCGTTAGAGACATTGTGTCTTCCTTTTCTTCTTTGCCCTTGGGGCACTCCCCAGCCGACTTTGCCTTGTAGGACCAGGAACCTGGTATGGGGGCGCGGGAAAGTCAATATGCACCAAGCTAGCTCTAGCCGCACGAAAAGGAGCCAGTGGGCCAGGGGAGACGCAGAGCTAATCTCCGTCTAGGCAGGGCTTCTCCAATGGAGAGTTCTGCGTGTCCTCCCTTGGACCCACGCGCAAAACTGTGGCAAGTTTGCGGAAGGGGCTAAAAGTCCCCAGCGTGCCGCCCCGCAGCGGCGAAGGGAGGCGGGGGATGGGGCACACCTGGCGTGGCCAGGGTTGGAGGGGCGGGTCTGGGCGCCGCGCCTCCCGCGGTCAGGCCGCCGCTCTGGGCGCTAGGGGAGGGAGTGGGAGGAGCCACGTGGGGAGGAGCAAAACCCCAAGGTCCCGGGAACCTCTGGCAGAGCCAGAGCGCAGGAGCCCGAACCGGGCTCGCTGCACTGGGAGAGCGCGCCGTCTGGGTCGAGCCTAGCCGCAGGCCTCCAGCCCACGCCGGCGCTTGCCTTCGGTAAGCAGCCCGGGGAAAAGGCCGGTACTGACCAGGGCGAGGGTCCCGCGCGCCTATCCTATCTCAGAGCTGCCAGGCTGCTTGTCGCCCCCACCGCTCCAGCGGGGCTCGGCCGGACTTGCCATCTGCGTCCCGGTTGCGCCATGGATCCATCAGAGAAGAAGATATCGGTGTGGATCTGCCAGGAGGAAAAGCTAGTATCTGGGCTCTCTCGCCGCACCACTTGCTCGGACGTGGTGCGTGTGCTCTTGGAAGACGGCTGCCGGCGACGACGGAGACAGCGGCGGGGCCGGCGGCGGGGGGCGGCCAGCGACTCCCCAGGCTCGGGGGAGCTGCTGGAACCCCCGGACGAGGATGACGAGGACGATGATGAGGCGCTGCCACCAGGCTTGCTGTGCGGGCCACCGCAGTGCTATTGCATTGTGGAGAAGTGGCGAGGCTTTGAGCGCATCTTGCCCAACAAGACGCGCATCTTGCGTCTCTGGGCCGCCTGGGGCGACGAGCAGGAGAATGTGCGCTTCGTGCTGGTGCGCAGCGAGGCGTCGCTGCCCAACACGGGTCCCCGTAGCGCCGAGGCGCGCGTGGTACTAAGTCGCGAGCGCCCCTGCTCGGCCCGGGGAGTCCCCGCGCGGCCCAGCCTGGCCATGACCCAGGAGAAGCAGCGGCGGGTTGTGCGCAAAGGCCTTCCGCAAGCTGGCCAAGCTCAACCGGCGACGCCAGCAGCAGCCGCCGTCACCTTGTTCGTCCACTTCGTCGTCCACCGCCTCGTCCAGCTCGTGGTCGCCGCGAGCCACGGAGAGCGCTTCCGTGGAGCGCATGGAGACGCTGGTGCATTTGGTGCTGTCCCAGGACCACACCATCCGTCAGCAGGTGCAGCGGCTCCGGGAGCTGGACCGCGAGATCGATCGCTACGAAGCCAAGGTGCACTTGGACCGCATGCGGCGGCACGGAGTCAACTACGTGCAGGACACTTACTTGGTGGGCGCAGGCATCGAGCTCGACGGGCCGAGCCCAGGAGAGGAGCCTGCGGCGGCGGCGGCGGCGGCGGCGGCGGAGGAGGAGCCCCAGGACGGCAAGGCGCAGGCAGTGGCGCTGGAGGAGCTGGCCCGGCGCTGCGACGACTTGCTGCGGCTGCAGGAGCAGCGAGACCAGCAAGAGGAGTTACTCGAGCGTCTCTCGGCCGAGATTCAGGAGGAGCTGAACCAGAGGTGGATGCGGCGGCGCCAGGAGGAACTCGCAGCACAGAGGAGCCACCGGAGCCCGATGGCAGCCTCGACGGCGAGCTGCTGCTGGAGCAGGAGCGGGTCAGGACGCAGCTCAGCACCAGTCTCTACATCGGGCTCCGGCTCAACACGGACCTGGAGGCCGTCAAATCGGACTTGGATTACAGCCAGGAGCAGAGGAACAGCAAGGAGCGGGAACTGCAGGGCCTTCTCCAGACTTGGCACACGTTGGAGGTGACGGCAGCGCCTGACGGGCCCCCCAGCTCTGGTGGAACCTCGCGGGAATCCCAACCTCAGACCTGCGCTGAGGTGTGGGTGGATCAGGCCCGCGGACTAGCCAAGAGCTGTCCTGGCAACGACGAGGACTCAGACACGGGGCTGAGCTCTATGCACAGCCAGGACTCGGACTCGGTGCCAGTGTGCGAATCCCTTGTGTAGGGGGCGCAGCGCCGGAATGGGAGACGGACGTTTTTCCCTTTCTTGTAGAAAACCCAGGCCCGGCCTGCTCAGGGACTTGAAACCTAGCTGCGGATGGGCCCGGAGCTTCTGCCGGGCGGCAGCGCTCTGGCTAGGTGGGGGAGGGCTTGGGTGGCCTGTATGGCAGCGGCGCTCTTCTGGCTTGGGGTGAGTGTGGAGCAAGGCGCGGGAAGGAGAAGCTGGGTCTTCAATCCAAGCAGTTTTAGGGAAGGAAAGGATGGAGGAGGTGAGAATCCCCTTATAATGGACGACAAACGCCCCCAGGGAAATTGACGTGGTCCGAACCCAAAACAGAAGAAAAAGAGTATTATGGAGATTTCATCACTCTTCTGTATAGGAAGGACTGATGGCAGCTAGAATTTTAGGTTGTGGCATAAAGTGCTTTTAAAAGAAACACTTGGATGAAAAGGAAATTCCTTGAATGTTAATTGTGACTGTGAACGTGTTAAAACTAGCCAAAGAGGACGCACTGGTGTTGGTCTCAGCCTTACTTACATCTTTGATAAAACCCATAGGCTCTAAAATCCTGGCTGTTTACATTTCTGCAGATTGTGGAATTACTCATCTGTTAAGCTGTTTGCCTTTTATTTTCTATCAAAGGCTGAACTGTATAGAAGTCTAACTCCATATTTCCTCCTAGTAAATGCAGTATGTATTAAAATGGGATCCTTTTTCCAAAATAACCTTTTATTATTAGAAAAGCCAAACATAACTCTTTGAGATATAGATTGCTGACAGACATAATCTCTGGTTAAAATTTAATTTGGGCCTTTTGAGATTTGTTCCTGTGCTCTTTCATTCATATCACCACTTCATCCACTCAATCTTTTATTTCAGAAAAGAAATACAAGGGAAGTTGTAGAATTCAGATAAAGTACACCAAATTTGCTGTTTAATGAGCACTCTGGTTGAAACTAAAACTTGAAAGCGAAGCTCTTGGTTAGTGTTCAGCTTTTGAACTGAGCTATCTGTATGATTAAAACCAACCGTGACCTCAACAGATTTTATCCAAAACCCTGTCTAACTTCAGTATCTTTGGTCAGGAATTAGTTACTTGTGCAAGCCAAAAACTGAGATAGCGTAAATATCAGGGTTTACTAGATAAGGCCTGAAAAAGAAAAATTACAATTAAAACAAATCTAATAGTACACCGTGGGTGAACAATTTGATTAACAATAGCACATAGCCATAGATAAAAGCACATAAAAGTGAGCTAACAACTTGATTTGAATTGCTCGTGTCTGGCTCATGCCTTTGTACAAGCCAGAAGCAAGTGCAACACCTCTCTCTCTGGATAGCTGGAGACAGAGCCCTGGTGGGGACTCAGTGTAATGGTTCCAGTTATTTCAATGAAAACTTATCAGTTGTAGCTGGTTGTTGCCCCTGTGGAAGGAGCCTGCTGGCAGTGTTCCCTCCCGAGCTCAGTACTTCTGAGGAATGTGGGATCTAATCTGTCCGGAGGAGGTGTTAACAATGGGGTGTGTGTGTGGTGCCAGCCTGGTGCAGAAGCCTGGTATCAACCTACCTGAGATGAGGCTGGCTCCAATTTCAACACTGCATGTGAAGATAACTTAAGAGGTCCTGTTTTATAGAGAAATTTCTTTCCTCGGAGAGACTTTTCTGCATCTTGCCGGTGAGGGTCTGCTCACCTGGCATCCTCAAGCCATATGGGCTGTCTCTTTCTGAGAGTCAGACCCCTGCCCCCCACCATGCTATTACAACGTACATGGACATTTTCAAATTTTCAGGTAAAATGGGAATTTAAAAGCCAGTTTCTTAATTGATGTTTTCAAGATACATTAGCTGGCATAATTATGGTTTTTTAGTTTCATCTGATGCAGAAAACATCTATGTATTTGGTCTTGAGTGTGATTAAAATGAGGAAGGGACCAAAAGAAACCCACTGTCCCTAGACAATCCTTTGATCCCATGAACACAAAGCCTAATAATAATTCTCTTTTTGAGGTAGAGGTAAAATCCTCATTAGTGTGTGACAAACCTACTTGTCTGAATGGTTTATCCTGGCAATGGGCTGACCTAGTGGTTTTAAAATTATTGTGTTTTTTTTTCCCCTCCCCAAGGTGGTAGGGGAGGTGGTTCTTGGACATTTATTAACTCAAAAGAGAACACAGAAGTTGGCAGAACAGAACTGCCTGGCAGAAAGGGGCTGTTTTCCTTTTCACTATTATTATTTTAAACTTAGACTACTGACGTCAGCAAATATGCCTGAAGCCTGTAAAACAAATAAGCCACATCACAGAGAAAAGGTCTGTGGGATTTTTCTGGTGCTCTCTTTCCAGAACCTTCCTGTGCTGGCCACCTGAAGATGCCTCTCCAGTCAACACTTCAGGCACCCAGCAGGCTTTTTTTTTTTTTTTTTTTAATAGCAAAAGGCAGCTCAGTCTGTCCATTTTTTTCTTTCGTCCAAATCAATTATACCCTCCCCCCCCACCCCACAAATACTCTATTTAGGTAGGAGAAAGGAGAACAGGTGAGGAGAAAAGAAGGTAGTTAATAGTTCCATTTACTAAGAGCTTTTGCAAGCCTGAGAAAGGTGAATTATGGATATAAAAAGCACCCAAACAATGCCTGTGCCTAGAAAGTGGCTAATAAATGCTAGACTTTTAAAACATTCTATTCACTTTTTTAATGAGCATTATGGCACTAAATGAAAATGAATGCATAGCGGTGAATGCACCAGCACCACAATTTCAGTGCCCTTGGGAAAAGTAACTCCTCTCCTGTTCTCCATGCCTAACAAATCCTGGGGAGGAGAGAGCAAAGCAGAGCAGGCTCCTCACCGACCATCCCCATCCCTTTTTTGGAATTAATATAATTTATTGTGTCTCCTATCTTAATTATCTTGTTCTTGGCCATCTAACCAAACCAAAAAAAGATTCCATTTGGCATTTCCATTTACTTCTTTATAAAACAAGATGATGATGATGATGATGATGATGATGATGATGACGATGATGATGACGATTTGATAATTAGAAAAGTTATATACTATAGTCCTTACTATAGACCTGAAAACAACAGTAGTAAAAAGAAATATAAATTACTCAAAATATTGTCATCAAAAGCTTATCACTACCAAAATTGGTACATTTTCTTTTAGACCCTTTGAATTATGAATATTTCATATTTTGCTTATTTTTAAAAATAAACAATTTAATGAGACCGTGTATATGCTTTTATGCTCAGATTTTGACAGACTCCTTGTAAACAGCTCCAACCATCTGTTGGATATGCACCACAGTGCAATTAACTGTTCTCTTATTATTAGTTTGTTCCCAATATTCATTTACCAACATAAAATAACGATGTGGAAAGCTTCTCTGCATGTATGTTTCCCTAACAAGAGCCCCACCCCCATAAGATAGGTTCCCAAAAAGAGAATTCCCAAAGAATATAAATGCTTAAAAGCTTGATACTTAATTGTCAAATTGCTTTTCAAAAGATTTGTTCTAATTACAATCCACTATGCATGACAGTGCCTACTTCACCACCCTTTGGCTTTCATGAGATATTATATTTTGGTTAGAAAATATATTAATCAAAATTAATGAATTAATTCTTTGTGGCCTCAGGAATCCAGGGCTGGCAACGACTGACTTAAAATATGCTTACAATGGAAACGGCAGGTCATTCTACCAGAAGCGTTAAGAGGACATGGCGCCTTCTCGCCTTCCCATTTCCTTGCCTTTCCTGAGCCTTGCTTAGTAATAGCTATCTTGTTTTATGTCAGAGCTGGCTGACAATCTGTCTGAGCAGGAAGGACAAAAGCATCACAGAAGTGAGATTAAAGGGATTAACAAATAAAAGAACCAGATTTATAAAAGGAAAATATTCATTATCTTTTTTCATCTTGAGTCTAACAGAAAAGGTTATGCTTAGAAGGTGATGTCATAAAACGTATTTGATTTCGCGCTTTTCTCTACCCACCCCTATCAAAAATGAAATCGAAATCAAAATAAAATAAATACATAAACCCACTTGTTTATTAATAACCTCTAATTAACACTTTAGATTTTTCTAGGAATTTTTATATATATCACTACACCTGAGCTCATCCTTAAATTATTAAAAATGGAAAATTTGATCATGACAATTGGTAAAATTTCTGTTCTGAAAATGTTTGTGAAACGTGTTCTTATACACAGAAAGGAAGGGGGAGGAACTATCTTTTGTTGGGTGCTTTCCGAATGCCAGATCCTTGTGCTGCGTGTTTTCACATGCATTGTCTCTTCATTCATCTGTGAGACAGAACTTTTAACCTCTGATTTTACAGATAGAGAAACCAAGGTCATCCAGTTGGTAAGTAGTAGATGCAGTATTCTAACCCAAACCTGATTTTAAAACCTGTGCCCAATTTGCTGTATTATACCCAGAATGTTATTTGGCATACCTAGAAAAAAGATTCTTCATGGGCCCCAGAATGTTGACATTGAAAGGGCCTCAGGAGGTTATCAAGTCTCTTGTTCCATGGAGTATTTCCACCAAGGAGGTGGAATGATTTTCTCAAAATTATAGAACCAATAAATATCTACTGGGTGAAGATTTAGAAAAAGACAAAAGAATGAGAATTTCCTCTGTTAACATCTGGTCATCTTTTTGTGAGACGTGAAGTCTCTGCCAATAAAAAAGTTTTTCACAAAAAATTAATATCCTGTGTATTAGCATGGCAGTTTTGACTGAATGTTCCAAGGGCACAAGTGCATAGCCAGTTAACAACGTGGAATCTTTGGCCCTCAAGACAGATAGCTGTGCTCTATTCAGTCATATCTGGAAGGTGTACCAACCATGACTGGCTGAGCTGTCCACAGCACTTTTAACTGAGTCTTATTTCTGGTTGAGCCTCTGGACACATGAGGATCAGGGAAGGGTTTCAAGTTGGGGAGTGCTTGGCCTTCTAAGGACCTC
This sequence comes from Eonycteris spelaea, assembly GCA_003508835.1. NCBI lineage: Eukaryota > Metazoa > Chordata > Mammalia > Chiroptera > Pteropodidae > Eonycteris > Eonycteris spelaea. Next base: position 4,757,976 of record PUFA01000113.1, read on the forward strand.
TGGGCTCATGGAGATAGGCATGCACACCTGACTAAGAGCATCTTTGGCTACACTGACTCCCTGCACCTGTGGAGACCGAGCATGGATTGCTTTGAAGGACCACTGTCCCAGCCTCTGGCACTCTCATCTGTTCCCATGCAGGAGTTTCAGACACTTCCAGGATTCCTCACAGCTTTCAAGATAAAACCCATTTCTTAACAGCATTTACAAGGTTGATGGTTATCCAGGTCAAGACCACTTCCCCATGTCCACCCTTCTCCCACCTTCCTTAAGACCACAGGATTGAGTAGACCCTGTTTCTTCATTCAGGTCACACTGAATTAAGGGCCCTCCATTTGTGTAAGGGCCCTCTTCTATCTTATTTATTTTACTTCATGTTACCCTTCCTTCCCTGTTTCCACTCCCATTTCACTTATTACTACCAAAATAGTTCCCTACTCCAGTGTATTTAATCTATGACCTTCTGAGCCATTTTACATATTCAGGGATCCCATGTTGCACACCTCCAGGGGGCACCATTCATGTTGTATTCTGGGCTCATGCTGCAGAGGGCACCATTCACATAGGAAACTTCACACTGAATGGTAATGCCGAAATTGAGCAATGTGCTGGAACAATCCATTTGCTCATATATGTACATGTATCCTTAAAAAGCAGAATGAAACAGTCTGTATGTTTATGTTTCATATATATGACATTTATTGGGCTATAAAGCTCATTGTATTTCTTTTTTTCACATGACTTCATGTTTGTGGGAGCACTCCATATTGTGAATCTTGTTCATTATTTTCTGGCCAGCATGGTATTCCATCACTTTAATTTATACATTTCCTTAGTGAGAGACACCTAGCTTGTTACCATTCCCTTCCTATCTCAAATGATGTCGTAATGAACGCAGAGAGAAATTGGTGGATGTATGTGAGAATTTGTCTGAGATTTAAAACCCAGAAGTTTGGGTGCTATCCAGAACGGCTACATCAGGTTAGGCACTTACCATAGGTGAAGATGGCCATTTTCACCATAGCCTCACAAGCACTTGATATTATCTGACTTTTTACTGTTGACTGATTTGCCTTAATTTGCATTTCTTTGCATTCTAGTGAAGTTGGCCTTCATATACTTATTATCTTTTGGATTCCTCTTCTGTTAACTACTTGTTGTTAACAACCATTTTCCCTTTGAGTCTACCCTTTCTGCAGGAGTTCTTACATGTTCTGAACATTACTTTCTAATTGACCTTAGAACAAGTGTAAATATCTTATTCGAACCTGTTCTCTATTTTTAACTGTATATATAGTATCCATTGTTGGAAAATATCTTTAATTTTAATACAGTCAAACTTAGCACCTCCAAATCCCTTATGGTTTGTGGTTTAAGGTTCTTGTTTAACAAATGAAGTCACAAAGATATCCTTCTATATTTTTTTCTACCAGCCTCATACTTTCTCCCCTGCCCCACCTCAGTGTTCAAAATAATGTGGTTGTTCCCTAGCATTTTCCAAAGATGATCAATAAACTTTTTCTTCTTTGTTCATCTTTTGGGGATCATTATGAAATTTCAGATTTAAAATATATAATGTTCCTTAGAAAGCAAAGAACTGTTAAAGACTATGTTTTATCTAAACTCAGGGGCAACTTAATGGACCAGCCAACAACACTGACATGCATAGAATATCCAGTTACAATGTGCCTTCTAGTATATTAAACAGGAGGCTGATTCCTGCTACAGGTGAGATCCAGATGGAGGCCTGAATGAAGGCATTAGTCATTGGGGAGGAGAGATAAACTGAGGAGGTGAAATAAACCTGCTTGGCACTGGGTGGATGTGCGGAGGGAAGACTCAGAGATGATGACCAGGTTTCTGGCCTGGGGAATGAGTTGCTATTCACTGATATAGAGTATGTGGGAGTAGGAAGAGGCTGTAGGGGAAGATGGTACAGGAAATCAAACTCTGGGTAATGTTTTATCTATTTCAGTCTTTCTAAGAGATGACTGGCTATCAAAATCACCAAGGAAATGGATGTCTCAAGTCACAGAGGAGCACATAAATCTTGCCTTTGGTGCATGGGGAAAAATATTGAACATACATACCAGGACTAAACTCTCTCTCTCTCTCTCTGGGTTTGCAGTGATCACACTTCTTTGAAACAGCAACCATGAAGACAAATCTTTGTGCTTTAAGGAAATGAATACGTTTCATTTTCTGAGGGCAAAAAAAATGTTATTTTGAAAGTGCTGCTGAGTAGATAATCAATTTGTCTAATACTAGCTTTGGGGTAGGACTTTAAAATAATGCAACCACTGAGAAAAGCTTTATGATTTGGTGCAAAGTTTAAGATTTGGATCCATAGGTTCAAATCTAGGCTTTTCCACTTGCTAATTCTATGACTTACTAATTCTATAGTTTTGGTCAAGTTATTTAACCAGAGAGGTTAGGAATAATAATAAGCATCTCACAGGGTTTTTGTGAAAGTAATTTCTTTTATTCACATATTCATAATTTTGCTTCATTCATACAGTCACAAATACCTACTACAAGAACATACTTTGTGCCAGCCACTATGGCAGACTTCAGAGGATATGAAGTTTAATAAGGCATGGCACTTCATAGTCCAGTGAGGAGGAGAGATGAAAAACAAAGGCAGGGAACACAGTAATCAGGTGGTCCAACAATTTGGAAGAGAGATGAGGAGGGTCTGAACTGGAGTATGGGGGAAGCAGAGTCTGAGACATTCAGAAGCTAGCCTCACTCACGTGATAACTAATCACTGATAGAGGATGAGGGAGAAGGAGTAACTAGAATGACTCCCAGGTCTTTAGTGTTAACAAATGGAAAGATGTAAGTGCTTTTCTTGGATGGCATGGAATGGGTTTTGACAAGGTGGGGTGGTGAACTCAATTTGGGAGTATGTTGAATTGAGGTGCCTGAGTGTCATTTGATGAAGAGATGGGGAAGCCCGTAGACAAGGTATCAGATGCTAAAGTAGAGTGTAGAGTAGGAATATATGAAGACTGAAGGTAGAAGTCTGGAGAAGTTGATATTTAAATAGTGGAAAGAGAAAGAGGAATTCACAAAGACTGAGAAAGAACAAAGGCATGGAAAAAGAAGGAGAAAGTAACATCATGGAAACCATGTTTGAGGGGAGTGAGTTTCAAGAAAAGGTAGTCACCTGCACCCATTCGATTTGACAATTTATAAATATAATCTTTGAGAGAACAGTGTCAGTGAATTGGTGGGAGCCTAAGCCATATTTTGTGGCTTAAGAAGGGGAAAGGTGGAGACAGCCGGTAATGAGAATTCATTTGAGAAGTCTGGTGTAATGGGGGTAGAGAAACAGTTGTTGTTGTAGAAAGATCAAGGGCCAAGGAAGGAAGGGGACTGGAGAGACTGGAAGGTGAAGGGGAGAGTGGACTAAGATATGATTTGAGAAGTAGGCAAGAGCTGGAACATGTAGAGTCCAGAAGGCCATAGGAAGGAATTTGGATTTTTATTTGCAATGTCCTGGGAATTGCTGAAAAGCTTTAAGCAGGGGAATGATGTGATTGGATTCTTCTGGCTGCTCAGTGGATGACAAAGGAAAGGAATGACTGGGCTTTGAGCTTCTCAAGGTGGAGAAAGGCCCATGATGTGGCTCTGGGAATGGATAGCTAAAAGAATGACTGAAGGCCAAAGTCATCAAAAGCTTGAAGTCCAAAGGTGTTGAGGATACATCTTCATGAATGTTGAAACATGCTCCTCTCCTCCCCCCGCCCCCCCCCCCCCGCCATGATGATGTCAGGCAAAAGACCTGGGAGTGAAGAAACAGAGAGAGGTAAATCAATGGAAGCAATATTGGGACTATAAAGGAGGCTTGTATTGAGCAGTATGAGGGAGGAGAGGGGTGAATGACCCTGTGACTCTGATCATATCCTTCCCCTGCTCAGCACTCATTTAAAGTCCCGATCACCCACTGGAGAAAGTAAAACATCTTGGCACTGTCCTGCACAATACCTCTTAACAGCCTCATCTACCACCACCACCCTTCCCCAGCTCATTGCATCATTGAGTTTTCTTGTTCGCACCTTTCTCCTTTTTGCACATAGTTTCTCAAAGGATGTCTGTCCTTCTTCCCATATTTGCGAAAAACTTCTATTCACCCTTTATAGCTTAGTTCAAATGTCATACTTCTGTGAACCCTTTCTCCAATGTCCCAGCCATTCAGGGAGCTGATATTTATTGAATATCTAGAATGTGCCAGGCTCTGAGTGAGGCACATATTTCGATGGTCCTTCCTTTGTTGCCACCCTATCTAAGCTTTCCAGGTCTGTTAGCAGAGTAGAGACTGGCTCAGTGTCAGAGCTCCCAGACTTGGCTTAACAACTACCAAACCCGAGAACCAAGCTCCACTGGAATTTCATCAACAGGAAGGGCTGGGCAGGTTTCTTCTCATTTCCTTGCCTTAATTCCAACCTCAGCAGCTTCTACAGCTATAAACAACAAAGGATACTTAATATGTGAGATGCATTGGTCTGTGAAGTGGTGTTCCTGATTCATTAGGAAGTTGTGGTCAGGTTTTATTGCAAAACGTGCTTCATATCATGATTTCTGGGTACCTGTGTGCATAACCGTGTCTATGTGGTATATGGACAACAATGATTTTTCACCAGGAGTCATTGCTTTGCTGTAAGAATCTCTTTAGGGGGAAGTCCTCTTGGTGCAGAGATTCCACATCAAGTGGCATAAGCACCCAGTCAGAGACCAATATTTAGTCAGCAAATATTTCTTGTGATGAGCACTGTGCTAGGTTCAGAGCGAGGGAGAACGGAACAAAGATAAACTGAATCCTAACCCTCTGGGGGCATCAGGGCTGCTTTTCCTCTACCTACAGCAGTGTGCTTTTTCTTGCCCTCCACCTGGCCTGACTGCTCCTACTCATTTTTCAGCTGTCAGCCTAAGCCTCCCTACTTTCTAGAAAGCCTTTCATGGACCTTGGCAGATATGGAAAGTTGTCTATCCAATATCATTTTTTCCTTATTCCTTTGAATGAACTCTGGTTATATTCTGGATAGCATTGTACACAGCCAATGAGTTGCATTACCCAGTATCCCTTACATTTAGGAGTGGCTTTTAAGTTGGAGGAGGAAGAAGTTGGGTGAGATTTCTGGCAAATTGCCTTAGAAAAAGCTGACTTAGTTTTATGTTTTCAGTTCCTTTTTCCTCTTTATCCCTGGATCTCAGGTGTGATGGCTGGTGCTCTTGCAGCTAATTTGGACAATGAGGCAATCTTGAAGATATAAGACATTAAGAATAGCAGAGAAGGAAGATGGAACCTGGAAACGACTCAGTAAATCAGTTTGTAGTCTCAAACATGGGTGGCATCATCCACCCATTGAGGACACGAATAGGACAAAAGTTGGAAGAAGAATTCATCACTTCCTGCATAATTGTTTGAGCTGGGAAATCTATCTTATTTTGCCCTCAGCGCTCCTGGCTCTCAGACTTTCAGACTTGGACTGAATTATACCACTGGCTTTCTGAATCTTCAGCATACAGACAGCAGATTGTGGGACCTCCATATTACATGAGCCAATTTTTTTTTTTTTTGAAAGGGATGGCAAAGAAAGAGTTGTGAGAACAGTGATGAGAATATGCTAGAATGTGGTGGTCAAGACCTGATCATTTGAGGACCGCCAAAGTGTGATATGACAAACAGAAATGCATGTAAATAACTGATCTCTCTATTTTAAATCAGTTTTGATAGAAAGTTCTTTTGCTCAGATCTGGGGCGATGTCAGATGCTAGGGTATGCTGACTGCCATTGACAACAATCTCCCAAAGGCTTAACATAAGTAAAATGTAGTAATCGTTCATTGCAAACTTTAAGTTCCTTGCTCATAATAAGCACCCAAAATATTGAAAAATAAATGGATTAGGATGCCCCACATGAAGCAATTCTTTATAACAAATCTCTTCCTACATATGTATATTGGTTCTGTCTTCCTGGAGAACCCTGACTAATATAAGAGAGCATTTACAAAGGGCTACGTGACTGCAGAGGAGAGTGTTACTCCACCTGGAGGAATTTGGGAAAGCAGAGGAAATGGAACCTAAAAAATGTATGTAAATGTAACGGTGACAAAGAGGATGAACGGCAATCCAGACAAAGGGCACAGTATGAGAAGGCATGATGAAATGAGCACCATTGCACGTTAGGGTGGAGCGTTTGAGACACAAGGTGTGCAAGGGAGAGGCTGCTGAGCACACGATGTTAGCACATGGTGGGATACGTGATATTAGCATGATAGACTGGGGTCAGTTCTGAGGTCCTAGAGTTGGAGTGTGTAGCATCCTCAGATCCGTCATGTCAAAAGACAGAGCTGTGCTGGCCATATTTGGAGGGGAAGAAAAAAAACGTGCCAAAAGACCTGGGAGGAGATAAGCAATGGCTTGGGGCCAGACATAGGGCAGTGTTTGTAGACATGGAAAGGAGGAAACAGATGTGAGGCTTTTCTGATTTGGAACATCAGAACTTGACGCCGGAATGTGGGTGGTGAGGAAATGAGAATTTAGAAGTAAAGGATGACAGATACCATTCATCTGGACAAAGAATTAAGAGGGGTGTTCAGACTTAGGAGTAAAATAATTTGAGCTTTGAACATGCTGGATGTGAGATGATGTTCAGACACCCAGGTGGAGGTGTGCAGAAGGCAGTTGCAAAAATGAAGTTGGAGTTTAGAAAACAGAGCGGGAGAGTGATGCTGACTGGGAAGCTATCAACATGGAAACAGCAGCGGAAGCTCTGGAACTAGGAAGTCTTGCCAAAGAAGTTGTACAATGAGAAGAGGAGAGTGTACCGAACCTCCCACAAGTGGTCATGGTTTCTTAATTTGGCTCATTCACCAAAATCCACATCCGGAATGGGAATGTGGAACTCAGCCAAGATTTTCTTAACTTTCAGTGTGAGAAGGAAAGGAGCCGGGAATGAAATAGGTTTGGTCTTTGACTAGATAGATTCAGGAACTGAGGTGCCTGGTACTGAATATCAAAGGGAATGAATAGCAGTACATGAGCATTATGATAATACTTAATAACACCTGGTACATAGAGAGCACCTTTCTCCAAAGAACTAGAATTTCTGCCCAGACACCAGGAATCTTCATAGAAAGTTCGAGAGGTCTGTACGAGGTAGGGGAGAGTATATTAACTTCTGGCATACAGAAAAGTGAGGTTCCAAGAAGATCAGAAAGTTCTCTTGAGCGTAGCACCAGAGAGTGTTATAGTCAGACAACCTAGCTCCAAGCCCCCTCCTTGTAGCCAGCAGTCTGACCTGTCTCTTTGTCTAGATCTGACAACACAATCGCGTTCATTCCTGCCATTGCCAATCCTAGATCTGAAATCACATCTCAAGCCAGCCAGACACAGAGGGTATGTGTGTTCCAGAAGGAGACTTGATTTCAACAAGTCATTCCTTAGTGGAGAAAGAATAGAATTTAGTTAGACAAACCTGAGTCCAAGGGACACACGTGCTACTTACTAGCTGTGTAATGCTGGGCTGTTTCTTTTATTTCTCTGGGTCTCAGGTTCCCCAACTTCAACATGAAGATGCTAGCTACTTCAGGGTTGCGTGAGGATGTGATCATTCAACAAATGTTTATTGAGCATCTACTATATGCCAGGCATTATTATTCTAATCTCTTGGGTTAGATCAGGAAACAAACCAGACAAAGGTCCCTGCTTGGGCTTTTACTTTCCCTAGGAGATGAAGGGTGGGAAGGGAGGAGCGATAGATGATAAATAATAAAATAATGGAGGAGCAAATTACCTGTTATGTTAGTTGACGATAAGCTCTAGTGAATGGAAAGAGAAGGTATACCTGGCGCTTAGCACACTATCTGGCTAGCACGCAGTAGGCACTCTGGAAACCGATGCTGCTATCATCATAAATAAGAAAAGATGAAGCACCTGAGGCAGACTGACATGCTGTAAATTATTATGAAAATATGTCTATCTCCTAAACTTCAGTCAGGAGTAAACAGAAAAGTTGCCAGAGAAGGATAAGGGTGGAAGATGACAAAGTGAAAAAGAAAAAAATTAGACCTGAAATGCTTTTACGTGATGTGTAATTAGCTGCATCGATTCTAATGACCACTAATTAAGCTGTCTCTTGCAGGCTCCCAGAGAAAATCACTTGTTCAAACAGGTAGACTGAAATGTGCATTATAATTCAGCATTTAAATTGAGTTTCGTTTTTTACCATAACTCAGGGAGCAGTTTGGAAAGGTTACCCTATTTTCTTCTAACAGGTATCCTTCACAAATGACCATTTAATACCCATATATTTTTAGCTGTATTTTTATGAAAAACGTGAACAAGATGTCAATGACATTTTCTACTACATTTCATTCATGATGACTTCTTTGGTCTGCACGAAGAAATTTAAACAGAGGTTTGGCTAGCAAATATTTATGCAGTTAATAATAAAAATGAGAGTTTAAAATTCTTCAGTATGGACCAATTATCATGTCAAACATTATTTGTAATGCCTAATTTAACTTTCTCCATGACCCTTAAAGATAGATATCTTTTAGATAATGCAACAGAGATTTATAGAGATTAAATAATTTCACATGGCCAAATAGCTAGGAAGAAGTAGAGTCAGGATTTGAACTCAGGTCTGACTGACTATCTACTAGTGCTCATATTTGACTACTGTCATATATGACAAGGTATGGTTCTGGCCTGGAGAACCTTGTTATTCAACAGGTGAGACATATAAGTAAAGAAACAATTATAAGACAATATGGCAAGTACTAAACTAGACATCATAAACATGCTCTGGAAACTCAGAAATAAAGAACTGTCTTCTCAGATTGGTTACATTTGGGGAATTTTTCCAGATGGTATTTAAGGTGAGTGTTGATGAATGAGTTTGTCTGGAAGCAAAAGGCAGGGCATGAAGATGAAGGAAAGAGCATATTGAACAAGATTTCTCTGGTTCTAAAGCCCATGCTTTAAATCCTATGCTAAACTGACTATGCCTATTCATCTCAAAATTAGATGTTTGCTATTTTCATGTACGCTGAAGTCTTTAAGGGAGACAGAAAGGAAAAACAGAACCTGACTTAATCGATAATCAACCTAGAGAGTTTAGGTATTACAAACACATGTTTTCCTTGCAGATTTTTGCTCTGAGGATTTTGAAATGAGTTATTTATCTGAACCCTGCTTAAGGAGATGAGAAAGCTCTGACAGGCAGGGCATACAGTGCATTTGGCACTTGTCTGTGTATCCTAGAGAGCTGCTTACACTGGGCTTCAACCCTGAAGCTCTTCAGCAAGGTACCAGACAAATGCTTTAAATTACACAAAGTTAGCCATAGGGTTGTAAACTTACAGCAGGGTTGATGCAGAGAGAAGCAGAGCAAGTGGTCAGTGGGATCATGGTGAAAATCACTGGTTTTCAGACTTGTAGTTGTCTATAACAATAAAGAAATTATTGTAGTGGCAGCTTTTAGCCTTGTCTCTCAAAGAAGATGGCTTATTATAGTAAATTTTTCCTGTCCTATAAGAAATGAGAGTGTGTCTGCATTTCTTGAGTCTCACCTATCAGAGCTAGGCTGAGCTACAGATGTTCGTGTACCACAGGCTATAACCAAAACGAAAGCCTTTATGTAAACCTTGTAGCCATTGGGCTTGAGATGTCAGAGCAAAGCAAGGGAGCCATGACATCTAGGACAGGTCTGGGAACACAGATGGTATTCAGTGTTTGAGAAATTAAGTAATAAATAAAATATTAAGAAAACCATTTATTTTCTCTGTGTGGATATTTTAATTAAATTTATGGGTCATTATGATGATAATACAGAAAAGAATCAAGCATTTGAAACAAGAGGACCAGTACGAGCAGTGGCCCTAGAGAGAGCACGCATCCCCCAGAAAAATGGAAATACTCCAGAGTGACTGGAATGCAGGGGTGATGGGGAGAGGTGGCTCCGGATGAGGCAGGGGAGGGTCGGAGATTGAGACCTGTAATTAAGAAGTTGAGAACAATGGGAATGTTGATGGGTTTTAGGTAAGGGGTGATTTATGTCTCTGCTGAACAGTACTCTGGCTGCTATGTGGAGAATGGATTGTAGGAAGCAGCAGTTGCTGCCAGGAGAGCTGGTTGGGAAACTCCCGTAGGCCTCCAGTGAGGGACATGGACTGGGAGAGGGATGGATGAGAGACTAGGCAGGTGGATCAGCAGGGCTTGATGGAAAAGGAGAAATCATAGACTTCTGGGATTTTCACCTGAAAATAGTGGATGGATGATGGTATTTTGAGATGAGGAACAGTAGGAGATAAGACTGTCTGGAGGGAAAGATCAAGAGGTTGGTTTTGAATCCAGTAGGTTTTTTTGATTGAATGACATGCAATAGAGATTTCAGTCATTGAATCTGTGGAGACTGGGGAAAGATTTAGGGGTGTGTGTGTGTGTGTGTGTGTGTGTGTGTGTGTGTGTGTGTGTGTATGAAAAAGAGAGAAATATTAAATGAAAATAGATCAACTGTATAGCAACCTATTTTTTATCTAAAATATTTCTTCTACATATTCCTCTAATAACCTATACAATCCCTTTACTATTAATGACTACCTGATACCCCACCCTATGGATATGCCATTTTTTTAATTAAAATTTAAAATTCTGAAATATTTGAAAAACAGAAAATATAACAGATATCCATGCACCCATCACCTAGGTTTAATAGATGTTAACATTTTGACATATTAGTCTCAGATCTCTTTATTTTGGATTTAAAGAAAAAAAAATTTAGTGTAAGTAAGGCCCTGCTTCCATCACTCTCCTTCCCTTCTTTATCCCTTCCTTCTTCTCTGGAAGTAGTTATTCTGAAATTGTTATGTGGATTTCTGGGCACGTTTTTGTACTTTCAACACATTTTTGCTTCTGTAAATAATATGTAATGTAGCCTTATTTTAAAATTCTCATAAATTGCTTCATACGGTTACATACTCTTTCGCAACCACTCTGTTCATCTAAGATTATATGCATGATCTTCATCCATTTTAAAAAAGTCTTCTATTAATGGACACTTCAAATGTATTTTTAATCTGTATTGCTCCAACATGAATATGGGGTGATTTACACAAGTACAACCTTGGGGACATAAGCCTGAAATGCTCTTTAACCAGGGGCCATCCATGAACATTGACATGAAAATGACATGCATTTATTTCCTGAGCCTAACACTGGAATGCCAGTCTTGGATATTAACCTGTGACACCCACATCAGACCATTCAGGGCAGGTGTTACGTAATGCTACATTCTGGTAAGAAGGTCCTCTAAGCTGCTCTGTCATCACATCAGCTCAGAACAGGAACAAAGCTGTTGAACAGAGGGGCAGAGCAGAGTCCAGGCTGTGTCTTCTGGGTTGGGCGTTGATGGAGCTGCTTGCTCACCTTGCCTCACTCTTCATCTTGGCCCTTTTAAAGCTTTCTTAATTGCTCCACTCTGGAGCCGACCAGCCAGTTCTTACATCAAACACTCATCCTACACCCACAGGACTTCTCCTCCTCCTCCTCCTTTTTTCTTTTTCTTTTTAATGTACACCCAGCACCTCCCACTTGAAAAAAAAAAAAAACTTCTGAATACTTTCAGTCTCAAACAAAGCTTTATAGATTTGCTGGAAGGAAATCCAGAGTGGAATTTGCCATTAAATTGTAGTAAAGCAACTCTTCAAACAACATGTACTGAACAATCAAACACTTTTAAATGTCATCCCCAACAAAAGCATGCATTGTCCCTGGAGAACTCCGGGTGGCACTAACCTTCTCAGAGTGGGAAGAGTTTACAAAAACGTAACCTATTTCATTTCATAGGTTGTGTGCTGTACAGAACTTTCTACAATCCATCAAAAGTAAGTTTCCTGATAGCACATTTCAACTCAAGTAGCTCCTTAATTGGCGAGTTTTATCCTCTTAGGGAAAAGTAACAGTATTTTTCTTTTTCAACTGAGAAAGTTTTTTTTATAATGACAAAGTCAAGTAGAAAGTATAATTTTGTTCCAACTCTCATACTTCTCAGCTTCTGGAATATAGTAGCTAATATTTATTGAGCATTTAGTTAGGTGCCAGAGACTGCTATCTCATTTAAACCTGGCAAAAAATCCTATGAGATAGGTATTGCACTACCTTCACTTTCCAGATAAGGAAACTGGGGAATAGCAAACTTAGTAAACATACTCAAGGTCGTATGGCTTATGAGAGAGGGAAGCAGGTTAAGCTCAGGGAGCTGGACTTCAAAGCTCATGTTCCAAAGTTGCTGTACTGATTTAATGAATTCTAAAACAGCTTCGAAATTTTTAATGTAATAGGAAAAGGTACTAACCTGGAATGAGCACCTGCTAGGGGCCAATATTGTACACATGCTCTTTTTTTTTTTTTTTTTAAGTCTCTTAACACTTTTGTGAGTGCTAGGTGATATCTTCCCTAATTATGTATGAGGAGGTGGAATCTCACCTGCAGAGGACAGGCAAGTGATTGTCGACTTAGGATCTGAACCCAGGTACAGTAGAAAGAGCTAGACCGGCGGTCCCCAACCTTTTTGGCACCCGGGACCAGTGCTTCTAGGAGAATCTAATGCCCGATGAGCTGAGGTGGAGCTGTGGCGATGTTAGCGCTGGGGAGCAGCTGCAAATACACCCTGAGCTCGCTCGCCCACTGCTCATCTCCTGTTATGTGGCCCGGTTCCCAACAGGTCATGAACCAGTACTGGTCTGTGGCCCAGGGGTTGGGGACCCCTGAGCTAGACCATCCTGCCTCCCTAGAAAAGGTCTGAGCACATTGGAGGTTCTTAATAATGCTTTAGATTTTGATGGTCTCTTTTGCTCTCTCCTCCCCCTCTTTCCAATGCAAGGGTGCCACATACGGTTCAGTGGGAGAATGTCAGACTTCTAGAGTTTCTAACTTTGTTTAAAGTATTAATTTGTGACCCAGATGTAAGAACCTGCAAAGAAATCAACATGTTTTATTAATAAAGATAATAAGAAAGAGACCAGCTGGTGGAAAAGACCTTCCATGATTCTGATGATTTTCTCCCTTGTTACTATTGCTTTAGTGCCATTGGGGACAGACATGGCGTGCACATATGATAGATGTCAGATATACAAGCATATGCAAAACCATCCTGCTCTCATCTTAACCCTACTCCCCTAGCACTGGGATTTTCATTTCCCTTAATTTGGATATTCTTCAGAATTTTCTCATAAATCCCCAAACAGACAAGTTTGGAGGCCTCCCAGTGAGTTATGCGGTACATGAGCCAAAGTTAAGTTAACAACAAAACAGAAGAAAGGAACTGTGTGAAACAAGGTGACTGGGGATGATGCAACTGGTGTGGCAGTGGCTGGCCTTTGGTGGCTGGTTGGGCTCCAGGGCAGGTGAGAAGGGAGGCAATTTTCCACCTTTGTTCTCTGTAGGCTCCACGGCTGTTGCCAGGGAACTTGGTCAGGGGAACTCTGATCAAGCCAACCTGTGGGGAAGGCCCTGACCCTTCCTGAGGACCAAGGAGAACTCTCTACTGAGGAGGTCCCCGAGGCGGTGGGTGGAACAGCTAAGGAGAGACGGCAGCCTCCTCTGTCAACATGCAGGGAGGATGTGTCATTTGTTGTTTTAGTCTCCAGGGCTGGCACGGGCATTCCGCAGGAGTAATAAGGAAGGAGGGGCAGGCAGGTGGAGGAAAGAGTCTGTTCCAGCTCCAGAGCTGGCTAGGAAATGTTGCTAGAAATGCAAATTAAAGGGAGTTTTTGCAATAAATAGTGCTTTCATCACTTTTTAAAGGTGTATCTACCCATAATAAAATATACTCCGCGAGAAGTGGCCTTGAGTGGAATGCCACCCTGCTGCAGAAACAAAGCTTTAGCTGCTCCCGCGCACCTTCACCTCAAGAAGCATACCTGGCACGAGCTGACTTCGGCAGAGCCTCCTTTAAGGTTACAGAACTTCAAACACAGTTGACATCTTTCTTCTCTGAGTGCTGACATTAGAGGTTAGTTATATTCCCTCTTTAATTTATCCTACACACAAGAGCCGAATACAAAATACTCTTGAATTCAAGCAGAGAAATCTTGTTGAGGACTTTGAGCGAATGAGAGCTTTGGATAGGTGAGGCATTTGGACAAAACATAAAAACTGGGTTGACCCAATTCTAAAAGTCTGATTTTGTAAAGTGCTGACTTATTTCCCCATTCACATGTAGTCTCATGGTACTTAAGACATAGACATTTTAAAACAACTGTATTTAAGACCTACTTCTTCGTGGGAAGTGAGATTTTTTACTTTTTGAAATCTGAGACGTGAAACAGAAAAACCAACTGCCCACTGAATTATGAAGACAAACTTTTCAGGACTCTAAAAGGACTCAGCCTTGGGTGCCCGTGGTTATTAGAGAAAACTGCTCATTCCTCTAGGGAGAACAGGAAAGCTCATGATGACCAGGAGTCCCAGATGTCTTAGGAGACAATGTGAAAACTTCCTGGCCCCCAGGCTGTGTTTTGTAAGAGTTCATAGGTCTGTAAACCTACACAGGTAGAAGCAATTCAATGGGGTAAAGCCTTGGAAGGCCACAGTTTTTTTTTCTATCATCCTCCTGAATTCTCTCAAGGGCAGGGAGAATATCTTTTCCTAATTTATATATTTCTTCAACAGAATGGCTGGCAGATGGTAGAGACTCAGGTAAGGGTTCCTAAATGAATTAAAAACACTCTTAATTTGACATTTGGTAACTCACTTCATGGTTGCTATACCCCAGAAAATGACAGGACAATCACCTGAAACCACTGACGAACCCAAGCATTGCCCAGAGTGCGAACATCAGTAGTTGCCTGCTCCACTGTGAAGACGTAGCATCTCCTCAGAGAATTATCGCTAGAAGTCCTGAAGCAGATCGCATGTCTAAATCCAACTTCCAGTTTATAAGAATTATGGGAGAGAGTGAGCAAGTTAAATTTTATCACAAGACAGAAAAAGACTAGTTTAGAATGTGAGACTTCTTACAGGGCAATGGGTCTGGTTCCCCCAAAGCACTGGCATCAAAAGTCGAGGTGGGGCTTAAGAAAGAGAAACGCTAGCCTATAAAAGTTAGGAGCTATAGTAATCAAATGCAGTGTGTGGTCTGGAATTGTGATTCAAATATACTCAGCTTGCTTTCTTCCTTTTTTATTTTTATTTTTTTTTAAGAAATGTCTTCTTCAGCCCCCACGTGTCTCTCTAGCTCTCATTCCATCTCTCTGCTTCCCTTCACATGGAAGCTCCTTGAGAGAGCTGTCTACATCATAAACATACTCATCTATTTCTCATTTCCCGTTCCTTTGACCTAGCACAGCCTGCTTATTATTGCTTTATTTCTCCACCAAAGCTTCTCCTGCCAAGGTCACAAATGGCCTCCGTGCTTCTCAATCTGTCTCTGTGTATTTCTTTATTTGAAAATTTTTCTCTTTGTAGAGATAAATTTTACTGCTGAATATTGTTGCTAACTAGGTATTTTAAATAAAGAACCTTAGAGTTTTTAACCCTCTTTATTGAGATATAATTCACGTACCATAAGTTATCCATTTAAAGCATACAGTTTAGGGGTGGCTCCATAGTGTAGTGATTAGCACACAGTCTGCTTTATAAGCAGAAGATCCTGGGTTCGCGGCCTAGGCGGAGCCAGGCCCCGTGGGCGCACTGAGAGTGTGTGGGAGGAGACGCCCCGCCTTCAGAGATCCATTTCTTAAGGGGAGACAGCAATATCCGTAGGTAAGGGTGGAAGTGGGGGGTGGAGAATCAAAGAGGGGAAAACGAAGCATATAGTTTAATGATTTTTAGTATATTCACAGAATTATGGAACCATCACCACAACCAACGTTTAGACATCTTTATTGCCCCGAATAAAACCTTCACCCATTAGCAATCACCACCCCTATTCCTTCTTCCTTAGTCCTAGGCAATCATTAATATGCTTTCTGTCCCTACAGATTTGCCTGTTCTGGACATTTCATATATATGAAATCATAACACATGTGGCATTTCGTGACCAGCTTCTTTCACTTAGTGAAATGTTTGCAAGGGTCATTCATGTTGCAGCATGCGTTAGAACTTCATTCTTTCCACTGTCAAATAATAATCTGTTGTATAGATATACCATAGTATATTTATATATTCATCAGTTCATAAACATTTGCCTATTATCTACTTTTTGGCTATTACTGATAAGAACATTCATGTACAAATTTTTACGTGGACATATATTCTCATTTTTCTTGAGTATATGTGCAAGAATGGAATTGCTGAGTTACTCGGTAACTCAATGCCTGGCTGTTTTCCAAAGCAATGACACCATTTTACATTCCATCGGCCACGTGTGAGGGTTCCACTTTCAGCACATCCTCCTAACACTTGCTATTATCTGTCTCCGGTCTTCGGTCTTCTTTAGCCACAATTTTCTTGGTCTATTCTTTGTCTTTTATGATATTAACATTTTTTAAGAATTTGATTCCTCTCCCCTTTGTGTTAATAAGATGATTTTCATTTTAGGTTTCTCTGATGTTTCTGCATATTAGATTTGGGTTATACATTCTTGGCCAGAACACTGCATAGGTGATGTTGTGCCCTTCTAGAAGGTCACATCTGGAAACTCACGATGTCTGTTTGTCCCTCTTGGTGGTGATAATTTTGATCACCTGTTCGAAGTGTTGTTCGATTTCTCCTCTCTGTAATTACTTTTTTTTTTGTCCTTGTAACTAATAAACAATCTGTGGAGGAGACACTTTAAGATAGTTCAAATATCTGTGCTTAGTCAAAATTTTCTTCTAGATTTAGCTTTCATTGATGGTGCTTGCCTAATCCTATCTTTATCATGATGGTTGCAAAATGAGCATTTTCCAACTACATGCTCCCTCCACGTTTACCAGCTGGTCCTCAGCACTATACTGTAAGCAAGAGCTCTCCCTTCTTCATTTATTTATTTATCTATCTATTCTTTATTGGTAAAGACATACAAATTCTTGGGGGTTTTTTCCAATGCTTTATAATTCATTAGTTTATTTAATTGATTTGGCCAATGAGAACCCTTCTAATCTGGCTCCAGTGTCCTTGCGACCTGCCCAATATCGTGTACATGCTATGCTCTCATTCATCTCTCTCTCTCTCTTTCTCCTCCCCTCTCACCACCCTTTGCTTCTTTAGCACTGCTGGTAGAATAAGATGTTCTAGGCTCATTTGGTACCTGCCTAACCCCAACCCTGGAATCAGCTGTTTCTTTTAGGAAGCCTGTTTCCTTGTAGTGGGGAATAATATTAGAGACCAAAATCTGAATGATAGGTGTACTCATTAGGGGTGTGTTTGCGTGTGTGTATGTGCTTCTTGACCCATTCAGTAGACAGATCTAGGGGATATACACATATGTTCATACATATGTGCACATAAAAACATGTTTTAGAAATCACTGGTTTACACTGATAGCTTCATTTCCATCCTGTGAAATTTTTTTCTTGCCTTCTTCCAGTCCATATTTTTGTTGTTTGTTTTTTGCTTTTTTAGGTATATAATCAACAACAAAAAAAGGTAAGGTATTTAAAGTGTACTACATGGTGATTTGGTATTTGTATGCATTATGAAAACATTCCAACCATCTCGTTAATTCACATGTCAATCACTTCACATGTTTATCATTCCATGTTCGTATGTCTCTTCTTTCATACTGAGAACCCTGGATCTCAACGTGAATATATTCACTCACTTCTCAATCCCATAATATATACACAACGTCAGAATAGCTTCACCTATGCCATTACAATAAACCTGCTAAAGTGAGTTTAGGATTGTTTATAATTCTTAAAATTCATATAAGTTTTCATGGATAATAATGAGATATATGAAAAATATCCTGTGTTCTCAGAAACTTGATAAGTATTTGTTATAAGCCTAAAATACAAGTTCAGTTCTCAGTTTGGAGTTGGATACTTGGATATTTTCTTTCTAGGGTAAAAAGGCAGCTGCAGTTTCCTGAGAGCAGCCTTTAACTGAGAACATGTTTGCAAATCCACTGTGTGATCCAAGAATTCATTCAGATAGGCATTTATGCTCAATATATCTTGAGTTTGGCCTTGTTGGAGCATGCCAACAGATAGCAGAACCACCAGCTACATTTTGTTAAGATAGACAGTGCAAAACTGATAATGGACAGATCTACCTGACAGCCCAAGGAAATGACTCCCTGCTCTTGCAGGTGAGACCGAAATCTGCCTGTCTTCTCTTTTCAGAAAAGCAGTAGAAGCATCAAAAATTGTCTTTGAATTAGGCCAAGTCAATCTGAAGATAAGCTCAATTTCTGTCCTGCCTCCCTGCTTTGATCAATATTCCATAATTATTAGTTTATACTTTTCAAGTCACTTCATTTATTATAAAGCCCCCTACATTGGTTGACTTCTAGCCTTGACAGCTGGAATGCTTAGCAATGAAGCAATGACTCAGAGCTGTGGGATAGAAGACAAGAACCTCCCAGTATGTATAACACAGATTCACAGATTTTAATTAGGTTCAGAGGGTTCAAGAGCCCAATAAATTCCTTTCCACTTTTCCCATCCATGTAATATACCAGTTGAGAGCTAGGAGTCAAGGAGATGGAAATTAACATCTCTTATTGCTGATAAAATCTAGGCCGGAGTATGTGGTGGATGCTATGTTGCACTGCCCAGCCCCCCGCTTCGGGATGGAAGGACTCATTCCCCAGCTGCCGGGTATGCTTCCAGAGATCACCCTCAGCTGATAGCCCTCTCTGGGGATTGTCATGACTGAATAAAACTGTCTCACCCAAAGTCAAACCTCTCAGAGGTAGCCTGCATCCAATGACTGATTCAACTTGGAAATATAAGGCTTAGCCCACTGGTTACAATTTGGGACAGGTCTGTGGGGTTGTTGAGGCCTTTGTTGGGGCTGCTGAACCTTCCCTCCACCCAGTCTGCTTTCTTCTGCTCCCTTCCACAAGTAGCCATCCTAAGAGTATGCCCTTATAAATGTCCTACATGCTAATCTAAGAATTTGTCTCCCAAGGAATCTAGCTAGAATGCGTCCAGAGTAAGCATCCTGGAAGAGGACATTGGCTGAGTTTTAGAGACTAAAAGTGAGACAGGCAAACAGAAAGTATGTGTGATTCAGTCCAGGGATCATAAGTGAAGGCCCAGAGAACTTAAAGACTCAGCTCAGATATTCTGCAAGCCTTCCCTGTTTTAACCAAGACCTGGCATAGGGCCTGATGCAGTCTTTGTGGAATGAATTAATAGTGATTTGTGAGCTTTTTCCATTTATTTCAAATTGTGGGTTGTCTTTTCTTTTCTTTTTTTTTTTAACAACAAAAACGCAGAGACAAACCATACCGAACAGGAATAATAATGGCTATCATTTATTGAGCTCTATGTGCTAAGCATTTTATATTTATTCTCTTAATTAGTTCTCATAATGATTTTTATGAGGCAAATACTATTGTGATTCTAATTTCATAGCTAAGAAAACTGAGCCTTAGCCAAGTTAAGAAACTTTCCTGTGGTCAAATATCCAGTGAGACTCTTAGCCACACATACTACAGATTCCCTCAGACAAAGAACCCTTTGGGGAATGTAGGTGAGAGTTGCCAGAGTCCAGAGGGAGTTGTGACCTCTCTCAGATGTCCATCAGGGCCTGGCCTCATAGAAGGCCTTGCTTCAGGCAACTTGCAGCTGGGAGACCCAAGACCAGACTGTGGCCTGGCTTCTGAATCTCCAGCTCAGGGGAGAGGCATTAAGCTGAAAAGGCTGCCATGGTTCTGATAGTTGCCTCTGCTAAAACTAAGGGAAACTTGAAAGACGAGTTTTTCTTGCCTTGGGAAAAAAAGGTGCCAGTTTAAGGGCAATGCTTAGAGATCATTCAGAGATGTTTTTTCAGGAAACAGTATGTATTGAAGAAGGGAGTCAGGCTGGCAAGGTATAATGGAAGGCCTTTACAAAAATGCTTGTGTGTAGGGTTCCCTTGCCAATGGGATTTTGTGCATACAAGATGCACCATGCCTCTTGGTTCTTTTGTTCATCTGTCTGATCACCCATTCAACAATATCTATTGGGTACATACTATACAGCAGGCACAGTTCAAGGTGTTAGGACACAGCAGTGAACAGGATATTCTGGGTCCCTGCTCTCATGGAACTCACATGCTAGTGGGACAAGATAGACCTACCTGGGCCCTGTCTCTGGACCTGTCAGCTCCTGCTAAGCCTGGTTGGGTAACACGAATGGCCTCATTGCTTGCTCAGAAGGTGGTACCTGGTGCTCTGCATGATTGTGGTTAAAAACAGGAAGTGTGTGGAAGTCTCACTTGCCACTTCCACCATAATGTCCTTGTGCTAGAAAGACTCAATTCCATATTACCCTCTTAATGAAAAGAATTAATGCTGAAGGCATCAGCATGGGCCTTGTGGGTAAGAGGTCCCCGTCAAACAAGCCCTTATCCCCCTCTGTCCCACCCCTGGCAGAAGCAGTGAGATGGGCCCAGATCGCCCTTCCACATGCATCAGAAACTACTTTGTGGCCAGTTCATTAATACAGCTAGAGACCCTGCTGGGCTGGTGCCTGTCATGGGCTGGGGTCTTCAGGCCCTGCTCCATGAATCTGGCTTCTTTCCTCCCCATATCAAGAAATGACTCTTAATTGGACAAGACTGCTGACCTCAAGATCCCTCTTCCTTAAGACAAGAACTACCACTGGAAAAGCAGTTGTGGTATAGAAAGCAGCACTGTACTTTGAAGCAGGAGAGCATATTCTAATTTCAAGATTGCCACCTCCTAGCTGAATGATTGGGCAAATCACTCAACTTCTCTGAATCAGTGTTTTCTATAAAGCTGAGTATATGCTACCGTCCCTAATTCACAAGGTTGTTTGAAGAGTAAATAAAAGAATGCAAAAGAAAGGCTCTGCCTATTGCAAACTTAGTAAACCCTGGTTCAAGAGCAAATATTAATTGGATGTGAAATAATCTCAAATCAAAGTAGTACCTTTATTGCTTGGTACTGAGGGAGTTGAAAAAAGTATAAAGCAACATCTCTGTCCCCAAGGAATTTTTTATAGAGTTGGACTTTACTTTTGTAGAGTTTTCTAATGACAATATCAAGTGTTCTGAATTGCTAATAAGCACGAGGGTAAGTGTGTGCATGTAAGAATGGCTTCATTACATATGCAGAGAAAGTTACAGAAGTGAGATGCGAAAACCATTGAGGGAGTTAGTAGACAATTTTAAGTCCCCCGGGCAGGACACTTACTAGTGGGGCTAGGTAGTATTCAGAGTAAAAACCTGAATAATGGCCTGGGGGGAGTGGAGGCACTTAGCCTGGGATTTGTCCTCTCCTTCCAGCAGTTAAAGAGAGCCACGTTCAGCTCTGATGGAAAGCAGATGTTCACTGATCTTTGGCAATAGGCATTTGACCAAATAGGTTTTCACTGGAGAACTACAGCTTACACAGAAGTTTGTTGTACAAATAGAAACAAAAAAAAGTGATGGACAGAGTTATGGAAGATGAAGAATTTATAGAGAGAAGGACCCAGAACTTGCTGATTATTATTATTCAATCCAGATGTGATGAAGAACAGGCCCTGTGGGCCAGCTGGGGTTATGGTGGAGCATGGCCTAGCAAGGCACGCAACAGGAGATCCATGGAAGAATCATGCGGATAATGAAACAAAGGAAACAGAAACAGGGAAGAAACTGCACAGGTCACTATGGCTTGTCCTAATGGAGATGGACAGGTAGTTATCCCCAGACCTGTAGGGTTGTTTTAATCATATATTAGTCGTCTTTTCCTCCTATAACATTATTTATGCTTCAGTTAACAGTTTTGTAACATGCATATATGGTTCATCATTTATTGTGGGCTTGGTCATTTTAAACAGATCTTTTTGCTGACATAAACCCTATAGTATTACCAAAGAAGAGAAGCAAATGGCCAAGTCTCATCTCCATGAACATCAGCTGGTGTCCACTATGGGCAAACTGTCTGACCCTTAGAGGGTAGATGTGACTGAAGGTTGAGTGCGGGCACCTCTCTCTCAAGTGAAGAACAGAATAACTACTGGAGGAATCCACCATCCTGGTTCATTTCTTGAATTTTTTTCTATATTTTTATGCCTTCATGAAAGCTGCAGTCAGCCCTGTTTGTGGAGGCCTTGGGATGTGACCCATCCTACCCTGCCACAACTGACTGCTTGGTTTTTGTAAACATTGCTGAGATTTTTGATAAGTGATTTCATGATTCCATTATTTCTGTGTGTCAGAGGCAGAATATTAACTTCACGCTATAACTTGGATGCGCCGAGAAAAATATATTTTATTTTTTCTACATCTAATATAGCCTTCCTCCCAAGCTCGCACCCTACTGGTTAGCAAAGAGATAAAGTGTTCATCTTAAAGCTTAACTTAACGGAACCCAATATTAACATTTATTTAGATTAACCTCTTTGGGATAAAATGGCTCAGCCTCTCAGACAAAATTCTTCCTCTTATCTCTTTTGTTCCTAAAGATATGTCCAGACATATATGCGAGCGGTGGTGGTAGTTTATGAAACCTCGCAGTTGTGAGAAGTAGGCAGGGTGTCTGTGCCTATGCCCCTGTTTCCTCTGGTCTCTGTGGAAGTGTGCTCGTGATCTGGTTTCACTCCGCTTGGTCAGGACCTGGGAGCACCCTCTCACTCACCCTGACTTTGGCTCTTGGGCATCAGAAACTCCTCAGATGAGACTCTCATTTGGCTTCAGTGACTATTTCACTTAGTAGACCCCGATACTGAGATTCCCTCCCCCTTGCCATGGTGATCCTTCTGGCAAACTCCTTTGCTGGACTCTCGGGTATTTTTGAAGCTTGTCTATACCACCCTGGAACCAAAAATGACTTAGGAAAGTTGAACAGAGGGCCTGCCTCTGCCCACCAGCTGAGCCACTAGGGCGAGGAGGTGGTCCCCTCGCTCAGTGTGGACAGCCATGGAATTAGGCTTCTCTCCCAGGCTCTAGTGGGTGACGAAACAGAGTGTGTGGGCTTCTTGGCTCTCCTAGACTTACCTCACACATCTCCTTTCTTGGCCTGCCAAGAGGAGCCAACAAGAAAGACCAATATCTTTTTTGTTCTGCGTTCATTTCTCCTATCTCCAGCTAGTTCCTTTGCTAGATAGTGGCTTATCTTTTACTTCTGCTCCATTTCTTCTCTCATAAAGTGTGTCTGGTTCCCACAGGGCAAAGGTATCTTTTCTATCCCGTGGAAGCCCTCTCTGAACCAAGTCCTCCAGGCTCAGACCTTGACACCCAAAGAGGAAGACAAAATAATTTGGAGAACATCTTTCAAGACTGGGTGCAAAACTATTATCCTGCTGCTTAAATTGTGATTGCCAAATTGTGATTGTTACCTTGGTAATTCTTTTTACATTCTTTCTGCCACAAAATCTAATCTTCCTGAGGCATTCTATGATAAAGGTCAAGTACTTGGGAAGGTAAAAAAGAGAACAATTTTATACACTTCAAAATATGACTTATTTCCATTAGACCTGCTTCTCTGGAAAGGTCCCTGTACACTGGAGTGCTGTGTGGTAATACATATCTCCAACTGGGAAACATCTTGGCCCCAGTCAACTGATAAATCTTGGTCCCAGCCAAGGATGGGATGACAATGGCTATGGCTAATGACAGAATTAGGTAAGAGCCTCTGAATGGAAAAACAAGAGGGAAAGGAAGCTCACCTAAAGGACATTTTAAAGGGGGGAGGGGGCGGGGAGGAAGCTTCAGGAAGCACAGCAGACAAAGAGTTGAAATGGGGTTTAATCAAATAAAAACTACTCACTCCTCTCTACTCAAGAAGTAGCCAGCTGACTAGCAGGCACCCTTCATTTAACAGGCATATTTTAATAACACCTTAACTAGAACTTTTTTCTCCACTTCTGCCAGCCTCGGCCTTCTCTAGATAGTTATTTTCCTATATTTGGACTGTTTCCACTGCTCTACCTCAGAGTATCACTTGGATAACTGAGGCATCCTTTCTTCTCTAGGAGGAATATTTAAGGAATTGTACACTGCCCCCTTGTTATACATTAAGCTTTCTGGCATGGTCCCAGTGAGAAGCCTAGGGTTCCACAGGGTCCTGATTGTGGAGAAGTTCACAATTCAAGAGAGTACTATAGTCCTTGCCCACTTTCTATGTTGGATAGCAAAGACTTGCAGCTGGCCCCTTGAAGAAGGTTCTGTCTACTAAGAATATGCTCTCTTTTAAGGGAATATCTTGGGGGTCGACTTCGGGCACCGTTCGCTGGGACTTACTCTCTTCATCTTCCCCATTTCCTCAGCAAGTTGTTATCTGTGTTGGGAACACCGTATCTCCTGGAAACAGGGACACGTAAAACTTTAAAATCATATAGAGAAATAAAACCTAATAGCCCAAGAAAATATTTTTTAAATCACTGATTTAATACATATTTATTGTGCACCTACTGTGTGCTCGGCACCATGCTCAGCATTGGAAATACAATAGTGTGCAAGATAGATATAGTTATTGCTCTCATGGAGCATATGGGCTAGTGGAAGAGACAGCCATTATTAAAAGATGTACTCAAATATACAATAAGAAGTGATGTTAAATGCTGTGAAAAGAAAAATTACAAAGTGCTGTGAGTGGGAAGAGCTGACCTCACTTGAGGGGGCCATGGGATGGAAAAGTCTGCCCGCGAAGAATGAGTTTTTCACTGAGATCAGGAGAATGAGGACTTGGATAGGAAATGGGGGAATTTTGGACAGGATATACTAAAGACCTGAAGAATGATGGATGTGGCTTATTTCAGGCACTGAAAGAATGCCAGTGTTCTGGCTTGCATCGTGTCCCCTCAAACAAAGTTCTGTTGAAAAAAGCTGCATTGAAGTCCTTACCCTTGTACCTCAGAATGTGACCTCATTTAGAAATAGGTTGTTGCAGATGTAAATAATTTAGATGAGGTTGCTCTGGAGTAGAGTGGGCCCCTAATCCAATATGACCGATGTCCTTATAAGAAGGAGGCCATGTGAAGACAGAGGCACAGCAAGAGGGCCATGTGATAATGGGACATTAAAGCGATGCATCTCTAAAACAAGGAATGTGAAAGATTGCCAGCAAACTACCGAAAGCTAGGAAGAAGAAAGGAAGAGTTCTCTTACAGTCTTTAGGAGAAGCATGGCCCTGCTCACACCTTTTTGTAGACTTCTAGCCTCCAGATCTCACCGGAAATCAGCCTCTGTCACTTTAGCTTCTTAGTCTGTGGTACTTTGTTGCAGCAGCTCCAAGAAACTAATAGAGCTAGTATGGCTGAGTTGCCAGATAGAGAGTCAGGGGAGAATGTGAGATGAGAAAGGAAGGGCAGGAAGGGACGGATATCTGTGTTCAAGATTTTGGGCTTTAGCCTTAAAGTAATGGGGCAGTATTGAGGAGTTCGAAGTGAGAGGGTGATACCGTTCAACTTGGATTGTAAAAAGGTCACTATGCTGCAGTGTGTAGAAAGAGTAGAGCGAGGACGACAGGTGTTTCCGGTTGGGTTCTCCAGGAGGAGACGCTGAGACGGAGCCTCTGAGATAAACGAACAAAAGCTTAGCTGAACTGCTGTGAAGTTCTGGAGTATTGCTAATCAGAGTTGTGCTACATCAGGCTGACGTGACCAGGCTTTTATCCGCCCCCCCGCTTTGGCCAGTCACCTAGGTGGGATGCCCAGGGAAGGGCATGACCCTGGGGGTGGTGGCCGTCTGCAGCTGTGGAGCTACCAGTTGGAGGCGGCCTGTTGTCTACACTCCCCACAGTTGGGCAGTAAAGTGTCTCCTTGAAGAGGAATCTGGGCTGCACATCTTTCCTGCTAAAGAGGTTATAGGGACCTTAGTTAACAAAGAATTCAGGGGAGAGATGATGGTAGGTTGCAGAGGAGACAGAGAAAAGTGGCCTGATCCCAGGGTTTAGTCACTGAAATGCTATGGATGAGATAGATGAGATGTAGAGGGAGCGGAGGTGTTGAGGGAAAAGGAGGAATCAAGAAAAGTTCCCAGGTTTCTACTTTAGCCAAACTGGATGGACGGTTGGTACCATTCACCAAGGTAACTCTGGAAAAGACCAAATATGAGAAAGTAGATGATTATGAGTTTGTAGATATGAAATACAGTTGAATGAACTGGACATACTGGGGAGTACACACACACACACACACACACACACACACACACACACACACACACACAGAAGAATCCTTAGAAATACCACCTGCTGTAGCATTATGGATTTTACCTTCTTTGCTGGAACTTGAATCAGTATCTATAACTTACATGATAAATACATTGAAATGCTTTAGTGCAGAAAGATGTGAAAAGGAACTCAGGGCACCCGAGGACTGAGGCCAGGCCTACGCACTGCACAGGAAATAATTAACCAACACCCTGGCCAGCTGTATGGCCCTTAGATGGTATCGTTCACTAATAAGGAATTGAAATAACTACAGAGATGACAGCAATAAATTTGGGAAATAGGAGAGAGCGGCAAGATGGAAGACTAAATAGTAATTTAAAATTGAGAATGAGTTTTTACAGGAAAACACTTTGCTAGACAGTTTCTGCCAATAAGCCTAAGCATCTCTTTGATCCAATCTAAGTTCATCCGCTGAATTTGGACTCTTAAAATCTTGCTCCCTGCTGCCACTAGATGGTAATGCCTTCTGTATCACCCTTTTGAGATGTTGATTTTTCCATGGATATGTTTATTTCCTTTGACTCAGTGAGTCAAAACTTTGGAGCTGATCCTAAAAAAAAATATTCAACAAAGAGAAAAAACTGTAGGCATAATGATGTTCATCCGCTTATTTTCTATGTTAGTGATATATTATAAAACTTCTTTCATGCCAAGAATGTATATCTACTTGGTGAAGAGTATTAAATGTGATAATTATAAAAGTTAAGTTGCAAGATGGAAAAATCATAGACTGTTCTCTTTACTGAGCTGCCACTATGTGAAGTACTGTGCCACATTTAAACACAAAGCTATGCGAAGATGTAGAAAGTAAACCACTGAGATAGGTAACCTTTCTAAGGTCACACAGTAAGAGAGAGAGCTGATGTTTGAACCTAGCCTGTCTTTCTATAAATCCAATCATTATCCACTCATACATTCAATCAACAAATATTAATTGAGTCTCTACTATGTGCTAAGAACTGTACTAGGCCATACTACTTTGATATACTCCCTGGAAAGAAAAGTAAAATCAGCTTTTATATTCAGATACAATATCATATCAGAGGATTACAACAAGAAGAGTAAGACTTAGGTGTTTTTGATGTATTTTATAGTTTTTAGGAATTTATAAATTGTCTTCTCTATCCATCTGTTCCTACCCAACCCATCTTCAAGACTTCTCTCAAACTCCCTTTCCCATTTCTCCTAGTTACATCTAGTCTTTCCCTTTCCTAACTCCCTCTGCTACACATTTCACACTTTATTAGATCTTGCTGAATACTGATTGCCAACACTAGATATCCATTTTGATATATATCGTTTTGCCCTTTACTTGGGGTGTGTGTGTGTGTTTCCAAGAAGGCTGAAATACCTCAATTAATTGAGAATTATTGAGGCTGGGAGTTCTCTTATTGACGGACTTCACAGTTATTGCCTCACCAAAAATATCTGCATATTCAAAATAAACCACTTTTTTACATTTCTTAATCCAGCAATGCCAAGCTCACAAAGACTTAAAATTCAACACAGAAATGTTTTAAAATCTCATTTAACTATTTCATAATCTATGAATATTTGTATAAA